>JAQFVV010012393.1:0-2400000 GCA_028023455.1 Epiperipatus broadwayi | reverse complement strand
TTACAACTATAACTTTTCTAACAGTCCATTTTTCTCTTATCGCTTCATCTGTTGTTTCCCTTTATGTGAACTTTATGTCCAGATACTTATATATTTCATACTTTTCAATCCATTTCTCATCTTCCAATATTACAACTCTGCTGTGTTTGTCCAATTCATATTTTTTTGTTTTGATACATTTATTTCCAGGATCCATTTCCTAGATGTTTTAATCTTTTTCTATCTATAAAAAAGTGTCAGTATGAAGTAAAGCAATATCAATTTTCTCATATTTTTTCATGTAATAGGATTTTGTAATAGATAGAGTTTAAATAATGTAAAGGTAGGTATAAATGATAGACAACATCCCTATTTGAATCCTGTCATTAATCTTCATATGGTCTAAAATCATGTTTCATATTTTTTTTTCTTGGCATATATTATTATATAATTTTTAACTGTTTACACTTATGTTTATTAATTCTCAGGTTTTACATAGTCTCATGAGAAGGATAATATCATATGTCTTTATACAGGCAAAATTTGTTTCTTTTGATTTTTATCTTTTTTTCCTTAATATTACTTGGTTCACATAGAACCAGTTGCATAAGGTAGCTCTTCCTTTTTTAAAATCTGTTTGTTCCTTAACATCTAATTGTTTATTGAAGATATATATATATACATGCTTTCATATATATGCTTCATTTTCATAAATTAAAAATCATGAAGAAGTCTTAAATGTAGAAGTTTTTAAATAATTTTAATAAATAAAACCTATATAGATATTTTATATACTATATGGTATAGTAATTATAAAGTTATTCTATCCAAGTGAAATAAAATATTTTCTAAACAGTTTTAAAAGCTAATTAATTCTAAATTTAGTTTTAAAAATTAGGTTAAAAGAAAAAGGTGTTTTTTTAGTAATAATTAAAAGTAGAAAGGACATTTTTGAAAAAGTAATTGAAATGCTTATAAACAGATCATAGTTTAAAATTAAGAAGATAAATGACATGATTTAAATAAAAGGCTGTTATTCTCACTAAAAGATAATAACTTCCAAATATGGTATTGGGCAAATAGTCAGCAGACCACAGCAAATTCTCTGAAGTTATCTACACCCAATAAATCAAAAGATACAATAGATAAGTGATGGATCCGAATTTCACTGGTAAAATAGTTCAAGTGAATATAAATAGTGCTTATAATTTATTCAGGGATAATTAATTTTAGACTGCTTTCTCGATTCTATTCTTCTGTTATTATCCATATGCTGCTGTTATCCTGTGAGCCAATTAATTAATGTGTTAGTTCCAAAAATATGCCATGCAGGAGGAGAAAAAATATTATCTGTTTTGCTATGTCAAACTAAAAGAGGGCAAGCTGGAAAACCCATCACTGAATCCTAGAAATAGAAGCTGCTATATATAAAGAAGTCACCAAAATAAGTGCCTGCTAGGCATTGACATATATGAATAAATCTAATGTCTAATACTACAGGAAAAACCAGCCACCAAATGAAGAATAAATTGATACTTAAGCATCCTAAATGAATGCGAAATTGTGTCTTAAACCTATCACCATCATAGTTATAGTTTAATGAAAAACTGCAAAAATAAACCAATACCTGAAGACTGAACATGAACTTTTGATGCTGAAAGAATAAGTGTGATTTTTAAACTAATCATTAATTAATTATTATTTGACTCCTATTTAATGAAATATGTTAATAAATAGTTACTTTTTAATCTTTTTATAAACAGATATTGCAAGAGATTGTAGTTTGTTTCATTTATCATGTCATAATTGTATAAAGTTATTTTATAAAAGGCAATTATCTTCTAATTACAATTTATGGCCACACTATTACACATTTGTATGTTAATTAAATCAATTATTTCCACTTTTATTTAGAAGATAAATAATATATTAAAACAGTAAATTTATAAGTTATGAATGGAGTTCAATAATGCTGCATAGACAAACTAGATTAAGGTTATATTGAATAGATGTTAGTTTGAGCAAATTATTTTTGTTTTGTGAAGTGATATCATTTGATAGAAATGGGTGGCTGTTAACCATCAATTCAGATTATGCTTGATGTGCAGTAGATGAACAATTCTTTATTTTATTTTGTACATGTCTTGTAACTATATCAGTCACTAATATACATGCTACCAAATACTCTAGGAAGCAGTATATGGTAGAAGATTAATTTCTACCATATGTTTATAATTTATCATGTATTGCTTCTTGTTCAGAAACTATTGTAGTACGGATGTTATTTCCTGTATTATACATTTTTTTTACTATTTTAATTGTTTGCTAAAGTCATAACCTGAATTTGATCAGCAGACAATTAATTAAATGATTGTTCATTTATAAATATTGCATTATCCTTATTTGGCAGGGTCATTTAGTCTTAGAAGAGGGATAATGAGAGATGTGAATAATTAGGGGTCTATGCAGTAGATTGGAATTCATTCAAAAATATCTAACAATAATATCCCAAATTAGAAACTTTCAGATCTCAATTGTTTAAAAGCAGTTATATATTTGTACTATATCTGTGCATAAATTAAAATAACACTAATAAGATTTAGGTTTCCTTATCTTTAATTAATTTATAAAGCAATTAATTAAAGAGCAGCCAATGTGTGTAGTTTTGTGTTTATGTAAATAAATTGTGTTTATGTAAATAAATTGTGTTTGTCTCATTATTTTGGCAGTTTGTTGTCCTTATTCGCAATTGATAACTTAAATAAAGTATAGTTAAGAGTGTCTCATTTCTCCCTGACCTTAACAGGCTGTAAAAGAAAACATTGTTAGTCTGTGATGTGGATTCCCTTGGTTGATTTTCATATGGATTGTACAATTCTATCAGTTACAGTATCTTTTCAAATATGGCACTGACATGAGGCTGATGTATAACCATGTACCTGAGACATATAGGTTTATTTACTAAGTGGTGCTCAATGTGGAGTTTCATTATAATGACCACAGATCCCTGAGATAGTTGCATATATTTTTATTTAAGATAGAGCCTGAAAAATGGACCTGATTGTAATGTTCATGAATTCCTGAGATACATATATTTATATATATAATATAGCCCCTGAAATGCAAGGCATGATGAATTAACGATGTATTCCTGAGATACATATAGAATTTTTACTGATGTAAAAAAAAAAAATTAAATAGAAGTTCATTTTGTTTTTTAAAAATAAGATTGACATGTAGTAGAGAGGGGAGAAGTTTTATGTAAGCCACTTTAAATGTATAAAAGTAATGTACTTGATTGCAAAGATAGGTTTATTGAGGAAAAAGTTGTTTGACAAGTATTGCCAATATTGAGAATAAAATGTATATACATATACATGAGGCATAATATAAATTATTTTCATTTTATGAAATTTGTTTCAGTGGTAAGAAAATAAAAACATCCTGTACTATATATATGAAAGATATTTTTTTAAAATGAACATTAGAAAATTTGAAAGTAGGACATAATATGACAGCAAATGAAGGACTTTGATGAGAATCTGGAATATGTTCAGCTAAGGTAGGGCCGAGTGGGGTAGATGTTTAAAGAAAATAGCAAATTAATAAACAAGAAATATTGTTAAAACAGAATTTTGAGCTAAGTTTAGAAAATAGGGAAGTTTCCAGTACGGAGTCCAACAAGCCAATAAAGATGCAGATGGTGATAAAGTTAATGATGGAAAAGTTAAATAAAAATCAGCTTCATGTAATAAAAAAGATGGAAGATATTAATCAAAAATGGAAGAAATGAAGAAAGAGATTCGGGGTAGGACAGATCAGACACAAAATACAATAGAAGCAGTGGGAAAAAAGCTAAGTAGAGCAAGAGGTAAAAGAGAAAAAAGAAAATTTTAATGAGATTAAAGAAGATTATAAGAGTGATAGGATAGAAGGCACAAAAGGTGACTTGATTACAAGTGATATTAGAGAAGTGATAAAAGTAGAAAGTATAATTATAGAAAATCAGTAAAAAGGGTTAGATGAACACAATAAAGAAATAATAAAATAAGTTCATTGAAGGAAATTACAGTCCATCTTATAAATGAATAGGGAACTCTGGTTTATAAGAAGAAACTTTATAACATACAAAGAATGGCAGGGTTCAGGGTTTTGTTGGATATTTTCAAATTTTTTTGTGGTGTAGTACTGATTTCTATGGATGGTATGGAATTATTTAGTGAAAGTCTCAGCTGTATAATAGATAATGTTCAACCCATGTGGAATGGATAAATTAGAAAATTTTGCAAATACATTCTCACAGTATTGACTGTGGTTGTGATAAAATGTATAAAACTGAGAGACATTTGCCTCATAATTCCACCAATGTGAATAACAAATTATAAGTATAGATGGATCCAAACAGATTAAAAACATAACTTGTCATGAGATTAGTCATGCACTTATAGAAAGACATCATATTATCAAAGTGGATTTGGTGCTGGGCATGATGATGGGATGCCATGAGGTTAGAGTGAAAAAATGAGTGAAAAAAACACTAGATAATATCAGTTAGTTTTGGAAATAATAATAACCATGATTCAAATGGTACTTGGCCAGAAATGTCAACGTTTAATTAGTCAGATGTAAATAATTTACTAATCAAGCAAAAACATTTTTTTTTTTTTGGCAGACTTTCAAGATATGAAGCTATATTTATGCTTTCATATATATGCTTCATGTTCATAAATTAAAAATCATGAAGAAGTTTAAAATTTATGTTTTTAAATAATTTTAATAAACAAAACCTATATAGAAATTTTATATACACAGATAAATGTATATGATAAAGTAATTATAAAATTATTTTATTAAATCAAGTTAAATAAGATATTTCAAAATCTTATTAATACAGTGTTTTCATAATGTACTTACCAGATTATTTATGAAAAGCCCAGAGATGGAAGGGCCAATATTCCCAGAAGAAATAACTCCTACCGATAGGTCACCTCCCAAAAGTGGAAGGCTTTGGATTCAAAAGCAAATCTCTATAATATTTAACCATCTAAAAATGAAGAAGCCAGGAACAATGTTTAATAACAAACTAAACTACTGGAGCACATGTGATCTTATGAATCCAGAAGAAACTAAAATTGACAATATTCTTTCAATTAGAATATCGAGGTTCTCCAGGTTGACCAAACGTCTAAAATTGAAACCGAGGTTTGTTGATTTTTTAATCAAAGTTAACCTTGGGGCCTTGCCTACCACTGATTTCCTACATAGTAAAAGGAATTATAATTTGGACCCTATATGCACACTATGTAGGCATAGGGATGAGACAATGGCACATATATTGGAGGAGTGTCAAATTTGGAATAGCATAAGAAACACTTTTAAATCTCTCATTAAAAACAAAGAATCAGCTTGTGTAAATTTGACTAAGGCCATCAAGAGTGGACATTTTGGGGTCATAAGATTGGCAACATTTATAATTTTTTTCATTTGGTCATTGAGAAATAAGACTGTCTTCGAAAGTGGAGAAGAATATGACATGATGAAAATGTCTTTACACTTACTAAAAGAAATTAAAGAATTAGACCAAAAATTTTCTCAGAATTGGATGTTCAACCAGACCTGGTCCCTAATAAGCCTAAAGCAAAGTGTAGTACTGATGATGAAAAGAGTATAAAGTTTTAAATCCACAGATACTGAGAAAATTTAAAGAACCATTTACCTAAAACATTTTAGATAAACTTTATATGGAAGAGATCCAAGAACTAGAAAATGCCATTATAAAGTTACTCACCTACTTGATCAATAATAGGAAAGGACTTTCATTTGATTAACGGATCAGTTTTAATCAATGGCCCAATAAATATATTAAGATTGCTTTAACAATGCTTAATGGTAACCGATTTGTTTAGTGTAAAGAATCTATGATATATTTCATGTAATTTTCAGTCTTACGTATTCTATGAAAACCTGCTTTTAAGTAATTTTTATCAATGCAATCCCCATATTGGATTGGCTAACCTCATGATCTATAAGTAAAGTGTATGGTTTTCGTATATGATTCAAAATGATTAATCTCTCGATATTTAAAATGTTAAATTAATACACACAGAAACATTGGAAATGCTCTTCACTTGATAAGATAAAACTCTATAGACTAAATGGACAAATATGGTTTTAATCATTGTCCACATGTTCATAAATTAAACAAACTTCCATGTGTTTAAATTGACTAACACCATCATATATGTGATATACATGATTAGATTAATGTAAATGGGCCACTACTATGATTTCTGAAATGGGAAGTTATATGTCTTCAATTTCTGGTGATAACTAATGTCTTAATGTAATTGATATGAAATTAATTGTTTTTGTTTATATATATAAGCGTAACCTCTGATTTTGTTGGTGTCCTTTGTGATTGATATGTAAATGTCCTTCTTTTTGTAAATGATTCTTATGGTTTGTGAACAAAATTTCCTTTTGAAAGATATTTTCTAAAAAGTTTTAAAAACTAATTAATTCTAAATTTAGTTGTAAAAAGTATGTTAAAAAATAATGGTATTTTCTTTTAACCATAATTAAAAGTGGAAATGACATTTTAGGAAAAGTAATTAAAATGCCTGTAAACAGATTGATAGATTAAAATTAAGAAGACAAATAAGTGACAGAATTTAATTAAAAAGGCTATTATTCCCACTCAAAGGTAAGAACTTGGAAATATGGCATTGGGCAAATAAGCAGCAGCCCACAGCAGATTCTCTGGAGTTAATAATAGCCAATTGATCAAAAGATCCAAAAGATGAGAGCAATGGATCTGAATTTTACTGATAACTCCAGAGACTATAAATAATGCTTATAATTTATTCAGGGATAATTAATTCTGGTATGCTTCCAGGATTTTATTCTTCTGTCATTATTATTCTGCTGCTGCTATTATGTGAGTCAGTTAATTAATCTGTTAGTTTCAGAGATATATCATGCAAGAGTAAATAAAAAGTTATCTGCCTTGCTTTGTCAAACTGGAAGAGGACATGCTGAAACCCCCATTGCTGATTCCCTGAAAGTGAAGCCATCTATATGTGAAGAAGCCATTCAAAGGTGTGTCTGCTGTGCACTAACATATATGAATAAAACTGATGTCTAATGCTACAGGAAAAATAGCTGCCAAACCAAGCCTAAATTGATATCTAAGCATCTGAAATGAATGTGAAATTCTGACTCAAACCTATCATCACCATAACTATGATTTAATGAAAAATGCTGCAAAATTAAACCAATACCTAACAACTGAACATAAATTTTTAACATTGAAAGAATAAGTATAAACTTTGCATTAATCTTTAATTAATTATTATTTGTCTCCTATCTAATGAAATATGTTAGTAAATAGTTATTTATTTAATCTGTTTATGAGCAGATATGGCAAGAGATTGTAGTTTGTTCTATTTATCATGCCACAATTTAATCGATGATAATAAAATCATTTTATAAAAGGCAATTAGCTTATAACTGCAATCTCAGCCATGCTATCAGACCTTTGTATGTTAATTAATTTAGTTATTTCCTCTTTATGTTAAAGCAATAAATTTATAAATTTTGAATACAGTTCAACTCTTCTGCATAGACAAGCTAGATTAAGGTTATATTGAATAGATATCAGTTTGAGTTAATTATTTTTATGATTTGACATGATATAATTGATAGAAATGGGTGTTGTTAACCATCATTTCAGGTTATGCTTGTTACATCTGAAACTCATTCTTATATAATAATAAACTGATTGTAACATTATTTGCGATTGTCTTGTTCCTTACAGTCATTATTTTGTTTAAACAGTGTGTGGTATGTTATCTATTTTATTTCATACATGTCTTGGAGTGATATATTTGGGACTTCTGGGCACTAATATAGGTGGTACAAAATACTCTAAGAAATAGTATGTGGTAGAAGATTAATTCTTGCCATATTCATATAATTTATTATATATTGGTTCTTGTTCAGAAACTATTGTAGCACAGATGTTATTTTCGGTATTTTACTTTTATTATTTTAATTGCTTGCTAAAATCCTAACCTGAAATTGATCACAGCAATCAATTACTTAAATTATTCTTCATTTATAATATCATATTATCCTCAGTCTTAGAACAGAGATAATGGCAGATGTGAATGAAAGGTGCGAGTGGTTAGGTGTCTATGCAATAGATTGGGATTCATTCAAAACATCTATCAATAATAATATCTTAAATTAAAAGACTATCAGATCTCGATTGTTTAAAAACATTTATTCTACCATATCCAATATCTATGCATAAATTAAAATAATATTAATAAAATTTAGAAAGGTTTTGTTCCTTAATTAATTTATAAAGCAATTAACTAATGTGCTGCCAATGTGTGTTATTTTATATATAGATCAATAAATTGTGTTTGTGTCATCTTGGCACTTTGTCATCGTTATTTGCAGTCAATAATTTAAGTAAAATAGTTAAGAGTTTCTCATTGCTTTCTGATTTTAGCAAACTGTAAAAGAAAATATTATTAGCCTGTGATGTTAGAATGTTTTTAAAATGCACATGTAGATTGCCTTCATGTTGATTTTCATTTGGGTTGCACATTTCTATCACTTAAAGTATATTTTTTAATATGACATTGACAATGTGAGGCTGATGTATCCCTGAGACACATATGGTAAGAAGTAATTTTCTACCATGTACTACTTCTTTGAGTATTTGGCATCATGTATATTAGTGACTAGCAATCAAAAACATATTACTACAAGATATGAATGAAATAAAATACATAATATACACTAGAAATTGTTCATTTACCACACATTATTGTTTAAACAAGATAATGGCTGTAAGAGACCAGTAATTACAAATAATGTTACAATCATTTCACTAATATGTTATATGAGTTTCAGATATAACAAGTATAACCTGAATTGACAGTTAACAGCCACCCATATTTATGAATTATATCACATCAAAACACAAGTATAAGTCACTCAAACTGACATCTATTCAATATAAGCAGCTTGTCTATACAGCATGATTGAACTCCATTTATAATTTATAGATTTACTGCTTTAACATATTATTTATTCTTTTAAATAAAAGTGGAAATAACTGATTTAATTAACAAACAAATGACTAATAGCATGGCCAGACATTGCAATTACAAACTAATTGTCTTTTATAAAATAATTATAGACAATTACCACTGACTAAATTGTGGTATGATAAATAGAACTACAATCTCTTGCTATACCTGCTCATAAACAGATTAAATAAATAACTATTTACTAACATATTTCTTTAGATAGGATACAAATAGTAATTAAATATAGATTAGTTTAAAGCTCATCCTTATTCTTTTAGCATTAAAAGTTCACATTCAGTCTTTGTCTTTAGGTATTGGTTGATTTTTGCAGCATTTTTCATTAAATCACAGCTATCAAAACATTAGGTTTAAATCGCAATTTCACATTCATTTAAGATGCTTAAGTATCAATTTAGTCTTGGGGTGGCTTGTTCTTCCTACATAGCATTAGACATCAGTTTATTCATATATGTTAATGCATAGCAAACACACGTCCATGTGGCTTTTTTACATATATATATATATACAGCTTCTTTTTCCAGGACTCAGTGATGAGTTTACCAGCTTGCTTTCTTCTAGTTTGACAGAGTAAGAGAGATAATGGTTTCTTTATTTTTGCAGAGTAGATCTATGGAACCAACAGATTAATTGACTCACAGAATAACAGTAGCATAAAAATAATAGCAGAAAAATAGAATCCTGGAAGCAGATTAGAATTAATTATTCCTGAATAAATTGCAAGCACTATTTATATTCTTTGGAGCTTTATCAGTAAAATTTGGATTTATTTCTCATCTTTTGGTGCCTTGAATCTATTGGCTATCGATAACTCCAAACAATCTGCTGTTTTCTGCTACTTATTTGCCCAATACCATATCTTCAAGTTTTTATCTTTGAATGGGAATAACAACCTTTTAAATTAAATCATGTGACTCATCTTTTTAATTTTAATCTGTAGATTTGTTTACAAGCATTTTAATTACTTTTTCCTAGAATGTCATTTCCACTTTTGATTATTATTAAAAGAAAACACCTTTTTTAAACATAATTTTTAAAACTAAATTTAGAATTAATTCGCTTTTAAAACTTTTTAAAAAATAATTTATAGAAAATAATTTATTTAATTTGATTTAATAGAATAACTTTATAATTACTATACCAATAATCAATAAAGCAAGTCATTTATTGCGTGACATTGCTTTTAAAAGCTTGTATTTATAAATATGTAATATAGGGAGTGTACCAATAGACCAAACAAACTCTTATTGATAAATGCCGTAAGAGAAAAATATTTAAAATCTCTATCTAGAACATTTCCATCTCCCAGACCAATTGGTTTCGAGCTTTTGGCTCATTTCAGTGAGAATCTAGAATATTCAGACACTAGATCTAAAATATCAAATCAAAACCCAGCACTTATTTAATACTAAGTGGAAAATCTGAAATTTTCAGACATTACTATACTGTATACATTTATCTGTGCATAGAAAATATCTATATAGCTTTTATTTATTAAAATTATTTAAAAACTTTTAAATTTAAAACTTCTTCGTGATTTTTAATTTATTAACATGTAGCATATATATTAAAGCATATATATATATATATCTTCACATTCAATGTAGACATGGCTTTACACATCTATTTTATACTTTTACACATTGAATATTCTAAGGATATATTAAATTAATTTACACTTAATTGGATTTTTTTAGTTCGGGTGGATAAAATCACTAGTTTTATCAAAGGTATACAAATATATGGGGGAGTAGGATAAAAAAGTAATCATAATTGAAAAATAAATAAAGTGATTTATATAGAGAGAGAAGAAAGAAAAATGTTATATAAATAACAATAAAAATTCAAAGTCAGTAAGTAGAAATGAAAGAAGTAAACAAATATTGGAAATAAAAACAAATAACTAGGTAAATAGCGATAGAATTTAAATTTATATGGAAAAGATTTGAATGGATAGATAAATAATAAACGAAAATTGTTTCTTAATTTAAAAAATTAAAACATGTTTTAGGAGGCAATTCTTTTATTGATGTTTTAATTAGCTGTCAACAAAACAAAGCGCAATATACCAGTAAAATAAATTACTTAAAATTAAAAAAAAAGGTTAATAATCAAACATATTTTTTAAATTTTAACTATAATAATTTAATAAAACAATATTTCTTCAAAATTTTATATCAACGGCATTGTGATTAGATGATTTAAAAATAAATCGGCCTGCTAAATATATATCTATGTCAAAGTTTCATACAGACAGCTATCTTTAATCATACAAAAATTGTTGTTTTTTTATTATAGATTAAAGTCTATCTGGCAAAATTCCAATATAGTTTTGTTTTATTTGTTTGATTGTTTTAGATAAATATAAACATAATAAAAATATTACGTTTGAGAGCAGTAATATAATGGATATTACTATGTCAGAATTAAATTCTTCTTTCGGTGTTGATTACAGTATTACATTAACTAAAATCGAAGAATTATTATTAAAGATTAAAAGTGAAAGCGCCGATAATAAGGCCAAGATCAATGAGGTATGTTTTGCACTTATAACTTTGAGAAATGAATTATCTTTGTTAGAGAAAAGAATTAATCAAGATATTGAATACAAATTCCAAAATGTTCAGATAAGAGAAATAAAAAAGTCTGTTAGAGAACAACTTTATAAAGAAAAAAGAATTATCAAAGAGGAACTTTTAAAAGAAATTTTAACACGATCTAAAGAACTGCTTCAAAAAGAAGGCAAACCATCTGAAAATGAACAAGTAGTTTGGAAAAATAACACTGAAAATGAAACTTTGAAGCAAGAACTAAACAATTATAAACAAGAAGAAGAGCATCAAAAAGAAATGTTAAGCAATTTACAAGCAAAATATTTAGTAGAAGCTAGAGATTTAGAACAAACATCATCAAAACATAAAGAAGAAAAAACCTATCTGACTGAAATAGATAAGCTGAATAATAAACTAAGCATGAATCAACAAGATAGTGACTGTAAGTTTGATGATTTAGAAACAAAGCTCTGGAATAAATTAAATTATTTAGAAAATGAACTGACTGAGCTCACAAGAAACATTAATGACATGAAACGGGAGTTTGATGAGAAACTTATGCAAACTGAAACTAAAACAATTCTGGAAATAGAAGCATTAAAAAAACAGACTTCAGATCAAATTGAAAAAATACACAATGGCATAAATAAGGTAAGCTATGATTTTCAAAAGCAATCATCAAATGTAGGAGATAATTTTCAAGAAATAGAAGAAAATAATATAAAAAAAGTAGAAGACAATCAATGTTTAAAAGCACGTGATTCTTTTCAAGAACCTATAAAATGTTTAGATATAGAAAGTGACATTAAATGTTTGCAGCTGCAATTGGAAAATAATATTCAAATTGTTTCTCAGCTTCAAACAAGCCACCTTAGCAATGAACAAAAAATAAGTTCTTTTCAAAAAGAAATTGATATTATCAAAATAGAAATAGTCAATCTTGATCTTCAAGTCAATGGATTATATTGCCATAAGACATCCACCCCATTACACTTAGTGAGGGGAACAATTGAAATACCATTATACAGAAACTCATCTGTTAGTGCTTCTCCATCTTTAATTAAGAATTTATTTCAAGAAAATCCATCAACATTTTCCGATACTAAAAAAAATATAACACAGAATCTGAATATTATAAATGAAAATGGATACAGTCCCCTTTACTTCTGTGTTTTGAACAACAATTTACTACATTTAAATGTATTATTAGAATGCAGTCCACTTATTAATACTAAAACTAAATTAGGAGTAACACCCTTAATAGAGTCTGTTGTGAAAAACTCTGACATATTACCTACACTTCTGGATAGAGGTGCTGATCCTAATATCACTATAAAAGATGGTTTAGCTGCACTACATTTTGCTGTTATTAGCAATAACATTGATGCTGTTAAAGTTTTACTGAAATTTAAAGCTGATCCCAATGCTGTAGTAAAAGATACCCTCACAGCATATGATCTTGCTAGTCATCTTCAACACAATGATATTGCTGAAGAACTTAAAGAAAATGGTGCAATTATAAATAATACAAGTAGTGACACAGACGAGTTTCTTAACAATGTTATTAACATATTAGCTTATACAAATGAAAACCTTTATTTAAAAAAATTCGCACTTCATGTTTTACATCAGTATAGTTCATTACCTGCTAACAGAGATGTGATTGGTTCATCTGAAGTTATCCCTATATTATTGAAACATTTTGAATACAGTTTAGATGATGATGATATCATTCAGATTTTTTGGGATATTATGGTAAATTTAACTGTTTCATCACCAGTTAATTCTAAAATATTTATGGACAATAATGGTCTCAAGTATTTTTCAAAGTGTCTTTCTTTCAAATCCTATATGACATCAGTATTAATCACAATGGTAAATATTGCAGAAGTAAAAAGTTGTCAATGTCAGTTTAAAAATGAAAATTTAATAACTCAGTTAATAAAAATATGTCATGCAAAAAAGGAAAGTGCAATTACCGTAAAATATGATTCAAAAATATCTAATTATTTTTGTGAATATACTGTCTGGATAGTCAAATTTTTTTACTCTGGTACTTTCTGATGGACCAGATGCTTGGTCAATAACTGATCCTACATATAAGGATGTTTTAGATATAACAGAAAATGTCATAAATAAATTACCAATTTCTTTAGATTATTCTTATGATTATAACCATCTGGACAATGTCTTTGAAATTCTTGATCAGTGCGATATTTATCAATTTCAACTTTTTAGCACTTGGTCATTAATACATTTAATAACTATTTCACCAGATAAATGCTACAATCTTTTTGAAAAAAGCAATGGATTTAGTAAAATATCAGAAATGGCAAATGATAATAAAACTCATCCTAAGGTTAAAAGTAAACTTTATGAAATCATATGTCTTTATTGCAAGCATAAAAATGAAAATAAAGAATAGATTTTATTTTGGGTAATTCTAAAAAATTCATATGATTATTGTATATAAGTATAAAATAAACACACAAAATACACTTCGTTCTTTTTTTTCTTGAGATAATTTTTAAATTAGATAAAACATAGAAGTTATTTCATGAATGTTGCCTACAGGGATATCTCAAGCCAAAATGGTTAGTTTTACTATGTAAAACACTATTATATTGCAATATTTTGGGTGTTTAATTTAATTTTAGTATCTTCTATTTTTGGTATTACTGCATCCACTTCAGTTTTTAAAAATCACTTGTTTTGTTAAATTATTAAATATTATTTTGATTATTAATATAGATGACTGTATAAAATGTTTTGGGAGAATCTATAATAAAGAATATTACAGCAAATGAAGACATTGAGTTTCAGAGTATTGTTACACTAACCTGAAGAACTACTTATATTATAACAAAACTACTTTGAAAAATATTTATTGTTTTGTTTCTTCAATTGTTAATAATTACTTTGTTAGTAACACAAATTATTATTTTTTGCTTCTATATCTGCACTTATTGTAGACATTTTTTTATTAAGGAAAAAAAATGCAGGTGACTGATCACCCGCTACATGATGTAAATATATTTGTTTAAAGAAATCTTGAGATCATACCACAGTCAATAACCCTAGTCTTCTCCATTGATTCATAAGAGTCTTTGAATTGCCAAGTCCTTTAATTCACAGATCCTTAGAACTTCATTCATGTTGCCATATCTTTGTATACACCACATCTATGGAATTCATACTTTAAACCGTTTCTGAATTTCCATCACTATAGTAACACAAATTATTATAAATTCAAGCTCATTATTTTTACTATGTATATTAGAATGTACAATATATATTTTAATTGTTAAGATCTTATAATAGATTATGTTAAAAGAGAGGATGATAGGAAATGACAATCATATTGTCTTTTTATTCCACCTATTTTTAAGAGAATGTTTAAGAGATGTACATAATGAGAGAATGAAATCAATGTTGCTGAAACTGAAAAAATGAAAGTAATTATAAAAACAAGATTTAAAATAGGCAACCTTTGAATATAATATGTTTTATTTTGTTGTTTTGTTTTTGTAGTTAATAAGAAAGACACAAAAAACTTAATACTTTAAAAGAAAAAAAATTAGACTATGTTAAAAAATCAGTCTTTTAGCAACACTCAGAAAAAAAATTAGGTAAATTATGTGGTGAGTAAAAAATAATAAAAAATATTATTGTATCATTTTGTAAAAGGGCATATGTATAATTAATTATCTTTATTTTTAAAAAAAAAAAAATGGTTGCTAGTGATGAAGCTTTTCGAGTACTAATGAGAGTCTTTCAAAATAAAAGTGTTTTTATATATAAAGATGAATATGATTTTTTAGATAATATCACTGTAGTTCTAAATCAATAATTGAATTAAGCATTTAGAATAATGGTTTGATACACTCAAATTATAGTGTTTTCGCAGAATCATATATTTGTACAATTTATATTTTTCTTTTACTTCAAAAGAGAAAGTATATAATTATTTCATTTCCCTTTTCTTTTAAAAATGCTTGAGAAATTTTGTAAGAGTTGAAATTCTTAAAATTAATCAATTAAAAAATGCTATTTTACTTAATTTGTTTTGTTTAAAAAAAGTGTAAAAGTATGTTCAATTGAAACTTAAACCTTAAGACGAATTATTTTAAGCAAATAATTACCATATTTATTGACATCTTACTTAATGTTGATAGAAAATTTATTGTTCAGAAAACAAAGAGAAATTTTTTTATAAATAGTTAGAAATCAATTTGCAATGAAAGTTAAAGTTGTAGCCAATTATTGAAAAACTTGATCATTGTTAGAAAGCCCTGTTTAGATGCAAGCTTCTATTGGTATTGCTTACTGGAAATTATCTAGAATTGTTTGAACATCCTAGTTACTTTATAATTGATTTCTACCTATCATCAGATATTTATCATCTCAAGCAACATATATGAAAAAGTTTAATAAACTGCAAAATAAAATTATGAACTTAAGGAAACTATCCATTACTGTGACACGTAAACACAAAATAATTAAAAATACTAAAGTCAACTAAGTTTATTTATATATATTAAAGTCAAATTTTATAAAATTATAATCTATATCTGAACTACAAACTATCTGATGAAATCAAGTCATATAAGTTTCAAAGAATCAATTTTTTTTTAAAAAAAAAAAACAATTTTATTAGGCAATTTTTTTTTACAAACTTGAAAGGGATGATTTGAAATTCAATTGGATATTTTCTAGCTTATCATCAAAAACAAACAAATTCAATCGTGTATAAATTACAACAGGTACATTTTGTGAATACATAACAAAAACATTAAAAAATTAAATAAAATTATCTACTTATAATGGAGTCAAAAGTGAGACCAGGCTCCATATAGTATTACAATGTTTGGAGCGGCAAACATCCCATTTCTGTTTTTAATTTTTTAAATTTTATTATAAATAGTGATTGTAATTTTCTAGATGTAAGGTTGAAGCAAAAATGGCATCTTAGGAACCAAAGGGTAAGCATAAGAAAAATAATCTCATTTCATGCTAACAATAAAGATAAAAACAAACAAAGTATGCAATTTGGTAATTGACTCAATGAGATTTCTTTAGGTAAGAAGAGCAAGACACTGAAACAGAAATGATGTGTTGTTTCTTTAGACTTGTGACAAAGAAAACAAAAGTAGTCAATGCTAGCATACACCATTCTCTGTGATAAGAAATGACTAGCAGAGAGAGATTCTAAATTGATTTTGATATGGAAATTGAGGTATTTTGCTTCCAGATACTAGATTTTGAAATTTTTATTATCTGTTTATTGATGATAGTAAGGAGAGATTGGGATGATTAAGTAGCACTAGTAAGCCTTCCAAAAAAGTATTTTCCTGTTGAATGTGTGATTATTAAGATCAACAAAAGCAGCAGCTGATTTGATTAAGAATTGAAAAAAATTAACTTTACTGGGTGAAGAATTCCCAGTAAAGAAGACTAGAACAAATTTCACAGCATTAGGATAAGCAGAGACAACTTTGAAAATAGTATTAAATGTTATCTGAAAATAAAAGGTAGGGATTGAGTGAAAGGAGAGACCATTGTCATTTGCGGGCTTTTTTGTAAGATTCTAATACTTTATTGCAACTATTCTTTTATTCCAAATCAGTTTGGAGAAACATGAATTAATATTCTTTTTGAAAGCATTAGTATAGTTAATAATGGGCATATAGTAATTCATTTTTGGAAAAATCAGGATGTTGATATGAGAGATTTTTGCATGAAGGGAAAGATATGTGCTTTAGATAAGAACTTAGTTATATTTTTGCTAGATGTAAAGATAGAGATCTGAATAGATGTTCTCATAGCACTCTATAAACTTATAAATAGAAAATCCAAGAAAGTTACAAGGGAGAGCAATGAAGTGACAGGAAACACTATTAACTGAGAGTATACTTTATATGGATGACTTATTAAGATTAAACTGAAGTTTTTAGTGTGCTGTATACCCTTCCAAACTAGAAATAAGTGAAGAAAGATCCTTCTTAGAAGGAAGAAAAGATCATTCATGAATAATATCTGCTTAACTGCCTTATCAATCAATCAGTCAGTCAATCAATTTTGAGTTATGTATAATATGTTATGAGCTTAAATTTCAAGTGAGAATAAACTTTTTTAAAAAAGAGAATCTGAAACTTCAAGTATTCATAAATGTATATATAAATTTATTTTAATATACAGTACATACAAAATCTAAGATGAATTAATTATAAATTATATACCTTTTATTTACCACATATTTTAATTTGAAACTATAATAATTTTTGGTTCAGTCAAAAACCATTAACCATTTTTAATATATTTTAGTTGTGTAATAAATATATATTTTAAATAAAAATGTTTATCATTTTAATATGTTTTAGTTTTGTAAAAAAATGTATCTTTTAAATTAAAGTGTTTTTTTTCCATTACATATTGAATAATTTCATTAATTCATATATTTTAACAATAAAGCTAATATTAACTAAATTAGTAATTTTCAGCGTGTATTTTAGGGGGCACCATTTGATTAATATTTCATATATATAATTTGTATTGTTAAAATATTATATTAATGTGTAAATAAATATTTTGAAAATAGTTGTTGGTATATATATTATTTATTAACTGTACTTGCTATTAAACCTAGTCTTTATTCTATATTTTTTTAATATTTCAATGATAACTGTAAATCTTGTAAATCTCATATCTCTATTGATGAGTTCAGCAACTGAACATTTAACAGGTATCATATAAGTGAATATTTGTAAGTTGCCATAGAAAAAACTAGTCAGCATTTTTAATATGAATTATGTGCCTATAGAAAGCTATTATTTCTTAAATGAAAGGTCGATTTAAAATTATTATAAAAATAACAAAGTTCTAGCCTGATTTTTAGCTAGATTTAAGGAACAACTAACAGAAGAATATATATATTGTTTTATAATTTTTGACTGCTAAATTTATAAAATTTGAACTTTAAATTATTTTATTGTAACATAATATAACAACCTAACTTTACATTTAGGTTTTACCATTATTCTATACATATTCAGCTGTAAAAAAATCCATGCTAATACATATAGTGAAATATCAATCTGTAGATTTAATCTTTTTCTTTGTCTTAGTTAGCCATTATATGTATTGAAATTTTTTAATGTGAAGTTTTAATATATCCCTACATCTGCAGAAAAAAAAAACTATATACCTATACATAAAATAATTGGCTAACTTTGTAAAGCAAAAATCAAATAACACATCACAATTAATCATTATATAGAGATTGGAGAAAAAAAAGGTAATATGGCATTAAAAGGAGAAATGTGTAAAATAAACCCTAAATATTAAATACTTATGCCAGAAATATTTGATGTGAAAAATGTATGTAAAGATCACAAGCAGGGTAAGAAGTAAAAATCCAGTAAAGTAACTACTTCAATTATGAATAATGTAAAAAAAATGTTAAACAAATTGGAAGAAAGTGCTACTAAAAAACAACTTGCTAGCCAGTTTGTGAGCAATTTGTACTACTCATAATAAGTATGAATGAAATGTTTGAGAAAACAGTTAATAACAAAAAACAAGAGATGAAAGAACTTATAAAAGG
Source organism: Epiperipatus broadwayi (assembly GCA_028023455.1). NCBI lineage: Eukaryota > Metazoa > Onychophora > Udeonychophora > Euonychophora > Peripatidae > Epiperipatus > Epiperipatus broadwayi. The sequence goes on along the minus strand of JAQFVV010012393.1, from coordinate 2,380,744 downwards.
GGTTAAAAAAGAGCAGAACTTGAAAAAGAAAAAAGGAGATACTTTGAAAAAGAAAAGTAAAGAATGGGAAAAAAATTAGATGGCAAAAAAAGGCCACCAGGAAAATCATAAGAGAACAAGAAATGAAAGAACTTATAAAAGTGGTTAAAATTAGAACAGAATTTGAAAAAGAAGAAGAAAGGAGATACTTTGAAAAATAAAATAAAAGAATGGGAAAAAATTTAGATGGCAAAAAAGGGCACTAGGAAAATTGTACAGAAAAGATAGTAAAAGAAACTAGAAAAAAAGAAAAAAGAAAAAAAAAATTAAGAAAAAATGGAAAAACTTAAAAAAATAAAAGAAAAATAGGTGAAAATAAGTCTGAAAAACAATAAACAAAAAAGCAGATGATGGAAAAAAGTGAAAGAAAAAAATGAGTGTCTAAAATAAATTTTTCAAAAGAAATAGGTATGATAGAAACTACATAAAAAGACTTAATGGTGGCCACCACAATTTTAACAGAAAATAATACAAGATATCAAGTTACCTTCAAAAAACAACTAAAAACTGTAATCAATTTTGACAATAATTTTTTTTTTTTAAATCATCTTCGAAAAAGGTAAAATTGTGAACAAGTAACTAAAAACTAAAATTAAGCAACAGCATTTGGCATTTGCTGAAATAATTAAATAATAAGCCAAGTATAGTTGAAGAATTTAAAAAATAATATACAAAACAAATGAAAAATTAAGATTTCATTATAGTTGCTAAAAGTACTAATGTTGATAAATTAGAATGTAAAATTCAGAATCAAAGAATCAACGACAAGCAAAAAATATGTTTAAATGAAAGATTAAACATTGGCAGGTGATATCAAATTTAATCAAATCATAATACATCAAAAGCTAAAATATTGAAGCATCAACTTCAGCTTATAGGCATTAAGAAGGAAGCAAAAAGTTAAAAAAAAAATTAAAATAACCTTAAACTTACCCAGATTAAAAATCAATTTGAAAAAATATAAAAGAAATAAGTAACTAAAATTTAAAAAGGTTAGCTCTTGTTATTTCAAACTAACATAAAATCTATTGCCAATATAAAAATTGATTCAGGAATCATGAAGACATCTGCATACTTTGGAACTGCAGAAAATACTTACCAATGAGATATATAAAAATTATACTATTGTAAATGCCATTTTAATCTCATTTACGAAAGTTAATTCAACTGAAAAATATAGACCAAAGTATCTTTAAAATACTCAGAAGCATGTACTCAGGCATATCTTTCAAATTATGTCTTAAAATCATTAGAAGATCACATATAAATTATTTGTTAAAACATTAAATGGAAAAATAACAATTCAAAAATTGAGCTACCTAGAACATTGAATAAATTCAGCCTAAAACTTAACAATAAAAAGAAAAAGTTTATTTTTTTAATAAAAGCTATTGAAAGATGGCAGATATTTGACTGATTATAATATCTAGTAAAAATGATTTAGATTCTAGAGAAATATTTTGTCCAGTGTTTTAAAGGGATAAAAAATAAATTAAATGTTATAAAAACTAAAAATAAATATAGTATCAATTTGGGTGTTGCTAAAGAATAAAAAAAATAAACGAAGTTTGCAGTAAACAATGAAGTATTTTTTAAGATTTATGGGTAACATATATAAATTGCTTTAGGTGTGGGAAGAGGGCAGGTGATCTGTATAAGAGAATAAGTAATTTCAAAATTTATGAAACTTAAAAATTATCACATTAATAAGTATCCTAGCACATAATTATACAATTAATCAACACTTTTCTGTTTTGTGACTCTTCACAGTCATGGCCAAATTCAAATTCAAAGATCTAGGTAATTAATAATTTACAAAGTGTAGTTTATACTATGAAGATCGATTTATTTGATAGCAATAAACATATATAGATAATTATAGTAATTGCAATTGCTTTTGGCCAAACAGTTATTACAACTAGAGTAAATGTTTCCATAATAAATTAGTATTTGATATAAACCAATCTCAGTAAATGTCAACCTGCTATAGACAACATTTTTATAATGAAAATTCTTAAAACATCTGATATTTAAAAATTAACAAATATATTTTATAAGAAATATTGTAACAATAAATTTCTATTGTTGTACACAGGTTTATATTTATATTAGAGAAAAGATGGGTTTGAATCTAAATACCCAGATATACACATAAACATAATGAGATCTTCAAGATGTGTACTGCAAACTTTAGTTTAATAAAAATTTAATGGTTAATAAAATTCAATTGAAAATTTTAATCCAAATATATATAATAGTATTAACCAATGTGATGATGGTGATTTATAATTTAAAAATATAAGTATTCCCAAAAGTATTTTACTTGTTTTTCAGTTTCAATGAAAAGAAACTCAAAGGTTCAAACCTCCTAAAAAGAAAGTTTACTTTTGGGAAAGATTTTTTTTTAGAAAAGATTATCATCAATTATTACTGCCATCCCAGTCCTCCAGTGGATTGTATGATTTCTCAGGGTTGTGGATATTAACTAGCATATACATAAAATAGCATATATTTGGATTGAGTTACAAACACAAACAAAATGGATTAATAAAAAAAATATATTATTAATAATGAATAAATAAAATGGTTGCATATATATTGGCAACTATCAATGCATACTCAAAAATATTATAGTAACAAAAGATATTTTTTAAGTTTTAGCTATAGTTCAACTTTAAGGCCTTATGATAAGATCTTGTATGTTAAATATATTGAATCAATCATAAACCATGATTTTTTTCAGGTACTATTCTTTTAATATTTTACTCTTGTCTTTCTTAGTTTTGTTGAAGATGATCCCCTTGAATTGATGTTAAGAGAGAGTAAATACAGCAGCACTGGTAATGCTCTATGAGGTATATACTATCTGTAGATCTTTATACAGCCCTATCCATTTCTTTCTTTACGGCATTATAGAGGTGTTGCATAAGCTAGTTTTTCAAACTTCAGCACTATAGCCACACGTGGGAGATGGATTTCTTTTAAATAAATTCATAATACTGATTGATGTAGCTGGAGTATTGAAAAATATTTTTAAAATATTCAGTAAAATACGACTTATGGTGAAAAAAAGAGTTTTAATCAGTGTTTGTTTATCTCTTCTCTATGGATCACGGCAATACAGCTTCAATAGTAGACTGCATTCTAATACAATCATTATAAAATAAACTGCTGGGTTTCTAGAATTAGAATGATAATAGTAATAAACACTAATTGCTTGTTTCCAACCTATTTATACCAAAGTGATGTTCAAACAATAGGTTCAAACAAGATATATATTACTAGCTAGGGGATATATACCTTAGTGTTATGACAACAATATATTTTTGGAAAAACACCCCTTTACTCTCTCGAAAACATGTTCCCTTGCTTTTGAACATTGAGGATGCACTCCCTGGGATCTCCATCCCTCTTCTTAATGAAAACATCTCCTATATGGATGATATGGTGGTGTTTCTTAAATCACATGAAGAAATAAACATTCTTGAAAGCCTATTACAGCACTATGCTCAGACGCACGGGCTTACGGTTAACAGGAGCAAATCGGCAATTTGGAATATCAAAACAGCTAACAGGATAACAGGTTCATTACAAGCTATGCCTCAGCCTTTCTTGGGATTCAGTATGTCCCTATCCCCTACAGCAATGAGGATGGAAATACAACGAAGACTACTACTCTCTCAAAAACATGTTGTGGATACAAATTTTAATACATTATATCATGTTTTTTGTTTTTTTACAAATAAAAAAAAAAGAGAAAAAAATAGGTTGTCTTTTTTTTTCTTTTTTTATTTGCATTTCATTAATATAGAAAGAAAAAAAATTCCCTACCGACTTTTAATTTAAGTGGACAAGTTGTTTAATTAACATTCCATTTGAAAACCAGATTAAATCAGATTCAAATTTAGATTTTAAAAAAAAATAAACTAAGCAATTCATTAAGCAATTCTAATTCTTTTGCGTACCAAAAGCTTTTTTTTCTTCCTTAACAGTATTATTATCATTCCCTTATTTTTCAAATATTATAAAATAATATTTAATAATCTTTAATGATAATCTTTAGTATTTTATATTTTTACTTTTCAAATAACTTTATTAGGCAATCAAGGGTTACATAGCTTATAACATATAGTATGATACAGGAATATGATACATTTAGTATAGTAACAATGGAATAGTAAGATGTACTTGAGAGATATACAAAAAATATGAATGAGCATTAAAAAAAATTACTAAAAAAAATGATATATATATACATGAAAAATTAAATGGAATTAATCAATTATATCCTAAATTAAAGTACATACATAAAAAGCAGAAATCTCAAGCTGCAAAAATTATATAAGTTTATTCAAGTCTCTTTTTCATCACATCACTGGAGTGACAGTATGAGACAATTGTTACTACTTTAGGCTAGAATCTAAGATTTTCTTCATTAAAGACCAAGTGTCTTGAAAGTCTTTTTCTGATGTAATTTTTTTTGTCCCTTTCTCTAATATTTTCCAATTTAATCCAAAAAGTGTATGTATGTCTTCTAGGGTTATTATTGTACATAAATGTACATCTAGTGCACCATAGTGCATATAGAATAAAAGTGTGTGCTCAAATTTGTGTATATATACCCTTACTGAATGTTTTAAATAAATAGTGCATGTTAACATGAGTGTTATTGAATAGTCTAAGGATTGCTATTCATATGTTATCAAAGCATTGACAGTCAAAGAATAGATGTGTTTGTGTTTCCATATCCCTGTGACAAAGTGTGCACTGAGCATCTGCTCTCTTGCATCTATGTTTATTATAAAAAAAGTAAGAAGGCATTCCAGATTAAGTTTTACTAAAAAAATCAAAGAATTTTGACTCCAGCTTCCAAAAACTAAATTTTTTCATTATTTGACGATTATTGAGATTTAAAATTGACTTCCCTCATCATTAATTGAATGTGGATGAAGGAGTGAATGGGCTTCCCAATATTTATATTTATTCAGGGAAGGAATACATTATCAATAGAAAGCAAAGGGTCAATAAGGTTTTTCCAATAGCCTTTTGTAGGTGGTGGTCTATCAGTGGGTGTAATTTTGAAGGTAGGAGCAATTTCAGGGCATAATTTAGTAATAGATGAGATGAGGTTTAGTGTTTTCTGTATTCTAAATGTGTTAACTGGAAAAAGTCCCATTCTATTGTGTATTCGATGACACTGAAGTTTTCTGATCGAGATGGAAATGGTATGTTGAGCCCATAAAAGTTTTTTGAGCATTGAGTAGATATATGTGAAAAAGGCTTTTGCATATATAACTATTGGAGTATAGTATATAATTCTTGTAATGATTAGAATGTTGAATAGTGATATTTTTGCATAAACTAGGAGATAAGTTTTCATGAGCGAGCTTGTTATATTTTCAATTTTTATTTTGAGCAAGTTCTGGATTTTTATTTGTATTGTTGTATTACTCAGATGGGATGGGAATCTCAAAAAAGGAGTAGGCTTTCCTTTAAAAAAAGGATGCCGGATAGGCTGTCCATTAAAAATTTTCCATGCACATGAATTATCATCATTGAATTCAAGTCTATACTCCTTTGAGTATTCTGCCAGTATTTGCAACAGCGTTGGTAGATATTTTTTGTTTGTTAGGAAAATCATGATATTATCCATGAAGGCTAAGCATGGTATGTTAGTATTTACTTGAAATGTATGCCAGGTATGCTTTTTTCGATTTTGTTCAAGAGCGAGTTTATAAATATTGTGAATAATATGGCACTTAATGGCGATCCTGGTGGAATGGAGCAGTAAGAGTTAAAGAAACGTGAGTATTTTCCATTCATTGTAAGGTGTATTTCTCTATTAATCAAGCTGTTGGTTATGATGTATAGTACTGATTGAGGAATTGGTGTATCTACTAATACATCAATAAGTTTTCCAATTGGAACTGTGCCAAAGGCAGCTTTAATGTCTAATTGAGCAGCTATTGGACTATGTTTCTTCCTGTTTCTAACATCATCAATAATTGCTTTGAATAGGATAGCAGCTTGTCTGGTAGATTATCCTTTTTTTACAAATTGCCATCTTGAAATTATTGGTAGAATATGCAATTTAATTTTGTCTTTTATTACAACTTCAAGGATTTTGATTCCAAGAGGGCTCATAGATATAGGCCGTATGTTTTTGACAGTTGAGATTTTTCTGGTTTTTTGTGAAAAGGGACTATTAGTATGGGATATAGGTCTTCAAAGAGATATAGTTCTTTTGCTAAAAAAATTGCCAGTCTTGACAAATACTTTGCTGAAAAGTTTCCAAGATGAACGTACATAAATTTACATATGTCATGTACGTCAGGGTGACAAGAGTCATGTATATCTGCCATTTTCTTAATGAATTCTTCTGGGACAAATAAAATGTCATCTTGAATTTCCAAAATAATGTGGCTTTGGATGAAATCTTTTACTACCTTGAAAGATATTTTTGTAATGTAGATACAATGAGTTAAGAATGTTATTACCAGATACCACCTCATTTTGTATTTTAAGTGCACTAGGGACTCTAATTTTTGGGAGTTGACCCAATTCCCAGTGGATGTATTGCCTTGACCATGTATGAGGTTTGTTTAGATATATTTTCCTTTTTTTAATAGACAAATATTCTGCGAGTGTTTTGCATATGGAAAAATAAGATTTTCTCAGAGCAGCAATTCTCAGGTATTCATCAGCCTTCGATGTAGAGTGAATAATTCTCTTGTGCAGCTCATCAGCTAATACTAACAATTTTGTAGGTGGGGAAGAAATCCAAGTAATATGGTTAATTGTGTGAGAGACAATGTTAACAAATGCAATCCATGCTTGTGGAGGATCTAGGTCTAGCTTCATCATTTTAAAGATTGCAATGTAGATTTCAGAAAACAAAAATTCTGTGGTTCGACTTGGAAGTAATATTCAAATTGTTTTATTAGTTGATAATTGTGATTTATATGACAAGTCACTGTTTATGGTGATAAATAATGCTAGGTGATCTGATAGTGTTGAGTTATTGAAAGAGATGTTAGTCATATGATGTAGCATAAGAGAGTAGAAGATCAAGTCAATCAGTGAAGAAGGTCTACAATTGTTAAAGGATACTGTATTATTTGACAGACATCCTTATCCACTCATCAGTGGAATTGTGTCTGTGAAGCCATTTCTTAACAAATTGACAATAAGACATGTTAAAGTCCCCTAATAATAAACATGGGATATGATGATAATGCAAGGAGGGAGTTAATTGTCAATACTAGCCTATTTATTATTGTTGGTTCTGGAGGTATATATATGAAAACTATGTTTAGAACTATGACTTGATGAATTAATGTGATGATCATTATATGAGAATTCATGTAAAGTATTCTAAATAATTTGAATGGCCATGTTTTTTTAATAATTGCACCCATACCTGCTGATGCTGTAATGGATATTTTTGAGAAAATAGAGAAACCATGATTATGTAAATAGTCTGATGATTCTATATGTGAGCTGTCATATATTTTTGTTTCAAGCAAATTAAGTACTTGAGGTCGAGTAATACTAAGCCATTTTAAAAGGTCCATGACTTTTACACCAATTTTTACTTTCATATTAATTTATAAGAAATTGAAATCAATACTATGTCAAAAGCAAAGTGGTCATGCACACTACTCACCCTCTATCTCTGGACCATAATCTGTGTCATTAACAAAAGACCCAAACTCTGACAAATCATGATGACTCTGTGTCTCAGGAGAAATTGAACATGGTAAGTTTTTGGAAGCTGAGTTTAGACACTCATTAAGAATTGAGTAGGATGTGGTTTTGGTGGCTTAGTTTACTAGATCAGTTTTAAGATATCTGCAATCTCATTGTCTTCAAGGTTTAAGTTGGTAATTTTTACTTTTTTTATATTGTATATGTAAGTTGATAGTTTCTTCTTCTTCACTAGAATCCTGTGATTCACTTCTTGCATGGAAGCTGACCTGGTTTTCTCCTTTCCGTGGTATTGTTTGTGCTTATTTGTGAAGAGCTTGGCACTATTTCATCCATGATATGCATGAGCTTTTTATTTTGTATGTAACTTTGTACTATTCCATCCGTGATATTGGTGGATATTTAATTTCTTATGACAGGTGTAATTAGATTTTCTGAGTCTTTTAGTATATAATTATCCATATCGACTTTAGTTGGTATTTCTGTTTTTAATTTACTTTCAAAGTTAATAAGTAAATCATTTGTTTTTTGCATATCTGTTTTACAGCTTATATTGTCTTGTGTTCTGTTCTCAGGGCATCTCGGTATGTGTATTTATCCTATTATGTTTGCATCATTTGCCAAATGACCTCTTTGGCCACACTGGAAGCATTGAAGTTTTAATCCACATATAATCAGAAGTAGAGTTGCTTCGTGATCAGTGACTTACATAGGTATGTTTAGCGGTTCCACATCATTGTGCATTTTCACTTTGTTCTCATAGTTATTGCTATAAACAGGGATGGGGATATCTTTCAAGTAAGTTGATTGGGAGTGTATCACTGTTCCAAATGGTTCAATTAGTCTTTTTAAATCGTTGGTAGTATATTTTAAAAAGCATTTTTCAAAACGCCCGAAATTACATTGTCTATTCTGATTTATTATTACAAGCGAGTAATTACCGAGGGTTTTAATTTTTAAAGAAAAAAGATTTATTTACTCTGTGTTAAAAAATTCTAGTACGAGGTATCGGGAATTGGGATGATCCGCTATCCCATAAGTTGTTGCTGCTAAAAGCCTCATATAATAATTTCTTAGGAAACTTGTATAATGAGCAGGTGAGATCAGTAATTACTATGATGGCAGACTGTTATGGAAAGAATCGTTTAAAGGAAGTGAATAGACCTTTTGGAACAGTTTCATTGAATTTCTCCGAGATATTCTGTAATTGATCTTCAGTCCACATAATTGGGGAGTTTACTTGGTTTTCTTCATTTGAGATGGCATTTATATCTAATACTGCTATATCTCTACTGTTGTTTTTCTAAATCTCAGATTTGAATCCAAGTTCTTATTAATATAGAAGGTGTTTTTATTTATAGCTTTATCTTTAGCTAGTGATTTAGTAATGTCAGCATATGTGGGTGAAATATCTCCATATGACCTCTGACTAGTGGCAGCCATGTTAATATGATTGCTTGCTACCAACAGCAAATTTGAATTAATTACAGATGTTTAATCAATACACACAATATATTACAAATGTTTAATCAATATACACAATTATATAAGTACTTGCCTTTGTCTTAATCAGAAGTAACTCACAATTTTGAGGGTTTAACTCCAGTAAGAATATGAAGAATGACTGATAGAAATTAGATCTTCATTCACGATGACTAGAGCATACTCGCGCATGGACACTTCAGTATTTTATACTTTTATTTCTTAAGTGACATGCACATACACGTGCACAGATGTAAGTGGCAGTTTGTATATTTATTAGTCAGTTCACATGAGTTTTTATTAAACATATTTTTTTTCTATCCCATCCTTTTAAAATGATACAATGGGATAATGTATCTTTCTATTTTTTATTTGTATTCTTACTACAAAATGCATTCATTTCTCTAATTGTTTTTTTAATATTTTTTTCAGTTTCACAAATAATGTTTTACAGAATGCATATGTCCATAACATGCAGAGATTTGATTGACACTGAATGCTATAAAGAATGCATAGAATTTTCACTCAAGATCTATAAAAATTCTATAATAGAACATTAAAATGTATTCTGAAGCATGGACACTAGACAGATTATCCCAGTTTGACTTCAGATGAGCTACCCACAACACATTTCTATACAATATAAGCCTTGTTTGTTTTTTTCAAACTTAGAGGCTGATGAGTATAACACTTGAAAATAAAGCCTTCTGAGTCTTAGAGGTTAATAAATATTGTATAAAAATTAAGCCTTGCTCCCTTTTGAGTCTTAATGGCTGACAAATTCCACAAACACTCAAATTGAATCTTGCTTCTTCTGAGACTTACAGGTGGGTGAGTAAAGTACTTGGGTAAAGAAAAAAATGTTGTGGAAGCACTTGAGACAATGTACACTTCAAAACATCACTTGACAACATAGTGTCTCATGAATGACTACATCCAAGTACATCACTAGAAAGAGAATATGATTAAACAAACTATAAAAAGAATTTTTTCATCCTTTGCATAAATCAATAAATAACTATCCTGGTCATGTGTTTTTTAATTATTTCCAATATTTAAATTATTAATTTAATTTTTTTTCATAATCAATAACAGTCATTCTTGCTATCTAGCAAACTGGTAATTGATCTTTTTTGGTATTTTTAGTGTCACTTTTGGGATTATCATATATTTTATCTTTGAAAACATTATACAATTTTATTTCTCCTTAAAACATTTTCCTTTTACAAATCCAAGATCGACAGATCCTTCATTCTTCTAAAATTAAGTTTTACCACTCTCCAGCTATTTCTTTAGAGGTGAGGTGAAAATGTTACATGGAATGACTCAAAAAATATAATATTCTCTTCATTCTGGAGTGGCCCTTTTAATCTCATCTTTCTCTTTTTTTTTATAATATTTAGGCAGCACAATTCATCTTTCTTAAAGGTAAAAATCTCTGTAAAAAGTTCATTAAACAATGAATGAACTCTGGCATTCATCTACAAAATTTTCAGCTTCATTGTTACTAAAATTACTTACTTGTTTCATGGATGCCTGAATTTTTACTTTCTCTTCAATAGCATCATTACAAAAATCTACTTCTTTATAATAATCCATTTTAAGTACTTTAAATAATTTCAAACTCAATACTTTATTGGTTTCTTTCATTCTTACATCTGATCCAGGATGGAATGTTCGTATTATACATGACTTATTTTCTCCAACATTTTCAATATCTGTTATATTGTTGATAACTTCTCTAGGTTCATCTAAAGATTTGCATAACTTGAACATGATTGACATCATACTTATCTTTTTTAGTTTTTTTTGTTCTTCATGAGTGACTTCAATGTTTTTTTTCCATTTTTAAGCCATTCTTCATGCTGCTGTTGCATTTTTTTCGTCTTTCATCTAACTTTTGTTGCACTTATTTGAGTTTTATTCATAAAAGCATACAGCATTTCACTCCTAATTGTATCTGATTTCTTTTCTGAAGACTTTTGTACTGCGTCTTGCACAATTGGCTCTGACTGGCTCTTGTATCATTGATGGATCCATATTTAATTGAGATTCTTTTTGAATATATATATATATATTAAATACAAGTATATTTTATATACCTAGAGTCTAAATATAATACAGGGAAAATCATTTATCTTTTTCACATGTGTATGGTAATGTGCATTGGTTGTATATCAAATCTCCTATATTTTGTACATATATAACTAGATATTCTCTAATTTTCTTCTCTCTTGTAGATTCCTTTTTGTAGATTTACAAACTCAAATATATCTCTTTTATATATACATGCCAATCTCAATCCTTCATATACAATCCTCTCCAAAAAAAAGTGATATATCTCCAAAAAAGTGATATATCTCTATCTTGTTGTTTATTTATAATATTTATTATATACATTGTTGTCTATATTACCTTGCCTATCTAGACACAACCTTCTGCTTTCATAAAATATTAGAATACATTTTATTTATTTATAAAACACCTCAATATGCTAAATTTATACATACTTTAATATTCAGTACATTACATGACTATATATAAGTAATCATGAAGGAGATATACATGTCACAAAGTGGTTGCACAAATATGTATCATACAAGACTGAAATTTATCAGAATAAAGGGATATTCATGCTACAAAACATTGGTTGCACCAATTATATAACATTATTTTTGAACTATGTAGACAGAAGATGAGTTTGAATCTAAATACCATAACAATCAAATATATATATATATATTCTAACCTTTATTTTATTATTAGAAATTTATTTATTATATTTAAATATTTATTAGTTTAGTTTATTTTTATTTTGCACTTGTTGTTACTAATTTTTCTGGTTGTTGTTAAGGCAACCAAAATAAAACAACATATCCATTAATTTCCAATATGATCTAAAATACTTTTCATATAATACAATTGTACATTTAATTCTCTAAAGCCATGCCACGATTGTAATAACAACAATAATTGATCACTTATTAATTTAAAGAATAATTATAATAATATTAATCTCAGGGTTCTTTGTTTCATGTAAGGAAATGCTCGGCAGTATTGTGTTGTCGCTTATGACTGGCATTCTGGTCGGCTATAGGAAACATTTATTTTACTTAAATTCAATGTGTCTTCATCTCTCATATCAACTGCTATATTATTTAAAGAGATGATAATTCTATTCAATAATGACGTATAATTTTGAATAATACAGCTTTTTTTTTTTTTTTTTTTTCAGAATCTCAGTCAGAATAATAAAAAGACAAGGGTGCTTTTTGTGTCCTTCCATCATCCATGGCAACACAATAATGTAACTAAGATTTATTACTTAGACAATTTCTCTAAATGGGAATGGAATAATGTGCAACCAAAGTTAATGGTTTGGGAATAAATTCATTTTTATACAAAGGTGAATGTTTAGTCTAAGTTTTCAACTCCATAAATAATTATCATTAAACTAAAATATAATGACATATTCCGATCTGCTTAACTTTATTTATCTGGTATATTAAGTTTTTAAGAATTTGGAATGATTTCGGACTCAAGAAAAGGTTTTGCAAATATTGTGCAAACACTTATATTTAGCATTTAAAAACAAAAAAATGAATCTACAACAAATTTTAACAAGACTATCATTTATTATTATCACAAAAAAAAAAAATACGAACATTTATTCAATAATCCCATAGTAATACAAAAATATAAAATATAACTGACATTAATCTGTATACTCTTTTGGTTATGGACTAGAGATTACTATTTCTCCTGTATGCAATCATATGGATTGATTAACTAAAAGTACATTTCATTACCAATACATTGTTTATTAAATTTTGATAACCTTGTAGAAGCTTTTACTCAAAATTATTGACTAACTATTTTTTTTTTTTGTTTTTTTTTTTTTTTTATAAAATGATTAATCCCATCATATGCAATACGCAAAATATTAAATTTATTTCTAATACATTTACTTTATTTACGGTCAAAAATGGGATAACCTATTCTAATTATAGGCCAGTTATCAGAAGTTACACTTACCATCTTAATTTAACTTAATGCTAACTTAAGTTATGATATAAATTTTATTCATACGTATAATTTTAAATATGAGTATGATTTAATTAATAACCAGAATTAAATATTGCATTTGAATATTCCTTCAGTAAATAAGCGTTTTAAATTACGCAATTTTAATTATTTTCTCCATTGATTTACTTGTCAAATACTAGCAATATTTAGCAGCACAATACAGATATTGACCCTAGTTACTAATGCACTATTTATACTAAAGTGGATCTTGAGGAACTAACACCTCCAATATAACCTTTATCTTGCCCGAACTTTCAAAATTAAGCACAATAATCAACACCTTCCATGGTGGAGCTATCTTTATTTTCACATGAGAATATGGAATAACCACGAAGGTCTGTAAAGTAATCTACTACATTAAAATATTTTGGTGGTTTCTTGCCTCTTACTTGGGCATACAATGAACACACACCAAATACAATCCTCTCCTGGGATTTAAACGAATGAAGCATACTAAATGCTAGATAAATTCTTGATCGTCCTATCTATGAGAATCGATCACTTGGGCTATAAACATACCCGAACATTATATTTAAAATCTTCCTCTCATGGAAAACAAAGCTTTTGGGGAGATCATTTTTTTCATCCCACAAAATAAATGCATTATAATTATTACCTATGCGAATATTAAGCATATACCAATGCTATATCTGGGCAGGATAAGTAAATACACTGATTATAATAAACTTATGTTACCGTGTATACTTTGATCAACATCTGAAATCAATGGACATCATAGAATAAAAGTATAATAATTTTAATTTTAATAAAGGAACATTCAAAATAGTTGGCAGCATACTATCTTAAACTACATAAAGTGGATGTGTTAATTAAGAATAATTAGGAATAAATTCCTCAATTAATACAGTATAAATTCGTTTCAAAACTTTAACAAGAAATATTTTGTTATAGCATTTTTTTTTTTTTTAGTTACTTCTGATAATTTTCAATATTATTTTACCCCTTAAATATCTAAATATTTTTTTTTCTTTTACGTATCTAACATACAAAAATTTCTACCTACAATTGTATGTAATAATTAAAACATATTTTATAGATTTTTTTTTTTTCGTGTTAAATATCAACTTAACCTATAATAATTATATTAACATACCCTTGTCATTACAAGGCTATTAAATATCACTTGACCATACAAACTTTAACCTATGTGATATAACAAAAAAAAATACATATTATTTATAACTTAGTTTTAAACAATCATTAATTAACAAGTGCATACTCTCTCATTAGAAAATGTTTTTCTGTTGAACAATTGGTCCAGGTGAAGAGCTTTATCCAGTCTTATTTCACGAAGCAAGTTTAAAAACAATAAACGCATGGTATTATTTCCTTTAAATAAAAGTTTTTCTCTTATTTTGTGCGCTTAATAAATTAGGTAAAGAAAAATATAGCAGAATTGAAGATTAATTCTTACTTGAATTAAACTACTACAATTTTGGGATCCAAGAAAAAAAAATAGACTTCTAACATAGACGAATATTTGACTATAGACGATAAACATACACAATTTTTTTTTTTTATTGACGATACGCATACATATTAGCCAGCTTACTTATGGATGAAAATGCGCAATTTTTCCGAGATTATTCTGATAATAACTGCAGCTGATTTACATGTATAGGAAGTTTGAATAACTCCAACTGATGTGTAATATAATATATCCTTTATTTTTATCATTAAGTCACTAAGATATTTGGTTTTGTTCATACTTTAGGAATTATAAATTTTTTTTTAACGGTAACTTCTCCATAAGAATGCCCCTATATAACTTTTCCTATATTTACTCTGAGAAAGTTTATATTCTTTTTTTATATTTTTTTAAAAAAAATATATACAGGTGCATAATTTAATCTTATTTTTCATTATTATTATTTCCAGACAATTCTTGGTGAATAAAACATATTTTAATGTATGTAACTACATTACTTGTAAAGGCAGACAATATTGAGAAAGAGCGCGAAAATGTTTCTAGTTGATTTTCCTTGGTTTCAAAATATTTCTTTCAATTATTATTTTTTTTTTTTCTATACCAAAAAAATATCAATAAATGACATAAAGTTAATAAATAATTAATCTTTTCTTGGAAATCATTTATCTTCCTTAATTTAGACATAATAACACTTTTCGTGATTCTCTTAGTTAATTCTGTCATTTTTAACTTTAGCGTGAGACAATAAACTTTTAAGTATAAAAGGTCTTTAAATAGGTAGATGGCAAAGAACATCAGGATATCTTATCAAAAAAATTTAGCTACGCATTATATTATTAAAATTTTACTTTGATTACATTTATTTCTGCAAAATAAAATGAAAAATATTGAGTTACCAAATTTCAGCACTGTTCCTTCCTTGAAAACTAAAAGCAGACTATCTATTTTTCTTTTTTTTATTTTACTTTAGCGACCTCTTCCAGAAAAATAATCATTTGATTATAACATAAACAAAAGAAAGGAAAAACTTATTACAATCATATAGTTTTCAGTATTATCTACCTGGATTACAAAGTAATTTGACAATAAAAAAAAAACAATAAATACATTAAATTAACAATCAGTGATGTATAATTCTTTAAACATTATATATATATTTTTTTTTACAAAAAGAAATTACCAGAAGTTATTGTGCTTTATGATAAGACACTCATCTACTCCCCTCTCTACCCATCCAAAATCAATTACTGTTTAGCTTTTAGATCATATTAATTTGCTCTAATTATTAATATCTCAATTAAATTATTCATGTTCTCTCTTTAAAATGACATTGAGTTATTAAATCTATTAGTTATTCACCCAAATATGCTAAAGTGAGTGAATAGCATACTTTATTAATCAATTATTACTATTGTTATTTTATCTTTTTATTTCTTTAAAGAATAGCATTGTTTTCCTGCAGAAACAATGCCAAGTAAACCAAGTGTCAATAACACTAGGTTACAATATATATATATATATATATATATATATATATATATAATGAGATCTTCAAGATGTATATTGTAAACATTGCTTCAAATAAGTAAAAGTTGAATGGTTAATAAAATTCAAATAAAAATTTTAATCCAAATATATAACAGTATTAATCAAGGTGATGATGATGGTTTATAATTTAAAACTACAACTACTCTAAAAAGTATTTTACTTCTTTTTCAGTTTCAATAAAAAGAAACTCAAAAGTATCAAACTTACTAAAAAGTAAGTTTACTTTTGGAAAAAAAATTTTTTTTAAAGGAAAAATCATCAACTATTACTGCTATCCCAGCATGTTTGCCAGTGGATTTTCATGATTTTTCAGGACTATGGATAGTAACTAGCAGATGTGTGAAAAATGAATTTATTTGGTTTGTGTTACAAACCCAAATTAAATAGATTAATAATATATATATAATATTATATTTAATGTTTTCACGGTTGTATGATATAGATAAATTATTACTTTTTGGGCTAAATCATGTGTTATTTTCCATTAGATACTGATATTTCGACAAACTAGCATCCGCCATTATCAAGGTTAACTTTTGAAAAAAAAATCGTTAGATCTCAAACAGTAATGTGACTGAGTGCAAGATGAGAAATGAGATTCAACTTGAAGTAGTTCAGCAGTTAAAATATGAGGCTTATCAAAATGTTTATTTCCCTCAGTTTTTTCACCTATTAATTTTAAGTTAATATTAGAAGACAGAGATAAAATGAGAGGTTTCCACATAGCTGGAATACATTGTGCTTTGTCAGCCATATTTAAATCAGTAGGTCTCTTTAATATTTCAATTGATTCTCTCATGGTTCTTAAATCATAATTTGTTGAAAAATATTAAAAACAAGATACTGGTAGAACATGCTCTTCAGGTGGTTTATAAAATCTTAAGATGAAAAGCCCAAATCCTATGCTGATGCCACGAGATTTGGGCTTTCCAGCTTCAGATTTTCAATGATATGGATGGCTGAAAAGTTGGAGGTTGGAGTAGATTGAAGCCTGTCCATTAAAGTGTGAAGATTTGCTATCTTAATATAAACTGAGCACTGATTATATATAGGTGTGAGATGATAATCTGGACCAACTGATGATTGCTGTTTTAGCATGAAATACCTATATTGGTAATTATTTATCTTTTCTACATGTGTGTGGTCATGTATATCAGTGGTATGAGATAGTGTGGATAGTTCGTGGGTGCTTGAAAGTCTGAGTTCAAACCCCTGTATTAGATTATACTAAAAAATATTAATAGTGTTAGAAAGCATGATATGAATTGTATTAAACTTTAATGATGATTTGTAAAAATATACTTAATCTGTTTAAATATGGTAGTAAATTTAAATGATGATGAAACGTCCAAGAAATATTGTGTGAATAAGATATTAATAAGAAAACTTGAAAAGACACGAAGCATCTTAATAATGCAAGGGTTGCGTTAAGAGATATAAACAATATCAAACCAGTGACAAAGAAAATACATTTGCAGAAAAATAAATAAAAGTAGATCAAAAAATACTCATACGACATTATTTGACTTTTTTTTTTTTTTTTTTTAGTATTTTTCTCCTTTTTGTAGACTACCGCCATCTATTGTAAGATTCCGTTATTATATACTATCAAATATTCAATATAAATAATACGTACAACACAACTTTTCTCAGTATAATTCTTGCATGTGATTGTTTACATTAAATTATAGTTGTTTCGATAAAAGTTTAAATCGCTTGGAATTTATACTATCAGATTGCAGTGCAATATAATCTCTATTCTGGTTCTGAATTTTACCTTTATTAATAAGAACTTGAGACTGAAGCTGGAGATAAAATAAACTGCTGTACGTGTAAATTAAATTTAAAATGATGAGATGGGACATAAATAAAAAAACTTTTTTTTTTTTAAAAAAAAAAGAAGAAATACTGGTAAATAAAATTGAAATATATTGGTCTATGATAAAAGTGACTGATAAATATTTGTTAAGGAGGAGAGAAAAAAAATATATTTGTTTTAATATAGGGTATATGAGCACAGACTTTCAGATGACCCATAACTCTCCACTCTATCTAATATCACTGATACACTCAAGCACATATATGCTGAAAAGATAAATAATCACCAATATACGTATTTCATGCTAAACCAGCAATCATCAGTTGGTCCAGATTATCATCTCCCACACATATATACTATAAGTGCTCAGATATATATCAATATAGACAATCTTCCTACTTTAATGGAAAGGCTCCAATCTACTACACCCTCCAACTCTTCAACCATCCATCCAATTGAAAATCTGATGATGGAATGCTCAAAGGCCACCCTGAGGCCGAGATTCTTGTCACACCCATGTTGACCTAAAGTCAATCTGAACCCCTACTGTTTTAGTTTTTTTATGTTATTTAGTTGATGTAAGAAAAACGGCCGTGGGGTGGGTGTGCAATAGTGAGTTTTAAAAGGCAATCGAAGAAAAACTTAACAAAATATAAAAATCAATAAAAATTAGAATATATACTTTGTAAATAATATAAAAAGTAATGTTATAGTGGAATAATGCGAGAAAAAAAAGTAAAGCTTATGTCAAGTGTTGTTAGCCGAGAGGTTATCGCAGCCGCCTTGTAAGCAAGTAGTTGGTTGCAGACTGTTGTGGGTTCGCGTCCCGGCCGATGCTATGACATATGAAAAAAAAAAAAAGTAAAGCTTATAAATGACACCGATAGGGATAAATAGGAGATGGAAAAAAATGAAAAAAACTCGTCCCTAAAATGATTTCAAGAATAAGATAAAAATTATTTACTTTGTCAAAGAATTGCTTTAGTATAAATTTAATAATAAAAATATTTCAAAGAGTTATAAAAATGCAAGAACTGAAGATAAATGTTACAAGAATGGAAAGTGTACAGATTTAGTTAATTATAGATCAGTAACAAATGATGGTAGTTATATATAAACTATTATTTACACATGTATTAACAATTAGAAAATTTCGGAAGCATAGAAATAATTATTAATATGGAAACGATTAATAACCAAATTTTTTATATCTAAATATTCCAAAATAGATAGAAAAGCATACATTACATTTCCATATGAAAAAGCATCTGTCCGAGTTTATAGCATGTTTATGTGTTTATTTATAATAATAAAAAAAAACAATATAGTTAATACAGCTTAGCAAGTACAATGTAAATATTGAAGTAAACAAATCTCCATTACTGCTGATCATAAAGCACCATCTTCTTTGATATGTATTGTTTGTTTGTTAAAGAGGCTCGTACTTTATGATTGGCATGAGGTAGAAAATTGGTCACTTCAGTGTATACTAGAAAACTATATTAAATAACTGTCATGTACATCAATTGCAGAAGGGTTATGATTTATGTGTAAATGATAAGTAAAATGTGACTTAGTGAAAATTGCACTTCATATTCATATCGTATATTAAGGTATGGTATTTAAAACCATTATGACTAAAAATAATGGAAGATATAGAACAGTATTAATCTTTTTTTTACATATAATATTCCTTTTGCTAATAAAAATAAAGATCTGAATATTTAAGCTAATTGTTGAAAAAAGAAAAGATTTATATTAAATTTAACTTTAAAAAAATCAAATGTAATAAGTAAGAAATAAATTACAAAATAAAAATGATTTCAAAATGGAAAGATTAATAAGAAGATTTAAAAGATGTAATGGAAAAATAAGGAGAATTAAGATTTAAAAAGCAGATCCAAAATTAAAAATCCCTGGATTGAAAGCCTGGATAAATAACTATTCTATTTCTTTAAGGGTGAATTGAAACCATCTTAATAGCATGAGTGATAAGTTCTCATAATTAATATTTAACATTCAGAGTTAAATTTTATGATTTATATTTTTTCAAGATAAGTATTTATTGGAGTCAAACCTCTGGGTTCACTTTGGAAGAATCCACATTGACTTTAACAGAATACTAAATATGCAAATGTGAGATAATTTTATTGAAGCCTCATAGTTTATCTGAACAAGCAAATTAAATAAAATGTTAAAAGATATAGCAAATGAATAAAAATAATATTGAAAAACAAGAAGAGAAAAAAATAAAGAAATGAAAACAAAAAGAAAATATGATAAAAAAAAATTAGACATAATAATCCTAAACATCACATGATCACTATTTCTTATGCTAGCACATTACTGTTATTACAACAGGCAAAACTCTCCATACAGTAGTGCCAACCAGAGTAATCAATGGATGCCAGAAGGCTTGTGCATAAAATCCCTATCTAGTGCCTAGTCATCCAATATCCCTAGACTAGTTTCTGGCTTGTGGCCTTCATCAGTGAAGAGCTTTGGATCTGAGAGCACTGCACCTTGATCTTAGGATCTAATGCAACCCTCCAGCAGCCACCTTTTATCTCTACTTAACTATAAAACTATGAGAACAAAATATTTTCAATCTAAGCTCAATAGCATATATAGTCATATGGGTCTGAACAGTTCAGTACCCATACATTTTGTTGTCTTTGGCTATTTTACAACCATAGCCACCACTATCCTATTAGGCAGGATTGGTGTTAAATCACTAAACATCACATGATTACTATTTCTTATGCTAGCACATTACTGTTATTAAAACAGGCAAAACTCTCCATACAGTAGTCACACTCAGTGCCAACCAGAATGCAGTGCTCCTCACTAATGAAGGCCACAAGCCAGACACTAGTCTGGGCATATTGGATGAGTAGGCACTAGATAGGGATTTTATGCACAAGCCTTCTGGCATCCATTGATTACTCTGGTTGGTACTGAGTGGCATTACTGTATGGAGAGTTTTGCCTGTTTTAATAACAATAATGTGCGAGCATAAGAAATAATGATCATGTGATGTTTAGTGGTTTAACACCAATCCTACCTTATAGGATAATAGTGGTTATGGTTGTTAAAGAGCCAAAGACACCAAAATGTATGGGTACTGAACTGGGTTCAGACCCATGTGACTATATAAGCTATTGAGATTAGATTGAAAATATTATTGGGTTTTCAATTTTATTCTCAGTTTTACAATTAAGTAGAGATAAAAGGTGGCTGCTGGAGGATTGCATTAAATCTTAAGATCTAGGTGCAGTGCTCTCAGATCCAAAGCTCCTCGCTGACAAAGGCCACAAGCCAGAAACTAGGGGATATTGGATGAGTAGACACTAGATAGGGATTTTATATACAAGCCCTCTGGCATCTATTGATTACTCTGAGTGGCACTACTGTATGGAGAGTTTTGCCTGTTTTAATAATCCTACCAAAAAGGCATGATTAAGTATGATTTAAAAAATCAGTTTAACAATAATACAATGAGATTTTTTTAAAAAAAAATTATGTGGATTGAGTTTACAGGATGTGGGAGTAAATAAAATAATTGAAATAGCATTTGTTAGAATTAGAGACAATGAAAACTTAATGAATAATATTTCTGTAGTTTAATTTTCACTAAACCATTCTCAAGCAAGATAGATATGGTTTCTATTCACTTTTAACATTTTGTGGAGGGATGTAATCATAAATATATAATAAAAATATTATTCATTAAGTGGATAATCTCTTGTCTAATGAATGACTAATAAAAATTATTAATATATAAGAAAAACTTTTTTGTAAAAGGAAAGCTTATCTATAATATATTTTTAAAATCTATATATAAGTACTGTGTAATAATGGCAACTCATTTTAGTGAGCATTAGAAGAAAACAAAATTTAAAAATTGAAATAATAGTTAGTAAATGTTTCCGAAGGAATTCAAAACTATAAAGAGGTAATGTGATACATGTATAGGATTGTTATGTTTACGTGTTGTGATTTCTGAAGCTGGAATGTAATATGGCCTTTGAGAAACAAACAAATTACTTAATAATCAATCAATTAATAAATTACCCATATTTCTTTTTAGTGTCTTATATTTTAAAAAGTTATATTGAAAAACAGATATTGCAAGAACTAATTTAAAATTATGTGCGCCCTAGAAAATTATTTGAATAAAAATATTTACTATAAAAATAAGTATATAAAATATGTAATCACTTAACATATATATATATATTTGTATTTTGATGATTATCTTTGAGTTTGCCTTTGTATAATTATGCACTGATACAAATGCAGATTTTATTTTTTATTTATATATTTTAAGAGTTTGTAAATTGTATTTATTAAACTATTAAATAGATGCCGCTACTTGCCATGTATAACACAAATTTAAGATACGATTTTTTTTTTCATGTGTCAAAGCATCGGCCGGGAAGTGAACCCGGAAATTCGGGACAACTGCTTGTAAGGCGGCTGTGCTGACCACTCGACCACCAACGCTTTATCAATGATTCAGTTCTTTCGAAATAGAAATTGAGTCTTAAATTTACATTCAAGAAAAAAGCTGTAAAATTTAATTAAATCATTATATTATTTAATATCCAACTATTCTATTTTATTTTATTTATTTATTATCAAAGATAATTCTGGAGCTTTCCGAAATAGTTTTTTTGCTGATGCTATAATTCTATTAGACGGATGAACAGACCGTCAGACAGACGGACGGACCGACCGACCGACAGATAGACAGACAGACAGACAGACAGATAGATAGATAGATAGATAATCATTTTCCTAAATGTTTTGTAAAACTTAGGTCCACTTATGTTTTTTAAATTGGTGCTTATGGAAGAGTAAGTGCTTGCGTGTAAATTCGTGAAAAGCGCATGACACAAAGTTTATTTCCTTCTTTATATTTAGTAATAGTTTTAACAAGGCTGTAAACCTTAGCAATGAGCGTCCGAAAAAATCGTCACTAGGGACCTCTGTAGGTCTTTAAAACACATGCTTACGCTATGAAGAAAAGAGTAATAAGTCTTATATTTTAATAATTAAAGTTGTAAATTGCTTATGTGAGCTATAAATATTTATTTAGTTATTAGAGGATCCTTACTAGTTTTACTTGTATGAGTAATATACATATTTGACGTTAAAGTAATGAGAAATTTGTTAATCAGAAAACATTGAGAATAGATTCGAAAGAAAAGAGTAAAACAATATTAAAGACTACTAATGTACGAGTAAAATGTTCAGAAAAGATAACACGCTGATATAAAAAGATTGTTAGAAATGATGAAATCATTAAGGTGAAATAATTTAATATTAAAAGATTATTTTGTTAGGATGTGTTTAAATAAGAAATGATAATAAAATTAAATGTATACATTTTTATTTTACAAAAATAAATGCTTAGATTGATTTAAATGTAAAAAGGTAAAATAACTTTTAAATAACTCGTCGCTGAGGTTAGTCTTTCTAATTATTCCGCTTAAACTAATAATGAAACAAAAAGGTATTCTTCATTAGGATTATCAATTGCTGGAAGGTCAGCAATCAAGTGGCTGTCCACGTTTGTTTTCCTCTCTAGTTAAGAAACTCATTTATTATTGTTTGTTTTTTTTCATGTGTCAAAGCATCGCTCGAGGAAGCGAACTCGCGAACCCGGTACAACTGCTTATAAGGCAGCTGTGCTGACCACTCGGTGACCACGCTTGACACATTTATTATTGTTGCATGCCTATAACTGGGTCTACTATGAGAAAGAAAAATATTAAGCCCGGTTAGAATCTGAAAAAAAAAATCTAAGTTTTATTTAGCCTGAATTCGAATCTGCGTAGTACTATGAAGTCTTTCAACTAAATCAATATCTGATTTAAATATATATTAATGTAAAGATTAGTTAACTTATTCCATAGTAGATTTTTTAATAATAATAAAAATAAAGGATTGAATAGGGAGGAAGGAATGAGTATAACAATTAATCATTCTGCTGTATAATATAATAATTTTAATACAAAGTTTGAAAATGGGAGATAGAAAGCTGTTTATCATTAAAAAAAAGTTTCCATGTGGAAAAAGCGGAAAACTGTCAGTAAATGTTATAACATGTCATTAACTTTGATAGGATGTGTATGCATAAGATATTTTAAAACTTCTGAAAGGAAGTTAGAAAACTGAATGCCATCAGAAAAAAAAAAAACAATTCCAGATTTAAAAAAACAAACTAATGTTATTTTTGTTAGTGCAGGTTTGTTTATCTCTTTAAAATATCAACTTTATCTTTCAGCACTCTTAAAAAAAATAGGCTTTAGCAGAAAAAATGTTTCTTCAAGTAAGAAAGTAGAAGTTTTGAATATGATATCAACAACGTGAATTTTTATTAAGTACATTTTAATTTTCATAAAAATTGAATCTTATAGATGCAATTAATTATATATATATAATTTGTTTTGTGTTATATTTCATCTGTTTAAACATTTGTTTTGAATAGTAACTTTATTCTAGGATGTGGGCATGGAATGAATTATCTCTAAATATTTATATTTCAGTGTAAACTACTATTAATGAGTAATATAATGAACAACTTTTTGAAACCAATTACATTAATCATAACCAACCATACTGTAATTGGATGTTTTATAAGGTTAGCACATTGGGTTAATAGTTACTTTAAAATTTATTACAGATCATAATATTTTGAGCAATAAATATTGACCTTAAATAATTCAAATTATGTAAAATTGAAATCAAAAATAGCCCACTAGGAAATGTAACAGATTCCATCTAGATCTGTATTGTGTCGGACCATATATTACAAAATTTTAAAAAACAAGAGCATCTTTTCAATCTACTTCTATCTACAGTAAGCTGGAATAAAAACGGCTCATTTTATCATATCTTTTGTGAACTAAAGAATTAAATTATTTATTATTATTAAAGTCTGTGATACATAATAAAGAATGCAGTGGAACTTTAAATAGATTAAACTGATAATATGACTTTGTATAGCAGAAATCCCAAAAAGAAGTTAGATTGCAAATTAATCACTGCTTGATGAAAAATATTATCCATCACATTCTTAAAATATACAGATGGCAATTATATGAACTTTAACTCTATAAATTAAACAAAAATGATATTGACTATTGAATTGCAAGAATATATTGGAAAAAATTTATCACTTACAAGCTTCGGGCCTTTGTTGATGGTACTGCAGCATCACCTAGTGGTGATCGAGCACATCCACCACAACTACCAAAACATTTACATTTATGTGTTGAGAATAATATGGATATATTAAATTATTTCTATAAATAAAAGATTCACTTTTGCTTTCATAATTCTATAATGCAATTCTGAGACATCTACATAAAAATGGTAGGATTATATTTTTAATTTTGAAAGGAAAAAGGAATTATTTTAATTAATATTCATAAAGTACATCTATAGCAGAATTTTGAATATCCATTGTGATATATTCTGATCTCATTTAGAATAATTGCCATCTTTATATGATAAATGAGTATGCACATTTGTCATTACTCAGTTCTCTAACATTTTTTGATAATTTCTATTATGAAAATACACATCAATATTATATAGATAATATAATAAAAAACAAATAACTATTGACAATTCTTTGTCTATATATGTGTGTGGTGGGGGTGTATGTGTGTGAAAATATCCCAGTGCATATAGCTAACTAAAAATTCAATACAAAATGTTTAAATTGCCTTCCCAAATATTATGTTTAGGAGAGTGTTTTGAACATTGTACATTGTGATGGTACAAAATACTTTAGAGGCATGAAACTACTAAGATGACACAAATTACAGTAGCGAGTATGAAGGTGTCACTAGCCTAGCAGTAGACTGAGAAGATTATTCTATGATTGTAGTATTTATTTACATATCTAACATGGCCACATAATCTTTTATAGCATAATCTTTCATGGACTCTAAAAATTATGGTAAATTCTTTCTCAAGAGGATGCAATTGTTGTCAATACTATAATTATATATTTAAATAACAAGAGAGATACACAAGAATGACTATACAATGATCTTTATTATAATTTTCCTTTTTTATTTCCTTTCCCAATCTCCTCTCACTGCAATTTGAACTGGCTCAATTTATTTTAAAATAAAATAACTTCCAATTAGTGCAATCCCTTACCAATTATTTAACAATACTATTATTCTCACATTATAATAATATTTCCTGAAGAAATACACCCTTCACTAACCTATGACAGACAAAGGACTAACTTTATTGTTGGCATCGTATCCAAATAGGGATGACTGTCCAGGCATGTAGCTTAATTCAAAATATCTTCTTTGTTAAAGATAAAATATTCAATCTTAACTATTAAATGATGGCATAAGAGTCTTTTGTTTTCTTATGTCCATTGGTTCTGCTTTTATCTTCTCTTAATTATGGCATAAGTCTCGTGTTTCTTATAACCAAAATTTAAACTGACTATAACCTATTTTTATCTTTCCACAATCGAACAGTTTACATTTATGAAACCAAAATCTACATATGCATAATAAAATACAAAAATATTTAAAAAAAATGAAATCAATATGAAAAACCTACCCCCTCCAAAATTGTCAAAAATAATGAATAAATTATTTAAAATCACTCCATATTCTATTTTGTTGAAACTTTTATGAATCTACAGGATCTTATATACATAGAACCCAATTGATTGAGTCTATAATTGTATTTCGCTAATCACAGTAGAAAAAGTTCATTTTATAAACAGTTCATAATCACTCACTTGTTGATCTGCTGTTAATATGGCTTAAATTGACATCAATCATCCATTTCCCAAAATACTGGTTGACTATCAATCTGCCATATTTAATCAGAAGGGTAATGTCTATAGGTTGACATTTTTTGTAAATTCTTGCATGAATCTTCTAGATTCTCTTGCTTCTGGGCACCCCCTTGTCTAGATGGATGATTTAATACTTTTCTGGAGATGGGACTTCCTCAGCATACTTCAGGTGCAACTCAGGAAACAGTTTTTCACAGGAGAAAAATCTTTGATTCTTTCTAGTAAGAGAACATTTTTGTAGCCACTTGCAGCAATAACTTTCAATGAAAAGTGTTAATAATCAATCTTGAACAAAAAAAAAGACTTGTAATTTATACTTTTTCAATTCTTTCTCTCTCTCTCTCTCTTGCTCTTTCTCCCTCTCCCTCCCTTCTCTCTCTTCTCTTCCTCCCCCTCCCCTCTTCTCCCTTCCTCCCCCTCCCTCTCTCTCCCTTTTTCTCTCCCTCTCTTTCCCTCCCTCTTCTCTCTCTTTCTCCCTCTTTCCTCTTTCTCTCTCCCCCTTTCTCTCCCCCTCCCTCTCTCTCTCTCTCTGTACTTTTAATTAATTTTATTTTCCAAACAGGATTCACACTTTTCTGGTTTATTTTTAGCAAAAATTTGTCACTTAAATTTTTGTCCTTTTTTCTTTCAGAATTTTTAATTTAAAAATTTTTTTGATTAATTAACGAAATTTATAATGGATAGACTCTTACAATGCTTTTAATTTCAAATCAGTATTTAGCTTGGGTTTCAACAATAGAGTTTAATTGGATCTTTTCTAATCCCACCACCCCCACCCATTTTTCCCAAGAATTTCAACAACAAAAAAAGCTTTTAATAAATAAAACTTACAATTCAAGACAACTATTTTATCTTGAACTATAATTAACTTAAATAATTTTTTAAAAAAAGATCAAACTTGAAAGTCTCATTTCTTAGTAAGATTAAAAAAACTTTTATTAAATTAATTATAAGACAATATATCAAATGATTTTACAACAGGACCAAAACTATGCTTGAAGACAATTCAATTTTCATTGAGCACAAGAGATCCCCTGGCCATGCCTTTCTACCCACCACAGCCAATATTATTTGCTTCAAAAGAAACGACATTAAACGCAAAGTCAGGGAGGCTTACTACATAGTAGGTGACCCTGCAACAATCAATAGAAGAGAGGCCGCTTTTCTCTATCTCGAAAATGATCTATGTAACATCTCATGAATTTGCATAAAATTTGCATTAACATGATTATAGTTCTTAAATAAATTCCAGTAGCCATGAATATGGGACTATGAACTATCCCAAAAGTGCTTGGCAGGAACATTTGGATAATATTATTTATTTTCAAGTACTATTAATAACTTCATTGTCTATGTGCAAAACACATATATATATTTATTGACTTCAAATGCTAATGAAGTGAAGCTGCAACTATTTAAATAATTTTATAAAATTCTACTTATAAACTAATGAAATAGCTATAAAATTAAATATATATGTATTTATAATTGCAGAAAATACCATTTCAATATATACAAGATGTGACAATTTAATTCCCAGCATGTGATGTCATCTGTCATCTAATTATATCAAAATCACAAATATTTATGTTTGAACATATTTAAATCTAACATGTGTGTAAATTATAAGCTGATAAAGTTAATTGTTAATTAGCTATTATGAAAATAATAATTATCCATCCATCCATGCTTTGGTGTAAAAATGGGTGATCAAAATTTTGAACAATGTATTAATATCAAATTTTGTGTGAAAATTGGCAAATGTGCTACTGAAATATTACAACTGTTGCAAGTGGCATATGATAAAGATGCTATGAAGAAATTGAGTACTTGAGTGGTACAAGAGATTCAAAAGATAGGCAATAAGATGTGATTGATGACCCCAGAAGCAGACAACCAAAAACAAGGATTGATATTAATAACCCATCAAGAATTTGTTGAACAGAGGCAAACAATCAACCAACAATGTTATTTAAAAGTATTTCAGAGATTCAAAGATCTTTTTTGGAAAAAAAGACCCAAATTGTGGTCTAGCATGCAAACTTTTTATCATGACAATGTTCTAGTGCACTCACTTTGAGAGACTTTTTGCACAAAAAATCATTTGCACAACTAGATCATCTTTCTTATTCATCTGACTTAGTTTCTTGTGATTTTTGGTTATTTCCAAAACTAAAAACTGTGCTGAAAGGACAAAGATTTTCTACTATAACTAACGTCTAAGAGAATTTGAGACAACTGTTCTATAGTATTCCTAAAAATGAGTTCTGGATATGCTTCCAGAAATGGGAATGCCATTTGAAGTCAACAATGCCAATAGTGTACTTGTACACTTCCACATGTACATTTTATAAAGGTGCATTCTGGAAATTAAATTGGCACACTTTGTATATGTACAACCATTATCACTTTTGGAGTATATTTATAAATAAATGTAGTCATTTTAATTTCAGAAGAAACAGAGATAGATTAAATATGAAAAGTTTGAAATGAATCTTGCAATAAGTATGCAAACAATCCATGAACCACAAATATAACAATAAATTCTCATATGTTAGTCTTGATTTGATCATTTAATATCTTGTAATGCTGTCTTTTAACTAAGATTTTAACACTTCAAACTGATTATTGATCTGTAATATATTATTTCAAATGCTATATATTGTCAATTAAAGCAATCCGTATTTCTTTTAAAGTGAAGATATACATCATCTACAAAAAATATATAGAAGTTCACCACAAAATATTTTTAATAAGTCTAGTCTTGGTTATTTATTATCACATACTCAATCCAAAAAGATATGCCTGTCTAATAATAGATTTGGTATGTCATGGTCATCTGAAAAACAAATTCATTGATTTTATAATCTTGCTACTGTATTTTTAATATCTTAAAAAGCATTCTTAAATAAAAATTTGCCAGTGGATTTATATTACATTGTTAGGGCATCCCCAATTCACTTTTATACCAAACAATAATCAAAAATAATTCTATATTCAACTAAAATAATTTAGATAATTTTACTATGATAATACAATAGCAACAATTTTGATCTGGTATTATTATCTTATATCCAAGTTCATTTTTCCATCTAAAACTTTCAAAAATCAAATTAGTTTGAATCTAGCTTATGTAGTTTTAATTTTATACTCCATTCTGTTTTAGTGCTTATAGTTTAGACTTAGTTGTAAATTTTTTATTTCTTTCAAATGAGAGCTTTTCCCCCCTTACTTTTTTAAAAGAAATATAATAAAATGTGTTGCAACTAATGTCAACAATAATAAGTAGTAACTTTATTTCATTAAAATCACTGATTATAAGAAAGCAATTAACTAATTGGAAAAAAACTCTTGTTTGAATCCAGTTAAACAAAAGTAATTTTATTTTCTGGCTATATTTTTTAAAAATTTTTATACAAATAATTTAATATTTATTGTAAATAATTCTTATTAAAAGAATCAAATTTGAAATGATAATCATATAAAACAAATACATATCCTAGGAGCAGTATGAGATACCACTTGTAGTCTGAATGTTACTAAACAGCACTGTAGTTGTTGTGGACTAATGTTAAAATAAAGATTTTATGATTTTATTATGGTTTTTAGTGTGAAGTCAAAATTATTTGTGTTAATAAATTGTCATACTTAGTAGTAAACCTTTTTTTCAATAATAGTTGCATTATCTTTCAGAATAGATAAAAATATATACAAACTATAATTTTTGCTCTTAAAGATGATTATTTTAAATTAAATTTTTTTATAATCTATAGAGATCAGATTACCAGAGAGTTCCTTAAATGTAAATATAAACTGTTTTCTAGAAGACCAACATAAGCATGTAGATATAGTAAGCATATGAGTTACTTAAAAAAAATAAACACACCTATAGTTCTGCTATATTGTTGACAGAAATGCATATTTCTGCCATAACTTTCTAGGACTTATTAAGTTAGATGAAAGTGCTGGAGAAGATAGTTTTTAAGACAACATGAAATATATTTTGATATGTTATTTAATATAATAGTTAATACTTGGGTTTTCATTGATAATCTCAGATGAATAGAAAAACCAGACTGCTACTTGATCTAATTCCTCCAGCTTGACATATATATGTGTTTAAATTTTATATCTTTAGATAAAAGTAGAATTCATTCACAAATGCTTAGTTTCTGGACTCAAAATTACAATATTATCAAAAAAAGTTGAGTTTTTAAACTAACTTTCTTAGAAACAGAAATATATTTAATATTATCACAAAATTCAAATGGATTTTTCCTTCCTTTTGAATATTTATCTTTAACTGAATTGGTTTTTATTAAAATGTTATTTTCAGTTTCATAAAAATTTTGAAAAAATAATTATTTTGTTTGAAATATTAATTCCATTACTGCTTGGTGGTGACAGTTTGAAAGACCAAATTAATAGGAAACCATTATAAAAAATACCTACTACTAACTATATCACTTAAAATTTATTAACACAATTGACTTCAGGCTAAATATTTTTCAAAAACGTCTATGGATGCTACAATCTTTATTCTACAATCGTTATCCTAAAGCTTACAAGTAATAAAATGGCAACCATGTTTTTATTGATATAGATGTACAAAATATAAAATTCAAAACACTGAATAGCTTAAGCCATCTTGGATATACATATATGTAATTTTAAAAACCTGCCATAAACTCAGATGAAATATGGAATTATTTTGTTGCAAATATTTTTCCAATTTATCAAAAACAGTATTGATGAAAATCTTGAATGTAAAGATGGCTTCATTAATCATAGAAATTTTGATGATTAAAAACACAACAATTTTCCATGGTGATATAAAAGAAAAATGTCTCTCAAAGAAATTAAGATCCTGGGAAATATGGATACTAGCTATGCTTTACCAGGTCAATAAATGAAAATGTTCTTATCACAGATCAATACTGAAGCAATGGATCTGAAGTCCAATCCATGCTTCACAGCCTCCTATAAACTTAATTAGTATTGTGGGCCTGAACTAAGTTTATAGTCCAATATCAGCAGGGTTTTGCATTAAAGCTAAAATTAATCACGTTTATATAATTTGTATTGCATTTAAATATTTTGTTAAATAAATTCCATTCTAAGATTAGATTTCTATTAATAAAAATTACTTGTAAAATCTATTAGTCAAACATATATATACATCAAGTGTATATATATGAGTTAATGCAAAATTCTGCTGAAATAAAATGCTTATTTTATTAAAAGAAATAAGAATATATTTTACTTTTTGTTCAAATATTTAGTATGATTTGATTTTGAGATAAGCCCACCAACATTTTCTAAAAAAATGTATATTTCATTTCAACAAAAAATTTTATTAGTAATAAATAGTGATTACATTTTGATAATGGATAAGTTAATGAATAAATTGTACAATAATATTATAAAAAGTTCTGATTAACATATGGCTAGAATATGTTAGTTAGTAGTTGTTATACACTTATGTGGTTAGGTATAATGAAGGGTTTGTGTAGAATATGAGAAACTGAGAACTTGATGAATGTTATTAGCTTTTTTTTTTTTTTTTTTTTAATAACACGACTATTTTCTTTTTAATATTGTCTATTCTAGAATTCTGGGTAGGTGGGAGTTGACAATCAGGAAAAGGATAGAGCGGTTAGAGACCAGGTGTCGTCAAAGACTTTACTGGAGGCAAGGAGCTGATCACGTTTCTTGATTTTTTTGAGAGTCTGGTAAAACAATGGTATGATTTGTGGCGGGGGTAATTCCATGAGAGTTTTGCATCTCACTATCCATATGGAATAAAGGACAAAGATAGAGAGCCTTATTATTGAAAAAGTTCCACTATTAATGGCATTTTCAAGTGAGAAAATCATTTCAGATCTTATGTAAGAATTGATTATGATTATATCTTTCAGTATTTTAAGTCTTGGACAGCGGTGTATAATATGGTCTGTGGTTTCATCTTCACGAGCACATAAACCACATATAGGGTCAATGTTAGTAAAACCTCTTCGGTGATAAAGAAACCAATTTGTGGGAAGCGCATCAAGATTAATTTTAATGATGAAGTCCAGGAATTTGGGTTCAAGGCTCCATCTTTTGAAGTGTGTAATGAGTCTTTGGTTGGTTATTTTTAGGCTGGTTTTAATGGGTTGTTGATTATAGTTGATTAGATTGTATGCTTCCCACAAAGTGATTTTTTGGTTAAGGTTAGAGGACATCGTCGGGTTATAAAGTTGTAGATGATCTATTAGCAATGATATCCATGAACTGGAAAAGGGCGGGGGACGATCAGTTGGTGTAATTTTTTTCATAATGTTGGAGTATCCATAGGAGAGGATCAGATTATGTAGAATATTGTGAGTTTTTTGTAAAATGATTGCCTGTATTGAGTGGAATGACAGTCCATTGAACCTGTGTGGTCGTTGGATACCTCGCAAGCTAATGGCAACAGTCCTTCCTCTCCAGAGAAGTTTGGTGCATAATCGGTTAATTTTATTTTGAAACTGTTTAGTGATTTTAATGAATGGAAGATAATATGAGATTTTTGGCATTATGATCATGTTGAGGAGGCTAACCTTTCCATATAATGAAAGGTATACTCTAGAGAGTGAAGTGGTGATGGCTTCAGTTGATTGGAGGATTGCATCTTGAATCATTCTTGCCATTGCAGTTGGAGGTTTGAAGATTGGAAAGCCAAGGTATCTTTGTGGTTTAGCAGAAAAGGAAGAGTTGATTTGTTTACCAGACATTATCTTCCAGATGGAAGATTTGTTAAAATTTATTTGTAGGCCAAGTTTCACTGTATTTCTGTTTAAGATGTTCATGAGATGGGGAAGGTATTTAATGGTGGGAAGCACAACCATGATGTCATCTATGTATGCGAATACATTGAAATCTTTATTGAGAGAAGGAAGGAATATTCCAGGGAGGTTTTTTTCTATATCCACCAGAAGAGGGTTGATGTATGCTGTGAAGAAAAGGGCACTGAGCGGAGATCCTTGAGGGATCGACTTGTATGG
Organism: Epiperipatus broadwayi; assembly: GCA_028023455.1. NCBI lineage: Eukaryota > Metazoa > Onychophora > Udeonychophora > Euonychophora > Peripatidae > Epiperipatus > Epiperipatus broadwayi. The sequence goes on along the minus strand of JAQFVV010012393.1, from coordinate 2,346,740 downwards.
CTTGAAACCTGGAGTGATCTTGCCATCAAGAGAGAGAAAAATCTCTCTGTTGTTGAGCAGATTGCTGATAATCTGAACAATTGAAGCTGGAATGTCGTATTCCATCAGAATATCCAGAAGGGTGTTGATCTGTACTGAATCGAATGCTGCTGCAACATCCAGTTGGACGGCAATAGGTTTGGATTTACGATGTACTCTGATATGATTGAACAGTGCAGTTATATTGGACATAGCATGCGAGGTTGATGATCCCTTTTTTCCATATTGGTTTGGCGAGATATTGCTAAGAATTTGAGGTTGGATTTGGTCCTTAATGACTGACTCTATAATCTTGATAAGCAGTGGGGTCATGGATATTGGTCGGATACTGTTAATGTCGTTTAGTGGTTTTGCTTTTTTAATAAAAGGCACAAGTGCCACAGGGTAAAGATCTGCTATGTTTCTGTAGCCGGAAGCTAGGTGATCTATCATTTTTTTAATAATTGGAACAGTGAATTGACTGAGGTGTTTGAGAAGGAAATTTGGGATTAATTAGCCCATTCAAGGCAAATTAAAGATGGCCTTCTCTTTCTTTTTTTTAATTAATAAAACTCAAAGTTTAAAGAAAGAAATTTAGAGTAAAAAAGTAAAGTGTTATTTTTAGAAAATGTTACCTTGAAACAAAGGAGCATGGGAGCTTATCAAGATCTAAGACCATACAAACAATAGAAGGTAGCTGACAAAGAGGGTATAAATAGAAGTGAGAACAAAAGACTTGATGATTATTCAAAGTTTTCTTGCTGTTATTCAGAGTTTTCTTGCTGGCATTCAGATTTTCCTTTTGGAAATAGCATTCAGATTATTCAGAGTTTTCTTGCTGACATTCAGATTTCTCTTTGGAGAACTCTTTCAGATTTTGCTTGTGGAGATTTTATTCCAAAAAGTTAGACAACTGTCGTCTTCAAAATCATAGAGAAGTTTGAACATGCTCAAGCTAAAAGTCATTAATTAAACATATTATTTAACTATCAAAAGCTTGAGTTTCCTAATTTTATTATAATGCTTTATTTTACTTTTCCAATGATCCAAGCATGCAAAACACGTTTCTTAGTACTTTTATTGCACATTTAACTATTTAGCTCCATAGGTGTTCCCGTCCATGTCTCTACCTCTGTTGCTAAGCTTTGTGGCAGGTGAGAAATAATTTATGTGTGTCTCAGATAATGTTGTTTGTTCGTAATTAGCCTCGAAAATAGGCAAGAGGCCAGAGGTCATAGAATTCTTGATTTAATATCTTGCATATGGATGGCCTTGAGGTACTTTCGCCTAGTATTTGAACTGGGTTAAACCAACATACATCATCTGACTGTCACAGTTAAATTTTTTTTTCCACATTCTGGCAACCATCGAGGGACTATTCGAAATTTTCCATACCCTGCAATTCTCTGTATAACATTTGTATGTGTGCTTGGATCATTGTCCATTATATGTGTATATTTGATATGGCCATTGTCGTGTCGACTGGCACCCTTCTCAAATAAATTTGTCGGCAAGTGCAATCTCTCATATCGGATTACAAATAAACAAACAATAGGAGGTAGATGATCAAAATAAAAATGTATGCTTTGTGAGCCAAAATAATTTTTAAACATGACTTACGTATATTTTGCTCACATATTCCTTTTGATATATGCTTGTATATTAATGTAAATGCATTTTTGAGTTGTTTCAGGTGTCAGAGAAAGCCAGGTCATGCTGTAAGTGGATTATTTTAATTATATTAACATAGCAGTGAAATTTTAATGAAATATAACAATAAATAAAGTAAAGTGAGGAGATTAATATGTAGTATAAATATTAAAAACAGGTACAGCAGGATTTTATATTTTTTTTCATGTACAAACAGATACATATAGGCAAAGGTTTAAGATAGGACCTCGTGAGGTAGGCAAAGTTAATTTCTGAAAACATAAATAAAACAGATAGTTGGAACTTAGAACCCTGACTTAGTTTAGAAAGAACTAAATTTTTTTATATACAGAAGGATATAGCTCCTATATATGTGTCATAAAATATACGTATCTAGACTGTTTATAAAAAGATTAAAATACGTTTTTCAAATAAGGTGGGATTGTTATATAACAAAATAGCCAATATTAGGCAAAAATGGAGGAACAGAAGAGAGGCAAAGTTTATAGGTCAATATGTACTCATAGTGACCAAAAATACAATTTGGAAGATCTCATCAAAGAAATGAGAGACAAAAATGAAATGATGATAAACATGTTCCAAGAATTCATAAATATTACATTGCAAAGATTGGACTGTTTGGAGGCACATATGAAACTCCATCAAGAACAGAGTATTGTAACAGAAGCATCACCAGAAGATGATACTCAAAAACAAGATGACACTGATATGAAATCCTACACTGATATGAAATCCTTGAGTGATTATGAAACAGGTGAAGCCATTCACCAGTTGGACTTCTCTGGACAAATGAATGAGGATAGTAAAAAAATGATCAACAGTTATTGAACCAAATCCAGGCGTAACAAGGCAGTGAAATCTTTACTGCGACAGTAATCAATACTATAACTCCTGTGGCAATGATTAGTAATATAAAATGTTTTAGAGAAGAACCAGGTGGGAACCCTAGACTCCACCTTGATAGCTTGAAAACCTGTCTCCAAGTCCAGAACATGACTGAGCAAGAAAAGAAGGCAAGGGAAAAATTAAGATGTACAGCTCGGCATCGCAAGAATCGAAACCGGCAATATAAATGCAGGAAAGGAAAGCAAGCATGGCTAAGAGACCTTAGGCCAAGTAGTAAAGTGTGGAGGAAAGTTAAAAAGTTCTTCCCAATATATAAAGACCCTCACGCATTAAAAAAGAAGTGTGGAGTAAGTGTTTTGTTTTGGAAAAATAATCTCAGCCTAAAAAGAGAGTATACTATTAGAAATAGAAACTTAAAACCTTATGTACCACCGGACCCTGGAAAAATTTAGAAATTAAAAAGATAAATATAACTTGTTACACTAAAAACAACACGGACTCGGTTTAAGATATAGGAGATTGAATTATGGATAAACCATTAGTTATATAGTAAAAGAAAGAAACACCATAGTTAGTAACAAATTAAGTATTACAGCAAATAAAGAGTAGGCTTGAACTCACCTGGCACAAAATTTTTACCTCTGACCTGAAGCAACAGCATTTTTTTTAACATTTTTTTTTTGCTCACTAACTGTTGGGAAATGAAGCAATGGATCTGAAGTCCAATCCATGCTTCACAGCCTCCTATAAACTTAGTTAGTATTGTAGGCCTGAACTAAGTTTATAGTCCAATATCAGCAGGGTTTTGCATTAAAGCTAAAATTAATTACGTTTATATAATTTGTATTGCATTTAAATATTTTGTTAAATAAATTCCATTCTAAGATTAGATTTCTGTTAATAAAAATTGCTTGTAAAACCTATTAGTCAAACATATATATACATCAAACATATATATATATATGAGTTAATGCAAAATTCTGCTGAAATAAAATACTTATTTTATTAAAAGAAATAAGAATGTATTTTTCTTTTTAAATCTTGTTCAAATATTTAGTATGATTTGATTTTGAGATAATCCCGCCAACATTTTCTAAAAAAATGTATATTTTTAATTAATTAGCCCATTCAAGGCAAATTAAAGATGGCCTTCTCTTTCTTTTTTTAATTAATAAAATTCAAAGTTTAAAGAAAGAAATTTAGAGTAAAAAAGTAAAGTGTTATTTTTAGAAAATGTTACCTTGAAACAAAGGAGCATGGGGGCTTATCAAGATCTAAGACCATACAAACAATAGAAGGTAGCTGACAAAGAGGGTATAAATAGAAGTGAGAACAAAAGACTTGATGATTAGTTTTAAATAAATTTTATTGTGACTAATACACTTGTTTAAGCCATGTAAGGCCAATGGATACAGTCTGCTGTTTTAGTTGGGGTTCATATGAATTCCATTGAAACGCTTGTCATCTAAGTTGTTAGGTGTCTCATTTATGGGGCAATCCTTCTATATAGGCCCCATGTGTTTTTGAATAAGAATTTAGTGGCCAGTATTAAGTCCTTTGCCTGCAACTTTTCCAGCTGGAGGTTGAATATTCCGAATGGATCAGGTCTGGGTGTTGTGAATTTGGAACTGCATCTGGCCATCCATAGGGCATATGAGATAAATATAGCCATACGGATGACTGGGAAGTCACCGGAGTGCAAGCAGCTCTTAAGGTCTAGGATCTTGAGGAGAGGAATGCTACATTCCATACTAATGGATCTCCTGATGTCGTGATATCCTGGGCAGAGAGACATGATGTGTTCAAAGGTTTCATCACCTCTTTGACAGAGATAGCATGTTGGCTCTATCTTTGTCATGTATCTTCTGTAATGTAGGAACCAGCTTGTTGGAATTACGCCAAGATTTATTTTTATAATGTGATCCAAAAGCTTTGGTTCCATTACAAGGTGTTTAAAAGTTTTCATAATTCTGTGATTGGTCTGGCCTAGTTGTATTCGGATAGTTATTGGCTCTGGATTCAGTAGTGCATGTGCTTCCCAGATGTTGATCTTTTTCTGGAGGGCCAAGATGGAATTGCCATTGTGTCTGAGAAGTTTGCTAATGATGTAGTTTATCCAGGCCGTGCATGGAGGTGGTGGTCTATCTGTGGGTATTACGGGGTTTATTATGACAGCTGTGGAGTATTTTTTATCAGGCTGTACACTAGGGAGTGTTGTTTCTGGTGCATTATAGTGTTTTCTTGCTGTTATTCAGAGTTTTCTTGCTGGCATTCAGATTTTCCTTTAGGAAATAGCATTCGGATTATTCAGAGTTTTTTTGCTGGCATTCAGATTTCTCTTTGGAGAACTCTTTCAGATTTTGCTTGTGGAGATTTTATTCCAAAAAGTTAGACAACTGTCGTCTTCAAAATCATGGAGAAGTTTGAACATGCTCAAGCTAAAAGTCATTAATTAAACATATTATTTAACTATCAAAAGCTTGAGTTTCCTAATTTTATTATAATGCTTTATTTTACTTTTCCAATGATCCAGGCATGCAAAACACATGTTTCTTAGTACTTTTATTGCACATTTAACTATTTAGCTCCATAGGTGTTTCCGTCCATGTCTCTACCTCTGTTGCTAAGCTTTGTGGCAGGTGAGAAAATAATTTATGTGTGTCTCAGATAATGTTGTTTGTTCGTAATTAGCCTCGAGAATAGGCAAGAGGCCAGAGGTCATAGAATTCTTGATTTAATATCTCGCATATGGATGGCCTCGAGGTACTTTCGCCTAGTATTCGAACTGGGTTAAACCAACATACCTCATCTGACTGTCACAATACTAACCTTCAAAATTGAATCAATTACAAAAAAAAATGTCTGTAAAAATATTTATGATCAAAAATGAAAGAAATCAAGAGAATAACTGGCAACATGATCACAATAGATATAAGGCAGTTAATTTTTATCATTGAATATTGATAGTGAACACTGCTACATATATACAATAAAATTAGGTATTTCACTTATCAATCTTTGTATTAAAATAATAAAGTATAGTTATAATTTAAAATATGAAAGTGACAACTAGAGTCATATTTAAAATATACTTTAAATAATAGATTGAATAGTAATCTGTTTGTTCTTAGAAAGTTATAATTGGAATGGATTAGTTTTCTTTACTTTTAAGTTGACTTTTATTTACAAAAGTATTTTAATTATTAGGAAAATTACTTAAAGTAAAATATTTTTATTTTATTTCTGAGTATAATGATAATTATCTAATTTAAATATTGATGCAATATAGCCTTGGAAACATTCAATGGAATAACAAAAAATACTAAAAGTATAGCCTTTTACTCTGAAAAAAGCAAAGCTCACACGAGATGTCAGAATAAAAAATTTGATTGGATGTACAGTTACATAAGGTTTTAATATTCTGGGGGGAGGGGAGAATAATGAATATTGGACAGCTGACAAAAAATAAGAAGCATGTTATTGAAAAATAAAATAAATTGGTAATAATTTTAGAAAAAATATTTCTTGAGATTTACATTGTAGAAAGGATTACGCATACATGTGAAGTTTTTTGGATAAATTGATTAATTAGAGAGATAGTTTTTAATTGCAAAATGTGATGTTATGAGAAATTTTGATAGAACATTGTAAATAGATTAACCTAGCAAACTAAATTGAAAACAGGTTCGAAATATAAATTCTGAAAACATATTTTTGTGAAAATAATTGTTACATACATGAGTAAAAATTCTATTCAAGTAAAATGGCAACTTCTAATTATATAATGGAAACTAGAGAACTTTGCAATATAATATAATCCATATTAGGAAAATAGATTAACTGATCCTTAACATATCCTAAAATTTTCAAATCTCTAGCTGAAGCTTTAATTGGCACAAAATCCTACAAAATATGCCCTATACTTGCAACTTTAACAATGAAAGAAATATTTCCTAACATCAATCTGGCCTTCTCAGATTTTAATATTTGAAGTTTTCTTATTGATCCTTCAGGCATATCCTTTAGATTAAATAATATGTTCTAACTTCTGAGATTTATCAATAGATGACACTGTATTTCTGGTAAAAGGTTCATTCCTGTTTAATCTTTTGCTTATCTTCATCTAAAAACATATTCCAAAAAAAATAATAATAAACAGGTTAATAACTTTTATTAATCAATCATTAGACTAGAGATTATCCATTTAATGAATATTTCTGTAGTGTAATGTTCACTATATACCATTCTCGCACAACATGGAACTGGGTTCCATTCACTTTTAACACTTTGTGGAGGGTATAAGCATAAACATATGACCAACAACATGTGATAAAGATGTATGATCCCCAAGATGCATATTTTGTGCTGAACCAGTACTTATCAGTTGGCCCAGATACACTACAGAAATATCATTCATTAGAAATAAGCAGATATTTGAATAAACACCAATTCACCTTTTTTTTATTACAAAAATATTTCATCATAACATTACTTTCACAGAAAACTTGGAATGAGTGTTATTATTTTGGGAATTGGTTTTTTTTATTATCATATTTTCATTGATCATTTGTGATTGTATCTGTTTGTTAAATTTTTTGCCAAGGTGTATAAAACAATATAGTATTGTAGCTTAATGATAACATATGATCATTAGCAGAGAAAGCCTGCATGAATTAAAGCAGGGATAGACAGAGTGATAAATGCCGGAGTTTATGGTCTATACATCACAATTCAATTTTTTCACTTCCAATGCTTGTTACATGAAAAAAATTCATCTCACTATCAAGTGATAAAGTTTTACTTCATAGAAAGAATATGTTTATTATTTATTTATATATGATTTTTTTAGAAATATTAACTATTATAAAAATATCATTAAAAGAACTTGGAAAAATTCAAACCATAATATAAAATATTTAATGTCTTTATTAAGTCCTCCATATAGCCATCAATTTGAAAGACATTAACTATGCAGTTTATGGTTTATTTGCTACATCTATATAGGTAAGTGGCTGTTAAGAAATTAACATTTATAACCACAGTAACACTATCTAACGTAATCAAATTTATATAAAACACATACTTGAAAAATGATAATATAAAATATTCAATTTTAAGAATGAATTTCAAATTTTATCCTTAGTTATATAAAATATAAAATATGAGCAAAGGATTTATATAAGCTAATTAGAATAAAAAAATTTAGCTTCAAATTTAAAAGCACTTTTGCAAATGTAATCATTTCTTAACAATAATTTAAATGTTATTTATTTCCAAATAACTAATAGTATAAAATTGGGAACAAATTTTCAAAATTTAACATTTATAAATTTAAAATGGAAAAAAAGGATTATTTTTTTTTTTTTTTTTTAAATTTCATTACACAGTTAAAATCAAAATTTTATTTTGGAATAAAAAATTTATTTCATATGAATAAAGTTTTGTTAATTTTTTATTTATACTATGCTTTTTACTTGAAATTTTACAAGTTAAGTTGTTTTTGTTCTCGGTATTTTTTTCTTTTTTTAACATAAGTTTTAAAGCTGGTCTCAGTCATAGTATTGTATTTTTAAGTTGTGACCATAACTTTTAATTTTATATATAACTTGTGAATATAATGGTTTTTAGTTTAAAAAATATTGAGGTCATACTCCAACTACAAAAATTTCCTATTATAACTTGTACATAAATATCTAGGATAATAATACTAAAAATGTCCAGCACATTTTTAAATCTCTTGCACATTATTTTTAGATTTTATGCATTTTGAAAGTTTCATTTAGGTGTTTCTTTTGCATGAAGAAGCAAAACTTTTTACCATTTGTTTTTTTTATTTCCTCACTCATGATTGTATAATATTGTGTTAAATGTAAAGACCTCACTGTTATAGAGGTTATAGTTTCAGTTAAAGGCAACATTTGGTCATAGAACATTAGTCCCCTTAGTAGTTTAAAGCAGTGATGAAATATCAATCACTAAGATAAAGATTCTGGGATCAATTCTCAGCTGAGTAATATAAATTTAAAAATGCAGCTCAGATTAATTGAATGAAATTATTAAATGCTAAATCTGCCACTGCAGTATTGAAATATCACATAATTTCCTGAATAATTAGCAAATAATTATATTCATAATCCCTTTTTCTTATTTTATCCATCATCCTTCCGGTAAAGAAATTAAAAATACAAGAAAAATTATAATCAAAATTTGCTTCTGATGTAATAGCAAGATGTATGGTTTTTGTATATTACTTTAAAACTTAACATTTGTTAAATTATTTTGTTAAGCTCAAAGATGTTGAGGTTTTGTTGTTGTTGTTATTCTTTCCATTCTCCATCTGGAGTATGCATTTTTGGTAAATAAGTGATAATTCAGCATTAATTTGTGTTCAATGAATGGTATTTTAAATCTATATTCACTTAATCTAGTTATGGAAAATAACAATTGTTTTATAAGGTTTTATATGCAGTAGGAGAAGCTAATATGTGATCATTATGGTACAATAATTAGTGGAATTCTGATGGCATCATCATCAATTATAAATTAAAACTATTATTATCACATTATTTTTTTATGATCTTTAGAAAGAAAGTATAATAGTCTAACTTTCAAGAGATATATCTATAAAAAATATATTTTTTTATTTGACATATTAGAATATAGTCAGGTAAATATTAAAATTATGATACTTAAATTATTGTTTATCATCTTTTGCCCAGATATTTGACTGCCTCAGTATGGTAGGTCATTAATTATTTGATAGTAAATTACTATTTATTTCTTTGTACTTTTACATTTGGTGTATCAATGTGTGATCATGTACAATTACTTATATTTTCATTTGGTCTTCAATATTTTTTTTATCTATATGTAACTATAATGTTACATTTGAACACCACTATGATGATGAATAATATTCTATACTCCCTGAAAGGAAATCTTACACTGTATATATTGTCATAAATTAAAGAATGAAAGAAATAACATATACATTGCATAATTAGTGTAGAATAGAGAATAAAGAAGAATTAAATAAAATACAAATGGATAAGATAAAATCCAGATTAAGTAATATAATTACAATAAAAATAGATATACACAGTATAGAATGGAGGAATAAAAAAGTATTTAAAAAAAAAAACAAATAAAAAAGTTAGAAGGCCAGATTCGATAATTAATTATAATAAAGAATATTTAATAAATAATGTCAACCATAGAAAAGATTTAGTAAAGAAGAATCTAGATGGGAAAATGAGCTGTCTTTGAAAATTAGAACAATTGAAGTATTCATTATAATAACAGAATTTATACAGCAGTACCATTTTTAGAAGTGAAAAAATAAGTGATTAAATAAATAATAGAGCAAAACCCAGTAAAGTTAGAACAACAAGTGAATATAAAACAATCACAATGCAGAATATTGACAGCAAACGCAGTCATTAAATAAAAAACAATTACAAATGATGGAACAAGACTTGAACTGACTACCAAATATAGAGCAACAAGAGCTAACAGAGGAAGTAAAAAAATTACAAAAGAAATGTCCATAAAGTTTGATCTTGGAATGCTCCAGGTATGAATAATGAATACTATACAAAAGGCTACATAAAAAGTCCAGCATAAAAATGATAAGAATCAAAGAATTATGCAAGAAAATAATATATATATATATATTCAAGAAAATTAAAAAGGTATATGGGAAAGGGAGTCAGAAATTGAAAGAAGGAGGGAAAATAAAAAAAAAATATGAGAAATGGATGAAGCAGGTATTTTCAAATTATAGTAAATCTAAAGAATTTTAAAATATTATAAATAATATTAAAGTCTCTAAAACTGATTGATTAAAGAATTATGGAAAAATATCATAAGAATAAAAAGACTCTAATAGATATTGAAAATGTTGGAGAAATTAATGAAAATAAAATTTCAGTGACACATCCTGATCACAATATTATAGTGACTGAGATTAGTGAGGGTCTGAATTTAATTAAAGGGTCTAAATTAGATACCAAGGAAGAATCAAAAATTTATGAAGAGTAATAAAAACCTCTCAAGTTTATCAAATAACCATAGAATCACACACAGTTATGAAAAAGACTTTAATAAATGAGAATACATCTTTAACAGAATCAGTAATATTCACAGAAAATGACCAGAGATGCAGCATCTAAGAATTACCAATATATTTTTCTTCATTTGACAATGATATAACAAAAGTAAACAATGATACAAAATGTGATGTTAAAAGATAAAATAAAAGAATATATTGATAATCCCAATATCACTGTAATACCACTAATGAAAATAACATGTATGAAGCCAAGAATAAAGAAATATGAATTTAAAAATTAATGTCTGCTATCAAGGGACTGAAAAAATGTTGAAGAAAAAATTATATAGAAGTATGTGTTACAAATAAAGGTGTAAATACCAAAAGACTAACAACATATGTGGAAATTATTAAAAAAATTGTAGCACTTATAGCAAAAGCACCCTGTGCCATAAATCCTATTTAAAAGAAAAAAAACTCCAAATAATATTGAGAAGATTGAAAATTATATAACTATCCAAATAGCAATTCAAGTTTAATGCAATCAAATACTTCTATAAATCATCTTATGGATCACCATATCCAAGGATTCTGGAATGGGTACAAAGAGAAGTAGATCCCAAAAAAGGAGATGCAGAAAGTCCAGTCTGGTATTAATAATTAGTAGCGATCACAATAATAATAGATAAGTCATTTCTTTTGTTAAAAAAATATCTAGACTGATATAAGAATTAATTGTTATTAGAATGATAAAAGAGCCTACATTCTTGATGATGCTAGAATTATTCAAAGATAAATGATTTTCTTTTAAAAAGTAAATAAAAACTATTTAAACAAACTAGTCTAAAGAATGCCATAGAGCAAAAGCAATGAAAAAGATATTGAATATAATCAAATAATTAGATTCAATAAATTTTAAAAGAAAAAAGTATTTTTAAACATGTATAAAGTATCATAAAAAGACTATAATGCTAGCAAAGAACTGAATAAATAAAAAATAATTTAAATATGTATACATTTTTAGAGAAGGTTCTAATGCCTATCAAGAACTGAATGAGGGTACTGTTTTAAGCATAAGAAAATATCCATAGAAGACCCAGATGACAGCTCAAAGCTGAATTTAAAAGCGTATTGTGAGAAAAGTTTCAATGCAAGTAGTTTTTTATAATAATGGAGCTACTAGAAATATCAAAAGAATACTGTGATGCCATATTTTAGCAAATACCAACATCTGAATAAAAAGTAAAGCTCAATATATGTCATTTATAGAGCTATAAAATGATCTAAATTCAAATCCTAATATGGCACACAGTAAATCTGTTTTTGATCAGATAGTAAATAGGTTTTAGAGAGCCATGCAATGCCTGAGTTTTAAAACCCTTCATAGGTGAACTAAAAAAGAAAAAGTTAGAGAAAGTGAGAAGATTTTTGTATCAATATTCTTTAGATTAGAAGGTTTAACATTACTATTTCTCAGAAGTTTGTTGTATACTGTGGTTTTCATAACATGAAACGTACTCAAGTTTATTCTGTCTGTAGATGATTTTCTGGTTTATTTTAGAATTACTAGTATTATATGGCATTGGATGCATCTGTATATCTGGCATGTTTGTTTTGTTTTAATCAGCTCATATTGTAAAACTATTTTCAAATTACTATAGATAGGCAAATCAGTAAAATTCAGTTAGGAGTATGACAGTAATTATTAAAATTGACACACACATGAGTCTCTGATTTTTCTGTAAGTTACAATAAAAAAAAATATTTATCTTCTTGTTTAACACACTTCTCTAATTCACAAAGATAAAATTTGTTCCTATAACTATTATATATTAATATTAGAACCAATCATTTTAGAATGAACTAGGAGGTGATCGGTGGTGTGTGGATAACTATAGTGTTTACATAATGAAGTAAATTTCTAAATCTATGCACTCAAACCAAATGTCATAACAAATTAGTAGATATTAAACTGAGAAATGGATTTAAAATGAATCCACAATAAACTAGACTCTTTTAGTTGAGGGATTACATAAGCTTTTCATTCCCAAACCCAGAGAAAATACAAAGTAATACCTACTGAATGAATAGCAGCATTGGTATCAAAAATTAACATATTCTAAAGAATCAATAAAATAATATTGAAAATTATGTAACATTTATAATCTTTTGTTTGCAAAGATATAAATAAAAAAAGATCATAAATTGTTGTACAATTAAAAATAACTTATGAATATCTGAAAGTTTTAGTAGATAGTTTTATTTTAGAATAATTATATTTGTAATTATGTGAAAAAATTGAAAATTTATAATAACCAAAATGATTTAACTCAAAACTTAAATACCAAAGTAGTGCTAAATCATAATTAGTTTGTTTAAAGTAATTAGTTGATAAATAGCTCATCAAGAAATAAATATGAAATAAACAACAGAAGCTTAATTATTAAATAAACAAATGTCCAATTAATTAATTATTCAAGTTACAATTGAACGACAATGTGAGATTATAGACCAAATTATTTATCTTCGTCCTCAGCTGTAGCATTAGATAATATGGATTCAAATAAAAAAGTTATTCAATATTAAAACAATTAAGCAGTTGCCTTCTAAATTCATGCTAGTTATGTTCATGATTTCACTTAGTTGCAAGAAAAGTATAAGCCTCAAATTCAATGGATAGCTGCCATAACCCAATAAAAGCCTGATAGTTCACAACAAAGCAGAGGATATTGTTATACTAGCAGTATAAAAAATGTATCATATGTAGCATGGCTGGATGAAATAAGAAAGTGTGCAGGGGTGATGTAGAGAAGAGAAGCTAAAAATCAGAGATGGATTGAACTTGGAGAGACCTTCATCCTGCAGTGGATGATATTGGTTGATGATGATGATGATGATGATGTGGAAATAAACACCAGGATATATGGTTAACCAATTTCTGGCAATCCAAGATGTAGTCCTATCTAACACCTTTAGAACATTGAATTTTATCTTTCTCTAATATTATAATTGAATCTGAAAAGAAATTATCTGCCTGTAAAACCTCCATGTAAAGTATATAAAAATCAAATATATATAATTTTGACTGTTAAAAAAATAAAAAAAAAAACTAAAATTTACTTTAATAAGAAACTAATTAAATCCAAGAAACAATTCCCTATGTGTACACATTTATTAGTCTGCTTGTGAATTCAAAGAGGGACGCAAAGATATTCACTTAATACATAAATACTAAAACTCTAATTAAGAACATTTTAAATCTATTTTTTCTAACTAGTTTAAAAATTTATTATTAATTTTTATTTGAACTAATGTATATATAGATCAATTATATGTTTTTCTTTTATATTTATTTCTTAATTTATGTAATATTTTAATAATCAATTGGTTGGGTTTTTTTTACTTTATATTTTAATATTTGTATTTATGGAATACTGACTCACAATGTGATCAATAAGAAAGAAGAAAATTTTTATTCTTAGAATCATTTAGTTTGTCCGCCCTCCCCCGAGGATTTCTACTTATAGTTTATTATTTTAATCACACTTAAAAATGATATATCAATATATGCATTCCCTTGATTTGATATAAAAATTGTACCATATACTTTTTTAGTTGAGATATGACAAAAAAACATAGATATTACTTAGAAATTTTAATAGTGAAATTTTATTTATTTTCAAAATTAATATTTTAACTCCCAATAAGAGTGACGACATGAACTACTGAAGTTTTGGTTAATCAGTACATTATTTATATTCTTTATTTGGGAAATACTTATTTCTACTGAAATAAATAATCTCATTTAATATTTATTAAATTATTTATTATGTTAAGTTTAAAACTGTCTTTATTTATTTATTTTTCCATTCTACAACTAGAGTATACATTTATTTGCTCAATAAATAGCAATTTAAAATCATTTTCCATTACCATTATGGAAAGTAAAGTAGCTAAGTATCCGATCGTTATAAACCAATAATCACTTGGTAATTCTCTGATATCATGATTATCGATTATAAATTCAAAGTATCAGCACATTGTTGACTTTTAAAAAAATGATTTAAAATCTTCTAGTCTTCAAATGGTTTGTTTGTTTATAAAAATAATATACTTTTATTTAGAAATATTATATTAAAATTCAAATTCTTAAATTTTGGTGATCACATTTTGTTCAGATTATGCCATTTGACAGCTTCGAATAACACCTTGTTTAATTATTTGGAAGTAGATTACTATTACGATTGTTTACATAATTCAACATTTTTCTTTGTACTGTTATATTTGGTATACCAACATGGTTGTCATATCTATTTAGTCTTCAATATCCTATATAAAAAAAGAGATGCAAAAATTTTACACTCAATAAAAAGTTTGTAATTATTTTAATTTTCAAAGAGATGAAAAGGTTTGTTAAAAATGAAAGAATACTAGATCTACATTAATGCATAATTAGATATGATCTAAAGAAGAACCTAAAATCTATAATGAGTTATGGTTATTCCTATATAAAGAATTAAAAGACAAAGAAAAATAATGAACAATATATTAAAAAATCAGATAGAATTTGAAACTAAGATATTAACATTGGAAAATATTTTTGCTCGGGGCGGGGGGGGGGGATAAAATTGAAAAAAGATCAAAGTTTAGTTAATGATTCTTTTTCTAATTTTAAAAGATATAATAATTATCTCTATTAACATCTTTATAAAAATAGTTAACTAAGATCAGATTAATTCTAAACTTATTAGTAAATTATCAAGTTGTACAAAAATAATGCAATCAGAGTTAAGAATCACATGGGGGGGGGGATACTAGAAAAATTTAAAATAGACAAAATGATTTCCGTGTAGACAATGCATCTACATACTGTATATAAAACATATTCACTTTTTAGTTTAAAACAATACTTTGTTTCTGAAATCAAGAATTGGTGTGTGTCAATGAAGAAAAAATATAAAGTACTTCAGCTTTATAGTTAATGAATTGCCAATATAAAAATGAATGTTGAAAAAATGGAATCACAATACCTAATGTGTTTTGTCCCAAACCCACCTTGCATTCATCACACATAATAGTTTATAATTTGTTGATAAACTTTGGTTAGAATGAAATGTGTATTATTAATAAAATTGCAAATGTATAATACTTTTTAACACACACATATTACAGACTTATTTTATATGCATAATATGCATATACAAATTAAAATTATAGTATAAATTAAAATTTAAAAAAATAGTATAGTTATTTAATAATAAATTTAGAGGACACATTTACAAATATTTTACTGAATGTGGATTCATTCATTAATTTGCTGGAAAAAAAATACTGTACCTTATTTTTATTTTTTAAATGAAGAAAATAGCAAAATATCTAATTCTTATTGCAATTAAATATGCTCTGAATGATATCCTGTTTTTTTTTCCAATAAGTTTCATCATTAAAAAACTATGTTGTAATTGTTTTGATGTTTTTAAGTCAGTATCATCATCTTTAAATATATTCTTACATTTTGTAAAACTTTTAGTACTACACTTAGAAAATGTTTTATTAGTAAAATACAACACATCAAATTCTGAAAGGATAGTAAATGAAGAATAAAATACATATGCTTTCAACATAAATTGAAGAAATCTTACTAATAAACGTGACTATTATGGTGTTTCCAGATGAAAAACATGGCTGCTGGCATATTGTAAAATTTATTTATAAATTTTAATTTTTTAAAAACAATAGATCATGTACAGTGATCAGATATGGAAAAATGGCTATATATTAATATTTATAAAAGGTGATAAAGAAGATATTATAAATTACAGACCTATCAGCCTTTTATCAGTTTTATACAAAAATTTTATCAAGATAATTACAACTCATCTAAGAGAACATTGGATTTCCACCAACCAAGAGACCAAGCTGGTTTTAAAACTGGTTTTACTACAGTAGATCATATCCAGGTATTGAGAGAGGTTATAAAAAGGACAAATAAATATGAGTTGCCATTATGATTTGGATTTGTAGATTATGAAAAGGCATTTGATTCTATAAACATTTCTTCAGTGATTAAAGCATTGAATCATCAAGATATAGATCCAGGATATTGTCATATTTTAAAGAATATTTAGCAGCAACAATTAGATTACATAATGATACTAGGAAAGTCAACATTGAGAAGGGTCTAAGACAAGATGAGCCCATATCTCCAAAATGTTTTACAGCAGTGCTGCAAGAAATATTTTGTGGATTAAAATTGGAAGCTAAAGGAGTAAAGGTAAATGGAGATTATTTAAGTCATTTATATTTTGTTGTTTTTGCAAATAATGCTTTAGAGCAGCAGGAAATGTTGCAGGAGTTATCAGATGATAGTAGGACTAAAGATATATGTTAAAAAGACTAAAATAATGTTTAATGTATTTTCTCAAAATATGAAAATAAAGATTGATTATGAAGAGTTAGAAAAAGTTAACAGTTACAAATACTTTGGTCAGATTATTAATACAGATGGAAACATAATGGATAAAATTAATCATAGAATTAAATTTGGTTGGAATGCTTTTGGTAGAAATAACTTGATACTAAAAGGAAATATGCCTATGTGTTTGAAAAGGAAGGTGTGTTTTACCAGTTCTTACTTATGGATCTGATACTTGGACACTTAATAGAAGAGCAATACAGAGATTTCAGACCCTCAAAGAAGTATGGAGAGATGCATGTTGAGAGTAACAAACAGAATTCAAAAACACAAGATATGGGTAAGATAACAAAGAGGTGCTACTGACCTCATTGAAAAAATTAAGACTGAAATGGAGTTGGGCTGGACATATTGCTAGAAGAGATGATAATAGATGGACAATTGAAAACTTAAACTGGATTCCAAGAGATTGTAAAAGACCCTGAAAGAGACAATATGTGAGATGGATGAATGAAATAAGAAAGTGTGCATGAATGATGTGGAGAAGAGAAGCTAAAGATCAGAGAAGATGGGTTGAACTTGGAGAGACCTTCATTCTGCAGTGGATTGTTAATGGTTGATGATGATGATGATTTGTCATAAAATGTATTAAGTTTATGAATTTTAATGTTATTTTTTTGTTTTTTGCATTATGTTGATACTGCACAGTTCATGGCTTCAATGTATTTTTTATGTTATTAAAAAACAAACAAGAATTTAAAATCTGATTGTGAAATCACAAAAGATAAGAAAGCCAAGAAAATGAACTTTGTACTTCCAGATTATATTTTTAAAGGAAATAATGCAAATGAGTTTACAAAAAAGTGAGATAAAAATGAAAATATATGAAACTTTGGTATATTATAGTTATAATATAGAGGTATTAAGATGTTAAAAGTAAGCAAAAAATAAGCAGAGAAGGAATGATTTGGATCTCAATGCACATTTAAGAAAGTTTCAGACTTTCACTTTAATTAAAAGAAAGTTTATAAAAAAAATAGTCCATAGGTGGAGCTCTTACTGGAAAGTCATCCTCCTCACACCTCTCACAGAATGGCTCTGAAAAGGTGGTTTTGCAGCAGTGAAAGTTATCTTTTATATTTATTTGGCTCTTTAAATGCCTTATTTTGCTGGTAGTGTACTCTTTCATTCACTAAATCTCAGTTTTAGTGCATTTTTAACACAAATTTCCCTATGTCTACCTTATACTTATCAGCATTTAACTACCTCACGCCTCCTCCCATTTGGTGGGTGGTTTAACTATTTCATGGACCATAAAGGGTTTTATTCCCTCGTTAAATATTTTTTAACTTCCCTATCACTCAGAACTTGTTTATAAAGTTTTTTGTGTTGTTCCAGTTATTTAGGCCATTTTAACGATCTTTTTTTTTCAGACACCCCCTCCTCTGGGGTAACTAACTGCCTAAAATTCCATTCAATTTTCTCATTACTCAACTAAAATTATTAATGATAAGTTTTTCAGTGTTTTTTTTTTTTTTCTTTTACAACAATATATTTAATTTTTCCATTTCAAAACTGTTTTCTTCATATCACTTTTCATTCTTTCAAACGGTTTAAATATGGCCACCGCCCCTAGCAACTACATGAACTAAAACCTTCAAAATTACCCAAATTTTACCCAAATTGAATTTCAAACAAAACTTAACTTAAAACATCATTACCAAAGAACTTATTTCAAAGTCTCTATCTCCTTGCTCTCTGGATTTTTCTCCCTTTCAGACTGTGGTCTGCTCTATCAAAGGTCAAAAGCAAGTCAAAAAGAACAACATGGCCAATCATAATGCCATTCCAAGTACAATGGGAAAAACTAAAGCTACTCATCTACAAAAGACAAAAATCAGCCTGTTGCATCTAAGCATAACTCAGAAATCTCCTCATCCATCTCTGAAATCTCTAAAGACTTAACATATAGCAATTCCTCCAAAGTTAATGTTACATATGGATGCTTCTTTCAATCCACCAGGGCAACCAAGCCTATCAACATAGCCTTTTACCAAAGTCTCTTCTTTGGCGGGGCTACACACCCTTTCTATATCCTCTTCCCATTTCATATGTATTCCCTTCCCATTCACCACATTGTACTTGAATTTCATTTTGCCATGTAATCATTTCTTTGTAAACCTCTTTTAACTGTTGTGTATTTTGTCTTTTTGATGAATAAAAGCTTTCATCACTGAGAAAAAAAAAAAAAGTTTATAAAAAATAAGATTAGATAAAGTAAAAAAAAAACAAAACAATTTAACATTAGTGTTAAATATAAAGAAATAGAAAAATAAGTTTATAAGATAATAAGATTGTTATAATAGGATGAAATGGTAGCAATAAATTCATGGCCTTTTTTTTTTATTGCGAAAATAATTAGAAGTAATAACATGAAAAATAGATTGAAGTTTTGTTTTTAATGGGGGAGAGGGCAAACTTTCAAATATTATCTAAAGTAAAATTAAATGTCATGTTTATATTTGCTATATCCATAAGCATTTTAAAGGTGTATCTGACAAAGGTTTCAGCCTTTCACGTTATTATATCCATACAGATAAATTTTAATATTAAAGATTTAGTGTCAAAACAATTTGCTTAAGGATTTGATTTTTCCCAACGGCTATGCATATATATACTTGCACCTCTAGAAAAAAAAAAACACGTATCGTTTAGAATTAATGAAATATTCAAATTGCGTTGCTAGCTT
The DNA here is from genome assembly GCA_028023455.1 of Epiperipatus broadwayi. Taxonomy (NCBI): domain Eukaryota; kingdom Metazoa; phylum Onychophora; class Udeonychophora; order Euonychophora; family Peripatidae; genus Epiperipatus; species Epiperipatus broadwayi. The sequence continues at coordinate 2,326,991 of JAQFVV010012393.1, read as the reverse complement.
TGTGTTTTTTTTCTCTCTAATTATAATTTTTTATCATTGTAAGAAAATTCAGTTCATTATTTCACGGCTTTATGAACTTTATCATTATCGTTTATTTTTTTAACACGATTTAAAACAACAACAATAACAAAAAATGCGCGCACACACCTTTAGTAAAAGCCAGCCATCTAGTGACAAAGAAATTAAATAGAAGTTGACACTGCGGAAAATGAAAAACTCTATGGGTCAAGAATGTTTTCCATTCCCGAATAGTACAACCTTTCCACTATCCTAAATATTTTACGTGTCAATAAAAATTGTTTCTTTTAAAACTTTCCATGTATATATTAACATTAATCGGAATGACTTTAAATAAAGTAGTGACACTCAAGATGACACTATTGTAAAATGGCTACTTTAATAAGAGAGTGAAGATACTGTATTCTTTTAAACCAATCCCCGTTTGTTTCTCGTTAACCGTGATAAAACATGTGACTAGTTTAGTGCTCATCGCAGAAGAGCTTTCACTAGTCGCATCCCTTTACGGAGCTAATTCCACTGGACAAGTGTGTAGTTTAGCCGCTTCATTTCTTACTACTCTTTTGATCATTTATTTCTTTTAGTGAGACGTATTTTTGGATTTAGTTGTGCCATGAATGTGGATAAAAAACAAGTAGTGGTCATAGGCGCAGGTATAAGCGGTAAGTAAACAAATACGAAAACTTTCACTTAAAAATAATTATCGAATGTTTCGGACACTTCTCATTATAATCCAAGACTTTAAAAAAAAAAGCTGCTTATCGCTTCATTCTAATTTTTCGAACAATTTGAACTTCGAATCGAAGTTTTATTTCCTTGATATGCAACACTATAGTTAGTCTGTCTTAAGAAATGTAAACATTAGCCGTTTTTATCGGTCAAGTGGAAATACAATAAATAATAACAGTAAAAGGGCGGAGTTAAAATATGTTAGTTCCACATATGTGATTTGTTTTTAATGTGACTTTTCTCCGCAATTGTGGTCGGTTAATTAGTTAAATCAATTTTAAACTGTTAAGTTTTGAATTTTGTCCACTCTTTAGGAAGAAAATAATGAATATTATAATAATATCTGTGTGATTGTTATGTCATATAGTGTGTTTTTATATTTAAGTTGGTTAATCGTATAAAATATATACGACAGTATACATATATGTGTGGCTGCACAAATAAATTTATCAATATATAATGTTTTTAAATAAATTATTTTTATTAATTTTGAATTGTTATATTTAATTTTAGCGAAAATGCAGGAAGGGGGGGGGGTAAACACGAGTTTTAAGTGAATGTATTTATGTTGTATACATGTGTACTTATATTTAATTGCGTAAAGAAAATGCATATTTGCTATTTCTTGAAAATGGCATCCATAGAACATTTTAAGTTGATATATACCCTCTCCAAAGAAAGAGATTTTCAACTAGGAAACACAAAAATTTCTTCAACTAAATATTTACAGTGTATCAAAATAAAAAAATCTTTTACAAATTATTAATTAGTATAATTGCTCTATAAAAGATTTATTATTCTTTTAAGAATGTTCATCTTTTTATAATGTTTTAAAAAAAATTATTAAAAACAGAAAAGTCCTTTATAAAATATATGATGTTGTAATCATCTTTTAGATATATCATCTTTACAATTTATCCAAACCGCTTCAAACACTTTTTAGCAAAACTCTTTATTTGTACATATACATACACCTACGTTTCGACTGACGATTTTTTTTTTTTTAGAAGATCAAAATAAACTTGCTCTGAAGAAGACTGCAGGTCAGTCGAAACGTAGGTGTATGTATATGTACAAATAAAGAGTTTTGCTAAAAAGTGTTTGAAGTGGTTGGATAAATTGTATTTATAGGATATCATGGCAAAAATAAAGAAAAGTGTAATTTTGGTAATATATATCATCTTTCTGATATCTAATGTTATCTATCTTATATCTCCATACAAAATAATTCTATCTTCCTTTTTTAGATTTCCCAAATCTTATGGTGTTCAACTAAGAATAAAGCAGATTTTTAATTTTTAAAATGCACATACTTTAAAATGCCATGCAAGAAGACACATTTCATACATAATTAAAAAAAAAAAAAACTCCTGGTTTTTGTTTTATTTTAGCAAACTGACTGTTCATCTAATGATATTGGATTATTTTACTTATAAATCATCTAAGCTATGTTTTATCATTCTTGAAAATCATCTTTACATGTTTTAAAGTTACATATCTAAGATGGACTTTAAGAGAAAGCTGGAGCCAAAATAACACTCATATTGAAAGAAATGTTAACTCCTATTCATTTTTTTAAAGTCATAATAGCTACTAAAAGATATATCTTCAAGAATATTTTTTTAGGTTGGAAGAAAACCAACAATATTTTTTACAACCAGTCTAAAACTTACTGGATAAATCTTATAAAATCCTATACTAGTGTCAGAAAAAAGAATTTGATAGAGTCTATAAAAAAATAAAACTTTATATCTAATCCTTTTTAAATTAAGCTTGGTGATGTAAAAATATCTCTAAAAGAACTATTTATTATTTTAAATAAGATTTTGCTACTTTCATATATGACTTCTAAACTCTCTCCCTTCCTCCCTGCCTCCCCCCCCCCCAATCAGTAAAAGAGACAATAAAGCAAATTTAAAAATTTATTTTTTTGAAATGTTTTTCTGACTTAAATATCCCAACACTAATAATATATAGACATCGATTTGAACTAGAATATCTTCAGTTATAAATAACTTATTTTGGAAGTTTGTAAAAATTCAAAAATCCAAGATAGAACTGACAAAACGATTCACCAGTGTTATTTTAAAAATTTGATGTGAAAGCAAACTTTATCACTTTTAAAATCTAATAAACCTAATTAATGATCTAAAAGATACCTTCTTATCATTATTTTTAAGTATGAATTATTAATAATTGAGAACTATCTACCATCAAAATAAAATGATTCAGATCTGGAAAAAGCATCAATTGAATACATTCTATGTTTAACTAACCATAATAAAAATATTTTGAAATAAACTCAAGACTGTCATTCCCTTTATTGATATGACCTTATGATTTTATTTAGAACACAGTCTGTTTTTAAAAGTCTAAAATTCTTATGTGTCAGAAAATATTTAACAAATTTTTTTGGAATAAAAAAAAATAAAAGAATATAAATAATAGTGATATCAAACAAAAATTTTACAGAATGAATTTCCCCATGGCTCTACTATAACATTGCCTTTCCATGATGAAAAAACGGTGTTTGCATATATATATAATATCAGATATATCAATATATAATCAAACAAAACATTGGAATTAACTCTATAATTTTCAATATACTAAGTTATAAACAAAAAATAACAGCTGTAGTTAAATTATGGTATGATTGCTATAAATTTACAGTAAATGCTATTTTAATATATGATTTTTTTCTACAGTACAGGCTTTTTCATACCTGCACTTCAATATGTAATATATTAGGGGGGTTGAACTCAGACTTTCACATGATCCTGAACTATCCCCGCTATCTCATACTTCTGACACACTTGATCATACCCATTACAATAATGTCATAAGCTATCTAGATGGAACTGTTATTTATTTTCATGTTGTTATAAGGAAAATTGCATTGTTAATTATAGTGTTTAATTAATAAATCTTTGAAATATAATTGATTTTTCTCATTTGATCTACTTATTTTATCTGAATAATTAGCTTTCAGATCAATTTTTAAAAAAACTTTTTTTCTAAGATTTATTATACTATATAAATATATTTTATTTCATATATAAAAAAGAGATAGAATGTAGAAGGGAGTGAAGGTTAAAATAGCCTTTAAATAGCATAATACAGAAAAAAAGCTTCTCTTCACTTATGATAAAATAGTCAAGGAGCAACTAAGACTCACCAGTCTACTCAAATAATGAATGTTAAAAGTATACATTTTCTTCTTCCTTATTTTAAACTTTACCTAATTCTACAAGAAATTCTATAGTAATAATCCAACAACAACAAAAATTTTCTCTAGAATTGCTACATCTATTGAATTGCCAAGTATTTTAAATAAAGAGATAAGACATACAACTAAATGTATGATGAGTGTTGTAAAAGCTCCAGGAAATGGTGGAATTATTATTGCTACCTTAAAATCAGCCAGTGAAGAAATAGAAAAATTGTTAATAAAACTACAATCCAAATGTTTGCATGATAAAATTGGAAGAGTGCAATTGTAATATTTTTGTTTAAAATATGGGTGGGATAAAAAAGATATTAGAAATTACAGATCTCTCACTTCTCTATCAGTTTTAATAAAAATTTTGCCATAATTATAACTACTCTACAGAAATCTTAGGATTAGTTTAGTACAGTAATCACATCCAAATATTGAGAGAAGTTATATAAAGGACCAGTAAATATGAATTGCCATTATGCTTTGGATTTGTACATTATGAAAAAACATTTGATTCTGTAAGCATGTCCACAAGAATTAAAGCTTTGAACCATCATGATATAAATCCCAAATACTGACATGTTTTGAAAAAAAAATTATCTAAATTTAGTGGCTATAACTAGATTACATGGTGAAACTAATAAGATAAGCATTTCCTTTCATATAATTTAATAGCTAGTTAGATAGGCTGCCTGAGAAAATAATCTTAGACTTGTTTAAATCTAGGGGAAATCCATTATTTCATGTCCATGTTTTTGATGAACAGATGTACTAACTACTAAGCTATGTGATTGTTCATATATATATATATAGTCTTGGAATTTTTAAAATTCTTTTATTTCACTTCTAAAAATATCCCAATTTTGAAATTATTACTCAGCTGTTTTGCAACAGATGTCCAATTTTTAAAATTTGTTTTTACAATTTGATTTTCCGTCAATCGCTGGAAGCTTAAGAGATTTTTTTTTTTATCATTAAGCTTGATATGTTTCTGAAGAAGTTCTAATAAAATGCAAGAGCGATGCTTTTAAAAAGGATAAAAAATAAATCTCCTCACGTCAGAAAAAATTATTTTTATACAGGAAGCCACCAACTAAAAGAAAGATAACACCGCGGTGATATTAGCGTTTGCTCAATAATAATAGACTTGTTACTCTAGTGAAATAGTTTAATTAGAAGTGAAAATTATATCTTAAGAATTTTTTCTATCTAACAAAACTACAAGATATTTTTTTAATAAATGTGTATGAATGTGCTAAATATAATAATCTTGATGTCATTTACCATTTTATATATAACTCTTATTAATCATTATATATATAACTCATATAACGTCTATGTAAATATCTGTTTCATAATTTATTTTAAAAAATTTCACGTATTGCATTTATGTATGAAATAGGAAGACAAATCTTAAAAACTATCTTCTTAAATATTTAGAAAATAATAAAACTACAAGTTAATTAATTCTCTTGTGACCATGCCCATTAATATTCGTATATGCACTATAAATCAGAAATGCGTTTATATATCTTAATACTGGCTGCAAAAAGAATTTAATTGAAAGGAAATCTTTTTCTCTCTGAGATTTTCCGATTGCAGCTCTTACCATTATATAAATGTTGAAAAAAAAAAAAAGCAAATATGTATAACTATAAAGTACACTAAAATTCTTTAAGATACATAAGATCATCTTGGTATTGGAGGGAGGTTATGAAATTGCATAGTTACTAAAAACAAATAATTGTAGATGATTTAAACATAGACTTTCAAACTCCCTTCAGCTATCCGCTCTATCTCATACAACTGATACACGTGAAACAGATGAATGATCTTCAATATACGCATTTCATGCTGAAACAGCACTCATCAGTTGATCCAGCTCATCATCTTCTACATATGATGATCTAGATAAACTGATAAGTGCTGGTTCAGTATGAAATAAGTATATTAGAGATTATTTATCTTTTTCACATGTATGTGGTCATGTGTATCAATGGTATGAGATAAAGTGGACTGCTGAAAGGAGTTTGAAAGAAAGTCTGTGTTTAAATCCCCTACAATTACATTTAAACTTCATTTAAAGAAAGACAAAGGTATAATACTTCATATATGAATTATGCTTGTATTTCAAATAAAAACAAATAAGTTTATATAAAGAGTATGGAAGAATTGGGCAAAAACTATAAATAATACAGAGCAGAGATAATGTCACCTATACAATAAGTAGATTAATTGAAAAGCCATATGTCATTTGATTAATCTATGAAAAATTAAAAAAAATCTTCAAGAAGTAATGAAATCATCATAAATATTGTAAAAACGGCAAATAAATAAGAAACATGTAGACAAACTTCTTCACAAAATATCTAAATGATAAGAATATTCTAAATTACTTGTAGAATGTAATAAACATAGTTATATTTACAAAAATAAAAAAGGAAATATTAAAAATCATACATTTATCTATACAAACTGAGACTTTAGTATCAAGCCAACAAAAAAAATAAACATCATTGAGTATGAATTATCAACTTTCTATGGATTTATAACATTACCAAAAAAAAAAAAGTATTTGACTATAAACACTTTTGCTGTAAGTAAAGCTTAATAAACCCAAAATATTGTCAAATTCTGAAAAATATTTATCAAAATATTAAATAGTAATGATACTAAAATTAATTTGATAAGGTCATATATAATACCAATTATATACTTTGTTTAATCACTTTTTGCAATGCAATCAAATAAAATGTATTCCTTAATATTTCCTAAAGGTCATATGTTCCTAGTTATTCACCATATCTATACCAGTTTTACAGAAAGTATTTTGTGGATTAAAATCAGAAGCAAATGAAATAGAAATAAAAGGAGATAACTTATCCATATTTTGCAGTTGATATGGTTAAACCTCAGAAAATGCTGTAAGATCTATTAAAGTGTCTATAATGACAGAATAATATAACAATTATAAATAATTTAGTCAAGTTATTAATGCAAATGGAAAAATGATGGATGAAAGTGATGCTAGAAATAAACTTAATATAAACTTTAAATAAATGTGATCTTCAAGTGCTTATTTATATATCTGTGGTTTAAATACTTGATATCAGAGTAATACAAAGACCACAATTCATACAGTAATGTAGAGAGAGAGAGAGATATTACAATTAATAAGAAAAAATTAAAAGATATATAAATAAGACAACAATAAGATGCTACTGATATTACTGAAATATTTGAGGGCCCTGACCTGAGTTTAAATATAGGAGTTCAACTATTTTATTTTCACTAAGCATGAGGCTTTCATACACAAAAAAAATCAAAATTAATATTACACAAGAACTTTTATTTGTTGATATCATTTTCAATCTTGCTAGCATAAGAGTGTGTAAACCATTGAAGCATTTTGCCAACTGCATCTGGCTGCTTGGTGTTACACAAAAGGTCTTCACCTGCTTTGAGGTTACTCTAGAAATTATTGTCATTAAAGTGTGTTGTCACACTGCATCGGACTGCTTGACATATAATTTCCAGTTTGAAGGTCTTCGCCTGCTTTGAGGCTACTAAGAATACGGAGCGAACATTTAATATATGTGCTAGCAAGCAATATTTTGAAATTAAAACTTTTAACATGATATCATATTGGATATTTTTACATATATACTGAGATGAACACTAGTTAATTTTGACGCAGACTAATGTTTCATTTATTTTACCCCTTGCTTTGATCTTTTCTTACTACTTTTCTAACAATCATTTTCTTACTGTCACGAACGCGTATAAACAAATGTATAATATATATACTGATATTGTACACGTATAATTAATTTATATATATATTCTATCTTATTACTTTTTCTCTTTACATTAAATAATTATTTTGACTAACGAATCTTTTACTGACGAACATTTAAAAAATAAACTTGAAAACATTTAATTATAAGAAAGAAAATTACAAAATGACATTTTAATTTATTAAATCATTTCAGTTATGCGTTATAAATCGCAAATATACAACACTTTAAAATATCACTCTCTACAGAAACATTTAATTTATCGAGATTTCAATTGACTGAGTAACTAAAGATTGGGCAGCCAAAAACATAACCATGTACCGGTCGAAAAACATCCACCTAAACTGCAAGTCAGATCCAAACTCAGCCAAACCAAACTGAATTCAAACCCAACTCACCAGCTCAGATCAATGGATGATCTAAATCGATGGCTAATGCGCCAAGAAACTAGCTCAACGGTTGGTGATGATTACAGACCCCTGAACTGACACTAATATCGGATAATGAATTAACTAAAGATAATTTTAAATCGAATCATGTATATGTTCGGGTTGCCAACACAGACAGCAAGCCTTAACATTAAATAATTATTGAATAAAAGACTTAAGAAACCAAGTGTGTTAATAAAATATTTTAATAATAAAAGTAATGGTTTTGTTCAATTTTAAATGATGATTATATTGATCACCTCTAGCCTTAAACAGAGTTTATAATTATAATAAGAATGGCAGTTCCTATTATATGCCAATGAGTATTACGCAATATTATGGAATTCTATCTGTCTATGCCCAATGACGGAAATTATGATTCTTATTTTATACAGAAGAATGTGAGATTTATTTCACATTCGCAAATCCATTCATGAAGAGCAAAATACGTATTTAGGGCATAACTTTAACTTTTATTAGAAAACTTATTTAATTTGAGATTACTGAGAATTTATTCGACTTTAATTGAAATCACTTCATCACAAATTACAAGCATAATAGCAGGCTTTACTGGAACAGAGAGGTAATGGTGCTGATGAATTATGAGCTATACAATGAACAGGAAAGATAATTGCTGGTCAGGGGTTTAAGTAGTACGGCGGCTTGTATTTGACAAGTCTTACTGCCCTTTAAGAAGATGTGGAACACGGGCAAAACCAGGCCGAGTTATAACTATGAACCTTTGGTGTTCTGAATATAATATAAGCAGGAGAGGAAGTGCTTTCTTCCTCTATAATTTAAAATATCAGTAATATCACCACCGACAAGCCTACGGAGTGGAAGATTGCCCTATGTCAGCAACTTTTGAAGATGATGACTTGGTAGTCACCATTTGAATAATAAAACCCAATTTATTATAGAATGTGCTATGTGATGACTTGATCAAATTAATTAAAGTCAAACAAGCTTTTACCTAAAACTATTTTAAAGCATTTATGAAATTATACTACTTATGCCCCAAACATCGTGCCCTCCCTGAATCGTAATATTTAGTTAATTCCTTTATCGACCCTCTTTTGCAAAATATTTTAACATTATATATGAGTAAATAAATATTGGTGAAATGAGAAAATAGCTGGGGCATAGATTAGAAATGGAGCTAATAATTTATTCTTAGCCAATTATAAAAATAACAAACATTTAATAATTTCTTTCGACTCGATGATTAATAGAACTGTATAAACCTAGTTCTAATGGGCAAGAATTACTATCAGAATTAATATTATATTATTTGCACAAAGAAAATGGGACAAAGGAGCTCATCGGATCGAAAGATTATTGGCATATAATTAAAAATAAATGACATTAATAAATCACACAAAATATATATATAATATAGTAAATGAACCACCATCGTAAGTAAGGAAAGTTAAATCTAAGGACTAGAGATTTAGAATTACAACATAATTTAAAATAGCATAAATAAAAGTAAGTTTTACACAGATCATTACATTAAGGAGTGAGAAGAGCTTTTAAAGGGAGTGTAAAGTTCAGAAATGGCCAGAAAGTTACGGTTCATTATGGAATTATATTACCATTTCTTCCAGGCTGGTTCCTTAGTTTACATGTCCGGGTTGGTAAAACATAGGCGCACATTTGGTAAATTACTTGAATAGCATTTTGTTTGATTTTGTCATGATTTTGGCAGCATGATTGGTCCGGCAAAGGTTTAGCAGCTTCATTGAAGATTTTCAGGGAACTTCAGGAACAGTAGTCAGATTCCTGAAGTTTTAGCCCTCACCATGATAGAAACACTATTTCAATTCATAATTTTAAAACACACAGAGTTTAATAGTACTTCTCTAAACAAAGATGGCGTCTCTTTTTTCTTCCAAACTTTTCAGAGCTATTTATACTGTCCTCTGATGCCTTCAGGCTAGCGCTTCTTTCATTATCGATGTCACAAAATTTACTAGTTGTTTTTAGATACATTCCTTCGATAAGGCTTTTTAAAATTAGAAAAATGATTTTAATTAGGAAATCCTTACATTTTAAATAATTATCTTTTTTTCTAATTAATAAAACTTTACCCATTGTTTTGGAAAGGGAAAATCTGAAAGCTTATCGAAAGAATGTAGCTTTTAGTCACTAAAATTCGAACAGATTATTTAAAAGTAAAATAAACATTCCTGACGCAATGAAGCTTTAGAACGACTATATATGTTTAAATATTTATAAATATATACGCACAATCTACGCAGTTATAATATATATAAATTCATGAATAATTCTATCATGAATTTATTAATAACATCGATTAATTTAAATCTTAAACTAATTAATTTTAATGCACATTTATAAAATAGTTTGTCTTTAAGAAAACTAGCATGGATTGATCATATAAAGCCCCATTGCATTGGAAATTTAAGGTTAGTACTAGGGTTTGAAGTTTGCTTATGGCTAGATGTCATGAAGCTAGGATTGAACTCAGATCTGACTGCTTTAATATACACATACAAAATATGATATATACATCATAAATATACATTTTAACTAATAACAGAAATATCTAGTGATATATATATATATCAACTATAAGTGTTCAATCAATTTAAAAGTACAATACAGTTTTACATTTTCATTTACTGTACCAGTATTAAAAACTCAAAAATAAGAGAATTTTATATATATATTAAATGATTTTATTGATTGTGTACTAAAAAAAAATAAAATAATTGTTTCTTCAGCCACAATTGGAATTTTTAGATTTAACTTGAAATAAAAGCATGGGGGGAGGGGTCAGAAATTAATTAAGTCAATCCCTATATTTTATAACAAGGGATTGACTTAATTTCTGGATCCCCATGCTTTTATTTCAAGTTAAATCTAAAAACTCCAATTGTGATTGAAGAAACAATTATTTTATTTCTTTTTAGTGTACAATCAATAAAAGCATTTAATATAAAAAAGTGATCTCTATTATTTCAAATATGAAATAATTAAAGGCCAAATACTAAGTATGTCTTAGGATTCTCATTTAGAATATTGCTTAATAATTAAACATTTTAGTTACTTATTTTATTATAATAAGTCAACTGAAGATATGAAATAGTAATTATTAGATTAATGCTTGTTTATATAAAGAAATGTAAATATATTCATGATCCAAAAAAGTTTGAATATGGTAATAATAATATTCAACTCAGATTCTAAAAAAATTTAACAGACATAAAATTATCAAATATTAAAATCAATTCATTAGTCAATTAAAAAAGGTCAATTTTATTTGGGCCTTTCAGTTTTTAAATAGTAAGTGAACCAAGTGTCATTATTTTGAAAATGTGAAACTTATATTATTGACAATTTTTGTAATTATTAACCCATAATGCCTACAACCTGGTACAGAAGTGTTCAGCCTATCAGCAGTATTTCATCCTGCTTCTAAGAAGAGTATTTATTTTATGTAAATATCATTTCACATTTGATTTTTTTTATAAGCATTATTTACAATATATATTAAAATGTTTGTATAAAAAAATTTTTTTTAAAAATAAAGACAAAAAATTACTTTTGTTTCTCAGTTAATATAATGATGCAAATTCACTTTTTATTATTGTTGCCATTAATTACAATAAGTTTTATAATATTTGTCTTAAAAATAGGGTGGAAATAGTAATTATTTGCAAAAGCTAAAAATAATTTACTATCATTTAGATTACAAGTGGTATGAAATAGCATTCTATCTGAAAAGGGGAACATAAAATTTATATTACACCAGTTAAATTCAAACCAATTTGATTTTTTTCAAAATAGACACATACTTAGGAAAGTAGTGAAATGAAAATCTGTTCAATTTAAAAGGTAATATGAAATTAGCAGAATCAAACACTGCTTATAGCAGAGGTAGGGAATCTTTTTCCTACCAAGGTCCACTTGTACATTTATAATATCACAGGTCATACAAAATTATCAGCTTAATAATTAACATATATTTGATCAAAAATTAATCATTAGGGATGAATAACATTTTCAACTGGCAGATCAATTTTAACCTTTCCTTTTTAAATGAGTCATAATTTTTTTTTTGTGAATTACAAATAAAATAATGTCATTATTATTTATGACTATTTCACATATAATGACTTTTTTTTCAATTTACCTTGTAACAATTCTTCTTGACATATTTATATTTTTGAATTTCTTTTTATGCTCTGGACAGATTAATTCTACCACAGCTAGGATGCAGTCTTTTATAAACTTCTCTTTCAAAAAATGTTTTTGCATTTTCTGGGGTTTTTTTTAAAAAAATAATGTAACTTGCTTTCACAAAATTTTCTGAGTTGTTTTTACCTTTTATGAAACATATTTTAATATTTCTTTCCCACTAAATTTATTGTAATCAGAATGTTTTGATAAATAGTGACTCTTAAAATTATTTATATTAGCTGAAACACTTTCCAGATTTGTCAGGCACATCAATTTATTATTTCTTTCTATATAAAAAAATGTATTGGTCCATTTCTTTTGAAGTGCATGATTTTCTGCATCAATTTTTCTTATTTTACTTGGTGCAACCATTCTAATGAAAAAAAATTAAATGCAAAATAATAATAAAATGAAGTAAATTCAAGTTTTATTTTTTCTAGTATATATTCATGTGTGAAAATGACTATCAAATCAAAATACATTAAATCCATAATCAAATAAACCACACAATATAGATAATTTGTTGAAATATTGCATCTCTGACAGAATGAACTAGAATTATTATAAAGATTATATAGAGAAAAAGATATAGTTGAAGAACTTTGATTCAATGTTTGTGTTATGTGCATATTTAAAGACGTTTTATATAGGGTCATTTTATATAAATTTTTGGAAATGTCCAAGAGCTGAATTGAGATCTTTGGAAGTCCAAAGTTGATCCATAGGCCAGAGATTTCCCATCCCTGGTTTACAGCCTTTGAGAGTTAATCAAGACATCTTAAAGTTTCAAATAATAAACCAAATAAAAATTCTAATAATTTTAATAGAAGTCTGGAAATAAATCATAATTATTAAATATGTAACATTGAAAATAAATAAACTTATTTATGGACCAATACAGGCTGAAAATCTTACTATAGTTTACAAATATAATTCCTTGAGAATCATTTTGACAAACTTGAAAACAATAATGTCCAGTCTATTGTTTTAATGTCACTTTATTGGTCAGATAAAAAAATGAACACTTTTTTTATTTGTGTGTTGGCTTGATTAATAATTTTAAAAAAATGACATTAATATAAAAGTTTCACATTTTTAAAATAATGATACTTACTTTATTTACAACTGGGAATCTGGGCATCTAATCAGAGAATTTACATTAATATGAGAGACTGGGTGTTGCTTACAAGTTTGTTTAAATGGTTCTTTATGAGTCTGACTTGTGAATTATAGTAAAGTATTCAGATTTTATTTGTTCATGAATAAGTTTATATATTCTCAATGTAACATATTTAATAACCATGATTATTTATTGACATTAAAATTATATAAATTTCATTTGGTTTGTTATTTAAAATGTGGATTAATAATTATAAAAATTTTCATGATTACAAAAGTTTCATACTTTCAAAATATTGATATTTAATTCATGAGTTAGATAAAAGAGGCATTGTTTACAAGTCATCAGAGAGAATAATGGATAAGTACATAGAATTAATTAGGAATTTGAATAAGATTAAAGGAAGGGTAGGAATAGTTGAATTATTACCAAGATTTGACAAGAGGTATATATTAGATAGAGCATGTTCTATAAATGAGAGATTGAAAAAATTGTGAGAGAAATGAGGTCATGTTTGTGGATGTGTGGGATTTTTTTTATTGGAAAGAGGGAGTTTTATAGTAAAGATGGATTGCCCTTAGAAAAACAAGGAAGTGAAGTTTTAGAGAGTTTGATTTATAAAGAATATAGTTCAGAAAACTTATAAAGGAGAGGGTGGGCATTATTATCAGAAAGTGGAAGAATGGACTGGATGTAATAAATAATCAAAGGGTACCTGATTTAGATATAAATGTAGATGTGGAGAGGGAATGGGTCTGTAAAATTAATGATAAGCAATTTATTTATAAATGTAATGGAGAAGAAAAAAATTTATAAAAGAGTAGTTAGGAAAAAAGAAATTGTTAAAATTGGGCATTTGAATATACAAGGTGGTATGAATTAAAAATGAAGAACTTGAGAAATTAGCAGTAGTTAAAACACATTTAAGAGAAGAAGAACCAAGTCTGGCAGACTGGTTATGGCAGGGTATAAATAGAAAAGAAAAAGAAAAAAGGGGTGGTGGTATAGGAGTTATGTCAAAAAAATATTTAAATACTGTTAAATGTCAAGAACATTTGTGGTTTGAAATAAGGTTAGGAAGACAAGAATTGATGGTGGCTATATTGGTGGCTATAGGGTATATAGCCACTGGAGATAGTCAAACTATAATGGAGTGGAACAGTAGCATATATGAATGCCTAGTGAAGGACATACAGACTTTGAAAGAAAAGGGAAAGAAAATAATGGTTATCAGGGATATGAATGGGCATATTGAAGAAATTGATGATGCAGGTAATAAAAATGAACAGCTTTTGAAGAATTTTTGTCAGAGTGTGAATTTGAGCATTGGAAATTTATCAAATATTTATGAGAGACAGAAATAATATATTCCACACAATAGATTATGTATTAGTAGAAAAAGAGGGAATGAATAAAATATGGAAAATTAAGATATTTGATAATGAAGAGAGAGTATGTAATAGTGATCATAACTTCTTTATAATAAAAATGGTTAGTAATGTGATGGAAAATAGTAATAAAAGTAGCAAGGATAGTGAAAGATGTGGATGAAGAGTGAATGATAAGAATAAATTAGAAACGTATAAAAAAAAATTTTAAAGAAACCATGAAAGAGTTGATTGGGGGTGAATATAAGGACTAGTGTGGTGAAATAGAAAAAGTGGTAAGTAGGGTTTTAGGTGAGAATATTCAGAAGAATAAAAGTAATAGAAAAGTGAGAGTTAGTAAAAGTGTAAAAGAAAGGGAAAAAAGCATGCAGAGAATATAAGAGTGCTATTAAAACAAAGAAAGTGAAAAAGATGTTAATGCTAAATGGGAAAAGCACTTAGAAAAAAGAAGTTGGCTAAAATAGATAATTATAGAGAGAATGAAATTGAATAATAAATTGTTGGAGAATATTAATAAAAGTGAAAGAGATGGGAGTAAAAAAATTTGGAAATGCATTAAAAGGAGGAAAGTAGGGAGAGAGAAATTGTATTACTAGATGATGAGGGAATAGAGTGTAGCTCTAGAGAAAAATTAGAGATAATTTTAAATAAGTATGTAATGGATATAGAAAAGATGTTAGATATGAAGGACAGAGTGCTAGCAACATGAAAACATATAGTAATGGGAATATTAGGTTTACAGAAAATGAACTGAATGAGGCAGGGAAGAAAGTGAAAAATGGGAAGGCAAGAGGTTTGGATGGGTGGGCAGTAGAAATGATAATGAATTTGGGGCATAGGAAAAAATTAAAACTATTATCATGTTTTAATAAGATGGTGCAGAAGAGAGATTTTCTGGATAGGTGGAGTAATACAAGGGTAAGGCTACTAATTAAAGGAAAGGGTAAGGATCATGAAAATTAAACAATTATAGACAGATAGGGGTAATGTCAGTGCTATATAAAATTTTCTCATATATGGTGGCTGGAAGGGTTGCAAAATGGATGGAAGAAAATAATATAGTGGTAGAAATGCAAGAAGATTTTTGATTAGAGAGGCATATAGAAGATAGTTTATTTGTAGTTACACAACTTATGGATATGAGTAGGAATACAGGTAGACAGTTATAGATGGTTTTTATAGATATAGAGAAGGCATATGACATAGTAAATAGAAATAGATTATGAGCAAGTTTAATAAATTTGGGAATGGATTGAGATTTAGTGGATATTATTAAGAAATTATATGAAAATAGTTACTATATGTATCAACTAGGGAATATAGAATCGGTTAAAGTTAAAAATGGGGTAGGACTAAGGCAAGGATGCCCTATGTCATCTATTTCATTTTTTTGTATTTGAGAGAAATGGAGAGAGCAATAGAAAGACTAGGAAGAGGGATAGAGATACCTATAATAGGTGGCAAGGAAGTATATACATTGTTGGATCTTTTATTTGCAGATTATGTCTTTTAGTGTGCAGAAAGAAGGGAAGATATGGAAGTTATGCTGAGGACATGCACAAGACTGGGTGAAGAGATGGGATTAAATTTAGTGGGGGAAAAATTAAAAGTAATGATGATTAATACTGGGGAAAGAGAAGACAAAGAATTTTTATTGGGGGATATAAAGTATACTATTTGGGAATCATCTTAAGTAATCAGAGAAATTGTATGGATGAATGGGAGAAAAAATTGATAAATGCAGCAAGGAGAAAAAAAGGGATTAATAAAGATATTAACAGTGTTTTCATGTAATAAGTATGATGTAGTTAGAATTGTATGGAAGGGAGTGGCAGTAGCAGAGTTAATATTATGGTAACAGTGTGTTGGGTGTTAGTAAAAAATATTAAATTACTTATAAAAAGTACAAAGAGACATAGGATGAAATGCTTTAGATGCATATGTGTGGATGGCAAAGGAGGCAATTCAAGGAGAAATGGGATGATCAAATTTTTATATGAGAGATGCAAAAAGCAAAATGGAAATGTTCTTGTGGATAGCAGTTTATGAATAATAAAAGAATAGTCAAAATAGTATTTAAGTGAGTTATGAATAAAAGGCAGGCAACAAGATAGGTGAGAAAGGTAATGCAATATTCAGAAGATTTGGATAAAGAATTTATGTCACTATACTTATACAAAAGATGGAATGACTGTGTTAGGAAAATTGTCGAGTGTTATAGTATTAAGGAATGGAATAGAAGAATACATGCATTAATAAAAAATAGGAATTGGAGAGATGGAGAACTAGTATGGAAAGTAAAATGAGTTTATATATATATATAAGTAACCAGAATATTGGGTGTGAGTTAATTTATGATAATAGCAAGGAAAGTAGTTTACAGTTTAGAGTTCGAATGGGATCTTCAGCAACAAAAGAATATACACATAAATGGAAAAATGTGGGTGATTTAGTCTGAAAATTGTGTAAGAAAGGCATAGAAAATATCAGACATCTGTTAATTGAATGTAAACGCCTGAAAGCAACAAAGGTACAAATAATGAAGATGTGGAAGAATAAATATAAACAAAGTGATTATAAGAAAGTGGGTTATTGATTTTTATGCTGGGTTTGAAAAGATAAGGGGAATTTAAATATAAAGGCCATGGAGTTGATAAAGATTATGTTGTGGAAATGGGATGGAGCAGAATAGAGAAGAATATGGGAAAACTTAGGGAGGGGAATGGAAAAGGAAGTTAAAGTGGCTAATAGGTTTCTCTGGGCATAGTTGCTGAGAGATTCCTGACTCCATATAAGAAGAAGTTATCACATCACATTACATCAATGATTCTTTAGAAATCTGACTTGTGAATTATAATTACATATTCAGACTTAGACAGTCTGAAAATAAGCTTATATATTATCAACTTTATATATTTAATAGCAATAATTTATTAATTGTCTTAACTGAAATTATTAAAATAAACAAATATAAAAGAAAATAAATACAGTTATTTTAAATTTTGCAGTTTGAGTTTTGAATTACCAAATTGTGAGAAAAATGATGGATTATGGAAAAAATGAAAAATAATTAATTAAAAGGAATAGATGATATGGCAATGAAATATAGACATATATTAATAAAATTGTGAAAGTTGCTATAATAAAATTTATTTATAAAGATATTGGTAAAAATCCATATTGATTAGATGATTATAGATCTGTGTCAGTTTACAGTGAGATGTATAAATTACTTGCATAAATGACTAAACATAGGTTTATTGTATAAATAACAATGCTATACCATGGAAATTCAACATTGTTTTAAAAATCTTAAAAAATTGTAAGTTAATATCTATTTTTGACTCATAGTAGAAATGTTTTATAAGCTAAATGAAACTTTTTTTATTAAAGAAAACTTTATTGATAAGAAATTATATGCACCTATTAGCATATTTACAATAGAATGGAGTTATGTTACATAGGTTAAAGTATGATGAAACTACAACCATAATGGTACAAATAATACAATATGTTTTTTTACTCCAATGAAGAATAATCCAAATTGGAAACTTATTCATAGTTGCTATATATATATATATATGTAAAATCATATAATGGAATGTTTAAAAAAAGTTTTAAAAAAATAAAAAAAATAAAAGTATGGATAAGATTTATTAAAAAAATATGTATATTGTAATATGATGTGAGCTTTACACATATTTTAGAACAATGAAGATAAAAAGTAAAACTGGTTTAAAACAATGATTTTTTTTAATCATCAACATTATTTATGATTTATATGTAGATTTGGAGAATAAATTACAAATATCCAGGTAGGAAAATTGAGGATGAATATATTTTAAAAGCATTATTTTTATTTAAAATGATATTCATTTTTGCAAAATTTGGAAAACAGGTGAATAAATCCTTCAATGCAAGTGCAGGGTTCAGATAGAATGATGTTATATTTAGTAAGGATACATCCAAAAATAATAAATTATACGGAATGAATGAAAGGTGATTAAGGGAAGATTTAAGTATAGAAATGACAGGTGCATATATTTAAGGATTGAAATAACGAAGAGGGAGAGAGAGAGAGTATTTGAAATAAAGTAATAAGAAATCTTGAAGGAAATAATAATAACAAAAAGAAATATAATTCATTAATTGTTACAATAAATATGAACTATAGAAATTTTATAGAAGAGAATTGGTGTTTCAGGATTAATATATGATTATAAAATAATATATTTGGGGAAAAAATGTGGATTATTTGGGATAGACTGAGAAGGAATTTGGAATATATATCTATAGAAATCATTATGTGGATGATAGTAAAAAAAACTATTCAGAAAGAGATGAACTAATTAAGTTTTTAAATGAGGGAAGTAAAAAGTAAATTGAAAGTCTTTTACTAGATTAATACTGGTAAGTGAAGATAAAATAGAAGAAAAAGAATTCTATTGGATTACAAAAAAAGGATGTGAGGGACAAATACATTAAAAATTTGATCAAATTGGCTAGGTTGTCTTAGTAGTTATTTTATATATATTTTTAGAAAGTAAGATGTAAGACAAAAAAAGTCTAGGATAGAAAATTAATAATACTAGAGTAAAAAGAAATAAAAGGATGGTTAGTAAAACTATATATTTATAAAGTTTTTTAATATACTGTGGTTATGAAAGCAAAAATCACATCAAAACTATTGTTTAAGCCAAAAGCACAACAAACTTTAGAAGTTGCAAAAAGATTGAATTAAATGATGTCAAACAGTCATTTTAATTTTTTCACATTAGAGGACCATACTTCCAAATCCTTATAAATTATAGATCACTATTTTATATGTAATACCACAATTATTGGAGTGTTTTGCAGACATTTAAATGCATAGTGGGTAAAATGTAAAACATTGTTTTTATGTGGTTTGTAAGTAATGAAATGGAAGGCAAAGAAATAAATAAGCTAATAAAATAAATACAATAATCTGAACAAATACAAAATACTTACATATTTGTTTTAACACAATATCACATATAATATATGATCACTAAAAATGTAGAAAGAAACAAAATATCAAAGCATTTAATATCAAATAAATAATGGAATCACGAAGCAAATGTAATCTTTGATAGAAAATGTAGATTATATAAAGTGGAAAATATGAAACATAATTTTAAATATATAGTTTCAAACAGGAAAAGATAGTTGGTATTTGCTTACTAAGAGGAGGAATTTGGAAATAATCTAATAGAAACAGGGAATAGAAAATGAATGAATAAATAAAATATGCTTTGAGCTACTATGGACAAAATTTGAAAAAGGATAAAATAGTAGAAATCATGTAATTTTGTCGGAAAACAATAAAGCAAGAAAAAACTGAATGCTAATATTTCTAATTTGATTTACTGAAGGTAGAATAACTGGAATAAATAGATATACGGTAGGTATTGAGTGACATAATGAAAATGAGTTGTTGAGATATGAACTGGGTTTTAAAATTAAAAATATGTATTAGAAGGGGAAAATAAAATAATAAAAATTATGAAAGTTATGTTTGAAAACAGGAGCAGAAGGAAACGAAATATAGTGATTAGTATTCCTGATTCTAATTTGATGAAAAGATAATATATAAATAATCATGTGCTGTACTTATATTAAAAATGGGTTTGAGTACATAAGCTCAATTTATTCTTTTTATGTCAAAATGTCATGTACTTTTTTTTTGTTTGAGTCAGAATAATTGAAGCTATAACATATGGAGTAGTCAGGATATCTTGTTTCATTTTTAACACAAATGCAGTGATAGATGAATCCCAGCTGTAGTAGTATTTGGATAATATGAATAGGAAACTCCATTTAATCACCACAGATATTTTTTGTAAGATTGCATCAAAGTTGATAAGACTGATCAGCATGAGATCTATTTGATGAGAGAAAGGGCACATTAACATAGCTATTTCAATCACTGGTAAAACTATTTTCAGAAAGATGCAGGAGAAATAATTGGGGTTCTATCCCTCAGTATGCTAAGAAGCATATGCCTAATTATATTGAAACTACGTGTATATGGAATCTATTTTTGTCTCCGTCTGTGCATCTTTAATATATGTACAATTTAAATTATATCTAAGAAATAGTTCAAATCTTTTTTAGTAATTCTTTCTAATGTGAAAATTTGTGTAAATATTTTAACAAAGTCAAACAAATGAGTTACTTTGATGTTTAATTTTACGTGCTTGTTTTTTTTATTATTTAAAAGAACGACTGGAAGTTAATTATTTGTTTTTAAATCATGTGATAGCAGTTTTATATCGTTATCGCTGCAACATGCTGGGAAAAGTTAATTTAGTTCAGAAAGTCGTAGCCTATGACTTTTGTAACATATCAGTTCAGATAACATTTAAAAATTTTTCTTAGTTAAAGTTATAAGTTTTCAACTATATGTAACATTTATATCTTGGTTATATAATATATATGCATAATAACAGATAATTATTAAATCTAATGCATTATTTGATTTATTATCACTTTTTTTTTAAAAAAAAATAGTCTATTTCGTCATCTTTATTTTCAACGATTATCGATTCATTTGCAATTTAATTAATCTAGATTCTCCAGGCTATATAGCCTTTGTAGTGTTTTGTAAAAATGGCAGACATGTTTGTGCACTCCAGAAAAAACTAGAATTTATTCGAGACGTTGTTTTAGATCGCGCGCTGATAACTGTGGAATTTAATTAAGGCATTGACGTAATGGCGATCGACTATTCCAAGAGATATTTGCTGATTGCAAATATTTCTGGATAAGAGACGATACCTTATTGGACGGTGTATTAATTGTTGCAGTTACCAGAAAGCGATAAGAAGACTGGGTAACAATTACGCAGGGCAGTAATTAGAGAACAACTCCAGTAGAGAGCAGTCACGCAGTATTTGAGTAAGCAGTTATTTGAGCATAACTACAGTAGAGATATCTCACATCAGTGTTTGCGGTTAATGACCAGTGCCCAGTGGAAATGTAGTCCACAGGTGTAGCTTAAAGAGCCCACATAGATGGGGAGACTGCAGCGGAGAAATTGAAAGCATTCGTTGGAGAGCATTCATTGCAGAGTATTTGTTGCAGACCATTCGTTGGAGAGCATCCATTGCAGAGAATACAGAGGGTATTCAGAGCATTCAGTGCAGACCATTAGTTGGAGAGCATCTGTGGCAGAGCATTCATTGCAGACCATTCATTGAAGAGCATCCATTGCAGAGAATACAGAGTGTATTCAGAGCATTCATTGCAGACCATTCATTTGGAGAGCATCTGCAGCAGAGCATTCATTGCAAGAGAACATTGTGGGAATGGAACATAGTTATTTGCTGACCGCACAGTCATACTTGCGGATATAACATTGGCACAGTCAGAGTGGCGGATATAACAGCCTTTTCATGACATAACGCCAACAAACTTCTTTAATTCATCAATCCATTTCACGTGGGATCTTTTCTAGTCTTTTTACAATTACTTGGAGAGTTTAAGAATTCAATTAGCCATCTATTATTATCTCTTTTCAATATGTCTAGACCAGCTCCATTTCGATCTCTTAGAATTCTTTTAATGATATCAGTAACACCTATTTATTCTCTCAAGCATGTATTACATTCTCAATCCCTTTTCTTGTCACTCCTAACATACATCTCTATACAATGTTGAGTAGTCTGAAGTCTCTGTATTGCTCTTCTATTACTTGTCTAAATGTCAGAACCATAAGAATTGGTTAAACATATCTATTAAAATCGTTCCTTTTCTAAACATATGCATATTTCCTTTTAATATTAAATTATTTCTACCAAAAGCACTCCAGTCAATTTTAATTCTATGATTAATTTCATCAAATTAGCCTTGTCTACCTCTATTAATTATCTAATTAAAGAATTTGTAATTGTTAACTTTTTTTTAAATTCATGATTGTCAGATCTGCCTCTATGAAAAACTATTTAACATTAAATTAGTTTTTCAGCATTTATCTCTAGATCTATTTTTCTGTTTTCATCTAAAATCTCTTGCAACATTTTCTGAAACTCTGGAGTAATAATGGTGTATTATAAGATTTGATATGCTGGACTATTTCCATTATTTATGAGTGAATGTTGAATGTATAGAAAATTTTAAACTTTATTTAAACTTTCCAAATACAAACAACTTGTTAGTAATAGGTTAGTAATTATACAATGTTTCGAGTAGTATTATTCTCCATTCTTCTTCAGGTGTTGCTGGCCTATATGCACAGTGACAATATTCACTTAGAAGTTGAACTCACTTTAGATTCTTGAATATTGACAGAATAGCTCAGTTGGTGGAGCATTTGCCTTAAATTCAATATTCAAAAATCTAAAGGTGCGAGTTCAACTTCTAAGTGAATATTGTCACTGTGCATATAGGCCAGCAACACCTGAAGAAGAGTGGAGAATAATACTACTCGAAACACTGTGTAATTACTAACATATATTATCTATTTGTGTGTTATTACTAACAAGTTGTTTGTATTTGGAAAGTTTAAATAAAGTTTAAAATTTTCTATACATTCAACATTCATTCATAAATGATGGAAATAGGCCAACATATCACATCTGGAGTAATATTTGTAAAAAAAAAAAAAACATATCACTTGCAAATCTGGATGATCTTTTGTTTTATATCCTTTAGCTTCCCATTTGAATCCATTAAAAAAATTTTGTAAAATGACTGTAAAAATTTTGAAGATAAAAAATTGCTCTGCCATATATCATTATCAATTTTAATCTTTTTGGTGTCAACATAGGAATCTAATCATTGCTATTGCATTTTGATAAATACTCTTTAGAAGAAGATAATATTCTGGGTCTATTTCTTAATGGTCCAAACTATTAATAACTTTGGAAATGTTTGTCATATCTACAAATTCAAAGCATAAGAGCAATTCATGCTCCTTAGTTTTTTTTTTTTATGATCTCTCTTATAATCCACTCTGGTAAATCTACTTTTAAATTGAAATGGCCTTTTGATTGAATTACTTCTAAAGATCACTATAGACAAATTGTAAACATCTTGATAAAGAGATATAAAAATGATAGAAGTCTATAGGGATGTCACTTCTAATATCCTCTTTATCCCCTTTCAAAAACATCAATATCACTAACATCCTCTTCCAATCATCTAATACATTTTTATCATGTACACTTTTGCTATTATAAAATGCATAATGTATGCAATTTTGCTCACATTTTTTAATGAGTACAATTGTAATAATGTTCGCAATTCTGAAACAACTTAGGAGATATTTTAAAATGGAATGAATAGAATGTGTTATTCTTAATTTAGATTTAGTAATTTTTGATCATACAAAATTCATTATTATGAAATCATTTTTTTCCCCAAAAATAACAATTACGATAACTAAATTGTAATTTTTACCACAAGCAAAGTACTCTTAGTAAAAATTTTAACCCATAAAAGTAAACACAATATGTAATTTTAAAATTAATGCACACATTTTCAAATTCAATACTGTATTAATATATTTAGTTGTTGTACATCATTAAAATATAATTTTGATTACTTATTATACTGAATGAAACACTTTTTTTGTTTAGTTTTGTAATCATTAATGATGAAAATCTTTACTTTAGATATGTCAGGACTGATTGACTTGCAAGAACACTGAAGAAACTTAAATACTGAGCTGTACATTCATTAATCGTATTTTTAATTTATAATCAAAATATTGTATAAAACACTAATATTGTGTACAATATTATGTATTATGAATAAACACTCGTACTGTACAATTTCAACATGAAAGTCTATTTTTCTTTTGGCTAGTATAGCATTAATAAATATCCTATATCATCATCAGTCTTACAAAAAGGCCACCAAAAAAAGTTTGAAATTTTTATTAAAATTGTTATAGTGAATAATCAATTGTAAATCAAAACAATTGGTGCAAATTGATAATAATCTGTATTGTGAATCCTCGCATAAAGGTCAAGAGCTAAGTGTTATACAGGTTTATATAAGTATTGGACAGCTTTAAAAATTAAAATATCATTAGATTATTTTAGAAGAGAACTGTTGTTTTAAAGATATATCTGAATTTGATGCAAAAACAAACAAAAAGAAATTCAGCCCAAGAAAAGTAATAATGTTCAATACATCAATCCAATTTATGTAGCACATCTTCAATCATAAAAGTTAAATGTACATCTTGGAATACTAAAAATATATAAACAGTAATGACATAGTCAGTTACAGTACTGCAACATGGATAGGAGATGTCTTTCTGCAAGCTAAATTTCAATACCTCTAGTCCCATGAAGAAAGCCAGTCTCGAGGTCATGCAATGGCATAAGACCTCACATTTATCAAGGCCCCAGGTCTGCATGATTTATATCTTCTGTGACAATCAAAAAAATATTTTATCATATGCTTAATGAAACTATCTTTTTTGGGGGGCCCAAACTGTAATTTGTAGATCCTACAATGAATATCATATGCAAAGTTATGTGATAATGCAGTTTTTTTCAATTACATTGTTTACCTAAATGTATTGCAATGTTCTGATCATGTTAATGTAAAATCAGCATAGATCAAGAATGATTCTCTTTCTTAGCATTTTTATGTATTAATTCAGAATTCACAAAAAAAAATTAATGAAGATTATGTTATTAATGGATTCATAATAAAACATTAAAGAAAAGAAAACATACTTTTTTGCATTATATGTACTTTAATTTTTTTTAATTATTGGTTCAAAATCATATTTATAATAAATAAATAATTATTATACATTATAAGTACTATAAATAGTCAAAATAAGAGTCATAAATCACATGACCATTAGTTTGTGTAATTTTAATATATATATTTGCAAATATGATAATTTATTTTTAAAAATATTTAAATGTTTTTATCATGTGAAAAAGACTCCCCTCATCCATGAAATAAAATTAGTTAATTAAAACAAAATGAATTCTATATAATTTTGTTTAACAAAAGACACAGAAGAATATTAAAAAATTATAATTATTTACACTTTTATCTTTTTATTTACATATTGCCATAATGTGATAAAGAATGGTCAGTTTTAACTAGGTTGACTCTAACTATCATATTATTTAGTTTCATTTGGAATATCTCATGCATAACTTTTTATGTTTTTTATTAACAATGTTCACGTTTCAAATATCCCTTCAATAATACAATACTTACACTACTTCATAATTTAACTTTTTGCATGCTTATTACTTCAGTATAAAAACTTTGTCATGCTATACAGTCAGGTATCTAGGAATTTTAAGGATTTACATTTTTTGAAGGGAAGAAATTTTCACACATCGTTTATTCAATAAATTTTTGGAAGGCATTATATTTTGCCTTGCACTTTCTTTTGTTTAATAATAGATTATAATTACTAAAAAAAAACTCAAATAATTGGTTTTTTCCATTAGAACAGATAAAGAATTTTGTAGGCATTTCCCCAATATTAACAGTTGTTACAATCAACAGAGGGGTATTAAACAATAATACTGTTTTAATGAATTGTATACAATAATATCTTTTAAAAAATTCCTTTTTTATTAATTCTGTTTTCTTTGGCTTTGGATTTTTGTGTATTTGGGTAATTTTATGAATCAATTATGAATGTTAATTAAATAATAAATTCCAGGACAGTCTAAATCCAATGAAAAGCAGATTAGTAAAGTATGTAAAATAAACTAATATTGGTATTAAAAATCAGATAATATTAGTATTTACAAAAAAAGATAATATAAATGTTAAAAAAGAATATGAGACTGCATCAGAAACAATCCCCAAAACCCATGTTTCAAGTTCTAATACTCTAATCCTACATCTATACCAAAAACACAATAGAAGAATTTGTAAAACATGACTGATAAACTAAATTACTTATTATGAATAATTATTATAAAGTAATGATTTAAATTAATCTATTTTTCAATAAATTGATAGTAATATGTCATTTTTTATATAAATTAGAATGTTTAAATAAAGGTAATTCAGAAATCTAAACAGAACATGTTTCTAACAATGGAGTGATTCAGAAATCTAAATATTTTTATTTACATATAAATTTTATTATTTATTTGTGAGAAATGGTTTCCATCTGTTTGATTTATCTTAAGGACAGAATATATAATATTTAATATATTTTGAACAATTTAATTAAAAATGTAATCCTCTTATATTTAAATAACAAATATTTACACTCAGAATATGTTTCTAACAATGAAGTGATTCCTAAATCTAAGCATTTTCATTTGCATATAAATTTTATTAATTATTTCTGTGATTTGGCACTTCCAGTGATGAAATTTTTGAGCTCTACACAACCTGTATACATGCATACAGGGGTTTTTCGTCAGAATTCAAGTAGCATTTGAATAGCAAAGGTCCGCAATGAACATAACAGTTCCATTGATTAAACTGAAATTTTTAATCCATAAATTTTTAATCTTTGAAGTTCACTATACTGAACTGAATGACATAATACATATGAATAAGCAACAAGAGAGTAAATCTACTATCAGAAAAGTAAAAAAAGTGTTTACATATCTGCACTTTACTAAAGTAATGACTCAGATTGGTTTGGTACAGGGATAGACTGGCAGACTTGGGAGCTTAAGATCCATGAATTTCACCCATATTTGGCACTCAAACTTTTAATGAACATCCAGAACAATGAATTCATTTATTATTTATTTAGATTATGATAAAAATAAATAAAAAGAGTATGGAAGATTGTTGTTTTAAAATAAAGCAGTATATAATGGAGTGGAATCTGTTTTACATTCAAAAACAACTTTATTTCTATTATAACATTGTTAGTGATTAAAGTAAAAGTGAGTTCAAAAATGAGTGATCTTTTGAGAGTATAATCATAATAATGACGAAATAGAAAGCACACAAAGAAATTACTTACAAATATAAAAATATTTTTAATAATAATGAGCATTGAAATGCTATAGCAGGATAGGAAGAGTTGGTAAAGTTTTAGGAGATATGAAATGAGAGAGAGGAGGGACTGCTAGAGAGATATGAATAACAATAAATATATGGTTTTAGAATCACAGAAAAAGAATTTTAAATGAAAGACAGAAATTACAAAAAGTATATAATTGATTTGAATAAGTTGTTAGTACAAATAATAGATGTGCTGAAATGCTGGAACAGTATGTAATTAATGTGTATAATGGAGATAAAATCAAATATACTAATATTAATAAATAGTAGTAAAATAGTCTTCTATGCACTTTGCACAAGACAGATACTGTAACAGTCAGAATCGTCTATCTCGCTAACACACTGCAGAATTCAAACCCAGACATGAAACTGAACATTCTAGGATGGGTTGCCTTCTAGATATACTAAGTTCGAATCTAAAGTCCAAATTTCACAGCACCATCTACGTGATAATGCATCTGATGCCACTACTCGTATAACCTTTGACCGGTGCCTGGTGGTCAGGGAGAAACAAAAGACTCTATACTAAAAGAGGTTTGGGTAGCTAATTAATGTCTATGGATTTACAAAAGAAATGCAGAATATATATATATATATAGACTGAGACAGTGATAGGAATCAAATAAAATAAGAGATCAAATTTAGTTTTAAATAATTTCACAAAATTTATTTATATAAATTATATATATAATGCCACTGTCTGCTTATATGAGACAGGGACGCGTATTAAATAATTTGGCATTATATGACAAAAGGGTTTTAAAGCAAAGTGATATATTCTATTTCTCGGGCCTAATAGCATTACGATAATGTGCTTGATGAGATAGGAACATGTGCGAGGTGCTTTGAGTAATTATACAAGTTTAAGAAAATATTTGAAAGTTAAGTGTTATAAAATATTTATTGATTTCGAGAATAGCATGGACAAAAGTTTACTAAGCAACAAAGTGGGAATGTGATCAAGGCATTTATTTGATAATAATATTAATAGAGTTACATTGGGAGGTCAGTATTGCTGATAATGAATTTATTAAAGTTGGAGGGTGTGACACATTTAAGTCACGGATGCTTTGTAAAATAAATATAAAAAAACAATATTGAATATCCGGAATGATTATGGAGGGCATATCGCCGCTAACCCATAGGAAAGTATTTTATGAACAGCCAAAACTTAGCGACTGGGTGATGATTGCGTTTAATTCCCAGGTGTGTCATTTGGGGACACACTCTGCCTGGAAACCACAAAAAGGCGAAGAGAAAGGCATTAGCCATGTAAAGGATCCTTGGAAAAATAAAACAAAGTGGTCTCAACAACCAATTCATTTACCAGAAAAATGAGACGAGTGTATATAAAACATACTGAATGGGTTTTACTTGGATTAAGAGAAATGCCCAATCAAATTCCCCGAAATTCATTTAAAAGGGTCCGCACATTCTCGACGTCAATGATAAACTTTGTAATTAAAGTAGAACATGGTAATTAAAATGGGAAAATGCATGCTTGTGGGTTTGAAAAGTAAGTATAGATTTATATACGCAATCATGCATTAGGGGACACATTTAATCATTGACCTCGCACATACTCTCATATTAGATTAAAATCAATAACATGTAGATTTTAAACTATGTGATTATATTATATATTAAAGAAAAGAATCGCCCTCGAATGAGTGATTTGCAAGATCATAAAATTGGAAATTACTTAGAAATTTAAAATATGCCTTCATAGCGGTGTCTTATTTTCAACAAAGGGAATAATTCACTCGGTCAAAGACGATTCTGACACATTATCATAATAAAATAACAGAAATCTTAATCAATAGAAAATATTAACCCAAGGATAGAGAGCAAAATGTTGAGTATATTTAAACACGTTAAAGAAATACATAAAGAAGTTATGTGAAATATCAGAAAACAATTTAAAATAGCTATAGCATGTTAGTATCACAAGAGCTCTTGGGTTAATTTAGGGTTACCTCTGGAGAAGCATTTTAGGTAGATTGATGGTCGGCAGGTTTTTATATAATTTAACAGCAAAATCTGGAAATGTTCATATTTTTGGCAGCAGCAGCAGTTCCGGGGTTCTTTATGCAATAGCTTCCGATGGTCTGGAGCAGCGGCCGGCTATTCCAAGGGGACATAGCCATCTTGATGCCTCTACTCTGTCATGTCAAGGTTAGCAAATCATTAGAATAAAACTCAGAATGATTTCTCTTAGAAACATTAGAAAAACTCGAGAACAAAAGAAAACCCTTCTTTTTATAGTAGACTTTAACAATAGAACTGCCCTGGAGCATTACAAAAATATATCGGACTTATCATCTGTAATTAAATCATCCAAATGTCTAAAGGAATTCAACATTAATTAATTTCTTTTGTTAATTTCCCTGTCGACATTCGAATTACAAACTAGATTTAATTAAAAATTACTTTTATTAATTAAAGAAAACCTTAAGTGGACATCTGCTGTTTTTAGATAAAACTTATATAATATTAACTAATTAAACTATTGTCCCTCATTTATTTTAAAGAAATATTTGGAATGACTTTTATTAAATTAAATGAAAATTATTTTACTTTTAACTTGCAATATTTGAATCTATTTACTAAACGAATATTTACTAAATGAATTTTATTTTAAATCAAAATATATTACGATGGTAATATATTTGTAAATAGATTCAAACAAAATAACTTTAACAATTTATAATTTTGATATGTTTTAAAATGCATATCATAGTGTGTGCGCAATTACGACTTATATAACCTTTTTAATAAATCAAAATTATGTGAACATATACATAATCTATAATCTTTTATTTATTTGGGAATGACTTATATATATAATATGAGCATTGTACTCGTGGTTTAAAATTAGGCGGGATTTTCGGTATATAAGTGTATTGCAGACACACTATGATAGATTGGGGTTCAAACTAAGGTATGAGGGCAGGAAATAGGTAAGAAAAGGTGAAACGAAGATCTGCAGACCTTACTGTTTCAATACAATATTTTATTATTCCATACTTCCAATAATAACTAACAGTTTTTATTATCTAACTCTTCTTCAGAACTGTAACACCCATTATATCTTATATATATAATCTGTATTTTCTCTATTGTCTGATTGGTGAATGAATGAATGTTGACTAATGGCATCATAACCATTGCATTTATGCAATGGAAGTAATTCTGCCTTTAAATAAAAATTGCTGGGGGGGGGGAATCAGTATGGGTGCTCTTAACTACAGTGGTATACTATATATTTCATTGTAAAGATTCCCATCCAGCTGCAGACACAACCACAAACACTGATTTGTAATTTGACATTAAGACACTCCATGCTTTCATAGTCTGTCAATCTCCTAATAAAATTCAGATGAATGACATACTATTTACATTAAATCTTAAAAAAAAAATTAAAGCAACCAATTAAAAAAAATATTACAAATATTATATTTAATAAAAAAATTACAAAAATGACCAGCATTTTTGAATTTCATCCCATCCAGTTACAGAAAAGCCAATTCGTAATTAAATAGTAAGGCACTCCATGTTTTCAGTCTGTCAATCCTCTAATATAGTTCAGATGAATGACTTACTTACCAATTAATAAATGATAACTGTTAACTCAGAAGGCACTCCATTAAATATATATTTGAAACTGTAAAGCTATCAAATATAACAGATATATTTCAAAATGTAAATTTTAATTTAGCTTTATTAAAATTCAAAAATTTTTTTATATAATATTAAAATGTTTTGTTTAATTTACATTAAATTTTTTTTAAAAATTATTAAAGTAATGAATTAAAAAAAATGCAGGCCTTTCCAAGGCCAGGTTCTGATATTAGTAAATGATATAACTATTAATAATGCTAAAAAGCTTACGATTGATGGACGGGGAAAAATATTTTTTTATTCAGAAGGCACTCCAGTAAATAAATATTTGAAATCATAAAGCTAGAAAATATTTAAAAATGTAAATTTTAATTTAATTTTATTAAAATTCAGAAATTTATTTAGATATTAAACTGTTTTGTTTAATTTACATTAAATCTTAAAAAAGACTTTGTTAAAACAACTGATTGCACAGTAATAACAGTCTTTGCCATTAAAAAGACATTCGTAAAAAATGTGTGCTTTTAATTACAGAGGTATAGTATTTAAATCATAAAGAAAATGTGGTTACAGTACATAAATTCATATTTAAAATGTAATATATAGGAAAGGGGATATTTAAAAAGATGCTTTAATACCATATTTTTAGCTTTTGTTAGCTTATAATTGAAATTAAAATGTTGGTCTTTCAAGGTGGCTATATTTCTCATGTTTAATATATAATATTAAAATCTTTTGATTAATTTACATTAAATCTTTAATAAAAAAAAATTGTTAAAGTAGCCAATTAAAAAAAAACACCAGACTTTACATAGCCTGGGTGCAGTCTGATCTATATATAAAATTCTCTATCACAACAAATTAAACATACAAAAGAAAGTTTTTGTATTAGAAAACAAATTTAGTAAATAATGGCAATATTCTGTGACATGATCAACAAAAAAGTTTCAAAAATAATAAATAATGTAAGGTTTAATATAAGTCAGGGAAATTGATGGGATTCAAGATGAATTATTAAATACTATGAGAAAAGAGGTCAAAAGAATTAGTTGGCACTTATAATGTAATTATAATAACAAAAGGTTTTTTAACTATTATGATTTTATTAGAAATAAAACCCAATGTAGTAATATGTGAAGATTTTAAAACAATTTAATTCAGCTACTGCCATAGTACTGCTGAGAATCTTCATATGTTTCTATTCGATTAGATGTGCTTTTATCACACAATATCAAATAAGATGGATTAAATTTTAGGAAATTTGCATGAGAAGTCAATTTAAAGCAAGGAAAATTGTAGAGTAGTGATATTTAAGTTGATTTTTAAAAAATTGATAAATATTAGTAAATATAATTTTAAAAAAAAAACTATTTCAGTATTTTGATTATGTACAATCAATTTTATATTTATAATGTTGAAAAGAAAAGGTAGTATAATAAAAATAAAATATACTTGAGGGGTAAAAGTGAATGGAATTGGATTAATGTAGCATGTTATTGAATTTAATAAAAATAGTTGTTTTAAACTTTTAAAATTTATGTCTGGGATAAAATTAATATAATCTCTGATCTAATAAATGCACAAGATTTTAATAAAGTTTATAAGTTGCCTTGTACCTATTTGAAATTAGAACTAAGAAAGAGTTTTATAAATTGTTTTGTTTGGAATGTTGATTTATATAAAACAGATATTTAAATATTTGAAATACAGGGATACCACTGATACACATGACAACACACATATAGAAAAGATAAATAATCACCAGTACATGTATTTTGTGCTAAACCAGAACTCAGCAACACTGATTATATATATGTGGGAGATGATAATCTGGACCAACTGATGAGTGCTGGTCGAGCACGAAATATGCATATTGGTGATTATTTATCTTTTCTATATGTGTGTGGTCATGTGTATCAGTGGTATGAAATTCTGTGGATAGTTGAAGCATGCTTGAAAGTCTGAGTTCAAATCCCCTATATTGTGAAGAATAACAAACAATTAGATTAAAAAAAAGAAATTAATTAATGACTTAATGAGAGTATGAGTTTAATGAAATAGCTATAAGCTTTTGAAAAATATAGCAAGTTGGTACTTATGTATTAGTCCGACGATGACATTTCACAGACTTATTAGTCTGACAATAGACGGTAAGAGAAAACAATATTTCATACATGGGTAAAATTATGCACATATTATAATGCGGTGTAAACAAATGTGTAAATGAAGACAGAATTAAACATACAATCTTCTAAAAATGAAAATATTTTTTTAAATGAGTATTAGATAATAAACCAACATTTTGACTAACAATTTTCTCCTGATTGGAATATTATCTAATATTCACTTAAAAAATTGTTTTCGTGTTTAGAAGGTTGTAAATGTGTTTAATTCGGTATTTATTTATACATTTGTTTGCGCTGACATTTTTATTTTCCGTCGAACTAAAACGTAAGTGCCTCAAGTTATAGGAAAACTTTAGAAAGTGGTCCCGGCTTATTCGCGAATGGAAAAGGTATTTAGGTATATAATATCCTACATCCCGTTGCATAAAAGATATATATATATATATATGTAGTAGAGAAATAATTTGTAACTTTTTTTTTCTTTCTAAATGATATATTAAAATAAAAAAATAAATTGCGTTTAAAAAAATAGCATCAGGTCAAGCATTGGTGGTCGAGAGGTCAGAGACGGCTGCTTCACAAGCAGTTGTCCCGGGTTAGCGGGTTCGCTTCCCGGCTGATGCTATGACACATGGGGGGGGGAAATAGCATCATAACAAACTACCAATAATAATAACCAAATATTGCTGTACTATTTTACCTAAATCCGGCAGCTTAGCTTCGGGCAGAAAATGTAATGTACTTATTTTGTTGATATGTCCGTAATTTTTAAAAAAGATAAGCTTACATTAACTAAAAACTGCTTTGCCTTTGGGTAATATGAATTTTTCAGCTCTTTTAAATAAAATATAAAAAGTATACTTAAGCATTATAATATAAAGTAAATATATCATCTTTAATGTGAACAAAAAAAAAAAAAAAAATCAATGCGTTCATTGAAAACGCGTACAGTAATGTAAACAGATGTTACTTTTAAAGTTCATTTTATATTAATAGTTAGACGTTTGATTTGCTGAAAAATAGGTTTTATAATACTAAATAGTTTTTTCACAAAGAGCATTATGATCAATAAAGTTCATATAAATACGCACTCATATAATATTTTTATGCTTGTATACATGTGTGTGTGTATGTGTTTTATCCTTTTAATTTAAACTTAACAATTATTATTTATTGATTCAGGCTTTTTTGTTGATTTTTAGATTAATTTTAATTAATAAAATAACTTAATAATGTTAGGGGCTTAATTAATTTATAATAAAATTTCAAACATCAGAAATTATAATGTAATTCTAAATGTATTTAGCATTATTGATCTTTACTGATTTCACTGGGAGATAAATTTACCGTCATCTTCATTGGCCTCTTTGTTTCTGCCATTATGTGTATTAATCGATAATAATTAACCACGTGATCTGTAATTTGTGCTTAGATCACATAAGTAGGAAGGTGGTAAACTTTTTTTTTTTCTGAAGAATATAATCATGGTAAATGTAGCTGATTTTTTAATCTATTCACAAGATTTCAACATTGCCTGATAATATAGAAAATAAAATATTTAGAACCTTGCAAAAAGTTGATTTTTGAGTTTTAATATTTTTATTGTTATCTTGCATTGGTGGTCGGGAGGTCAGTGCGATTGCCTTGCACTTGCAGGCAGTTGCCCGGGTTGCGGATCCGCGTCCCGGCCGATGCTATGACATTTAAAATATATATATATATTTTTATTGTTTGAACAATTTTTCTATTAAGCATCTTGAAAGCTGAACTAGAGTTAAGGCATGTAGAAACTATATCTTGAGTGAATGTCACATAACTAATCAATAGCTTTTAATATATTTTCTGCAGGATAATTTTTCTTCTGATTATATGATGGTATGACTGACATATGCAAGGGATGCTTGTGGGCGAGCTACTAATATTTTTCATATTAATATTGAATTATGTTAAATAAATAGAATTCCTTGCATCTAGTAGGGTTGGCAAAATTACTGGAAAATGTTGCAATAACATTAGTTAAATGTTCTACAATAATTTCATTATAATATAAAAAAATATATATTTTTAAATTATAAAAAAGATTTTAGCTATATTTTTGGACAAGAACTTAACTATTAAATCAGTGATAGTGATTCAAAACAATCTCTGACTATTAATGAAGAAAATGAAAGTATATACAAAATGAAGCAAAAATAAATTCTGTTCTCCGTGAATATAAGAACATAATACTAAAAAAGAATTCTAATAAAATTCATTAGAGTTTTTACTATATAAAATATAGACATATAAGTTTTGATAATGAAAATTATAAACTAATAAAAAAATCAATGTTAGAGTTAAAATAAGTAATATATAACCAAGAGAAATTTTCTCTCCATGCTAATTAAATTCCATCTATTTATCAGTTTGATGGTAAAAGAAGATGGCTTCCAAATACCTTGCTATGTTAGCTCCAGATTTGAATCCCAAGACTTCATTGATAAAGGCAAACCCAGAATCCAATCTGAAAATGAGGATTAAGTTTTATTATTATATGATAAATCACTGATATCTCAAGCTTGCAAAGCTGACAGTAAGAAAAATAGTAGAGAGAAAGAAGGCTGTTTTTGTTTATACTGCAATAAGTTGAAATGCTCACATGACATTGAGTTGGTATTAAAATTTGTAGGCAAATAAATATATATATATATATACAGTTAGAATAGAACAGAAATATATAGTTTCTGGTCTAGAGGCAAATCCATGTAGGTATACAAGTAGGTAGGCTTGGTTTCAAAATATTAAGGTTTTTGATATCCAAAAATGAGTTAAAACTGTATGTCAGATGCATAACTGTATTAGTATGAGCTTTGAATTCCAAGACCTCATTCATAAAACCAAAGTCCAGAAATCAATCTGAGGGTGTTAAATTGCTCTACAGTCTGGTAAAACATTGATTATTCAAGCTACAATAAATGGGACTAAAGTAGTAGAGAGAGAATTCTATAATGAGCTGAAAGAATCAAATAAAGGTGAGTTAGTAAAAATAAATAATCTAATTTTAATAAATATAAAATATTTATTTCCTTTTGACATTTTAAAAATTTTCCTGACTTTAGATCAGGTATAATCTTAAAGAATTCCAAATAATTTTTCTCAAATATATCTTCATAAATATTAATGAATAAACTTCAAAAATTGAAAATTTTCAAATAATATCTGAATCACTGCATTCAGATAATGATTTTAGTCTAATCAAATCATAGAAGATACATCAGTTTGATTTGATTCTGAATAGATTAACTTCACTCTATAATGCATTATTTTACATAAACAGATTGGATTATAATGGAAATTAAATCTAATGATAAATTTAATATTTGCTTATCTTTGACATTAAATATGAATTTCTGTAAATATGACCAACAATATAATTATTAACAGTAGTTACATGTTCTTAAAATGTATTAATTTTCATACTAGTTTTTATATTGAAGTCTGTGAACCTAATAACGAAAACATTCAATTAAATTCTTTTTACATCAGCAAAAACAGTAACCAGGAAATTAAATATTAAAATAATTAGTGCAAAATTTATCTCATATGAGAATATAATCTTAATGATTACTTGCAATATGTTCTTATCTATTAAACTGTGATTATGGTCTCATCTTTTAATTGTAAATATGAATAAACATGACAACATTGGAATTGTAGTATAATTTATTAATTTTAGACTCAAATTTATTGAACTTACTGTTTTACTTACTAGTTCTTTAATATTTCAGTGTATTTCTCATTGGAATGGCCTTTTAATTTCTCAGATGCAACACAAATTTAGCTCACAAAGTAAATTGAAGCAGAACAAAATATTATGTCTATTTCATGTACTTTTAAAATGTTCAACTTCATTGCAATAATTTGTAAATAAATACACCATTTCTAACTCTAGAAAATATATATACACATTTAAATACCATACATACCCTTTATTAACTGCAATTTGATTCCAAACCTTACAATGGAAACTTTAAGTCATAGATAATAGAAAATTCTATATAGTATATATGTTTATGGTATATACACACCTATTATTGAGTTTACAAAATGAGGAAATAGCTGACTGATAGAAGATATAAATCAATATTTATGTGAAATGTATGTTATTTTGTTTGTTTGTTTTATACTTTTTATGCCAGTGGAAAACTAAAATCCTGTGTGGTGAATTCATGGATACTAATGAAAATGTATTAAAAAGTATAAATACTAGAAATGATAGAATTAATTTAATTATATATAAAAAAATTACTATGTGTGGGCAATAAAATATTTAATACTGATAAGGGCAATAAAATATTTAAATCTTATCAGTATCACAGCTTCAAAAAGATTAAAAACCGCTTTCGATATCTATTTTTAAAACTAAGTAATCATAAAATGGCTGCAACTGTGTTTATATCTAACAGTTATCAAATTCTAATAAAATATTTTTTTTGTTTATGACATTAATACATGTGCATTGAAATGATAGTACAGTGTTTATTTACTTTATTTACAAATACAATGTGTTAATCACATATTTTTTCTGTATGTAGTATTTATATAAACAATGTTTTTTAAATACAAATGTTTATTTAGCTGTAATGTTTGAAATTACATTATAAAAAAATATATACAAATTCATGCTTTTTCTTTTTTTTAAAAAAAGTTCAAATTGTACGCAATGTTTTCCACATTATTTTTTTAATGATTAGACAAAATATTAACTAAATAGCGCATTATATACAACTTATTGATAAACAAAAAGTTTTTATTATGGTATCTAAATAGGAAACCAAAACAACTACTTAATTGACTATTTTTTTATTTATCGCATTCCCCTCTCTCACATACATACTAATAGTGCAAGGGTCCCCAACCTTTTTGCACTTAAGAGCACATTCTGTAATACCGGCCAGGTGGCGGGCACCATTTATTTTTTCAATGTAAATTTATCGTTGGATATTGTTAATAACACACATAATGTACAAAAAAATATTTATTTCAAAAATAAAATTTTAACATATAATTAACGTTTATGTTTTTACGCTGTAAAAGTATAGTATGCCCTACAATTTGATTACAATATAATACAATAATTTACAAGAAATTTTAAAAACTAAATTTATTTGTATCAGATAAACAATTTTTTATCCTGTTCGGATAGCGGCGGGCACACGTAAAATAGTCTGCGGGCGCCGTGGTGCCGCGGGCATAGGGTTGGGGACCCCTGTAATAGTGTATCATATATAACAATCATGTGTGTATTTTGTTGCTAAAAATAGATAGAC
The DNA here is from genome assembly GCA_028023455.1 of Epiperipatus broadwayi. Classification (NCBI taxonomy): domain Eukaryota; kingdom Metazoa; phylum Onychophora; class Udeonychophora; order Euonychophora; family Peripatidae; genus Epiperipatus; species Epiperipatus broadwayi. Next base: position 2,288,042 of record JAQFVV010012393.1, on the reverse strand, counting down.
ACCCATTTACTGACCACATTTGCATGGGTTTGTAAACCAAAAAATCATCCAACTCAAATTTGAATTCCATTCAAGGTAATGGATGTTGCAAGAAAATATACTAACTTTCATTTCAAGATGCCTCTAAATCTTTTGTTTGTTTTGTTTAATACATAATAATTTTCATAATATTTATTAATTTAAATTGTTTATTAAAATGATTAATAACTTATTTTAATTGACAATATCCTCCTTCACTTTGCCTTTATAATTAACACCAGATATTTCCAATCAATAAAATTTTTAAATAAAATGGCAAAACAAACAATTATTTTAATATTCCATCCTCTTTCCCAATCTATTAAAATAATGTTCAAAGTGGAACAAAAAAACTTCTTTTTTTGCCTTTTTTTTTTTTTTATCTTACAATATAAGATATTCAAGTAAACTTTTCCTCGACTGACTTCCTAAAATACCATTAGATTACAAAGACAATTGTAAAACGAAGAACTATAATTATTTTTTATATCATGTTGTCATTTAATTACAAATACTATTGAGAACTTTTTTTTTTCATATGTCATAGCATCGGCCAGGATGCGAACCCACAACCGTCTGCAACCAACTACTTGCTTGCAAGGCTGCTGCGATGACCTCTTCGCTAACAACGATACAGGTTTAGTGGGAAGTGTGCTTTTTGTTAAATTATATATCACAACAAATTGTTTTTCAAATCATATAAAGCATTTCTTGAATAAACTGCAATAATTTCAAAACATCAACTAAAATATTTTTTCAGAGACTATTTAATAAAAAAATGAAGCATTCACTCCACACTTCGTGGCACATATAGGATAAATCAACTGCTAAAGATATGAACTATTGCCATAGCAACATATGATTTTATTTATATTTAAATACAACTAATATAATTTATTTGAAGCTAAAATATGAATGTTGAAATCATCATCATCATTTTCAATACTATCAATCCATTACAGAATGAAAATCTCTCAAAGTTTAATCCAGTTTTTTCAATTTCTAGTGGTTTTTTCGTATCACACCAGAAAACTTTCTTGTTTCTTTCTATGTCTTTTACAATTTTCTGAATCCATTTTAAGATTTCAATTGTCCATCTATGATCATCTCTTCTAACAATATGTCCAGTTCAGTTCCATTTCAGCTTCTTAATTCTTTCAATGATGTCAGTAATACCTATTTTCTCACACTTGTTACTCTAAACATACATTTCTCCATGCTTTGTTGAAAAGTCTGAAGTCTACATTGCTCTTTTATTAAGTGTCCAAGTCTTAGATCCATAAATAGAAACTGGTAAAACACATTTATTAAAAACCTTCCTTTTCCATCACATAGGCATATTTCATTTTAATATTAAATTATTTCTTCCAAGAGCATCCTATCCAAGTTTAGTTCTATAATTATTTTCATCCATTACCTTCCCATATGTATTGACCAAAGTATTTGATGTTCTTAATTTCTTCCAATTCATTATTATCAGTCTTTTTTTTTTAATTTGTTGAACATTACTGTAGTCATTTTAGCATTTCTCTTTAGTTCTAGTTTTTTTTTACTTTCATCTGATAACTCTTGCAATATCTTTCTGAAGCTCTAAAGGATTATTAACAAAAACAGTTGTATCATCTGCAAAATCTAGATGACTTAAATAATCTCCATTTTCTTTTAATCCCTTAGCTTCTCATTTTCATCTACAAAATACTTCTTGTAAAATTGCTGTAAAAAGTTTTGGAGATATGGACTCAAACTGTTTCATACACTTCTCAATGTTAATCTTTTTAGTATAATTATGTAATTTAATCATGGCTGTTGCATTTTGATAAATATTGTTCAGAATATGATGATCCAATGCTTTACTCACTTAAGAAGTGATAATAGAATCAAATACTTTTTTCATTATCTACATATCCAAAACATAATGACAACTCATATTCATTTGTCCTTTCTATAACTTCTCCTAATACTTTGATGTGATCTACTGTGCTAAAATCACTTTTCAATTTTGCTTGTTCTTTTAGTCAGTTAAAATCCAAAATTCACTGCATACAATTTGTAATTATCTTGGTTAAAATTTTGTATTGAACTGATAAAAGGCTGATATGTCTGTAATTTCTAATATCTTCTTTATCATCTTTTTCAGATATCAAAATTACTACTGCTTTGTTCCAATCATCTGAAAATTTTTATAAGAATGATTAATTTGGCAAATATTTTAATCAAACATATTTCAACATGGTTCATTAATACACAAGGTAGACTTACAGAATATTGATTTTTCAAATAGTTTTGAAAAGTCAAATCCATGTAAAATATGTAATTACAAAAGTATTGTAATAAATCAAAGTGATATCAGGTTTGCTACACTCTATATTTTTAAGACAATCTCATATATCAACTTCCTTAAATGATAATCTCAGTGCCATATGATGCTTTAAAGATTTGGTATTTCAATTTCATACATTTATTTGCATATTTATATATAAAATGTCAGTCGTCTTCCCAAATGCTATGTTTTTTCAGCAATGATACCTTGTGGATAAATTCAGACTTTATATTCATCCACCAGTTGTCATTGCTGGGAAAACAGGAGCATTTGGGAAGATGATTAATATTTTATATTTGAATTTTCAGCCAGCAATGTGCACTGAGTCTCTAGATATAAATTTGATTTTCAAAGTTATATGAAAAATGAGTGTTATTTAGCTGTGCTTTAAATAAGCTCTGTTGAAATAGGTTTGATTAAAATAAAATTACATATATCATATTAATCGTATTTAAATAAGAATAACTTCATTGTCTTGGTAAGGAGATTGTTCATTTCACCAGATAATTGTTAAGAGAGGTTGTTCCAAAACTCAAATTTTACATAGTTATTGGTTCAATTTTTTCATCACATGTTAATATATGTGAGTTTGAAAATGTAATAAACTTTAATTTATTTACATCTATTCACTGTGCTGCAGTTACTTGTTTAAATTCTTGATGATACCTGAGTTTTCTTATAAGTACTTTAATCAAATAATAAAACTGTATTTAGATATTAACAAAATGATACATGATTTCAAATATATATTTAATCTGCATTTGATAATTATAATCCACTTACTACACCTTTTTTCTGATAAAGTCATATGACCACAATCAATCGATGGTGATTGATATCATATGATTGTGTCAAATAGACTTTAAAGCTAGTTTTATAAGTTAGACTTCTTCAGTAGAAAACATTATACTCATTACAGCAATACAATAATTACTTTTATTATTATAGTTTTGTTTACATTGATAGCATAAAATTTATTATTCTAATGATATGAGTTAAAACATAATTGCCTAAGTAGATGGATAGTTCTGACACTAAGTCAGTAGTTACATATTTTATTTGCTTTAAGGTATAGCCAGGGATATATTTGGATTTTTGGTCTGTTATGTATATAACATGGATGTAGGGTTGATAAATTACTTAGCTGACAAGTATGTAGATGTTATAATTGATAAATTACATCTATTGGCATCGTTATATAAAATCAATATAAAAAAATTATTGTAGTTAATACTAATTTTACTATAAAAACTGTATACAGTATGTATCAATTTAAAATATATATAATATACTCTTGTAGATATTGATTATAAAAAAGAAAGGGAGAATATAGAAAAATTTGTTACATTTCATAACCGAAAAAAAGAAATTGACCAACTTATAAGTAAATATAAATTAGTTAATACCAAAACATCAGAAAAAAAAAGTATAATGTGACTAATAGAAAAGCTAATTAGTAAATTAAAATTATAAGCAACTTAAAAAATATAGATATGATATGGAAAAAATTTCTTAAGAAAATAATTTATAAACCCTAACAATTTAATAGAAATACCTGCCTATTTATATGATAGTGAATGTTGATTATAATTTAAAAGACATATAGGCAAAACCTTAGAATAGTAACTAATGAGAAACTGCTGGGTCATTTGACAGAAAGGAGATAACTACTATGTTTGTATTTTTATATTGGACTATTTCCATCATCTAATATGAGTATTGAATGTCTTTAGAAAATTTTAACTTTTATTTAAATATTCAAATACATTCAACTGTTAGTAATAGCACATGAAACAGGTTAGTAAATGCACTGCATTTAGAGAGGTATTACTATCCCTTCTTCAGGTGTTACTGGCCTGACCAGTGACAGTACTAGCCTGAGATTCAAACCTGGACCCTTAGATTCTTAAGTATTGAATTTTGAGGCAATGCTCTAACCAACTGAGCCATCTCACCAAAGGCAACAGTCAGTAGAAATTACATATACTTAACTATGAGGTTCCTCCTGATTTCTCCACTTAGATGATGGAAATAGTCCAATACAAAAATACAACTAGAACACCATCATCACAAACCTTCAGGAAAATTACTATGTTTGCACATCATGCAGATAGAGAATAAATTTGAGAAAGTTGGCTTTTAAAAAGCATATAACTTTTACAATATTATAATGATAATAGAGAGCTTTATCTCAATTCATGTAAATGCATATATGTGCACATGCAGAGAAAAGTTTTAACAAAAAGTAATTTTAAACAACTAGGCTTACCTAGCTTTCAGATAATACAAGTCATAGATAAAGTGATGATGATAGCATAGATTATTTGTGTTAGTTTACATAAATTACATATGAATGCTTGCTAGGTATTGTGAATAGGCCATTTCTTCAAGATGGGAATGCACAGTTTCTTCCTATTGATGGTGTGCTTATCACTTGACATATGCCACACCTCCTTAATCTTTTACTTTGCATCATTACCCTCAGTACAGACAGTATCAATGGAGGTGGCAACACTAGAATGGTCCATTGCAAAGAAATGTTCGAAAAATATAGAGCTTGTTTCTGTGTTTGTACCAGTTTTATTGTAAGATAGACATGTTGGACTATAACAAGTGGATAAGTTTGCTCAAGATTCACAATAATAGATGGCAATCATGGCATTTGATCTTGAAAACAATTTGGAAATGAAGATCATAAGACAAGGCATCCTTAGAATTATTAAGAAGGTGATGGAGGGAGGATGCAGTGTAAAGAACTATTTGATGCTTAGTGTTAATAATTTTAATGACATGATGGGATTACCTTCCATAAACCATTGCACCACAAAAATTATTAACACTATGCATCAAATAGCTCTGCACACTTCATGCTCTGTGCACTACACCCTTCTTCCATCACCTTCTTAACAATTCTAAGAATGTCTTGCTTTCTAACCACTCCCAAATCATTTACAAAATCAAATGTCATTCTCCTACCATAAATGTAAGGCAAAATTACTCACATGCATAACTCAACATGTCTATCTATAAAATAAAGTAAACACACTCTATATTTTTTCGAACATTTCTCTGCAATAGGCAGTCCTTTTATTCCCACCTCTGTTGATATTGTCAATGATACAAAGCAAAAGATTAAGAAAGTGTGGGATATATCAAGTGACAAGCATGCCATCAATAAGAAGGAATTGTGCATTCCCATCTCAAAGAAATGGCCTATTCACAATACACAGCATTCATATGTAAATGTATGTAAACTAACACATATCATTTATATATACACCCACTCTCCCTTTACAGTTGTCATTACATCTATGACTTGTATTAGCCGAAAGCTAGCTAAACCTAATTGTTAAACTTTTACAATTGTGAAAAGTTGGCTAAATCTTAAGAATGACTTAGTGAGCAGAATTTTCTGTTTCAATTTTTGAAAAAAAAACCCAACTAAATATATTATCAGACTAGACATTTAAAATTTTCTATGTTAAAATATATCATAAGCAGATCAAGTCTCAGAGTCATAATTGATCATTCTTAAAAGAAAGGTTACCAATGAATAATATTTTAATATGGATAAAATGTTTGTAATTTTAAATAATGATCCCATAACATTACTATTTTTCTAAGTGACTATAATAATATTTGAACATTGATGAAATGTTTGTAATTTTAAATAATGATCCCATAATATTACTGTTTTCCTAAGTGACCATAACTAAGCATTAAGAGATTACCATAATAAAACTCCATGTCCAGTTGCCTTATATAAAAATGTTGCTTTATGATACAATAACGTAACAGAAACAAATAAAAACTGTGTGATTTAGTTCTCCTGATTGAAGTTCAACCTGTCATTTTCAATGCTCAAATATCACATGATCTCCTGAGCAACTAACCATTTGATTATTTTATTATTAAGAAGCAATACATTTTAAATTAAACATCTATTTTTTTTACAGAAGATATCACCTATTAGAATGAATTATTTGGTATTAATAGCAATTAGAAGAATTATTTGTGTTATATGTGTATTCTTATGGTCACCATTTTCAGACACTATCAACCTGTTATTTTCAATGCTCAAACATCACATGATCTCCTGGGAAACTAACCATTTGATTATTTTATTATTAAGAAGCAATACATTTTACATTAAACATTTATTTTTTTAAAGAAGATATCACCTATTAGAATAAATTATTTGGTATTAATAGCAGTTAGAAGAATTATTTGTGATATATGTGTATTCTTATGATTCCATTTTCGGACACTATAAAATGAAGATCTTTTTCAGTTTTACATAATATTTCTTCGTGCTATTTCAGAAAGCTTTATTTCACCCATATAATACATGGTTTTATTTTACGTCTTTTAAAAGATATGCACGCATACATATATATGAGCTCACTACTACACTCAGATTTTTAATTAAAAGAAAACTTCAGAACAAAAACATAATTCTTAAAACATTATTAAAATTTATGTTTATTTATTACAAAAGTCTTTTTTCTTTTTAATTAGTGTAACTTGTGGGAAGATATTTTAATAAAGGAAATGTCAATTTAAAAAATTGGAACGAATGTTGCGTTTTCAGAGAATGTAGTTATTTCTCAATCATTTGAAGTCACTCTTGTGTCTATCCTATTAGTTTAATATTTTAACTGATTAATATGTTCAATTTTATTAAATTGATTTGAAGTTTAAATAAATAGCAAGAATTAATATTTGTTGAGCACTATTAATTTTTCTTCCGTTGTCCTCACCCCCCCCCCTTTCCAGAATAATGACTATGAAGTTTTATTTTCTATTTACAAATTTAAATTTTAATATTTAAGTTTTTGTAAAATCAAATAAAAAACTGTACATGTGAGTTTTTAAGTAAACCAAAATGGCAACCCGTATTTTTGATAAATGTACAGTTTTTAGGGCCTATATTCGATCAAAGATGTGTTAGTTGTTAAATTAAAACAAAATTAATAAATTGATTGTTAAATTTTAAAAAATAAATAAATTCTGATAAATTTCATTAAGAAGTTTTATTTCAATTTTTTTCTTTACTTATATGGGAAGCAATGAGACACTGTTAATATTGTTGTACTTTGGTTCAATTCAGCATGTTTCTTTTTGTCACAGTTTTTTGATAAATTGTTATAATGATAAAAATTTGGGACTTTCCTATTACAGTATGTCATAAAGTGGACTACTTCCGAAGATACTGCATTCTGCTCCTCCCCCTAAAAAGTACATTAATGATCATGATATGATTGCACGCCACCAACATGAATAAAATGTAAATATTTTGTTTATTTTTTTTCATTTTTCTTTTAATAAGTTAATCAAAAAAAAACTGTAAATATTGTAATTAATTTCTCTACAATGATTTCTTTTTTTAAAATAACAGTAATAAAAAATAAAATATAATTATTAAATATGAAGTTTTCTAGCAAGCATTTTTTTTTTTTTTTGCAAACATTTTTAGGGGGGAGGGAACTTGAAACTGTAGATATATCAAAAATATGGATACCACCTTGGATTACTTGAAAACTCACAAGTAAAATACTTTATTAATCATTATTTACATTGAAAAATATTTTTCGAAGAGGAAGATTTTGATATGAATATTAACTTTGTGTATACTCAACATTTATTTTAAATAATAATATAAAAACATTCTTCTATGATAAGCTGTTGGGATGATCTTTAAAAAATATTTTATTTTTATCTTTACATCAAAAGTATAGTGTCATTCTTACAATTAAATAGGTTAAATTTTTAAAAGTCAAAGTCCTGGTCAGTTTGTTGAAGGAATAAAATATATGATAGTACAATTTCCAATGTAGAAAGTATACTAGTTGTTTTTTTTTTAGAATGAAACTCTAGTATTTGTGACTTCATTAAAAAACCATGTTAAGCATGGATGAATATGATTTTTTTAATTTATGGAATGTGTGCATATACATTAGTCACACTCTATAAATACAGCCATAATGATGGCTTGTTTTAAAAAGTCTGCTAAGTAAAATAAGCATTTTGCAGTATCATTAAGGCATCAATAAGATATAATGATTCATTTAAGGAGTATTGATTTTTCCTGCCATTTTCATTTTTTACTTCTAAATGTTTTTTCTAAATGCTTTTATTGAAGTTATAAAATCGTTTTGTTTGTTTGTTAACTTTTGATCTTTTTCAAGTTAGAATGAAATTTTAAAATCAAGCTTTCATATATCTAAATTAAATGGAATTGCTTGAAATATGGTAACTAATTAATACAAGCTTAATCTGTATAAGATGCTCTTCTTTTCAGTAGATCACCTAGTTTGTTAAATATGGTACAGAGTAAGAAAATATTAAAAATATTCAATAATTTCAAATATTTCAGTTATAAATTCTTCCCACAACCTTCTTTGTTTTAAATTATGTTCACAAAAGGGCAGTAGCATTTTTCAATTTAATATTTGATTAACATTTTAAAATCAATATTTAACAGACTTAAGTTCAATATAACTTGTTGAAATTTTGTACATTTGTTTAAAATGTCTATAAAAATAATAGAAAACATTAATTTTTTTAAAAATAAAAAATTCACAATCAAAATGTTCTCTTCATTTCAAAGAATATTTTATATTTTTATCATTTATATAGACATATATTGTGTTATTGTGTACACATACTAAATATGATATATACATAAGGGATATACATTTTAACTGGTAGTAGAACTATTTAATGATATATATATCAACTATAGGTATCCAGTTAATTAAATGTATGATATAGTTTTACATTTTCATTTACTGTGCCAATACTAAAACTTAAAAATAATAATGATAAAAATTTTTTTTATATTAAATGCTTGTATTGGTCATGCACCAAAAAGAAAAATAATGTTTTTTAGGGATTGATTAATTAATTTCCAGATTCCCCCCCCCCCTTGTGCTTTTATTTCAAGTTAAATCTAAAAACCCAATTGAGATTGAGTAAGATCAATAAAAGCTTTTAATATAAAAAATATCTCTATTATTAATTGTAATTCTCTCTTTTTGGGTGTTTGTAACTACTTTTGAGTTATGTTATTGTAACATAATTATATTTTGGGTTTAAATTATTTTTAAAATATTTACTTAGCTAAATGGATAGTTTTATACTTTATAAGAGTTTATTTGTTTGGAAACAGATAAATTTTAAATTTAAGATAAGATTATAAAAGTAACTAACAGAATGTCTTGAAATCATCAAACATTTCATAAAAACAGACTTTTTTGATCTTATTTTAATGTTATTCCTTCTAGAAAACCTAATTTTTTTAATTGATTTGTTTAACAGATATTTTTTATCCACACAATGGTCAAATAAATTGTTTAAACTATAGCATTTTAATAACATTGGCTCATTAATGTAACTCTAAAATTAAGATGCTAAAACAGATTTTTAAAAAATTTGGAAAGCATTGGAAAATTATTACTAATAATGATCAAGCAATATTATTTGTTCATTGTCTAGATAATCCGATCTGCATTTAGGCAGAGAATTTAACATATATCCTTCTGTAAAACAATACCATGATGATCAAACATCATGTAATCATCATCTCAGTTTTGTATAGATTTTGAAATTTGTTACTTTTCTTTTGTTTTAATAATAAAAAAATAGATAAACTGCAAAGTCTTCTGATTTTTTTTTTCAGATTACTGATTGGCAACCCAAATATTGATATTATGTTAAGTTCTCTTCTTGAAAGCATGTTACATAGTTAGACAATAGAATAATGCAAATGCTTAACTTAATCATCATCAATGACTCTATGTCATTTAAGAAAATCTTCTATACATATTTAAAATAAAGTCTGTCTCAGCAATTAATGTCAATGGGAGAGAGGGATGTGTATAGGACAATTTTTTGAATAATGATTTAAGCTATTTTCTTTTTTTGTTTGAATCTTATTCATAATAAAGCAGGAAAAAATAGCTTATCTTATAAATGAGCATATCTACTTATTCCAGAAAAGAAAAGAAAAAAGAAAAAATTAAATTTAAATTGCTTCCTGAATAGAAGATAAAAAGTCGTGAATAATAAATCTTGGTTATTCATGTGGAAAATTAAGCTTGATGATTCATTAAGCAATTATATTAATAGAATTTGAAAGATTAAAAATATTTATTTAAAATGGCATTTTTAGAATGTTTATTTGTAATGCAAATGTCTGCATCTCTCTTTAAAATGCTGTCATAGCTGTCATATCTTAAGTGAAATTTAAAAAAAAAAATCAGCATGTCTTGCTAATGAGTTGAAATTACTTATTTTAAAAAATAAGATTAAAAAAAATTAAATTCAAATTACTTGGAAATAGATGGTAAAAGTTCATATAGAAAATTAAATCATTTATACAATTATACCAATAAAATTTGGAGATTAAACGCTTTTATTACTAAAAATTGCATTTTTAATGCATTGACTTTTGATTATAATCTTTACATATTTTTTATACTCATATAAGTTAAAGTGTATCTTTATAACTCAAAAACTAATGCATAAATTTTGATGAGATTTCTTTTTTCATTTATGGTGCAATTTTTGTAGCAAAATTTTTGCTATTGAACTCTGCTTCTGTCATTAAAGTACCATTCAGGCAAAACAATGCATAGAAAATCTGCATTAAAATAATAATTTATTTAATGGAGTTTTGATTGGATTGAAATTTCTATGACCCTATTGAGGAAAAAATGTGAAAAGTTTTGGTCTTCTTTCAGATAATTCATACAGATCTGTGTTTGGTAGCCAATATTTGACAGAGACATAACTCAGTGAATTTTGAATAGAATGAGTCACAGTTAAAGATTATTTTCCTGTATTTAATAATATTCACTCAAGTATTTGAGAATATCTCAGTTTATTGCTTCACTAGGAGGCATAGATAAAGTATTTTTCATTACTAAAGTGTTTGTCATTTGGTTATTTTATAAATTATAAATCAAAAGTTGTATGGCACAATTCTGACCAAAGCTTTTAAACTGATTAATTTTCTTTTGCTTAATCAAAAGACACTCTTCTAGGACTAAAATACACTTTCAGAATAAATAGTGCATAAAAAAATTTTGATTGTAACCATTATCATAGTCTATTTTTATACAAGAACTAAAATTTGATTATCATTAAAATGCCCACTCAAACTTTGTAAATTGCTAGTTTATTTTAGAAGTAGAGATTTTATTTTTTAAGTTATGGTAAGTGCTGGCACTGGCAAAACATTTATCACAAAGTGTGTAGAGGAAATCCTCATTGTTTAAAACTTACAAGCTTAAGAGATAGGGTCATGTGATCTATGACTCTTATTTTTGACTATTTATGGTATTTACTGTTTGTCTGAATGTTTGTGATGATAGCATTTTAGTTGTAATTATATATTGGATTATTTTCACCACTAATATTAATTTCTAAATGTCTTTAAAAAATATAAACTTTTATACATGCATACAATTGTTAGTATTCATACAAACATTAGTATATACTATGATGTTTCATATGATATTATTCTCCTCTCTTAACCAATGGCTATGTAAGTCTGGATCTTTAGATTTGTGAATAATTAATTATAGAGTGGTACTCTAACTAACTAGGCTATTCTGTCAAAGGCTTAGTTGATTAGACTAATATCTTAAAATTCAATATTTATGAATCTAAAGGTAGAGATATGATTCTCATGCTAGTATAGTTACTGATTGGAACAGCTATGCCTGATGAAGAGAAAAAAGTAATACCAATAGCCTTGTGTAATTACCAGTTGAATGTATTTGAAAAGTTTAAATAAAGTTTGAATTTTTCTAAAAACATTTAACAATTAATATTAGATGATGGAAAATAGTCCAATATACTGTACAGGCAAAACTCTCCATACAGTAGTGCCACCCACTGCAAGCCAGAGTAATCAGTGGAGATAGGAAGGTCTGTGCATAAAATCTCTATCTAGTGCCTACTCATCCAATATTCTCAGACTAGTTTCTAGATTGTGGTTTTAATGAGTGAAGAGCTTTGGATCTGAGAGCACTGCACCTAGGTCCTAGAATATAAAGCAACCTTCCAGCAGTCACATTTTATCTATTTACATAAAATAGTGTAGTTATATAGATCTGAACCCAGTTTAGCAGCTATATATTTTGGTGTCTTTAATTCTTTAATAACCATAGTCACCATCACCCTATATTGGGCAGGATTAGTATTATAATCACTAAACATTACATGATCACCATTTCTTATGCTTATACATGCTATTAAACAGAAACAAAATTCTCTATATAGTAGTGCCACCTAGTCAACGCCAAAGTGTTCAATGGATGCAAGAAGGCTTGGGCATAAAATCTATCTAGTGCCTACTTATTTAATATTCATAGATTAGTTTCAAGCTTGTGGCTTTCTTCAGAATAGGCTTGCATTGAAAAGAGATTAATGCATTTTCATTTTGGAATTACAGCTTTATAGTTAACTAAATACCTAAAAAATGACTGTGGAGGTTGCATTAGATTATAAGATCTTGGTGCAGTGCTCTCAGATCCAAAGCTCCTCACTGGAGATATTGGATGAGTATACACTAAATAGGGATTTTATACGCACACCTTCCTGCATTCAGTGATTACTCTGGCTTGCACTGGTTGGCACTACTGTATGGAGAGTTGTTTCTGTTTTAACAGCTTGTGTAAGCATAGAAAATGGTGATCATGTAATGTTTAATGGTTTAATACCAATCCTGCCCAATAGGATGATGATGAGCATGATTATTAAAGAACCAAACATCAAAATGGTAAAAAATGACTGCTGGAGAATTGTATTAGATCCTAAGATTTAGGTGCAGTGCTCTCAGATTCAAAGCTCACTGATGAAAGCTTCAAGATAGAAACTAGTCTGGGGATATTAAATGAGTAGGCACTAGATGGCACAGATCTTCCTGCATCCATTGATATTCTGATTTGCACTGGTAGTACTATTATAGGGAGAATTTTGCCTCTGTTTTAACAGCTTATGTAAGCCTAAGAAATGGTGATCATGTGGTGTTTAATGGTTTAATATAATTACTATTACAATATTTCCTGTGCCTGATGAAAACTGACAAAAAATTATAAAAAGTAATGGCGTTTTTGAATAATGGTATTAGAAAAAAGTTTTGAGAATATCATGAAAAACAAAGTAAATGAATATGTGGATATCTGATTAGAGATATGCATGATTAGATTGAAATTTTTTTTATCATATTCCAAGATTTTTTAATTTATTATTAAAGAATAAAATGTTTGAAAAATTGAGCATGAAAGAAAATGAAAATTACCAATGAAAAGGAAGAATAACCAAATAGAGGTTCAGTCTTTCGAGGAAAATTTGTTCATAAAATTGCCATGAATTGGCATTAGTTTGACAATATTTAATAATTATAGTGTCCTTAAATTTAGAACTATATCATAATGTTTAAGGTGCTTTTTCATCATTAAACTATATAAAATATAAATACATCATGATTAGTATATCTGACATATAAATATTATATACTATGGGCTGAATAATATTTTGTAGTTAAATTAATAGACATGATTTAAAACTCGGTTTACATTAAATTAATTCACACTAATTATGATGTACTATATGTGTAAATATTAATGTCAGTAAATTGTTTTTTTAAATAAATGATCATATTTAAAGTAAAGAGATTTTTATTCCTTATAAAAATATTAAAGATTCTCACAATAATATAGTAATAGTAAAATATATCATGTATGCAAAAATAATTACTGGGCTAACCTCTGTGCCTATGACTTAAAGTTTAAATATGAAGTGGAATTGGAAATGTGTATCTTTATAATATTTCAGATAGCTAATCTTAAATTCACTTAGCTGTCCAATAGTAATATTATCTTCATATTTGTGAATGTAGTAAAGCAGAAAATAGTGCGATTGAATGTGACTTAAGTTTTTAATTAAGATGTTAATTTGTCTAATAAAATTTAAATTCTACATTTTAACAAAGTAAATAATTTATTAAAACTTACAATACCATTCCAAGTATTGAAATACTGATGTGTGTTAAAATGATAGTAAGTTCTAAGCTAGACAACTTGTAAAACACTTTTTATGGATATATATTTTTAATTATATTTAATTTATTAATAATTGGATATTAAAAGCACATCAAAATTGATTTAAAAGTGTAATTTCAATTTAAACATTAGTTTCAAAATAAATTTTCCAATTATAACAAGTAATAAAAATATCATATGTAACAGTTATTATAAAAAATATATTAATAATTATACTTTAAAAGTCTTTTCTGGCATATGATTTTATACCCTTATTAAATATTAAACATCTGTTTTAACTATTGCTAACAGATATTTAACATTTAATAAGGACATAAAATCATGTGCTGAAAAATATTTTTAATATATAATTATAAATATATATTTTGTAATAATAGTAGAGAGCTTTATCTCCATTAATGTATATATTTTCTATAATATCTGTTATATATGATATTTTTATTATTTATATGGGAAAAAACCAATGTAATGGACTTTCTTTATTTCCATTTTTGATGATATTTTAATTAATGTCTTCTGTTCTATTTTTATCACCAAATGAACTTTATCATTAAGAATAAAGTCAATTATTACCATTATCTAGAATTATTAAATGTCTTTAGAAAAATTCAATTTTGTTAAACTTTTCAATTATGTTTACCTATAAGTAATAGAATACAAATTAATATATAACGCAGTGTTTTGAATGATATTTTCAGGTGTTGCTGACCTGGCTAATAACAGAACTAGGATGTAAATGGTATCTGGGACTTTTAGATTTATGAAATACTGAATTTAAAATTATGTTCTAACTAATTAAGCTATTCTTTCTTTACTATATACATATATTTTTAGTGATGTAGACATATAAAAAATAAATTTCTGATGTAACTCCAAAACTAAAATGTTAGAATATAATAAAAAGTGGTAGATAGTGGTAAATTATTATTCTTTGATGATGACTTGATTATAGTATTTTGTTTATCTTCAGATAAAGAAGCTATTATGCATATAAATTAAAATTGCTTCCTATAAAATCATTTCAAAAATAAATTAACTAAACAATTGATTAATAATGAAAATAAAGGTTTGTCTATTAACCAGTGAAATGTTTGTAATAATATAATGTACTGTATGCGTACATGAGTATACATATCTATTTAGAAAGTTATAAATAAAGGTATTGTACTTAATGTAATTACCACCACTCACATGAATAAATTATCTCTCACTAAGTTTACTCTAGAAAATGTATATATTGTTAGTGTGTTGGACTTTCTTAATATATGCTAATCTATTTAAATTATGTAAAAGTTGCACTAATATAAAATGGGAGATTATCTTGTTAAATGTGTGAACATGCAAGAAGCCCTCTTAAAAATGACAAAGAGCCATAAACTGTTATAAAGTGTGTGCACATAGAATTATTACACACCCATTTATCAAAGAAGATGCTACGATAAAGATTATCTTCTCTGAAGATTAGCACTTAGGTTTATCTCATTATATGTATATTATTTGTTATAAGTAAATAAAATTTTAAAGTTTTACTTGTGCTATTGTTTGTTTATTATGAATGTGCCTGGCTAGTATTCTGTGATAAGTACACAGCAGAGGATTGCAGTTGACAGGAGATCTGAAGTTTATAGCAGATTACTATAATTGACAGATGAACCTGTGGAAGCTATACAACACTATGGCATTAAAACATAATGCCATAAGTGAATTTGATGTCAACAATGCATTAGGTTGGTGTCTCTATGTTGAATATTAATGCAAAAAAAATATTCATACAGAGTTTAAATATAAAATGTAATATTTACTGCACCAAGTACACTTTTGATGTTTTCACCTCATATTCACTATCAGTCCATTAAATGTTTGTTGATTTGAATGCTATTAGTTTTTTGGTTCATTATGTATTCATTTTGTGTAATGAACTATGCCCTCTTTTATTTTATGTTTGTGACCATTTCTCTCTCACACATAACCTTAACATTACTTGGATCACAGCAATGGCCATGTTCTCATTTGAGATTATTAAAGATAAAGTGAAATAAATGCTACAGACTTAATCTTAGATTTTTATACATTAATGAGTGTTCCATTATTCTAGTTCTATGATTTGTCCTGGTCTCATAATAATATATGTATGGATAATCTTTTTGGCTACAGTTCAAAAGCATAGACCACCTTGGGTCTTTGTCCTTTGTATTATTAATGAGTTTGTTTAAATTTATGGGAGTTCTGAATCTAACATTAAATTTTTTGAGCATATTTTCGCTATATATATCTGTCAGGCAAGGAAGGTATTGCAAGTAAAAAATAACCTCTGTGAACTGAAGTCTCTCAAAGAAGTAGTGTACCTGAACTTAAAACATAAATTGATTGCATATTTTCAACCTATGATTTCAAAATTGTTGTCACATTTGTGATTTAGAAACAGGACTCAAGAATTACATGGGAAATATCATGATTATGATTCAGCTTCATAAACTTTAGCTAAAGGGTATAACTTTAATGGTGAATTCTATGACATGCTTCTCACTCAACTTTTATGGAGAATGATGAACAATAACCTGAGGCAACTTCTTCTGGGTGACTTAACATTTTCATATAAACAGTCAGTTGAGCAATGCATAGCCTATGAAGTAGTCATGAAAAACACTGTGAAGTTTGAAAATTTTATGGTCATATCAAAATTACCAATATCAGTAAATAAAATCAAGTTGAAACTACAAACTGTTGAAATCAAATGAAGACATTAATATCTTACTGATGTGGACAAAAGAGTCATTTGAAGAAGAGCTGTAAATTTAAATGTGAAAGATGTCATGCATATAACAAAACCAGATGCTTATCATGTATCTGTCATATAAAATATAAACACAGTAAAATGACTTTATGCATTTACTCCAGACTGTGGGGATTTGGCATCAAGAAGAGAATTGATATTGAAACATAGAGGCAGTGGACAATAATTTAATATTGCTATGCTAGATGTACATTTTCGTGGGCAAAAATTAGTATGGAAATTGATAGTGATGCAAGATTATCATTAATCTCACAGCAGGATTGGGGGAAATAGTTAGAAAGAAAATAAAAATGTGTAATATCCACAGACATAAATAGAAATAATATAGAAATATAAAAATCTAAACTAAAAATACTACCTTTGTATAATAATGAAGTGTGACCTGACTCCCATTTTAGAAAAGAATTGGTTTCAACTGCTGGGAATTCAAATAGAGAAAAACAGCAAAGTTGATTTGCAACAATATTGCAGATCAGGGAGAGAAGTCTGATCTGGTAGAAGAGATAGTAACACCAAGAGTATGAAAGCTGTAATGTGGTGAGATTGAGCAGATGGTTAAATATTGTGGAGACTGTCAGTCTACTGCTAAGTTATCAGTGAGAAAATTAGAAGTTATTGATTCATAATCTAAATGAATAGAGTATAAAATTGTATTTTTCAAACAATAACATTAGACTTTTGAATGAAATATTCTCATGTCATGGATACCCTAAAATTATAATCTCTGATAATCAAGTTAGTTTATGTCTACACTATTGCTTTTTGATTACTAAGGGGATATGTCATATATTAACACTCTGGTATCATCCAGAGCTTAATGGCCTAGCCAAAACAGCAGTGCAGTATTTAAAGACCACATTCAATAAAACTTCATACCGAACCATTAACTGATGCTATGTATTACCAGTATATTATCCACTGCATATTTACTAAAAAGATGCAGACTGAATTGTTAATGCAACAGAAGTTCTGAACACATTTATCTGTGTTAATGCCTACTAAGAATATGTCAATGCAAAGCTATTTGGATGTAGAAAATTTTAAAATTGGCAATGCTGTTTGTATATATGATGTTTTGAAATGTTTTCCTGCAGCGATAACTAGGATTACATCAAAACAGTTAAAGAGTAGTACACATGCCTGATGGAAGACAAGTATGTACATGAGAATTTATCAGAGTGAGTCAATAGAAGCAACAGATGTCAGTTCATACCCTATTTTTAAAAGAAAGAGTGCTTTAATAAAAAAATATGAGAGTGCAGGCACATCATGACAGTTATTAGAAATAGAATCGTCAACCAAAAAGCAATTAAAATGATATGGATTTAACTGAACTAAATAATCCATCTAATGAGTCAGAAATTTTACCAGTAATAAGTCTCCTGCCTTCCAAATAGTCTACCATGGAAGAAAAGAAAATTACCAATCAAGAGGGGGGGGAATCATCCGTCAAGACCAGTTTGAGATCATCAGAAACCTACAAGACTGCAAGATTATCTTATGTAAAAAAAAGAATAATTTTATAAAGTGAGAAGTCGAATTGTTGAAAATAATATAATGCAATATATGTGTATATGAGTATATATACATATTTAAAAAGTAGTAAATAAAAATATTGTATTTTTTGTAATTATCACTGCATACACAAATTTATTCAAAAGTTCACTCTAGAAAATTTGCATATTGTTAATGCGTTGGACTTTCTTAATATATGCTAATTTATTCAGACTATGCAGAACTCACATTAGTATAAAAAAGCAGATTATCTGGTTAATTGTATGTACATGCAAGAAGCACTTCTAAAATGACACAGAGCAATAAACTATAAAGCATGCATATATAGAATTATTACACATAGATTTATAAAAGGTGATTCTACAATTGAGATTTTCTTCTCTGAAGTTAACATTTATCTTTATCCCATAATTTATTATTATTATATGTTATGAGTAAATAAACTCTTGTTAAGTTTTACTTGAATTGTTGTTTTTATTATTGTGACAGTCAGATGATGTATGTTGATTTAACCCAGTTCGAATACTAGGTGAAAGTACCTCGAGGCCACCCATATGTGAGATATTAAATCAAGAATACTATGACCTCTGCCTTGTTCACCTATTCTCGAGGCTAACTACGAACCAACCACATTATCTGAGACATGCATAAATTATTTTCTCACCGACTCAAAGCTTAGCATCAGCAGAGAGAAACACGGACAGGAACACCTAGGAGCTAAATAGTTAAATGTGCAAAAGTACTAAGAAATATGTGTTTTGCGTGCCTGGATCATTGAAAAGTAAAATAAAGCATTACAATAAAATTAGAAAAACTCAAGCTTTTTAGTTAAATAAGGTATATAATTAATGGCTTTAAAATATTAATAATGACTTAATGGCCTCTGCTATTCCCCTAAATTAATGAAAAACTAATCAGATAATAAAAACAGATTAATATGTTTGCGGTCTAAATATTTTCTTCCCAATTTTATTAAAATTGTCAACTCGAATCTCCTCGATAAAGTACAATAATAAAAATCTTTCGCAAAGCATTTTCTAATTGCTTTGCGCTAAAAACAGACAGTTTAAAAAGTATTTAAGACATATATAGCTAAATCAGATATACATAATAAGCTAATGGCGGACAAAAGAAGTGTTATCGAGATCAAGTTGGCAAACAAAAGGAAACTTACTCGTATGGAATTTAGAAACATAAATAAAATTGGAAAGAGATTTTAAATGAAAAAATTAACTTTTAAACTTAACCGCAATGCAATACAAAATATTTATACATGTTAGTAATGAAGAATAGCAAAGGAAAAAGGGTTAAATATATAGATAGATGATCACGCAATATATATCTAAGACTAGTCTAATAAAAATGGTTACATAACAAATATAATTAAATACAACATTTCAGAAATTAATTTAATGAAGCAATTAAGAAAGGTATGAACAAAAAAGGGTAGAAAGTAAATAGTTCAATGGAGGAGAGATACAATTACCATCCTGATTCCTTGGTCATGTTCTGTCGATGAGCATGGCTTGATCCATCCATCGATAAGTATTTGTCCGGACAAGGAAAGTGGAAATACATAGCATGGTTTCACGAAAAGTCTTACAGACACAGCACAGAGTTCAGATTATATTGGGTGGATACTATGGCATTTTGATGGTATTTAGGAACCTCGGCAATAGGCAAAGCTTTTTGCCTAGCCAAGCATAGTAGAATCCATCAAATTCATATGACTTTTAGTTTGTAGCATGTTCAAACTTCTCCGTGATTTTGAAGATGACAGTTTTATAACTTTTTGGAATAAAATCTCAACAAGCAAAAGCAAAATCTGAAAGAGTTCTCTAAAGAGAAATCTGAATGCCAGCAAGAAAACTCTGAATGAAATTTCAAAAGGGAAATCTGAATGCCAAGTTTTTTGTTCACTCTCCTATTTATAACTTTTTTGTAAGCTACCTTCTATTGTTTATATGATCTTAGATCTTGATAAGCCCCCACGCTCCTTTGTTTCAAGGTAACATTTTCTAAAAATAACTTTTACTTTTTTACTCTAAATTTCTTTCTTTAAACTTTGAATTTTATTAATTAAAAAAGAAAGAGACGGCCATCTTTAATTTGCCTTGAATGGGCTAATTAATTAAAAATATACATTCTTTTAGAAAATGTTGGCGGGCTTATCTCAAAATCAAATCATACTAAATATTTTAACAAGATTTAAAAAGAAAAATACATTCTTATTTCTTTTAATAAAATAAGCATTTTAATTCAGCAGAATTTTGCATTAACTCATATATATACGCTTAATGTATATATATGTTTGACTAATAGGTTTTACAAGCAATTTTTATTAACAGAAATCTAATCTTAGAATGGAATTTATTTAATACGAAATATTTAAATGTAAATACAAATTTAATAAACATAATTAATTTTAGCTTTAATGCAAAACCCTGCTAATATTGGACTATAAACTTAATTCAGATCTATAATACTAACTAAGTTTATAGAAGGCTGTGAAGCATGGATCGGACTTCAGATCCATTGCTTCATTATTATGCAATCTGGCTGGTATAATGAGATATCTCCGGGATGCACAGCAACCAGCATAGTACCCGAGTACTTAAATATCTTAATATTTTGCTCAAAAATACAGGTATAACTTTTTAATTAATTCAAATATTTATTAGCCAGAATTTAATTTTTAATTGATGATTTTAAATACAATAAATAAATAAAAAAAGTATTATCGTAACTTTCAAAACTTATAAATCAAATGGTAAATAATCAGTTATAAAATTATTATAAAAAATGTTGGTGATTATTTATCTTTTCAACATGTGTGTGATCAGGTGGATCAACAATATGAGATGGCACTGAGAGTAGAGGGTCGTGTGAAAGTCTGAGTTCGAATCCCGCATATATTACATATACAAATGCAGGTTTAAGCCTTACAATGTATTAATTTATATAAATAGTGTAAAAGGTCTGAGTTTGAATTCCGCATATATTACATATATGAATGCAGGTTTAAGCCTGTACAATGCCCATCCCTCGCATATGTATGTATAAATGGGTTATTCTCCTGTACATGAAAGGTCAGAATGACTAATATGTCAACATGGATAGGATGACAACTTTGGCACTAACATGGGCTTTAAATGTTCCATCATCAGATTTTCAATGAAATGGAAGGCTGAAGAGTTGTGAGTTGGAGTAGTTTGAAGCCTGTTCATTAAAGTATGAAGATTGGCTATCTTAATATAAAGCTGAGCACTGATTGTATATATGTGTAGAGATAGTAATCTGGACCAATTGATGATTGCTGGCATGAAATACGCATATTGGTGATTATTTATCTTTTTCAACATGTGTGTGATCAGGTGGGTCAGCAATATGAGATGGCATTGAGAGTAGTAGGTCGTGTGAAAGTCTGAGTTCGAATACCACATATATTACATATATAAATGTAAGTTAAGCCTGTACAATGTATTAATTTATAAAAAAAATTAGATAATTGTACAATTATCTCAGCGATATGTTATGTATTCCAATACTTGAAAATGGAAGTATTAGTGAATAAAGACAATAAACTTAAATAATCTAGCACTGAGCAAAGATATCTCTCTAATAGCTTATATAGATAAACTGTGAAGGTAAAAGCAAAGTTTTCTATGTTTCATAGTTAATCATCATGTTACAATTAATACGTGAATCATTTAATTAAAATAATAATATTAATAATGATAGTAAATGTCAGAAAAAAAGGAAGGGGAAGAAGAAAGTAAATAAACAACCATTTAGAAATTATTTTGAATAACCCAAAATATCTAGGTGATTAAAAACTAAAATTAATAAATAAGTAAAAAAGACGATTAATAAAAAAAATGTAACACTGATTTTATTGCTACGTAATAGATATTATGCAGCATTAAGTCTATATATAGATGGAATTTGCAGTACCTGGTTCAATATGTGAGATAATGAAGTGCATGTTCAAAAAAGAACATTAGATATTCTAGAAAAAAAATCAAAAATAAATATTAAAGACAGCCTTTAAATGCAGATTTGTGAATACAGAAAATGAAGTAAATCTTGGAAAGATGGGATGGCCATGCTTTTACATGTGGAATGGAAAAAAAAAGTTGAATATTTGGTAGATTGCTACTTATTGATAGTAATAGAAGAGAGAAAATAGTTTTAATTTGATTTGTAAAAAAGGTCAAACAACAAAGTGTGTAAGAAAGATGGAAATATAAGTTAAAGATATTAAAAAAAGATTTATGTCAGTTCAAGTGTAAAAAAAAGTGGTAAATGTACAACCAGAATTAAATTGCCGTGGAAGTAAAAACTGGTGACGAAGAATATTATCTCCAAATAAAATGCATAGAATTAAATAAAAAAAATGCAGACATGGGATGAACTGTTTGAATATATGTAGAAATAAGCTGATTATCAGGAGGGAGACATTTTGTTGTAATACTTAAAAGTAATCTAGTTTTTATAATTTGATCAGGAACACTGGCAAAAAGAAAATATATTTATAAATTAAATAACTTGAAGAATTTATTTCTTAAACTATGAATAAAAAACATGAACATTAATCATTTACGATTTAAATGAAGAACTAATTGTAAAGAATGGCAAATATTAAATTATGAAAAAAAAAATATAACTTAAGCAAATATATAAAAAATGGTTGTTTTAGTTTTGTGTGGGAAATTGAATAGAAAACAAAATGGATTTAAAATTTTATAGGTCATGAAAACTATAAAATAACAAACAAAATATTCTGGGAACTTATTGCTCAGAGATTGTAGATTTAAATAAAGGAGAAATCTATGTTGCATCAGATGATAACATAATGAAACCGTGAAGTAATATAATTCTTAGAAATTAAATGTGTTCTGCATTATATTACTTGAAAAGATTTATAAACTATCATAATGGCAGAAAGTTGTTGTAATATTTGACTAATAAAAAGCTGCTTCATCAATTATCATTTGATCTGAACCAAACTTAAGTATAAGGTGCTAACTGGACGTGGGAGCAAAATGTTGATGAGATATATAATTGACAATAAGCTATTTCATCTTTTAGAAAATATAATCCTAACATATTTCAATAATGAATTGTGATATTCCTTGAATAATTCAATGTAACACTGATAAGCTGCTGAAATCAGCAGTTTTAGAACATTTTCTCTGTTAATCACATCTAGCACAGAAAAGTTTTGTAAATCTATAAAAAGCATATTCGTTTCTATTTCATTCTTACTACATATAATAAATGATCAAGAGATAAGAATTAATATTATTTCTGCCATTAATAAATCCATGCTTATAAGTATACAGGAAGACAGGATTAGTGTTAACATTTGCATCATGAGCTATCTATACTTTAGGTATGCTAGCAATATTTAAAATTTGAACAATGAATAGGTAAACAGAAATTTTGAGGCCAATTTCTATAAGAATGACTCAAATTCTGTGAGAGATCTCAATGAAAATGGTTAATCTCACACTCAGGGTTCATGAATGATCACATGATCACATTTAGTAATATATACATGATTTAGAAAGTCATGAAAAATATGTAATATAATATTCATATTCCTTAAACTAATATTCATCTATGTATCATATATGAATTGGAGTCTTATTTTGAAAGCTGACCCTATTGTCTCAAACAATGCATTTAGTTTGAATGAATTTGTTTTTTTTTTTGTTTTAATGTTCAAACAATATATAAATATGATCCATTCTCACATAATAATAATTGAATCAAAAGAATAGCATCATATGGTTATCTAAGCTATGATAGTTTTCACATACATTAAATATTTCAAAGAAGGTACTCTGTTTAATTAATAGGCTTACTTTATAATAGAATAAACACTTGCACATTTCCAACTATCCATTGTCTAATTATTGTAATTGTAACATTAATTGAACATCTTAGTATTCACATCGTTGTAATGTAGTCATGAATGTTCGCTTGTGTTTCTCATGACTAATTGTAGTGATGGGCACTAAATAGTTTGCATATGCAGCAGTTGCATGCCACATGGGTAAGAGGTGCCTTTGTGCAAGATAAATTTTAGTGATCCCCACCCCATTATATGAAATAAATATTTTTTACTCAGCATTTTCACAAGAAAACTTTAAAATATGGTTTTAGTCATTTAATAGGTTTGGTAAATATCTAATGTGTTTTATTCATTTATTTCTAACTCATGCTAAAGTAAAACAAAATTAATGTTTAAAAAAATAATTTTTGAAACTAATCAAATATTTGCCTGAATGTTAGTGATGATCGTATATTAGATGTGAAGGTACAGATAATTTTAAACTTTAGTTAAACTTTTCAAATACAAATGATTTGTTAGTAAAAACATACAAATAGACAACACAGGTTAGTAATTACACAATGTCTTAAGTAGTCGTATTATACAACTCATCTGATCAATGGTATTCATATAGGAGTCTAACTTGCACCTTTAGATTCTCAAATAGCAAATTTAAGGCAAATGCTCTTACCAACTAAGCTATTCTTTACTGATAGGTGATGGAAATACTCCAACATATTATCATAAATAATTAAATGATACCCATATCACTCTGTAATATAAGTGAAAATTTATTGAATTTGAAATTTTTCAATTTTTTCTTCAAAAGTTTTTTATGTTATTGTTTGCACAGTCTTACAAATCTGGAAATAAGATAATTTTTTAAATATCTAAATATTTTTATTATATTTAATTAAAAGAACTTCTCTATACCCCATACACACCCATGAAAACATTGCACCAACTTATTTATTAAGAATATTATCTACAAACAGAATACAACTCACTGGAATGCTTCACCTTGAGTTCTATTATAAATATGCGACTTTTTTTTCACATTAAATAGTGAAGCTATAAATTTTACACTAATTTATAATAGGTTTGCTTAGTGCTTTTGAGATTTCATGTTCCAATCTCATACTCATAGCTTGTAAATAAAGATTGTTATGATTTATGCAAATGCGTTTGAATTTTTAATTAGTCTATTGTTTAGAGAGAGTAAAACATGCCTCTCTTCTATTAATGACATTGATGTCATTTGCTATATATAAAGCTTTCTTAACTTTTCTTTTGGCATCATTTTTTCTGTACAAATTATTTGGGCAGAACTAGGTTCAAATACATGGCCTGTAGCTTCTTGGTGGTCCCAGAATACTGAAGATCCTTCATTTTTATTTTTAACCCTATTGTAGACATACCTATGTTGATAAATTCTTGTGTTCAGGTTAGCCTGAGTTTCACCATAGTATGATGCATGGCAGCCAAATTGAGGGCATGCCATTTTATAAACCACATGAGGAGCTTGATCTTTTTCTGTTTTATCTTTAGAATTATTTATCAGTTGGTTAATGAAGAGAAAAGAATCTAGTTTGTCTTCATTTTATTTCTGAAGTACAATAATTGTAAAAGCTGATATAAATCTTACACTTCTTTACCAATATTTAGATTAACTTTAACTGGCATGCCAATAATTCATTAAAAATTGTTTGAAATAGTTTGTTTGACAACTCATTCAAAATCTCTCATCCATAAACTTGTTCTTATTTTCTATTAACAAAGTTATATTCCTTCAATAATAAATATTCACATTATTATTTAATTTTTTATGTGTGTTATTCCATTATTAATAACTATTATTACATATATAATCCAATATTTTACATTTTCATATTTACATTGCTTATTGGTGTAAGTTTTTACATTTCATTAGGAATACGAAAATAAATTAATTTTACTAATTCCTTTAATCCATTAGCACAATCCATTAGTTTCTTTTAATTCAGAACTGCTCACCACAACTTGTTTATGTTTTCTATTAACAAAAATAGCTTCTCTTGCTGTCATTCAATAATTAAATATTTACACTGTTTCATTATTTAATTTTTTAATGCATATTAGTAACTAAATTAGATTATATATATTATATTTTATTATATAGTTTAACAATTAAGGCTTTATCTGGAGTTTTTTAAGGAAAGAAATTTTACATCTTCATAATTTTTAAAAGCCATTAAAATACCTTGCACATTATTTTGTTTATTCATAGATTATGTTGAATAACTATAAAAAGAATCAAACACCTGATTTGTTTCATTAGATACAATTTTAGATACTTTTTCAATGGTGCAATCATGAAAGGGATTATTACAATTAAGAGAATTTCATTAGAAAGTATTGTTATCATGAAATTTGTTATGAATTAAATATTTTGGCATACAATATATTTTCAAAAATTATGTTTTTATTCATAATGTTTTCCTAATAATATAATATTAAATCATCTGTGCACTTTATTACTGTTTTGTAATGCTTTAATTATCACCCTCTTTGACAGTTTCAATTGCTTCCCAACAATTTTCTTCAGAACTACAACATAATACAAATATATGAATATAAATATACATAAACATATAATTTACATTCTATATATACATCTTATAATCATCATTTATTTATTACCTTTTAAATATTATTATATATTGTATATTTTACCCTTTTTACATTTTATATTTATTAATTAAAACCTCATATAATCATATATATTGTAGTTGTTTTTTTTTGCATTTTACTCTTATTACTCTTTAAATATTTAATTCTAACTTAATATCTTTTATAGTTTGCATTATTATTATTCATTTTATTAACAATCAATATTTATAATTTATTCATTCAATAATTTATAATTTACTTTAATCTATAATATTATTATTTTAAACGTATTTTTACCCACCTTTCATTTATATCTCCAAACCTCAATTGCTAAATTCAAATTTTAAAAATTGACAGTTATACTTTTAATGCAATATAGAGAGCATACTAATAGCTCAAACAAGCTTTTATTAATAAGTGTGGTAAGAGAAAATATTTAAAATTTCTATCTGGAATATTTTTATCCCAGACCAATTGTTTTCGAGCTTATGGCTCACCTCAGTGAGGAGCTAGAACACTCAGACACTTAGCCCCCTCTTTAAATTTTGATGTGATGTGTGATGTGATGCACTATGACTTCTCCTTATACAGAGTCAGGAATCTCTCAGCAACTATGCCCAGAGAAACCTGTTAGCCACTTTGAAGCCATTTTCAATCCTCACCCCAAGTTTTCCCATATTCTTTTTTACCCTGCTCCATCCCATTTCCACAACATAATCTTTGTCAAATCCATGGCCTTTAGATCTAAAACCCTCTTATCTTTTCCCAAACCCAGCATAAAAACTAATAAACCACTTTCTTTATAATCACTTTTTTCATATTTATTCTTCCCCAACTTCATTATTTGTATCGCTTTCAGGCATTTACATTCAATTAACAGATGCCTACTATTTTCTATATCTTCCTTATACAGCTTGCAGACTAAATTACTCACATTTCTCCATTTATGTGTATATTCCCTTGTTGCTAAAGATCATCTTTGAGCCTTAAACAGTAAACTACTTTCCTTGCTATTATCATAAATTAACGCGCACCCAATATTCTGTTTACTACTGTAAATATTTAACTCTTTTTACTCTCCATACTAGCTCTCCATCTCTCCAACTGCCTATTCTTTATTAATGCATCTATTCTTCCATCCCATTCCTTAACACTAAAAGACTCAACAATTCTCCTAGCATAATCATCCCATCTTTTGTATAAGTATACTGACATAAATTCTTTATCTAAATCTTCTGCATAATGCATTATCTTTTGCTCCCATCTTTTTGCCTGCCCTTTATTTATAACCCAATTAAATTCTATTTTGGCTATTCTTTTATTATCCAGAAATTGTAATCTGCCAAACATTTTCATTTCGCTTTTTGCATCTCTCATATAAAAACTTGACCATCCCATTTCTCCTTGAATTGCCTCCTTTGCCATCCATACTTCTGCATCTAATGCATGTCTTCCAACTTCTCTTTGTACTTTTTCTAAGTAATCTAATACCCCTTTACTAACACATAATGCATCATTACCATTTTACATTTATATTATTTGAAGCTCCCTCTTCTTATTTTTTTATATAACTAAATCTTTTAATTTTTTACTTTATATCAAAAAATTTTTCAGGCCCAAATCTCCATTAAAACTGACTTAATATTATTAATATAAATAGCCTTTTTTATTTTTCTATCTCTTTTATTATATGTAAATTGTATCATCCTTATACAATTATTTTCAAACTCATGCCCTGTTTCTAATTTATGTAAATATATCGGTGAATTTTTATCATATTTATGTTGTAATAGTCTTTTATACATTGAATTTTTTGTTTCTCCTACATAATTTCCTTTTAGATTATTAATTTGATACTTTTTACAATTAATCTCATATATTTCATTTATTTCATTATCTGAATTTTTATTATAAATATTAATATACTTATTTTCTAAAATACTAATCATATTTTTTTCCTTTTTATTGACTACTTTAGCATTTAATACATTACTAAATTTTTATTAATTTTACCTATAACTATTTAAATTTTTAACTACATAATTATTCCATTTCTTTATACCTATATAATTAACTTTATTACTATTTCTTTCTTCATTATTATTATTTATATATTCTATCTTATTTTTTATTAATCTAATATTATTATTTATAAATTTATTTGTATAATTATTATTTATAAATTCTTCTTTAATTAAATCTTTTTGCTTAACATAATCTTCTTTACTTGAACAATAATTTGCTGCTCTATGAATTTTAGAATGTATTGTATTTACTTTATATCTTGTATGCCAATTAGTCATATTATTTTCTATATTATTTTTCTTATGAATTGATGTTTAAATCCTACATTTACCTTCTTTATATGACTTCATCAATTTTATATCTAAATATGTCAGTCTATTATTCTCTTCTTTTTCTACAATAAATTTAATATTCTTATTCATCTTATTAACATTCTCTATAAATAAATCTTCTGTTTTTCTGTTTTCCTTAAATTTGCATCATATTGTAGATTACACATTAATTACAAGTTTATAGCTAGAAAACAAACCCAAGTCCATAGGGGAAGCTGTTTAAGTAATGTGTAAAAAGATAACATGACATTAAAAAAAAGATAACATCATTATAAAAATAGGAAAAGCTATTTAGTAAATAATGTAAAAAGATAATATGGCATAATAAAAAATAAAAGAATGATTATATTATGAAAAATATTTTGCACAAGATAGCATCAGAATTTATCCTAGAAACCAACATTCCAGAGATTGCCACTCTACTATTATTCTAAATTGCATGAGCACTATAAAATATCATTGATAAATATAATTTCATAACCTAGATAATTATTATAATTATGAAACAATATTTGTAAAATGTTTTTTTAAATATCCATATTATTATTATTATTATTATTATTATTATTATTATTATTGTTGTTGTTGTTGTTGTTGTTGTTGTTGTTGTTGTTGTTGTTATTATAAATTAGGATATTTCAGTAAAAGTGATTAGGAAAATTTAAACATTTTCATTTACATATAAATTGTATAAATTATAGTGATAAAAGAGTGTTGGCCTCTTCTGTTTTGTACAATGGTACAGTATAATATATTTTGAGGTTTGAGCAATTGTCACAACATATTTAAATAAAAGAGTATTCTTCTTATATTTAAGTAAAAAATATTTATAATTAGAACGTCTTTCTAACAATAAAGTGATTCAAAAATCTAAACATTTACATATAAGTTTAATTAATTATTATGACAATATGACATTGGCTTGTTTGGTTTAGTGTAATGATAATATATATATAGTATATTTTGAGCTCAAGCCTCTAAATTCTAGGCTCAGGCAATTGTCACAATAAGTTTAAATAAATAATTATTCCTCTCATATTTAAATTAAAAATATTTACACTCCGAACATATTTCTAATGAGTCAAAAATGTAAACATTTTTATTTACATATAAATTTTATTAATTATCTTGGCAACTTGGCATCCCTTGATGAACCATCTTTGTGCCCTGAACCTGCATGTGGCAGCCCTGCATGTATGTATTAATCTCTATAGTGGTTTGTTCTGCTGTAGTTTTTTTTTTTTTACAGTTATTGATAATGTCTGTTGGTCTATTTCAATTTGCAATGACATTTTACTATAGTTAGTTCTAATAGCTTTCATTCTCCCATCTTTTTCAATGTCATTCTATCTAATTAAAGAGAACAATTCGATTATTTTAAAATAAACAGTATGAACATTTTTAGCACGGGGGTTATAAAATTGATATCAACATGCTGTCAAATGCAATTGTTTTTTGACGCTCTTTAATGTTTCCTCTATATATAATATGAATATTGTTTGTATTAATATATAATTATTTGTTTTACATGATTTCAAAAATACAATTTTATTTGTTTTTGTTAAGATTCCATATTTCAATATTTTTTAGCCTGCTACTGTTTTGAAAATGGTTTTGCATCCACTCGATTAGTCATAATAACAGATGACTTTTATTAATATCTTATAAAAATATTTTTATATAACAATATATAATGGATAAAAAAATTGTTCTGACTTATTACACTTTTTATATAAAAAAAATTTAAATATTAAAATAATTCTTGATTAATTTTTTAGAATAATTGATAATAATATTGGTTTAATGATATAATTATGATAATTTTGAATTATTGGTTTAATGATATAATAAAGTGATATCAACAATAACTACAAACTAATTCATTTCAACACCTTTGTAATATAATCGTCAACCCCTTCAAGTCATTTGTAAACTAGTTTTGAAAATGAAAAAAAAAATTGAAATCAAAAAATTGTAAAATTGAAATATAAAAATATTTAATCAAAAACGGATATAAACATAAATTATTATTTTCTTACAAAAACTAAATAAAAAAATTGAATGATTTATTGTTCAAGGATTCATAGAAAGTTTGAGCAAGTGGCTAACAGGTTTCTCTAGGCATAATGGCTGAGAGATTCCTGACTCCGAAAAAGGAGAAGCCACTGTGCATCGCATCGCAAACCGGGAAGAATATTAGGCATCTGTTAAATGAATGTAAATAGTTACAAGCAGAAAGGATACAAATAATGAACTTGTGGGAGAATAAATGTAAACAAAGAGATTATACAGAAAGTGGGTTCTTGGGTTTTTATGCTGGGTTTGGAAAAACATGGGATTTAGATATAAAGGCCATAGAGTAGACGATGATAATATTGTGAAAATGGGATGGAGCAGGGTAGAGAAGAATATGGGAAAAACTTAGAGTGGGAAATGGAAAAGGAAGGTGTAAAGTGGCTAACAGGTTTTTCTGAGTGTAGTGGCTGAGAGATTTCTGACTCAGAGAAAGAAGAAGCCATAGTGCATCGCATCGCACTTTCATGGTTCACATCTTTATCACTGCAGTAAATCATTCTTGGGACAAGAAAAATTAATTATACCTATATGATTCGGATGCCCCTTTAGCCTATTTTAAGAGGTTAGTATTAATTAGTCACTTGAAACTTTAAATAAACCAAACTGTTGAAGCTGATTTTAAAATAATAGCAAACACTCTATATTCACTGCATTTACATTTAGTTAGTAGGGAAGAATAATAGGTAAGTTATAGACAAACACTAATGGTTTAAATGGTTTAATAAAATTTAAATCATAAATTGATCAAAAAGGCTCACTAATAATTGATAAAATTGTTTTATGAAAGACAAATCGTTATTTATTCTAATATTAAAAAAGCATGACAACAAGCAACTTGTCTGAGGTTTTAATAATATATTGATAATGAACATCACTTCTGGTCTTCAAACATCACATGACCTTCCAATTAACAAATCAAAATTATTGGTAAAAATGTTTATTATACGGACTTTAATTTTTTTTTTTTGTCAAGTGTTGTTAGCCGAGAGGTCATCGCAGCTGCCTTGCAAGCAAGTAGTTGTTTGCAGACAGTTGTTCGCCTCCCGGCCGATGCTATACATATGAGGAAAAAAAAAATTGTTTTTTTGCTGATTGGCACATTTTTGCCAAGAATTATATAATTAAATATTTTCTCAGAGAGTAATTTTATCAAGTATTGATCCTGAAGACAGATTGTAGATGAGAACACCTAACTGTTTGCAATAGTTTGTTTGACCTTGCTTACCAACTGTTTGTTTTACCATTTTAAATGTACAAGTACTTTATAAAACAATGAAGGTCATTACATTGAGATATTTATTTTCAACTATCTCTGTATATAATTTTGCTAATTTAAAGTACATTGAGCATAAAGTTTTCATTAACTTCTATTGTTTATTGTTTTAGCAAATGTGATAATCTTTTGTTACTCACTAAACAGAAATGACATTAATG
Source organism: Epiperipatus broadwayi (assembly GCA_028023455.1). Lineage (NCBI taxonomy): Eukaryota > Metazoa > Onychophora > Udeonychophora > Euonychophora > Peripatidae > Epiperipatus > Epiperipatus broadwayi. The sequence goes on along the minus strand of JAQFVV010012393.1, from coordinate 2,254,966 downwards.
CTTTAAATTGCGAACTTATATGTATATGTAAACATATATTTCAGCTTCACCTATATATGTGTTTGTTTCTTCTTAATATCAACTTCATACTGTTTTATCTGAACTTATTTTCTGTTTTGAGCATATTTCCAACAACTATTGAACTTTACCTACATGACAGCAAGTGGGATTCAATTAAAATCTCAGTATATCAATCAAACACATACAATGAACCTGCGATATATGTTTATATTTTTTCACTCATGAAAAGCTTCACTTTAATATAGCTCTACATAGAATGTGTATATATGTGTGTGTGTATGGTTATGTTGTAATGGAAAATATGTGCTGGTTAATGATTAATACATGCTGAGAAGTAAAAACGGAATAAGGAAAAAAAAGAAATATATTCTTTTTTATTAAAGAAATCTATCTAAGCTTTATGGAGCTTCAATCATATAATATTTATTTGAAAGTTAGACAATAACGAGATTTAAATGATTTTAAAAATAAGTAAGGACACTATACTCAAAACTTAATATTTATTAATAAAATAATCAGATTATAATAATAAATGTAAATAATTGGACTACCATAGTATTCGGTTCTTTCGCCTATTTTGTTTAGTATATTCATCAATGATTTTCCAGAAAAAAGATGCAAGAAATTTATATTTATGTTAATGATATTGCTTTTTTTTTTTTTCATGTATCATAGCATCGGCTGGGAAGCGAACCCGCTAACCCGGGACAACTGCTTGTAAGGCAGCTGTGCTGACCTCTCGACCACCAACGCTTGACAATGATATTGCTTTGACTCTACAAATTCAATCTTTTCCAGAAATCAAAAAGTCTTTTAAAAAGGAGTTGAAATGTTTGAAAATCTTTTTCAAAGACAGATCTTTTTCCTAATTCAATTATATTATTGTGCTCAACTTTTCATCTTAACATTGAAAAAAGATAATCAGAATATAATCTTTTGTGTCAACAATGTTAAAAACAATGCTATTCCACGTTATGTGAAGTAACCTTGAATCATAGCCTAACTTATTTTCTTTATTTATCTAAGATTAGATCTAAAATAATTTCTAATAATAATCTCCTTGTAAATTTGTCTGATACTACTTGGAGTTGTCATGCAAGTACTTTGCAGACAGCTTCATTGATAATAGCATATTCCATTAGTCCCAATTTGGAGAAAAAGTATCACATTGTATGATATTTAAACTTTGTTAAAGATATTTATTTTTAAGGAAAGCCAGGGGGAAAAAACTAAAAGAAATGTATTTGGTATTAATGTGTTAATTTATTATACTGAATGGAATATTAGACTGTTGCCTTTGGCAGGATGGCTCAGTTGGTTAGAGCATTATTTTAAAATTCAAGACTCTAAGGCTCCAGGTTCAAATCCCATGCTAGCACTGTCACTGGTTAGGCCAGTAACACCTGAAGAAGAGGGGAGAATAATACCTCTCGGAATGTTGTGCATATACTAACTTGTTTGATGTGCTATTACTAACAGCTGAATGTATTTGGAATATTTAAATAAAGTTAATTTTTTCTAAAGACATTCAATACACATATTAGATTATGGAAATAGTCCATTATAAAAATACAACTAGGACAATAGTTCATTTCTCATTTTATTTGTATTATTGTATACTGCTTAGGACAATAATAATGGAATACTCTCATTGAGCTAAAAGTTTTTAGATTTATTTTCATTTGAGTAAAATTTAAAAAAATCAGTTTGGGCAGCAGAATGGAATTAGTATATTTATTCAATTATTTGAGTGTTTGAATGTCACATAATGTTCATGATAGCTAATCATATCATTATTAATAATAATGTGCATATTTTTATTATTATATGAAAATCAGTGTATGTTCTAATATATGTGTGTTAATTTATTATTCTCAGCTAAGTATAATTTTTAATATTTTTTTCAAATAACAAGATGTGCAGGTATAATCAATTATTAAAATCTTTATAGATGTCTAAAATATCAGACTGTTATTAATAATTTTTATTAGTCATTTATTAGACCAGAAATTATCCATTTAATGGATAGTGTTTCCATAGTGTAATGTTCACTATGCCATACTCATGCAAGATAGAGACTAGTTTCTATCAGCTTTTAGCACCTTGTGGAGAGGTGTAATCATAAACATATGAGCAAAGACATGTGAAAAAGATGTATGATTCCCCAAGATGCATATTTAATGATGAAGCAGCACTCGTAAGTTGGCCTAAATCATAATCTCTTACACCTATCTTTATCATTGTTCGATATAGATTGATAGTCAATTACTACACTTTAATTGGTAAGTATCAAGCTTACTGCCCTTGCAACTATGACACAAATTACTTAATGGAAGTATATTAATAATTTATATTAGCATTTATTAGACTAGAGATTGTCCACTTAATGAATAATATTTATGTAATGTAATTTTTTGGCATAGTGAAAATTATACTACAGAAATATTATTCATTACATCAGATTGCTATATTACTATTTGTTCCTATTCTTAATAAGTAGACTTACCATAATATTTTTTTCTCAAACCAGGACAATTTTGAGAGTTTGTTCAAAACAGAAAGTAATATCTCTTATAATTGAACAGATCAAATAGCAGACTTGTTACCAAAAAACAACAATTTTGTAGTAATAATTTTTAATTATTATTAACTGAATATAACATGTTCTTAAAAAGTTATTATTTGTCACTAGTATGAACTTTCTTTAAAAAATTTTGTTATTCTTAATTGTGTCAAAAAATTCAATACAATTTATTAATTTGCAATGCAATAAAGCTTTTACTGTTGATCAGCCATTCTACCTCTTTCATCAGACCATATGTTATTCATTATTGAGAATATCCATTCAATGGAGATATGCCTGGCAGTCTGAAAATGTATTCTATAATTTGGACAAGTGGTCAGCGACAGCTACTTTACAAGCAGTTGTCCAGGATAGCGGGTTCACTTCCTGGCTGATGCTATGGCACATAAGAAAGATTGGGCAATGAAATATTCTTTTCCTTGGAATGACTGAATAGTTGCATTCATTTTTCTTTACAATTTTTATTTTCCCAAATATCATAGTTTCTGCCCCAAAAGCTTTTGCATTATTTGAAAAAGTTTTATTAATTTTTCAACTGAAACTTCAATTTCAGACCACAATTAATGCTTATTGTTGTTTATCCAAATAAAAGACTTTTCACCAGAAGTGTTTTTCCATAGCTCAATATAAGAAATTTATTGGTCATAAAATTTTATAAACTCTTGTAGGATTGTATTATTGTTAATACTTCCATTACTGTCCAGTATTTTAAAAAGCTTTTTTTACTTCTTGAGGTATAAATTGATTATCACACCTTTCCTCCAGATTTGTTTTTAATTTTTTAAGTTCAATACAATATCAGTTTCACTTGCTTTTATACTTTCCATAATCAAAATAGATTTGTTAAATAATTTGAGTTGCTCTTGCACAAACCACAAATATATTTCACTACAATCATTATCAAAAAACTGTTTTATCATTACTGGGCAGTTTTCTTGTGAAATAAAATATGAATTTAGTCCCTGACACATTTCAAGAATTCTATCAATAGCTAGAAGTAATGAAAGAAAACAGGTGTTTTCATGTTGAAGTACTTTTTAGATTAACAAATTTGCAGAATGCTTTCCAGTGATTGACACAAACTGTATAATATGAAAATATTTATAAATTTTTACTGCTAAAGCATATCCATTGGCTATACATCAACTGCAATTTGAAGGCAGTGGTGAACTATGTGAATGCCACAACCAATGCCTACAACATTTCTTATCAATTCCTTTTTTAACCTGCTGTAAATATTATTTTCCCCTCTCCATTTAACACTCCTTAGTTTGAATTACAATTATCTCCACAAAATCAAATATTTTTTTTGTTATATTATGAGGTCTGTCTACTGACATCAAATGGTTTGTCAGTATTTCTGCAGATTCACTGGAAACTGATTGAAAAATCTAAAAGTTCAACTTTTACTCCATAATCTGACACAAAATAAACAACACATGGCACAGTTTTAATTTATTTCCTGTTGGAAAAATCCATTGATATTGTCACAAAATTTGTTTTGTTTAAATCTTCATAAAGTTGCTGAAACAACAGTGGCTCAGTCACATTAACAATGACAGTTTCACATTTTATTCTGGATAGTCTAAATTTTGTTTCAAAAAGCTTTGATATCAATTTAGATTAACAACCAGCAGACTTAATGCTAAGATTGTGAATATCAGCATGAAATGCAAAAGTTGCTTCTTCAGCAGCTATTAAAAATTCTTGGTCACTTGGATCAGCATTTGTAAAATATGACATTATTTTTGAAGTATTACCTGAAGCTACTAGCCTAGCCTTATATTTTGCACATTTTAAATGTTTTTTATTGTCTGAATGTCTACTATGAACTATCGAAAAATCTGAAAAATACTGTTCACATTTCTCTTTCTCAACATAGCCAAAAACTTTTTTAAAAAATGAATCATATTTTTTTAATTCATTCATACACACACAATTTCTTTTTGGCACTTTGAGGGTCAAGTATTTTTAATATACACTATATAATATTACACCAAAAAATTATTGCAACAACTCGTAACCTGGACTCATCTGGAATTGCACATTCACAGTAATCAAACGTGGAAATTATGCGAACTAATCTTCAAACCGAGGATTCCCCATTCAAATTAACCATTTATGGTACAAATATAGTTGTTGTATACTCTGATTAATAAGTTTGAGATACGTGTTGAATAATTTATATTTTTAACAGTTTTTGTGTATAGCATTCAGCATATATATATATTTGGCACTTTTCAATTTTTCTCAAATAATCCAGGACAAAATGATATACTAGCCAGGATACTGGGACTATACCTTCAAAATGGGAGAGACCTAGACAAAATGGGACATGTGGTAAGCCTAATTGTCATGTTTATCATTATTTAAATTAGAAGGCGGAAAAAATAATCATGGTTTTGAGATTAATAGAAAATTTTGATTTGATGAAGATTACAGTAGCGATAAGATTAATAATGTCAACGCACCTATATGTATTTATAATCATATGTTGAATGGGAAATAAGATAACTCAGTTCAACAATTCTACACAAGAAATAAAGTAAATGAGATAATATAATCTTGATCAATTTTACTTCTAATTCTCTAATTCTATTTTAACTTTACCAAGGATTAAAATAGACCACTACCTTATTCATATTTCATAGGTTGTTATAATCTGGATTTCCAGATCGACTGGGATCTCACATATTTTAATTTTTTTAGTATTTAATAATCCTTTCTATATATCTTTCAAAGTGAAGATTATAGAATATAGTGTGTGTTTGTAAGATTGAGTAACTGGTTGTGTTTATAAACCATAAATGATTTTTGTATATATATATAAAAAAAAGCATAGCAGCGCAAAAAATTAAAAAAACTAGGTAATTTTTGAGTGCATTACATATACATGCTTTAATAGTTATCACATATTGTACATATATGTGATATATAAATATTGCCCAAAGACAATGAGAATTCAGAAAGGAACCCAAACTAACTCAAAAAATGACAGCTGTCGTCCATTATTTTGTAGGGTTGAAGATAATTCAATTAATGCTCAGACAGATCTGACCTATTGTTGACCTGATTGTCTTGACACAATGTTATTGTATGTATATTTACATATCTATTCTATAATAAAATTTTTCTTCCACGTACTGAAATTAAATTTATAAATATTTAAGCGTTGTTTTATTTATTTTGAAAAGAATGTTTATTTTGCAGTTACTTTAATTAAAATGAATTAGGAGTCACTTAATTAAAGTAATCAGTTAGGTGCTAAAAACAGTGAATGAGAATGTTGTTATAGTACTGTGTTACCGTAGCTAAACCGCTTGAAACTTGATAAAATAATTTAATTAAAAATACAAGTTGAAAACAAAGAAGCAATTTTAAAAAATATTCAAATACAGAATTAAATTTCACAACTTCCGTAAATTGAGTATAATGTATTTTTTTAATCCAAGAAATGTCTTGATTTCATATTGTGAAAGGGTAATAAATATATGCGATGTCTACAATTTCTAAATTTGATTGGTTCTTTTTTATTTGTTTTGTTTTACTTTGCCTTTTAGAGTTTATTTCAACTAAGGATTCTCTTATTTCTTTGTTACAGCTTTTAAAAAGCTTCTTCTGTAGAAATCCCACGAGCTTAAATATTTATTTAATGAAATTTGATGTAGTTTTTAAAAAGTCATTTCTTGATCAATTCAATTCAACGACTTTAAACATTTATTTAATGAAATTTGTTTTAAAATATTAAACAACTATATTTTACAAACATATAACAATCCATCTTCTACTTTATATATATCTTATAATTTTTGAAAAGTCTTATTGTAATTATTAGTGCCCACGCCTGTAACATGGGTTCAAATCTAGCTGCAATTTGCAAATTTATTAGACCAATGAATAATTTTAAGCAGTTTTAAAATGTTATTTTTCATATAGCCAGTCCACAGATAACTTACCTTATAATCTGATTACTGTTATTCTTCTCTTTTATTTTCTTTGCATATCTTCATATATATATATTGCTTATAGCACTTCTTTTATATACACTTCAATGCAAACAAACTTTCTCAAAAACTTCTTTATTTTCCTTACAGTTTCAACTGTCCAGCAGTCTTCATTAGAGCTCTATGCTAAAAATAAATAAAGAAGTTATTAAGAAAGTTTGTTTGCATTGAAGTGTATATGAAAGAAGTGTTATAAGCAATATATATATATATGAATCTGATTACTGGTTAGTAAATAGATATCTATTTTTAGAAAATAAAACTTGCAAAAAACACAGATTATTCTGATAGGTAATGAAAGCTACTAAACATCACATGATCAACATTCTTTATGCTTACACAAGCTGTTTACACAGAGGCTAAATTCTCCATACAGTAGCACCAATAGGATTATGGTGACTGTGGTTATTAAAGAACCAAAGACACCAAAAAGTATGGATGCTGAACTGAGTTCATATATATACAAGTATACAGGCTAATGAGCTTAAATTGAAAACATTATTGTGTTTTCATTTTGGACTCAAAACTTTATAGTTATCTAGTAAGATAAAATGGTAGCTGCTGGAGAGTTGCATTAGATCCTAAAATCTAGGTGCAGTGCTTTCAGATCCAAGGATCCTCACTGATGAAAGCCACAAGTTAAAAACTAATGGATATTGGATGAGTAGGCACTAGATAGAACTTTTATGCAAAAACCTTATTGCATCAATTGATTGCTCTGGCTTGCACTGAGTGGCACTACTGTATGGAGAGTTTAGCCTCTGTGTAAGTAATGAAAGACAGGAGATGCTGCTTTATCTTAATATCAGAAATAACTTAAATCTATTAGTGCTGATTATGCTTGGAAAATTCATATTTATTAAGATCAAATATTGTACCATATCATGTGAATCATTTAATTTATTTTTTATAAACTAAAAAAAAGTGAATAAAGACTACAAAGTTTAGAAGATCCTAAAATTGAAGGTTTAAGCTGGTGCTTTATATGCAAATACACTTAAATAAAGTCTTGATGAAGGATGTATAAATTTTACAAAAGTGGCTGATAAATCTATACTAAACAAAATACATGTATAACTAGAACTTTATAACATTTTTATAAAAGAAAATATTTTTAAATAAAATTATTTTAAATTAAAACAAAAATTTTGTTTTAAATATTTATTTTTTTAGAATTATTTTAAAATACATTGCTCTTGACAATTTAGTGGATTTACAAAGATTGTTAATGTTTACAATTTATAACTATTTGGGTTTAAACTTCTAAGTTTTATCAGACAGTGCTAGAACATTTTATTAAGCAATGAAAGAATATGAATCTATGTGATGGCTTTTTAGATAAAATGGAAGAGTAAAATGTTGCATAAACATGAACTCTAAGGTGATGCTATATTTGACAAATTAAAAAGTAATTTCATTACAGTGATATAAATACTTCATTTAAATTATATGCCCATTGCTCAGTGTATTTTAACCAATGATAGAGATACCATAATAGAGAATTGAAGATGGTTTGAACCTATTCATATTATTTTTTGCACTTGCTTCATGACATTCCATGAGACTGAACATTCAGTTAATATTAATATTATATTCTTCCCAATTTACTCTATGAGAATGAGATGACTATTCCATGTTGAATCATTCTTCATCTACATTTGTAAAGACATATCTTCACTATATTGACATATATAGCAAAAACAGTTATAGATTTTCTAAAAAAAAAATATAGTAAAATTTGAGCATGGTTTTCCAAAAATCAGATCCCATTCATGTCATAACAATTAAAGAGATACAACACCAATTGCTTTCATTTTTGGAATGTGACTGAAGATAAAATACAATTAATAACAATATTAAAATATTTCAGAAAAAGAAGTTATGCAGAAGAGTTTAAAAGATATTATCACAGAATGCTGTCACAAATAGGGGAAAGGACCCATGTGATATATATGGGCATAATTGTGCCTCACAAATAGTCGTCTTTAACTTTTTATTTTTTATTTCTTTATCGTTTCTTTTTATTCCAGAGATAAAATTGTCATACTCATTTACAAATGATGATGAATGATTATTATTTATATACATCAACATGTTTGTTGCTGGTGTCAAGCATTGGTTGGTTTAATACTGACAAATCTTTTAGTCTGAAGTTTAATATGGCAAATCTATCATAATAATTTTAATAGAAATAATTAAGAATTTTTTTTATAAATCTAAAAATTTCATTATAATTAATATTGCTTTGAAATTCATTTAAATGAATCATAATGTAAAACAGTATTAATATTCTACCTCAAAAGTTAGTGCAAATCTTGTGGGTTTTTTTTTCCATTAAATTAGATCATTTTTATTGAAATAACTATTTTTAAAAAAAACAATAGATTTATAGTATTTCCAATTTAAAATATTTTTAAAAATGGAAATTATAATTACATATAAAATGATAATTTTTTTAATTTATAATTTAGAAATTGACTTTTATATAACATCTTTCCTGAGCTTTAGAGAATACTTTGATACTTTCAGTAATACATTTCATTTTTTTAATATAATAAATTGGCCATTCAATTTAATTGATGTGGTATTGTTTTTAAAAAATAAAGTTAAAAATAATAAACTGCTTGATTATTCTATTCTAGAGCTCAATTGTAAGCTTGCATATTAGAAGATCGTATCAAACAAATTCTTCACCTATTTTCTGTTTATTAACTTTTATTATAGAAAAGCCTTCAACAGTTTCATTTTTTAAAAAATAATATTCAAGATAATAATTTCAATTAAGCACTCTAAAATTTGTTCCGTTAATTATTCAAACTTACAATTGATGAATTTAGAGCCGAGTAATATAGTGTGAGTCGATTACTGCTAATATAATGTAGATGCTGAATATAGGACGTGATGTTTTTGTTTATATAACTGATTTTAAGATAATATTGGACTAGAAAGTATTATTAATTATGTAAGAGCAACTCATTAATGATTGTGTTTTATATTTATCACTTTTTACTAAAACACGATTCAGAGTAAAGTTTGTAAAAAGTGAAATTGTTTATAGTTTTTAATTAGCTAAAATATAATTTCACAAGCATTTATTGACTATAAAAGCATAACATTAAATGTTAGCACATACTATATATTTTCAAATAAAGAACTCAAAATATTATTTATAAAAAATAAATTCTGTTTCATTTTAATTATGATTAGATGTTATACAGCTTAGCTTAAGTAATGAAGATTCTCTTGAAACTAATACTGACAATCCATATTGTTGTAGCTTAAAATTTAGTTATTGAACTTTATATATATTTTTAATAATAAAGTTTTACATATAAAGTGTAATTTTTTAATAATAAAATTAATGTTGGTTTCTCTAATTATAAAGTAATTTTTTTACAAGTATATAGTTTGTAGATAATTTTATACCCAAAGATAGATTCAGTTAATTAAGCAATAGAATGTTACTGCTAAATGACAACTCTGAATCATCATCAATAGCTAGCTTGCCATTCATTAAATAACTTAATTAAGCATCTCAGTTTAACAAAAGAAAGGAAAACTATGCAAATTTATTCTTTGCATAACTGTAAAAATACTGTTGATCACATAGTACTGAAAATAAATTAGAAAATGTTATGTTAGCTAAAATAAGATATATTATTTGGCTTATCTTTATTTAATAAGATCATATAGAATTGCTATAACATTTACAGTTATATAGTTTCCACATCTGATAAATTATGATAATTCATGACAATTTTCACATTAAAAATAATAATAATAATTTTTATAATCCTTATGCTATATATTTATGATTAATAATATGTTTAAATATTTATTTGTTAATATCACTGATTCTCAATTTTAAATTATTTTTAAAATAAGATATTAATAAAATTAAAGTATATTTTTCAATATTTACTATTGAAAAAAAATTTGTGACATATAAAAGCATTATAATTGCTTTTTTTTTTATGTAAACATTCAATAAATATTCAGTTTTAAAAATATATTGTTTTTTGAAAATTATAATAAGGTTGTATAGAAAAAATGCCACTTTCTCATCAGTAATGCTAGGACGTAATCCTTATCTTATACACTTCTATAATAATCAGCATATTATTTTATGCAATTACTTTGAAATTATTCCTCCTTGTCACAACTGTAAATGTTCTTTTAGGTATTTTTATTTCATTTATTAACAAAACTTTAATTTTTTTAGTAGAATAATATTATTCCTCACAAAATTATTTTTCATCATATTTTGTATTTATCTTAAGTTTCTTTTAATCCCTTTTAATATTTCAAATCATATATTTAACTATAATGTCCAATCATCAAAGAGAAAACATATATTACAAAATAATTTAATATAATCTATAATTTGATAGAAATCATTTTCTAATCAAAAAATACTAATTTAAAACTGTTAATTCAAGGAATTGTTATATATATGAGAGGGTACCAAAAATAACTTGAATTTTGTATAAAAAATTGTGCCCTTATTTTTAGGTACTGCTTGTTTGTTGCAATGTACTATTCTAAATGTTGTATTACACTTTTTAAAGTAGTCCTGAAACTCTTACAATGATGCTCTTTAATGCCTCTGTTGTTTTTTCTTCATCATTTCAAAGTCTGCAAAACTCATCAGGTGGAATAAAAAGAAGTTGCAAGAAGCAAGATCAGATGTACGACTGATAGATGAGTCATGCTGTTTTTTTAATTAAAAATTGTTTCACACTCAAGGTTTTGTGCATTGATGCATTATTGTGATGAAGCTTGTAACCCCACTTTGCCACAAATTGGTTTGTTTTTATTTTACTGCACCACACAAACATTTCAGAACTTTTAGGCAAAATGTTTGACTTTTAACAATGAATTCTGAATGAACAATGCCATTTGCATAAAGGAAAAAAAATCAGCACCACTTGACATTGGAATTCACTCACCAATGCTTTTTTGGAGATGTGGTAAATTTGACCCTTCCATTAAAGAACTCTTAAACTTGTGTTTCCCCTAGAGCATCTTGCTTGTAAGCTATTTCAAGCATTATAAGTATTTCTCTACCATTTTCTCTAGCAGTAAGAATCTCATATTGTTTCAATTTTTCAGCCATTACAAAAATCAATAAGTAAGTTAGACATACTTAATAAAAAAATTTACTATATGGTCATGTCACTACATCTTTATTCAATGATACTGATGACAGACTGATGCAGGAGGATTCCCACAATAAGAATCTAGCATCAGAAGCATATACTACAACATGATTTCTCTTCAGAAGACAATTCTGGTTACTTTTGGGTATTCCCTCATATATATACATTTAAGTAAATGACCCCTTCTCATCAACTATGCTGAGATATGTTTTAATTTCATTTATTTTTAAAACTTTGTAATTTTCTGTTCAAATAATAGCATATTAAAAAAATTATGAATGAAAGCCTCATATATTAATCAATTTCGATCAATTATTAAATGTAATGCCTTTTTATTAGTGTAGTTAATGTGTTGGGTGTAATATTTTGATTAAGATTTAACTAAACAACAAAAAGTCTGACCATAATCAGCTCTAGAAAATCAAATCGTTTTACATTCATTAATGTAACTTTTTTATTATTTTTAAATTTATCTAATAAGATTTAATTTGCTAATGTAATACTAATAGTTAATAGTTAAGCTTATGTAAACACACATAAACACAGTGGTTTATTATAAAAAATTTAGCATAGCTCTTTTAACAATTTTAAAATTGACTTTTTATTTTGTAATGGCTTGCTTACTGTTAGCTACTTTAAAAAAGAATTGAAAAAAAAAACTGCACTTGAAAATAAAAAACAATTTCTTATTAGAATAGTGTTAATAAAGTTTGAATGAGTAAAAATCTGCTATATATTTTATATATGTGGGTAAAAGAAGAAACAGGTGTTACTGACTTCATTGAAAAAATTAAAAGACTGAAGTAGTTGGGCTGAACATATTGCTAGAAGAGATGATAATAGATGGACAATTGAAATCTTAAACTGGATTCCAAGAGATTGTAAAAGACCCAGAAAGAGACCACATGTGAGATGGATGTATGAAATAAGAAAGTATGCAGGGATGATGTGGAGAAGAAAAGCTAAAAATTGGAAATAGATTGAACTTGGAGAGACCTCCATCCTGCAGTAGATTAATATTGGTTGATGATAATGATGATATTGGCATTTGTACATTTTCAGGAAGAGCAACTGTGTTTAATAAAATAAAACACCAATGCTTTATCAAGATCATAATTGCCTTCAACTGAGTAAAAAAAACAGTAAATAATCATGTGATTGTAGCAGAGATAATTATATCATGTAGATTGTCTTAAATTTAGTAGTATTTTTAAATCTTTATTTATTTGCATGAGGAAACTCTTTTAAACAGTTGATAATTTGTTTTCATCAAATTTGTTAATGCAATTTGTTTTTTTTTTTATGTTTCTATAGCTTCCCTGTACGTATTTAGATATAATTTTAGTATGTGATAACCAGTGTCTAAAACATCTAGAACATATATATATATATGCTTCAACCAAAAACCTCAGCTAAAGAGTTATTATAAGTTAATGAGAAAACTTGTTTGGCTCAGAGGAAAATTTTATTCAATAGAAGTTAATAGTTTCCTGGCAACATCAAAAGGTTATTTCTATTTACATTAACATAGTCATGTTATTTCTGTTCTTTATTATAATAACAATCCATGAAAATATTTAATTCGACATATGTATATCTATTGTAACACTATATTTTTAATATCTAAATCAATAATCATAACTATGAACTCTAAAATTTTTTATTGGCTTATCAAGTAAAGCAAATATTAAATGTTTATTACTGTTATTGTGTTAAATAATAAAATTGGAAGTGATATGCATATTTTCTCACATATTACTACCTAGGGGAATAGATTGTTAAAATTATCCAAGATGTTTTCCATATAGATTTTATCAATTATAATGTCCCAGAAATATGCATCTCGATTTTTTTAAAAACACAGTTGATATTTAAGAAAAAATAAGCACACACACACACATAAAAACAATTTTGGAATAAAAAATAACAAGATCAAAAGATACTATACTAACTTACATGAAAATAATTAAGAAAGTTTTACTAGCACAGTGTCAAGCTGTAATTCTAAATATTCAATTAATGATGTTCAATATGAGCTCAATTCAAGTCATAAGATAAAAGACTTTGAAAAGATAAAAATGGGCATCTTATTTTCATATCTAAATGCAATTATATAGACCAATCTTAAGCGTCTTGAAACAAGAGTTTGAATATATTAAATTATTCACTTTATTTACATTTCTTTTTATATCTTATTAACACTTGCAAAATATTGAAATTTCAGCCAAAAACATCACATGACCACCACTTCTTATGCTTCCTTATAACTGTTTTAAAACAGGCAAAACTCACTATATGTATGGCCACACACAGCAAGCTAGAGTAATCAATGGATGCCAGAAGGCTTGTGCATAAAATTCTCATCTAGTGCCTACTCATCCAATATCCCCAGACTAGTTTCTGGCACTAGATGGGGATTTTATGCACAAGCCTTCTGGCATCCATTAATTACTCTAGCTTGCTGTGTGTTGCAATACGTATAGTGAATTTTGCCTGTTTTAAAACAATTTAAAGCAAGCATAAGAAGTGGTGGTTATGTGATGTTTATTGGCTTAAAACCAATCCTGCCTAATATGATACTGGTGGATATAGTTATTAAAGAACCAAAGACACCAAAATGTATGGGTACTAAACTGAGTTCAGACCCATATGACTATATAAGCTGATGAGATTGGATTGAAAACATTAGGGTGTTTTCAGTTTAAGACTCATAGTTTTGTAGCTAAGTGGAGATAAAAGGTGGCTGCTGGAGGGTTGCATTAGATCCTAAGATCTAGGTGCAGTGCTCTCAGATCCAAGGCTCCTTGCTGACGAAGGCCATAAGCCAGAAACTAGTCTGGGGATATTGGATGAGTAGGCACTAGGGATTTTATGCACAAGTCTTCTGGCATCCATTGATTACTCTAGCTTGCTGTGTACACGTATAGTGAGTTTTGCCAGTTTTAATATTGAAATTTACTATGTGTCAATATTGGAAGATGTTATAGTTAATGTAAAATAAAAAATTATTGTGCAGTTTATTCATATTTAATATCACTAATTGAATATTCACCACAAGTGTGGCGTTTGTTTTCTCTATAGAATTATACTTACTACAATAAAAGAAAATATTTAAAATAATATTAATGTAATCATAAATTTGATTATGATACTGCACTACCAATAATATATCCAATAATAATCATAAAATGCTAAAATGAATTTATTCTTAGTGTTAAATAAAATGGGGCGTTAAAATAAATAAAAGAGAAATCATTTAGCTTAATATTTTACTATTGCAAATCATTTATTTGTATAATAAACAATTGTGTGTTTTATTTAATTTTCAAAATAATATTTAGCTCTCATTTTAAATATTTTTGTCTTAAATTTTGCCCTTTAAACTCTTACAGTTATCAAATCTCATCTACTACTAATCATTTCCTAGCAACATGAGCTGAATTTTCCAGTACAAATCCAAAAAGTGAAGTATTGTGGGCAAAAAATTATGAAATGACTAATCACATGACAGAAACTTATAAGTACAATCACTTGTCAAAATTTGTATAGTTTTCTTTAATTATAGTGTGTTGAAGAACTACAATGGATTTAAACCTTTGTTATTCTTCACCAATATCCAAGGAGAAACCTGCTACACACTTGCCTTTAAAGGACAAATGTTTCTTTTATATCATCCAAAATGAAGAAATTAAATTATTAACAACATTTATCATTCAGTAATATATTTAAAGGAATGAAATTTTAATATTTTGATTTAACTGTGATTTTTTTTTAATTACTTGGGGAATGCTATAGCTTGTTATAATATGGCAATAATTATTTATTTCTTTTTTAAATGATTAAAATCACTTGTTTAGAATTATATTGGCTACATCAACTTAAAGTTTTTACTGAACAGTATAAAATTCATGGGAATTTATGGATTGAAGTATTATTTCATTTTGAAGGTATAAAAACTATCTAAAACAGTAAACCCAGTATTATAAAATGAATTCAAGTTGGTGGATTAATGAATCACTTGGTCTCACATTTGTGAAAATGATCTGAACTCTAACTGAATAACATAAAATTGATTTGAGACAATGGATTAATAAGTCTCTTCATATTAGACTGATAAAAAAACTACTTAAAAAATTGAATATTTTGAAAAAACTAATTTAACTTATGGATTAATATTTTTGTTTGATACTACAGTAAATACTGTAATCCAAAAGATAATGGATTTATATTCATTGGTATTATAGCTTCATAAATATGCCTAGAGATGTCATAATTTAAAAAATCTATTCCTTAAAAAGAATAAATTGTTATGGCAATACCTGAAGGAATATGGATAAATAATTGGTGATTTGTTGAATGCTTTTGAAAAATCAATATTATTGAATTTCTTCTATAAAAGCTCAGCCTTCAAAATTAATATGCCCTTATGAAATTCATCTTAGTGGAAGTTTATCACATTATAAAATGCCAAAATGGTATCTTTTATCCAATGGAAAATATTTAAAGTGTGCCTGAATAAAGTTTCTTGGATGTTTATTTAATGACAGTGGATTATAATTTTTTTTTATCCTATAGTTAGTTAATTTGTTTAATTATTTTAATATTTTAAAATCATTATTATTATGGTTTAATAAAAATTCCCCAAAAAGAAAATTCTACAATAAAGACATGGGTAATACATTGTATTTATTAGTGAAATTGGGTATAAATGTGTGTTGCAATTCTAATATTCATTGGAGATCAGTTGTGTTAAACTTTAAGATAAAGTCAAATATGCAAAAATCCAACTTAATAGTTAATGTCATATATTTTTTATTGATCCTTTAAATCAAACTCATATTTTCTCTAATAAAAAATTTAGAATAAATAGTTAAATAATTATAAGTTTTCCTTTCTTATTTTTCCCAAAATGCACTTGTATGAGTTAATAAAGAATATTATAGCATTGCTAACCATAAATATTATTGCCTAGTTGAGTTTAACTCATAAAAATATGATGTTAAAGTTTTAATTCTAATGTTAGCTTAAAATATATATTAAATTATGCCACCAGTATCTATGGTAACCAGGTCACATTAAAATTATATATTTTAAGAATAATAATATGAGTTGGGTAAATGCTTTGCTCACTCATTGAGAGAGTTAGTCTAATACTTATAAGAAGAAGTTGTTGCTATTACATTTATTATTATTAGCATGCTTAAGGCTGCAATAAAATATTCTGATATTCCATCTGCAGTTAATGCTTAGGTTTTAAATAAACACTATACAACCTTCTCCAATAGAGTGTTTTTCTGTATCATATATATGATAACACACAGGTATAATAGTACAATATAACTTATAATCTTTTTAGAGATTGTTATTATGATTATGTTTATCTAAATATTTTATAATTGTTTTATAATTAATTATTATTTTTTTATTATATGGCTATTTTTCATTAATTGAAAATTATCAACATCTTCTACACATTCTATAGTAAATATGGTCACAATTATACTTTATTTAAGAAATAATACCTTTTAGTTAATTTACTGGCACCTCTTCATTTTTACTATTGAATTCATTAAGATGTGAATAGTTACAATAAAATCTCTTTGCTATCTTAATCATAGATCACTTTAAAATTGATGAGATTAATAATTTTTCAGAATAGTAATTCCTCTATTTTATTAAGAACCCTGAGATAAGTGTCTGATCCAAACAAATATAACCTGAGAATGAGAAATAACTTGCTAGATTTATTAAATATAAAACACAGAAGTTTTATTAGAACAGTTATTCATCCATTTTATACACAGTTATACATTTTGTGTAGTAAATACCCTGAGATTATATTATTACAGTTTATGAGAATACCTCAAATCATTACTGACATTAATATAATTAGACTCACATATAGTTATGCAAATCAGATAGTATTTGATTATTATATTAGTGAAAATAATTTTTATAGATATTAAGCTTTAAATATTATTTTTGGTAAAATGTTCTCCTTTAGATTAAAACTTTGTATATTGGTCTAGTTCTAGTTGAGTCCCCATTCCTCAGCCTCTTCTCTTGTTCCAGGATCTTATGTGTTGTTTACATATATATAAAATCTTAACAACTGAAAAAAAATTAGTTTGAGATATGTTGTTTGTTAAGACAAAGAAAATATTTTTTGTAGATTCAACGCATTAAAAGATAGTTATTTAATTAATTTTTTTATTTTAAATTAGTATTTTAAAGAACTTCTCATGGGTTCACATCTTAAGTATACATTTAACAAACCCAAGTTTTTCATAAAGCATTTTTTTCATCTTTTAATTCTAGTTTCCAACTTCCGAAAACAGAGTTTCATAATGTAATTGACACTAGTGAAAGAATATCTGCTTGCTATTTTATTGATATGAGTTCAAATTTGATTCAGGTGAAATATTTTTACCATTTTTAATCAGACACTAAAAAACTACAATCATGGTGCACGTTCTGAGAGACAGTGATATTCAGGGTTATCCTGAATTGAAAAGAATAGCTAAAGATCAATTTGCATCGAGTCTTTACATCAAAATAGTATGCCAATCCCAAATCTGAATGACCAATTGATTGATAGAGTCAGACTAGTACCTACTATTGATTGTTAAATGGATGTCTATTTATTTTTAGTTAAAGTCCACCTGGATGTAACAACATTGATTATTAAAGTGATGTTTATATATTTTTAATTAAAGAGTAAAACAATGGAAAATACCCAAATTCTCACTACCTGGAAATTGTCAATTCTAGTGATTAATGATTTTTTTGAGCTCATTGAAAAGGTGTTCTTTTTTGTTGTTGTTTTACTTATCTTTTCTGATCTCTTATTATTAATATCTATATTATGTATCTCTACAAGGGAATGTTGGTAACAGAAGCTAAACATCATTTCAAAGTACAAAAAAGATAAATTATGTTATAGTGAAAATCATGTGTGGTAAGATAAAAAAACAATGTTATAATATTATAAAATTCATGCATTACTGAAAAAGAATAAGTGATATTTTTTGAGTGCTATTAAGATGTATCATGTGGCCAACTGAAAGTTATTTGTATATTTACAATATTGTTATGCAGGAAAACTGGAAGCTGAAAGGGGAAGGTCATCATTATATGAAGCTTAATGCAATAAAAATAGAAATCAATTGTTTACAGACATAGAAATGTTAGAAGTTAGGGGAATAAGATAGATTGGACTGAATGATTTTAGAATGATACTTAAAAGCAATACAGTGGCTGTCACTAAAAGGAATAATATTTTAATAACTATCATTGGCTATGATCTATTGATAACAGTTCATACCATATAATACTAAATTGTCTAAGCACTTTATTACTTTTACACAATGCTTTATTTACCACCCTTGCTTACAGTTAAAAGTTTTGATTGTCCCAGCAATCTTTTTCAGAACTTTATATTTCCTAACCTCAACTGTTGAGTGTTGAGGTTAAAAGATATAAAGTTCTGAAGAAGATTGCTGGGGGAATCAAAACTGTAAACTGTAAGAAAGGGTGGTAAATAAACCATTGTGTAACAGTACTAAAGTGCTTGGACAATTTAGTATTATATGATATATATTTAGCAATGCAATAAGAAAGAATAGTTATTATACTTCTTGAAGATAACAATTCAGTTTACTGATGTTGATTAAACATTAATATAATGCAAGTTTGTGACTCAACAATTGAGTTTGTTTAAAAACTGAAGGATTTTCTGAACAGTTGCAATCAGAATGTAATAAAACTCACAAATAAAATATACTCTTAATGATCAGTAACTGATATATATCAGAAATGATATGAATCAAATGTTGTTGATTTATAAATAATCATAAACAGCAATGGGATAGGAGGAAAAACGATTGGTATACATTCATGGATCTTTTGGAACTAGCAATGAATGACATTTAGTTTTAATAATAAACTCATCATTTATCAGGAGCAAATTACAAATTAGTTTTGTGTATTCTTAGAGTGAAACTTAAAAATAACTCTAAGATTATTCAACTTATTAGATGTCACTGAGAGGATATATCTACATTTGTTATAGTAAATTTAACATTTTGGATATAATTGATATAGATCCGGATGAACTGTAAATGAAAATGAAAGAAATAAACATTTTTAAATAAATAAATAAATAAAAATAAAGATGAATCCAAGAATAAATTGAATAGAATCAAATACCTAGGAAAAATCAAAATATCAGAAAATATAACTAATTTATTTTTAAAGGAATTGAATTTTTATATTCTAAATAGTAGAAAAAACAATATTATCACAACATTTTCAAAGACATTTAAAATGAAAACAAGCTTGGAAAAATAAAGGCTATCTTTCAGGGAATTTGTGAAATTAAAAAGAAGCTTCAGCCATGATTCATTTTGTTGAAAAATTCCAATATACTAATTATAACAAAAAAATATCAAAAATTAAACAGAGATGGAATAAATATATAAAACAGTCATACAACAAAGACATCAATTAAGACCATTTTAATGATGTACATATATCATAAAAGAATTTTCAATGATGAAAAAAATGCCATATTAGTCTTGATATATTAAAGCCATTAGGCTTGGTAGCATTGCATCAGAACATTTGCATAAACTGAAAAAGAATGAACAAAATTAGTAGCAAATTGCATCCATTAATATGAATATACTTCCAATTGGAATAAATTTAATATATACATATTATTGATTTTCCTTTTCATTTGTATTTGTAATTCCAATTTACAAATATTTATTCATCTACATAATGAAAGTTTCTTTTTTCTTTATAATCTAATGCTAAGAGCACTTTTGGTGATGTTCACTGTAATCATAGCTCTCTTAGGTAATTGTTGTTGCTGTTTATTTATACTATTTATACTATAATTATGCAAGAATTTTTATTTAAATTAGCTCATTTAAATATTCCATTTATTAGACAATTATATTTTGTTTTCTCTACTGTTTATTACATTTCTATGATTGCCAATCAAAAAAAGATGTCAGTGTATGTAAATGGTCAAATTACATATTTTATGTTATATACAAGTAAAATTATTTTGAAAATATAACATATTGCAGTCTTGCATTAAAACAAATTTTTTATAAATTAATATTAGAAAAGAGTGAAAAACAAGTACTGGTGATATACTTTAAATAATTTAAATTATTATGAAATTTTTGAAAGAAGTCTTTATATAATTTATTAATCACAAAATAAGGTCTTTGATTTAGTTACTTATTTTAAATTATGAAAGGTGGTGCTTCATATTTTATTGTTCTTGTAATGAATTTTTATATGGAGCTAAAATTCTATTGAAATAAGTAATGGAGATACATACTGTTTTATATTGATAAAAGAGTTAGGCAGAGCTGCATTTGATAATTCACCTATTCAATCTGTCACCATATTTGTATAAGAAAGTCAGATTTTTTGAAGTAAAATGTAATTCAAAATAGGTGGAAGAAATATCAGTCTTTTAAATAATTCAATGATATCACACTTATAGCTGAAAATAAAGACCAAAAAACTGTAGATAAATACAAAGACAAAAATTATAATGACGTATAATGAAAATGTGAAAATAATTGACAGTTTTGCCTCCTTGTATTATTCATCATCTATATAGAATCCAGTATTTAAGAAATTTTCTGCAATGTAATGATGGGTAGTCGAAAAGCCTTAAAAATAGTTTAAGTGCATAAATTATATCTTAAAAACAAACATTAGAATTTTCAATTTAGGGTGCTTGATTTTATTACTTATGGATATGAAATCTGCACTCTGAAGAAGTCTATAGATACAATCCTGATTTTTTTAAATTATGTTACTAATGAAGATGTATAAGAATTTCATAGATACTGGTAACAAGTAAATGCTTGGTTATATTCATCTGAATCCTTATTTCAAACACAAAGAATCGGGTTTATTTTTTTCTATTTAGTTCATGTGTATGACAATCTAGTTCATCAGAAAAATTCTTAGAGAAGACAGAGGTGAAAAAAGAAAATGATGACTAGCAGTGAGGTGAATTTATTCTATCACCATTATCACAAAATTCCAAACAGATGATAAGACATTTTGGAAAAAAAATCTATTCATACAACCACTAAAGATGAGTAATGGTTTGACTAGTAGCTAGTAAAAATTATAATGAAACTAAAAAAATTATAATTTATTTAATTATACATAGTTACTTACTTGGGTTATTATGTCATGTTTGAACACCAATGTGACGTAATATTTTTATATGATTGTATTTTTATTGTGGTTAATAAAAAAGGCACATTGTTGTTCACTAATAAAAAATGTAAGTTAATTGAACAAATTTTGATTTCACCATTTGATATAATAAAAACTAAAAAAAAAAAAAAATTACTGCAATTTTAAAGCTATCAACTTACTATCAATCTTCTACATCGTTTTTCTTGAGATTAATATAAAAACTGAAGGAAAATTTGCCTTTGTCTTTCCAAGAAAGTAAATTGTAAAATTAGTTTTATTTTTATGGACAATTTACAAGTAGTTAGTGGTATAATTCATAGATATAATGAATGATAACATCCATTGCATTTAGGCTTTATTGATGATGATAAGATTTTTGATTCTTTGTATTACTAACAGTAATTACTGTTCTACAACTCAAGAAATTGAAATGGCTTTTATATGAGAAAAATTAAGCTTTAGGTATTTTATAATGTTTTTTGTTCAATATTAATGTTTAAAATGTACCCATAAGCATTATAACCATTTTATATGTTAATAACTTCGACTATAGTAGACCACAATAAATACTATTGATTTTCTGATTATTGAATACCTTTTGCACACTTATCTTAAAGAACTTTAATTTCTGGCATCATATCTATCACTTTTTCATGTTTAATTTGTTACAGTAAATCTTTAAATTATGAAGAGTTCTTCCAAATAATGTATTTTGTAAATAAAGGTTTTAACTTAAATTTTGTTACCTTTTGAAAATAAAATTTGGAATTTTGAAATACTAGATCAATGTAGAACTTGAAAATCTGGGTTCAAATCCCCTTTAATTACATCTAGATTAAGTACATACATTATATTTGTATTTCAATATTAGATCAATGTATATACTGTATACTGGATTCATTAAAATAACATGATTTGATTTTTAGGATATCCTAAACAGAGGTGAAGATACAATCCATAAACTTTGAGATCCAGAGTCTGAAACTTTGCCACTGGCTCCATTCTATATGTAGAATGCAGAATATATAACATTCTGTGCTATGCAAGCGTTTTTCATATTTTTGTAGTATATCTTTAATAGAATAGAAAATTTCGAAAGATTATTAAACTTTATTGATGTCATGTGATGTTGCCACATAAACAAAAAAAAAAAAATGTTTTTTTTTTTTTACATAAATAAAGTTAAGAAATGTAAAAAAAAAATTGATTTTTTAAAAATTATTTTTACTTTTGTTATTTTAGGAATATAATTTAAGTCAAAAGGTATTATCTAAAACAAATTATAAAAAATAAAAATGAATTAAGATGATTTTAACTGGATAATATTTGTAATACATTTATAAACTAAAATTTATATTTAAAAAATAAATAAATAAATCACTGTAATTTAGCTACTGTTTTTTTTTTTCAGTGTATGAATGTGAAATATGGATAAAAAAAACATAGGAAGAAAATTCCAAACATAGAGAAAGAGAAAAAAAAGTGAATTAATTTTAATATGAACTAAAACAGTTACAAAGCAAATTGTTAGACCAGTTTTTAATAAGATGCCAAAAATAAAAAGAATTTTGTGGAATGGTATAAATTGAGATTTGCTAATGAAATTTAAAAGATTTCTGAACAACTTGAAGATGAAATATTACTTAATCTTAAATAACATTGTCCTGTCTTTATATTATTTATTTTTTAATAATATGATCATGTTTATCATCATCATAGTAAACCATTGTATAGATAGTATTTTTATTGCTATTGTTGCTTGAAGGTATCATTGCTTTTTATTTTACATTTATCTATGCGCATATCTCATTTACATATTTGTAGATCTTGATGATATCTGCACTGTATTTATGCTAAGGCCATATTAGGATTCTTAAAAATAATAGGGATTCAACTTTGGAGGATTTGGAGCTCATTATGATGTAACAATTCATTGATAGCTTATGAAATGATTTTCATCTTCCTGCCTCAGAATCTAAATCCAACTAAACTTGAAATTTTTTTAAAAAATCAAGGAATTTCCATTTAAATTTAAAATTATTTGTAGTTATAAATTTTATTAAACGCCCATTATTATATTAAGTAATAATTTACTAAGGCTGTAACCTTAGAAATAAGCGTCTGAAAAATACGAAGGTAGGGACCTCTATAGGTCTTAAAACACAAGCTTACGCTATGAAGAAAAGAGAGAATCCTTCTTTACTTCAACCTACTTTTATATATAAATAGGTGAAGCTGAAGTGTTTTGATCTAAGAGTGTGAAGCTATTCAATACTTCACTAATTAAGTCCATAATTCTTATAATACATTAATACTCGCGAAATTTTACAATTTACTACGAATCAATGAAAAGATCTTATAGTAAGAAATCTGTTACGATAATTTAAAGTTGTAATTATAAATTTTATTAAACGCCCATTATTATATTAAGTAATAATTTACTAAGGCTGTAACCTTAGAAATAATAACTGGCCTTTGTCCAATCTAATTATTGGTTAGCAAAAGGATGTTTAATTACTCTTAGCAGATAACAAAAAGGAAAGCTATTATTACCTTCATCACTTATTGGTTTACTTAGCTCTTTGGGAAAATGCTGGAGATGCTTTTGTCCTGCAGTAGCTTATTTAAAACTTATATATATATAAAATTGTTGTTCTTTAAGAAATAAATTTATTTTTTCTTCAATGTGATTATAAACTTTATATACTTTAACATAGCTTACAGTCTTTGCATTTTCTCTTATTTGAAATCTCACCAATAACTGTTGAATTGACATTACCAAGTTTTGGTCAACAATAAAAAATATTTGGAAAAAAAAAATCAAAAGAATTAATAATTTATAAATAGTCATGCTTTATCCGAGATCGGATCAGAATTTTCTCCTCAATAAGTCAGCGAGTAATTAATTGGGCTGTTAGTTGATATATGTCATAACTATTTAAGTTTTAAATTGAAACATTTTTCATGTTTCAGTTGTTGTAATCTGACTTTAATCTTAATTTTAAATCGAATAAATCGTTTTACTTAAATAGTCCACAGCCGTTTATATTATAATTAACTACTTAACCTTATTATTATCATCCACCTTCTCATTTCTCGAGCCGGCATAAGTCAGCCATAACGAAATAATACTTTTTAATATTTTTCAGTAGTTTTATTACTATAATTCTTCTCTGGATTTAGTTAAAAAAACAATCATGTCTAAGCATTTATTACAAATAAAATGCTGCATTTTAAAAAGCAACTTTAATCCAAATTCAGTTTTTTAATTCTCAAGTAGCAGTTAAAAAAATGGACGACACAACTGACGATTATCAAAATTAAATTTCTTTCTTCTCTTGCTTGTTTTTTAAATCATAATAAAAATTTATAATTTCAAAATAAGTTTTATTTTAGCTAATAAATCTATATTAATATTACATAGTGAAGGCGTGATAGTAATACATTATTAGCTATTGTGTTAGCAAAAGCAATCAATATTCTTGGATTTTTGCCCAGGTAAACACAATTTATTCTTAGTTGACCCGTATTTAAAACCAAGTCATAAACTTTAACGAGTTCTAATATTTACAGCTTGTTATAAAATTCTGAAGCGTACATATAAATTCTCTTTGATATTATAAATTATATCAATAAATTATTCTTATTATCTAATATCCGGGATATTTTTTGAATTTTATCTTTAATATTAAAAGATGATATATATAAAATTTTAAAATGTTTTATGAAAAAATGGATAAATAGTAAAGCTAAATATCGGTCATGAAACCAATCAGAATTAGCAGCTTATAAATTTATATTTTAAAAAATAATGTTTTTGCCGTTGGCACAATCTGTCAACTGCCTAACATCTAAGAGAAATTTACCGCCAGTACAGATATTAGTAATAAGATATTAAGAAAAAATAAACAAAACTAATATGACATTAGAAAGACCACAAAAATAAGAAAAAAAACAACCCATAAAAACAAGAGGATACCTACGGTGGACACTGGGAGCAGAGAAAAAACCACCTACTCCAACTGTGCTGTGCAGTAATGATCAAATGCTAGTAGATATGCCAATGCTAATCCAAATCCTAAAGCACTTTCAGCATAAACTTCAAAGTGAAAAACGACTTGATGTTAATGTATGGAAAGAAACAGCAAACTTGGAAAAACATAAAATTACAAAAGACACAATCTGTTCCAAACTATGTATGATGTCTGATAACATCCATCCAGGTATACATGGTATACCCAGATTTATTCTAGAACACTTAAGCAATATTATAGTTCCAATTATGCACAAAATGATAGACTATCTTTCTGAAGAGAATTATTCCGAATCTCTATCCTATTGCTTTGGTACAGTTCATAAAAAAATTAAAACAGAGGCAGACAATTGAAAATATAAGGCCAATTTCTATGTCTCCTCTCCTCATTAAAGTGATCGAATTGGTTTTAAAGGATGAAATACAGGATAGAATCTTACAACAGATTTCCAATTCACAATGCGCAAAGAAGGGATCATCACCAATAATAGGTATGTCTCAAGCAGAAATTTTCATTCATCATATTAGGTTGCATAGAAAACAATCTCCAATAGCTGTGCAGCTAGATATTAATGCTGCTTTTGATACCATTAGAATTAATAAGCTTTCAGACATCCTGAAAAAATATCAGATCCCAAAGTCTATTCTTCAAATAATAGATAATCTGTTGAGTAACAGGCAAATTCATATTTCTCTGAATGGTAAACTGATGCAATCATTTAAGCTTGAAGTTTCAATCCCACAGGGGTCACCACTTAGTGCCCTTCTTTTTATATCATATATAAACCCTTTATTGAAAGCAATAGAAAACCAATTGCCTGGGATATTTGTTCTTAGACTAGGTAAACATATGAATGTAATTGCCTATATGGATGACATATTCATTTTCCTTCCATCTCAAAAATATTTAACTCAACTCTATAATATAATTGATCAATTTTCAAAAGAGTTATGGTCTTCAGATTAATCCAATAAAATCTGCTGTCTGGAAGATCTACTCTGGTAGCAAGGTTAATTCAAACTTCAAAGCTAATCCTCAAAAATTTTTGGGATTTTCTATTTCTAAATCTCATGCTGTGTTGTCAAAGGAGATACAGAATGAGATTTTACTAGCTACAGATAATCTAACTAAATGTCTGTCAGAAGTTTACCTTTCATTGCATGGCAAGGTGAGGTTATTAAACATGAAAATAATGACAAAAATAAATTACTACTTGCCAATAATTAAAATTACTAAATTGTTTATCCAGAAGATTAATACCTTGGTGGCTAGATTGTTCTGGAAAGGGAAGATTGCTGCTATTAGTATTAAACAAATGCAGCAACACAAGAAACTTAATGGAATGTCATTTCATTCCATTGCTTCTATTCAATATCAAAAATCATTTAATATATTAGTCATATTATCAAATGTCTTCAATTATGATCAAATTACTCTACCAGTTATTCCCACAGACCGACTTCCACCTAGTACTAAGGATGTAGTAGGCAGGTCACTAGATCTAGTAAAAAAATACATTCCTATAACAAAAGATACTTTTAAAAATATAATCAAGATATGGGAAGGATACTTTGTTATTAATCCACCTGGTATACAAATCCAGGGTAAATTAAGTATAACAAATCAAAAGATTATTTCTCTCTTCAAATTCTGGTACATGGAACCTAAATATCTAGATTTTGTTATAAAAATCAATATGCAGGCCATCAGCACTAATTGGTTCCTATCTGCTAGAAGAGGCATATCCAAGTTAGATCCCATATGTCCGTTGTGTAGTCAGGTGGAAGAGACATTTGAACATCTTGTTTACTCTTGCACTGGACTCTGGAAAATTAAAAAAACTATATATTATAATGTTAAGATTGATTACTATTTGATCACCTCAATTAAAGACAGTATCAAATCCAGAGTTTTTGCCAATATCTATATTTCTGAAGTATATAATATGGATGGCGAGAGAAGAGTATTCTGCGGTTTAATCTTTCAAGATGATGAATATTTTTTTAGAAAACTGGTTAAGATCAAGAAACAGGATGAACTTCTCATACCTAAAAGCACATTCCTGGACACATGGAATTTGATATCTATTAAAGAATAATCAATAGGTATCAACAACACTTGCTTTCAGTGCTTATGATTCATAGAGTAATAGATATAAAATCTCAATATGAAATGGGTACCTTCTTCATACTGAAATAGTTGGAGAATGTTATGCCCTGAATAGTATCATATAGATGATTTTAAACTCACTTACCTGGATGCTTATAAATGAATGAACAGATGCAGAAAATTACAAAGCTTATGAATGACTGGAAATGAATATCAGCAGTGTCTAATTGAACATTTTCACACTGGTGCAATGACAGCCTATAAGTTCTTGGTGAAAATGAATATGGACTTGAATGAATCATTATTGGAAATACTTATTCTTGCTGTGGGCACACCAGTGCCAAATTGCTTTTAAATAATTACTCCACAGATATTTGTTTTAAGAAACAGTTCTTGTACATATTTGGATATTTGCCCTCACAACTATTGCACTGTCCTAAGGCATATGATAGTACACTCAGAGAATAAAAAGTTTTAGTGAATTAAAAAACCAATTACATTTAATAATTTTTAGTCACCTCAGGTATTTGTTTCTTTTAACTGGAAGATTCCTATATCTATATTTATGATAAAATCAATGTGGATTAACAGTCCATCTTGTAATAGAAGTATGCCAGCTGGCCATATGAATAAATTATGAACATCAAATGATGATGCTTAATTCTTCTGATTGAGAACATGTTATCCAGTGGACACTGTTTAAAAGATAATAAAGATGATCAATATTGAGTTTCTGAGTCATATCTGATTATAGAACTGTGCCCTTCCAGCAGTGAAGTGCACATGACATTGCAGGTGATCACTGAAATGATTATATGAAGGCAGTTCATGTGCAAAAGCCTACTAAGGATTTATTGGATTACATTTGTTATTCACTATAAGAATGAGTGATGCAGTGAACTGCAGAACATGAGCTGTTAATTGAGAACTGATAATCAGAAGATAATCAAAAATTCATACTTGTACAAAATTTATGTTTGTATTATTTTTTTTTTTCTGTACAAAATCACTTTATATCATACTTATTTACATTTAATAAATTTATTGGGGAAAAAAAACTCTTTTTAAAAAAGAATTGAATATTAGACAGTGATTATTAGATACTGAGTTAACACCAAATGGATAGAAGTATTCTCAATATAAAAAAAAAACTCACCAAGCTATGCAATTTTATGCTTTACACATTAGTTGTGAACCCACCAGAACAAATTTAAAATGATTTAAACAAAATATAATGTGAAATGGCTTCTAAGTTATATTTAATGCAGTAAATTTTGTGTAAAGAAAATAATCAAAATGGTTTATTGTTCAGGAGTTCATACAAATTTTGAACATCAAAAATAACAGAACTGAATTCTGATCCATGGAACTTTACTCAGAATCTACCAATTTACTGTTGCACCAACAAAGTTTTGTATTAAAAAACTGGACCAAACTAGAAGTATCAAAAAGATTGTAAACCAGGTTTATTTTATAATAAAGAAATTTATTTTAAAGGTAAGCACTTTCAAATACTAAAAAGTATCATACTTATGGGATTATACAATTAAGATAGTTGAGGTCTGGTTTTCAAGTTGTTTTGTGTATTATAAAATAAATTAGCATAAAATATATTTGGGAGGAAATTTACATTCTAATGACAGAAATGGAAGCTACAAATGCCATTTTTTAGAAAGAGTGGTGCTAGAGTCTTTTTATTTATGTTG
The DNA here is from genome assembly GCA_028023455.1 of Epiperipatus broadwayi. Classification (NCBI taxonomy): domain Eukaryota; kingdom Metazoa; phylum Onychophora; class Udeonychophora; order Euonychophora; family Peripatidae; genus Epiperipatus; species Epiperipatus broadwayi. The sequence goes on along the minus strand of JAQFVV010012393.1, from coordinate 2,225,110 downwards.
TGCATATCTTTAGCTATTAATCATGACTTCTTCATCTTTTTCTTTCTGACATTTCTCTCAAAACAAACAATGTCAGCTCTAGAGAGATCAAAATTGTGGCCTGGTTGCAATTTATGGCCCAAGAAAACAGAAGAGGGTTTGTTGCCTTTTTTTAGCCTGGTTATCTAGATAATTATACCATGCTAGTTTTGTTGATAACTAGCTCTCATTTCTCCATAAGCCTTTAAGAAATTTGAACCTTAGCAATTAATTTTGTATATAACTTGGTGTAAAATCTCTCTAATTATTTTATCTTTCAAATTATTTAATAATTTATTTAAAGATGGAGGCAAGTGAAAGCTGATTTTGCATTTGTCAGTACAAATATTTTTTAACTTTTGTGCAACTTTGGAAACATAAAGGAGACCATTTTTTGTCTTTGGATTGAATGTTTATAGGATGCAAAATTTTGTCATAAAAATTAGCTATTATTGAATTTACTTTTTGGAATTGTACCCTGTGTTAATTAGACCTTTCATACATAGTTCTGTTTTTTCTCTGATCTGCTTCAGACTTGCACAACTCACAGTTTCTATGGAAAACCATTCAGTCCTGCATATTTATAGAAGAAGAAAGTGATAGACTTAGGATGTATAATGCCTTTTACATTTAGGAGTTTTAAAACCATCCTACATTCAAAAATATTATTTAAAGATGTCTAAATCTAAAAATTTTATACTATGATAATGCTCATCTTCGTTCTCAATAGCCCAAATTAAAAAAGTCATAGAAGTTAACTCAAGATGAATTTTGTTAAGTCTCTTCATCTGCAAATGAGCATATCATCAATGTATCTGTAGTATAAAAATGTTTTAGGCAGACACTCAAATTTTGGAATAATCAGAATTTCAAATTTTGACAAATGCAGACTACAGACAACTCCACTAAAAGAAAGTTCCATTGGCAACCATGATTCATTTTATAGATTTTTGTAATTTATTGATGCAAAGATCTCATTATTAATTCAATTTAGTGTATGTATAATAAAAAAATTTTCAAATACTAAAAAGTATTATAATCATAGCATTATACAATTAATGACAGTTGAGGTCGGGTTTTAAAGTTATTTTATATATTATAGAATTAATTAGCATATACGTGAATGTTTATGAATAAATTTACATTCTAATGACAGAAATGGTAGCTAGAAATGCTATTTTTTAGAAAGAGGGATACTAGTGTCCTTTTTATTTATGACATAGATATTTTTAGCTATTGACCATGTCTTCTTACCTTTCACTTTCTGTCATCTCTCTCAAAGCAAACAATGTCAGCCCTAGAGAGATCAAAATTTTAAGCTGATTGCAACTCATGGTCCAAAAGTTTTCTTAGCATTAGTGTTTTTAATTATCTGTCCACTATGAATAAGAATCTACAATTGCTAAAAATATTTAGCCATTCATTAGTTCAGTGTGGTCCAGATGTAGATGTTTCGAAGGCTAAGTAGGTTTTGGCCAAAATTTCAGCTCTTTTTGGCTATAGATTAGCAGTTCTATGGCAAGGTATATATTTTTTCACCATTTGTCCTATTTCTTGGCTCAGCTTTTGCCACTAGATGTGACCTAGCCAAAGCTTTCATAATGACAACTCCAAGATAAGCTTGATGAAGTAAGATGAACATATTCATATCTAACTCTCCCACAATAAATTGGGCCACATAATAGCCTTCTATAGTGAAGTTCTTGTATCACTGTGAAAAAAAGTACTTTATTTTTGAACTTGTCAAATATAGAAGCATCACACTGGAGTCAATACTACTTCTTCTTTTTTTTGCTTTTAATTTTATTTTTTGAAAGGTTTTAACATTTTGCCTAATGATATCTCTTCATTATATTCTCTTCTATTTTTAGTTATATTCTCCCAATAAAAGGAATCAGTATTGTATTTTTAAAGTATTTTGAAATAATCTTTATAATAAAATAAGATTTGTCTTTCCCATAAAATGCATGATTAGGTTGATCATAAAATACTTTTTTAGGAAGTCTGTCACTATTTATTTACATTTATGCTATCTTTTTACCTAAAAGGTTGTATATTTATGCTCATTTATACTTTTAAGCTATATTTTTCCATCACTAGCTGATGAAGTACCTGAGTTTTTTAGAATTATTTATTATAGGTTGCACTCAAACATACTTAGATCATCTAATGATTAAATAAGAAAGCACAATCAATAGAATGCTGTAAAATTAGAGGCAAAGAAAAATTTTTTATATCATATCTACAAGCCTGCTTCAAGTAATCATCTGAAACTGTTCCAAAGACCATTGTCATAGAAATGAAAGACAATATTGCAACTATATATTTAGACACTTTTGAATTATTTATTTCAATATATTAAATACTTTAATAACATTGCAGTTTTTGCTTCTTGATTGGAAAACAGATCTTTTCTGGAATATTATTTTTTTAATTTTTTTATGTTGGATAACCTAAACTAATATATTCTGATATTTTAATTTTATTTTTATCTTTTACAGTCCAATAACAATGTCTAAGACAGGGGTGGGCAAACGGTTGATCATGTGCAGCTTGACAGTCAATCACAGACGTTTCTGCCATCAGATTACTGTTGCCTGAATTCCGAATCTTTTTTATTTTTACATTTATAAATTCTATAACTGAGTTGATGCACCCTTTTGGTAGCATCGAGGGTTTTTGCATTTTTTTGGATCTACTTATTTATGTGAATCAGCATTCTCCCAAATAAAATTAATTAAATCTCAGTTTAAAAATTCTCTTGTGGGTGATCACTTGATGGCTTCCATTTGGTTGTGCATCAGCAATTATAAACCAAACTATATGGATCTTTGAGAAGTGGAATGCCATGCTTCTTCATCGAAAATATAATTATATTACATTGAATTATAATAAAATAATAATTAATAAATAATTTAATCAGGTAATTTTTCTGTTATTCCATTCATTAATTAATTATTACTTCCATTAAAATTCTGAATTGTACATCCTATCAATAAAAATAATATATTTAATCAAAGGTAGTTTTTTTTAAGTTTTTTAGTTTACAGCAATTCACACTCCATAGGAATTCTTCCAACCAATCTTTAAAATGCTTATTTCAGTTAACATAAAAAAATATATAATAAATAATAATAATAATCAATAAACAAAATTTAAATTTTATAAGATATTATTTATTCCTTTATTACCCAAAAAGTCAATCGCCAATAAATAATAAATATAATAGTCGATCATGGTACTTGGTCTAAGATATGACACTGAATGTATCTAATTTTCTAAATATATTAGAGATTTCTATTTTATAGATTATAGAAAATATTCATTTTATTATAATACTTGTAATGTTTTTAATTAATTGAGCTTTTTACTATTAGTTCATATTGTATTAAAATTATTATAAATATCAAAAAAAAATTCTATATTCTGATAACATATATAATAAAATATTATAAAAAAAAATAATGAAAAAAAAAATGGTCAAGTACTGGTCTGTCTCCATGTGAGTTATGAAAATAATAAACTGAAAAATTAAATAATTAAAAAAAAATTGTAAAAAAATAAATAATAGTCATAATGAAATCACCCCAAAATATGCACCATAACTGGAGAATTGAAATCACCCCAAAACATGCACCATAACTGGAGAATACTCTCACAGTTTAAATGCAAGGTAGAATCTTTGAAAATATAAAAGTAAATCTACTTTATTTTTTTTACTTAAATGTATATATAGAGGCTAATCTTAAGCATTTAGAAATGTGGATTCATTCTTATGTTTTCAAAAACTCTATCTTGTGTTTAGAAAATGAGAGTTTTCCCCAGTTTTATAAATTTATACAGCACATGTGTCAGAGTGATTATCTTATGACTATTACAAATAAAAACACTGCACTAGAGATGTAAATAATTGTTTTCAAAATGTATATAATTATTGTTTTTTTGTTAATAAAGATTTTACTTAAAATAAATAAATAATAAAATATAAAGTTACATGGATAACTAATGAAAAATTTGATTATTTAATAAACAATACAAAATGAGTATTATTCAGAAGAAAAAAATTGCTTATAGTATACTAAAGAGAATGACCAAGATGTGATAAAATATATATTCCTAATATAGCTAAATCAACATAAGACTAAAAAAATGTGACACAAAATCATCTCAAATTATACACTTTATAGTTGCTAAACATAAAATTTAATGTTAATCTAAAACTTATTACATATAAAGTTAGCAAAGCTATGAGAAAAAATTATGAATCATGTTATATTAAAATGAATACAGATAAACATTAACATCAAACAATGCTTTATGTTACAAACTACTAACTGGATGTTAAAGAAGACATGGGGATTATAAATATGTATATTTATATTTTGAAAGAATACTTTGGTATATATAAATATTAAAAATCTAAAGCTAAACTTATCAATAAAGTATTAAAGTTACCCAAATTCAAAACTGAGCAAGACTAGCTAAAATAAAATAAACTCTATAACAGAGCCATTAGTTTTCCTGTCAAAGGCAGACTTTGCAAGTGTAAAAGACTAAAAACATATATATATATATATGCGCATGTTTATATACTATATCATTCTATCTTTTTGTGGTTTTTGATGTTACATAACTCAGTGAGAGGTAATTATTTCCGCTTGTCAATTACAGATGTTTAAAAAAGTTACGATTATTTATTATACATATGTATATGAATATTTATTTACATGTGTGCAAATGTATATGTGCACATGTAATTTATGTACAAATATATATGTAGTTATATATATGTAAGTGTGAATTTTTACACTATTCTTCTCTATTATCCGCTTATTTTTTTGTGTTTTTAAATTTTGATAAACATTAATATAGATCACTTTTTAATACAATGCTCTTTTATTCTGATATACATATATTATTTTAACCATGCTCAGTCCATAACAAGATGAAAGCTCTCTAAATTTAATTTAGATTTTCACTCTACAACTTCTCCAGAAACTTTCTTATTTAATTATCCATCCCACGTGTGATTTTTTTGTAGTTTACAATTTTTTGGAATTTATTTAGGAGTTCATTTATTTGCTTATTAATATCTTTTAAAGAGACATGTCTAATATAAATTTATTTTAGCCTTTGATGAAACATCAAAATTATCACATATCAGTTCCTCCAGGATGACTATTTCCAGATTTATAAATATCTTATTAACTGGCTACAAAGACATCAAGTAGCATTTCAATGTAATGTACAAAGTCCATCCCTTTTAGATATAAAACCTCAAACCAATTAGATACTAAAGATGAAATAATTACTGTGTTGTCTTCTCAGTTATTAGCCCTGAACATTACAATAGCAAGAAAGAATTGAAAACAATCGTATTATTGTCTTAAATACGAATTAATAATTCACTATGTAAGAATTACATGCAAATACTGCTAAACTTACTTTTAGTTTTAGGGACATAATTGTTAATTACAAAATTATATAAACCCTTGTGAATAATCTGTATCTATATTTTATTTAATGTAATCTAGTTTGTAAAAAAAATATATAGTTATAATGGTAATAACATACTTAATGATACAAATATCATATTTTCTAAGCAATATGTGTTAAATGATACATCTGTCTAGGGATTATAGTTTTTAAAAAATGTGCATATTTTAAATGTTTGTATCTGATAAATTTTGAGCTTCCAAAACAAAATGGGGATAACTAAACAATAGGATCTTAAAACTATTCAATAATATTTATTTATTGTCATAATAGTTTCCATTGCTTTCTACTCATTAAACAGAATTATTAAGCTCTCAATATTTAGTGTTATACCATAAACTGCAAAATTACTATTTTGGTGTAACTGAGAGCATAATTTGTGTAGAAAATGTAGATCCATATCAAACAATGTTAAAAAGTTGGTTGCTTAAATACATGCCGTGTAATCATTACATCCAATATATTTTACTGCAACTACCTTATTCTGTAGGGTTATAGCAGTTAATAGCTTACTCTTTGTAAGATTTGTTTATAATGCATGTTGTTTACAATACTAACTTGTAGATGTATAATAGTTTTAAAATTATCATCACAATCATTATCAGTTCACTTCTAAATTAAGATCTCTTCAAGATTAATTCAATTCATTTGATTCACAGCTTTTCTTATCTACATCTCAACAGCAAACTTTTATTTCGTTCATCCATTTCACATGTAATCTTTACCTAAATCTCATACAATCTCTTGGAAATTCAGTTTACAATTTTACCTATGCATCTGTTATCATCTCTTTTAGTAATATATCCATTTCAGTTTCATTTCAGTCTGTTAATTTCCTTTTGGTGATATTAATAATAGCTGTCTTTTCAGTCTCTTTCAGTGATGGCAGTGATATCTGATTGTTCTGTATTTCATTTGTATTCTTTTTGTTACTCCTAATATACATCTTTCCATATAATGCTGAGTGATCTGATGTCACTATATCCTTTTTCAGTTAAGTTTTCAAGTCTCTTATTGATAAGTAAGAATTTATATGACACAATTATTACAACCTTTTTTTTTCAAACACATTGGCATATTTCACTTTTAATACTAAGCTATTCCTACCAAAAGCACTCTATACAAGTTTAATTCTATGATTTATTTTATCCATTATATTGCAATCTATATTAATAATTGACCAAAGGTATTTGTAATTGTTAGCTCTTAATTTAATGATTATAAGTCTTTATTTTCTTCTTGTGAGAAAATCCATTGCACGTTATTATAATCTTTTTAGTATTTATCTTTAGTCTACTTTTTTACTTTTGGTTGATAACTCTAGACATTTTCTGAATCTCTGATGTATTATTTTCAAAAACAACCATGTCATTGCAAAATCTACATGAGTTAAATAATCTTTATTTATTTTTACTCCCCCAGCTTCCTATTTAATTCCCAAAATAGCTATTGAAAACATTATCATTCAGCCTTATCAATGTTAATCTTTTTAATATTGCTGTGCAATCCCTGATGTAATTTAATAAATATTCTTCAGAATATGACAATATCTTGGGTCTATAAATTATTGATTTAAAATTTTAATCAATATATAAATGCTTCTAGAATTAAATGACTATAATCTATAAATCTAAACCATAATGGCAAATCATATTCATTAATTCTTTGTATAAGTTCTCTCAATATTTGAATGTGATCTATTGTGCTCAAACAAATTTTAAATCTAGATTGTTCTTTTGATTGGTTGTATTCTAAAGTTTGCTATAGATGAGATGTAATTATCTTGATAAAGATTTTGTAAAGAACTGAATAGAAGACTAATAGATCAATAATTTCAAATACCACTTTTTTTAAATATCAATATTTCTACTGCATTCTTCCAATTATCTGATACATCTTTATCATTTTGACATTTGGCATACAGCTTTGACAAAATTTGTATATTTCATTTGCTTTTTCTAAAATATTAGTAATAATCCAATCATTTCCTGAAGTTTTTTGCCTTCTTCATTGATTTAATTGCATGTCTCATTTCTTCATTTAAAATACTTGGCAATTTAGAAAATGTGGCAATTGTTGGGAATCTTTGTTTTCTTTATCAATATGTAATTATTTATAGAACTCTTCTACATATTTCATGATATAATCTCTCTTTGTAGTAATTCATCTTTTTTTATTTCTGAAACAATTTTTTTTTAATACTAAGATGTTGTTTATTTTTTTCAATTATTTATTCTCATCTATAGCTTTTCTTGTTAATTTACAATATATTTTTTATATCATTATTAACTATTTTTTATATTATTTTATATTATTCCAGATATTCTTTTCGATGGATCATTTGTAAATAATTTTTATATTCTTATGTTTTCTTCATACATTCTCTTATCTTAATTGAAAATAGAGTGATAAATTTCTGTTATTTTGCATTTGTAATCTTTTTTACAGTTCTTAGTTGAATATCTACTATTTTATTATTAATTTCAATCAGGTCTGAAACATCTTCAAAATCTGTTAATATTTTTAAATGATTTTCAAATTCTAATTTAAATTTATTGGAGTGCTTCTGACAAGAATATTCACTTCTAAGACTGACTTTCTTAATAGTTTCCATCTCTCTAGTTTTGCATTATCCTATATCTTATATCCTACTAATCACTTTCTGTATTGAATTTATTAAGAACATCATAATATTGACATACATATTTTCTGTTAGTTAAAATATAATCCACTATTGCTGTACTTCTGTTTGAATGCTTACATATTTATTTTTATTTAACATTTTTCTTAAAGAAACACTTAATGTACAGTTTTTTTACTACAACTTCCACAAATCTATGTCATCTATCATTTCTATCAACATACATCAAAATTTAATCACAGTACTTCATCTTTTATATGTTTACCAATTTTAGAATTTTAAAATGTTATTTTTTTATAATGTTCTTTGAATCCAATCAAATTATATACTCTCCTTTTTTTTCTTTTTAAAAACTTTATTTCTTCTCATCAGCATTACATTCATATTCACATCTTTAGACACCCAATGTTTTGACCACTTTTTTGGTAGTCATTTTCAAGGATCTATAAGATTACATATTTATATCATTATTATTACAAATAAATTTAATATATATATACCCTTATCATAAAAAACAATAATATTTCTCTTTCATCTATCCATACATCTTTTTTACATATATATTACATTATATAATCCACATTTACTTACTTCTTTTTTTCTCTCCAAACTTTTCCTTTTTTTACCTACACATTTTTTAATATATATAAAATATCAATATTTTTTTTCTTTTTGTGTATGTAAAAAAAAGAAAAAGTTTGGAGAGAAAAAAAAAGTAAGTAAATGTGGATTATATAATGTTATGTGTAAAAAAAAAATGTATGGATAGATAAAAGGGAAATATTGGTTTTTTACATAAGGATATATACATTTTATATATTAATTTATTTGCAATAATAATGATATAAATGTGTAATTTTATAGATCCTTGAAAATGACTACAGAAAAAAGTGGTCAAAACATTGGGTGTTTAAAGATATGAATATGCATATATGGTTGATGAGAAGAAATAAAGTTTTTAAAATGAAAAGAAGGAGAGTATATAAATTAATTGGATTCAGCGAACATTATAACTTATAAGACATATATATTTTAAAGAAAAAAGTTTTTCTTATTGTGGTTGTTAAAAAGTTTGTTAACAGTGGTGATAATATATAATTAAAATTACTCCAAATCCAAAATTCAACCAGACCAGCAAAAATAATATTAAAACACAACCAAAGGTTTCACCGCTACAAGCAGACTTCTCAAGTGTAAAGAACTACAAAAACTACACAATATATATAATATTAAACATTACCCACAAATCCATTTACTTCCCATCCACCCTTAATATTAAAAGAACTCTTAAATAAGTTAATTGCTTCAGAATAATAAATTTTCAATAATAAAGATTCTTTAATTCTTCTTTTGATTTCATTTCTCTCAAAGAAGACAACCTTAGCTCCATCAAAATTAATAGTGTGACCTATATCTTTTTCATGGACATACAAAGCTGAACTAAGATATCTATTTTTAACTCTACTTTTATGAACCTTTATTCTTTCATTTAAACTGAAACTACTCTGACCTATGTAGACCTTCTTACAAAAAAACAAAGGATAAAATATACTACACCAGGAATAGTCCTCCTATCAAAAATTTCCTTTTTATTATTTAATAAATTATTCAATGTGATACCCCTTTTCCAAGCAATTTTCTTATTTCCAAACAACATGAGAAGTCTGCTGGTAGCAGTGAAACCTTTGGTTGTGTTTTAATATTATTTTTGCTGGTCTGGTTGAATTTAGGATTTGGGGTAATTTTAATTATATATTGACTAGTTTAGCTTTATGCTTGTAATGTTTATATATATTAATGAAAAGCATATAAAGATCATCTTCTTTTTCATCACAATGAGAACTTGTTCAAGTATAAAACTGAATTATCTGCAAATGGAACCTTTCATTAATTCAAAAAATTAATCTGGCCATTCTATCTCCTATATCATCAATATTTATAATGTTGTTCTTCCACTTGATATTTATAATGAATTCCACTCAATCTTTTGCTTTTATTATGTGTGCTTCTGTAGTAAGGTAAATATCTACTTTTTGAATCAATTGTTTCTCATTTTTTCTTCTAACTTTATAAAGTTCACCAGTGACTATTCAATTTTAGACAATTCTTGTTCTTCAGTTAAAAGTGATTCATAGTTTTGTAGGTATCAAAATAAATGGCCATCATTGAATAGTGCTTGGTTTCATGATCAGAGAATTATTAGAATCCTTCACTTTAGCCACTAACTTCAGCCTTAGCTGGTAACTTTACAGGCCTCTGGAAATAAAAGTCATAATTTAATTTATCTGCCATATATGTAAATATATATTTTAAAAAAGATCATTTACACACACATGTAGCTTAACTTTAAAACAACTCAATTGATATTTCAATTAAGAAGTATCAGGCATCTGTGAAGAAAGATTATGGTCTTTCTTGATCTTAAATTTGGACATAAAATGCCAATAAACTCACTATATTGATTTATGTATATTACTGAACAGCTTATCTATTTTTTTTCCATTACCTGAATACTGATAGCAATAACAAAAATGTATAAAGTGGTCATTAAGAATTAATTTTGTTCAGTTACTTTAAAACTTAAAAAAAAATTAAAGTGTCTTCTTTATTTAATAGTAAATTCATCTATATTCATTATATATGTATTCAAAACACTTTTTGTATTCATAATATGCAAATATAAATTATGATTATAGTATAAACAACTAAATAATAATACATTTATGAATAATAAATTGAGATAACTCAATAACATATATATTTACTGAGTGTATTCACTCATTCCCATTCTCTCAAAAAACATTTAATGTCCTGTGTGCTTATTGCTATTATTTTAGTAAAATGGACAATGGAATATCATACTACTGATCTTTTGAAGCCATTGATGTATTAGATTAACTCAGTTTCTTCATAATTAAGAACTTGTTATGAACAATAACCTTTTTTTTTCAATATTTTTTAAACCTATGGAAATGTTATAGCAGCCTTGTTATTGACATGTATAGCCTCTAGTTGATTTAATATTTTTGCACTCATATTAACTTTAGAATCTACATAACTACCATTATTTGCAGGAAATTTCTTGGAATTATTCATTTCAGATTTTTAATTGAATTATTTATATAGATTTTAACTCTTCCACTCACTACCTGTGATGTTATGTTGCATTAGTACTATAATCATGCTCAGATATTATAGCTTTGCATTTACTTGATAGCAAAAACAAAAATGTGTTTTGATTTGTATTATCTTTTAGTGAAAAGTCAACTTAGTAAGTTCAAACATTTGCATTTTTACAAGAAGAAAGCAGTTAATGCACAGATACAACTTCAGCTTGAGACAACTGACTTTGGATTTTGATAAATTAAGAAATGCAACTAACATTATTTATTAATTTTTATTTTTGAAACATTAAATATTTGTTTCTCAGTAAGTATGTGATTTATTTATTCAATTTTTATTTAAAACATTTGTTTTCTAGCAAAAAATAAATCACATGAAAATTCAGTAATGGCAAACATACTATTTTTTACAAATGTCACTATTATTTTTAGTGCTTTTTTTTTTTTTTGCAATTATAAGTAAAATTTTAATTATTGCTTGAAGATATTTCTTTTTTTAACCCTAAACCAAATTCAGTGAAAAAATCTTTTTCCAATGAAATACCTTTTTTTAGCCTAAAAGCTAAAAATGAACTTTTTTTTGATTGCTTATTTCTATTTATCATTTTTTTAAATTATTTTTAAAATTGAGATATTATTTTTAAAATTACCTTTTATTTTTAACCTTACAACTTTTAATAAAGAATTTCAAAAAGATAAATATATGATGAAAATAATTTGTATTTATTAAAAAAATAAGCCATAAAATAAAAATGTCATATTATAGCAGTAAAAATATGGCTGATTAAAATATTAAGCTTTCTGATACAATACTCATCCATCTATAGAATTTTTTTACCATTTCATATCATCTATCCATAAATTCTTTGCCTTTTCAGTTTCTGCCAAAAAATTTTTTTTAATATGCTTACAATTTCACCTATTTCAGGAGCCCAAGTAATAATGGCATGAATCTGCTTTTCTCTTCATTATTTCTCTAATAGATGATTTTTTGGATGTATATGACTTTTCTTTTATTGCTAAATTGATAACTTGTTTTATACTTCATAAATTTTCTTAAATTTATAGCATTGATATCTTTACACTTAGAAAGCACTTTATTAAATAAATACTGTATTCTATCAAACTTATGAAAATTTGTGTGCTTTTTACATTACTTAATATGAAGATAGTGTGGTTAATAAATGAGCTCAAATATTTTTTTTAAGATGACACTATTAGAGAATGCTAGATTTAGTGAGGGTTTTTCACAATGAAAGAATGGCTGCTACCATACCATAAGTGATACAGACTCATAAAATGTACTAAATTTATGAATTTTAATGTTTTTATTTTGTGGGGGTGTATAATTTTTGGATAGTATATAATTAATGTAGTGGATATTAATACAGCAGATAGCATGGATTCATTGTATAAGTACTATTTTTAATTAGTTTTAATCTTGTCATATTATTTTATTATTAAAAGAATCCCATTTATCAATTAATTATTTATTTATTTCTATTCTTTTTTTCCCCATTGAAAATAAACAGAGTTAAGATCAATTTCAATTTTGTCATTAAAATATGGCTTGATTGTATTAGTGTATTATATTTAAAATAATACATAACACCAGTATATTAAATACACACTAGTGGTTGAACAAGTATTCAAAGTTTTCAATTTTAGGTTGTGTCCATTTTGTTAGCCATTTTAAAGTAACGTTCATAAGATTTTTTTTTTTTAAAAAAAGTTTTAAAGAGTTGAGGAGTTTTAGTTTTGGATTGAATAGTGGTTTATGTGTTTTTGTTTGATATTTGATGTTTTCCAGTTTGGTAAATTTATCTGGAGTCCAAGATCTTTTTCAGTGCTTAAAATTTTTATGAACCTCTGGACAATAAAAATATTCAGTTATTATTGTTGTAATATGGAAAACAGAAATAAACTTTTGATCATGCACTTTTTTCATGAATTTCCATGCACTCACCCATGAGCATTAGTTTAAAAAACATAAATGGACTGCTTATGCTTAGAACTTATTATATAAGCTAACCTCCACTCACTGTGCTGAGGTCGGGGCTTTAATCTATTGTTTGTCTGAATTATAATTTAACAAATAAATTTTATAAACTTATTCATTCTATAGCAGGAGAAAAATAGAATTTCGTTTTTAATCACTTGTGATTAGAAATAAATATTAAATTTTGAATTTACTGTAATAAATTATCTATTTAAATTTATGAAAAAACACATGACCAAAGATTTATTTTCTTTTTTTTTTATATTACATATATCAATGCTATACAAATATACTATTTATTAAATTTAAATTTTAATATTTATTTGTAATTGCAGGTGGTTAAAAATAAGATTCTATCTCTTTCCTGCTATAGAATGAATAAGTTTATACAATTTATTTGTTAAGTTATAATTTAGGCATGCAATATGTTAAAGCCCTGCTATCAACATGGTGAGCCAAGGTTGGTTTATACAATGCTTGGTTCTAAGCATAAATGGTCTTCTTATGGTTTTTAAACTAATGCTCGTGAGTGAGTGCATATAAATTTATGAAAAATTACATGACCAAAGATTTATTTCTCTTCTCTATATTATGTATGTAGTCAAAGTTATATAAATAGATTATTGATTATTGTTGTTATTAGTAGTTGTTGTATTAATAATGATAGTAGTAGTAATATATTTTAAAACTTCAGATATTTATGAAACTTAATCTTATTATTGTTTATTAACGGACGCATTCCTCCTTACCACAATAGATTACTGTCATGTGATACACACATTAATAGTAGGATAACATGCGATTGTTAGATCATTATTATAGTTGAGTTTTTTTTTCATTGCACTGACATTCTTTCAACTTCCCATACTAGATTTCCTAAGAAAATTTTCAGTTAATTCAAAAAATGCCAACGTTCGTTTAAGATTTGAACCACAGGTCAGTGATATGTCAGCTAATTACAATAACTACTATGAGACTTTTGATTTATAATATTATATAGTAATTGAATTTTTTAGTCAACTTAAAAAACTACTTTTGTATATATGTACTGAAACATAGAATAAAAATGAAACTGATTTTTTTGCGAAACACAAAGTTAGCTTTAGAACTATTTCATACTTTTTAATAACTCGTTAATATTTAACATTACTAAGAAGTGCATGCATGTTCAATGTAGCCGATCGAGCAAATAGGCATAATGAATACAAATGTATTTCCTTTTGTCTTTATTATTATAAATACACGTTTTTAAAACACATAATAATAAGTAACTACTTTTTTAAAAAAAAAAAGTAACCTAAAGGAAATTATAAATTAAATATTTACGTACATCCAAAAAATAATTACTTAATTGCAGATTCTAAATCATTTAATTATCTATATTAACGCCTCTTAATCAGCTAAAAAAAAAACTAGTCTGAATTCCAATGAAACTTTACTGCGATAAACGATAAGTGGATTTCATTTTTCTCTCTTTCGCTCACTCTTTCTTTCTTTTTCTAGAAGTGGATTACTGAAAACATCCATCAAAAAAAAAAAAAAAAAATGCATTTAAAAAAGTAACAGAAACCACAAAACTCATAGTCCCATAATAAAAACATGCATGATAAACGCAAAGCTGATCTTGTCTAAGTAGATACAATTTATTTACTTAAGAATTTATTTCTAGTTCAATTATACGAACGATTACATCTATATATATAATGTATCCCCTAAATACAATTACCTTTAATATATATATACTTTTTTATAAGCCATGATATATTTATAGGGGGGGGGGGTGAGTACGATAATTCTACTAATTGTAATAAGGCACTGAAGTAAAAAAAAAAAAATGCTGAAATTTACATATAGCATCCAAATATCGAGTCACCAATGTTCTCATATCTACATAAAAATGTGCTCCCAGAAATGTGTTAGTGAGTTTGATATAAAATTTTAGAAAGCAGAATTTATGAGCAATTATGTAATAGATTTTCAAAATATTAACTGGTGATAATACGGTATAGATTGTCTTTGCTCAGATTACTAGAGATCCCAGAAAATCTCTTAACTGATTGTCAATGAAACAGGTTTAAATTTATTGTACAATTGTTATTGAATAAATATACAGTAATTTATTGAATTAAATGAATTACGTTAACCCGTATGACAAAATGTCTGAGTAAAATTTCTCGTAGTTATATCCAGAGACAAAAAGTAATTGCATGTTAACATAAAATTGTTATAAATTATAGTAATTTATTAAGGAAATAAATGAATTACATTAACCTGTATGATTATTATTATTTGACAAATAATAGGGTGGGCCTGGAAATATTATATTTATGCGTGTTTCCATAGAAACAACATCATCAAGCAGTAAGAGCATGCTAATAGAACAGTACCAAAGTTTGTTGGTACATATACAACTTTAAAAAATAAAATTGATTAATCTACAATCTAAATTTTTTTTTTAAAAAAATAATTAAATAGTTACTCAGGAAATCATGTGGTGTTTAGCTCCAAAAATAATGTATTAAGATATGATCCATAATCATTTAACAATTGAGTTTGTTACCATTTTTACAGTGCTACACTCATAGGAAACTAGAATAATTAAATGATTAGATACTTAGTGGTGCATGTGATATTTGAGCATAAGGAGTCACATGTTAAACTTTAATTCAGATTACTTAAGCTTTTTAATTTATCACTGTACATCTGTGCTATTTATAGTTTTATTTAAATTTTTACACTTCAGAAATACTTTAAAATGCCATTTATTAAAATTCACAATTTTTTTTATGACTATTATATAATTTATATGATAGCAATCCAAATTTTCCCTTTTATCTTAGTTGGTAATATTTGATGCATTTTATAAACTGGTTATGCTATTCTTCATTTAAAAGTATTAATACATTTACATTTTTTATTATCAAATATAAATTTGGTTCCAAAGCAGATTTTTTTAAGGCAAGAATAATGACATACACACATATATGTATAGTGTGTGGAATAAAATTCTTAAAGCAATTTCTTAAGTATTTTTATATCAATTATTAATTTTCATTATATCTTTCATATATATCACCCATGATTTAATCTTGTTCATGTTACATAAAGTGATTTAATTTCAAATAAAATTTGTGATTAAGGAATAGTTTGTTGGTGTCATGTATTATGACCATAAAAAATAAACTTCAAGTATAATTGAGAGAGAGATTTGCTTTGGTATAATTTTAATGTTTTTGGATATAACAAACCATTAACTTTACTTTGCTTTTTTTTTTTAATTTTCATAGTATTATAGCATGCAAGACTTAGAAATAAATTCTAAGTGGAGTCAGAATTTATAGACAATTCATACTATCAATGTGTTTTTTTTTGATCTGGTTGATGTTGAAGCCATATGAATAACTGCTATCTTTGATGTAGAAAAGACAAACTCACATTCTAGAAAAAATACTGTGATAACTGAATTTATGTTAAACATGCAAAAACTCTACTTTTATAAACTGATATATATATATACAGTAATCTCTTTTTATTTATATCATTTATTTTTAAGACTTCGTGTAAGTAGCAAAATTCATAGATAATAACAAACTTTGCATGTTTTAATATGCACACATTTACATATAATGCAAATAGTTTAATGAGATATACAATTTACACAGAGGCAAAACTCTTCATACAGTAGTGCCACTTAGTACAAACCAAAGTAATAATGGATGCAGGGAGATTTGTGCATAAAATCACTATCTAGTACCTATTCATCCAATATCCCCAGATTAGTTTCTAGCTTGTGGCTTTCATTAGTGAGGAGCCTTGAATCTGAGAGCACTGCACCTAGATCTTAGAATTCAATGCAACTGTCCAGCAGTTTACCTTTTACCTTATTAGCTAACTATAAAGTTTGAGTCCAAAATGAAAACACAACAATGTTTTCAATTTAAGGGTATTAGCTTGTATAGTCATATAAATCGGAACTCAGTTCAGTATCCATACTTTTTTGGTATCTTTGGTTTATTAATAACTATAGTCACCATAATTCTATTGCACTGATGAAAACTACAAGCTAGAAACTAGTCTGGGATATTGGATGAATAGGCAATAAATAGTGATTTTATGCACAAACCTTCCTGCATCCATTGATTATTCTAGTTTGCACTGAGTGGTGCTACTATACCATGGATATTAAATTTTCTGTCTCATTATCTTATCACTACTAATTAATTTTCTCATTATTTAATGTTGCAATGTATATTATTATTTAAAAATTATTTCCTTTGCCTCAAATTATTCCAACTGATAAAACTCTTTCAGTAATTGAAGTTTAATATATTTTGATGTATAAAGATATTTGTGATTATCAATAATCAAGAATTTATCATTATAACAGCCTAACATCATCCATTCTCATCATTCTTTTGGCAGTCATGTTTAAGTTTGTCAGTATTAAATTTAGCCATTACTACATTTCATTTTTTTATATTTAGTCATATATTTCTATGTTTCTGAATGTTTTTATAAGCATTAAGATAATTCATAAAGAACACCTTTGCATGCATTTTATGCTTTTACTGGAGACTTATTTGCTTATTGAAGTCTGTGCTTTTGCTAGACACATTTAGAATAATTGCAGTAATAGTCTAATTTATTTAACTTTTAGAACAAGGTTTTTTTTAAAAAAAAATTAGAATTGATTATCATATTAAAGCAGATGAATTCAACTTGTATAAGTTGTACAATGTCTGTCTAATTTTTATAATGGTCCATTACATAAAAATCTAAGAACTATTATTCATCAATTTCATTTCTAGCCTGCTTCTATTCATAAAATATTAATCTAAAATACATAGAATTGCTTCAATTCAGCTTCTAAAAATTGAATAGTTTTAGATTCAAATTGGTTAAATGTAATGAAAAATTAAAAATAATGTTAATAACTGAAAAAAATATAAGAAAAATATTTGAAAAATATTATGGTAAAACAAAAGAATTATATTTCAACCAATCATTATGTGAACACTGGTAATTTTTTTCATTTCTTATAAATTACAATGTCTGATTATTCAGTTCTGTTATATTTTTTTGGTATAAAATTAAATATTTTAAATAAAAATCTAAATCTAGATTCATTATTAGTCAATATCTTATAAAAAGTAATTATAAGATACATAAAAATTTATGAAATATAATTGCATTTTGTTCTTATCAATGAATGTCTTTAACATGCAAATTACAGTCAGTAGAGGTCAACATTATTCACTTATCTTGAAGAGTGGTCACTTTCCCAAGCTTATTTTTCTTGTAAAATTTAAAAATTTTTGAATAAAACTTTATATTTCAATAAAGTAATGTAAAATCTTAATTATAAATATAAAAAATTATGATAAATATATTTATTTACGTGCAAAATCAATTACGAATGCATAAAACATTTTGTTTTGACTTCTGACTTTGTCATTTAGAAATTCATGTAGAACAATGCCCAGAGTTGACAGATTTCCAACCAGAGAAAAGAGGCTGGGCTATATACTAATACACAGCAATTAAAAAATTGATTTTTTTTTCAAAATATGTCACTATATGCAGATTTTTTTAAAACTAAAATTTTAAATTTCCTATCAAATAAGTGTAAAATGAAAAAATGAAACCAAAATTGACCAAGAGATGGTGCAAATGATGTCCAGAAACCACAATAATTATAAATTTGATTTAAAAACAGGCCAAGACCTAATCATATTTATCAGCAGAAGAGTTAAAATATTTTTTCTGAATTTTGTTGACATTGGCATATTGACTTAACATAAACTTCTGAAGTAGCTAATAAAAGGGATTTCCCCCATTTTTAAGACTACCTCCAAGTGTTGAAAAAGATTTGCTAAAGTATCTCTGACTGAATTTATAGATTAATGCCACAATCTAATAGATTTGATTTCTTGATAACAATAACTATTTTCAGCTTTGATTATCTTTAATCAATGACTGTATCACTTTTTGGAAGTATTACTTAGAAGAAAATATAATTTAGATAATTGTATTGGTTTAAATAGGCAATAAAATCAGACTTAGTATTGGGTTTTCAGTTTTACAACTATTTAATTGGATAAATATGAAGAAGTAAGAAAACATACTTTTATTAAATACTTCACTCCAGGTATTGTTAAGCTTGTTAATAATTTAGATAAAGGCATTTTGGTATTAATGACAATAATAATCAAATAACTTTACTGTTCAGAAGTTCATAAAAAGTTTGAGTGTTGGAAGTGCCAGAATTTGAATTGATCTGAGGACATTATACTCCAGTTTCATACCATTGAACTAAACTACTTACGATATTTTGGGATTGTAACTATTGGAAATGGTTGATGAGTTACATGTGTATATAAAAATAGACAGATTAGAATCCATTCACTACATAAATATATTGTAATGATCAAAAATGCTCAGTTAACATGAAATTCGCCCCAGGGTAACTTGCATGCAGCTCTACATTTTGATGTCACATGATCACACACTTTTTTATATCCCACTAAACTCAGTTAGATTCAAGAGACTCTTAGCATATTTTAATTATCATGATTGATTACAATAAATGACAAATGCTAGGATAATCAGACAATAAGATTTATTTACATATATGCATAATACTGAAACAAATAACACAATTGATAAAAATCTATGAAAAACATCAGTCCATTGGTCTTTTACCAAGGATTAAATTTAGTATAATACCTCTTACTGATCTATTGTTTTATTATACTGCCTTAGATAGTTGTTAAAAAACTAATATGATTAGATATTCTTAAAACGAGCAAAACTCTCCATACAGTAGTTTCATTCAATGCCAGCCAGAGTAATCAATGGATGCTAAAAGGCTTGTGTATAAAATCCCCATTTAGTGCCTACTCATCCAATATCCCCAGACTAGTTTCTGGCTTGTGGCTTTCATCAGTGAGGAGCCTTAGATCTGAGAGCACTGCACCTGCTGGTCAAGAAAGGATGAATGAACGAAGATCTAGATGCAGTGCTCTCAGATCCAAGTTTCCTCACTGATGAAGGCCACAAGCCAGAAACTAGTCTGGGGATATTGGATGAGTAGGCACTAGATAGGGATTTTATGCACAAGCCTTCTGGCATCCATTGATTACTCTGGCTGGTACTGGGTGGCACTACTGTATGGAGAGTTTTGCCTGTTTAATAACAGTTATGTGCAAGCATAAGAAATGCGGCTCATGTGATGATTAGATATTCTTACTATTTTATTATGCACAGACAATATATGGACCTATGCATCCTTTTTGTCTCTGGATAGAGACAGACTTGTTGCACAAACTAAGTATAACTACTAATATTTATTAATATAACTCAGTTTTAAGACTTGATGATCTTACAAGTCTTGAGATATGCTAAAAATTATTTAATAATCAAAAAAGCAAGTCATATATAAAGACTACACTATTAAAAGAACTAAATTAATGTAAATATTTCAGGCTTAGTGCTTAAAAAACTAATACTAAGCAACTCGAATAAGGGAAAGAAAATATCATGTGAGGCAAGCATTCTTTGATGTATGTTTTATTACTAATCAAATAAATATCACCAGATGTCTGGGTACCTGCCATTAATGACTGAAACTTACATTCTAACTGGTAGGAATTAGTGTCTACATGGCAAATAATAATACAATAAATGTAAGTGGCAGGAAAAAGCATCTGCTTTACCCTTGTTTATAAACATCAGAGAATATATATAACATGATATACAGTAGGGATGTGCATCTACTAAATAATAGTAATCATTCTAAGTTGCCAAATGTAAAAGGCAGGAAAAGGCTTTTGCTTTACCCTCATTTCTGGTTAATCAATATATATAAAACATCCTGAAATAATATTACATTCACTTAAAAAAATTTAATGCACATAAATATCCTTTCTTATGCCTATCTATGCCAAACCTGTGAGGTATTTTGCATAAAACTATAACTTTTATAACTATAAAAAATAATCTGTATTAATTTATTGAATCTGTCTTTGCAGCCCTTTACCCTATCCAGAGGTAATCAATCCACATTATTTATATTATTTATAACATTGTATTCTAATTCTTATTACATTGAAGGCTAGTGGAAAATGGTCATTATTAATTCTTACTTTAAAATAATTAATAAAATAATATTAGATACTTTTAGTGAATGGCAAGGATTTGCAATAATTGGCCAGTTGTTTTGTTATGAATATTTCTTTTAATGTTACACTAACTGAATCATGGCACATCTAATAAAATTTAAGAAATCCATCACTATCCTGATTTCTAAACATCTATATGTATATATTTTTACATAAAATAAATCATAACAAAATTTCAGTGGGAATGAAATATACATATTTAGGAGATTAAATATCTAAAGTTAGGGAGATAAAATCATAATAGTATATGATTAAAATTCATACAAAGTACCCTTTTTATCTTTAATAGTCCATGTTCTGAATTCATGCAGCTGTAGACTTTTGTGTGACACAGTTGGTATAACATAGCTATGCTTGCTGATATTCTGTGAAGCTTCTAGATCATTTTTGCTGACTGAAACAGTCCTCATTATTATGCATTTCTATTTTATTCAATGGGCAGCATCTGACAATGATTCTCTCATTAAATGAAGGCTGGTCTCTTCCCCAAAGCTATAGACCCTTTTGAAGTTAGGTGGTATACAGTTCACATATAATCTAGACTCAATGATCAACGTAATGGTTGTTTAATATATTACAACTTCTCTATTTCTTAATGGAACTAAACTTGCACTCTGCTGGCTTGGCCAGAGTGGAACTGATGGAGATTGCTCTATTTGGTCTTTACATTTTAACACTGCTTTTGCTAGTCAAGAAAGAATGAATAAATGAAAAATCAAAAATGTAAGCATAATTCGATCTTCAGAGAGACCCCTATTTATAATTCACTGAGCTGCCTTATCAGTTTTTATCATGATTCGATTTCATATGTCCATTCATTGACTGCAGATTAATCCTAAATTTCTCTGTGGTCCATGGGTTACTGACCAATTACAGAATTTACAAAAATTAGCTTTGAAAAGAGATTATAACAAAATAAAAGATTATGTTTTGACCAAATAACAAGATATTTATCTCCTAATTAACTGATCGGTTTATCTAGAATTTAATTACTTTTATAAAAGTAATGTCATTTCCACCCACCTAATTATAAAATATCTTTACAACTGTTAATTAATAAAACATTTTGTTTTAAATTATTTAAATTGATTCAGCTTTAATGAGGCTGCATACATTTTGTCCATGCACATTTATATATATTCTGCCTAGTAATATTGTTGTAAAATCTTTAATTTAAAATTCCTAACGATTTTTTTTAAAAAAATATATAAGGAAAGTGCATATTTATCACTTCAATATGTTGTCTTAAATTGAATTGCTTTTTTTTTTTTAATATTATATTATAAAGTGTTTGGTATTACTTTTAATTATTAAGTTCAGTTGCTAAAAATTTAATTAATATATTTCAAAATTAAGAAGCAACTGTTCTCAATATAATTGTTCCTTTTTTCCTGGTTTTGTTAGCCCAAGAAAGGAAGATATAATGTAGAATCAACTCTAGTCACTAATAAAGCATCCAATTAGGAAGTCATAATGTGAAAGACATCATGTATTGATTATTAAAAAAATGTAAGTTATAATAAATTTTTAAAAATGTTTTTGTAAATTTTAACTTAATTTGGTAATTTTTTTCAATTTGATATTTTTAAAAGAATATAAAATTAAAAAATTTAAAACTAAATTTCTTTAATGAATAGGAGTTTAAAATTGAAAAAAGTTTTTATTAAATTTATCTGAATTCTAATTGGAAATATATATAATCTCTTAATCGTTGTTTGTGATTGGAGAAAACAGCACAGTTTGCTAGGACATCAAAAGAGTTTGGATCACTCTTAACTTGACACAGATATTTTTTTTATCATTGCTATATGCATTTTTATTAAAAGCTGTTACTTTTTTTTTATTTCGGAATTTTTTGATTTATTATTATTTATTATCAGTTTTTGTGAAAAATTTATATTATCCTTTTTGTTTTTCAATATTTTATTTTCAGTGCCATTGTCACTTTACCTATTCTGATTATAGAATTTCTTTTAATACTTTGCTTATCATTCCGTATTATGAATAACATCAGAGTCTTGATAATATTATTCTAATTACTTTCAAATGTTTGGATTTTAAAAATAATTTTTTTTTTTTAGTTTTACTTATATTCTGCATATTAGCAAAAAAAATTATTTTTTTCTAAAATTTTATTTACTTTGGTTTGTGTGTAAAATATATAATATTGCAATTTATATTAAATATAGAAATAATAAATAAACGGCTTAAATATGCACGTGAGTATTCTTATATAGGAAGTCCTTCCTGAATGAACATTTTATTCAAGGCTTTGCATATAATTTTAGACCAACATGTTAAAGGTTTTGCATCTACGTGAATTGGAAGCCACGTAGATTGAAAGTTACATAATATGCAAGATCAAAAAAAAAAGTAATAAAAAAAAAAGTTAAGTAATTAAAAAAATATAGTGACCATTTTTAGTATAATCATACATTTGTTTAAATGTCATATATAGGGTATATGAGCACAGACTTTCACACAACCCATGAATTTCCACTCCATCTCATATCACTGGTGCACTTGAACACACATATGTCAAAAAGATAAATAAATCACCAATATACTTTCTTAATATATATCTGAGCACTTATAGCATATATGTGTGGAGATGATAATCTGGACCAACTGATGATTGCTGGTTTAGCATGAAATACGAATATTGGTGATTTATTTATCTTGTCGTCATATGTGTGTTCAAGCGCATCAATGATATGAGATGGAGTGGTGAGTGGTGGGTTGTGTGAAAGTCTGTGCCCATATACCCTATATATTACATATATAGATACAGGTATATAATAAGCCTGTATTTCAGTTATTAAATGTCATAGTGTAAGTATGATATTAATGCATGTTTTATATTTATAGCTAAAATATGAAATTAGGAGTTATCAAAGATGAACAAAATGTTGAGATTATCTGTTGTATTAAAATATATTTTAGTACTTGATTCTACCAATAGGATTTTCTATAAAATAATTAAAAATCAACTCAAAGCAATAGTTACTTTTAAAATTCTAAAAGAGGGGGGGGGGGGGATTCTGCAAATAAAAAGTTAATGAATGTTTACGAACATAAAATTCCTTGATTGTTGAAGATGTTTACATTCTAAAACAAGTTTTTAATTTTGGCTATACAAGATAATTTTTTTTAATCTTTCCTATTTTAAAGTGTTAAAAACTTCTGTCTAACTTTGCTTCATTATGCATCGTGTGCTAAAAAAATATATATAGAAGTCATTTTCAGTTTAGAAGAACAAACTTCTGAAAAAAGATTGCCAAATTTTTATTAGTAGTTATATGGGGATCTACAAAAAAAATAATCCTTTGCTAATTAACAGAAAATAATCTATTTTCTAAACATGCTATAAAATTCAAATATAAACTGCTTTCATTAAAATTACTTGTAAAAATAAAAAAAAGACATTTAATTATCTTTTTTAGAAATAAAAAATTATTGCTACGAGTGAAAACAAATATTAACTTTGTCTTATCTTAATTTATTTTAATTTTTTTCCCACAAAGTAAAACACTATTTTTTGAGTTTATTTAATCCATATCTTTATTTATATTTTTAAAAATATATTTACATTCATGTTTTATTTTAGTATATTATTGTCAGTATATAGAATAAGAGTTTTAGTGTGTTCGGATCAGTTAAATATTATTAGCATTATTGTTATGGAAGACCACTCCTCATTACATTAATTTCTTAAAACCAATCAATGTAAGAGTACTACTTTATAGCATGTGATCATAAGATTATACTGCAATATGTGCATATCCATAAGAGATGTGTACATGTATTTGTTGAGATATCCATATACAGCACACCATTTACACCATGTGCCATTTTTGCATAAATGATACGCAATAAATTATATTAATTTAAAAGTATTCCCTTTAAAACTTCCGTTTGACAATTTAAAAGCATAAATCAATAAAAACAAGTATCTATTATGAAAATTTTATCGAAAGACTCAGTGGATGAAATGAGAAAGAAAAATAGAAAAAAGCTGACTAATAATCTTTAAAGAGTAAAACAGCAGAAAAATATGAAAAAATGATTCAGGACTGCATCTAATAACCAATGATAAATAAATAATTGAGTGTTTTGTTGCTTAGGAGTTCATGTGAAAATTCATATGAAGTTTGAGTATGAAAGTGAAATAATTGAGCTGCATTCCATGTATCTTGAACTCCAGAATCTGCCACCTTATCATTGCTCTAAATGATGCAGAGCAATAATAATTGATGATTTTACTGTTGGCAATTGTTCAAGATTTTTAAAAATATATAAAATCTGTAATGAAAAAAGAGAATTACTTAGAAATAAAATCTTATATGTATATGGAGAGTGCAATGTTTAGCACATTTACTTACAACATTCACAGTTTAAGATTTGAATCTCAGTAGAACTTGGAATTTTTTTATACAACGATTTCTAACCTAAGCTTTTTTTTTTAAGTAACTCATGGCCAGCCTATTTAGTCAACCTATCATTGTTTTGGTAAATTTGTCTTAGCTATTCTTACATGAAAATCCGAGATTAATTTAGAATTGATCAGGTAATTATTGATACATTAATCATTAAAAAAAATACTGTTATAATATGCAGCTTTTAGCCCCTGATCAAAAAATTATTATATTCATATAAGCTTTGAATTCATGATTTATTCTTACCTGCCTTTTTTTTTTGTCAGAATTAATTTAGAACCTCTGATGATTTAAATATTATAAAAAAAGGCAATTGTGAGAATATTAATGCAGTAACTTTTTTGATATATTCAAAGATATTTTGATCATGGTTATTCTTAGGTAATGCTAAGTATTATTGTATTTTATTGATAGCCTCATTCTATTAATAGTAGTATTGTTGCCTACTAATTTTAAAATATTGTTTTGACTTTGAGTTTTGTCATACTTGGAATATTCAAATTATTGTACAATATAAAATTCAGTCATTCCCCCCCCCCCAAGATATTTTTTTCTGAAACTATGCCACTCTTCATTAGATGGATGTAAATAATAACTAACCTCCTATGCCATAATAACTATTCCTCAATCTTATAAATGCCAAATCAAAAACTGATTATTATTTTTATGAGATGCTAATAATCTTGAGTTGTTTCAACTCTGTCTTTAGCATATTTGATGTAATTTGATAAGATTTAATATTTAAAGACTGCTTTATTTGTGCTTTAAAATCTAATTAGTCTTAGATTTGTGTTTTCAAGATTGAGAGATTACTATTATTATGTAGGAGTTTAGCTAGCTATTTCTTAAAGCCAGTTAATAAAGACTGTTATTGCATTAATATCTTTAGAATTGCATTTCTTTATAATATTTAAATCACCAGAGATTATAAATTAATTCTGTCAAAAGAAAACAGGTAAGAATAAATTGATTAATGACATAGATTCGGGACTACATGATATAGTGATAGATTTTTTCAACTTTAAAGAACTCAGTTAATAATAATGAGGATTAGATGGTTTTCAAGTATAATAAATATTAAGTTTATCTTCAATCCAGTAACCTCTAGCTCTTAAGTTTATCATTCTACCATTGAATTAAATTGTATAGGACACATTACATAGTTCAAATATAAGTTACAATGTTAATTTTATTTACATGTCATGCATAAGAACATCCATTACCATATTTAAATAATGCAAATGGTCGCATGATATTTTCCTACAAAATAATAAACACAATTTTAGTTTCCTGTTTTACTGATGAGCATATCAATAAATGATTTTCAAAAAATCTTAATAGATTGACTGTAGCTAAACTAA
This sequence comes from Epiperipatus broadwayi, assembly GCA_028023455.1. Classification (NCBI taxonomy): domain Eukaryota; kingdom Metazoa; phylum Onychophora; class Udeonychophora; order Euonychophora; family Peripatidae; genus Epiperipatus; species Epiperipatus broadwayi. Next base: position 2,197,857 of record JAQFVV010012393.1, on the reverse strand, counting down.
ATATTTCTAAAATTGACATTCATGCTATCAGCTCTGAGTATAGAATAATGCCATTAATGATTGGTTGACTTATTTGTTAGAAATAAGTAAAACAAAAATATTATTTTTCATTCTTTCTGCTTTTCATTTAATATTTCATAAGACCATTTTTTTTTCCATAGGGCCAATGTTAGGTCTTTTCAAAAAATGGCAGTATCAACCAGTAGAATGGTAGTGAATTAGATGTATTAACAGAAAGTATATTTAGATTTTTTAGAACATAATATAACACAATTCTTTATTAATTCTATGTTATATCTTTTATCTATTTGTCCATGCAAACTGTTATGTCTTCTTTACAATTTCATTATATGTGACAATGTTAAAAGTTCTTATGATGGCCATTTTATGTATTAGAAACTATTTATTCATTATTAAAAATATCTTCACTGCATTCATTTGATGTGATGATCTTTCTGGTGATTATAGGTTTTGTTTATTTGTTGACATTTTTCACCATTATTTAATCACAAACCATTCATCAATATTTTCTATGAATCTTTTTTTGATCATGCATAGTTCTCAGTAAAACATAATGTTGTAACCAATTTAAGGTGATCTACAATTTTATTAATAAAAGTCTTTTTCACTTATATTCCAACTTATTTCCAAAAATGCTTGGCTATACACTAAGCATATCTTTAATGATATATGAGTGCATCATTTCATTAATTGTTGTTCAGGTAATCTCGTTGGCATGGATGACATGAATTCTCCATCTAACACTATACTATATTAATTCATACATTACAAACAGAAGTTAACATTGCTTCATTCTTAATAATCAAACAGTAGTAGTAGTAGTAGTAGTAGTAGTAGTAGTAGTAGTAGTAGTAGTAGTAGTAGTAGTAGTAGTAGTAGTAGTAGTAGTAGTAGTAGTAGTAGTAGTAGTAGTAGTAGTAGTAGCAGCAGCAGCAGAAGCAGAAGCAGCAGCAGCAGTAGCAGCAGTAGTAGTAGCAGCAGCAGCGGCAGCGGTAGCAGTAGTGGTAGCAGTAGCAGTAGTGGTAGTAGTAGTAGTATAAATCTGCATGGAATTAATCCCAAACTTCAAAACTTGTTAGATATACATTAAATTAACTCATCTATTTATTATGTTAAATATATCTCCATTATCCAAATTAATTCATTTATTTCGAGTACTGATATTAATATAAAAATTCTCAAATATCTGAATACCAAATTTTTTATTGATTATCAACTATTAACTTTCACTATATGTTTTTTTTTTTGTTTATTACATATAATGAAACAGCACACAAATTTTACCCATTTTATGCATGTATTACATCTAATTTTAAATGATATTCAAAAGATTTTAAACTATGTCATTCATCTGTTATTGCAGGTATTTTATGATTTATCAATAAATATTATTTTTGGTGTAAGAAAAAGGATTATATTATTAGACATTGTGAGATATTTTTCTACAAACAAATGTATAATTTCTCTGATCAATTCATTTTTTTCTGAAATAAAAAAGAATTACTCTTAGTACTTCTAGAATAATGAGCATTATGGCTTATTTTCTGTACAATATTGTGTGGACATATTTTGTAATAAAAATATTGTAATTTTTTTACTCTTCATAATTAAATTAGACTTTTTAAAAATTAAATTTTATAATGTTACATTTTATAGTTACACAAGACACATCAACTTTTTTACTATACACATAATTGCTTCAAATCTATTGCACATAGTCTGTTTTTTATTTTTGTTGGCAAATCATTTTCTTCTAATGTAAAAATGAATTATTCATATTATTTCTAGTAAACTTGACCTTATAACTTATTATTAAATTGACTAAATTCTTTTCTGTCCAATAATGGGTAAATATATTTTTAGAATAAAAAAAATACTTTGTAAATCTTTTAATTTGATTATATTTTTGTAATTCGAAAATCAGATTTTATAATATTACACTTTATACAATTATACTTCTAAGCTACATCAACTTTTTTACTATTAAACTTGACAAATTTCTTCAGCCTTTTTGAACATATTCTATTTTTTTTTTTAAAAAAATATGATGTGCAATTTCACAAGATATGACAGGATTTAAATATGATTTATTAAATGGATTTGGGCTATCACCTTTCTAACAATTTTTACAGTGTTGTTTTTGGATTGTTCCTATACCCATAAGATTTTACTATTTTTTAAAAGTTAACATCAATAAATGGCCACCTATTAATCATGCTTAAAGGTTGTTGCTTTTTGCCAACATTTAACTAACGATTTGTTCAAACTGTTCTTTGCCTGTTAAATGATGGGATTATAAGATTTCTCAAGGTTACGTGTAATCAATTTCCAAAATAGTGTGAAAATGTGTGAAATTAGTAATTTTAGCATTTAATAGCTACTGAAATGTTGTGCATATAGTAAATGTTTCTAAAGAATGAACATCAGTTTTTGTAAATATGGTTGGAATAAGATCTAAAATGCAATTATCATTTTAATCTTGGATGTATTAACCCATAATTCATTCAATAATCTGTGCTTAAGTCCTCATATAGTATAAACTCTTGTATTTAAACTCATATCTGTAATGCAATCTATTGTCAGTGTTTTGAGTATAGATGGATTTTCTATCTAAACAAAGTATTTATTATAATCAGTCAATATGTTGTGCAAAAATTCAATACCAACAAATCATTTGAATTTATGGCAGCAGTGCTATTATTTCCTATAACTTTTGCTCAAGGTCTATTACTTGTATCAACATGTGCATTAAAATCTCCAAAAAATAAATTTGTTTTAATAGTAGTATTGCTGTAATTGTACCATCCAGCAAAAAATAAAATGTTCTTTTTCTGAATTCTCTGAATCTAAGATTGAAATATAGACACAAATACAACGAACACTAACATTATTGTGCCAACTGCATTTTAACATCATTAGTCTTTCTTGATTCATTAAAGAGTTCCAACAATAGAAGATACTAAATTAGATTTTGTAGCAAATCCACCCTCATGCATTCTTCTTTTAATGATTGACATGCCTTTCCAAGAAGTTTATATCTATCCACCTGTTCTATTAAATTTTCTTTCTATAGGAGATGAGTTTTATTAAGAACAGTGATACAAATATTAAATCTTCACAGATTTTAGCCAATAGTGCAGTTTCTGTTCTGGCCTTGGAAGAGTTTGTGACAAATAAAAGTTCAATCATTCCACATACATATATTTAGAAAAAAAATAGATATTTACCTTTAATACTACCATCACCTCCTGCTTACTTCTACTACTAATATTATTATTTATTTTCTATCATTGTAATGAGAAATCCAACAAACATGATAACTTAGTTAGGCTGTGCTGTGTGACAAGACATTTTAAACCACCCTTTCTAGGTGTTTTCCATTTCTATGGGGGATCCCCAAATAAGGTTGCATAAACATATAATCTTTTTTAGTTAAAATTCTTAGTTCAAATTCAATTTCCAACTGATCTTATAGTAATAGTATTGTTTGCAGAAAAAATCATAATTAAAAATTGTCAGCATATGATATCTTAATTCTGATGACTTGGGCTACAACAAAAATAAAAAAGTAAACTGGAGCAGAAATTTGTGAATGTAGTTAAAGTATATAAGTGTAGCTGCATAAATACATAATCCCATTGTCATGGTATAGATAAGCAATAACATTATAGGCTTATGATGACTGGACCAGCTACTAATTTAAGTGACTGAAGAAGGAAGAGAGAGAGAGGCAGAAAGAACTACATTATAAGCAATACCTAACCTTTGATGAATTAATATTAGTGAACTAATATTCTACCTAAAATGCACTAAGTTGTACTCTTGAATCAGGCATTATTTATTTATTCATAGTTTCATTTACCCAACAATAATATTGGCATCAGCATGGGATTTGGGTTTTCATCATCAGATTTTCAATGATATGGATGGATGAAAAGTTGGATGTTGGAGTAGATTGAAGCCTGTCCATTGAAGTATGAGGATTTGCTATCTTAATATAAACTGAGTGCTGATTATATATATATGGGAGATGATAATCTGGACCAACTGATGAGTGCTGGTTTAGCACAAAATACTTTATTAGTGATTGTTTATCTTTTCTACATGTGTGTGGTCATGTGTATCAGTTATATGAAATAGTGTGGATAGTTGAAGAGTGCTTAAAAATCTGAGTTCAAATCCCCTATACTTATCCAACAATTGTAGAATTCATCAATAGTCTGACCTCAGCATCTGACAAAAGACTATTATTTTCATTATAATAAATAAAACATATAGATTTTATTCTTTATGAGTTAAGCTTCAAGGCTGCACTTTTTAATACACTTAAGTTTAATATTCTCGTGCAATATTTTTGTACAACATTATATATGTTTTGGCAGACTATCTGAATATTTGTTTTACAAATTATATAGAAACTTATTGGTGTTGCAACAGGATATTAAGGATTAAAATGATCCAGCAATTGATGACATAGAATTTTTGAAGTAATTAAAATTAATCAATTTGTCTCTCAAAATGAACATTAAATAAATTAATACTTAACTCGGTTTGTTGACTTGTTAATTTTATTTTATATAAAAATAAACTTTACTTTTCTGCTTTATATAATTTAAAGTTTATGAATTGTATATATCAAGATCAATGATGCAACAGTAACACATTTACCTGCTATAATTATGGTAAGCTCAAATATGGGCTGATTAAACTTAAAATTTTTGGTCTATGCAGTTTAGCCAATGATAGATTTATAAAGTCAAGAGCTAAAAGTCTCTGAAGCCCAACTTAGTATTTTTGGTACTTAAACATTAAATGGCACCCAAAACCCAAACTCTTCCATTATTGTGTAATATTTTATTATTAATTTTATGAAGTTAAATCTGAATTGATAAAAAATAGTAGATTTGATCTATTTTAAATGTGTGTATGTATATAAATACTGAAATATAATGGAATTTTTCCATGTACAAATATAGATAAATTTCAAATAGATTATTTTTTTTAAAAAATCCTGTTATATTTCAATATTTACATCTTTATAAATGAATTTTTTTTAAATTAATATATATATATATAATTACTCAAATCATAGAAATCTTATTTATATGCACTTCATATCATGACAAGTTTGAGGAAAATAATATATATTTTTAATGTTGTCTGAAGTTTTATATAATTAGTGGTAACTGCTTGTGGACTAAACTGATATTACTGATAAAATTTTCTGTATAAAAATTATAAGTTTTCTGCTATATATAAGATAATTAGTTAGTTCATTGGAGATTAAGTATATTTTTAATGAACAAAAGATTGCTTCAATTGACCTTTGAAAAAAAAAATAGTTTGGCTATTTGACATTTTATCATGATATTTAGAGTGCTTATACATTTGTGTGTGCATACATATGTGGGTAGTTGTTAGAGAGAGAGTGAGAATGTATATACTTACAATGTATAATATAGATAATATTTATATTTTACTTTTAGGTTTATCATCTGCTAAATTATTACAAGAGAGTGGTATTGATGTGGTTGTCTTAGAAGCTAGGGACAGAGTGGGTGGAAGAACATTAACGAAAAGAGTAAGTACATAAGCATTTTACATTTGGTTATTAAGTTTTCTGTCCACAGCAAATCTAGTAATTAGGCAACATAATATTTTTAAACTGTGATAAAATATTATCATAATTTAGCATTGCTTGTAATCTTTTATGGACATTATATTCCATTCTTTAAAAAAATAAATCACATGACAAAATTTTGTTGAGTAAAACAATAAAGATAAAATTTGTCTTGCTAAATTAAATTCCTGTCAAGTTTTAAACAAAACCAGGGTTTGAACTGGAAATTTTATGAACTCAATACCAAATGCTTTGTGATCAAAAAAAGAAAGAGATTAAATTATAATTTTTTTATGTCTTAAGAATTTATATAATTAAAATAATGGAATAGTTCATTTAAATTAAAAGGGCTTAATACAATGCCTCAAATAAAATTATGTTAGCCCATATAAATGATAATTGGCAAAGCTGTTATTATTTTAATTTTGAAAGATATTACTGACATCTGCTTATTATAAAAAAATAAGTTGTGATCATTTTGAAGAGATTTCATATCTTCTAAAATATATGAATTAGAACATTATTTTGATTTACTACAGCTCAATAGTTACAAATTATTCAATTTGATCAAATATTCTTATTTGCCTATGCTACTATAGTTTTTATATTTGGTTATGAGCAAAGTTCTTGAAATACATATTTATCAATTTAGAATAAAGTTATTTTGTGTGATTTAGTACAGTAGTAACAGTGACAAACTCAAAAGCTAAACTTTCTTAAAGCTCAATCTGAAACTTCCAGTGTCTGAACATCACATGACCTTCTGAGCACCTAATTATTTGATTATTTTTGTTTATGTTATATTAGGTTAAAGAAATAATAAACTGCTACTAATAATAATCATTGTTACTTATATCCTATGTATATATAATCTCATAATAAATAACTTATCAATACATGGAAAATGTTTTTATTATTTTAATTTTAAACACCATTATTATTGTTTTCATCAAATTCTATTACTATTATGATTCATTTAAGAACTAAGAATTTTTGCAATGAAACAACTTATTTTTTATGCCAGATATTGCATAATATTATAATTTGTTTTCATTATTTTTCATTATCTTGGTAAGCATTGCTGTTAATAAAATTCCATATTATATTTTTAATCAACTTTAGTAGCTGTGCTATGTGATTGTTCAATTATTTACTAGAAAGCAAAACTCTCTGTGATCTGGCAATAAAGCTTTGATCAGTTTCTGTGTTGTTGACTATTTGCAGCACTTATTTCCAACCTAATTTCACAATTAATCAATGTAATATAAAAAAAGAAATTTGTTTAGATATATAAAGCCAGAAGTTAGTTCATTGTATAAATAAATAAATTTCACATTATTAATTAATTTTTTTAAGTGTTATTATTTTCCAAAAGATAATATCCAGGTTTTTCATCAAATTTGATTCTTAGTTTGACATTTTTCTTAAACCATAAATTTTAATCATCTCATCATTCATCTTTTTCAAATCTTTTCCCTTTTGTTTTTTCCATCAGTATTTTTTGACCTAACATCACATGATAACTATTTCTTATGCTTGCTTATAACTGTTACTAAAACAAGCAAAACTCTCTATACGTATTGCCACTCAATGCAAGCCAGAGTAATCAATGGATACCAGAAACTAGTCTGGGGATATTGGATGACTAGGCACTAGATGGGGATTTTATGTACAAGCCTTCTGACATCCATTGATTACTCTGGCTTGCATTGAGTGGCAATACTATAGAAAGTTTTGCTTGTTTTTGACATCTTAGTGATTCAGGTGATGCTCCAAAAATTTAACAACTTTTCTTTTAAACTATTTTCAAAACAATCCTTCAGATATTTAACTTTTTTTGTTTTTCTTTTAAAAGTCCAAAAAGAGTTGTAGAATTTTTGTTATTATCCACATTTTATAATCCATTGAAGAAACTAAAAAATTTAACCATCTATCATAAACCTTAAGATTACATTTTAAATATTTCATAATTCCTACAAGCTTGGCATGATTTTTTTTAAAATAAAATGATAAATATTTAGCGGTTACTGTCGTCGTTTTTAAGATTAAATGCCTGATAATATATTTAAAATGTAAGCAGCATATAATTGTTTGAATAAGGGTACTAGCAATAATTTAAATCAATGATATACAGTTTATATGTATGTTCAGTTATTTATAAAGTCAAATGATGTTTAGGTATTATATAATTAAATCAACTGAACAAAAAACACTTTTTTTTCTCTTTATTTTTTTTTCCAGTTGTAAATAATACAGATTAATGCTCATTAACAAAGTACACTACTATTGAGCTAACTGCACAGTGTTTTTTCAAGCTAAATCATAATAAATATATATAGTATCTTATAATAACATATTTATAAATTTTGAGTGTGAAAATGTATTCATTTCATTAATTGTATTCACGAATATAATTTAATTTTTGTGTGATGTGTTCAAAATTAAAAACATACTGTCATATATGATATATAGTAAATTAAATAAGCTAGAATTATTATTCTGTGATATCAATTTATAAAAATGTATGGATAATATTTTATATAACTGAAATTCTATTTTTCCTTCATTTTATTTGAATTATTTCCACAAAAGTGTCTCATTAAGAATGTAATAATAAAATATTGTAATTTCTAAATATATTTCAATTGCTTTTCTAAAAATATTAAACAATATTTTAATGCATAATTGTGTATACATATATATACTGTCAATTTTAATATTTTTATTTATTATTATTAATGGATGTTTTCATTTGATTTATGTATATGTGTAGGCATGTAAATTTTCTGCTTGAATGTGATTGGGGATAATTTGGCTAGAGTTTTCAAATCTAAATGATAATGATTAATAGTCTGTGGTAGTTTGCCCATCCTATAGCACAATTTATAATAGCATCTCAATAAATTTAATCATCTTTTTTCATCATTAAAATGCATAAATATATTACTATCTATCTATATTATTATATAAATGAGATAATTTGTTTGTTTGTTACTTCCTAACTCAACAAATATTGACCAATCTTGAAGAATCTGGCATGATTTTTTATTTTTTTTATCAAAAATTTTACAGGCTATTAATTTTTGCCTTATGGTTTTAAAATCTATCATAATTAAATACTTTTATTGATTTTGGAAAACCTATTTGTTTGTTTGTCAACTTTTAATCTTTTTCAAGTTAGAATGAAATTTTAAAATTGAGGTTTAATATATTTAAATTCAATAGAATTGCTTGAAAATTGATATATAACTCAGTTATACAACTCTGATCCATTTGAAATTCTTATCTTTTCAGTATATCAACTAGTTTGATAAATATGGAACAGAGGGTAGGGAAAATATGAAAAATATTCAATAATTTTATTTATCACCATTAACAATTATTTTTAGAAATTTCATTTGTTTTAAATAATGATTGTGAGAGAGCATTAATTTTTTTTTTCAGTTTAACAATACTTTAATTTATCTAGAGTAATTACTTAGAGAAATAAAGAGCAGTTTTAAGTAATATGCATACAAGAAATGTATATATTTTGTTTCATAATTTGTTTCAATTTAACAATTTGATTAAAATTCTAATAAAAATTTAGAATGATCTGGTGTCTTAGCTCCTCACTGAAGAGAGCTATAGCTCAAAACTGATCTGGAGATGGGACAATCCTAGATAAAGATGATTTGAATGCCTTTCTTGTAAATAGCATTTATCATTTAAAAAATTTAAAAAGCTTGTTTAGAGCTTATTAGCATGTTTTTAATTTTATATATTTGTAATAACAAGTTATATATATATATATACAAGTCATGTGACATCTGAGTTTCTATTTTTACTGTTATTATATTTAATAAAAACATAAAGTTAGAGTAAATTACTTTAAAAAATAAAGAGTAGAGAGATGATGAAATTTCATATATTTTGGTGTCAAATTTTTTGGAGCTTAGGAGTAAAAATAAATTAAACAAAAATATTCACTTTACAAAGGCAAAAAGATAATTGTAATAATCAATAAGTAAATAAACATGTCATTTAAAATAGGTTTTCTGCAATCTTTTGGGTAAATAAAAATTTTAAAATGCTGCCATCTTAAACATAGAAAATCTTAAAAATAATTTGGAATGTGTGTGAATCTCTCTCCATTCTGTAACATTATCAGATGATTTTTTGGAACTTCTGAATGAAAACAGATACAGAGGCAAAAAGGAAGTTGCCATGATCCCTAAGTAAAAAAGACCTCATTTAATTTGGAAAAAATTATTCGATTATAAAGAATTAATATATACTATAAATAATGCATTTGTGTACATAGTTACTTGCAATAGCTACAATAGTAAATAAGAATTAAACTTTTAAAACTGCAAGAATAATTTACAGATTTGAGACATTTTATATCACAGATTTTCTGCTACTTTGACATATATCTATATAAATTCAGTGGAATGCTAAAAGAAAATTTCACACAAAATATGACTAATAAATATTATTAATATATTCATTAAGTGATTTATGTCAAAGATATGAGAGCAGCACATTTGTCACATCAAATAAACAGTAGTAATTTACTATCTACATATATACTGAGCAATGATAAAGTTATATATAAGAGATTATGGTCTGGGTCAACTGATGAGTGATGGTTCAACATGAATTGCATCTTGGGATCATAGAGTTTTGTCATGTCTTTGACCATATGATTATGATTACACTTCTCCACAAGTTGTTAAAAGTGGTTAGAAACTATTTCCTACTTTGTGTGAGAATGGTGTCGCAAATGTTGCAGTACAGAAATATTATTCATTACTGGATAATCTCTAGTGTAATAAATGACTATTAAAATAAGAGACTGTTTGAAAAAAGAATGCAGAAATACCAGAAAAAGAAAACCTGTTAACATGAAAAATAAAATCATAGTAGACTACAAAAAAAATATTTATTAAAAATAAAATTTAGACTAATTAAAACATACATTTACAAAATATACTCATGTCTTATTATATACAAATATTATATACCTAAGGGTATAATTTTAACTTATAGCAGAAATATCTAGTGATTTATATAGATAGATATATCAACTATAAGTGTTCAGTCAATTTAAAATACAATATAATTTTACATTTTCATTTACTGTGTCAATGCTAACAACTTAAAAATAATGGAGATAAAAATGTTTTATATTAAATGCTTTTATTGACTGTGTGCTAAAAAAAAATAAAATAATTGTTTCTTCAACCAGAATTAGATTTTCTAAATTAAACTTGAAATAAAAGCGTGTGGGTGGGTGGGGGGGGGCAGAAATTAATTGAGTCAATCTCTATTTTTTATAACAAGGAATTGATTTAATTACCCCCCCCCCATGCATTTATTTCAATTTAAATTTAAAAACACCAATTCTGGTTGAAGAAACAATTATTTTATTTCTTTTTAATGCATAAAATAAAAGCATTTAATATTTTAAAAAATGTTATCTCTATTATTTGTAGTATAAAAATTTATTGAAATTGCAACTATTTTTAATGAAATCATAAAAAGGCAAGAAGAGTGAGCACTGATTATAAAATTACAGATGTTGGAAAATTGTTTAATTGCAAGGTATGTTGTGACTGCATATTAAAAAAATCTATTACTGAAATAGAAAGAATTAATTTGATTTCATAAATATATTTTTAATTAATTAAATTTCTTTATTAAACCATCCAACATCACATGATCACCATTCTTTAGGCGTACACATTCTGCTTTTCACAGAGGCAAAACTCTCCATATAGTAGTGCCATTCAGAGCAAACCAGAGTAATCAATGGATACAGGAAGGTTTGTGCATAAAATTCCTATCTAATGCTTACTCATCCAATATCCCCAGACTAGCTTCTAACTTGTGGCTTTCATCAGTGAGGAGCCTTGGATCTGAGAACACAGCACCTAGATCTAAGCTTTATAGTTAGCTAGAAAAGTAAAACATGGTTGCTGGAGGATTGCATTAGATCCTAAGATCTAGAAGCAGTGCTCTCAGATCCAAGGCTCCCCACTGATAAAAACCCCAAGTTAGAAACTAGTCTGGGGATATTGAATGAGTAGGCACTAGACAGTGATTTTATGCACAAACCTTCCTACATTCATTGATTATTCTGGTTTGCATTGAGTGTGACATTACTGTATGGAGAGTTTTGTCTCTGTGTAAATTTCATTATATTATTGAATTTGATAAACTTTTAGGATTTCCATTTATTACAAAAGAAAGTAAATGAAAATATTAAAATTTAAACTATTCAAATAACTATTATCTTTAAAAAAAATTAAACCATTTTATTTTTTAAGATAACATTGTTCAATAGAATGTGTGAAACATTTATTTAAATAATATTTTAAACAATCTTGCCTTCAAATAAACATTTGAATAATGAAAATTGTCATTTACAATTTCCCTTTAAGCATATTCTCTCATGATAAAATAAGGCAGACAGGTACTATTAACTCTCTTAAAATCAACTGAAGTATACATATATATTATGTAATAGATATTACATACCTAACTAATATAAACTGTAACTACATATTTTATCTATAAAGATTTTGTTAAAAGTAAAATAAAAAAATATAATGTAGTTGATAATTAAAATATATTTAAAGAATATTTATATGAAATAATATGTGAATTATCAACAACAATTAAAAATGACTTGTTTATAAAAATGTGTTATAATAGCCATTTTTATCTGCTGTTGATAACTCATGCATTTTTATATCATGTAAATATTATTTAAATATATTTTCATTATCAACTACATTGCATGATTTTTTTCTACTAACATGAGCAATGCTATGAGTACAACCAGTATAAAAAGTATCCTCTTTTTTCTTTTTTTTTTCTCTAATATTGTTTTAGATTTAAAATCAAAGGATTTTTAGTCACTCCTCAATTCTTAGTGTATTTACTTGTTGAATTGCATTTCAGTGACATTCATTTAATTTGTAAAATTTGACAATAACCACCTTAAAATTTTTACAAATTTATTTAATAATATAATTTTGTTTTTCTAGTGAAATTACAAACCTGACAATTTTATCTCAAAAAAAGAGAGAGCTGGATTCTCCCTTCCCCCACACAGGTGCTCACATACTTTTCTCTGCCAGAAATTAATACAAAACCTTTAACATAACTAGAAAACTATTATGTTATTATTTTTTATATATGTCAAATGCATTGACCAGGAAGAGAACCTGGGCCAGCTACTTGGAAGGCAGCTATGCTAACTGCTAGGCCACTAACGCTTTTTAAAAACTTTGAATTTGGCAATTTAATTTATTTAACTATTAAATGATATTTATATATTAATGGTTTAAAGACATATTAAATAGTGCTAAAAGTATCTGTGAGTAATACATTTATTTTAATATATAAATAAAATGAACATTTATTAACACTTAATTATTTTATGGAAATCCAAAATGTTTTAGTAAATTTTGCAATTAACAAATTTACATCTTTATTAATGAATTTTATTGTTAGTTCTCTCCACATCAAAACATTTAAATCTCTTTCCTTATTTTGGTTGAGTGGCTGGAAATTTAAATTCATGGATTGATTACTAGCTGTGCATATAAAACAAAATGTCACTTCGGTTAATCAAATGGAACTGTTATGCATATCCTGTCACTTTTGTTGATCTATGTCAAATAATCTCTCAGCAACAGCACTATATGATCCCCCCCCCCTTTAGTTTTAATACTAATAGTTCACAATTACAACTGATAACATTGTTAATTGGAAATTATAAATATTATTAGTGTGACTCAAACCTTGTGGTTGTAAGCTTTATTTGGTAAATAATAAAAGTTTTTAAATAAGGCACTGAAGAGCAAAGACCTTGCCAACAACCTTTCCTAAAGAAACAATGAAGTTTTAGTTTTTGATAAATACATGTGTGTGTGAATTTCTAACAATCTCTACCAAAAAAAGCCCTGTAAAATTGCAGTTATTAATACTTATGTGTGTGTGAATCAGCATTCTGTATTCCATAGTATAAGTAAATAATAAAACTATTAATGTTTGCAATATGAGTGACATATCTGTGGGTTAAAAGTTTTTGAATTGAAACTCATTCCATCATTTCTGGTGTTTGAACATCGTATGACCTTCTGTTAAATATACCATTCAATTATCTTTATATATATGTATATATATATTTGATATTACATTTGGAAAAAATTAGAAAAAAAAACAGAAGCACCCTATAAAAATTTTGTGCTGGAAACTATAATCAATTATGTGTTCCCTGGGTGAAGATAATTTATCCAATGTAAATTCTGGGAAGATGACCACAATTTCATGTTTTGTTATACTCTGGCTCCATGAATTAGATTTCTACCAAAAGGAATACTGCCATAATTCTTAAAAAGAAAGATAATCCATGATCATTTAAAGTAAATCTTGCATCTTAAGAATTATAACAATAAACCTTTTGATAAAAATAATAATAATAATAATTAGTATATAAACACTAGTATTACCAACTTAGATTGACTGGATTTCCTTTATTCTCACTTTTAGAAGAGTAAGATGCAACAGTTGGTTATTTAATATCATTAGCTATGTTGATTTTGGCAAGATTAATTGCTCAAAAATCTTTACTTACTCAAAAAAATCCAGTAGCACCCAAATTTAAATCTCAAGTCACAGAATGACAATAAATGCATTTGTTATTATATAAATAGACCTTTTATCTCAGTGAACACAATTACTGACATTTTAATGTATAATTTTTTTTTTTATAATGAATAATAATCAGTAATAAAAATTAATCTAACTCATAATCATGTAATTCCAACTCACCTTCAGGCAATAATTTAATGCTTGATAAATATATTTATCAAATAATAGTCAATTAGTTGAGCTTTGTATTAACTTATACAATATATATTGCTGGAAAAATCAATTTCCCAAAGTTAAAAGAATTCTTAAGAGAATATTGAAGTATCGGAAAAATTATATTTTTTTAATAAAAAGTAATAACATATGCTCCCGTTAAAAAATATGCTAAAAAATGTTAATGAAATTACTATTAATTTCGCAAAGAGAGGAATGAAGATGATTTCTAAAATTTTTTTCATATGTCATAGCATCTGCCGGGACGCGAACCCACACCCGTCTGCAACCAACTACTTGCTTGCATGGCGGCTGCGATACCTCTCGGCTAACAACGCAAGACGATTTCTAAAATTTATAAGCGTATTAATATGAATGACAAGAATCTCGGCCTCAGGGTGGCCTTTGAGCATTCCATCATCAGATTTTCAATTGGATGGACGTTTGGAGTGTTGTAGATTGAAACCTGTCCATTAAATTATGAGGTTTGGCTATCTTAATATATATCTGAGCACTTATAGCATATATGTGTAGAGATGGTAATCTGGACCAACTGATGATTGCTGGTTTAGCATGAAATACGTATTTCTTTTCAACATATATGTGTTCAAGTGTATCAGTGTTATGAGATAGTGTGGAGAATGGTGGGTCGTGTGAAAGTCTGTGCTCATATACCCTATATAATAATCCCTTACGTTATATGTATTAATATGTACGGAAATTAATAAGAACATTTAGAATTGTTATAAAAATATAATGTACAGCTTCCATTTACATCAAAAACTATATTTATTATATGAGAAATAAATTCTATAGCATTTGAACAGTTTTGAAGTCAGTAAAGGCAATTGATGTTTTATTTATTTAAGAATGGTTTCATAAGATATCAGTATATCAAAATTAAGTGATTGAAGATTATGGATAATAGTCTGGTTGTGTGAACTGTCTGCAGTGATGATGCATCCATGTATAACAATAATTGAACTAAAAAAACACTATTCTTTCCAATTTGTAGCCATTTGCTAGTATGTTTCATTGTTTTGAGAAAGCAATTAAAAGACTCTTATGTAATACTAAAAGAAGGGATTAAGAGATATGTAAATAATCATTTTTCTGATTATATACAGCAATATATTTTCAATTATCTCTTTCATGGTATAATATCCCTTAAGAAAACAATAAATTTTCAAGTAATTGCTAGATTGCAAATGTTCTGCTTGATCATTTGACAGTGGATTGCTTCGTTGGCATACAAGTGTTGATATATACATTGATCTCTATAATAGTTTGTTTTTCCATAGTATTTTGTTTTTTGGTTACAATCTTTAGCATTATATTTCGTAAAGCATTGATTTTTTGATCACAGTTAAATCTATTAGGTTTCATTTGTTCATCTTTAATTAATCAATATAATCAGCATCCTTGAGATGATCAATCATAAAACATTAAATTGCTCGTAATTTTTAATTATAATGCTCCATCAATGTAACTAGTTCACTGATTTGTAAAACTATTATCAAATTCTTATCAGATTTCTCACTACTACCTTGGGATTTGGTAATAAATGAATAAATAATGTATTGGTATGTATTTCTATTTTAATGGTACGTGATATGAAAAATATGGAGCTTATATTAGCGGTCTTCCTGCTATTTTGCCCAGACTGTACACGTACGTTACATAATTATCTATTTTATGCCCGGAGGAGGTGAAATTGTACTTACTGGGGAAAATAATGAATTCCTCTTCTATAAATTTTTATTTTAGCTTTCGCTAAGATTTGTTAAACCAAGCATATTTTCGATAAAAAAAAAAAAAAATTAAGTTTACTTTCTTCTAAATCCCAAGAGTGCAATATTTCACTCAACAATTCCAAGCTTATAAATTTATCCTGCGGATCATCAACTATTCACTCTTCTTTAATGCATGCACGCATTCAGATATGCAGTTTTTTAATTTGCCTTTGGACGATGTTTAGGTTAAGCTGTAAATATTAAAGCGCATTTTCTTGAATGGCAAATAAATATTTCTCAATTATATTTGAAAGTTGCTACTGCAAACTCAATTAGAAGTTGCTTCCAAGCTTTTAGTTAAATGTTGCAATTAAAATAAGTTTGCCTGCAGGGGAAAAATACAGAAGCTCTTCATTTTGATATACAGAATTTATTAACTTAAATGAAGCTGCATTTAGACCGAACTTTTTTTGCAAATATTTACCATTTATATAAGCAACTTTTTTTTTTTTTTTTACTTATATAATGTTATTTAAAAGTTTTTGCTATATTTAGCTTGATATTTAGGGGGGAAATCAGTAATACTTTCATTATATTTAAAAATAATGATTACTAACATCAACAAAAAATTAAATACATAGAAAATTCAATTACATAACTATAATTGATTATATAATATATATATATTCATCTTAACATAGCTCTAAGAAAACTACAAAGATAAATGGCAATTACGTATTATATCCAATGATAATGATCAAGAGGTGATGGTGTTTAGTTATCAGAAGTCCTTTAGACAAAAGCTTAACACATCCATAAATATATATCAGCATCTTACAACTTGGAGTTCGAATCCAGGCAGTCAGTATACAATCTAAAAAAATGTCTAGATTCTATACTGATCTAGAATTTTTTTAGGTAATCAGCCAACAGACAATTTCATTATCCATCCACTATTAGTCAGCAAATGAGTTTCAAATATTTTTATCCAGAAGGTTAAAAAAAAAGAAACGGAAACGTATTAAAAATTCTCACCACCCAAAATTTGGCAAATCTGGGTAATGCCTTCAACTATTTTTATTAAATAAGAAATTGTGCTCATAGTGCAGTATTTAAAAATTATTTATACTATATATATACACCGTATGAAATTTTCACTAGCTTTTAGATATAATGTTAATAATTTTAAAGGGAATTTTCTGTTTTTATACAGATAAATTTTAAGTATGTTATAGTAAGTAAAGTACCAATTTGAATCTGCACTACCAATTGGAATGATCTATTACTACTAGATGGTTTAATTTCATTTGGTAATATCAATTTTTAATTGGTACTTTCTTTGATGCATCACAGCCGAAATTTCTTTATAAAATATATAGAGAATTCCATTAATATTATTAATATATATATATGACTTAACTTGCTTATTTTCAATCTTCACAATTCTCTTTCTTAAACAAAGGTAAAACTCTCCATACAGTAGTGCCACCCTGTGCCAAACAGAGTAATCAATGGATGCCAGAAGGCTGTGCATTAAATCCCTATCTAGTAATCCATTGATTACTCTGTTTGGCACAGGGTGGCACTACTGTATGGAGAGTTTTGCCTTTGTTTACAACAATTATGTGCTAGTATAGAGATGGTGATCATGTGAATTCTCTTTCTTTATATCAAATAATATATTTTGTCATTATATTATTATCTTTAGCTACTTCATTTTACTCATAACCAATTGCAACAATGTATTGCCATCTTTGGTCATTAATGCTCTGAATTCTAATGACATGTACATATTTTACAATTTACTTTCAATTTGTTCCACAATATTGTTATCTTGGATCCTTTTCAATACTTTGGATCTTCTGGTTGATCTCCAACAGACTAATATTTTGATATCTTTTCTTACATCCATAGTGATGCTGATTATTGTAATAGATTTAGAAATATGACTTTGTTGTCTTTTCATTACATCTAATCAGTAGACAGCATTCTGATCTTTTCTAAAATGACCGTCTATGTCATATTTGAATTATTTAAATAAGACTTTGATTTAATTCTATTATGGCTAGCAAATATCTGCTGTTTTGTGTCCAATAGTTAAATGCTCATCATGTTTAGATCAAATACTATTCTTTAGAAAATGATCTGGGCATGTAAGTTATGTATTCTAAGAATTAAAATGTTCCTGGATTGATTTGTAGTACAACTTGAGCTTTTTACTGCTCTGATATCCCACTGTGACTTCTTAAGTATTGTACCACATAGCTATTTATTAGAATGGCTTAAACAATTGCAAAAATAAAATTTTCAGTTTTAATTTTTATAGAAATATCTATATCAAAGAACTTTTGATTCCTGTTTGAAAAAATATTTGGCTAATATAATTTGAAATTTATTGATGATAATCCACACCCTTGTTTCTAGTATTCTAATTATCACAAATCCTGTCTTGCTAGTCTAAAAATAACATACATTAGTATGTGTAAGTAATTAGTTCTACATAAGTAAAAGACTTCATCTTGCTGAACTCTTAATTAAAGATGTTAAATTATCAAATAACACAATAAAGTTAATTTTATGAACTCTGTCAGTATTGTAAAGAATAGTTGTAGCTAAACTACAGAAGTAAAGATGCAATATTTTTGAAATAAAAAAAAAAAACTATAGTGAAGCTGTAAATTACATTGTATCAAACTACATGACTAATTTATACATTAACCAAAAATATATATAAATAAGCAAAAAAAAAATGTAAACAAACAAATAATAAAAACATTGAAATTTACAAACTTATTAAATTTTACAAATTTCGGTATGGTGCCAGCTACTTTTGCTTCTTAGGCAAATTTAATGTTTTCAAATGTGGATTTATTAAATTATGTTTTTTTCATCATTTAAATGTAGCTCAGTACAGTAGTTAAAAAGATGTACAGAATGTTTCTTTGCATTTTTTTTTTCAAAAGCTTTTATAATGTATGCATTGCATATCATATCTTTAGTAAAATTTATTGTAGTACAATGAGTGATAAATACAAAAAGTCATAAAACTTTAATTAAATGAGGAAAAAATATTGATTAAATAAGAAAAAGTAAGAAATCAGCCATATTTCAAAAGAAAGGCTCATCTATCAGAGAAGTTACAAAAAAAAAGCCGATTTATGCCACTATCTCTTATATCCTGAAATAATTAAGGTTGTAACTAAAGTAAGAGATCATTTTTTGGTTAAAATGAAAAAAAATATGATTGTAATATGTAAATTGTAAAAATCTTATGGTTGATGAACTTGTATTGCATCAGAAAGTCTTAATTTCCTACAAAAAAATGTAGCTGAGAATCTGGATTACACAATTCCAATCTATTACACTACAAATAGGGGATAGTTGTATAGATTCTGAAACCATTGCAGTCTTAAAATATTAAAATAACCAGTGAATCTACATCTGCCAATAACAAAATTGCAGCTATGTTGTCATTAGAATGAATAAAAATTATTGAAGAAACAAATGTCCAGAACAGGTATTTAATTGTAATAAAACAGAATTCTGAACAAGAACACCCACATAAAGTATTGTTTTCTCAGTTACTATTTTTTTTAATTTTTGCTTATATTATAATTTTAATTTATATATGCATATTATACACATAGTGCATCTGTCATAAATATATGTGTGTATGTGTGTGTTAAATATAGATTTTCATGAGTTATAGATATGAATAATAAATAAAATTAAAAGCGTGTGAAGCACTTGAAAGAGAAGCTATAAAGAGTGCAAAAATATTAACACCTTAGCGCTTTTGAGGCAGGTTGCCTCATATTAAGAGAGAAGTTTATGAGATATTATTTTATATAGCGCTATGTTTTAATACTGTAATAGTGATATTAGCGATTAAGCCAATGCACATGCGCTTTAAAGATAAATTATAAATGAATACTTTCACTTTTTTCCATACACAAGATATAGTATTTTAAAAAAAATGGAATTAATCCACCCATTCTTTCAACCCAAACATTTATGTATGGACAAATCTTAAGTGTATGGAAATGAGAGCGTGAAGGTGTTAAGCAATCACATTAAATTACATTTGTTATGTTTGAACGAATGATGCCTGCAAAATCTTTACAATTCATGACCCATCATTCTGTAGTTGAAATTAAACATATATAATGAGATATTAGTTTATATAGCGCTATGTTTTAATACTGTAATAGTGATATTAGCGATTAAGCCAATACTATATCTTGTGTATGGAAAAAAGTAAGAGTATTCATTTATAATTTATCTTTAAAGCACATGTGCATTGGCTTAATCACTAATATCATTATTACAGTATTAAAACATAGTGCTATATAAAATAATATCTCATTATATATGTTTAATTTCAACTAAAGAATGACAGGTTGTAAATTGTAAAGATTTCGCAGGCGTCATTCGTTCAAACATAACAAATGTAATTTAAAGTGATTGCTTAACACCTTCACGCTCTTATTTCCATACACTTTTAAGATTTGCCTATGCATAAATGTTTGGGTTGAAAGAATGGGTGGATTCATTCCATTCTTTCTAAAATACTATATCTTGTGTATGGAAAAAAGTGAAAGTATTCATTTATAATTTATCTTTAAAGCGCATATGCATTGGCTTAATCACTAAGATATGAATAATATAAATAATTTACAAAATTTTTTACTAGTGCAATTTCCAATTGTAATTCTGATATGAAGGTAATCATCATCCACACAAGTACCATACTTTAATATTCAATAAGCAATATTAAGGTATGGCGCTTGTGTGAAAAATGATTACTTTTATATCAGAATTATAGTTTGACACTGTGCTAGTAAAAAATTTTAAAATTATTTAAAGTATAAGATAATAAACTTCAAAATTTCACAAATGTTAATATGCAAGAAAACAGATATTTACACTCTCAGTCCAAACTGCTTAAGATTGTCATATATAATTGCATGTAGGCACAAAAGATAAGTTGCGCATTCTTATCTTTCCAAAAATCTTTAACTTGTGACTTGGATCAAGAGGTTACTAGTATTTAATATTGTTTATTGAATATTAAACTATAGTGTTTATGTGATGGATGATTACTTTTATATAGAAGATATGAATAATATATTTTCCAGGTTCATCCACAGACATTTCATCTGAGTCTCACCAGCCATCAACTGAGTGATATTTTTTTTGAAAAATAGTATAGAAGTGCTGCAAATAGTCATGTATAAGAAGAATGAAAGTTTGACCAACAGAAATTAGATATCTAAAATTTTAAAAACTAAAATAATAGAAGTCAAAAACTATTTAGATTAATTTTTTTAAAAAACCTCATTTTGGTTTTGTGAATATCTCAATGATTTCTCTGATTGTGCATTGGTTGAAATTGCCACATCTGGATAAGTTCCTGGTGTTAGAGAAATCAATACCATGATCTGAATCCATAATATGTAGTGAGAGTGCTACTGTTGTTGATGAATGTTGTTTAACTGCATTAACATTTTTATCTCTTCTAATACTAAGGCGGTGATTGTTCATACCTGAGTCTCAAAAGAGATTGAATTTTTTGGTTTGAATGGAATGTTACTAATTTTTTGATAAGTAGTTTATGCAGTTTTTATGTTGTAGCATTTCAGAATATATCCAATATTGTTTATAGTTCTTTTTCTATAAGGAATAAAATTTCTTATAATTGTTTCTTTTTATTTTTATGTAAATAATGTTTTATTAATTAATGGTTATAATAACAGAATTATATGTAAAGTTTTAATTCAAGTCCAGAACAATTATAATAAGAAACAAATAGAAGAAGAAATAACTATTAGAATATTCCTAATATAAAAAGAACTACAGATAATATTGGATGTATTTTGAAACACTGCAACATAAAAACAGCATTTATAAGTAACATACTATCCAAGCCTAAGGATTCAATCCCTCTTGAGGCTCATAAAGTGTATGAAAATTTTATGTGGCATTTGTAAAGCTTTTTATGTGAGTATGAGAAGTGATTGTATCAGTTCTAAAAAATATGAACATGTTAATGCAGTTACACAACACTCTATGCTATGGATATAGGTCACAATATTGATTTCAATAACACCAGGATTCTATCCAGATATGACACAATTGACCAATGTATGTTCAGCAAAAATATTGAGATACTTATAAGACCAAATTGTATCAACATATGTGATGATACATGTAAAATTTCTCCTATTTGGAAATTTTTTTTAAAAAGCAAATTAATCTGAATAGTTTTGAGTTTTACTATTTTATTTTTTAAAACATTTTATATACCTAATTTCTATTGGTTGAACTTTCAATCTTCTTTGATTCCACTGTTTACAGTGCCTTTACAACTTTTTTTTTAAAAATATTTATCATTCAGTTGATAGCTGGTGAGACTCAGCATAGCAATAAAAATACATGGATGAACAGGGAATATGCTATTGAAAAATATAATATTGTACATTTACAGAATAATAAACTACCCTTATTATAAGTTAGGCTTGTCAACAAGAGCTATTATTATATGATATATATATTGTAACTGAATTAAAATTAGAAGCAATTAAAATATGCGTTTGTAATCTGTCATTTGTAACAGTATGAATAAATAAAGATGAACTAACAAAAGGGTTGATAAAAGGCTGTTACTGTATAACCGATTATAATCTTATTTATTGATGAATGATAAAATGATAGTTGCTATAATTCAATAACTAAATATAATATTATAGCTCGATTGCAACTATCCTAAACATTAATTCTGTCACATTAGTAATGAAATAAATAAATTATCTCATTTCTTAGTACTTAAAATAACAACAGTGAAATTTAAAACTATTAAAAATATTTAATGATATTTAGATATTGGGGAAGTCATTTGAACAATAAAACATACTGGCCATTGTCATCAAATAAAAATAATATTAAATATAGCATCTGAATAAAATTACCCACTTTGAGATTCTTGGAGTGCATTATGCTTATCTCCTATACTAGGTTCTTTTAACAAAGAATCCTTCTCATTCCTCTTTCCATGTATATACGCCCATTCACGGTCACATGCACACACTGGTGCTATTTATAACAGCGTATAAAATTATCATATAAACTTAATATCATTAAGTTGGAAAGGGATGAAATCACTCTTTATTCAGTTTAGCTAAATACATGTGTTTTCCCATGAGCGCCACTAGATTGTTTTAAATCTAGATAAATATCTGTTTAGAGTGTACTGAGTTCAAACTCATTCGGTACATTTTTATCACACATGACTTGGATGACTAATGGAAAAAAATGACACTCTTATATTTTACTTATGTCAATAAAATCATAAGATCCCCATATCACCAAAAATTTATATACATCAAGACTCTTATAGATATTGCTAGCTCATTTTATGTATATTGATGAACAGACAAGTATAATCTTATTAATGGCTTCTAAACAAGTATCGTGAAGACCATTACTGATATGGATGGCCATTTAACTAGATTATTTAACTTAGTTATTTATTACAATTTAAAGATAATAATAATGATGATAATAATAATGATGATGGTAATAATATCATAATAATAATGATAATAATAGTGATGATGATACCAGCCATAGCTTTATAATGAACTCACAACAATAAATTTATCTTTATAAACTCATAAGCACTTTTTTTAAAATCATCCCATGTCAAACTGGGATTTAATTCCTACATTCACTAGCATTTATATAAGTTTATGGTTATTTACAAAAATACTTTGATAGTTAAAACTAGGATTCAATAATACTAGTGATGATGACTGATCATCACGAATCTCTATGCATGATATTCAACTTTCTATAAATCCTTATTTACTAAATATATTAATTATGTTAAACATTAGATTTAATGATTATAATTTATTCATGATGATGGCGATCATAACTCATGTACAGTACCATGTTTAAAAGGTGTTTTAATCAATAATACAATATCCATCTTTGATGAGGATGATCAAAACTCATGGACACAACATAATTTTAGCTTTCTATTGTTGAACTATAATTATTAAAATTTGATTATTATCAAGCATAATCCCTAAATA
This sequence comes from Epiperipatus broadwayi, assembly GCA_028023455.1. Taxonomy (NCBI): domain Eukaryota; kingdom Metazoa; phylum Onychophora; class Udeonychophora; order Euonychophora; family Peripatidae; genus Epiperipatus; species Epiperipatus broadwayi. Next base: position 2,173,528 of record JAQFVV010012393.1, on the reverse strand, counting down.
CCTAAATGTAAATCAACATTCTAGTTTACTTAACATTTTGCGAGCGCTTAATATTTGCAAGTGATTGCTCAATATTTACGAATGGTGATTCTTAATATCTGCGAGCGATGATGATGAATTAAAATGATAGAATTAAGACAAGAAAATACAACAATATTTTTAATAAGAACTCGGAAACCAACTAAGATATATAATTATATTCATTAATACTATTCTTCTTTCCTTCTTTAAAATCAAATTTCCTAAGTAGATAAATGGCTTATTATTACATTAATTCAATACAAAACTAACACAAAATTTTATATACAAGTTCATCATTTGGGATAATTTTAAAATAAGCTGGCTTAAAATGACATTTAAAAAAATATATATTTCATGGAATGCTTACTTAAGACTTTCCTAACTTATTATATCATAAAAATAAATTTCATATGTAACTTGTGTTTTATTTCACTTCCATTCATATGTAAGCCTTGCTTTATAATTTACCATATTTAAACTCATTATGTATAACCTATTCTTTTGACGTGTTTGTGTAAGCAGTTACACATGCACACATTCGGTAATGTTAACATATATGTCTAAAATGTATACCCCTATATTAGAGATTAATACATAAATTACATATATAAAAATATTCTTGCAACCTTTTAACAAAAGAAAATAAAATACATTATATCAATTTTAATATGCAACAAGATAAAAAAAAACATTATAAATGCATATATTTATAGGTTGCTCATTATCATAACAAATAAAGAACAATTAAAAAAAAACATTTCAATATTACAATATATAATATTAAAAATAATAATAAAAAAAAAAATAATGAAAATTTAAGTTCAAAGATTTAAATTGTGTTTGTGTTATGTTATGTGGTATTGAGAATAACTATCGATAAACAAGCCTTTAATGTTTCTGTATCAAAGAAAAAAATAATGCTTTGACCAATAAATTAAGGTTTACTTTTAATAAGCAATAATAAAAGATCTGTTAAAGAAAGTTCATAGTTACCCGATTACTTTCACTTCCTATAAATGTCCTGAGTTTGAATTTTCAGACTGCTTGTCTTTGCTCCATTTAAAAAAAAAAAGAAAAGAAAAGTTCTTGCAGATACTTTTAAGATAAACATGAATTAATTGACTTGCTTATTTCTTCAATTTTAAAATTATTTATTGTTGATACTTTTGATAACGCTGAATTCGTTGACTGGCTTGTCTCTCCCATTTTTAAAAAGAGTTATTTCAAATACTTTTAGATAAGTATGAACTGGTGGATTTGCTTGTCTCTCCCATTTTAAACAGAATTGTTGTAGACACCTAGATGACTATGAGGAAAATTTTAACAAAAATTTGGTTGATAGCTTAATCAAACCTAGTTATAAGGCCTTTATACAATTTTCTTTTCCTCTTCCTTCCCCTTCTCCCTCCATCCAAAGGTAATGAGCCTATAATGGACCAGGAGCCAGAAAAGAAGCATTTCAAATAGCTTGTATGGTTGGCTTTAAACTCGATCATTTTGTTGGCTATTATTCGATTGGTATATGAGTCCACAGACAGATTAGTGAGCTAACTCATGATGAGGATTTCAAGAAGCAGAAGAATGGTTTTAGCAATGCAAATTCATTATATTATACACAGCAAAATATATTAATATCATTTCATAGAACTGTTAATAACTTCTTCCAATAAATTCAATTTTGTTCCATTTTTCCTTCCTTAATCTTGCTGGGAATTACTTATATATACGCACATCTTCGTCTATACTGACTTTATAACAAGAGTCATTTTTTTTCTTCCTCAACTTTTAAAGAGTGAAAAAAAAATCAAATCGCTCATTCTCCTTTTTCCAACATTTAAAAAAAAACTGCTTGCTTACTACATCTCTGTTTAATAATAAGGAAAAACTGACTGATCACTAAATATTGTTTCATTCATTTTTATTGTGAATTTTGGTCAAAGAAAATGACCACCTGCATGTCTTATCTTGAGATAAAAGATCAAAAAAAAATCAGAGTTTGACAAGTTGATGTTCTATTGCGATTTTACAAGAAAATTAATAATCACGCTTTATTACATCAAAGCACCCCCTTTATAAAAATAATCTTAGACACAGATAACACAAACAATAAAGCTGGCAATCTATAGTCATTAGCAATAGGTGTAAAAGCATTTTTGTTTTTATACAGACGTTTTCATTCTTTCACACTTTTTTGCACGTGTACATTTTTTTTAATCTACTAATCTGATCGCCTTATTTTACACTTTCTTTCTGATCTGCTTTATTTTAACAAAGTTAATGTTAAATAATTTAACACCTTATTTAATAAGAAAATATAATAAATCAATATTAAATATTATTACCTTCTCTCTCTATAACTGCTTATTTATTAAGTATTTATAAATGTATATATAATAATAAATACACACATGAATCTATATATATAAAAGAAAAAAAATTTTTTTTAGATAAATAATATATCTATGTGTTTGAAATGAGTCATATACATACAATATATATATACACATTTATATATGAGGGGGGCTTGGTGTTGGCAATCATTAAACATTTCAAGCAAATATAGTCTCCACAGAAAAATTTTCAACTAGGAAGTACTTTTCCTAACTTTACAAATTTTGTTCAACACAACATTGGTATAATTGCATTCCAGAAAATTTAATCACTTTTTTAATTATGTATATTTAAAATTTATCAGCTTCATGTTAATTCTTGATAGAATGAATTCTAAACATGGTTTGGCCATTTTTGTTTCAATCCTTCTTCCAAAGCAAACAATTTCTATTAAAGATAATTCAAATATTGGATAGATAATTTATATATATATAATATTTATAAATCTCCCAACAAAAACTAGTCCTACCATCATTTCCAAATCTTCCTATACTTAATGTATTCATAGAAAAATTCCAATTCTCATAATTGTCTTTGGAGATATGTGAACATCATAGAAGTTGTAAACTTTTAGAATGGATGGATTTAAACAACATGCATTTACTTTACAATGCAAATAAGGAAGAACATTCCTTTAAAGAAGATGAGGAACCAGCATAATTCCTTATTTGTTTAGTTTTCACTAAAAGTGATTTATTATTATTTCCTGATTTACTAATATTGGATTGTTATCCCCAGGGAAATGAATCCAATATAATTATTAAAAATCCATATTTCGATAGCAGAAAGTCACTTCACTTAGCTGACATATAAAGAAATTAATTAGAATCAAATGTAAGGAATATACTCCTCAAACATATCAAAAGTAATTTCATTACAGCTTGGAATAAAGCCAACAGTATTCTTTGTAGCCAATACTTATAAAATCTTTCGATGTTATTAAGAAAAGGTGAAGAGGAAAGCAAAACTTTAGTCATAATGCTTGACAAATAGTATGCAAATTTTGTAGTTGTAGAAGTATTTATAAAAAAAAAATTACTATTTGTCATTGCTAATCAGGTTACCAATTTTATGCATCAGACTTGTAAATCTAATATTGACAGAAAACATATCACTAGATCAGAATTATAAACTTCTCTTTCACAGTGTTCTGTTAATATCAATATAATAAAATAAGATACAGACATTACATAAACAATTTTCAAAGCAATTTAATATAATAAAATTTATTTCTCCTTGTTTACAGTTTCAACTGTCCAGCACTGAAATGTGTTCATGTAAGGTGTATATGGTATTTTATATATATATTATAACATTCACGGGTAGATTTAGACTTTATATTGTGCACTATAAAGTGCTAAGTAATCAAATTATGAAAAAGAAGAATCTTCCATTCATGTATGAGTTTAGATATCTCAAGAACATAGTTATATTTCCTGATTAACTGATCTAATATTTTTATTACGATTTTCATTGCCAGTGGAATCAGTTTTACATTTATTTAAAAGGGTGCCAGAGTCCATAGACTCACTGATCCATTGCATTGCATTGTCAATCCATAACTAATAACTAAAAGTAAGATTGGGATTGTGTTTTCTCATAGATTCGCAGCAAATAACTAAAACACAATATTTTAGAAAGTTTGCTTTATTGTCACTTTAATTTTGTATATGAATTTTTCCTGAGATTAATTATTAAACAAGTACATTGGCAAAGGTAATTCTACATTTCTTAAAATAATATTTTGTAATAGTAAAATCTAATAAAGTAAAATTAATAACGTACAATAAAAAGTTGATATTAAAGATAAATATTTTATTATAACAAATTAAAATATTTAAATGACAAATTATTAATAAAACTGGAAAGAAACATACATATGCTCATCCAAATAATAACACTAATTGAATAATTAAAAGTTCTTGTTACAATTTTTTTCTAAAAATCCACGGGAAAAAATATGAATGTCTCTTTATCAATTGTTGAAATTTGTAGTTAAAGTTTATGGTTAAATTTAGTTTGCAGACAATTAATTAGACATAAGTTAGGGTATAAATAATAGCTTACTGGTAAGTGATGTGAATTTACATACAGCATAGATTGTTGTAACATATATTTATTTTTTGGATTGAAAGATCTTGTTGGTAAATTAACTTTGATTTCTGTCAATATTTTTATATTTCTGGTCTGCTTTAAGGCTGAACTCAAAGGCTTTTTTTGAATGATCACTTCATGATGAAAGGAGGTGTCCGCAAAAGTTCCAGTTTCCACTCCCACATGAAGACTTAATTTAGCAATATGAGCAGTCCTGGATAGAAGCATCTAACCACCATTGTGAGAACAAGACAACCATGATTAGACTCTTGTCCCTTTATTCAGGATGTAAGGAAAACTGCCAGCACAAGACAAGACATGCTCCAAATTATTTGCTTCTTTTATTCTCTGGTCAGTTTTAGATTTCTGTGCATATGCATTTCTATTTTGTTTTTGTTATCAGAATACAAGTTGATAATCTTGTAGATTTAGTATTACTTTTTAGTTACAAAATCTTTTTTTTATATAAATTATTTCCACCATCTTTAATTATCTCGTAAAAAGTTTTTACTCTGATTGTAATCATTTACGTTAGGAATGTTTTTCTTTTATTTATTTGGATAAACAATCTATTTTCTCCACTTTTAACTTTAATTAAATAGATAAATACAAAACAAAATAACTTTTTTTGTACATATCAAAAAAAAAAAAAAGAAATGTATTAACTAAAAAAAAAAACTAAAGTCTTTTGAACGATTTTTAAATTTTACTTTTTGCTTTTAAAATATTACCAAATGCTAAAACACTCATGAACTCTACGTATTTTAATATGGTTCAATATAAATCAATGCAGAATAGGATAACAAATGGAAAGAAATTATAATCTAATATAATCAGTAGATATTATATGAACTTGAACTTGTTCTTGTTGTCTTAAACCAAAAAAAAATCCCCAAGAGCATATATGTTACTTTTAACATTTCTAAAAAATGTTGAACCTTTTAATATAAAAATTATTCCAAAAATTTTACATGCAAAAGTATAGTAGTGACATGTTTAAAAGAATCTTGTTAATAAGAAATATACTGAAGAAGTTCTGATGACCAAGTGATACCCAGAATGAAAAATCCCTGTCTATCATGTTAATGATCTCATACAAAGACAGATGAGCTACTAGAAGATTAAAATAACTTTTTGTCCTTGGAGAGAGAACATTTTCCTCAAAGGTAGATGAACTTTATGATAGTCAATAGCATGAGGATGTAGAAGACAATGAGAAAACATTATGTTTAAAGATCCTTGAATATTCCATGATTAGAAGCTATGTCATAGTTATTAGATTTAATAATGATCTTATTGATTATGGAAATTATAAATCAAGATCTAGCAAGAATTCAATGATAAAATATAATGTGGATGTTTTAGGCATATATGAGATTATATGGAAGAAAAAAATGGCATTGGTCCCCAAGGAACCATGGTTAATTCAAACGATATTGGATTACACAAAGACTGTCATCAATATAAGGTAATTAAAAATTAAATAAATTGTAGAATGAACAAAACAATATATATGAATGTGATTAATGAAGAAATTGTAAATAACATAAAAGTTGGAAATGTTAAACAGGTATATGAAAAAAATTAAAACTTTGAATTGTAAAGGAAGAAAATTTAATAATATTGTGAAAAATAAAAAAGGAAAGATACTTTTTGAAAATAAGAAAATCTATATTCACTGGAAAGAATATAATGAAGATTTTTTAAAAAAAGAAGTGACAAATATGAGAAATTATATAAAGATTGATAATATGATTGAGAATGAGAAAAGATTTGCAATAACAAGAGAAGAATTTAATTATGTAGTTGATCAGATAAAAATAATAATAAGGCAACTGATGTGGATGGCATTCCAGTTGAACTGTTTAAAAATTGTAATGATATTGTAAAAAATAGATGTTATGATGAAGAAATAATTCCTTAAAAATTTATGATTACAAAAATCATTGCATTTCCCAAAAAAATAATAATAATCCAAGTGATTGTATGGATTATAAAACAATGGTTTTATTATCTCATGCCTCTAAGATTTTATTTGTAATAGTTAACAATAGAATATAAAAGAAAATAAAGGAAAATTTTGGATGAAGATTAATATAGTTTTATTAAAGAAGTAGTAATGGCATTAAGAATAATTTTGCTAAGAAGATTGAAAATGATTAGGATATCTTATATGGTTTTATTGACATAGATAAGGTTTTTGACAAAGTGGATTGGAAGTTGTTTAAAATAAAGAGGAATGTAGGTATTGTTTGATAGGATAGATGATTAATTTTGAATTTACATAGATACCAAAATACAGAAATAGATGTAAAAAGTTGGAAAACTAATGTAAAAAGAGGCATGAGTCAGAGTTGTCTAAAGTTGCCTTATTTATTCCATTTATTTATTGGCAATATAATAATGATTATAAAAAAAGGAAAGTAAAGGAATTAAAATTAGTAGTAAGCATATTTATAGTATTTATTATGCAGTTGATATAATATTATTTTCAGAAAAAAAAATGAAAAAATTGCTTAAGACACTGAATATGCTTATAGTTCTTTTTTTTTTTAATTAAAGGTAAATATTGATAAGACAAAGGTGATGTTAGCATGTAAAGAGAAGGATTGATGGATGGATGTGTGGATAAATAATATGTTTAAGGAATTTTATCTGGTGAACATGATTTATGCTGCAATGAATGTTTTGTAGAGATTAAAAGGGAAATAATAATAGCAAAATATACTTTTCAAAACAAAACGACTTTATTAATGAATAAATATATTATAAATAAAATGAAATTTGTTAGAACTTTTATTTGAAGTATATTGACAAATGGATGTGAGATCAAATCTTTGGAAAAATAGGAATGAACAAGATTAGAAGTAACAGAAATGTGGTTTTGGGATAGATTAAGTAGGATAAAATTGGATGAAAAAGAAAACTAATGATAAAATATTAAGAGAGCTTGGAGTGAAAAGAGATCTGCTGAACATGATTAAAATTAAGAAAAGCTAAATTTTTGGAACACATTTTAAGACATGAGAATGTTTTGCAAAATATTTTAGAAAGGAAAATATTGAAAAGAAGATTGAGAGGCAGACTAAGAATATCCTATCTTAAAAATGTGATCAGTAAAGTCAGATTTTTATATGGAAGTATGAAAAGAAATGCTTAAGTCAGAATAATATGGCTGCAATGAAAAAGCATTGCCTTTGAAGCTGATGATGCTATTAATGTAGCAGTAATCACCTACCTTATCTATAACCTGGGGATCAAACCCAGGCCTGTTTAAAGTTTGAATTTTTTTGAAGTTTTCATCATGCTGAGAATTTTTTTTACATAGTTGGACTATGGTAAACCCAGACAACCAATCATTTCTGATTAGTAAATGATTAAATGACTAATATTCTTTAAAGATTAAAACAAAGATGAAAGTCTTCTCAAATTCTCACCTCCTGTTAAGTCTGTGAATAATGGGTTTTTTCTTATCGTTTATCTATGAAAGCTTTGGCAGATGCTTTTGTTCTACAGTTAAAGAATGCTTTATCTTTACAGTTATGTCATCCATTGTGATGCATAATCTTCTATCAGTAATTTAATAAAATTTTAGAGAAAACAAGAACTCTGTAAAAGAGAAAAATATGAATGAAGTGCATGACATGCAATAATTGCTAGTTAATTAATAAAACAATCCCCCCCCCCATTTATTAATGCAGGCAAATTTTAAAATAATGAAGATCACTTACTGTTAGACATCATCAGATGATTCCATGTCCATCTTATCACTATTGTCATTATTTTTCTTGTCTTTATTTGATAAACCTATAGCTAACACTATCGTAATATATTTCTTCAATTTTTTTTTTTCAATGCTCATGCGGTCCAATACTTTTGCTTCAATGTTCCAGAGGCAAATTTTAATCTAAAATTCAAATCCTCTCTTTTCAGTATTCTAGGATATTTTAGATTGTTGTTCTTTTCATATTTGATACTCCCACAAAGTATTTTAAAGAACTAGAAAGTGTTTAGTAATTAATCTTTATAAGAATATATATATAATTAATCTGGCAATAACTAGATTTAGATCTTTGAGCATGTAATAGATGGTTTGTCTGTTAATTGTTAAGATAGTTTTATTCTGTCATTTGATAAATTTCTTGGACTTGTTAGTTAGTTCAAGGTTGTTGTTGTTTTTGTTTTGTTTTTGAAAAAGCTAATTTTAAAAAATTACACATATCCTTGAAAAGTTAAGATCAATCCACTTCTATGAATTAGCTGAAATCTTTCTTTTAACAAATTAAAACAGAAATACATCACATTAAATTTAATATGTTACATTTCATCAAGATTTTTTTAAATATATATATATTCACTGTTATTTGTTTCATTTTACTATAAATAATTAGTATTTAACTGACTTATACATTCAGAAAAAGAAAATTACTATTGAAACATTCTTTTATTTATTTATTTTTAAGAATAAAGGCAATCATTTTTGAAACGATAATTTTTATTACATTTAAAATATTATATATACAAAAAGATTGGTCTTTGACATTATGTAGTTTTATCAGAGTAACAATTTTTAAAACTTATATAACTAAACCAATGCCTGAATCTTAGTCATAGGTAGATTTTTATCTTTAGTCAAACTAATATAAATATTTTACCATAAACTGAAAGAAATTTTCTAATAAAAATGCATATGAATTAATGATTTTTATAGAGGATTTATCATTAATATATTGTTTACATTATATATGATTATAATAATTATTACAAAAATAAGGTAAATGATGAATTTATTATTTGTAAATATGTTTTTTCTAGTAATGAAGATTTCATTATATTACAGATTTTTTTTTTTTTTTTGCAGTCAGTCCATGTGACACACATTTAGTAAATTATATTGTCTGGATTTTCATTCATTCTTCAGATAAAAAATCAACTATTTAAAAAAGAATCTTCATTTATTTGAAAAATTCTTAGTTGATTAACATTTTTTAACTTCATTCACATTTAGAAACAATTACTAATCACATTTTATGTAAATAGATATTATAATCACTTTAAATCACTTTTTACTATGTCTGAATCGCCTGCAAAATTTACTAGAATTTAGGATACATCATTCTTAAATGAAATTAAACATATGTAAGTAGATATTTATTTTTATATAGCACAATGTTATGATTTGTAATAAACTAATGATCAGCTTTTCAAGCTAATGTACATGCACTTTGTGGATCTTAACAATAAATGAATACTCTCATTTTTCAATACGAGATAAAGTCTTTGTGAAAGAATAGAATGAATCCACTTATTCTTTCAACCCAAATGTTTAAGTATGGGCAAATCTTAAGTACTGGAAATGTCATTCATTCAGACATAGTAAAAAGTAATTTAAAGTGATTATAATATCTTCATGCTCATTTCCAGTATTTAAGATTTGCCCATACTTAAACACTTGAGTTGAAAGAATAGGTGGATTCATTCTATTCTTTCACAAAGACTATCTCATGTTGGAAAATAAGAGTATTCATTTATTGTTAAGATTCATAAAGCGCATGTACATTAGCTTGAAAAGCTGATCATTAGTTTATTAATCACATTTTACTAAAATTAACCATGACTAATAAAACATTTTGTAAACCAAAAAATATTTTATCAGATGCCTTCTTAGATTTTGCATATTCTCAAATAATATGTCTTATCTCTATAGAAGTAGGATATTAATTTTCAATAATTTTTTTATAAGATGTTAATAATAATGAGTTGATTCAACTCTGCAGTAAGTGAAATTGCTACTATGTAATAAGGTTTATATTTAAACAAAGGCAAAACTCTCCATACAGTAGTGCCACCCTGTGCCAAACAGAGTAATCAATGTATGGAGAGTTTTGCCTTTGTTTACAACAATTATGTGCTAGTATAGAGAAGGTGATCATGTGATTTTTAGTGGTTTAGGTTTATATTTAATGTTCTATTGTAATTTATTCACATTTTAAATCTAATTAGTATTTAGTTTGATATGTATATGGTTTAGGGATTACTATTGTGCTGTGAGGGGTTTGTAATAACTCTTAGCCAGCTGAAAAAAATGTTTTAAAGTTCAAAAACAATTGCCAGGAAATTATTAGCTGAATTTTTACATTATTCAGTGATAAAAAAAAATTGGATTTAACAGGCAAATGTATTGGCTAAATTGTTTAAAGTTATTTGGAGAACTGGTTTATTTATCTAAATTTCAGTTTAGTAATATGCATATTTGATTTTTAATTTAAAGTGGAATATTAATATTTCCAAGTGTTAATAATCTTGTTGCTTTTTTCATAAGATATTGATAATCCTTGATTTTTTTACTCTACCTTAAGCATATTTATTCTATTATCATAAAATTTAATACCTACTTTAAAATCTGATTAGTCTTTGCTTTGATATCTATAAGATTTGAAGGATTACTATTACAATGTCAAAGTTTGGCATTTACTCAAGGTAGCTGAGGAAGTAGTGATACAGACCCAGAAATAATTCTTTTGGTGAGATATTGGCTAAATTTATATATTATTCAATAATCTGAAAATATAATTTACCGAGCAAATTTATTGGACGGATTGTTTACAGTTATGAGGAATGGTTCATTTATTTAAATTCCAGTTTAATAGTGTGTATATTTAGTTTTTATTTATTTAATAAGTATATATTTCACACTAACAATTTAAAAATCTCAATAACTTTAAGCATAATTACAAATTATGATTTATGTAGATTATCACAAAATTGCTTCTGCGTTTATTTTCATATTGGAAAAAGTAAGGTCTGTTTTATATAATGCAGATAACATTCACTTTTGCAAGAATACAGATAGTGTGATGTGATACGGATACTCCTTTATTGAAGTCAGGAATCCCTCTGCCAATATGTTCAAGAAAAACCTGTTAGCTGCCTTACCTTCTCTTTTCATTCTTCACTCATAAGTTTTTCCTATATTTTTCTCTATTCTGTTCTATCCCATTCCTACAACATTATCATTGTCAACTCCCTGGCCTTTGTATCTATAGCCCCTTACCTTTTTTCAACCCTAGCATAAAGACCAATAACCCACTTTCTGTATAATCACTTGGTCTATATTTATTCTCCTACAACCTCATTATTTGTATCCTTTCTGCTTGTAAGCATTTACATTCTATTAACAAATGCCTAATATTTATTCATATGTCTATTTTAGTACCACTAAGCATCAAACAATAGCAGTAGTCTAAATGAATATGTTTGGGAGAGTATGAAAAAAAATATATTAACTATGCAGAAGAATATTCTCATCTATTGATAATACTTAATAATCGATTTGAGAGTTTATCATTGCTTACCACTCACAATAGTATATTTTATCTTTTCAATTTTAAATCTATACCATTAATTTTAATACTCAATAGGCCATTCAATTAATCTCAAAACCTAGCAGATAGTTATATGTACACACACACACACTAGAAGGATAAATCCATTATATTTTACAAAATTTATATTATAACATAAATGGCACTTACCGCTAGAATAGTTATATAATTATTTAACTGTAATCATCAGTGACACAGGATGTAACCTCAATTTTTATTGGTTGTATTTTTTTTTTTTTTTTTAATGTAAGAACTAACAATGTCATAATGTTTTTAAATTGATTTTTTTTTGCTTATTCAATAATAACCTTTTTTATCAGTCGCATTTTAAAACTAAATTTTTTTGATCCATTAAAGATTTTATATATATTATTTTCTCAAATTATTACTTCACTTTTTATATAAATATTCCCACACAAATATATGCATAAATTTTCTGGAACTTTGATTTAATCATTAAAGTAATTTCAACACGTAATGTGGTTGGAATAATTTATAATAAATTGTTTGCTTTTTAGGTATTATTTTCAAAACTATCTTATAGTGTCCATTATTATTATTTCAGACAATGGACAAAAGTACCATTTTATATTCCAAACAGGTTTTACTCTGATGCAAAAATTTTAAAACTATGTCTACATGTAAGCGTACGTTTGTGCATGCATATATACATAAAATGAAGGACCACTAAAAAATTATCTCACCTGACATGCCCATGATGAAGTCCAGGGTATTTAAATCACAATAAAGCTAGTCATTGAAGTATTAATTATAATTAAGTGTCGGTTACTTTTAACTAAAAAATAAAATAAGAAGGAACATGCATGAATAAACTAATGAAATATCATCTGACTCCATCACATTTCATTGGCTTACATATTGTTATTATAGCAGCATAATCATTTCTATGCCACTTATTGTAAGCTTTTTTGAGCAGTGGTATATGCCAGATGATAGTGCTTATTAAATCCCTTTCTTGTGCAGTCCTATCCAATATCATGAAACTGGTTTTAAGCTTATGGCTTTCATTAGTGAAAAACTTGGAAAACATTTATGTTTTTTTAGTTTTGGCTGATAGCTTGATTGAATAACAGAAGGGTAAATGATAGGTGTTAAAAAAGTCCAGGTGCATTGATCTAAGATTCACAGCTTCTCACTGATGAAAGCCATAAGTTTGAAACTAGTCTGGGGATATTGGATAGGATAGCACAAAATAGGAATTTAATAATCACTGTCATCTGGAATCTGGCATAGAGATCATAAAAATTATGCTGCTATAAATGAATGAATAACAGTTTATTATTATTATTATTATTATTATTATTATTATTATTATTATTATTATTATTATCATCATCATCATTATTTACATTCATATCGGTCTTTCAAGCCAAATTGTGCAAACGCTGAAAACAGGCAAAACTCTCTATATGTATTGCCACTCAGTGCAAGCCAGAGGCACTAGATGGGAATATTATGCACAAGCCTTCTGGCATCCATTGATTACTCTGGCTTGCACTGAGTCACAATACGTATAGAGAGTTTGCCTATTTTAATAACAGTTATGAGCAAGCATAGAGAATGGTGATCATGTGATGAACATTATTATTACTATTGTTATTATTATTATTATTATTTCTCTATGGAATGCATTATAGAGAATTTGGCCCTGAATCATACTTTTTAGGATGCTATTTCTATATATAAAATATGAACATATCTATAATCATATATGTGGATATTTGAATGCATGTTTATTTATCCATATATAGAAAGTAAACATATGCAAGTTTTCTATAAAAATAAAAATGTTTTTTTTCTAAATAATTTAAGTAATATATTGTGCATACTGTCACAAAAATTTTATAAGAAAAAGAAAAATGGTCAAATTTTATAGATTTTCCTTCCTCACACAAATAGTGTATACATCATCTTTGATGTAATCTCATAGAAAAGTGATTATACATTAATTTTTCATATACTCTTACAAGGATAATGAAAACAATGGATAGGTCATCTGTGGTATAGTCTCATAAAAAAGTGACTGTTCGTCAGAGCTGGTTAAAAAAAGACATCTAATCATATTTTATGTGAATGCTTCTATTCTGTTGATAATTAAGTCACCTTTACAAGTCAACAGTTGTTACATTGGACATATAATCAGTATGTTATAAATAGCACATCACATTTTGTTTTTGCATACCTAATATGACTTTGGTGAATTGCTTTTAATACAAATATAATATTGTTTACATTCCCAGAATGATATGATTTATAATTAACTTTTTTATTGCAGTCTGAGATCTAGCATTTATATCTCAAAGCCTGAATTTATAGTAGCAATCCCCTTTACATCAATATTGCTGCGTAGGATTCCAGATAGCAGTAGTCCTCAGGTCCCAAGCTCTTCTGAATATTGTTCTTCATTTATGATAATACTGGATTGTACATGGTCATTTTACATCATTTGTTCAAGCCTAATTGAAAGTTAAATATCTTAGGGTTTTAAATTTAGACTAGATTTTTGATCCAGCTCAAAAAATAAACTCATGTCTATAGATAACTCGAGAGAAGAGAAATGTAAAGTGAATTATTGTGATTAGTGGAAATTTTTAAATATAAGCATCATGCAGAGTTTAGCATAATGATAATGATGGACTTGAAAGCTAAAGGTTCTGAATCAAAAATCCATTGCTTATAGTCATTTACAATCACCAGACATGAGCGAGTAATCATTCTTTTTTTTAATGTAAGCTAAAGGAAAAGCATGATTCTGGCACATTCTTTCAAAATATTTTAAAGTAATTAAACCCTTTGACATTTTAAGTTGTAGAATACTAATGAATGGGAGAAATTAAATGTAATCCTTATGATATAGTAATTAGAAATGAAGTTTGAGCTTTTTAAGTACAATCCATTACTAAATGAGTTTAAAATATTCCAAAATCACAATTTAAATTGTTTTATTTCCTAACTTTTATTATACAATAATTGATGCTTTGAATCCAATAATAGCGACTTAAAAATTATTTCAGAGAATCACAATAAATTGTTTTATTTTCTAGATTTGAAACATAATTATTGATCTCCTAAGTCATAGAATTCACAAATTATAACTTTTTTCAAAATATTTATGAATATAAAATCCATTAGTTAAAAATTCATTTTAACAATTACCCAATATGAAAGTGTTTATGCAGACAAAAGTAAAATTCATTAGTTAAAATTTATTTTTAAAAACTATAATTGTCCTATATACTGGTGTTTACTCAGAAAACTTTAGATTGATTTAGTAAATACAGTATCAAGCAAAAAAAATTTTTTTGGAGACTAGATAAGTGAATAACTTAGTTTAAATAAAAGTAGTGTTCTCATATAATTTCAAATTTTCATATTTAAATATAAGTTTTAAAGTTTCATTTGTTTTTAAAGTGCATTTCAAGATGATGAATGTGATTAGATATTTAGGTCTCCAATAAATACAGTTTTGAGATACATTTGCCACTAAGCCTAATTTTATCACATTCTCGTGATGCTGCAAGATATCAATGTGGCTAACTTTAAATTTAAGTCCAATATAGTTAATTTGTAATCAGTTAATAAAGTAGACTAAACAATTTGATCTACATAGGTGTATTTATATGTTTGTATCACATGATTAGTGATATCATGTTTGGTTCAAAATTCTTTATTTTTTTGATTTTTTATAGGAAAATTTTATCATTGTCACTAGCGATACAATATGTAGCAGGCAATTTTGGGAAGTTTTGTTTAAGAATTTATAGTGCCAAATTTGTAATGAAATTATTGTAAAATTACAAAATAATATTCTAAAATATTTTAAATTCCTATTATATTAATTAATAAAAATAAAAATGCACATTTTTAAAAACAAATATTTATAAAGCAAATATTAAAATAAATGATTTTACTTTATTATTTTTAAGTTCTTATTAGAATTATTATATTATTAACAACAATAATAAATTTATTTCAATATTTTATCATACCCTTTTAAATTTAAATAGATTCAAAAACTCAGACCATTTGTGTAGGCATATATATATTTAAATATTATGTACAATAATAAAGTTATTACTATACAGATACTATTTTTAAATGCTTTTATTGAAATTGGAAATTTGGTTTTTTGTTTGTTAGTTCATTTGTTAAATTTTGATCTTTTCCAGGTTAAAATGAAATTTTAAAATCGATGTTTAATATATTTAAATTCAGTAGAATTGCTTGAAATTTGATATATAACTAAGTTATACCATCATAATCCATTTAGAACACTTATCTTTTCAGTAGGTCAATTAGTTTCTTAGATATGAAATAGGTGGGAAATTATTAAAAATATTTACTAATTTCATGTATCATAGTTAACAATTATTTTTAGAACTTTGATTTGTTTTAAATACCACAACAACTAGTATTCATTGACTTTAACCTACAATAAGTAACTCTGGAATAGAGTATTAAAAAACTGTTTCTGAAAGCATTTAAAAATAACTATTTTTGTTTTTGAGATCAGTTTTCTTCATATCTTTGATCATTTTGTTGGGTATATAATGTAATGGTAGTCAAATATGAGATTTACTGTAAATAGTCAATAATAGTGCCTGATAAATGATATTTTCTATTGCATTGTAGGATTGTATTAGTTTATCAAAATAAAAATAATATTATTAATATAAACTATATTTTCTGTCTTTTCTTTATACTCCTTTCTCTAGTCTTAATCTTTTTTACCTTATAATCTTTAGTTGCTTGAATTAGTGCAATCAGTGTGAATTATTTATGCCATCAATTATCTCTATTAATTATAAAATGAAATTATGTGTTTGTTCAATCCCATTTTAATTCTTTAGTTATTTCCTTTCACCCTCTTTTCAGTTTTTTTTTTTTTGAAAATGTATGTTATTTTATATTATATGCAAACATTTTGACTCATTATTGAAAAACTGAATAATTTTTACAAGTTACTGATGCAAATTTCAGAAGATAAATATATATATTTTAATCAGAATTTAAAATCTTAGAATTAAAGAGTTTATTATACTTTTTACATTTACTTATAAATTGTCTTAAATCAGTGGCATTATTTTATAAAATGTTACTCATAATAATCTAATGTTATCACCATTCTATTACTATACTTTTCAATTTATATTCAAACAAAATACTTAAGTATCTAAAAATGCAGTTAAAGTGTTGCTAGACTATTTTAAATAATAATGAAAATTTGAAAAGCAAAATGATAATGATCTTGAAAAAAGCTAAGAAAGTATGTAGGACTTGTTTTTAAAGATAATGGCATATAAGAAGTCAATTTGATCTGCATATTATTAAGTTGATAACATTTTTAGTGCAGTCTTTGGAATGGATTGCATTTCATGATGAAAACTGACATTTATTTGGATGTAAATCAATGCATTTCATTATAAACTGCTTTTTTTTTTTTTCCATGTGTCATAGCATCGGCTGGGACGCGAACCCACAACCGTCTGCAACCAACTACTTGCTTGCATGGCGACTGCGATACCTCTCGGCTAACAATGCAAGACAAAACTGCTTTAAAACAAAATATGTCAAACATCTCCAGTATCAAAACTTTTAATATTATATTTCTTCATCATTCTCTAATATTATTGAGTATGTAGCTTAATGCAGTGATGGGGTTACATACTGAAATTCAGAGTCATGACTCATGATACCATATCTATCACTTCTAGTGTTTCAATTTTTTTCAAATTTTTAAACAACAAACCATTTAGTTATTTATGTATAGTCAGTACAGTATATAAACTTTTTTTTTAAGTTTTCAAAATTAGTCGAATCCAATTTTTTTCTTATTGCAAAATCAATTCATCTTTACTACTGTTTGCTAAATAAACTTTAGAAATACCCTGCCTTTTTAAGTGCAGGCTTTATTTTTAGGAATATAATCTTAAAATATATCAGATATATTTCAGAACCAATAGTTTAATTAATATTGTTTAGTTCAATTTTTACAATACTTTTTGTCAAACAAATATATTTTTAATCCTATTAGATTAACACCATAGGGATTAAAAAATATATTTTATTATGAAATATCCTTTATATATTGAATATTTTTGTATTTGTCAATAAGGAAGTTTTTTATATCACACAGTTGTCAAGCATTAGTGGTCAAGAGGTCAGTGACAGCTGCTTTACAAGCAGTTGTCCCGGGTTAGCGGGTTCACTTCCTGGCTGATGCTATGACACATGAGAAGAAAAAAAATATCACACAGTTTAATAATTAGTATGATTCTTCTCCAGAGACATATCTAGGAATCACTAAATCAACATTACAAAAACTTTAATAAAAATGAAATGTAGTTTTTTATTCTTTATCCATAAACTATCTGTTACTTCCTACCCAGAAATCCAGCACTATCAACACTGTGTAAAATAAAATTGAATCAAAGTGTTTATCTGAAAATTTGTTGTTATGGAATAGTTACACATTAAACTATTTCCACTATCCAGAATTAATTATTAAATTTCATTAGAAAAATGCAAACTTTATTTAATCTTTTCAAATACATCCAATATAATGCAATGATTCAAATGATCTTCTGCTAATGTTGTTCGTTTCACTAGTGATATTAGAATGGGGTTTGAATCTGGGACTTTTATTTTGTAAATACTAAATTTGATGGAATTCTCTAACCAACTAGGTTATTCTATCAAAATCAACAATCATTAGAACCTTTATACACTTATCTACGATAGTCCTCTTATCCTTTTTTTAAAAACAAAGTTAATGAATGATACTTGTTCCTTTTTTTTTTACTTTTCCCTATCTGTTCAATACTCTTGTATTTTTCCAATGTATGTTCACTAGTGCAAACATATCTACCACTTTATAAACATTGATTATATATATCAAGAATGGCAGATGAATTCAAAAAAATATGCAATCAGTATAATATCATAATACTATAAAGAATATTAATTTCTATAAAACTCAAATGGCAAATGCTTAAAACAAAAACTGCATCTACAAAATACCAAGTGATAATGTGGATAGAGAAACCTGGTAATTCTTTGAAAAATAATTAAAAGAGTGAATTAATAACACAAATTATCATTTAAGCTTAAATTTCACTCATTATTAAATCTTGAGGCAACTAATGAGGGTGGTGAATCTCTAAAACCACACGAGTCCCAATATTTTAAATTTTTAGTTGTTAATTAATGCAGCAATAACAAATCTGGCTACAGGTGGAGATCGATGGTAGAGTGACATCCCATGTGCTTTTAACAATGAACAGTTTAATCCATGAAGTGGTATTGGGATCAGACTTCTTGCATAGGAGTAAATGTGTCTTAGACTATGACAGGGGTCTCGTCATGTACAATGGCCATGAAACCAAATTTCTTATCCCCTCAGTTGTATTGTGAGAGAGAGACATGCTTCCTGAACCAGGCTAACCCAGACATGCTCACAGGAAAGACGAAAGAAGCCAGATTGATCTCTGCAGAGGGATGAGTGTTTACAAAGTGATAATTCTCAGAAAATCCTGGAATCATTAGTGGGTACCAACAAAGAATTAGACTGAAGTGGGGGGAACCGTTCCAATCACGATCATACCCTATACCATATAAGTTCAAAGAGAAGGTGGAGAAGCAATTGGAGCAAATGTTGGAATGGTGAATCATTGAGAAATGTTCTTCCCCATACTGTAATCCCTTAGTTATTGTAAAGAAAAAAATGGAACCATCTGGTTATGTTTAGATGCCAGGCAGCTCAATAGGGCCATGATTCCAGATTTACCATCCCTCCCCCATTCATGACTTATTAATGAGATTTAAAGGAAAGAAAGTCTTTTCAATATTCAATTTGACTGCCAGTTACTGGAAAATCGAACTACACCATGCAGACCATCAGTACAAGGCTTTTAGATATGGGGGATATTCCTATCAATTTAACCGAATGCCCTTTGGCTTGGTCAACAGTGGAGCTGGTCTGATAAGATGCCTGGACCAAGTCTTGTCAGCAGAAACTAAGAAAATTGTAACCATGTATGTGGATGACGTGGTCGTGGCCTCTGCATCCATGGAGGAACATTGCCAGCATTTGGAATTATTCTTTGGGGAATGCAGGGCAAAAGGAATTAAGATAAATGTGAAGAAGAGTACATTTGTATCAGAGGAGATTGAATTCCTGGGCCATTTGGTTGACCAAATGGGGATCAAACCCCACCCTGATAAAACAAAGGCTATCACAGAATTTCATATACCTAGAACTAAATGTCAGATTCGGTCTTTCTTAGGGCTATGTAATTTTTACAACAGGTATTGTGAGAAATTTGCTGACTAGATGGAACCTCTTTTAAAGCTGCTCAGTAAGGAAACAAGGTGGAATTGGATTGTAGATCAAGAGAAAGCCTTTGAAGAGGTCAAAAAAGTTTTCTAAAACAGGTAGTGCTTGCATATCCGGACTTTAGCAAGCCATTTTTACTTCAAAACGATAGCAGTGGGTTTGGACTAGGTGTCACACTGTCACAAATCCAACTGAATGAAAGAATAGGGTTGTAGTATTTTATAAGTCATTTATTGAAGGGGCCTGAAATTACCTACACTGTTACTGAGAAGAGTCCCTAGTCATTGTATGGGTTTTTCAGAAATTTCATCCTATGTTGTTGGGTTCCGAAGTAGTAGTGATCACTGACCACAAGAGCCTAGAGTTCCTCAACCATAGCTACCTCACTAACAGCCAACTGTTTAGATGGAGCCTGTTCCTCCAGGAGTTTAACTACATGGTTCGATACTTCAAAGGGTCGGAAAATGTAGTTGCTGACATTTTAAGTCACCATCCAGCACCTGCCCAACAACAGCATTTGAATGT
The DNA here is from genome assembly GCA_028023455.1 of Epiperipatus broadwayi. Lineage (NCBI taxonomy): Eukaryota > Metazoa > Onychophora > Udeonychophora > Euonychophora > Peripatidae > Epiperipatus > Epiperipatus broadwayi. Next base: position 2,152,756 of record JAQFVV010012393.1, on the reverse strand, counting down.
GGACCAAGTTTATATGATGAACCTAGCCATATGTGTTAATGAATCCATAGAGCAGGATTTGACCCAGGTGGCTGTAAGGCAACAGAAAGATGCAGGCTTGAATCAAAATTATAATGCAATGTCAGGCTGAAATCCAAGGAAGTTATATAACCACAGAAAATACTACGCAAAGATACAGATCAAATCTGAGAGGGAAGAGAAGAATGGAGGGTCATGATACCACTTATGATAAAGCACCTCTCCATTGTTTGTACAGACATTATGGAACCCTGAAGACAGAAATTGCCTCAGATGCTGGTTTTATTGGCCACGGATGCAGCGAGACATAATGTATGTGATAAATAAATGCAAAATCTGCCAAAGAGCAAAACCCTCAACAAAAGTTACATGAGCCCCATGGAGCCCATTATACCTCAAAACCCAAAGGAGATAATGGCCATTGATTTTTATGGCCCACTGCCATCCTTCAATCGAAAGAGATACTTGTAGGTGGTCTATGATGCCTATCCATTATCTAGAACTATGACACAAGAAACCATTAAGGTACTGGACTCTCTGCATTTTCCATGAGTTGGGAAGCCTGAAGTCCTTCTGTCTGACCATGGTACACCCTTCATATCAGAAGAGTGGAATCAGTGGACAAAGTGCGGTATGAAACATGTACCCACGTCCATCCATGAACTGCACAATCAAAAAAAAGGAATGTTATATTACCAGCACAAACTGATAGGTGATGACATAAAACTTTTCTTTGCATAAATTCACTCAATACCAATCATAAGCTGAAAAAAAATTAAACCGTTTTTGGAGGAGGGAATACTACATTATCAAATCTGAGAGGGAAGAGAAAAATGGAGGGTCATGATACCACTTATGATGAAGCACCCTGTCATCTAATATATCTATTGTTTGTATGGACATTATAGAACCCTGAAGACAGAATATTGCCTCAGATGCTGGTTTTATTGGCCACAGATGCAGTGGGACATAATGTATGAGATAAATAAATGCAAAATCTGCCAAAAAGCAAACCCTCAACAAAAGTTACATGAGCCCCATGGAGCCCATTATACCTCAAAACCCAAAGGAGATAATGGCCATTGATTTTTATGGCCCACTGCCATCCTTCAATTGAAAAGAAATACTTGTGGGTGGTCTTCGACCTTTTTTCCAAATTGGTAGCTGCCTATCCATTATCTAGAACTATGACACAAGAAACCATTAAAGTACTGGACTCTCTGCATTTTCCATGGATTGGATTTTCCATGGTACATCCTTCATATCAGAAGAGTGGAATCAGTGGACAAAGCGTGGTATGAAACATGTACTCACGTCCATCCATAACCCACAGAAAACTGCACAATCAAAAAAAAAAGGAATATTATATTACCAGCACAGACTACATAAAACTTTTCTTTGCATAAATTCACTCAATACCAATCATAAGCTGAAGAAAATTTAAACCTTTTTTTAAATTAACCAACAATGTGTATTGGCTAGACAAACATGCCATAGGGCTGTGTGCTGTCTTAATTGTCAGAGTGTGATGCTGTAACTTGTTTGTATAAATAATGCCTTAAAAAATGCCTAACCTGAAGTGTCTGAATGGATCTCAAAAGGAGAGTGACGTTTGAAATTGAAATAACCTCATCCGAGTGTTAATGGAGAATCTGGAGAACTATGGAGGAGTCATCAGAATGGACTGTATCCACAAAGACATTGATGTTTAAACTATAAACTTTAATTAGGGGGATTTGAACAAAATGAAAATTATCATGTCGTATTTTTTTTATTTTATACATTTGTAGAATTCTGCTCTTATTATTCCAACACTTGGAAATTAATACAATTGGGAAAGTTCATTCCATAAGAAGCAACATTATGCAGAAGTGAAAGTTTATTAAAAATGTTTTTTTTTCATTTGTTTGTGAATAATATTTATGTTCATTCTATTAAAAATGTTTTTTTTTTCATTTGTTTGTGAATAATATTTATGTTCATTCCCTCCATAGTGACTGTGACTTTCAATTATCATCACCATCAATCATATAGTATGGAAGGCGACAAGAATTTTTGAAGCTCCTAACAATTGTTACATTTAGGTTATTTCAGTATGAATGATAAACATTCTTGTATGGATGTCTCTCTTCTATCAACATTAGAAAGTTGTATGGGGGGAGGTCCAAAGAAGATCTCTCCAGCAGAAATTGGATCATGGAGCTATTGGACACATTGAAATGAAATATTTTAAATAGTTAGTTAGCTCCATGATCGTTATGATAATGAAACAATATTTTTTGTTTTATTTTATTTATATATTTTAGTCAATCTCATTGATTTTGAGTGTCTTAATACATGTCTACCAGGGACATGATTTGGTAGTAAATAATTTTAAGTATTGAAATGGTAGAGATGCATATGGGTCACATATAAGCACATCTTTTGTTATGTGAATAGAAATTCAATTTTTATCTGTTATTAATAAAATTTGTTAATGTGTTTTAAATCAAATTGGTGTCTGGTTTATCAGGCTTACTCATACATTCACTCATCAATTTAATTAATTAAATATATATAGATGCACACACAAACAGATTATTATAACACATAACACCGAAGTAGGGTTGGATATATCTTAGGTCATAAAAACTGAATTGCTACATAAAGTAAATTCACCCCTTAAGAGAGCCAAAGGCAATATTCTCTCTGGACTCGAATACTGAGGCATATGGTATCTGAAAGATGAATGAACTAGCCTAAATTATATCTAGATTTAATTAGTAAATTAAGAGCTAGCCTATTGGAGGTGGATATGGTCATTGGTTAGTTACTTCATCATGTCATTCACAGTGTTCTACCAAAAGATCCTAGGTCTGACTGTAGTTAGATGTGTTCCCCCTGTTCTGGTGGAAGACCTGCACCATTACAATTATATATATATATATATAATATCTAAATTATCATCTGAAGTAATGAATCAATCATTAAGTGGCTTCATTGCCTAGGAGCTAGTAAGAAATTTGACCATTAAAAGTGACAGCACTAGATCATGGTCCATTAATCTTGAGCTCCAGAGTATATCCCTGTACACTGCACCAACCCATGCAGTATGTTTGAAGTAATGAATTAAGTATTTGAATATTGTGGGGAAAAACCTTTAGAAAATTTACCTATGTTAAAATATATTAAAGTTTTAAAAATAGCAGTTGAAATTACTTACATTATACTGATATAGATATTATCACTATAAATGTTCTGCTAACTTCCTACAGTATCATAAATCAAAATATATTAAACAGTGCTCAAATAAATTTTTTATCTAATTTACCTTCTGAAGAATTTTTTTTTAATATAGTAGGCTATATTAATTTTAAAACTATTGAAATTGTTTAGAAACATGTAGACTTATGAAGTTATTAAACAGGCAAAAACTCTCCATATAGTAGTGCCACCTTGTGCTAACCAGAGTAATCAATGGATGCCAGGATGAGTAGGCACTAGATAGGGATTTTATGCACAAGCCTTCTGGCATCCATTGATTACTCTGGTTAGCACAAGGTGGCACTACCATATGGAGAGTTTTTGCCTGTTTACTAACAGTTATGTACTAGCATGAGATGGTGATCATGCGATGTTTAGTGGCTTATGAAGTTATGTTATCTGATCTTAATGATGCTTCTATTGTTTGAATTTATAAAAAGAAAAATATAGAAATGGGTGCTACTCTATAATCTCATAAAAGGTCATTGTTATTTACTACAGCAAAACTACTTTCAATGATTTTATGAATTGATTACTTCTAGTCTATAGAATCTGTAAAATATACTTAGAAAATCAAAAGATTTGCTTTTGTTGTAAATCAAGTGCAAGAGATTATGATGAGTGTTATGATTAATATATTAACTTTATTGATTTGGTTATGGCAACTGATTCAGTCATATTGATGATGAAAATTCTGAGAGAATTCAAATTAGTATTAAATTAGAATATATATTACTTCTAGCTTTATTTGCCCTTTTTATTTACTAAAGCTTTAATCTCAAGAATACGCATGTAAAAAGGTGATATTAAAGACCTCTACAGGTCTTAACCACAAGCTTACGCCATGGAAGAAAAGAGGGGAACCCTCTTTACTTTCAACCTACTTTCTATTTAAATAGGTGAAGCTGAAGTAGTTAGATCTAAGAGCATGAAGCTATTCAATACTTCACTGATTAAGTCCACCTTTCTTATTACACATTAATACTCGCGAAATCTTTCGATTTACAGTGAGTCAATGGAAAGATCTTATAGTTAGAAGGTTGAAGTAAAGAGAGTTCCCCTCTTTTCTTCCAAGGTGTAAGCTTGTGGTTAAGACCAGTAGAGGTCCCTAATATCGCATTTTTACACGCATATTCTTGAGGTTAAAGCCTTAGTAAATATTACTTACATAATCAAGGTGCGTTTAAATAAATTTATAATTACACTTTTTATGCAAGTAATCTTCAGAACAGTTTATAAGTGATTTTACGAACTGAATAACAAAGTGTAATATGTAAGTTTTAAAATGAAGATTTTAATTTTAAAAAATTTTATCTTCATGATTTCTAGATTTACATTATGATGATGATAATAAAAATTTTGCCAATTCAAAGAATAATCATGCTCAAAATGTTTTGCAAGCAGACAGTAGATTAATATTCCAAAAAGTCTTTGACAATGGATGAAGAAGGAAAAATCTTTAACAATTTTTAGTTTGAAGGTTTCAAAATGTGAATGACATTTTTAGATAATTTTAGTATAGAAAGACAAATTTTCATGTCAAAATATAACACGAATCCCAATATGCTACGCATTTATAGGATGAGGTTTTTTACTTTAATGATGTAATCATTTCAATTAAATTACTTACACATAAAGTAGTGTATTATTGAGTCAAATTTGTTGTATGGAAATAAGACTGAAATGATAATAGATTTCCTTTTTTAAAAAAAAAAAATTATAGTGAACTTTAATATAGTTTTCAAATCCATTCCAAGAAGATGTACTCCTAATTGTTTTCACTGGGATAATATATCTTAGAATACAATAAAACGAAGAACTATTATTAAGCAATTTGCTGAAGCCTTTCGGAGAGGTTTGCAGCGGAAGCTAAAATATGGCATCGCAAGATATCAAGAAAACCGACTTTGGAACTTGTGATATATGATACGAAGTGAATTTGTATAAACTTTTCAAAATTCACCTTCAAATATTTCGTGAATATTTTTATTCTTTATATATATATATTTGGAAGTAGAATGTTCGTACTCGTTTAGGAGTAGCTGCTAATGAATATATATATGCATAATTAAATTATAACGATAAAATAACTCGGTTAAAAGTTCATACTTTTTAAATTTTTATGCATGCATATTTATTAATAATCTTTCGCTGGTTTTGAAAATTACAAAATGTTGCTGTAAGCTAGAAAATGAAAACCTTTTCACAAATATTTGTTTTGTTATCAATAATAATAAAGCCTTATTTTTATTGTCTTTAAAATGTCATTCCCATATTTCATACATTTTTTAGTGCATTGAAAATCTATGTTTTTTTAACACTTTTTTCTGAAAAAGATAGTTAGCTATTATGCTTATTGACGAGGAAGTAAAAAGTCAGTAGAGACAATAAAAAAGACGGGGATTTCGTTTAAGATTTTTTTTTAAGAATGAAAATCGCTGACCGGCTTCGCTCATCCGGAAGGAAATTGCACTGAGATAAAAATGGTGTTTGCTGATTTTTCCATTTTTCAAGAGGGGTAGCAGGTTGATTTTAACGCTTTATAAAATAAACTATTTCACACACCCCCACCCACCCACTGGTAGTTTACTTATATTAACCAATTATTCTTAACTGACTCTAAATAAAGTACGATTTTTAGGTGATGCACTTTCATTACTGGTGAAGGATATTTCATACTTTTATACCGCTGAACTTACGATTTATTTATATTCTTTTTATAATTAATGAATTCCTTTTTATTATTATTTTCAACAATAAAACTAGGATTTTTATCTTTAGTTCAAAAATTCTTTTATTACCTTTTTTATTTGACCAAATTTTTAAACTATAAAAATATTGTCAGCTTTCATCATTTTCAATCGTCATTCTTTGCAGAACAATTGATTTCGAGTTTATTCCAGTACTACTGACTTATTGATAGTAATATTACTCAGCAAACTTTTTTATCATCCATTTCATATATGGTTTCTTTCTATATTTTTTTAGGGTTTAAATTTTCCTCTATTAGCGTCTTTTCTAACAATATGCCTACTCCAGGTCAGTTTTAGTCTCTTAATTCACTTAATGATATTAGAAGATCTATTTGTTCTCGCATTTCACTTGCACTCATTTTTTGCTCATAATAATATATATTTCTACACATTTTAAAATGTGATATGTAATTTAATTTACTCATCTATTAACTATCCAAGTCTCAAATGAAAAGTAATCTTTCTTTTCAGGCATACAGACAACTTTCCTTTTAATATTATGTAATTCTGTTGAACGAATTCTATTTAGATTTAATTCTATTTTAAATTGTATTGATTATATTTATATCTATACATATTAATAATTTTTTTAAAATGGTAACAATTTTCACTTTTTCTATCAATCTTCATTTAGTATTTTTTGAAAATGCATTGAACGTTTTTTTTTTAATAGTCAAGTATTTATTTTTAGCTCTCCCACCCCCACCCCCTTTTTTTTTTCGCTTTAATCTTATAGATCTTTTAATATTTTCCGAATCTCTGAAATAGTATTTACAAAAGAAATATATCATCTGCAAAATCTTTATATACAATGTCCATTTATTTATACTCCAGTTATTTCTCATTTTAATACATTAAATATTTTTACTATGAAATATTTTGAAGAAATAAAATCACTCAGTCATATACCTTAACAATAATCTTATTAGATTGATTGTATGGTGTAATAACTGCTACTGCATTTTGTTATATATACTTCAGGATTAGACAATATTCTAAAATTTATAATATAATTTTAATCACAGCAAAAATGTTTATTATAGCTAAAATATATATATAATTTATGGATTCATTGCAAAATTTAAAATTTTCAATAATTTCCTTCAGTTTTGAACATGTATTCGGTAATTTGTTATTGTTATTATTTTGGTAGCTTAAGTCCAGTTTTCTATAGATGGCTTGTAATATTTTATATGTAACTGGATGGGAAACTGATAATTCTGCAATACCTAATACTTTTTTTTCATCTTTCTTAAATACTTGTATCACTATTAGATTCCTTCACTCATTTGATACCCACATATAATTTAGACATATTGGCATAATATTACTAACAGCTTTTTAATTTTTTTAAATTTGTTTCTGCAAAAATACTTTAAATGATTCTATCATTAATCTCTCATTTAAAATATAAAGCACTTTAATCTATGATTTTGTTATTATATAAGCTATTATAATTTGCTTTCTTGTTTTTTTTTATTATTGTTTTTGGATTTTGTATAATTCTTTCACACACTTTTAATTCCAATATCAAAATAGCATTTTACTTTTTATAGTTATATTTTTTTTACATCATCATTTTTTTTTCTGTATTGTTTTGCAGAATTTTATATCTTCATTTATTTTAAATAAATTAGTTAATTGTTTTTATATTTTTTTTTAATGTTATTTTTTTATTATCTGCATACATTGCCTTGCCTTTAAAAAAATACTACTTTTTTTTTGTTTGATTGTTTGTTTCTGTTATCTGATTAATAAGTGATTGAGTAGCTTACAAAATATCATATGACTATTAATATCTTAAATCTTACTACCTTCAAGTTTTTTATATATTAAAATAACAATATTGGCATCAGCATGGGATTTGAGAATTCTGTTATCAGATTTTCAATGGTATGGGTGGGCTAAAGAGTTGGAGGTTGGAGTAGGTTGAAGCCTGTCCATTAAAATGTAAGGATTTGCTATCTTAATATAAACTGAGCATTTATTATATATATATGTATGGGAGATGATAATCTGGACCAATTGATGAGTGCTGGTTTGTGCATGTGTGTGGGCATGGCTATCAGTAGTATGAGGTAGTGTGGATTCCCTATATTTACAATTAGGCTCCAGGTTTAAGATTGTCTGGTATTTCTGCCCATCCCTCTTCTATGTATTTAAATAGATACTGTCCTATATGTGAGGGGCCAGAGTGACTCGAGGTCAACATAAGCATGACAACAGTATTGGCATCAGTATGGGATTTGGGAATTCTATCATCAGATTTTCAATGGTATGGATGGCTGAAGAGTTGGAGGTTGGAGTAGGTTGAAGCCTGTCCATTAAAGTGTAAGAATTTGCTATCTTAATATAAACTGAGCATTGATTATATATATATATGTATGGAAGATGGTAGTCTGGACCAACTGATGAGTGCTGGTTTAACATGAAATACATATATTGGTGATTATTTATCTTTTCTGCATGTATGTGATCATGTGTATCAGTAGTATGAGATAGTGTGGATAGAGAATGGGCTTGAAAGTCTGAGTTCAAAACCTCCATATTTATATTAAAATAACATATAAATTTTTGTTTAAAATTATAAAAGAATTTTTGGAAATTAGGAATACTAATTTTTAAATAACTTTTGTATCCCTAGATTTGCAATAATGTACATCATTAATAGATCATTATTGAATGTACTGCATCTATGTATAGTTTCTGTTAGACAAAATGTAATCCCCAATTCTTTTGTGACTTTCTTTATATGATTCTATATTCATTTCCACTGTGAATTTTTCTCTAAAAAGGATTCATAATGTATACAATTTCTTTTAATTTTTTTTAGTTTGTGTTTCCCTTCATTTTTATTTCCTCATTCAAATTTGCCTATAGTATTTTTAGCTTTTAAATTTATTCCAATTATGTATTAAAGTTTTTATGATAATATAAAAATGTCTATTTGTGTGTTCAAAAGTATTTTATACATTTAAAAAAAAAAAATCTGCATTTGTCTTTCTCTTCAAAATGTATTCATATCTAAATCTATCTTCATTATCTCTCTAATTATCATTTTGTTAATAAGTATCATATCTGAATAAGATTCTGCTATTAATAAAATCTATTGCATGGTCAGTGACTGACATGTGGAGAGTAAATGGTGCAGATGTTGTGTACTGCTTTATTTCATTTGTGTATTTTTCTCTTTTAGCATGAATGGGATGACTACACATACCCATGTAGTAGACATTGCAGATTCAAAAAGAGTATGCATTTTTGTAGGGTTTTCAAGGCCTCTTATATGAATTGAATAGCTATCATATGTTTTCTAAAAGAGATGAACCTGCTTATGCTGTAAAACAAAAACAATTTCTCACTCAGTCTTCACATTTTAAATACTGTCTTTAAAATAAAATTGTAAACATCAAATGTGACATTTATCATCAAAAAATAATGTGAAAGATGAGTGAAATTCTTAAATGGCTATGCTACATAAATAAATATAATAATTTGGTTAAATTATCATATTTTAAAAAAATATTGAATAATAATATCATTAACTGAACTTCAAACTCTAGTTTATTATTTATCTTTTTTTCTCCCTCCTGTTTGTCAACTATTGCTAATTTTTAATTCGGCAATAATTATCTTTTATTTGAATAATTTGCATTGGACTTATTGATCAAAGTCTTTAGATCTAAATCTGACTTTTCATTTATTATTAAATTGTTTCTGCATTTTATTGGACAAAATATACCAATTACATGCATGAATAATAATTTAAATTCAGTTATTTAAGATATCATTAAATAAAAAGCAAATAATTGTCTGATTTTGCCTTAAAGCATCTGTGCAACATCCATTGAATAACCATTACTGTCCAGTCTGCTGTTGTCCAGTAGAAGCTAAGTTTAACAACAAGCAAATGTATACAATTGGGGATGAAGGAAATGTCTATTACTCATAACAAAGTGCAAAAGATTCACTTAGCATGTCTCACCAATTTCATCATCTCCAAATTAACTCCTTCAAGATTATTATTTCATGGACACTACTTGCCGCTAAGGTGTAGAGCACTCTGGTAGCATCTAGAGGTGTAATGTATAAAGCTTTTTTTAAATTTTAATACCAAACCTAAGGCCTACTAGATTTCACAGCATCCAAAAAATCATGATATGGTTTTCTTAAATACTAAGTATTCACACATTAAAGCAAATAGATCTAAGGCAGAGATGAAAACAACTATAAATTATTTGCCTACATATTATTATCAATTAAGCATTAATTAATTGGTTTTGTATATGTCAATAAACATCACTTGATCAAAACCAATCCTGCATAATAGGATAGTGGTGGCTATGGTTAATAAAGAACCAAAGACACCAAAATGTATCGGTACTAAACTGAGTTCAGACCTATATGACTATACAAGCTAATGAGCTTGGATTAAAAATATTGTGTTTTCAATTTAATACTCATGGTTTTGTAGTTAAGTAGAGATAAAAGGTGGCTGCTGGAGGGTTGAATTAGATCCTAAGATCTAGGTGCAGTGCTTTCAGATCCAAGGCTTCTCACTGACAAAGGCTGCAAGCCAGAAACTAGTTTGGGGATATTGAATGAGTAGGCCTTAGATGGAGATTTTATGAACAAGCCTTCTGGTATTCATTGATTACTCTGGATTGCACTGAGTGGCAATACTGTATAGAGAGTTTTGCCTGTTTATATATGTCACTAATATCATGTCCTAAGATGGGTGGATCTTGGGGTTTCAATTAACTATCTATGAGAATAAAATACTTATGAGGTGTTAATAGTGACCAACAGTACCATCAATAATGATCAGATGTTATCATTAAATTAACAGTGTATTGATTTAAAAAAAGTTATATTATACAAAATTGTTTTTTTCTTAGATGAAATTAAAAATCCTTGTGCATAAGAAGGCCATTAGTCTAAAAACCATATAAATAAACTTAAATATTTCCTCTCTTTAAAATATTTTTATTTTTATGTAAATCCATTATCTTTTTTCATTCATTACTCCCTTATAATCTATTGTTATTAAATCATTCTGTCAGCATTACCATTTTTTCTTCTCTTTTCCTATCCCACTTTAAAAAAGGCTGGTTTGAAAATTTCAGTATTTTCTCTTATCCAAAAATATCTTTTGTTCTTTTCATTTTTATTTTTCTCACTATGGAACTTATATCTGTTTCTGTATTAATAATTTACATTCAAAATAAATTTTCTATATTCTTTCATGTCACAAAAGCCACATGTCTCTCTATCTAAAATTTTAATCACTCTTTCTTCTTTTTTTTTTTTTTTGTATCCAAAGCTATTTATTATTTTGGTCTCAAATAACAATAAATTTCCTTAAGTATTATCATATATTCTTTCATATTCTTTTGAGTCAGCTGTTTGAAGTTCAGACTTCATTTATTCATAGAGGGCATTGCTGAAATATAATATTTGGGAGAGTGATTTGAATGTTTTCTATTTAATTTTCAGCTAGTGATATTTAGTTTGAATATTTTCTTTTGTATTTTTTTATTCTTATATATGTTTAAACTATTTTTCTTAATTCATATTTATTTTTGATAACTTGACATCTTTTATTATTCTCTTTTCCCATTCCTCATAATTATGAATCTATTACCTATTCTCTTCATATCTAATATATTTCTTATAAAAATATATGGAAATAATTTTTTTAAATCACTATGTTCCTTGTTCTCTCTACATGATTCTATGAAACTTTTTTTTTATTATATAGTCTACCAAATAATCTCAATAAAAAAAAGTCATCTTATTTCTCTTTAAATAAATAAATCAACAACTCTGACTCAAATGTAAATATCCAACACATATATAAATATTACACAGAGTAAAAAACTTTTAAATAAATACTAATTCACCAAGCACTTTCAGTACTGTATAGCAGATTCATGGTGACTAATTTAAATTGAATGGTTAATATTCCAGTGCATGTTCAATGGGACACTCATATTACATTGACTAATGATGTCATTAGACCTAACAACCAACCAAGCCTCTTTTAAATTCCTCTTCTTATATTAGGCTAATTGCAAATAGCACTAATCATTTGAAGAAAACATTCATGCCCACTAATTTTTTCATGATTAAAAAATAATTAACCTGAGATTCCATTTTAGATTTCCTATGTTGATAAACATGTTGCCACAACCTTGTTGATATATTACCTTTCATTTCCCCATAATAAATAGCATTACAACCAGACTCATGGCAAACAATTGAATATACAACTCCATATTTATCATCACTATCCACACTATTCTTTGAATTATTTATCAACCTATTTAAACATAAGGATAATTTAAGACCAACATTATAATCTTTACCAATTATTCCTTCAATTTCATATTTATAGAGGCCATCCCCCTCCACACACACACACACACACACTTTTTTTTTTTTAAATTCCTCAAACAAGAATGATAGTGAGCACAGTAATGATATCTATTATATAAAAATGGAAGAATTTTAGTGTAATATTTTTCTAAATAGAAAGCACCTGTAAGCTCTATTTATATAAGCTGTGAGATTTGTATATGAGAAAATATAAAAAATGTCAGTTTGGTCAATTAAATGAAAGTATTGCTCCGTATAATTAAATGCAGCGGTAAAATAATAAAAGCTAAAAAATTTTAGATTCCAGCTCAATGTTGCAACTTATGATGCTTTTATGTCACCTAATTATGAGCCATTTGATTGTATATGATAAAACTTACTATACGTTAACCTTTAAAAGTATTGAACACCCATGATTTTCTAAACAATTAAGCAAGTAAATGTAAATGCTGATTAGAGATGTATAACAACTTTAATAATTATTCTAGTGTAAATTAGAAAGCTATAAAATGCATCACACTATTTATTTTCAGGCTTATGGCTTTTATACTTCTGAAAACGGAAGTTAAAACAACTACAATTTTTATTAACAAGAGAATCAAAACTTTAGGATTTATAGTTGTAAGATATATTCTTAAATAGTTTCCATTCAAAGTAATGAATAAAACTTTTTAAAAAACGATGGCTGTAGTTTTAGGTAAGCAAGTGAAAATATGCAAAAAAAATTGCTTTTCTTAATAGTATGTTTGTTCGACTCCGTTTACACGCTGATTAATCAATATTTTGTTTAAAAAGTACTTGTTTTTCGTAATATACTGTTATATATATAATGCATGTATTGCACAATGCGAATTTTCAACTTATCACTAAGTAAACATAAATCTTAATTAAATTTTTATTCTCTCTATATATTGATAAGATTTTATAAGGTCACTTTGTAGACAGATATCTTATTTATTTAATTGTATAAAACGTAATTCTAGAAAATCATTCTTTTGTTAGTTATTCAAAGACGTTTATGAATGCTTGGTTAAACAACAAGTTTCATACTTGAAAAAAAACATTAACACAATCCAGTTTTTTCTGCATCTGATTATGATTAATGTTAGCATATATCATTCTAATTTTAGAAAGAGAGAATAAAATTCCTGAGCTGACATCTCTATTGACGACATTTTATCCTATTTAGGATGAAATACTAATATTTACAAATCACTAATTTGCAGTCTCCTCAATTATTTATCACATCGACTGAGATTTTCAAGCATCATTTGAATGATTACTTTATTAAGAGGATAAATGTAAAATCATTGAATTAATGTCATATAATGTTTCACATTAAAGATGGAAATTTTTTTCTTATAATTCTATGCATAAAATAATCAATAAAGCAAGTCATATATAGCGTGACATTGCGTTTATGAGTTTGTATTTACAAATATGTAATATAGGGAGCATACCAATAGCTCAAACAAGCTCTTAATTGATACGTATGGTAAGAGAAAACATTTAAAATCTCTAACCAAAACATTCCTATCCTAGACCAATTGGTTTCGAGCTTTTGGCTCACCTCATTGAGGAGCTAGAATATTCAGACATTAGATCTAAAATATTAACTAAAAACCCAGCATTTATTTAATATGTAATATTTAAATAGAAACTGTGAAATTTTCAGACATGAAAATATTTTTAACTCCAGCTATCTAACTTAAATAGCTATATGGGACTCAACCAAATTCAGATCTACCATATATGTTTGAGCTATTGGTACACTCCCTATATTACTTATTTGTAAAAACAAGCTCATAAAAGCAATGTCATGCTATATATGACTTGCTTTATTGATTATTATAATTTACATTTAAGGCTTTATATAGGGAGTGTGCCAATAGCTCAAACATATATGGTAGATCTGAATTTGGTCCAGTCACATATAGCTATTTAAGTTAGGTAGCTGGAGTTAAAGACATTTTCATATTCAAAAATTTCAGAGTTGCTACTTAAATATTACATATTAAATAAATGTTGAGTGAGTATTCTAGCTCCTCATTGAGGTGAGCCAAAAGCTCGAAACCAATTGATCTGGGGATAGGAATATTCTGGATAGAGATTTTAAATGTTTTCTGTTACTGCACTTATAAATTAAGAGCTTATTTGAGCTGAGCTATTGGTATGCTCCCTATATATACACAAAAGATATATCAGTTCAAAGATTAAAATTTTATAATTAGTCCCCCCTCCCGCTTCTTTTGGAAAATAGATATGTTAATTCTAACTTTTAAAAATTAGCAATGGAATTCAATTACAAACACTATTTAATCATCATCCGCAATCTTAGCAATAGCTTTTCACTGTCCCTTGTAAAATAAATAAAAGTTGTTTTAAATACCTATTGAAAGAAGTAATTGATTTTGGATTTCAAGAGTTTCTTATAAATATTCCACTTCTATTTGTCAATGAACATTTTTTAAATATGAACTGAACCCTTTTTTAATGTTTTGGACATCACCAACAAAGAGTCTAACAATTAAGAGACTTATTACAATCTGATATTGGGAAGAGCTGTTCCAAAACACCAGAAAAAGATTTTTAGATATAAAAATGTATGTTTAAAATAAATAATAAAATTGTTTGTAATGTCGTATTTTTTATGTGAATTCCTATAAAAATATGAATGTAAAACATGGACAATGAACAAAAAAGTCAGACAAACTCTTGAAGTTTTCAATTTGTGGTGTTGATAAAACTTTTAAGAATATTATAGATAGAAAATATGTGTTCAGATTAAAAGTGTACAATGCCCAGAAAGCTTAATAATAAAAGAAGTTGGTGATCGGCATTTAGATGGATAGATTCTATAATTGCAATAATAAATGCTACTGAAGAACCTAAAAACAAAACAGGTGGAAAAGTCATTTTGCTATACATTAGATCCCCAATAGTTGAGATTTAATTTACTGTCATCAAATAGATATTGGTAGCAGTCATTAAAAATTTATTACAATATCAAACCTATTGCAAAAATAAATAAATAAATTTAACAATTTTTTATTTTATTTAGCTATGGATTTTTTTTTTTAGACAATAACTAACTATTCATAAAGATTATAAATGAATCTAGGATTTCCAATCAGATTTATGAATTTATTCAATTCATAGATTTAACAGCCATTAAGTAAGTGGTTTATAAACTTTCATGTTTTGCCATTACACAAGTCAGAGTGTGATTAAATTCTTTGAAAAATTATTTCATCAATTTTCAATAACATAATTTTATCAGTCTTAATAAATGGGAACAAAACGTACATTTTGAATACTAAAATTAAACTGGCATTGCAAACAATAATCTCAACAAATAGATATAAAGCTAATGAAGTAAAATAACTTACATAATGTTATTAAAGTAAAAATAAATTATAGGTTCATCATCCTTCAGAATGATTATTTTTTACCAGTTGTGAAGGCTGCCTTATATATTGTTCCTGAAGTAAAGCCAGTGTGCATTGTATTTTATATGACAGACCCAGATTATTCTGGAAACATTGCCCTACAGTAAGAGTAACTACATTGCCATGTAATGAATAATAATTAGATAGGTAATTAGATTGGTTGTAAATCAAGTACCTGAAACAGTTTTAATCCATAACTTTATCATTGCTATGAAGTAATAAAGGTTTAATAGTAACATAATTGTTTTTTATTGAATCTCATCTTTCATTGAAAGGAATTTAATTGGTCAGAGTTAGCTACAATTTATTTTTTTGGAGAAGGAAAGTCATAGAATGAAAGAAAATTATATAATAATGTATTTACTACAAGATTTAAATATCTTTTATTCTTGAAAATTCTAAATGTATCGGTGAAAGGTTAGTATTACTAAAATTTGGCTTACTGGTATCATTTGTTGAAAATACTGACTCTACAAATTCAATTGATTTTCTGTTTTTAATTTTTTACAGTGTACAAACAAACTTTGTAACACTCTGTTCAGTCGAAAAAATTACTACAGATAGACGATGGTTATTCTAAATTGTATAAATTCAAAATTTATTTTCTGAGCAGTTTTAGATGAGCTAACATGGCAATCTCAAAAATATTTCAAATAATTACAATTTTCATATCAAAATTTATTTATCCATATACACATATAAAAAAAATATGCACTTTTATATTAAAAGTTCATTTTAAAAAGAAAAAGCATTAGCAAAAGTATGATAGTGGCATTTAATGTCAGGATGCTTTTATGTTAAACTATAAGAAACCAAAACATGCAGTCAAAAAATATGGTATTTTTAAAACATTGTTTTATGCAGAAGTTTAATCTCCTTATGAACTATATGAATACCATGTTTTCCTGAAAGTAAAACCTAATCAGAAAATAAGCCCTAGCATAATCTTTCAGAATGCTTATAATATAAGCCCTATCCCAAATGTAAGCCCTAGTTAAGATCATCAGCCAGATAGTTGGCTTTTGTTTCCCCATAGAAACACATGATGGATGTATTGAATTATAAAATAATGAATGTATAAATAAACAATATTATGACATTAATGTTTTCCCATTGGCCATTTTTGACAAATGTAATTCTACCTGTATAGAGAAACAATTTGTCTACCACAAGTCACTGTCAGACAATTTATAATTTCATTTATGTATTTTTAAGTATTTATTTTATTTAATACTTAGATTCAGAATGCTTGATTTAGTTTTAGAGTTTCATCCTATTGGCTGTTAAATATTCAAGATAAAAGAAAAATTAGTTTGATTTCTTAAACATTTTTTTTTCCTTCCAAAAGATTTTATTCAAATAATGAAAGTAATTTTAAGAATCAAAATTTATCTTTCTCCTAAAAAAAAGTTTTTAAAAAGAATACCCATGATGGGTTATTATGAGTAATTTGGAAAGTGTTTAGTATTTACAGTGTAAACACTTCAGAACAGATGGACGCTGTTGGATCATATATGAATCATAATTCAATACATCATATGTTATAATGAAGGTAGTAATGTGCATAAATGAAATACAAAAACATTTTCTCAATTTTTGTACTTGCATTTTATTGTTGTTTTTGTGTGAACAAACCACTCTTAACTGTAATCATCATTTTTGTTATCACATCTGTCTTGACAAGTCTTCAATTAACACTTGATTTAATGATAAATTTTAAATAGAATAATATTCTGATCACCAGATAGGATAAATGCTCAAAGAAAGAGCTATTCTAGTGAGTACAAAAAATAAATTGTGGGGATAAGGGGAATTTCTTACAGAAATCTTTATGAGAAATCTGTAAAATTTCTATAATGAGAAGAAACATTTGAATAAATGTACATTTTTGTACTTGAATAAACATAGACTTTTGTACATGAAAAAATAAGACATCACCTAAAAATAAGTCATACAGTGTCTTTTGGAGCAAAAATTGATATAAAACCCAGTTTTATTTTCAGGGAAATATGATATGTATTTATTTCCAATTCTGTATAATAGCTGAAATCAAAATATTTCCAATTCTAATCTAAAAGTTTATTTTGGAAAAAAAGTAGATGAGAGAAGTGAAAACAATTTTAAATGTCCAAGTTTTTGTGAAAAAGTTTTTGTGAATTTATTTGTCAGTTGAAATCAAAGTATTTGTTTTATATACTAAAAAATTTAGTATCAAAAATTAGTGACAGTTTTAATTTCTATGCAAAATTACATCATTTTTATTCATTATAGGAATATATTTTCAGAAAACATTTTCTCTTCATGTAAAAATTGAATTGTTAAAGTGATAGTTTATTCATTATTTATTTTCAAATATCTATAAAATAAAAAACCAAAATACTTATAACTCTCCACTAAATATTTAGCAGGCATTTTTATATTAAACCAATTTTTAGAAAAGCATACAACAATTTTTTTTGCTCCTTAGTAATGCAAAATTTCAAGCAAAATGTAAGTAAGTAATGAATTTAAAGGTACTTCTTTTTTTAATTGTTTTTTGACAAAACAATACACATATTTAATAATAAATTAAACAAAATTTTAAACCTTGTTATCATCATTTCTACAGTATATAAAAATGGCATCACATGATCACTATTTTCTATGCTTGCACAAGCTGTTAAAACAGTGTCAAACTCTCCATACAGTAGTGTCAACTAGTGCAAGCCATAGGAACCAATAGATGCAAAAAGTTTTGTGCATAAAATTCCTACCTAGCTCCTACTCATCCAATATCAGACTAGTTTCTAGCTTGTAGCTTTTATCAGTGAGAAGCCTTGGATCTGAGTGAACTGCACTAATGCAACCCTATAGAAGCCACCTTTTTACTTTCTTAGTTAACTATAAAGCTATGTGTCCAAAATAAAAACAATGTTTTCAATCTAAGCTCTTCACTTGTATAATCATATAAACCTAAACCCAGTTCAGCATTTATACATTTTGGTGTCATTGGTTCTTTAATAATTTGTATCACCATCATTTCATGGGCAGAAATGGTATAAACCATAAAACATCACATGATCACCATTTCCTATGTTTACACAAGTTGTCAAAACAATAAAAAACTCTCCATATAGTAGTCGCACTCAGTGCAAGCCATAATAGTCAATGGATGCAAGTAGGTATAGTGCTCTCAGATCCAAGACTTCTCACCGGTGAAAGCCACAAGCTAAAAACTAGTCTGGGAATATTGAATGAGTAGGCTTTAGATAGGGATTTTATGCACAAACCTTCTTGCGTCCATTGATTACTATGGTTTTCCCTGGGTGACACTATTGTATGCAGAGTTTGTCACTGTTTAAACAGCTTGTTTAAGCATAGAAAAGAGTGATCAGATCATCTTTAGTGGTTTAATATTATTCTTATCTATAGGATTATGGTGACTACGGTTATTAAATAACCAAAGATACCAAAATATATATATTGAACTGGATTCAGATTTTTATGACTATACAAATGAATGAGCTCAGATTGAAAACATATAGTTAACTAAAAAGGTAAAAGGTGACTGCTGAAGTATTGCATTAGATCCTAACATCTAGATCAGAGCTCTCAGATCTAAGGATTTTCATTGATGAAAACGACAAGCTAGAAACTGGTCTAGAAATATTGGATAAGTAAACACTAAAATTGTGTAATCCTTTTTGCATCCATTGATTACTATAGCTTACACTAGGTGACACTGCTTACTGCATGGAGAGTTTGACATATAAAAATAACACATTAATGCAGTACAGTATTTAAATTTTTGCCACTTATTAATGCATTTTTTTGCAATAATGTAAATATAAATAATGAATTTAAATTATTTATAATTAAACTGACTTTTAAGAAATATTGTGCTAGTACAGTATTTTTTATTTTTAAACATTTTTTATTTTATTTTACTCATATAATTACAATTTTGTATTTGAATAATTTTACATGTTTCTGAAAATTTTCTGAATTCAAAATGAACTTTGAATACAAAGTTTTGAAATAATGATAATCTTCCTGTATATAGAAAAAGTTGAGTGGATTCATACTCAAAACAGTAGCATTTTATAAGTAATATTATAGTTACAAATTATAATTTTAACAAGATAATACACAAGGACATTTCAGACACAAATTATTAAACAAATCTTAGATCTATACATTTCAAGGTTTGTATTCAAAAATATATTCCAAGTATATAAGTAGGAATTTTGATGTTAAATATTAAAATTTCAGTTAAAATTTTTAAATGTGTCAAGCAATAAAGATATAAAATTTTGTTTAAGTGAGATGTTATGGATATGAACAAGTTTATTTTGGGGTTTATTAAAAGAAGAATTGTCACTTGTTCTCTGACAATTACCATCTTATTAGTAATTTAATTAAAAGGAAATGTGGCATTCTCTTTTAGGCAGAATATTTTATGATGTTTGATATGATAATGGTGATATTTCAACCTGATTAATTTAAAAAAAAAAAAAACAATAGAATCTCAAAAAAAAAAAATTCAAAAATTTCTCACTCATTGCATCTTTATTCAACACACTTTTACAGGATCAAGATTGAATAATTGTAGAAAAATATGATAAAAGTTTGTGCTGCTTTGTAAAATAGAAAATTATAAAATAAAACTTTTTACAATACAGAAGTTCACAAAAAGAAAGTACAAGTGTTTTTGAAAATATGTCTACTTTTAATATTATCACATGTATTGATACACAGTTATGGATAAAACATTTTTATAGCTATAGTTTGTCATCAATATTTGAATGCATGAAAGAAAATATTACCTTTACAAATTAAATGTGGCACTAGAAATTATGAAAGATTACTGAAATATATATAATACTTGCTATTTGAAAATACAATACAATACATATATTTATAATTAGAACTCACACTAAGAATTTCTTAGTGATAAATCAATAGCAATGACTACAATTAAAAATGTGAAAATTCAAGGAAAAAGTATCATGTAGACAAAAATTAATGAAAGTTTATCCAATTGAAATAAACTTTTGTTTACTGAAAATGACTACAATCCAAAATATTTTTTTTATTTTAGTGAAATTAGATGAAAACCATTAATAATTTTATTAGTCATTTATTAGACTAGAGATTATCCACATAATGGATAATATATCTGTAGTGAAAATTATGCTGCAGATATATTATTGAGTGGATAATCTCTAGTCTAATGAGTGACTAAGAAAAATTATTAATGTAATTCCATTAAATGTTTTGTGTCAACATTCTGAAGGCAATTGGCTATCTATATAAACTGAACAATAAAATAAACATATATGTAAGACATCGTAATCTGGACCAACCGATGAATGTTGGTTCAGCATGAAATGTGCATCTTAGGAATTATACCCCTTTTTCATGTCTTTGGGCATATATTTATGATTACATTCTTCCACAAAGTGGTAAAAGTGAATAGAAATCAGTTCCTGCCTTGTATGAGAGTGGTGTAATAAAAACTATACTATAGAAATAGTATTCATTAGATAAAAACTATCTTTAATTAAATTTAGCAAAAAGTAAAAATTGTTTTCTCATTTAAAGTGTTAAGAAATAATGTAATTTTGGTGGGTGTGCATTAAAAAATAAAATTTAAAAAATGTTAACTTTATAAAAGTGAAAATTCTGAAAAGTATTATTAAATTCTTAATTAACAATTATTGCATTTAGAAATCTAATAATAAGAAATACATCCTCAGTTATATTTTAAAAAAACATTCACTTTTAAATTTGCCATGCATTTAAAAATAATATTGCTTGTGACAAAATTACAAATAAAAAAGTAGAATTTTACATATATGTGATTTTTTTAATTGTTGTGTATTCAACTTTGAAGCAGAATGCCAAACAATTATTATAAACTTATTGAATATAAGAAAACAACATTAATAAAGATTAGAAAATTTATTTACAAAAATATATACACATTATTATATACACATGGTTAACCGGTTTAACTCAGTACCAATTCCACCATTGTTTAATTCACAACATAATCAGTTGAGTCCTTAATTCTAAGTTATAAACCATCAATGCTAATATAACCACAGTCTAAGCTGTACTTTTGCTCTACTAGTGGTGGACCTAAGTGAATAACTAAAATTTATACTCACGGTTCCTTTATGCACAATCCTATTTGGGCCTTATCAGGCATACGCAAATAATATGACTGGTATGGTTTGTTAAGTTTTCCTATCAGGCTGTCTTTCATCTATAGAGGTATGGACTCTGGGGACACATTTCTTGATACAGAAAAGTAGGTACCCTTTTCCCTCAGCTTTTTTTCTCTAGGTTAATTCCCAAAATAGCAACCACAACATTACGAGTAAAGAAAAGCTGACACAAAAGACACTTGTCTTTTCAGAACACACACTATTTATACTTTTTTTTGCTTTCCCACTTCATATCTGCTAATATCATTATTAACATTCCAATAGGGTAATGGCAAACTTCATTAGACAAAAACAATAGGATAGCAGCAACCATTAGACTAATGTGTCTTTACAATGATTATTATCTGGCATTTAATTTGCATACATTCACATTCCTGTTTCTTGAAATTAGTGCTTTAGATATTTATTTCTTTGTTTGCTTCATTAAGAATAGTTTAATGTTTAAATTTAAAGTTTTTTCTGTATTTTAAAAAAATCCATTAAGTGTATCTCCATTATTATAATTCACAACTAAGTTTATCTTTCAGCAATCTTTTGTGCATTTCTTTTAACCTGCAACCTCTATCTTATTTTAAGTTTATTTTATCTACATACAGTCTTTCTTCATTGCTTTTAAACATAAAGTAATCTATCTAAAATAAAATATCCTTTATTTATCAACAATCTTTTTTCCATTGCTTTTAGAAATTAAATATCTTTTTACATCTAAGTTTCCTTTTAACTATTACTAATCTTTTCTATTGCTTATAAAACTTACTATCTCTATCTATTATTAAGTTTCCATTACTATTTTTCTCTGGAATACAAACTAGCTTTATAGTTTATATCCATGTGGTTACTAAAACAATATATATATATATTTATTTATTTGCAAAATATAACATTAATTAAAAGTGAGAAGGGAAGATAAATTTTAACTTTGTGGTTTTTTAATTCATCATTTTTATTATAATTTTTTTTTAAATCCAAAGCCTAAATTTTGTGCTTATTTTAAATAAAAATATGTACAGTTAGTGTTGTACAATGTTTCTTAAGTATATTGTATGTCTTTATATAAAAGTCTCACATTTTCTTTTGATGTAGTCCTAATAAAATATTATGATTAATTTTTTTAAAAAAATTGTCCCCTCCCTTTTTTCACATTGTACAAAAAACATACAATTAATTTTATAAAAAAAATTGTCCCCTCCCCTTTTTTCACATTGTACAAAAAACATACAATTAATTTTATAAAAAAAATTGTCCCCTCCCCTTTTTTCACATTGTACAAAAAACATACAATTAATTTTATAAAAAAAATTGTCCCCTCCCCTTTTTTCACATTGTATAATAAACATACATAATTGTCACTTGTGTTCAAGTCTTAATAACTATTGTCATCCAATGGGATTATCTATGCAATTTTCCTCTTGTATTATGCTCAGTTTATCTACCTTATAATTATGATGCTGTCTTGCATTGTCATACTGTAACTCATGAAACCCATGATATGTAATGCATGTAGATCATCAGCTACAATTTACTTGTGTATTCTCAGTCTTGTACTTTGCTCTGTGAAATAAAGTTTCCTTTTGAAATGTAAATTGTTTTAGTAAAGGGATAACATTGCTGTAATCAAATATTATAATATGCTACTATATGCCATGTTAGGAGAGTGAAAAACTTTAAATGCATATGAATCTAGCTTTTTTAATATTTGTTCCAAAAAACATTTATGAGAATCTGTATGCAAGCCTGTAGTAACATGAAAAGATAAAATAAAATTATTTGACAATTCATAAAATATATTTAAAAGTGTTACAATGTACAGAATTTACCTTGAACTATCATTGCAAAACAAAGATCAAAATATTTATACAATCAATAAAATAACTTAATTTTCAAATACAGCTAAAGCAAATATTGATGTTTAAAAAAAGTTGTTACATTATTATTTGCTAATATTAAAATATATTTTAATTAGTAAAATATTATAAATATATATATATTAAATAAATTAACAATAATTATTTTATTGTTTAACAATAATTTATTGTACAATTTTAGAATGAGTATTATCGAATAAAAAAAAGAATTATAGAACAGTTGAAAATTAGACTTAAGACAAAGAGCAAAAAATTGTATAGAACAGATTTAAAATCTGACTTGTTTTTTATATAACATATATGAGGGATATAAAATATTTTGAAAAAGAATGATAGTTACTTGCTTTAATATTTGGAAATAAAACACTTTGTATTGATGAGAAATTAGTACATTTGCAAATAAAAATTTGAAATGAAGTAATTAAATACAAATTTGATTGTGGATTGTAGTACTAAATGAGATTATTCAAAAGTGAATAAGACAGACTTCTATTTTAATAAGTAAAATTAAATTACAAATGTCTGAAAGGCTAAAATACTTGAAAGAAAATGTATTAATAAAAACAAAATTATTGGACAAAACAATACACAGCAAGTTAGAAAATTTTAAATACTGTATATATAAAATTTAATAGATAGAGAATTTATTTCTGAATATTTATATAGGCTTATAATTATAACGAATGGGGGAGGGAATAAATTGGCTAAAGGAAAAGGAATAGAGTTTTAGAAAAAAATATGAATTAAAAAATGGCTTCAAGTTATATAAAAGTACCTGACAAAAATTGAAAAGAATTTGAAGTGTAGATGTGATTTCTATAGAAATGGAATCCAAAATATAAAACATTTATTTCTAATATAATTTAATATTGAAAAAGAGCCTGATAAAATGTATGTGAAGTGAAAAAACCATAAAAATTAAAGAAGTATAAAAAAAAAGTAAAGATTTTTTTAAAAAAAAATTAATAGATCTTTATGATAAGAGTGTGGAATCTGATGAAATATTAAAACTAATGAAATACTTTTTATTAAAGTGGAATATAAAATGAAATGAGTCAGGACTGACAAAGAGATTTATAATAACAGATTAGGAAGATGGGTGGGGGGGATAATGAGTGAAAAGAAATATATAGGTTTACTATATAGTCTTAGAGGAAATAAATGTTTGACTTGCCTTATAGTTTTAAGAAAACTAATTTTTACACATATTAAACTCTGACATTATTGGATTTTATAAAGATTTACACATGAATAACAGAAAATATGTGATAGGATAACTTTTATATATATTCAGTGAATACAGTGAGAAGTAATTTCTGGCATCTAGGGAGAAGTCATTTCATATAAATAAGTTATGAAAAGAAGATATACAATGAACAAAGGCATAATAGCAACCAGCCAAAGATAAAATTAAGACAGACTAATAAGCAAAAAAGTGACACCCAATTACTAACACCCACTTATTAAGCTTAATATAAGGACAAATAATTTATTAAAGTAATGTATAAAAAATTGCAAGTAACCAAAGACAAAAAAAATTGGAAAACAACAAAACCTTGTATATATAATATCTTTTAATAAAGGTAAATACTTAAAATAAAAAATAATGTCAATGGCATATGGCACTTTATATACAAAAACTTCTTATTTCATCTAAAAACAAACTATTTTATATCTTAGAATAATGTAATTTTTGTAGAATTTGACATTACTTACATATATATATGCATTTATATATTTGTGAATATATTTATGTAAATATATCTGTGGGTGTTTTATTACTTTGAAATGAAATATAACTCTTTCGAAGAAAAAAAAATCATATAAATAAAAGGGAAAACATCTGGATGATCATCTTTCAAAGACTAATGTTTTGTTATTATCGAAAAATATAATGTTTGTTATCTATACAAGTTTTAAAACATTATTTGCAAAATATTATAGTTTCTCATGCAATCAAAGGAGATCACGTGGAGTTGGTTATTTTTCTTTATATTCTTCAATTTCCAATAATAAGTTTAGAACATTTTTTAAGACGACAGTAGAGCTCTAGTTATCGAAAAAAATATACAATAAAATTAAAATATATATGTAAGAAGAATGTGTGTGCATATATATTCGTGTACTGCCTTATATTCATTTATGAATTTCCTCATATATATTCATATACACGTCGTGAGCTCACAACTAGTGAGTACCGATTTGCAAAACCTGCAGTTTAATAGCTAGATGTAATCGTTTTTGTCTATTGATTATATTTCTTGTCTTATATTGAAATATGTGGTGAGTTTCATTTTCACCCTAGCAATCTTTGTAAAAAATGTGTATTCTTTTTATTTTATTTGGCCTTGCTTTCTTTAATTTGTTTTGCTTATTTTTCTTATTTATATTGGTTAGAAACAACAAAAGATTATGTTACTGACAATTAATTGATTACAGACTATCAGCAATAAAAAAAAAAAAAGATTTCAAATTGCATTATGCTTATCATCACGTGCATGGAATGTGACAGAAGCTAATAATAATAATGATGTTTATTGATTCTAAATCTCTCTGCAATGAGAGCTAATGTGGAATAAACTCTTGATTATTATTGGCATTATTTGCCATTAAAGTGTATCATATTTACTATGTGACTGCTTTAAAATGTTTGGAGCATCAAAGATGTCTATTTTATACATATTTGGTTTGATTTCTGGCAACATTTAAATAATTGCATGTAAGATTAATAAAATTTAGTAACCATAATTCTTCCTTCAGCTTGCTTTGGTTGTATAATGATAAATATAAAGTGCTTGTAAAAATAAAGGTGTAACAGCCTCTAAACAGCTCACCGCACAGTAGAAATTTCTCCAACAGTTTCTCATAGTAAAGGAGAAGACAGTATTCATAGATTTGTCAAATTTCAGTTGGTGAGTGTTTGAACTTTTTCTTTTCCTTTTTTATTCTCCAACTAAAAATAGCTAAATATCCATTTACTGATTTATATTGGAGGTTTTTCTGGATTGCCTATGAGATGGTTTTAAAAGAATAAATCAGATTTACTTAACCCAGAACCAAACCAAGGTCTAAGGCAAAGCAGATTAATGCATTGCTATTGTACCACGAGAAGCTTTTGACATCAAAAAATAAATATATATTACATGTACTTTTATCACAAGATAAACTATAGAATTGGTATGTTAGCAAATGGGTGTTTTATAATCTTTTACTATTATTTTGTACACTGATATCCCAATATTAAGGCAATATAAAAAAGAAAATAAATATTAAAAATGAAAAACCTTTTATAACTTATTAAATACATCAAGTATTATTCTCAGTATTTTGAATTAATTTTTATTCACCAGCAAACATTATGCAGCTGTGGACATAAAAATAACAGTCGTTATGTCATTACTTTCTCTCTTTAAAAGATTACTATGTAGTTTATAATGTATTATATTAAACTTTGTTTTCTAATTGAATATAAACAAGTCTAATATTGTAATTCTGTATTACTGACTTGTGGTCTGCAACAAACTGTTAAATTTTGAAAAAACCTTTTTTAACTTCAATTTTCCATAACTAGAATTTTTTTGATTCACTATTTTTTATTTAAATGTATCATAATCTATAAAGACTTAAAATCAAAATATATATTTTGCTAATCTGTAAATACTATGTAAAATAATCACTCAAACAATGTTCAAATAAGCAAGCCAATCAAATCTTTGATAAAATACATTTTCTATCTTTGTTACTGTAAAAAAAGGCTAATGGTTTTACTGATCAGGAGTTCATAAGAAGTTTGAGTGATTATGGGACCTCACACAATTCCAAGTCGGATGCTCTATTATTGTGCTAAATCACAAAGGGCTATTACTGTAAAACAACCAGTGACTCATCTATTATAAACAATTGTTTTGCATCATTAGACAATTATCTTCAGACAGCAATGTTGTATAACTGGTATCCCAATAGCCTTTTCCATGTAAATACCAAACTTAAAAGCAGTTCCAATTTTAATGCCTAAAATAATCACAATACGAGACAATAGTCAGCATTTAAATATTATAATCAAATAGTTTGATTTCAACTCTATTTTAAAATATTTCATAATTTGTAGTTATATGTAAGATTGTTTCATGCTAACCTGAAAAAAAAGAGGAGAGAGCTACATGAAACATTGTTTTCTCTACAATACAATACTGTGTGTTCTTACTAACAATTGAATGTATTTGAAAGTATATAAAGTTTTTTTTTAAAAAAAAAACATTTAATTCAACTAGATGATGTAAGTACTCGTACATATACCTACAAGTAAAACACCACAACCACAAAGCTTCAGTCACACATTTCATTATAATATTTAAATGTTGAGTATTATAAGAACCATGTTGTAATTATTTCACATATTAAAATCTTCTCTGTCTTAAGTTTGATAATTATATGAAAAGTGTTTTGTGTACTGTGTTGAAATACTAGATGGGAGTTCACTGCCAGAAGATTAGTAGTGTTTGATGCCATGAAATAATTATCTCAGAAAAACTGATTGGCAGGATATTTTTCTATCAAAGATGATGTGAATATATTGCTGGTGGTTTGATTAGCTATGTTACTTAAATATTGTTTAAGTAATTAAAATTATAAAAGTATATAGTAATTCTATGATAATAGATCCTGGGACACTCTGAGAAGATAAGACTGCTATATTGCAAAACAATGCTGAGGGATTCTATCATTAAATATATCTCATTTTTTACTTATTTAAAAATTCTGGAATTGTGAATTTTTGAAACATTTAATAATTTTGCATCCCATTGTAAGAAGGAATTTGTAATGCTTTTCATGATTAACCATTCAGAAAACTATGAGCTTTTTTTTTCTCATATGTCATAGCATCGGCCAGGACGCGAACCCACACCCATTTGCAACCAACTACTTGCTTGCAAGGCGGGTGCGATGACCTCTCAGCTAATAACACTACATACTTGTTTTTAAATAAAAAGTAAATAAATGCACTCAGGATATTGAGTCTGTAATGTTTAAGCATCAGAACAAACAAGTTAAACTTTTATTCAGGAATCTTTAGCCCCAAGTCTATCATTTTACTTTTAATTAAAATTACATAGTGGTTAATTTAGTAAGTCATAATATATTATGTTTAATAATTTAAAAGCATATAATTAAAAGATTGTTTGTGTGAGTTTTTTAAATTGTTTGCATTTATAATATTTGTGGAAAAGGCAAAAAACATAAAGCAATAAGTATGAGGAAAAGATATGGATTGCCATATACTTAGTTTTATGCTACCATATTTCCCTATCTACAGATAAGTTCTGATGGCAAGAAACATAATTTTAAATAAAGGATTTCACACATCACTATTTCTAGTGCATACACAAACTGTTAAAACAATAGCAATTCTATCCATGCATTAGTATTACCCAGTACAAGTTAATGGATGCTAAAAGATTTGTAAGATAGCTGCTGGAGTGGCGCATAAAATCCAAAGAGCTAGTGCAGTGCTGTCAAATTAAAGACTCATCATTAGTGAAGGCCACAAGCTAGAAACTAGACTGGTGATATAGAATAAATAGGAACTAGATGGGATTTAGGTACAAAGCTTCTAGCATCCATTGATTATTTGGCTTACACTGGGTGGCAATATTATGGGAGAGAGTTGTTAAAGTTAAGGGCTTGTATTGAAAAAGAATGATATCAAAGATTGCTTTATGATAATTAAAAATATTGTCTGCAATCCAATTTTGTATATTCAGAATTGATGATCAACTTTTAAAAGCTTATTCTCCTATTCACACTTTATTCGGAATAAGAAATGAACTCTCCCACATGGTTTCCATGATAAGATTTTTATTTTATTTCAGAAAGTATGAATGAACAAATATTTGAAAGTGTGCTGTTTTATATATAATTGGATATCTGTATTGGTTTACAATAGATTTTAAATGTTAGAAGTTTATTGTTTGGCATGTGAAATATTAATTAAGAAAGGGTTATTAATGTCATTATGTAATAAGTATTTTCTTTAATAGTTTATGTGAACTGATTCTTATTTGTTTTGAATCTCATCTATATATATATATATATAACAAGCTTATGAAATAAAAATAGCATAGCCACATCACATACTAATAATTCTAGAGTACAAATTTTTAACTTTTCAAACAAGCGTAGAATTTTTATTTTAAATAACTAACTCTTAATGAATCTAACTAGCAAACTAAAATTGATCAATACATGAGAATTTAGCTATTCTTAGGTAGAGAATAAAATAAAAATAAAAAACTTAAAAATTATTACTACTAGCATTTGGCAAGTCTTGTAAGCGATCTTTTCTTTTTTATTCATCCTCTATAAAAGTTTTTCTAAAAGCCTTTGTCCTGCAATGGGATAATTAAGAGTTTCTTTTATTTTATCACATATTTTTATATATTAATTGAAAAGATAAACTTCTACTTGTCACAATAAAGCAATACCTTTCAGTAACAAAGTTATAAATATAAGTAAAATGAATCACTTTCATTCATTTGCCAAACTTTTATATGGACATTTAGACCAGGAAATGTTGCAGGAGTTATCAGATGAAAGTAGGAAAGTAGGACTAAAAATAAATGTTAAAAAGACTAAAGTAATGCTTAATGGATTTTCTCAAAATATTAAAATAAAGATTGATTACGATCAGTTAGAAGAAGTTAACAGTTACAAATACCTTGGTCAGATTATTAATGTAGATGGAAACATAATGGATGAAACTAATCATAGAATGAAACTGGGTTGGAGTAGTTTTGGTAGAAATAGCTTAATACTAAAAGGAAATATGCCTGTGTGCTTGAAAAGGAAGATTTTTAATAAATGTGTTTTACCAGTTCTTGCTTATGAATCTGAGACTTGGACACTTAATAGAAGAGCAATACAGAGACTTCAGACCACTCAAAGAAGTATGGAGAGATGCATGTTGGGAGTAACAAGAAGAGATCGAAAACACAATATATGGATAAGAGAACAAACAGGTGTTACTGATCTCATTGAAAAAAATTAAAAGACTGAAGTGGAGTTGGGCTGAACATATTGCTAGAAGAGATGATAATAGATGAATAATTGAAATTTTAAATTGGATTCCAAGAGATTGTAAAAGACCCAGAAAGAGACTACATGTGAGATGGATTGATGAAATAAGAAAGTGTGTAGGGGTGATGTGGAGAAGAAAAGCTAAAGATCGGAGAAGATGGATTGAACTTGGAGATCCTGCAGTGGATTGATAATGGTTGATAATGATGATGAGACCAGGCAATAATAGTAGCAAGCTGAAATTTAAATAAGATCTTAAATTTAAATTTAGATCTTTCTGCACCTTCATTCAAATCAGTTTATAATTAATTTATAAGGAAGAGTTAATTGCTACTCTCTTAATAAATTGTTTCCAATAAACTTCCATAAATGTA
Source organism: Epiperipatus broadwayi (assembly GCA_028023455.1). Classification (NCBI taxonomy): domain Eukaryota; kingdom Metazoa; phylum Onychophora; class Udeonychophora; order Euonychophora; family Peripatidae; genus Epiperipatus; species Epiperipatus broadwayi. Next base: position 2,121,390 of record JAQFVV010012393.1, on the reverse strand, counting down.
AGTTTAAATTAAACAGATCAAAATATTATCAGTATTATAATGTATTATTAATCATAACTTATCACAATAATGCCCTCTAGTGTCAAAGCTATAAAAGCATTAAATAAGTATAAATCATTTTTTATTCATTGGCCAAACTCTTATGTGTATATATATAGAAGCCATATAATAATATCCAAAGCTTGACAAGTCATAAAATCTACAATCTTAAACTGTATATGTGCACACAGTATTTCTACATAGTGCTTACATAAATATGCACTTTTGTTTATTTATCTTAACTCTAAATATTATATACTATAGTAATTATTGTGTATCTTGAATTATTTTAAAGTACTCAGAAACAAACTAACATAGGCTAAAAATTATTTACTCTTTAATATTTTAATTCACTCATGCAGTGTGTTTAACAGATATGATTTTATACACTTTTTTTTAAAAAAAAAGCATTATATATAAATTCATATTTCATTGTAATGCAGAAAATCCTTGTCCTCAATTAATATAATATTGCGTTCTGATTTTTAAAAATCCCTCCTATAATTATTGAAAATTATTCTTAGATGTTAGTAGTAGGGCAGAAAATGCGATAAATTTTGGGTGTCTGTGTATTCATCGCTCAAACATATAAAACGTGCAACTAAAGAATAATATAATCATTTTGACTAAAATATTAATTATTTTACCACATCTTTATTATAAATTACTTCCTTTTTAAGAACAAAAAATCCAGACTCTTCAATATTTAATTAAACTGTTTTGATTTGTAAAATCGCATCTAATGCGTAGTTCCTGTACAGTTAATATAGCAGAGAATGAATAATTAATCTGTTTTTAAACTAATGATGGCATTTTATTTATTTATGTACTTAGAATTATATATTGGTTAATATATTTTTAATAATGCGTAGATATGCGGTTAACAGTCACGTGATTTAGTGAAACTCGCTATATCATTTTTACACTAGTCCAGACCAATTACTTTTAATATTAGTATGTACACATTTATTCTATACATGTAATAGCGATATTATAATAGTTTTAAGATAAAATATATTAGGCAGTGAGAATAATATAAAGCAGTTTCTTCATAAGCAAGTGCTAATGATAAATCTAAACTATTCATAATGATTTTTTATAAATCTATTTCTTTTTAACCAACTTATCTATTATTCTCATTTCCCATGCATAAAATTATGAAACTATAATATATTCATTAATCACATTTCTTATATAAATATATAGAAATAAACTATCTATTAACTTTATATATTATAAAATCTTTTTATTTCAGAATGTTTACGATCTCTCCACATATCCAATTAGCACTGTTTTACTAATTTCATTTAATTCATGTGATGCAGGCCCTCAAGCACGTTATTTCAATCATTATTATTTTACTTTTTAATTTTCCTTATTACAAAAAAAAAAATCGATTTTATATCTTTTCTAATAGTTTTATTTACTGCTCAAAATTCATTACCTAATCATTAGGTCCTAATGCATATTTATTTACTTCTTTTTTCGAAGTTGCATTTAAAAAATTTTAAATCTTCTTTTGCACTGCCTTCATTTCAAATATAATATTTAAAATCGAGGTTCTATTAAAGAAGATATCATCAGACTTGCTAAACATTTCTATATGCCTCATATTGATTATATACTAAACATTTCAAATTTTGGATGAATCTAAATTCTATTTTTTTTTTTTGTCTCAACTGTGATTCTTAACATTCCATTTAATTATTTTTTTCCATTGAATAAAGCACATAAATACATTCCTCTATTTTTTTGAGACAAATATCCTCAATTTTCATATAGCAATCTTATTCTAACAATTAATATATTTTTATTTTATTTAATTTTCATATTTTTTTTTATACCTGTATTGTTCTTGTTATAGTCCTCCCTTCTTTTAGAAGTAGACTATTCCAGATGCCTCCTTATCTGATCAGATTAAGCATTCTTTGCCACAGGCCAATAGGCTGATGTATAGATAAAAACATAGCCAATGATTATTACAGGCCAATAAGCAATGATGCTTGCTGAATCTGAAGATTTTCCATAAGATCAGGGATCTGGGTATAAATAGTCAGCCTTTTGTAAGAATCAGGGAAGAACGTGTCTAACCTGAAAACACTCTTTGTGTTCTCCCAGGGAAGCTCTGCTAACCTAAACAGCAGCAAGTATTCTCTTTGGTAGCACTACACTATTTAGTCTATGCAGCTAGGCAAGTCCCACAGAGACCAGATGCTGCTAAGACCACTCTCGGCTCGAGGCAAGCTGTCTTGTACAGCTGGAAGAGTCATAGACCCTACAAAAGGCAATGTCAAATAAGCTTATTCCACAAAATCTAGCTAGATTGTTATGCCTGGAAGATTATTCAATAACATGATGAAAGATAATTCTATTACCAGTAGTAGTTAGTTATAAAGCAAGAAGGTAGTAATATCTATGATAAGTATTATACATCTTTTTTTTAAAAATATAGGTCTTAGAATATGAAAAATTTACTTAAGGCAAATTCTTCACAACTTGATTGGAAATTAGTATTGATAGTTAAAAACCTGTCAAGATTTAAGATTGATTTAATTGTTCTTAATGAAGGAGGAAGTTTAATAAAACATATGTATTGCTATAAATTGTTATGAAAGAGCAGATCAATTAGTGAAAAGAGACTGATGGTGGTGGGCTTGTAAAGTATATATTTGGAATTTGCTTAATATATTACTCAAAGGTTAATGATATTAAAAAATAATTTTCATAATGGCACCTCTACTTCTTTGATTAATACATGTGTTCCAACATTAGATTAAGAGAAAATACAAAAAGTTTTTATTTCTTTATTAAATACCATTATAACATCAGTACTAATAGATCTTTTTTTTTCTTGTAGTCATTAATGTACATATTAATATAAATAGTAACTTTGACTAAACATTGTTGGAAATAATGATATTAGTGCTTTAAATTTAAATTTAGACTGCTATTAGTCACCTTTTACACACACATGGATTGACTATCACAAAATTTTGTTCAAGTAGAAAAAAATGAGATAATAAATTATATTATAGTTAGAAGTCAGAATACATGAGAAATTCATATTACTTCAGTATTTATAAATGCAGATTGTTTGATAAATTATAGATTAGTATATTCCAAGATTAAATACATTAAAAATAGGTCTTATTCCAATCATATTTGCAAAAACTTGATATTTGGTCTTTATAAGCATCTAATATTCATGCTTAATTTTAACATCCGCTAAACACTAATTTGGATTTTCAGAATGATTATTTTACTGACATATGGAATTCTTAATTTTGAGAAATGTTTATGAATATAAATAAATCTATTATTGAGTTCCCTTAAAAAAAAGGATCATGATAAGTGTTCTGGCAATGATCTCATAATTAGGGACTCGATTAAAAGAAAACATATGGCATTTTGTACTTGACAGAATAATAATTTGGCTGTGGAACTTCACAATCAATATAGATATTTAAAAGCAAAAGTTCAGTGAGACTTTAAAATGTTTGTTGGATTAAAATTTCGAGAGAAATATGAATATTTATTCATCACGATCATTTTTTTTATTAATTGAAAGTAACATATTAATCTGAAAGACAGTATAATAATTCCATTAAATACATCAATGGTATTCATAATATATTCAACAGCTGGAAAGAGTGTTTTGATTATCTTTTGAATAATGACACAAGAATGAAATGATTGTTTTATCCATTTGATCTGCTCATTCACATTTGGATGAAGGATTCCAAGTTGAAATCAAACAATTCCATGGAATCTTAATAATAGAAAAGGCTGCAGTTCCTGGTTAGATAACTGAAGATTTTAATATGCTGACATGAAATTGTGCTGCCTGATTTTGAGGTTGTTTCTATTGTTTTAATTTTTAACCATTATGGAATAAACAAGATTGTAATATTTGTCATAGAATATTATTAATATCCACAATAGAAAAGACATTCTTAAATGATTTTTTGAATAGATTGTTTCTATTTATAAATAAATGGTCACCTGAGATCCATTATAGTTTGAGAAAACCATGAAACAGTATGGTCATGGTTTTTAACCATGCAAATGTATGATAAGTGTTGAAAATAGAAGAATGAATTATGCTGAGTGCATTTGACTCAATTATTTAAACAGATATATAGCATTCATTGTAATTAGATAGTTGTCATACAAAGTTTATTCACATTACAAAGTCTCTATACTGTGAGAGAATATGTTATTTCTCTAAGGTAAAAAAATCTATGACATTTTTAATGGAAATTGGTGAACTAGAGTGTTTATAAGACTCAAGTCATTTTGAAAATAAATGACTAATTGAATCAGGGATTAAGATATTACACAGGTTTGATAGTACAATTTTAATTTGCATTTGAATTCTGAATTTACAGTATGCTGGTGAAGATGTGATCTATATAATGTACTTAATGTTTTAATGCAATATGTAAATGTTTTAGTTTAATATTTTTGTTAAAAAAAACTCATGTTCTTTATCTTATAATGATGGGGAAAAAAATTCAGCAACCTTTAGCTTGTATAATTACCAAATTGAGAATGTAAACCAATTTAAATATCTTGGATAGTTTTTTAATAGGAAAATGGGCTTAGATGAACAGAATCCAATGTACTATTGCTGCTTTTAACAAGCTAAAATTTAGGGTTTTCACCACAGTAAAACAACACAAATAACTACTGCAAGTAAATTAGCTGTACATAGAAATGTTATTTTTTCTATATAGATGAGACTTGGACTCCACATCAATGCAATATAAAGACATTAAAAAATTCATTTAAGAATACTTTATTAAATGGTAAAAACATGATTGTAAGATCAATTAATATAATTACATAACTGTAAAGTTATATCTTGATTGGATTGTTTATACAAAACAAATAAACAACAAGACTTCCTTACAAAAAATATTTTATTATGAACTTAAGCATAGTTTTCATAGAAAAAGACGACTCCATTTGTGCTGTAAAAATTACCTCAGATATTATAAAGAAGTGGATTATTGACTGTTTTTGTTTAAAAGATATGGCTGAGGCTAGAGCACTATGGAAAATTATGATGAATCATAGTATTGAAATATTTTAAATATAAAAAATTGTTTCTAAAGATGTTAAAAGACAACTTCGTAAAATATCAAAATAACCAAACTAATGGATTAGCATATTCTATATGTGAATGTATTTGTTATTTATAGATTAGTTTTCAAAATTCATTTCTAATGTAATTTTGTGTTTGTTTTTCTCTTCTTTTTTATCCTCCTAGAATTGTGAATAGCAATTGTTTCTGGAAATAATAATCATCTTGCATACTATTTTTTTAAAACAAAAATGCAATGTTATTCATAAAAAAGACAGCTACTATATTATATATTTCTATATTATATATTATCTTAATCTACAATTCCTTTAGAAATAAAATAAATAACAAACATGACAATTTCAATTTAATTTCAGTTTTAATTTTTATGAAATATTATGCCCCAGTTATGAATGTTTTTCTTATCTGGTAACGAAAGAATATACTCACAGAAAAGATAGTTTTTTTTTTTAATATTTAGCTTTATTACTGCCTAACATGCTATCAATATTTTTGCTATATCATATATATGGCATATAATGGTATGATTAAATAGTTCTTTTTATCAGTGTTTAATCAATGTTTAATTAACTGTTCATGTATTTAATTTTTAAGTATTAATTGAACACTGATGTAAAGAACCATTAAATCACACAACTGTGCTATAAATATAATATAATGAATATATTGAAAGCATTCTAGGCAGTAATAAATCTAAATATTAAAAAACTACCTTTTCTGTGAGTACATTCATTAATTACACAATATTATGTTGGTTCAGAAAAGAAAAAAATAGTAACAATTGAAATGTTTTCCTTACAAAGATCCTTAATCATTTATAATCTTAATCCTACCATATCTTTAAAATTTTTCCAAAACATGTATCTAACTATCTTATTATAAATATTTTTTATTTTTAAGAATACTATGACTAATTGTTTATTTACTTTATTACACATTTCTGTCAACTGAATAATGATGAATAAATTATCTTCTATTTTCAAGAATGAAATTTATTCTAATTTTTTTATATTTCTCCAAACTCTGAATTCTATCCAATATTATATAAGCCCTTATAGATAGTAGTGACCTCTATCATTTTTGCAGCCTTTTTAAAAATTAAATGCTATATTAAAATGTCATATACAATGTAATCAAGATCTACAGATTTCCTGATTAATTTTTAGCTATTAGTCATTGCTAAGACAACAGATATTGCTAAAATAAGTCATTAGATTGATTCCATTTGTCTTTATGTTTCTTGTTTAATTTATTTATTTGTGGATATACACTATAGAATAACTACAAAATAATTTTCAGGAATATTTTAAACCTTTCCATAAAGAAGCAAAACAAATTTTTTAATAAGAGTATCAAGAATGGCAGCATTTTCAGATCATTCATCAAAGACAGTAATAAATTTAACATTCTTGCACAATAATCTGTAAAAGCCACATCCTATTGGATGGAAAGTTGTCAAAAAAAGGTCTTAGTCTATGTCTTCTGTATATCTTATCCAACATTCTGGTAACAGAGTACTCTGAATCTAGTGCATTGTAATGTGGTGATGGATCACATGTCCAAGATGTACACTCCATTTTTAATTGAATCAATGGAAAAGAAATGTTTGTAAATCTTTTTATTGGAATTGTGCTGAACATATTGATTTGCCATACTTTATGTGTTTTCTTCTATAAATGTGTATTCTTTCCCATATTTATAGTTATCAGTAATTTTAATCATATGGCAAAATATAAAATCATATTACCAGGATATTATATAACTAAATTTAACCTTTGTTTTATATTACTCTAATTAATGCAATTATTTTAATTTTTTAGAATAAGCCTGAATATTTATATAATCAGAGAGAGTGTTGGGAAATACAAATGTGTCTGTGTAATATATTTATAACATTTCATTACAATTTGTGTGTGTGTGCAGTCATGATTGATTTTTTAAAAAAATAATTTTATTTAAAGAACATTTTATTATGTACATTCAATTCTGTATATCATAAAATATTAAATTGGAAAAGATTTTAACAGGAAATCAAAAGTTCATTTCTGTTTTTGTTGTTGTTGTTAAATCTGCCTTATCTCTCGTTCTTTCTTTTGACTAATGGATAAGAGTTTTAAAAAATGAATATAATTAATATGGATTTTTTAAAATATGCCGTCCAAGAAATGGCAGCTGAATTTGATGTCGATAATGATATCAGTATTAAAAACTAACTAAAACAATTAAGTGGTCAGCTTTGCTATGGAAAGAATTATGATGTAAAATCCATCTATCTTCTTTAACCAAATCAGGGTAGGGTAATAAAAATTGCATTAAAAAAAAAATCTATCAAAGATAAAATATACTACGTAAATGTGTATAAAATTTTGTTAATTTGTCAAACTTCTAAACTTAGAAAATTATATATACAAAAAAAGTAATAGAGAAGCATGCTATTTTATTTAGTTTTAATGTGCTCCCAAAACTGATGCATGTCTATTTAGCAGAAAGCAATATTATTTAATGTATAGTTTATTAAAAGATAATCCTATATCATTTTAAAAGAAAAAATTCCATTTATTAGAGTACTACTATTAATAGTAGTCTTTATCTATTTAGAAAAAGACACTGTCCTAAATGTTTAAAATCAAATTATAATATTAATATTTATTTACTCACTAAATACAAAAATATGTGTATGATAATATAAACAATAATATTAATCAATTTTTCAGATGCACTTAATATATCCTTTTTTAAACAATATAAGCTGATAGCTTCGACCATTCCGTAATCATCTTTAGAGCTGCAAATATAAAAGTTAACTTGTGAGTGTTTGATGTGTAACATTTTAACTAATGAATCAAAAAATGAGATATATATACATTCTCACTTACCTATACCTATCCTAAATTAGCCTGCTGTGTATATTTAATTTCACTCTCTGAAGAAATAAAAAAAAAAAAAAACTATAACAACATACAGCTCTTTGCCAAAGACTGCGGAAAAATATTGATTAATCACTTTTTTTTTTAAATCTCAATTTATATAAAAGATAATTTTAAAAATTCCAAGCATTGTAATTAATTAATCTTTGTACATTTGTATTTTAGCCATCAGATTTAATATTGATAAAGCCCAAATTGTATATTTTTTGTTAAAAATTTCTAGAGTTCACTAGTAATATTTTGAAAACATTTAGTATATATTTTTATGTGTGCATAAAAGTGTATTTATTATTTAGTTTTAAATTAATTTTATTAGATTTACTACATACATTGGAGATTATTTACAAGACATATTGAAACAAAAGAGATTTCAAGTAGAAAAGCAATAAGATAGATGTTTATATAATTGAGAAATAATCAATATATGTTTAATGCATATTGATTAGTATATTTAATAGCCAAGTCATTGGGTTGTTGTTAATGAGAACAGGTTCCATGTAGCTGCAAAAATATTAGCTGGTTCATGGATTTGATCTCATGTCTTAATGTTATGTACTTTTTTTAGAAAGAGTGATTTAGTATTGTGAGATGTTGGATTAAAACTTAGATAGCATCTTACAAACCAGAATGTGAAAAGAATGAGTGTAATAATTATTATATTGGAAAAAGAACCACTTTGTATATTTTTTATGAGATTGTTGATGGTTAGTGAGTTTAAATGAGTCATGTTAGGGATAAGAGTATGACAAGGAAGAAGTGAGAAACAATCCATAAGAAAGTGTCCTAATGTTTTTTCATTTCGATGACAAAGGTCACATAATGGATCTATATTTGGGATGTGTCACTTGTAGAAGAGAAAATAATTAGTAGGAAAGGCTTTGACTTTTTTTTATTAAGAAATTCAGATATTTGGATTTCAGATGCCAATGTCTGAACTTTTTTATAATGTATTTGTTACTACATAGCAAGAACGATTGGCTGCTATTTGATATACTATTATTATTTTCAATTCCATTTGTTTGCCATTAACTAATTTTATTTAAAAATAGATTATGTGAGAGAGTAGTATGTTCATTTATGAGAATTATTAAGATTTTGATAAAATTATTATTAATGGGTGGTGGAGTGTCAGTGGGATTACCAGGAATTACATTCTTAACCCTTGGAAAGAAACTAATTAGTTTAGTCATTTCATTAATGGTTCTCTGAAGATAAATTGTAGAAATGCCATGTAATGAGGGATCATTGAATTTAATATGTTTTTGCATATTTCTTCTGCTTAGAGCTACTGCTTTTTTAAATTCTAGATTAGTTTGATGATAAGGATTTTTTTGAATGAAGAAGTAAATTTAATAATGGGTAAGAAATAATTAATTTTAGGAAATATTAAAATGTTGATTAATGATGCCTTAGCATATACTGAAAAGTATGCTTTGGATAATATGTTGATGGTGCATTCTATTAAAACAATAAGCTGATTTTAAATAGTAGTTTTCTTTGCATTGTATGAGAGATGCATTGGGAAACCTAAAATTGTATGAGGAGTAGGAAAAAAATTGGGAGGAATGGTCTTACCTGTAAAAATATTCCAAGTAGAAAATTTGTTTTTATTAAAGTGGATTGAAAAATTGTTAATATAATTATTAAGTACAGTGTCAAGTAATGGAATGATTTTTTTTAATGGGAGAACAATAACTAAGTTATCCATTTAGGAGATGTAATTAACACTTTGATTAATTATAGGAATGTGTTCCTGGAACTTTGTTTTCTATTTCCAAAAGAAGGGGGTTAATATAAGTTGTGAAGAGAAGAGAGCTAAGAATTAGAATTTATGTAGATGAAATCCAGGGGGTATTTTTCAAATTGAGAGTTATGCAAACTTTTCTGTTTATAAGTGGATTTGCCAGTATGAAGAGATATGGTATTGGTATATTACAGTCCTGAAGTAGTTGTAATAATTTAGGTATAAGAATTGGTCAAATGAAGATCTCATATCCAATTGCACAGCAATATGCCCTGTTTTCCTACACTGCCTAATGTGGTCTATTATTACTTTAAACAGATTAGCTACTGATGAAGTAGCCAAACACTTTTTTTGCAAAATGAAAATTTGATAATTAAGGGAGAAGGAGTTATTAGATTTTATTTTAAATAAGAGATTCAACTATTTTAATAATGAGTGGAGTCATGGATATACATCTAAGAATGTCCAAGTGGGAATGAATAATATTTTTTTAATGAAGGAAACCATATAGATAGGAACATTATTATTTTTTATATCTAACTGTGAATATATATTAAAAAAATTTCATGAAATATTTATAAAAGATGTTATTCTGATAGTATTTTCTTTCTGTGAATTATCTTAGTGAGAATATTAATTTTTACTTAGAAAATATAGAATTACATCATGAAAGAAAATAAATTTGACATGTTCCAATAATATTAATTTGCTAAGTAATTTTATATGTTGTATATATGAGGCATTATGGTCTGATGACGCCATAAATTTTGTCAAAAGTTTACATTATGGTTTCAAGAGTTGAAGTGAAATGTCATTACTATCTTATTAGTGTAAGAAATCAATAATTGAGTAAGCTAAGATAGATCTAATGGTAAATAATATTATATAAATGTGCACTTAATTATCTTCTACTACTCTTTAACTAAATAAAATTGCGCTATATTGAAAACATGTTTATGTTTAGCATGCAATTAGAAGTATTTTTTACTGTTTATATTTGAAAAGTCCAGTATGAAAAATGTCCACCAAGATGAAGGAATGCATTTTGAATCTAAATATAAAAAATTATGATCAGATTTTGCAAAATCCATTATTATCATTTACATAGCATTCATTTAAGCCATTAAAAATATTACGATGTAAAAGAGTTGATTATGTTACATATTACACAATTATTTTCTAATACATAAAACCACAGAATGATGCTCATTTATAATAATAATTCAAGTTATTTGAAGTCGGTCATGTTGTAAACATTTAAGTGATTATGAAATATAAAAGTATAAAGTAATTACCAGTATATAAAATTATTTGCCTCGTTTTATTAATACTATAACAATAAATAGAAAAATAATTCTGGAATTACTATAGTATTCCAGAAACATACTATTTAATCAAAAATATTTGTTTTATAAGTATTTGCTTACTAAAGTCATTACATTGACTTACAGAATGCACAGTTTACACATTAGATTGTACTAAAAATAATATTTGAACAACTTTCCAAAGATATGGCAAATTATAAAGAATATTAATTTTTATAAAACCTAAATTTGAATGCTGAAAAAAAAAACTGCATCAATGAAATATTACATGAATATGAAGACATGTTGATAAAACTAACCATACTGTTAAAAATGAGTTTAAAAAATATAAAGCAAGCAGTAATTAGAGAAAAAAGACAGATGTGTTTAAAATAACAGATCATACCATGCATGTAACATTGAACATATGTTCAAATCACAAGAATATTTGGCAAAGAGAGGTTAGAAAAAAGAACAAAACTTAAAAAAGTGTTTCACATTACAGAGACACATAATTCCATAAATCAATTCAGCATGATAATTCATAATGTTTGCAAATACCCGTAAGCTTTGCTCTTAAAGATGTGGAAAGTTTGTAACATCTTCATAGATAAATATTTAACATTTTTACTGAAAATTTCCTTTAACAAAATAGTTTATTGGTTAGAACATCACCTTAAATTCCATCTTCAACAATATGTAGATCATCAGCTCAATTCTTATGCTAGATATCACTGGCCAATCCAGAAACACCTGAAGAAGATATTAAAGTAATATCAGTTAAAATATTATATTGTGCCCATATTAGGCTATTTTATTAAAAGTCGAATCTATTTAGAAAAGCATAAACAAAAACAGATAATGAAAACATTCCAAAATATGACTAAACACTGAATGTCATCATTACAGTATCAGATAAGTACATATATTGATATATTTTGTGCATGTATTTGTAAAATGCATTGTGTGGTAGACTCAAAATGAGAATACTCTCAAATCAAAGCTGCACCTTTCATTTTGGTACTTGAATATCATATAATCTTCTGAGAAAAAATTATTTAAAGTTGTGTAATGCAGTAGTAAAAGTGTTTGATTTACATGGTATCCTTTTACTGACCACCTTTTGTTCTCATTTTAATATTTAAGCTAAGATCTGTCTTTTTCTACTAGAACCCCCCTTCCCAACAATCTAGGAAACAGTTAGAATGTTTACCATTTCATGTCTATTGTTTTTTTCAGAGTCATACTGTGTCTTTTTAAACCAAGAAATATAACTGCATATAGAAATTTAAGTATAAGAAGTCATACGATTAGTTTTCTATCATGTGATAATTTCAATATCCAAAAATTGATAATGCAAAAAAAAAAAAAAATAGAAAAGATAACAACTACATAATATATGATAGTATAATATGGATTTCTAGACTATTTGTTTGATTTAAATTTCTAGATGATATACATTGTCTAGTTAATCATAGAGTACTTAAACTATAGACAAATAGAAATATACAATATGCCCTATTAACATTGTATATAATATAAATAAAAAGATAATTTCTGCTTTAATATCCACTGTTTTGCACTTACTAGTCAATATATATTTATATATGCACATATTTGTATTCTCATGTATATAGAAATAATAAACACATCTGTGTCAAGGGTTGATGGCTTAGCAGTTAGCATAGCTGCCTTCCAAAGCAGCTGACCCGGGTTTGCTTCCCGGTCAATGCTTTGACATATAAACACATCTGTATATATGCAATGTTCTGTAAAAGTCACTAATCCTTCATTATTAAATTTATAAATAATTTTATCATATTATATTGCACTGTTTGTCTGTATTTAAAGGATATAATAAAGATATAAGCATTTTTGCTTACTGATATTATACAAAAAGTAATTTTAATTAATTATTTTATTTCATTATTTAATTATAAATAGGTTAATTATAGATGAAGTTAGATAAATGTAAATTAAATTTTGCTGTTAAAAGAAATCTTACAATTATTTTTATTATTGTTATAATGTTTAGGATCCTGCAATAAAGTATGTGGATCTAGGTGGAGCTTACGTAGGACCAACACAAAACCGACTTTTACGGCTTGCTAAAGAATTCGGAATTGAAACTTATAAGATTAACGAAGTAGAACAAATTGTCCATTTTGCAAAAGTAAGTAATAAATATTTTATTACAACTTTAATTATTATAAAATATCATTTCAAGTGAATGTGTGATATTATATCTATTATGATTAGTTTTACTAGAATTAGAAGAGTATTAGATATTTATTAATTGTTATTGCATGATTACTCTTAGGTTAATCCATAGTAAAAGTAACTTATTCTCTTAAACTAATTATAATAATTTGAAATACTATTTTAGTCAAAGTCATATACTTATTTTTATATTTGGTATATTATATACAAAATATGTATTAATAAAATGTATATAATCATAAGATAACTCAATTGTGTTTTAATAAACAATTCAAAAAATCAAATATAAACGAAAAATATAATTAACAAATAAATTTAAAAAATAAAATGTTTAATATACTAACATAAGCTTTTTAACAGTGAAAGACAGTACTTGTTAAAATACTGGACATGGGCCCTGGTAAGTCATAGGATAGTTTTAAGAAATTCTGAAAACAAGAGAAACATTTTCATTAAACAAAGTTGAATTGCGATAGATGTAATATAATATTATTATATGATATGAAAAAAATTACAAATAAAAATCAAATATGTGGTTGAGATAATTACAATGCTAGAAACCTTATTAAGGGATGGTTTATTGGAAAATTTATTTTTATTTTTTTAAGTAAATGGATTTTCCTAAAAGGATGATATATATTTAGCTATAATAAAAATGTTATTACTAGAAAAACAAAATAAGTTTTATAAGTATTTAAAAAATCTTTTATAAAATATGTCATTTTTAATGTTAATTTAAAAAACCTATTTTATTGAATTTAAAAAAATTATTTTTAAATGCTATTATTGGTTTTGGATAATCTGTTTATTTGTTTGTTAACTTTTGATCTTTTTTAAGTTAGACTGAAATTTTAAAATTGATGTTTAATATATTTAAATTCAATAGAATTGCTTGAAAATTGATATATAACTAAGTTATACCACCCTAATCCATTTAAAACATTTATCTTTTCAATATGTCAATTAGTTTCATAGATATGGAACAGAGAATTGGAAAAGTATAAAAAATATTCAGTAATTTTACATGTTGCAATTAACAATTATTCTTAGAATTTTCATTTGTTTTAAATAATAGTCATAGAAAAGCAGTTTAATTTTTTTTCTTTCAACTTAATAACATTTTAAAAACCATTTTAAACTCTTAATGTGTATATGATATTTAGTATGTACACATAAATATATATGTATAATAAATCAATAACTAAGTTTTCTATTTAAAACTATTTCTATTATTATTTTAAAACAATTGTTTTAAAAAATGGTAAACAAGAAAATTTGCATTATTTTAGATAACCACAAAAAGTTGAAAAAGATCACAAATTTTTTTTTAGCATTTTTTTTTAAAACAACTATTTTAAAATTAAAATAAATCTATCAATGTAAATAGAAAACTTAATTACTGATTTATTATACATATATAATTTTGTACACATACTAAATATATATATATTAACTTACTGCATAAATATCTAATGATTTACATATACTATACATGTGACATTGATTTAAAGTATTAAATGAAATTCATTTATAATATATATATGTGTGTATTATTATATACATGTACTAAATACAATATAAAAATAAGGGATATACATTTTAACTTATAGCAGAAATATCTAGTGATATATATGTCAACTACAAGTGTCCAATCAATTTAAAGTATAATATAGTTTTACATTTTCATTTACAGTGCCAATACTAAAAACTTAAAAATAATAGAGATAAAAAAATTGTATATATTAAATGCTTTTATTGACTAAGCTCTAAAAAGAAAGTAATTGTTTCTTCAATCACAATTGGAGTTTTTAGATTTAACTTGAAATTAAAGCTTGAGGTTTCAGAAATTAAGTCAATCACAAGAGTTGTTGACTTTAAGAATATAATTAAAAAGGGAATAAATTATATTGAGAGATAAATTAGTATCTCCTATCAGAAAGAGTGAAAATTTTTCTAATGATCTTAATTTAATAATTTTTGTAAGATATAGTATAATTCTCAATCTCATGGAAACTTACTATTTTACAAAAATCTTTCTATGACTACTAAAGAAATAGATATCTTTAATAAGGACATTTTTTTAAAAAAAAGAGAGAGAATTTTATTGGATAAAATATATTGGTGTCTGCATTTTTGGTGCTGCAGCAATTGCCAGAAATATCCAGGATTTGTATCAGATAATAAATTTAGTTCAAGTGTCAAACATATTCAGTCTCTTATTTATAAAAAATATTTAGGTTTTTAAAAAATAGCAAATGAAGTAAATAAAATGTTATAGTCTTCTAATGTAATTAATTTTATAAAGTGTCAGACTATCTGTAAAGGACTTTTTCATACTCTGTGTAAAAAAAATGGGTTCGAAATATGCTTTACTATTTTGCACTGAAGTAAAATGGTTACTATATGGAAACATTTTGAAAAGAGTTTTGTAACAAAAAGTTTAGCTTCAAATATTCATTTTAAGAATAATAAAAAAAAATTTCAGCTTATTTTTGTGTTCAAAATTGGAAGTGTTTATAATGTATTACCTAAGTGATGTTTTGAAAATTAAATAGATTGAATATTTTTCTACAAGAAAAATTCTCCACAGTATTAACATTGAATTTGCACCAAGCTTTTCAAAACAAAAAATTATCACGGTGTTTTAGTTTTGAGTAGGGAAACACTATTATATTTGTTTCCTTCTATGATTTTGTTTTCCAAAATAGTATTTGATTGCCAATAGAAGTCAAAAAAATGTTTGTTATAATTATAGTATTGATTCAGTTTTTAAAAAAATAGACTTCAAAATTAAGCCAAAATAAAGAGCATGATTGTAAAAGCATCATTTGCATATAACACACAAATTTATTGTCTTTCTTGACCCTTTTAAGAAAGTTAATAAATATGAAGTTGGATTCTGCTAATGCCAGAATTTTTTAGAATTGATTACTAGAGTTTTGAATAAAATGACAAAAAATATCTTTCATTATCAGACATGGCTTTAAATCATCTTAATCCCATTTACAACAATGACTTAACTATGTGAATCTGCATTCCTGTCACTATTGCAAATTTAAAACATGTACATAGTTAGCTGCTATATCATTAAAAATTAATTTGAGAATCACAATATCAGATGTAAAATCAGATATTGATTTATTGTGTAATAATACCCAGGCAGATCATACTAAATTAATAGTCGATTTTGGATTATTTTATAATTTTCATATCAATTTTTATTTTATTTAAATTTCAATTTTTTAACATTTATTTATAGAATATTATGTTTGTTAAAATAAATACAAAAAATTAATTACATAAAAACACCAGCTTATTTAATACCTAAAAATTACCACACAAAATATTTAATATAAAAATTGTGGCCATGTTTGCCATACTGTATACAAAGAATTGCAAATTAAGACTTTTATTCTCAGTGGGAGAAGGGAAGTTTAAAAAAGTTTAAAAACTATTGATATAAATAATTTCATTACTTTATGCTTACCTTTAAACAAAATGCTACAATATATCTCATTAAGAAGATGATTAGCAGAAAACCAATGTTGCTTAAATTGTGTCACTTGGTTGCAATGTTTTGTTCCCTCCAATACGCCCTCTGATAGAGAATTTAGCAAACAACTGAACTAAACAAAAGTGAAATAAGTTTTAAATAGCCACCTTCAGATATAGGTCTCTCATAGAAAAGTCATTTTCATCAGACTTTCCAGTTGATATGCAGTTAAGGGTTTGGGGCATTTTTTTTATCCTTATTTTATTACTTTAATTAAGAATTATAAAATCATTATTGATTACTAGTGAATGGTTAAAAATTTTGCTATGATCTGCCTACCTGTAAAAAAATTCTAAAACCTGTTTGGAATCTGAAAAAGATATTTGTTTTCCCCAGCCGAATTCAGATTGAAAGTTTGGCAATTGAATTTACTATCTCTGTAATTTGAGGATTTTATACAAAAATAAAAATCTTTAAAGAAATTACTCAACAAAAATAGTAGAAGATTATGTAATTAAACAATTATCTGCAGAATAAGGACATCTTCAACATTATTCACAGGAAAAATAATGCATTCACTAGACTGACCAATCACTGTTGGTGCAGGTTTCTCTGTTATTTATTTTTTATTATTTTATTTTTTTGCTAATAATAACTAAGTACACGTTCACCAATAATGTTCAATATTTTGTTGAGTTAATTATAGGCTGGTTAGTTGATTGCAAATACAGTTTCACAGATTTATATAACACAATTTAGAAAATATGAATCTTTACCTTATTGGCAATATTATCAATCGTTAATGCAAAAGTAATAAGGAAAACCATCTAAGATATACTAATATTTATTATTTTATGCATTACATCTAAGATATATTATTAAAACAAAAATCTTATCATTTCAAATTTTAATTATAACTAAGATGCTAATGTAAATAAAAAAAATTAATTTGAATGGTTATAATAACATGTAATTTCTTTATCATATTTTTATTAACACATACTCACACTCATATACTTATAAATTATGAATACCAATAGCTAACTGGTTATCATATGTAAATCACATGATCACAGTCAGATTTTAAGAAATTTTATAGAATAATAGCAACCTGTTGTTAAGGCATTTTTAATATTCTATTGGTTTATTTAAGCATTGGCTATGGTGTTGTGATATTATATGTATTAAAAAGGATGGAAGGAAGTCATAGATGAAGAGAGTGTAAAGAAAACATAAATAATGTGTGTTTCAAATAGTAAATATGATAGACAGATTGATGACTAGTTGATAAGAAAAGCTTCTGTATAGAGATGGTTAAAATATAAAGAAGAGGGGAAAATAAAAAAAATATTACAAATTGCTAATCCATCAAAGAATTGTTCTAAAAAATCAAAGGCTCACTATGTATCATTTATACTACCACAAATATAGAAAAGACATAATATATGTGCATGTTTTGATTTTATCAGTGCATTATTCACTTTTAACTCCATCCCATCACAATCATCCAAAAGTCAGACCAATCTCCCATACTATAGATACTTGAGGAATATAAACTAATTTAAGTAAGCCATATAGCACCTGTTACAATTTAACTACATGTACATGTGCTATATGGCTTGCTTAAATAAATATATATTCCTTAGGTATTTATAGTGTGAGAGGTTGGTCTGACTTCTGGGCTGATGGATGATTGTGAAAGGATTGAGTTAAAGGTAAAATATGAGCTGATAAAATCAAAACTTAAAATGTATATTCTGCAATGATTGACACCTCTTCACAATGTATTAAAAATGGATAGAAACTTTTATGTATCTTGCTTGAGAGTGATGTAGTAAAAATTTTGATGCACTGATTAAAACAAATAATTTACAAATATATATGTATATAATTTAAAAAATCACATAACTAATAAAGCTTTAATCACGATAACAATATAAAAATTAAATAGAACATTAAATTCAGAAAATAAAATAATTGTGATACACTAAATATAATACAGTTAAATATTTTCATAAATATCATGTGATGAAAATTTCTTATTAAATATTTGAAATAAATTTGAAGCAAAATTGGAAGCCTTATGTGATAAAGTTCATAAAGCATCCAAGCAGGATGTAAAACATTTGCTCAATTAATGACAATAAATCACTTGTCACCAACTTCGGAGATCTAGACAAAATGGTTCAATTATGTTTTTAAACTTTAACTCAATCAAAAATCAAGAATTATTTATCAAGCACATAGCTTTAATCAGTGATAGTATATATGACAAATAAATGGAAAGTCTTCTGAACAAAATGTGTCACCGTTTCTTTTAGAAAAATAAAATGTTATATTTATATTTGCATATGAAATTCTCTCCACCAATGAAATCTGATTAACATTATAGATAATAAAATTTCTTTGATTACTAATCAAACTAGTAAATAAACATGTAAATTTCTACAGCATATTAGAATATCTTCAAAATGCGTTCATTCTAAACTAATAAGTATAAAAAAAAAGAAAAGAGTTAGTTTGGAAATATTGTTGAGTTCTAAATATTTAGGTTTACATATATGAAAGAATACCATATCACTATTAATGAATGATTATATTTGTTGAATGTGTCTGAAATCATGAAACTTTTTATTGCTAAAACTCTAGGTTACTTTATGTTAAAACTGCATGAATAGATCATTCTAAAAAAATTGGACTAATAACAGAAAGATCTGCAAACAGAAAACGGAATAAAGAAAGGGAACAATATCTGTATACTTACTTGTGGAAAGCTATGAAGGCCTGTGAAAACAATATTTTTGCATGCCATGATTATAAAATATTGTAATAGTGTTTTCTGTCTGTATATAGTTAAAATTATATCATTGATAATATCACTAGATGAAATTTCTGATCGAATCATAACAGCAAATTGCATTACTTGTCAATTTTTTAGCCTCATATAAACCAGAGCTTTATAATTAATGCTTATTAGTAAAGTATTTCTGTCTATACATTTATATACCCTTGTCAGATACCACATGCTATGCATTATTGAATTTCCATGTGCAATAATATTAAAAAATACATCTTTAATAATCATTAATTTTATGGATTTAAAATTTTAAAATTGAGACAGTTTAGATGACTTCAAAAAATAAAAAATAAAGAGATGGAATTCAAATGGAAAAGTGCATGGATAAATAGATCAATATTTCAATAATGTAATACACCAATAAATGTTTGATATTCATAGATAAAGGAGTAAATCCTTTTTTTATTAATAATTATGTCATATTTTATAAATTTTACAAGCACTATGTTTTATAATGTAACAAGTTAGGGAAAGTAGTCATCCTTTCTTTACAAGCATCATTAAGCAATGGTGTAAAATCTGTTATAATACTCTCATCCAGTCACAAGATAGAGACTTTAAGGAAATAAGAGCAGCCATCTTATTTCCAAACTCAAATGTAATCTTAATTCCGAATTCAAATGTAATTATGAGCCAATCTTAAATATCTACAAGTATGAATGTGAATTTATAAATCATTCACTTTAAAACCATTCTTATTTTTAATATTTTTATTAGCACTTCTGAAATTTTAAATTTACTTTGTGACAATATCAAATAATATTAAATTATGTAATATTTGATAAATTTTACAATCTTGAGGCTGGGGTGAGAGTATCCTTGCAGTTTGAACATCAATGTTTAATGGCACTTGTGAGGAAATGATGATTACTTTGTATAGTTTGTTACAGTCTAAAACACAGCACTTGTACAATTTTGTCAAATATTACATAATTTAGCATCATTTAATATTGACACAAAGTAAATTTAAAATTTCAGAAGTGCTAATAGGAATTTTAAAAATAAAAAATGGATTTAAAGTGAATGATTTTTAAATTGTACATTCTCATTTCTAGATTCTTAAGATTGACTCATGTAAGTAAGTTTAGATATAAGATGGCCATTCTTATTTCCTTATGGTCTCTATCTTGTGGCTGGGGTGAAAGTATCCTTGCAGTTTAAACACTGCTGTTTAATGGCTCTTGTGAAAAAAGGATGATTACTTTCTGTAGTTTGTAATAATTTTGTCATAAAACCAGTCTAGGTGAATTTAAACACATGTGTGCATGAACAAATGATGACTATATGGATCTTGAAAGTCTGGATTCGAATTTTCTTTAATAATGGTGAGAAATGTATGGACTAGACTAAATTAAAACAGGCAAAATTCTCCATACAGTAGTGCCACTCAGTGCCAACCAGAGTAATCAATGGATGCCAAAAGGCTTGTGCATAAAATCCCTATCTAGTGCCTACTCATCCAATATCCCCAAATAAGTTTCTGGCTTGTGGCCTTCATCAATGAGAAGCTTTGTATCTGAGAGTTCTGCACCTCACTGACGAAGGCCGCAAGCCGGAAACTAGTCTGGGGATATTGGATGAATATGCACTAGATAGGGATTTTATGCACAATCCTTCTGGCATCCATTGATTACTCTGGTTGGCACTGAGTGGCACTACTGTCTGGAGAGTTTTGCCTGTTTTAATAACAGTAATGTGCTAGCATAAGAAATAGTGATCATGTGATGTTTAGTGGTTTGACTAGGCTAAATGAAAATGAATAGATTATTAAATATTAATAGATGGTGAGTTTTAGTATGGCTTTATAATAAAGCCAAATATAATTTAATTATATAAATAGTATATCAGGTTGTACAATGGTGGTCTGAAAACTAAGAAAAGTGAATGATTTTATGTTGTCATGTTATTGATGTTAGTGTATGATATGATGATATGATCTCCAAAGATGAAAATAAAAATAGTAGTTTAAAATAAAGTAAAAACAAAGTATTGTCTGTCAGTATAATTTACAGCACCTTTGATAATATGCCATATCTATTTAAAATGTATTTAATTTGCATATAGAGATATAAAGTCATGTACAGAATGGATAAGAAAGTTGCTACCCATATCATTTTGATAAAAATTTAAAAAAAGCTGTAACTCTGAAATAACTTTGCACATGTTTATTCATGCTCTCATATACTGGAAATTTTTATATCACCCAAGGTAGTGATTTTATGGTTCATTAGTTGTGGATTCACTTCAGTAAAGATTTAGAATTTG
Source organism: Epiperipatus broadwayi (assembly GCA_028023455.1). Taxonomy (NCBI): domain Eukaryota; kingdom Metazoa; phylum Onychophora; class Udeonychophora; order Euonychophora; family Peripatidae; genus Epiperipatus; species Epiperipatus broadwayi. The sequence continues at coordinate 2,099,434 of JAQFVV010012393.1, read as the reverse complement.
TATATAAATGAAATTTAAAAAATATATATTCTAACTAAAATTTAGAACAAAAATCTATATGTTGTAAAATAATTGTAGCCAATGTCCACTCCATATTTATTCTTAGAATAATATCACAACATACACCCACACATCTCTCGTATAGATGTGAACATTATGCCTACCTACATCTATTAAAACTTATGCAGCTGTATGCCCACATATCTTGGGTTATATCTATTGTATTCTTTTAGCATATAGGTATGTGAAATTACCATTGTAAATAGTATTATACTATTACAATAATATAGATCAGATCCAATACACCTTAGTCTCTAAATATAGTTTTGAGATATGAGTATTCTGTTCATATTATTTCTTATGAAAGTCTAAACATCCAAATCATATGAGTAAATATAGAGAGATGATAACAAATTAAATGTCTATGTGGTGGTAAGAGGTAATTATGAATCAGTCAGATTTATTATAGATAAAATACTAAACAACTAAAACAATAAAATAAAATAAAGAAGAGATTAGACTTTATTTTGCATTTAAATATTAGATTAATAAAAACAATGATAGAATCAGTAAATCATATATTAGTAATAATAGGTTAATTAAAAGTTCATGTCAGAATTTGTTGATAGCATTCTAATTGAAGTATATCAAACTCTGCGTAATGGAGATGATTATGGGGGGGGGGGGGCATTTATGTTAATTTTTTTTTTACATTTATAATTTATCAATAAATCAGTTTTCACTTTTATTTCTGTAGTGCCTTTTACAATTAATATTGAAGTGAAATCAAGTTGAGTGGAATAACAATCACCAGGGAATTTATGTATTTTATGATTGGGTAGAGTTTATTTATTAATGCTATGTGATGAGGGGGGAATATGTTGTAGTCAGATACAACCAAGTAAACTTTCAAGTGAGAATAATGAAGTATTACACCTTATGCATATATAAAATATTGCTTGGATTATGCATGGAGTATTTATATTATAATATGCATACATACAAGGAAGTTACAATAATGAAACCTATCCATGATAACATAAACATATATTCAAAACTATCATCTAATAATGATATAATCATTACTTTTATATCAATTCTACCAAAGTAAAGGCTCAACAAGGATATGAGACTAGTTATTATTTAATGGCATCTGACAATCATCATCAGTAGATTCCTGCTTTACATTGATGTCTAATTCATGAGTGAATACTAACTATTCAATAACTTTAAATACTTTAAACCACAAATAGTCAAACTACTAGACCTATCAGAATGAAACCATAGTTACAGTTCTGTTTATCAGATATGGTACACTACCACTTCATACTACTGCTTAAACCATCAAAGTACCCATGTATACACATTTTTGAAACATACGAGTAAAGACATCTAAAAAGTATAAATGAATTTATCTAAACTGGATTGTGTCAAAGATATAAGTACAGGAAATATATAGATAAAGTTGTAGTAATGAATATAAATATTTGTATTCCTTTTTTTTTTTTTAAATTAATAATCTTTATTTCAATTTTTTTTACTTATAACATAGAAGTGATGATACACTTTTTTTAAAAAAAAAAATATGAAAGATTTTTTTTATATAACTTTGTTAGTAACAAACTATTTACAAGAATTAGTATTCCTTTTTTGTTTATCTTTCTAGTCAAGGACTTTTAATTGACAGTTAATTTCAACATTTCTTTTTAGCTACAACTACATCTTGTTCTGAAATGCTTCTTTACATCAAATATTTTCCAGACTAGTTTAGTTCTTTGATGCTTGATGTAATAACATTTTTATGAATTTTGAACTGTGAGATTCTACCATTTCTAGATAGACCAGATGATTTAAAAAGATTAAACTATTTAAAAGCTCTTTTCAAAATTGTAAGCCTTTTCCATACATTACCCATTCAACTTTGAACTTTTTGGAGCCATAAATTCAATGAATTTTTTTTTCTTTTCAACAAATAGGTTCAATACCTTTAAAAAAAAAAATGATCAAAAAAGTTTAATCACTGAAATTATTTATATGTAAAACTCTCTGTATTAATAAAATATAATTATATTTTCTTAACTAAATAAATTTAATTGTCAGTATTTAATTTTAGTTTACATTTTTAAATAAAAATTTGTAATCAAATCTACTTTTCTAGATTTTTTTATTTATTTGAATTTATTGGAATAAATTGAAATATTTTGCATTAACTTAATAAAATAAAATAATTATCACATTATTTCCATCACCCCCACCACCACCCCGATAAATAGCTATGACCATCTATTTATTGGTTAGAGAATAGGTATCTAAATATTCTTAAGTAAAAAAATAAAACAATCCTTTATTACCCAACATTTTACTGGCCTTTTTTTTACTGTTTGTTCTGAAGTGTGCTATTTATTGCTCATTTTATTTATTCACAAGTTTTCTTATTGCATTTATGGATAATAAAGAAACAATACTGGGTTTTTGACATGCAACGACAAGTCTGTGTGCATTCGACAATTTATTATTTCTGGTACTTTATATATTGTTTGAAATGCTATATTTGTTAATTATACATATATCAGTTTATAATCTTAAGGTCACTCTATCATTTTAGATTTATTTTAAACACGCATACCTATTTTTCAAAAAAACATTAAAATATCTTTAACACATATTTAACTTGAGGAATATATAATCTTAGACAAATTATTTTTAGTGTCCTAGTAAACAGCTTTATTAGAAAATTATGCAAAGTGAATGTGGAAATGTTACTAAGAGTTTTTAAAATAAGCCTTTTGCTGTAGCTATAAATCTAACAATTGTTAAGGCCAACAAATTGCCAAGACCAACAGAGAAAATCATTAAATAAAAGCATCATATAATTCTTGCAGCTTACATTTAACATCTGCATTAAGATTACTAACTCACTCTGTCTATTTATTTAAAATGTATACAGTTCAAGTATAAGTAATCAATGAAAATAAATTATATATGTAGTTTTAGTAATGAAAAATTATAACCATAACTTTTACTGTAGATTCATGATTACATAGATAGCTAAAAAGTAGTATCTGTTTTTGTAAGAATATTTTTGTAGCAAACTTTTTCTAAAAAATAAAATATGTTAAATCAAATAGTCAATCATGTATGACCCATCATCTGTATAATTTTATATACCTGATATTACAAAATTTAATGATTCCAAATAAAGGCGGCATCGCATTAATTTTTTTTTCATGTGTTTGTCAGTTTTTCTGAATTTGTTTAATAAAAATGTAGTTAATAAATGAGTTAATTGAATTAGTTTTGATTCTCAGTTCTTTTTTCCTGTTTTGTTTTCCGAAATGAATTTTTTTAATTTTTTACAAAGTTCATTTTCTCTAGCTCATTATTTATTAGAAAATTATTTAGTTCTTTTCTAAAAAAGATTGGACACCCCTACTTTAAACTAAGAAAATGAGGGACTTTTTAAAAAAGCAGTAAAGTTACCGCTGTTGTAATACACCACTTCAAATATCTTTGACTATAATGTTTCATTAATATTGCAATAAAAATTAATCTAACCCATACAAATTTTGAATATAGAGAAAGAGGAAATGAATTAATAATTTTTATTAATCATTCATTAGACTAGAGATTATTCAATAATGAAAAATATTTCTGTAGTGTACATTTCATTAAATGATTTGTGTCAAAGTTGTGAGAGTGTACATTTGACACTTATCAATTAAACTGTAGTAATTTTCTATCTATATATATATACTGAACATTAATAAAGATGTGTGCAAGAGATTGCAGTCTGTCCAACTGATGAGTGCTGGTTCAGCATGAAATATGCATCTTGGTAATCATAGATCTTTTTCACATGTCTTTGGTCATATCTTTATGATTATATTCCTCCACACTATGTTGAAAGCAGATAGAAACAAGCCTATATCTTGTGTGAGAGTGGTGTAGTGAAAATTATACTACAGAAGTATTATTCTCTATTGGATAATCGGATAATCTCTAGTCTAAAGAATGACTAATAAAAATTATTAATATACTTTCATTAAATGATTTGGGTCAAAATTGTGAGGGCAACACATTTGACACTTGTCAATTAAACTTTAGAAATTTGCTATATATATATATTTACTGAACATTAATAAAGATATGTATAAAACATTGTGATCTGGATCAACTGAGCAGTGCTGGTTCAGCACAAACTGTGCACTTTGGGAATCGTAGATCATTTTCACATGTCTTTGGTCATATGTTTATGATTACATTCCTCCACAAGGTGTTAAAAATGAATAGAAGCCAGTGCATTACCTTATGTGAAAGTGGTATGGTGAAAATTACACTACAGAAATTATAGGAAATGAGGAAGTTTGGGGAAAATTAATAATTGATCTTGATTTGGTCATATCTATTTTACAAATTTCTGCAATTAATAAGATATTTGGATATTTGTGAGTTTTCAAGTAAACCAAGATGGCAGCCTGTATTTTTGATAAATATACAGTTTCAAGGGTCTATAATCCATCAAAGATGTGTTAATTGTTAAATTAAAGCAAAATTAATAAATCGATTGTTAAATTTAAAAAAATGAATAAATTCCGATAAATTTCAGTAAGAAGCTTTATTTCAATTTTTTTTTTTTAATTTATATTATAATATGGGAAGCAAGAAGATGCTCTTAAACATTATTGTACTTTAGTTCAATTCAGTGTGTTTCTTTTTGGCAACAGTTTTTGTGGTAAATTGTCATAATGATAAAAAAAAATTGGGACTTTCCTGTCACAGAACATGCAGTGGACTATTTCCAAAGGTATGGGATCTTGCCCTCCCAAAAATTGTGTGATAGTGGTCATGATATGATTGCACACTGCCAACATGAATAAAGTATAAATATTGTATTTGTATTTTTTTTTCCATTTTTCTGTTAAAAAATAAAAAAACAAAAGAAAGAAACTATAAATATCTAAAATAACAGTAATAAAAAATTTAAATGTAATTATTAAATAGTACGAGTATTTTTTTGTAAACATTGGGGGGGGGGGGTGAAACTGCAGATTTATCCAAAATACTGGGTGCCATCTTGGTTTACTTGAAAACTCAGAAGTACTGATATTTAATTTTAATAAAATAAAATGAAGAGAGTGTGAAGAATTTCTGTGATCACTACTAATCAATAAGGAATCAATTCAGGAATGATTTTTACAAATATAACATAATTGATTTAATGCTTCTAAAGAACTTGCTTTTTAATTTTATTTAGAATAAAAAGAGAAGTGGTATTAAAAATTTATGTTGGATGGGAATTAATAATTAAAAGAAAAAGAAGTTGATTAATTATATAAAAAGAGTTATTACTTATGAATATCTGAGAAGAGCTTTGTAAGTTGGCTGCTATGCTAAATGACCTGGATTCAAATCTGGACTAGACAAATTTGAAAATTTTAAGTTTCAGATAGACAGTCCATAGGTAATCCTCATCACCTAATACCTGATAAACTTAATGAGTAATATTATCTTCCTTATTATCTTTTATGAAGAACTCTTGAAGAAGCCTAAGTCTTGCATGGACTATTTAAAGTCTATTTTTACTTTACTAATTGAAAATTAGAACAGATGTGTTCAGAAAAGTAGTCTGATTAACTGACTTGTTCTGGAATATTTACTTTGTAGCAGATAATTTAAATATATTTATACATTTTAAACCACTAAAACATTACATGGCCACTATTTCTTATGCTTATATATCTCCAAATTTTATTTGTTTGTTATGTAAGATGTCAATTACCATATGCATGTTAATCATTAAGATTATTTATGATATTATGCAAAAACTTGCCACCCAGTTGAAAAATAATTTAAGTATAAAAATATATAACATTATAATTTTTTATGGAGGTGTTATAAAGTACAGTATATCTGTTAAAAAATATATAAATTATTGGTGTGATTTTCATTGTCTTTATTGATTATTTTCACCATTGTAACAGAACAAATCTAATAATGACACAAATTAGTTATATTACAAAGCTCCATGATCAAAAAATGTTTAATATAAAACTCATAAATTGAGTAATAAATGTACAAATTGTTGTGTGTATGTGCATGTACTAGATATAACATATACATCAATCAAGTATACTGATTTTAAAAACTTAAAAGATAAATTAGTTTATACATTTTAATAATATTAAATATTTTATAAAAGAAATATATTTTGTAAAAGTAAAAAAAAAAAAAGAAGAAATGCATCATATTATATAAAAGAAGAAAGAAAAATAGTTTTGATGTACAAACAATTTGAATTGCGTAATTTATAAAAATATATATTTTTGATCCTTTCAGTTTTGCCTTCTGAATAGGATTTTAAATAAATAATTTGCCCATTCATGTAATAAATTGAATGGCAAATCTAAATATGCTATTGAAAATTATGGGTTAATAAAATTAAGAAAGTTACTCAAGAATGTTTAAAAGTTGACAATATTTTTTTTCTCTTCCTATTGCTAATGTAAATAAATAAGTAAAGAAAAAAAACTTTTTTCTTTTATTCATTTAGTTATATAATAATGATAGTTCTTTAAAAGTATATTTGGAGTTATTAGTTTCCACAATATGTTGCAAAAGGAATGAAAAAAATGTTTATCAATAAACATGTTGTTGTTAATAAACAGATATTAAATCTTGTAACTAGCTTTTGATAAATCTGTTGTTTGAAAAACATTCATTGAGTACAGTGATAATTATGAAAAATAGCAACAAATGGGATATACATAAGTCAAAACAAACAACTAGGTCAGTCTAGTCTAGTCTATTCCAAGCCTTAATTCAAGAAACAGTGTTACAGTGATCTCATATAAAAGAGAAACTATTGCTTAAAACAGTTTTCCACTGTAGTTTTGATTGATGTGCCTTGCATATCAATTATGACATTGACCAGTAGAAAACCATCTAATATGTGTAGCTAGAAGTCAACAACCATACCAGTCAAAACACCCAGAGATGTATTCAGATCTGGATATTAACTGTGAAGTTTGCTAAAACCAGCCTTTACCTGCATTAATCATACCATGAAAAAAGTGAACTATGCCATAAGACTTACCCAGATCTACTGAATATCCTATCTAATGTCACCAATGCATATGGAGGATAACTGTCATCCTGAATGAATTAATTAGAACTTATTCGTAAAAGAACAATATCTGCAGAAAATCATGGTTTCAAACTTTTCACTTAGTAAGATCTTATCAATATAATTATTTCAAGATTTTAAAATTAAAATACTTCTAATACTTATTATTTTTATTATCTTTAATAGTTTGCATTATATTTATTATACTTAGTAATAGTTGCAAATATGTGAGCAACAACTTTATATACTATTGTTAATAAACTATTAACTTATTTTTCATATTAATTCATTTAGTTTGTGTTGCTTATTGAAGTCAATTTAAACATAATGTTATTAACATTCCTTATACTGTTAATATCCACAACCCTGAGAAATCATGCATTCCACTGGAGGACATGCAGAGATAACAGCAATAATTTATAAATGATGATTAGGTGTTAATAAGTTTTCCGAAAGTTTTTATTTAGAAAGTTTAGTGCCTTAAAGTTTTATTTATTGAAACTAGAAAAATAAATTAGAAATACTTTTTGGAGAACTTGTATTTAATTTAATCTTAACTGGTAGGTTATAAATCATTATCATCATCATAGATGTTTAGTTATTATTGTATATATTTGAATTTAATCATTTTTATTTGAATATATATATTAATCATGTATAAATACTTCTTGTTGCACCCCTAATGATTTGTTATATTCAGAGCAAGTCTGAAAAAAGTTAACATCATATCATACAATCCAATTTTTCAATATATTTTTTTTTTATTTCTATAAAATCTTTATGAATTATTAGTGATTCTTAAACACTAGTATTCCCTATATGATCAAAATATTTTATAACTTCTTTATTAAAACTGAAAAAAAAAGTTTTATATTTTAAACAACAGTTAGTCTTCTTCAAGAATAATTAGTAATATTTTGGTATTAGTTGTTATATAGAGGTGGATTATTTTTTTGATTATCAGTTTCATTTATTAACTGATTTTAATAATTAACTAATTATTGTCAATTTACAATATATATATGTGTGTGTGTAAGGTAGAGAAAAATAAAATAAACCAGAAAGGCAGAATAATAGACTTTTAATTAAAGTATAACTTTTAATAAAATAATAATTTCCTATATTTCTAATAGGATTTCATTTTTCATTAGTTGTTTATTTAAAAGTGAGATATATATTTTATTTTTAATGAACCTACAGTAGGAAAACTATAAACAAAATCTCAGCAAAAAAATTACATCTGAGATTTAAACACGTGAGCTACAATTCACAAATTATGTACATATAATTATCATTTATTTTATTTGTTTATTTTTTATAATATCAACAAAAAAAAAATATTTGAATGGATTTGCGTTTCTCATAATACGTAGTAAAATTAACATTGATTAAATGGAAAAATGAATATCTCTTCAGTTCATCGAAGGTTGAAAGAATGCTAATTGTAAATTTTCATATGAGAATGTTTTATTTTTATTTTAACTCTTTTACGTTCACCTTCTAATTATAAAAATATTTCTAAATCATAATTAAATTCTTTTAAAATATTGTTTTTATCACACACTTTACTACATGAATTAATTAAAATGTTAGGTTTAGCAGTTTTTTTTTTTTTTGCTATCTACATAATTTTTATTCTCGTTTGACTTTATAATTATCTTATACAAATGGCATAGCAGCTAAATGCCATGGGTTTTTTTTTTTACTAAGTTTCAATATGAGCAATATACATCAGCAATTATGTATGTACATCAATCTATATATTTTAGGCTGGTTTAAATTGGAACTCAATAACATTAAGCTTTAACTAAAATGATTGACATTGGAAAATATAAATTTAATTATAGTCTATTTACAAATATTTATAATTAACAATTTGTAAAGTTATTAGGAAATAAATTTACAAATAACAATAACCGTGCTGTTTTTAAAACAATTTGTTTTATGTCTCTTGAAATTAGAGTTTTAGACAAAATGATAGTCTTTTTGCCATTTTTTTAAGATTAACATTAAGCATAATGATTATACTATGATTTAAATTGATTTTTTTTGTAGTTACTGGTGGATATTTTAAAATATTTTTAGAAGCAGCTAACTTTTCCACATAAGGTTTATCTTACTTAGTAATTTTTATTATATTAAATTGTAAATCTTGCATTTCGTTTTTCCAATTCTGGAGTAGTTTTAGAAAACCAAAATTTTAGTTCTTGGTTCTTCTTTGTTATTTATTTTTACATGATTTTATTTTTTTTATAATGGTTGCTTCATCTGATATCTATTTTTGCCTTCTGGCTTTGCCTTCCAACCGATATATAGCTATAAAAAATGTAATTTAGTCTCCTCAATATCTTAGGAAATGGATTGAATAAAACTAAAATGAAATCATGGCTCAAAGCTTATTCTGTAGCTCAATTGTAAATGTAATAACAATATGTTTAAGTCACTGCTAAAAAAAGTTAATCCACTTAATATATATTAAACAAATAATCAATAATAATAAACTCAAATATTGAGGTGAATTATTATGACAATGCACTCTTTTTACAAATATTGTTTTATAAAACAGTTTTTTTTTTACAATCATTTCAATATAATTACATTTTAATTATTAATAAAAATAAAATAATTCTCAATTGTTGCAACACTATACAAATTACATATACATAGATCAATGATTTATACTAAAATTGTAATATTGGTATATAACTATATTTGTAACATCCAACATACCCAGTTTCTGTAGCATTTTTATTATAGTCATTTATTAATCAGATTATGAATCGACATCATGCTTGTTTTTTTTTCTTATGTTATCTAATGCTGATTGCTATTGCAGATAAGATTATTGTCAAAAAAATATCAAAGCATTGACCTATCTTGTTCTTATCAATAAATGCAATAAAAACAAATTAGGCACATTTCATTTTGCATAATTTTGATAAGAAATTGTATACATTTTACATTAATCCTGTTATTATAAATGTTTATTTCATCATTATCATAATTTATTTGTACAAAATAGTATAAAAAATAAGGAAATGATTTATTGCTCAGGAATTCATAAGAAGTTTGAGAAGCAAATGTGATAGAATTGGGCCATAATCCATGAACCTTGAACCCAAAGTCAGCCACATTACTACTGCATCAAATCTTGCAGAGTTGTAATCAGATATGAATGGAGATTAAGAAAATCTTACAGTTATATAGCAGTACATCTTAAAAATACTACTGCATGGTAAAAAACTTTTTAACATATATCTTTCAAAATACAGCAAAAGAGAAGACAATGTTTACAAAACTAATAAAATGCTGGAAAGTGAAGGTACATAGTTTTTTCTTTGTTTTATTCTCTAACTAAGAATAATTAGATACCCATTTAGCAATCAATAATTGCATACATATTTTCAGTAACTATTGACTAAAAAAAAAACTAAATTTTTCTGGGGATAAATTGTCCAGTTTCACACTGATTTGAATCTCAAGTATAGGGGAGTAATACCTTAAGCGCTATTAGAATATCCTAACCATTTGATAAAATTAGGAAAAGCTTTCAAAATTAATGAAGTCAATGGATGAATAACCTATGATTGATAAATTATGGTTTTATACTTGGTTATGTACAATATGGAAAATGCCTTATTTATCTATTTAAGATCGACTATTTCCATCATCTAATTGAATTGTTAAATATTTTTTAAAAACTTCTAAGTTTACTTGTGCATTTCTAATTGGTTTAATTGGAAAGGCACAATAAAGTTTGAAATTTTCTAAAAACATTTAACAATTCAACTAGATGATGAAAGTTGTCAATCATATTAACTCTAAAAAAAAATACCAAACTTCAGATAAACAAAATATTTGATATTGCTTTTTCTAATAAAATTTTGAGAAAATTCAGACTAATTAATATGCTTTTGATGTTATCAATCATAACCATTTTGAAAATATTTATTTAGATCAAAAAAGTTCAAATATTCCCAGCTTTGTTGAAAGTTATTAAAATAATTTTGAAAGCATAGACAACATTTATTCTATCACCAAGAGAAAAGAAAACATAACGCTATGCAAATTATTTTTTTTGATTATGAAAATAAAAAAGTAATGTCTTATTTTTACTAATTTTTGATTTAACCATCAGAAAATAGGTGGATCTTATTTCCTAGATGATATCCAGTCATAAAAAGGCTTTCCTTAAATATAGATAATTTATCAATCAATAAATTTATTTTTCACATGATCACATTTCCTATACTAGCACATTAATTGGCAATACTGTATGGAGAGTTTTGCTCTAAATTTATTTTTGTTCTTCCCCTCCCAAAGATGATTAACCATAAATTTTAGTATTCTTTTAACAACTCTTTTATCTGCTTTAAATTGAAATACTTAGGCTGAACTTTAAATTTAGTTTTCGATTAAACTATTGAGATTTTTATTTTTCTAACTTTTTTTTTTTTTTGTTGCCTGTGAAGATGAAATAATCGTAGTTGCTGAATAAATATCAACAATTTATAAACATTTATATAACCGATTCTGAAAACCTTAATTCATAAAACTTACATTATTACGGTTCTGTCAAAGTTTACATTATATAAATTACCTGTCTGTTTATTTTTTTTACATTCTGCTTTTTTTTAAAAATCATTATAATTCTTTTCTTAAATTGCATATATCGTGTCAGTCATTAATAACTCTCTCTATGGCAAAAGATTTTTAATAGTTTACTACAAAGATTTGGCATGCTTTTCTCTTCCTTAAAGATCCTGAACACTTTTTAATCTCAGCACTTTATAGGACAAATAAATTATTTGTCATAGTTCTTACTCTTTATGTCCAATCAAAGTTTTCTCTAAGTCATTCTTAATTATATGTGTGTGTGTTCATCTAATCTCTTTTTAAGTTTTTTTTTAAAAAAAAAAAACTAAAATAATGTTAATAATATTGGTTTACTTTGAAACAATTAAATTTTGTTTTTAGCTCTCTTTCCTATTCTAATCTAATTTTTTTAAATTTGTTTTGTGTCATTTTTAATGAATGTTCAAAAGGCAAAATGTCAGACTCCAAGCTGAAAGTTCCAGGATTCTTTCTCAATTAAGAAATGTAATTAAAGATAAAGGGTTAAGATTAACTGAATGAAACTATTGAATGCTCCAATCTATTATTAAAATGTATAAGCATCATATGACCTGCTAAGTCATTTACTACATATATTTTATTTAATGTTCAGATTTTGTGGCTATAAATCAGAACAGGCAAGATAAATTGATTAAATTTTTTTATTATAAATATACCCACCTATATTTTTAACATTTAAATACAGGTTTACTTTATATCCCTGGTATTTAGATGTAATTATAAGAAATTTGAACCCAAACTTTCAAGCTTCCTTCAGCTACCCAATATACCTCATACAACCGATACACATGACTATTTATATTTTTTATATGTGTGGTCATGGGTATCCGTTGTATGAGATAGACCTGAAGGGAACTTGAAAGTCTGGGTTCAAATCCTCCATAATTACATCTATAGTTTTATAAAACCCTATATATTAATTAAAAAAGACAGCATCAATATCATGCATGATATTGCTACAAAAATATAGTAATGCAAAATTATTTTATTTTTAGACAAACTTGGATGCAATACACTTTGGCCTATTTTCTCTGTTTCCACACAGAGAATTTAGCCTATACATTATCGGAAGCCTTTTCACAAAACAATGAACTATATTGTTTTATATCTAATGAATATGATTAAGAATTAATTAAAAATTGAAAGAAATAATAAAAGAAAAAACCTCAAATAAAATTAAGTTTGAAAGTGCAGTGATTGGTGTTTTCACTTATGACCATTATTAGAAGGTCCAACTCAGGGAAAGTTTGAATTTTTTTTCAAATAATAGAATTTTTCAGATTGTTTTTTTTTATAATTGGTTTAAAGTTCCTTCATATGAATATCCAGAATTGTTCACTAAGTGAGTGTACACTCAACTGAAAGATCAAAGTCCCAAATTAAACTGGATTAGTCAAGTGAGTGTTGCTGCTTTTATTATAAATTAAAGTACAATAATTATATGTTCACAATGTCCATCATATAATATTAAACAGTGAATGCTTTTCGAAAAATTCGAACTTTATTTAAACTTTGCAAATACATTCAACTGTTAGTAATAGCACATAAGTTAGTATGTATATAATATTTTGATTAGTATTATTCTCTCTTCTTTAGATACTGCTGGCCTGATCAGTGACAGTACTAGCATGGAAATGAACCTGGACCTTTAGATTCTTATTGAATTTTAAGCTAACATTTTAATCAACTGACTATTCTACTAAAGTCTATTGATTAGAGTGCTCCTTTAAAATTCAACATTCATGAATCTAAATGTCTAGTACTACCTCTGATTAGGCCAGAAACACTTGAAAAAGAGGGGTAAATAATAGCCCTTAAAACATTGCAGTGTATTCTAATCTATATGCTATTACTAACAATTGAATGTATTTGGGAAGTTTAAATAAAATTTGAGTTAAAGATTTATGCAGTATTTAATATTCATCAATAGTATTCTGTTCCATGGACAGGTCCAGAGAGTAGTCACAGCACCAATTTATCCATTTTCCACTCTGTTCTCATTTCCCAGCTCTTCAATTCCAAGTAACTCTTCCCATCTCTTATATCATCTAGCAATGTCAATCTTTTATGTCCTTTCTTTTTATTTTCACCCACCATTCCCTCCAAAACATTTATCATTAAACTATACTTTCTTTTTAACACATATCCAATCCAGATTCTCTTTCTGTCTCTAATTTTCTCAATCAATCTTCTTTTTTCATTTTTTTTTAAATTCTTCATTTGTTATTTTATTCATCCAACTGATTTTTTTCATTCTTCTCCATAACCTCACTTCTAAGATTTCCAATCTATTCCTAATTTTTTTTACTCAGTGTGTACATTCCACACATAGCATTTAATTAATATTTTCCTTAATTCTCCCTTCAAAGTCCACAAAATATTTTCTTTCTGCTTTCATTCTCACTCAGCCAACTACCCAAATATCTAAATTTCTTTACCTGTTGAATTATATTATCATGGATTTCAATTTGCAGTGTTTCTGCATTCCTCCCTATCCATAAACTCTTCGTTTTCTCATTGTTATCTTCATTCAATATTCCATACATAACTTCCTCCAATTTATTCAATATATTCTGAAGACACTTTTCATCCTCAGCTATAAGAGCTATCTTATCTGCAAATCTTATATATTTTATTATTCTATCTCCAAAGTTTTTCTCCACAGTGTAAATAATTATTTAGCATGTCTTCTAAATAAATATTAAAAATATCGGGTGACATATTGCTTTCTTGCCTAACTCCTCTTTCTATATTCACTTCAATGGTATCATTATTCTTCAGTCTTAATTTATATTCTTTGTCCATTACATATATTCCAAATCAATCTTGTCTCCTTCTAAAATACTTCTTTATTTCTTAAAATGGTCATAAGTTTATTCTAAATTACTCTATCAAATGCTTTTTTCATATCCACAAAATATATACCAATTTCTTTATCTTTTTGAATATATCTTTTTGCAATTGTTCTAACAACATCAATAGCATCTCTTGTAATTTTCCCTCTCTGAAAACCAAACTGTTTTTCTCCAATACAATCTACTGTTCCATAAATTCTCTGAGTTAAAGTCCTGAATAAAACTTTAGAAGGATGAGATAAAAAACTTATGGTCTTGTATTTTTCACATTTAACAACTTTCTTTTTTCTGTTTTAAAAAATTGGAATCATTATAGTCCTCAAAAAATATTCAGGCCAAACACCACTAATTGGCAGGTAATTTTTTTGACTTTCTTTCTGGCAGACTATATGTTTCACCTGTTTTACCCCATAACTCCATCTGTGTTAGCTTTAAACCCCCTTGAGTACATGTATATAAGCATAAACATAGTTATAGATGTATCAGTGCACATATATGTGAAAGTAACAAACTATAATATATTTTAGAACTTTTAAAATTATAGATTTAATTATTTTTAAAAAAAGTCAATTCATTAATTTTCATTAAGAATCGCATATATATATATGTGTGTGTGTATAAAATTAACCTAATATCATGATACATGTATAACTGAATGTTATTGAACAAATTTTCTAAGTTTTTAATGTTGTTAATAAAAATCACGCTGCGCACCTGGTTTTAAATTAGCATATTAGCTAAGTTTCTAAATCTATATTTTTGCAATAATACTTTCAAAACTGTAACTTAGTCATTAAAAAAATGTACTGAATCAGCACTATTTCAGATTCCTTTGGGAATTGAGTTGGCCAAACCAAGCTAAAATTATATGACTTAAAATTAAACAATAGTTGAGTCAATTTTATAAATTTAAAATTGAAATTGTAAACAAGCGCTAATGGATTCATTCCACTGTGAATCATCTTGTAAAAATAATAATATAGGATTTAAAATTAGTATAAATAGTCTATATTTTAACACTCAGAGATATACTCTGTAAAATTATGTCTGTTGCTACCCGAATCTACATCTGTTTAGATTACATAGTGAGTAGGAGGGCCATAGATTTGCCATTTCTTCCTGCAGGAGAGTGATCATCTCTAACCCCATCCTACATGCTGCAACAGCATGTAATCATCATCACTTGGATAGCCACTGCCTACTATAGAGAGCAGACTATCACTAAGCAACATATCCAAAGAAGAATGCCTACCTCCAAGTGCTTGAAGTCCAAGCTGCAGAAGAAAACTTGGTAATATTTCTTCAAAACTACAGAGCTCATAATTTAATCTTGGTGCTTTCTTATTTTCTGTCCTGCCACTGCTAGAGACGTCATTTCTGCAAAAATTGCAGAAAATATTCAGAGTAGGGGGCCAAAAAGCAGACGACGCAACTTCTGGCCACTAGATGGCGCTGTTCACCATGCGTATGCACAGCAACAGCATGTCATGTGGCCAAAAGCAGACGCAAAGTTCCAGCCACTAGATGGCGCTGTTCACCATGCGTACGCACAGGAACATTATGCCAAGTACCTTATGTAAATCTAATGAACGTTCAATCTAATTATTAATTTCTCTTTAAATTAAATCACTTCTAAAATTAAAACTAAAACTTGACTGAATTCATTTATATTTTATTTCTGTAATTTAATTTCTTTAATATAAATAACTGTAATCAGTTATTATTTAAATTTTTTATAAACTGTGGTCATGCCTATGTTTTAACTATTTCATTTTTATTTATATATATATGTTATGATATGCTAATATTTTGAGACAACAAACAATTATTTTAGTAAACTTTTAAGGAGAGATCATTATTAAATTCTCCAGCTTATTTAAGAATGCTACTTAGCATAGTAAATTGCTGCTTTGAATCCTATTCTGATAGATAATAACCAATCGCTACATGCTCATTGTCATCATTATTTTATTTAGATTATAGTTTATTAAGCTTTGCATAATAAGTTATTAAACTTACAATTTTATTTGTTAGAAGTGAGATGCTAGTTAAGGATGATATTAAAAGTATATTATTAATGTGGTAAGGCCATTAAATATAGTTTCTCCTCCTTAATACAATTATGATTATATATATTTACAGATTCAGTATATAAACTGGATTCATAATAGTTAGCCCTTTTTACTTAGCATGATTATTATGCTAGTCTAGGAACTGAATTAAGATAGTTGAGCAGATAGAAACTATCTGTTTAGGCAATTAGTTAATTATCATACACATATTTGTGTCTTTACTAAGCACTCATTGGGGCACTAACATCTTGCTATGTTTTCTGATAGGCTAGTGGTGGTGACTGCTCCATCCATTTAGTTCAGATGGCTATCTTTAAAACTGGAACACAAGGATCCAGACCATGTTTAAAACCTATCTGGTTTCCCAAACTAGAAATGTTCTTTAATACTAGCCATTCAATCAGAGGGCATCAAGTACCTGATACTGAAGGCTGTGAACAATTATTCACTCACACTGTGACTTTATTTTAGTGCCATAGTCTATAGATGTGACCCTAAAAGTAACCAATTCTTTATTCCCCATTATTAATGCTTCAGTATTAATCTGAACTCATAATCTATATTACCAGGTTGAATCTGTATATTGAGCTTATTAAATTGCTCATTTATAATGTATTTATAACAATCAGCTTAATGCTGTATATAATAATCATCCTGGCTAGAGTTTTAGCTTATAACATTGGCAAACCAATCAATGAATAGTTTTACATATCAGAATATAATAGGCATGATTTATTAACCCCAAACACTTGAATAAATTAAGTTACAATAATAAAGATGAGATCACTATATTAAAATAATCTCATCATTCCTGTAATGCCTGTGTACGTTGATTATATATATCCTAACACTCACAATTAATGTTCTTTATTTTACTTGAATTATTTAATTATTTATTATGAATAAACTTAAATAAAATATAAATTGTTTTACATCTTTTACTCGCAACCCAACTCCAAGTTATCCAAATTCTTCATTTTATATATATAATATGCATTCTTTTAGTTAAGTCTTAGTGTGTTAAGGAATCTATTTAGCCTTTAATTATATATAAATTGTTAATTTTCCTCTGAGTCTTACATTTCTCTCTTTGCTTAGTCAGCTCACTGAAGAAATTGAGATTGAATGTAACCTCAGAAATGTCATTCATAAGGCATTAAATCATGGAGTTCTGGTAAATGACTTGAAGTTTGGTCAGATTCGAGGTCTCACTACCTCATCTTGATCAACTTTGGTGTATTTTGCCTAGACTCTAGATTGTTATGTGAATGTACAAATATGACCATTACAGATCTCTAGCTAAAAATAGTTAATTATATATTTATCTGCTGATAATTAGATAGTAAACGAGTTTGCTACAAGCCAGATGATATTCTAACTTTTTTTTTTGTAAATTTTCTGCTACCTAATAAAATTCAATGGTTTATCCTTAATTGAACCTTGGATTGTATGTATAATAGATATATTTATCTGTGTATCATAAGAATCTTATTATGAAAAGCAGCAGCTGTAAGATTATTTTTAAAACCATCAATAGAATAATGATGCAGATGAAATTGAAAATTAAATAAAAAATCCAAATTATGAATTACTTTTTAAAAAGTCTTTAAATTCTAAGATTAATGAGTGAAAAATGACCAGAGATTCTATATTATAAACACAAGAGCAATATTCAGTAGAGAGAACATTTTAGACTATGCCTAACATAAGAAGTTGTGTGGAAAAGAAATAATGTTGCCCCCCCCCCCCCCCAAAAAAAAAACTATATTTCTGAATCAGTAGAGAAAATATAATAATGTCAAGAAAGATCATTTAATTAGATTTGAATAATTTTATATTTACAAATTTGATGTAAAATAGATACAAAAGTTTGATAAAAATAGTTGATTAAATTTTAAATGAATTAAAATTAATTAAATTAAAATTGCCATCATTGAATTTTTGGGGTAGGAAGGAATTCAGGTAGAAGGTGAATAATAATGCACATGCTTAGAAGGAAGAATTTTATCATTAACAATATTGGAACTTGATTATATTTAACAGAAAGTTTATTTATATAATTTTAAAAAAGGAGAGCTAGAACAAGATTTTGAAGTTTTGTTGGTTAAGTTATTAGGTAAAATTTCATTCATCGGTTCTGAGAAAATTAATTCTAATAAATTAATATTTAGTACATCTACCTTCTATGCAATGATATGAAGTTTGATTCTGGATTAATTGAAAATTTATAGATTGCAAACATGTTTAGAATTTTTTCCCCAAGTAGCGTCCCATAGTTGACTATTTGATAGATAAATATCTAAGTATTATTTCCTGAAATATATAAGCTTCCGGTTATTCTGGATTGATCAAATGAGTAGTAATAAACTGATTATAAAAACAAAATATATAAATATAATAGTATTAACATTAATGGAGAGAGAATCATAAGTGTACTAAATTTATGGTTTTATTTTTATTTACATACTTAATATGAGATATTGAATGGAGAAATTTTATTAAAAAGCTCAATAATTTGATCAAAGGCCTTGGAAATATAAAAACCAACTAATTACTTGAATATCTTTTATAAAGTGTTGCTCATCTGTTGAATCCAGAATCAACCTTATAGATAAAGTAACCAGGTAACTTCCTCAGGTGCTGAATTGGAATAAACACAAAAATGAAATGTAATATTTTATCAAATTATTTTTATTAAATCAATAGTATAAAAATGTCCAAATAAAATATATAAGTTGTGATTTGGAAGAGGTGATTAAAATATACTTCCGCCTTTTCATTTAATCAATATTGTTTAATTACACTATAAATTCATCAATACTCCTTCAACACTTTAAGCAAATAACTTTATTTATATATTTTACAGTTTCGACTGTACTAGCAGTCTTCATTGTTTAATTACCTAAACAATTTTTATTTATTTATTTAACTCTTAAAAAAAATTCGGAATATTTTTTTAATAAAATAAACGCTATTTTAATTTAAATATAAACAAGGGAAGTCAGACAATTTATCTGATCTTTCTCAGATAGTTTGAATAAATTGAAATTCGAAGATTTTTAGATTATTAAAAAATAATTTTTAAAATGTCATTGCTGATCAGATCTTTCACAAGATTTCTTTAGTTATTATTCTATTGATAAAAGAAGCACACTTAAGCTTTTTCCCCCTGACTGATTGACTACAAGGATATGCAGATAACAGGAAAGAACGTTTGAATCCAAATTTTTGAGCTAAAAAATTGTATAAAAATGATTTTGAATGCATATTTTCAAGCTTTGTAGCAGAAGCCATAGGCAATTTTTCTAAAGTGAAAGTTTAAAAAATATATATATTTAGAAACAACAATACCATAATAAATCATTAGTTAATGTAATAATAATTTTTATAGAAAATACTATATCTGAAATAATAAATTACAGATAAGCTATTTTCTGTAATAGAAGTTCATAGAATAATTCAATAAATTAAAATTTGTGTGGGTGAGAGAGTTTTTATTTTACTTTCGTTCAATTTGAGTCATTGTTCATTTCCGTTTGTAATTTTTTATATGTGTGTGTTTATTTTAATAAATATATTTATTTAACATTTTTTGTTTTACCTTAATCGGTTTGTTTAGGAAACCATTTTGAGTAAATAACCTATAGCCTAGCAAAATTCAGCCTGACTATGGTTGAAGTAATCACTTCGATTTTATAACAGTAGTATTTATTAATTTTTACACAATTTTTATGCATTCCAAGAGAACAAGATAAAAATGCAATATGATAACGGTGATGATATTGAAGTATCCATATGCACGTCTATATACATTAGGACACGATGTTATTAAGTAATCAGAATAGCGAACAGTCTGCAACAACTCTCTCTCTACTTTACGTAATCGCAATTCCTACGCTGTTCTTTTCCAACGAGTGCTCTCCAACGAATGGTCTATTTTGCAACGAATGCCTTGCTCTGCAACGAATGCTTCTACTCTGCAACTAATGCTCTGCTCTGCAACAAATGCTTCTACTCTGCAACTAATGCTCTTCTCTGCAACTAATGCTCTTCTCTGCAACTAATGCTCTTCTCTGCAACTAATGCTCTTCTCTGCAACTAATGCTCTTCTCTGCTGCGGTCTCTTTCAGCTACACCCGTGAACTACATTTCCACTGGGCGCTGGTCATTTACCGCCAGCACTAACGCGAGATATCTCTACTCTAATACTGTCCGCTACTCACTACTGACTGCTCTCTACTGGAGTTGTCCTCTAATTCTGCCCTGCGTAGATGTTACACCGTCTTCTATTGCTTGCTGACAACTGTAGCAATTAATACACCATCCAATAAGGTATCGTCTCTTATCCAGAAATATTTGCAATCAGCAAATATTTCTTGGAATAGTCGATCGCCATTATGTCAATGCCTTAATTAAATTCCACAGCTATCAGCGCGCGATCTAAAACAACCTCTCGAATACATTCTAGTTTTTCTGGAGTGCACAAACATGTTCGCCATTTTATACAAAACACTACACACCTCCCTCCACTCCAGAAAAACCCTTGTTGCTATTCCTTGGTGTTGTTTTTCTCTTGCTACTAACTGGGATTTCCATTTTCACCAGGTTTCTCCGTCTACGGCTAACCTTGTTGTATGTAAAACTTATTCGCTACTCACAGGTTCCGAATGCGACTGCGCCATTTAAGTATCCATATGCACGTCTATATACATTAGGACACGATGTTATTAAGTAATCAGAATAGCGAACAGTCTGCAACAACTCTCTCTCTACTTTACGTAATCGCAATTCCTATGCTGTTCTTTTCCAACGAGTGCTCTCCAACGAATGGTCTATTTTGCAACGAATGCCTTGCTCTGCAACGAATGCTTCTACTCTGCAACTAATGCTCTTCTCTGCTGCGGTCTCTTTCAGCTACACCCGTGAACTACATTTCCACTGGGCGCTGGTCATTTACCGCCAGCACTAACGCGAGATATCTCTACTCTAATATTGTCCGCTACTCACTACTGACTGCTCTCTACTGGAGTTGTCCTCCAAATTCTGCCCTGCGTAGATGTTACACCGTCTTCTGTAGCAATTAATACACCGTCCAATAAGGTATCATCTCTTATCCAGAAATATTTGCAATCAGCAAATATCTCTTGGAATAGTCGATCGCCATTATGTCAATGCCTTAATTAAATTCCACAGCTATCAGCGCGCGATCTAAAACAACCTCTCGAATACATTCTAGTTTTTCTGGAGTGCACAAACATGTCCGCCATTTTATACAAAACACTACAGATATAACTTCAAAAACTTCGATAAATTTTTTCTCGGAAAATGTAATTCAAAAAATAAATATGTACAAAGTATCTAGAGAAATGCTTAATTGAATTATAATAACATGGTATGCTTTTTAGTATGCCTTTAACTACTGAGTTGTTATAAACAGTAGCACAGCTTTCATCTAGATACTTTATTCATATTTATTTTTAAATAATAATAAATATACTAAAGATGAGTTTTACAATGACTATATAAACCAATCTTTTAAACACAAATATGTTCACATATAGAACATACTGATCTATTATTTCATTTAGCTCTCCAGTGTATTTTACTTTTTGCTATATTTTCACAATATCATGCAAATTCATCATAAAGCACTCTTTTAGGACATTTTGTATTGTTAGTGTTCTCCATGTCCAATCCAATAGAAAAGTAGTTCTATAATAGTAAATTGTATAGTATCAATACAACAAGGGAGAAAACATATTGATTGATTTTATAATTTTGATATTATGGTTTTAAAATTTTACAATGCATTCTGAAGTGAATTTTTTTAAATATTTTTGTGTTACATCAATAGGATGTCAATGTCTCACTTCCATACAATAAATGATAAAATACCAGCTCTACTTATAGCTATTTTAATTGTAATAGTTATTTTACTGTGATAAACCCTCTAGCTTTCAATTTGTTAAAAAGAGCAGCAACGTGTTGGATTCAAGATGCACATCTACATCTAAGATCCACCTTACTATTTAAAAAGCTATCAATATATTTTAATTGGTTTCAATTTTCTGGATGATAATCAGCCAAACTAAAAAATTCTGAAAATGTTTCTCTCATCATTGACTGTAATTCAACCCTAACTCGAAAACTTTGCATGCGAAAAAATTCTTGTAAAATAATATAGGCGCTATTGCATCTGAATGCAAAGCTACTTTATACTTAAAACAAAATAAAATTATACTATTCTGCAAGCACTTTCAAGAGACATACTTCATCTTCATAGCTCTAAGTGAATTAATTATATGCAATTATGTAAAGTTCAAGATTAATTGCTCCATTTTCTTGAGATCGTGAAGCATGTGTCATTGCAGTTGATAGCATTGCAATCCATTGCCATGAAGCAGGCTTCCTTCACTTTTCTTTTTACACCGTGCCTTTCTTTGCAGACCAGGCTGACATCTTTAGGTTCACACTGATGTTCTGTTATTTTTTGATGAATTGCAAAAATGGAATAATGTGATGGGTCTGACTGAGCTTTAATATATGCATATTTATGTTGTTGTAATCTGGTTTCTATTGCTGCCTTGGTCTCCCCATAATATGAGTCTCTACAATTAGCATGAGTGCATGCAATATTATAAACGGCTTGAGGAACATTCTGTAGGTTATTTTTTGAATTGGCAAAAGTATCATAATCATTAGCATTTAATGTAAATCTAGAATCCAAGATGAATTTTTGTTTTTAATCACTTTAAATTAAAATTTTCAACATCAAATTTTTACTACATTTTGATTTCGGTTTCATTAAACAGTTTATACATATTTTCCAAAGTTTCTGTCATAAAAATTGCAAAGAGAAATATTGGAGCAAGTATATATAAGTATGCATTCTTATTTAACACCAGTTTTCATCTCAGATACTTCATATTTTCCACCTGCAGTAATTTCCTCTCATTCCATCATGCAAAAACTATATATTCTAAATAAATTTTATGGGCTAACTAATTTTAAATATTGCCATAAATTTATGCAATTAGTTGATTCAAATACTTTGAACAAATCAATAAAAGCAATATATACATCATTCCTTTGCTTCCAACACCTTAATTCATGTTTCACTAAAATAATAGTGAGTCTGCGATAATCTTTCACATGTGACTGAAATCAACCTATTCAACAAAATTCTTGAAAGTAACTGTTCTGTAATGAATAGCAATGATATTGCATGGTAGAAACTGCAATCTTATTTATGAATTCATTTATTTCTAAGCAATTTCAATATTTTTGAAGTTAATATATCACCAGAATATTTTAAAACTTCTTCAAGTATCATCAGGACTTGCAGTTTTTCCATTTTTAGAATATAAAGAATTGTATGACATCATAAAACTGGATATCTATATCCAAATTTAAATGAGTAGTTGGTCAAAAGAATTCTTCCACCTATTTACAATACCATTGTCATCATACAATGTCATTGTTGAATTTCATAGGATTGTGATATCATTTTTTAAGTTCATATGTTACTTTTAATGAATAAAGGAAGTATCAAAATGACTATGATCATCAAATATTGTCAGTCAGTTAAGTTCATTCTTTAAATTGCTCCATATTTAATTTGCTATTTTGTCAAGCAGCAATTCTGGATGCTTTAATTTAATAATAAGGTCATTGTCAGAAAATGATTCATGATTTTTTTTTTTGGTAAACTCAAGCATATAATTATTTGTTTTTCCTTAGAGAATTTTATGTCTAACTTGATAGTCTTAAAAGTCCAAATTAGCAATTATAACATTTAATAGCTGTTGAAATTTAGCATAAATAGTCACATTAATTTTGGAGCATAATAATCTATGATTCATCTAACAAACTGCACTTATAAATGCTCATGTAATATGAATTCTTATATGTAATATAGCATGGATGTATCTATATTTTTATCCTGTTTTTTTCTGCCTAAACAATGTGTTTGTGATATATGTTGCTTAAAAAGTTAATAACAGTAGTTAATTTGAGTTACCAAATTTTAGTCAGTCTATCAATTGTGTCAACATGTATATTAAAATCTTCTAGAAGAAAACTTCAACCTTTTAATAGTATTGCTGTAAGACAAGTTTTACTAGGAGCATCTATATTAATCTTAAATCTTGACAGCTCCTTATTCAATAGTGCTAATATCTATTTAGGTCTTGAAAAGTTTGTATCAAGGAAAGTTTACACATTCTATATGCCTATATTTTAAAAAAAAAAAAGATTTGTAATATTTACTATGATACTATCACTGCTTTCTGTTTTATTACTAGCACTGCTAATATCATTGTTATCATTTTAATGAGTAATCTATCAGCAATAAACTAGCCAGATTGTGTGTGGCATGTCATTTCTAGCTCACACTTTCTCTATTCTTTTCACTTATGATACAGATAGGAGATCCATAAATATAACTGTCTAAATATAAATATTTTCTCAGATAAAACTCCTGCTTCAAATCATTACTAGCTCAAGTAATAATCATAATTAAGAACTGCAAGTAGTTTTTTTTAAAAATTCTCAATAGCTTGAAATAAAAAACAGGAAATAGAAATCAGAATTGTTATGCATGTAGTTAAAGGATGAAAAAATTGGTGCACAAACACAAATTCCTATTGTTGCAGTTGATATAAGGTGGTGACTGATAGGATAGTGGTGGCTATAGTTATTAAAGAAGCAAAGACATCAAAATGTATAGGTACTGAACTGAGTTCAG
Organism: Epiperipatus broadwayi; assembly: GCA_028023455.1. Taxonomy (NCBI): domain Eukaryota; kingdom Metazoa; phylum Onychophora; class Udeonychophora; order Euonychophora; family Peripatidae; genus Epiperipatus; species Epiperipatus broadwayi. Next base: position 2,074,003 of record JAQFVV010012393.1, on the reverse strand, counting down.
ACCTATTTGACTATATAAGCTACTGAGCTTGGATTAAAAATATTATGGTGTTTTCAATTTAGGACTCATAGTTTTGTAGTTAAGTAGAAATAAAAGGTGGTTGTTGGAGGGTTGCATTAGATCCTAAGATCTAGGTGCAGTGCTCTCAGATCCAAGGCTCCTCACTGATGAAGGCCACAAGCCAGAAACTAGTCTGGGGATATTGGATGAGTAGGCACTAGATGAGGATTTTATGCACAAGCCTTCTGGCATCCATTGATTACTCTGGCTGGCACTGAGTGGCACTACTGTATGGAGAGTTTTGCCTGTTTTAATAACACATGTGTAAGCATAAAAAATGGTGATCATGTGATGTTTAGTGGTTTAAAAAATCGTTGTTGTATACTAGAAAAAAATTCAAAAACTAAAAAGTAATAGGGAAAACCTGATTTAGAATAAAAAATCTTGCTTAAAAAAAGATAGCTAAAAATTGTTTTTCTGCTAATTTAGTTTTATCAAGAGTCATGTTTTTGAAAAAATATCTTTTCTTTTTTTTACTTCATAAAAGTATGTTCATCAATATTTTTTTAAGTGTAGAGCCAAAATTTTTCACTAAAGCTAATAGCCATTAAATTCTAAGTAATGTAATATATGGATTCATTTTTTTTTTTGTCTGAACACAAATAAAAGCAATTAGATAATTAAGTACTGAGATACAATGAACAAATGTTAGTATTTCTTCGTCATTGATGCTAGTTTGACGTTGCTTATCTTTCTTTTTCTCAAAGCTACAATATTTAGAGTTCTTAAACTTTTTTTACTCTCGAAAAATATATTGAATTCTGGGATTGGATAAAGTTTTATTTTTTATCGCTACGTTATTAATATTGTATAAATATATATTTTAAAAAAAGGCAATTCGACCTACTCTTATTTGTTGACATTTATTTCTTTTAAAATAAATGAGTATTTTATAAATAAAAACTTTTGACCTTATCAAACAAAAAATGTTTTAAATACTAGTTTATTTTTAAAATTATATTTATTGACATAATAAAATTGTACAGATGAATAATAAAAACACTTTGTTAATGTTGGCTCATCCATTGCTGACGTTGGTCTGGTAGATGTATTCCAGAGCCTGCACTAGCAGGTTGATATATGAGTAAATACGTACTATTTTGTTGGTATTGCCCACCCCTTTTGAGGTTGACCCAATAATGCTAATTTATCAGCTGGGATACATGTAGTGTGAAATCAGTGCCTCTCTAGTAGAATCCGACATGTTGCAACATAGACTACTTCTTCCACAATACACTACAATGTGGATATATCAGGTCCAATATTCATGTAGAGTCTGTGGGCCATACTAGTAGGCTCCATGTATTATTAAACAAAAATCTAGAGGATAGAATCTTGTCCTTGTTTTGAAGAGCTTTGAGCCTATCGCAAAATATAGCATTGGGGTCCGGGGTTGGTTGTGTGAACTTTGTCCAGCACCTTGTGTACCAAAAAGTGTATGTCAGGAAGATAGATAACCTGATAATTGTAAAGTCTCCAGAGAAGAGACAACCCCTGATGTCCAGGATTTTATCCACTGCTATAATGCAGTGTTGAGAGATGACACTTCGAATACTGTTATAGCCTGGAAATATATTTAACAGATGATTAAAGGTCTCCTCTCCTCTAGAACAGGCATGACAAATTGGGTCTATTTTATTTAAAAACCGCTTGTAGTATAAGAATGTATTAGTTGGCATGGAGCCCATATTCACCTTGATCAGATAATCCAAAAGTTTGGGCTCCAGTAGCAGATATTTAAATATTGTGGTGATTTTATGATTGCTATACCCTAGGTGAGCATAAATAACTGTATTTTCAGGATTCAGCAGGCGATGTGCCTGCCAGATGTTGATTTTATCATTAAACTCTGTTGTTGAGTGTCCGATGTATAGAGATTGTTCTTTAATAATGGTGTCAAGCCATGTGTGTTTACTGGGGGGAGGTCTGTCAGTAGGTATTACAGTCTCTATAATATCTGATAGGGGGTATTTTTTCCCAGGTTTACTAAAAGTGAATGCCCTTTTTGTTTACACTAAATAAATTTGAGGATGTCAATTTCCAATTTTCTGTATATATAATATTTTAAATACAAGTATATTTTATATACCTGGAGTCTAGATATAACAGAGGGGATCTGAACACCCTCTTTCAAGCTCCCTTCAGACATCCACTCTATCTCATACAACCGATACACAAAACTACACACATGTGAAAAAGATAAAATGATCTCCAATATAAGTATTTTGTGCTGAACCTGCACTCATCAGTTGGTCCAGATTATCATCTCTCACATTGATTATATATGTGTGTGAGAGATAATGATCTGAACCAACTTAATGAGTGCTGTTCATCATGAAATAGTATATTGGAGATTATTTATTTTTTTCACATGTGTGTGGTTATGTGTATCGATTGTATGGTGTTAGAGTGGATGTCTGAATGAAGCTTAAAAGCTTGTGTTCAAATCCCCTATATTGTATATATCAGGAGTGGCCAACTTTTGTGTTCATAAGATCTACTTTTTATTTTTAAAATGTGTTGCGATCGACTCCTTGTCATAGGCGTAGTCTAAGTGGAGGGAGGTGTGAAATACACACTATTTTTATATATCTATCTAGTAACAAATAACAATTATTTAACGGGCCAAAAAACTCATGTCCGGGGGAATTAAAACAACATGAATAATTATTAACAATATTTATTAATTCAAATTAGCTACATTAAATCAAGATTAAAAATATTATTTTCAATAATGATATGACTTAGTGGACTTCACCTATCTAGAATTGAAAAAAAAAATTAGAACAAAAACAAAAATAAAAAAAACTTGAAAATCTTGACTTAATTTGTTTCACTCGTTACCCGACAGCTCTTGCCAGATTGGTCTCGCGATCGACCAAATATGGCTTTGCGATCGACCGATAGATCATGATCGACTTGTTGGATACCCCTGGTATATATAATAATATACATTTAAAATACAATTAAATTTATTATAACGGCTCTATATTTATAAATTTATAAATTTTTCAAACCGGTTTAATTATTTAAAATACCAAGATTTATAATAAAATTGTATTAAATTCAGAACATAAAAAATGTAATATATTATATATTCAGAAAATAAAAATACTGTATAATGTATTATATAAGGATGGACTACATTTTATCTATCTTCAAAATAGCTGTGAGCAACTTTTAAAAAAAAACACACATTGCATGTTTTAATGTAACATGAGTAGAATATTAGAATAAGTAAATTAGTTTAAATAAATGTATTCTTAAAATTTTATTTTTTCTGGTCTCTATACTTAAAAATTAAAAGTATTTTTTTTTATATCTATCCAGATCGTAATATATCACTTTTATTCACGTTAATACAAGATTTTCAAGTGACCCTTATAAAATGCTTATTCATAATTAAATTTAATTTTGGAAGAGAACTGTTTGCAAGCAGATTTCCATTACTTAAAGTAAAACTTTCAGATGAATTATGTATGAGAGAATTTTCTAATACAAAAAAAATAGCCTCAAACAATGTTGGTAGCAATAAATGATAACAAGACTCAGCATGAGCATGGTATTTTAGAAATGTGAGTTATATTCTCAATCCAGGTAATATTAATAGCTTATTATTAATTATTATTAAGACCATAAAAGGATTTAGAGAAATTCATTACTTCTAAATATACATAAATTAAATGTAGTGAATTGCATCATTAGTGAAAATAACCTAATATGTTTTATTATTTATTAAATATGATACATTTATAGATAAACTGTTTGAAAATGGCATTCCTTTTTTGCTGCTTTCTTGCCTTACAGGCCCATTTTTCCCAGCCTTTTATTATATTAAGTTCTTATACTGAAGACCTGTACCATTATTACTATTTATTGGAAATTCTCTTTATTACTTATCTAAATACATGGCATGGCACTGATGATGGCCACAAGCCAGAAATTAGTCTGGGGATATTGGATGAGTAGGCACTAGATAGGGATTTTATGCACAAGCCTTCTGGCATCCATTGATTACTCTGTTTGGCACAGGGTGGCACTACTGTATGGAGAGTTTTGCCTTTTTTTGCTAAATACATGGGTGAGAGAACATACAGGTATTACTGACATCATTGAAATAATTAAGAGATTGGATTTGAATTGGGCTGGACATACTGTTAGAAGAGATTATTTTAGGTGGACAGTTGAAATCTTAAATTGGGTATCAAGAGATTTAAAAGATATAGAAAGTGACCACCTTTGAGATGGATATATGAAATAAGGAAGTTTGCTGGCATGATGTGAAAATAGATTGAACTTGATAGCCCTTCATCTTGCAGTGGATTGATAAATGATGATGGTGATGACATCTAATTTGATAATCTGAATTTATATTCTATACATACCAACAACAAGAAAGTTAACCATTTTTATAATATTCCTTCACCTACAAAACTACTAATATTCACAATGTTCATTAGCCCTTATGTTATTCTTACAATCTAAAATTAAATAAATAACATTTAAAATATTCAAAAGTCTTATATTAAAATTTAATGTGAACATTATTTAAAAGTAGTTGAAGTTGAAATTTAAATTTTTAAAAATATGGTCACAAATTAAACTATAGTTAAGTCATTCATATTTGGGAATTACTTCCCTAATTTTTTGGGAAAGATTGGGGAAATATTTATTTTATTTATTGCTTTGCTTTTCTCTTTTAATCTATTTTATAAAATAATTTCAAATTTTCCATTGTGTGCACTATATTGAATCTATACCTGATAGATGTAAATATAACATTAGTGTTATATGTAATTATTGTAATTATTTTGAAAAATTATGAAAAAGTATCAGGAAAATAAAATGCTGTTTCATGTGGCTCATTAACTGGAAAACAATGTTTAAACGCAAGTGCAGTTAACAGGATATAGGCAAGTGGCTATTTCTGTTACAGTCTTAAAAAATGTAATTTTGTAATTTGTATATGATTTTATTTTACAAAAAAATCAAGTCAGATATCACATGACCTAATTTAATAAGCTTGTATTTACAAATGTTATATATAGAGCTCACAAAACAAGCTCTTAACAAGATTTGCTTAAATATCCTATCCTTCACTGATGACATCAGTAGGAGAAACCAGTCTGGGATTGGGGATATTCTGCAAAGCTTGTTAAGAGCTTATTTTGTGAGCTCTATATATAACATGATTTTATTTTGTATGGTATGTATAAATTGTATAATTAAGTTTTAATATTTTAAACTAAGATTTCTTACATTTTAAATTAATACATTTTTTAAATAAGTAACTTTAATAATTATTATTATTCATTTTTATTAGATGTTTTGATCATTAGTTAAAATATATTATGCTAGAAGAGATTATTTACCATCACAATTCATAAGGTTAATAAAATTATTAAATAAAAATGTGATTTTGAATGAAGCACTTAGGCCTGGCATTGATGAAATCTTTATAATGTGTAAATTTCAAATATTGCATTAAAATTAATTTAAATAAGTACTATTTTTTATAAAAATTATTTTAGTTATAATTTTTGTAGATAGAATAATCATTTTCTTGTATTTTTTCTTTTTACTACCCTGTAATTTATAACTATTAATTAAAGGTATGTTTGTTTATACTGTTAATATTTAAACTATTTATTGTTAACATTTTTATCTTATTATTTAACATAGAGTAAAATATCTGATTCCCACATATAATTTTTACAATATTTAACATTTTTATTAATCTCTGACATTTCAATTTTGATGACTATCAATATATTTTTCAGAAACTTAAATATAAAAATTTAAATAAATATTAACTTGGTAAATAATTAGCATAAAATATGGATATATGTATGTATGTGCAGTTATAAATGTGTATGTAAATATATTTGTATATGTGCTTAAATTTAATAAATAAATTTTCAAAATTTAAAGCATAGCGAGGTAAAATTATGATTTATATATATTATAAAATATAATGAGGAAAAAATGTTATATATTTATGATTGGATATTATATATTATTCTTATCTTCTCCTGTTCACTTTATTTGCAACTTTCTTCATATATTCATATATATTAAACTTTTCTATATATTCTCCTCATATACACTTCAATGCAATTTTTATATAATTCCTCATTTATTTTCCTAAAAGGTGAAAGTTATATAAGAGCTCTGATGAAGACTGCAGGACAATCGAAACTGTAAGGAAAATAAAGGAGGAATTATATAAAAATTACATTGAAGTGTATATGAGGAGAGTATATAGAAAAGTTTAATATTATATGTTGAAAAATTTAATTAATTATAGATATGTAAATATATTTTTTTTAATAAACATATAAAAGTAAAAAATATTGAAATGGTAAACCAATATGTAATTTTTATATTTAAGTTTGTTAAATTGTCAAAATACCAGGCATTACTTTTAAAATTATATGCCTGCAAAAATTGAATATGGAAAGTAGGCATTTCTTTTATTATATATTAAACATTCATAGTGTTTATTGAGTCACTTTATACATACATAAATGTATTTAACATATTGATTTCTTGACAGCTTAACTATTACCAAAATATCACAAAGGAACCAATTAATATTTCACCCATGAGATAGTGGCTTTATTAAGTCCACTTTTGTCACTGCAGCCATAAATTCAGTAATTATTAACTATGTAATACATAATTTATGTTTGCCAACATTTACAAAAATCATTGACTAATAAATTCCATTTATAAAGAAGATGGGTGTCCTGAATCTCCCATAATTCTTCAAACTGTAGGATTTGGTTGAATATTCAAAAGAAGGATCTTGATTTGGGATCATTTTTAGATGAAGAAACTATCTCTTGAATTATTGGAAAGTTCAATCTATATAACAGCTTTTTATACATTTTGCCTAGTAAAAAAATATATAAAAGAATGGGAAACTAAAATAGACTTAAAAAACTAGTCTTTATGCTAATTTCAAATAATATCTATAAATATTTTAAGATAATTTTTTTATATATATTTAATTTCACAAGACGCAGGTGAGATCAATTTGAAGATCAGTTTTTAATATTCGCTTGCAAAAAAAAATCGTTTGAAAAGCTTATTTTAGAAAGCATCCGAAAGAATAAAAAAATTATCTAGTAGAAAACTTACATTTTATAATAAATTAAAAATAGTATAATCGCTTAAAGATATTAAAAATGCCATTATAATATTCTATATTTATAATCGAAAATAAAAGTTTTTAATAGAAATAATATGTTCCCTTTTTTTTTTTTTTTAATTAAAAGGAAAAAAAGAGTAAAATTTGAATAAATAGAAATATATTTAAAATAAAGAATATTTAAACCTTTTTTTCTAAAGTATAAATAGAATTACAGTACATCGTTGCACTTTATAGTAGATGAATTAACTGATAACTCAGTGATCTAAATGTGGTCTATTTACTTACTCTTTACTCTATACAATGGGCCTTGTCTAATCATGGAGATTACTAAATATTATTTTATATATATATATGTGTCTGTATATATTGGAAATAAATATTAGATCATCTGATAAAAAAATAAAATCTGACCAGTGTTAATGCGCAAATCATTAATTTTTTGCCAATACAAGAAAAAGGAGAAATAGCAATGTCTGTGTGTTAACGTTTGTTATGCCGGAGTTATGGAAATCACATCAGATGATTTAGTATTTACTACCGTTATATAAGACTCGTAAGGGGGTATATTAGAACAGTGAGTTTTCCCCCTAAAGATAGAAGAGTAATTATAGAAAAGTACTACAACCAAGCACTTGGTTATTATTGATGGCGGTTGCTATTGCTTGCCCTCTCCTAAATAAATTACATAAGCTCAATATTTAGTGCCATATTATAAACTTTAATGCATCTTTACATTAATAAAATATAAGTTATAACATAACGCTTATATATATATACTAAAGTCTTTAAATAATTTTGAATTTTTAAGTATATACTCTAATAAAAAATTTAATATTATTTAAGTTTGAATAAAATATAATTGAAATTTTGAAGCTTCAACATATCTTCCCTTAAATTTGTTTGCTTTTTTTATTTATTATTAAGTGATTTCACCAAATGCATTTATGATTTTAATTTTCCAGAAATAAGCTTTCTAAAAAACAAACCAGTTTTTATGTATTATAGTACAATACCATTACCAAAGCCAGCTTGAAAAGCTAGTATTTACAAAAATGAAAATAAACTGACTTTATTCAATACCAACCATACATTTTTTTAAATTTTTATTTTAAAACCATTATAAAACATTTGCAAAAATTTATAATTCAGAGTGAATATAAAATAATCTTTATGATATACTATATACAAAAATAATCAAAAACAGATGGCAAATTTGAAATAATATGGCTTAAAACAATAAACCAGCTAATAGTAATGGTGATAAAATAATTTATTCTGGAAATCATATATAATGTTTGGGTGAGTAAAACTAATAAAGATGTCTAAATACCACGTTTTAATTATACTTGTTCTGAATGGAAATTTGAGATCGTATACATAAAATATAACAGGAGACACTCCTAACTTTTAAAAAATGAATTTGTTTTCATTAAAATATAAAAAAACTGTATGTTTAGCATTTAATTTTATATTTACATTTATATTGTGATTTTTTTTTTCTGTTTAAATGATTGCTTTAGAATGATAACTTTAGTTTTAATAATGCATCTAGGATGAATTGTTCCTAAATTCACTAATTGAAATATAACTACAACAAAACAATTATTTAATAAAAAGCATACTGGAGCAAATTAATTTGTTTTAGCAAATTCTACTAGACAGAGGCAAAACTCTCCATACAATACTGCCACTCAGTGCAAGTCAGAGTAATTAATGTATGCAGTAAAGCTTTTGCATAAAATCCCAATCTAGTGCCTACTCATCCAATATCTCCAGACTGAGTTTCTAGTTTGTGACTTTCTGGAGGGTTGCATTAAACACTAAGATCTAGGTGCAGTTTTTTTCAAATCCAATGCTCCTCACTGATGAAAGCCATAAACTAGAAACTAGTCTGGGGAAATTGGATGAGTAGGGACTGGATAGGGATTTGATGCAAAACCCTTCCTGCATCCATTGACTACTCTGGCTTGCACTATCTTTCCCAATAAGATTATGGTGACTGTGGTTATTAAAGAACCAAAGACACCAAAAAGTATTGATGCTAAACTGAGTTTAAATTTGTATGACTATACAAACTAATGAGTTTGAATTGAAAATATTATTGTTTTCATTTTCAACTCAAAGCTTTATAGTTGGCTAATAAGGTAAAAGGTGGTTTCTGGGGGGGGGGGTGCATTAGATCTTAAGATCTAAGGGTAGTGCTCTCAGAGTCAAGGCTCCTCACTAATGAAAGCTACAAGCTAGAAAATAGTCTGGGGATATTGGATGAGTAGGCACTAGATAAGGATTTTATGCAAAAACCTTCCTGCATTCATTGATTACTCTGACTTACACTGAGTGGTGCTACTGTATGGGGAGTTTGCCTCTATGTAAACAATTTGTATAAACATAAAGAATGGTGATCATGTGATGTTTAGTGGTTCAGTCAGATTCTACTATATATAAGCTGCTGTAAACAAGTTTTATCATTAACAACTCATATCGAAAAAGGCTTTAAAAATAAATTAAAAAACTGGTAAGACCTTTTTTATCTAATCTCAGCTTATGATTCCTGGAAAAATGATCTTCTAAAAGTTTCCAGATTTCTTAAATGAAAGAATCTATTAATTTACTTGACAAAATGTCTTCAACAAAACAATTCAAGTGAAACTAAAAACTAACTGTAATAGATACAAAATTTTAAAGAGCAATCTTCCTTTAGAGTTCTGATCTCTCATTTTCTTTATTTAATATATTCATCAGTGATCTTTCCAAAACAAAATGCAGGAAATTCATGTTATTGATATTGCTTTAACTTTTCAAACCAAATTATTTCCTGAAATAGAGAAGTTTCTCAATAAGAATATGAAAAAATTTGTAAATCTTTTTCAAAGATTGGAGTTTTATTACTAACCCAATGAAGACAATATGCTTAAATTTTCATTTAAACAACAGGGGAAGATTTTTTTATCTGAATGTAATATTTTGTAATAAGAAATCGAAACACAATTCTATTCCATACTATGCAGAGTAATCTTGAATTGTCCTAACTTATTTTTATCATTTAACTAATATCAGATCAAAATTAATTTTTAGGAATAACCTTCTCAAAAAACTATCTGATATAGGATTGTGGTGCAAATACTTTACAGATAGCTTCCTTAGAACTAGTATATTAATGTTAGGGAATAATATCCATAGGGAATAATATCCTTTGTCTGGTAAAAAAAGTTCACCTACTAATCTTCTGGATAATCAATTAAATATTACCATGATAAAAGATTATTGGCATACTTAAATATTATGTCCTATTTTTTAAGTCAATATTTTCACAATAGGATAAATCATATGTCATATTTCACAATAAGAATAGCATATGTCTGGAGTGAGATGTTTGATGAAATTTCTAAGTTATCTGATCCCTTGTTATGCAGCCAGTTACTCAAAATCAAATAACTCAATTTTCCTGCATCTGGCTGAGATTGTTTTTTTAAGGATTAATAATTTAATTATGCTTTATTAAATTATCTTTCCTTTTTTTTAATCTCTTAAAGATAAATTAATTACTTTTAATTATATTACAAATATAACAAATAATAGCAAATCCAAAATATGGTATTTTACATTTTTGTATTATTCAAAATAAAGTATATGCATATATATTTCATTAAAAAAATTTATAAGTTTACTAATATTGCATATGTCTATTAAATTTAATAAATTTAGCAAAATCTGAATGCATAATAAGTATGTCAAATTTTTTTATTTCTTACATTTTAATTCCAATTAATAATTTTTCACTTCTAAGTATTATGTTATTTAAGGATTCTTTTTTAAACAAAAAAATAAAGAAAGAAAATGCTCATTATGTCTGAAGATTACATAAGTTTCTTTAATTGTCAGATTAACATAGTTGATTTACTATTGATAAATGTTCTTCGTATACTAGAGATATATATGAGAAATGTTTGTCTGGCTAACTGATAAGTGCTAATTGAACACGAAATGCAACCTGAGGATCGGTCATTTGTCCTTTATTATATCTTTATTCATATGACTTTAAAAGAATATCTGGTAGTGTGAAGGTTATTTAATATATTTATATTGAAACAATATTACATTTAATCTCCTGACTAAAATTTAAAAAATGATCATAGATTTTAAACATTTAATTTAATCTATCTTAAACTAGATCCATCTTTCCTTTTATTCACTTTTCTAGTTATCAATCATTATATCTTTATCAAGTGATTTTATATCTTTTAAATTTAATATTTTTGTCAATAGATGTTTACCTGTCTTCTTACTATATTATCACTTCCCTTTTCTTCCATCTTAACTTAGATTATTGGTTTCTTTCATAATAACTCTCATGTAAAATATTACCTTTATAAGACCAAATCAATTATTTATTTATTTTTTCTCTATATAACTAAAAAAAAGGCTCTTGACTTAGATAAATAAAAATACCATAAATAATTAGATAAATTCATGTGTGTTTTCATTCCTAGAATGAATATTAAATCCTTCACTGAACTATGCAATTGGAAACTTTCTAGTAATTTGAAAACATTTCTACAGTATAAAAAAATAGCATAGAATATTTTTATCACCATGTTGGTACAAACTAAGGTCATCTACTATTAATAAGCTGATATCTATAACAGAAACTCCTCTACTGACAATAATTCTATCTATGAACTTTCCTCATCACTAAATAGTAATCTAGGCACAGAATTCTATCTGGTGTTATCCAAAATTCACCACTTTTTCTAGGTGCTACATAAATTGCCAAAACTCTATCTATGAACTTTCCTCATTATTAAATATTAATTTAGGCTCATGAGATTTTATCTGGTGTTATGCAAAGTTCACCACTTTTCTTAGGTGCTACATAAATTTCCAAAAGATTACTTGAATATCCAGACTCAAAACTCACACATTATATAACACTCAGACATCAAAAAAGTGTATATCATCATCCCATACTATGATTAAAAATCCATACACAACATTCTCAACTTTAATATATTATTTTTACTGTTTATTTGACTTTAAAATTCCAAGAAAGCATTCTTACCTTGTGTTTTTATGATTTCATAGAGATCTATCTCCACATTTTTTCAGTTTTATATTTGTTACTTTTGCTTTCCAACAAGCAGATGATATACCAATCTTTAACTGATGTTTGTTATATAGTTTAATTTCCAAAAGGTTTAATTTTATAATTTATATTACACTGAATAATATTTCATTGCATCTTTTTCATAAATCATTTATCTTTTTATAAATTTGGGGTCATTAAGAGATTAGCCTTTCTTGTCATCCATACAAAGATCAATTTTTATATCTGTTTCAGTGATTATAGTGTCCTCTTTCATGTCAATTTAGGATATTTTTACCATCCTTTGGTTATTACTTATTTCTTCACACTGGACTGGATTTTTCTTTCATTCATGTCAATTTAGGATTTTTTTACCTCCTCAGGTCCGATTGCTTATTCTTCACACTAGAATCGATTCTCTTTTTTACATTTTTTTTTTACTTTAACCCTATGGATGTGGTGATAAAGTGATTTATCAGGATCTGCGATGTTCCTTACCACAGTATTCAAGTTTTTTTTTCTAAACTACCTGTCTTTTTCTCTTGCTTCTGTTACACCAGTATAATTGAAATCTGTAGGTATCACATTCTTACACCCAATTGTAGTTTATTTATAAATTTTATTTGGTAGATTTCTTCTCTACCCATACCTTTCTGATTTTTCAAGCTCATGTCATTGGCATTTAAAAATTTAGCTACCTGCTCTATAATTATTTTTTGTACTTAAAATAATTTGCTATATTTTAAAAAGCAGATTGTTAAAAAATAATTTTTATATGTTCTTCCATCATACCATAATTAATCATCATCTTTAATTTTGACACATTGCATTTGATAAATTGGATCTAGCTTTCACCACTCTGCACTCAAAATTTTTCCTGCATTTTCTGATACCAAATCTCTTCATTATGCTTTTCTGCCCCAAAATTGCTTTAAAATAGATTTTCTATATTCTACTTATGAGGTGGATTTTTTTAATTAATGAGTTCTACCATTCATTAGAGGAGTTTATAGGTGATCATATCTACTGCCAATTGCTCTTTTTCTTTCATCTGCTTTAATTGGAAATAATTTTCTAAGCTATGTGAGTGATGCTACTCTGAATCTTAGGAATTCTAAATTGACCTATCTCTGTGGCATCATTCTTAAAAATATTATTTGTCCTAATCTTCTTTATGTCCTCTTTTTTACACTTCCTTCTGATTTCTTTTATCCATTCTTTAAAGCAGGTTTGAGTCTCTTCTTTCATTTTTGCATAATCAGCTTCTATCTTTCTTATTGTGTTAATTACTTTTTTCTGGGTCTCCATCACACTTTCTTAGATGGCTTTCCAACATTAAATCTCTCATTTTCTGATAGTATAGTCTGAGTTCATTCTTCACTTTCTCTTTTTAATTCATTTTTAGCTTTCAGTTTTCTAATTCTTTTTATATCCTGCAAATTTTCTTGAATTGCACTAGTCAGCACATATTTTTCTTTCTACAATTTTAATCTCCTGCTACACCCATTCTAGTACTCATAATACTATTTCTTTTTAGTTTACATTCATATCGGCCTTTCAAACCAATTGTGCAAATGCTTTGTGAGTGTTAAATAATAAATGAATGCCTTCTGATCAATACAATATAAAAATAAATGCTTATTTATTTTTCTTTTTAGATGTTTTTCATGGCCTTTTGTATCATCTTTTGATTCACAGGGATCACCTCCACATTTTTTGTACTGCTTTCTGATTTTTTTCACACTCTCCAGTATTTCTTGGAATCTCAAATTATTTCTCTACATTTCTTCCATGATTTTTTTTATTTTCTGTTTGCATTTCTTGGAATTTTGCATTATTTTTCTGTTACATTTTTTGCATATTTTTTTTTATTTTCTGCCTGCAGCATTTCTAAAAATTTCATCTCATTTTTTTTTGCTGCATTTTTTAAATATTTTTCTTAAAATTTCTGTTTGCATCTCTTCAATCAATAAGTGAAACATTCCAACATCAAAAATGACATTTTTTGCACTGTCTCTACTGTCTGTTGAATTTTTTTTAATTTCTTGCTGTTTCTTCCCTATCAGCTGCCCTACCTTTTATACTGTCTATTGCTCTATATTTGATTACTGTTTCATTTGCTGCTTTATCATTTTTGATGTTGATCTGGCTATTATTGATTTATTTCTCTTTTTTATTTTTATTTTTTTTCCAGTTGTTTATATCTAACAAGAACAAAATAAATGCTCTTATTTATGATTTGTTCTTAATTCATTAAGACAAATAGCTACTCCAATCCTCAAATGCACTTCATCTTCAAATCTAAATATCTCCCCAAAACCCACCTGCCTATTTTTTTCCTCACAGATCTAACTTATTATATGCCTTTATTTTCTTCTATTCTGAATATATCAATGATTTCTTTTATATGATTCTCAACATAAAACACTTTTTTTTTCAGGGTATATTAGGATATAGAGTGGTCATAAAGACAATCTATTTATATGACAAATATATAATGTTTATCATACAAATTACATGATGAACCTTTATTATTCAAGTTATATGGCTTCATTCTATTATGACAAGTTAAGTAGTTAAATATAATAATGAAACAAAATATCAATAATCATCAGGTTGCATTGGGTTACCATTTATGACTATATGTGAAATGGAATAAACTAGGTATTCCAAAAAAAATTATACATTGCAAAAGTTCACCGAAAAGTAAATGATGCTCAAGCTATAGAGTATATGACACAAAATTAGCATCAATTATCTCTAGTTTATCGATAATTTGTATATGAAATATATAAGTATGTAATGGCACTGACTAGTTCTCTGTCATTTTATCAATGCTAATGAAAATTATTGATACCCAAAATCTTTTTATACTATTTATCTACTGGTCAGCTTAAGAGTAATGTGATAATAATGATTAGTTTATTATGAGCTATAATTTTAAAGTATAGATCCATAATTATCACATAATTACTCTTATTCCCACTACTATTCATTATGTCAGATAATGCTAGATGTTTAAGAAGTAGACATTAGTTATGATGTGGATAACTAATAAATTGATATTCAATTATTTCACCATGAAATAACAAAATTTAATCAAGTATCCTACTACTAATAATGCATAGAAAAGAGAAAAGATACATTCAAAGACATTAAAATTTGAATAAAACAAAATACTTTAATAATAAAAAAAAAAGAAATGCAAACAGGATTTGAATATTTCTTAAATAAGTTTACATCATTTAAGAATTCAGTTATTATAGTACTAACTTTATGCTATATTTTATCTAGAATTTTCTCAAAATAAGTAGTTTTAACACGCAAGTGATATATCTTGCTACCATGTGCCTTAAATGTAAAATGTCTAATAAAAACACATATTCACTAACAATAATATATATACAATACAATTTCTTCTAAACTAAAACTACAGATAAAGTTAAATAATAACAATAAAAAATGCTTTATAAATCTAATATTAATAATAATATATAATATTCAAATTTATTTATTAAACACAGGGATCATATGTAATTAAAAAGAAAGGATTTCCACCTTTAATATATGCACTGTGCTATCTTATAATAGCTCAATAATGTCATGTTAAGTATTGAGAATACTATCAAACACAAGATAGAGACTTTTGAAAAGATAAGAATGATTCTCTTATTTTTAAATCTATTTTCTAATTCTCAAACTAAGATGCTTCAGATTGGTTTATATAATTAAAAAGTAGTTTAAAGATAAGAGAGCTCCTCTTATCTTTTTAAAAATATCTATCTTGTGTATGAGTTTAAAAATATCCTTAGTCCTCAACATGACATTGTTGAGCTATTATAAGATCAGAGCAACACATATATTAAAGATAGAAATTCTTTCTCTTTAATTATTATTATTATTATTATTATTATTATCATTATTATTATTATTATTATTATTATTATTATTATTATTATTATTAATAATAATAATTGAATATTGCATAGAATTAGACCAAATAAAATTATCATCTCATCTATGCACTTTTGATTTTTAACTTTTGAGTTTAAAAAATGTGCACCTTATTTTAATACATTCTCTTGAGCAGTCTGATCTTTTTTCTTGAAGAGATGTCTTTGATTCTTTTTGGGGCTCTTCTCTTTTCCTTACAGTTCTTTTCAAATTTTACTCCTTTAACTTTCACACACACTTTCTCTCTTCTTATTTTACATAATTTCTAGTTCATGTATATGTGAAAAAAGGCATTCAAAGTTAAGACTGAGTCATTTGGTAGATTCAACAGGCTTTTATTAGACAGATTCCAAAGAGATTTCTTTTCAACTAAGTAGCAAGGCAAGCTTACATCCTAGCAGATTGGTGCAGCTGGTGGACTGGTTTAAGTCTAGTGCTTCATTCTTAAATTTCCAATAACACAATAAAGTTTTTTCATTATGCTATAATAGACTTTTTTTGTTCTTCATAAACTATCAGAAACTCCTTTAAAATAAGTTGATTTACTTTTTTTTTTTAATGAAACTAAGCTTTGAATACTTTTTCAAATAACAGTGTAACATCAAATCAAACAACAATTTTTTAATTTTTGATAAGCAGTTAATTTCACTGTACTTGGCTGTTTTTTAAGATTAACAATTTAAATATGACTCATTAAATCCTCCCCTCCTCTAAAAATAAATTAATTACCTTTAATTAATTCCCAAACTAATAAACAAGATAATCCTCTTGCAAATCAATAATACAATTCAATTTTATATTTTTGTTCTTTTTTTTTTAAATTTAAAATGAATTATATATATATTCATTAAAATAAGACAATGCTTAGACAATCCCACTACCAATAACAATTAACAATCTCAATCTGTTGCTAAGGCAACCTCTTTTTAACAATACAATCAAGCTTACTAAAATTGTTTAAGTCCGTTAAAATAGGTAAATTTAGCATAACTTACAATACATATTAAGTTTGTCACATTTCATTTCTTATATTTTAATTCTACTTAATACTTGTTTATTTTTAAGAATTATGTTATTTAACAATTTTGTTTTTAATAAAGTGTTTTTTAAGTCAGAAGATTTCATAAGTTTATTTGTCAGATCAACATAATTGATAGAATATGTGTACCTGCACAATATAATACTTATTGATGATATGAATTGATAAACTTTTCCTAAATAAATTGTAATAAAATTGTAAGTACTAGGAATGCTAAATAAATAAAAGCTTCAGTGAAGAGGTAATCCAGAGTTAAGCACTTTTGATATCTTGGTTATGATATTATATTCATAGGTATGAATATATCAAAACCAAGATATCGAAAGTGCTTAGCTCTGGGTTTAAGATACCTCTACAGTGAAGCTCTTTTTATTATTTATTTAGCATTCCTAGTGCTTAGAATTGTATAAAATGTTGAATGCCATTGGACTGCAAGTTTGGAAATTTAACAATATTTATGTAGCCGAAACTGTTATAAATATAAGGTGACTTCATATTGTTCAACCCTTACATACTGATTTTTTTCCCCCCATTTATTTTAGTAAATTCAAACACATGATTTTACTATATATTCCATATGCTTATATATAAATTTAAGCTTGGCTACATGCTAGCACTGATTATATATTACAAGTAGGGCAGTGATTACAGATGGTATCATAACTTTCTTTTTACTAGAATTAAATGATAAAGGGTTAATTTTAAAAAAAATTCTTCCATTTAAGATAGGATGAATGAAAATTTGAGCATTCATCAAAGTTATGGAATAACTTTGAATTAAAACATTACAATATATTGTCTTAAGAAGTTGGAAACTATCATTGATGTTAGATATGTGACATCTTAATAAAATAATTAAATGTTCAAGTGATCATGAAATGTTTAGATACTAGAAGTAACATATTGAACTTTAACTCAGACATCTGTAACTTTCAAGTCAATCACTTTATTACAGGTAAGCTGCACAGAGCTTACCATGTGATCTTTATTGATACTTTATTACATAGTTACTCTGTTGTCTTTAAGCCGAGAATTTAAAATGTAATAAGAAGTAAACAAGTTATGTAAAGTCCATAGTTAAAAAATATGAAACAAACTTGAATAAATTGATCAGGGTGATGTGTGAGAAAAGAATATAGAGTTATTTTGAGAAAATTCATGGAATAAAGCAATTTAGAATCAGGAGAAACAACAGAACCAATTCAGAGAAAGAGTTACTGTCACACAGTATAGAAAAAAAAGAAAATATATTTAAATTTTTTATATCTCTAAACACACTTTGAAGTAAAGATATCTTTACTCTTGTGTTTGAAATGTGTGTAGTCATAAAAGAGTTTTAATTATTTCTAAGCTATTACTATTGGCGGAAAAGGGAATGTAATTAGGTTAATAGTACCATATAATTTAATTTAATAAGAAGAGATATATCATCAATAGGGGTCTAACCTGTGAACAGATCCAGAGAGCAATTCCACAGCCAACTCATCCATTTCTCCATTTTGTTCTGTTCATTGCCCAGATCTTTAATTCTGCATAATCAACAAAGCCAAACTTTTTCAACCTATCTTGTTATTTCCAATCATCATTCTTTCTAAACCATCTTTCATCAAACTATTCTTTCTTCTTAGTATATATCCAACCCAGAGTCGCTTTCTATCTGTAATTTCTTCAATCAATCTTTTGTCTTCCAATATTTTCAAAACTTCCTCATTTGTTATTTTATTTCTTCTAGTAACTTTATCTATTCTTCTTCACATTTACATTTCTCCAAACTGTTCCTAATTCTCTTACTTATTGTTCATGTTTCACAACCATGCAATAACATACTCAACACATAGTATTTACTTAATCTTTATCTTAATTCCCTTATCAAAGTTCCTCAAAATATTTTCTATCTCTTAAAAGACTTTTTTTTTGCCAATTCTATTTTCTTTTTTTAACTGCCATCTTTACACTTTCATATTAATCAACGAATTACCCAAGGATCTCTCTCAGTCTAATCACCTGTTGAACTATCTTATTTTTAATATTAATTTACAAGATCACATCTGGATTTTAAATAGTATGATAATCCCTAGCTTAATGAATGATTAATAATAATCGTTAATGTATTTATTTATTATAAAATGTACGAGTATAAGAAATTGGAACTTGCATATTAAATTTTAGTAAAACGTGAAGACTATCAAAACAATGACAATATAATAATGTTGAAGAGAAGAAATTTTTAAAAATGAAAAAAAAAAAACCCCAACTTTGTAGAATTTTTGATAAATAAAAAATAGATTCCTATGAAAACAATATTCACTATAACGCTAGAATATACGTTTCTAAGGAAAGCTTATATAACAAATGAAACATGATCTCACCACAAAAGACACAAAACTTTTGAAAAATCTTGTCAGAAATTATATCTGAAGAAACTAAAAAAAAAAAACTATGGAAAATATAAACACTAGTGCTAATACAAACACGCACCTTTTTATGCTATTGCCACGCAATATTTTGTTTTCTTAACAACAATCTCAGTTTGTGACTAGATCGTATTTTTATTTTAAGTAAAAGATTTTTCACTTTCAATCACTCTAATGCGGTCTGACAATTTGTTAAATTATTCATTTCGAATTACTTGATCTTTCCCTACAAAATCTCTTTCAAATAAATGAAAAACATTTTTATCGATTCTCCACTGTTTGGCAAGAAAGGAAGTGAAGATATAAACCAGCACAATCAGTACAAAAGGAAGTTTTTAAACAGCAAGATGCAAGCTTTTATTGTTTAGCAGTGAGGAAAATACATCTCTGAAAGCATCGCCATAAATAAATAATATCAGCTTCAAAGAAGATAAGCGCACGCGAGCGTTTTGAAGTACAATCGCATTAGCCGTTATCTAATTATTTTGCTTTATCAATGTGTATACATGCATATATGCACAAATATACGCTTGTATATTTTTGGTTTTTATTTACAAAATTATATGTATATATACAGATATTCATTAATTAAGGGCATCATAGTAAAACATTTAGTCTCACAAGCACATATCCTGATAGCTGAAAAATTAAAAAAAAAAACTGTTTTCATATATTGTACTAAATCGAATAAAATATTAGTCAGCAAATGGATATTTACTTAATCTTATCTGGAGGTAAATATTACCACTCTGCAATAGAATAGATTTATGAGTACAGTCTAATTTTTTAATATTTGTATAAAGATATTGAAGAGATCATTATCCTTAAGAAAATATAGATATATATTCAATTTTGAATTAATAGTATCATATATGCCCCAGATAACAGTGCAGTGGTAACTCGAAAATTAAAGGACTCTAGATCGAAGCCCAATCTATTATTTCAGGCGCTAATTACTAATCACTAATTATTTAAACATAAACTTAATAAACCAATGTTGGAGTATTAATCTCGATGTATTACGTATATATATAATTGTTACTAAGACGAATAAGAAAATAAATACATAGTATAAAAATATAGAAGTAAATAGCCTTAAATCTTCAATCACAAAATAAAGGTCTATGGAGTATCCTTTTATAAAGAAATAGTGAAAGATAAAACAAAATTAAACTATTGAGATATTTGATGAGTTTTTGTTTTACCTTCTTTATTTTATTGTTTATCTAAGAATAATATGTAACTATTTTCAACCAATAATTGAATTGCAAGCTAGGTTGTCTACGGATCAATTTAGTATTCTATTCTATCTGATCACTTTTGGTTTCAGAGTGATTCTATATAAAAAAAAAATATCATTTTTTTCTATTCATCATATTATTATGAAACCTTTATATATAGGTGATTCTACTTGGCATCCACTATTTCATCAGTTTATCTCACAAATGGATATCTGCTTTTTTTTTTTTTTCAGTTTTGACGAGCGAATTTACAACTTTTTTATGAATCATCAGATCTCATAATATATCCAAAACATGACAATTTTTAATTCACTTTTTTGATTTTAAATTAACTACGATTTTTTTTGTTTCTCTCAGATTCAAACTTAGTCGTATAAATAATAGATTGTTGCTTTTAATCATTAAATCACCAAGAAAAGTGCTCTTCAGTTGCTTTTTATTAAAGAAATTGACTAACTGAAGATAAAAGTAAAACTCAACATTCACTTATACCGAAACAGTGATGATGAAAGTAGTAGTCACCTGATTTGCCATTTTTCTGTATGGCATTTTTTGTATTCTTGTTTTATCATTCTAACCAAGAATATTGAATGTTAGGCTATTGTGGGCCTGCTATCTGAAAAGGAAAATTTAAACATCTTAAAAATATTTTCAAGTATACTCAATCCATATTCAAATTCAGGTGATACTGCATTGTGTCATTTTTTTACATTAATTATTACAATTTTGTCTACAAATGACAAAGTTCTTGCATTCACATTTGACAATATTCTCTTTATTAATTTACATATGTACAAATCTATAAATTACTAAAATTGATAGCGGAAGCAATTATAAAAAAGTTAAAATAAAAATCAGAAGAATTTAGCTCAATGCCATTCAATATAACAGTCACTTAACCACAAGTACTACTTGGCATTTTAAATATAATTATACTTTTTGTTCTAATACTAGTTGACTAAAGTACTGGTTTTATATATTCTTCTAATAAAAACATTATGTAAACGGTTCTTATTTTTATTTAAAGTTATATGATCAATGTCTGCAAAAATTATCCAGAAACATTTTATCAGTCAAATTTAAATTATCCAACTCACCTCAAAGTAAGGTCAAAAAGCCTGACCTCAGTTCTAGTTGGAAAAAGGAGAAGATTTTCAAAAAAGAAATAGAATAAGGATACTGCAAAAAAATTCAAACTAGAGGTGAGGTTATAAAATTAAATGTAACAATACAAATTATATAAAGAAACATTCAATTAAAAATAAAATAAATAATTAAAAGGTTTTATTGCTTAGATAATTCATAAGAAGTTAATATGCCAGAAGTATCAAATTGGAATTAATGTGACTCGAATTCTTCAGAATGACACTCTATCATTATACTAAATCATGCAGAGCAAAACTTAGTTATAACCAGATTACAATACATCTACCATTTCTAATAGCATATATATTTTATTTTACATAATACTTTATATATTTAATACTATCAAGTTTCACACAGGATGATTATCCATTTTTCAATATAAGTTGCTGGTCAGGTTTCATACAGGCTGAATTTATCCATTTTTCCAATATAATAATTTGCAGTCAGGTTTCAAAGTCTGAGTCAATCATGCTTTTGAGTAGAAACCCAGGGCTTGTTGCAGATTTTTCTAGAGTTATTCTTTTTTTATATTTTCTTTTAGTGAATAGGCTACTTGATGAGATTTGATGGTGCTCTGCTTCTAGCTAAAACTTTGGCATGATTTTTTCCCAAAATTTTTTTTAGGAACTTTAAAAAAATAGTGAGGTTAGTTTTATTTTAGACTAAAACTTAACTTCTCATTATCCTCTTCATATCTTGGCTGCTGCTGCTCTTTTTCTCATAAAATTTGGATCAATAATGATTACTGCTCATAAAACTTGAGATCAACTGCTTTAACCTGCCTCTCTGTCTTATTGTTTTGGAACAATCTTGTATCTGTCAAATCACATATCTCAGATATGGTAAAATTAAACTCTGGCCAATTGGGTCTATTTTTACAAAAAGATAATTTCTCTTCTTTTCTTTTTTTTAATTAAAAAAATTTAATCATAATTACTAAAATTTCTGCAGTTATTTTTTTTTAACTACCAAAAAAACAGTGTAATCCCCTCATTACACTTTTATTTGAACAACATTGTTTTTTATTTTAGAGAGATAAAGAGCAAAATACAACTTTATTTAATTAAAACAATATTTCTTAACAAAAGTGTTAAAACATTATTTTTTCTTTTCTTTTTTTTTTAAAAAAACATAATAAATGGTACAAGATTTTATCTATTTATTTCTTTTATTATTTTTTAAAAGTTAAAATCAATCAGTAAATTATTAAAGAAAACGAACAAAAAAAATATTATCTTGTTACTTTTTTAAAAATAATTAAAACTAGTACATAAAATTACTAAAGAAAGAAAAAAATATTAATATTTATTTTACTCTTTTTTGTACTTTCTCTTTCTTTTACAATTAACTTTAGCAATCTGAATATTCACATTATTTTTTTGTTTGAAATTTTTATATTAACATTTAAGAAATGTAAAATCTTTAAATAAGTTAATACCTGTTATTATAACAAACATATGAACAAAATAGTTATTAGCATTTTTCCATTCTAACTTTATTTATTTTAATATGCTTGTAATATCTGACATGGCCAGAGTTGGCCTCTGTCTAGATAAATAGATAGGTAAGTAGGTATGTAGATATGCAGGTAGGTAGGCAGGCAGGCAGGCAAGCAGATAAACAGGCAGTCAGGTAGATAGACAGTTAGACAGACAGGCAGGCAGGTGGATAGACAGGCAGGCAGATAGACAGGCAGGCAGATAGACAGGCAGGCAGGCAGATAGACAGGCAGGCAGGTGAACAAACAGACTGGCAGACAGACAGGCAGGTGGACAGATAGGCAGACAGACAGACAAGTGGACAGACAGGCAGGCAGATGGACAAATAGGCATGTGAACAGGCAGGCAGAGAGCATACAGACAGGCAGATGGACATCAGGTAGACAGACAGACAGATAGATAGATAGATAGATAGATAGATAGATAGATAGATAGATAGATAGATAGATAGATAGATAGATAGATAGATAGATAGATAGATAGATAGATAGATAGATAGATAGATAGATAGATAGATAGATAGATAGATAGGTAGGTAGGTAGGTAGGTGTGTGGGTGGGTAGGTAGGTAGGTAGGTAGGTAAATAGATCAATAGGCAGGTAGACACAGAGACAGACAGACTCACTGATTATATAGATAAACAATAGAGAGACTTAAAACATCTAACCACATATTTTTCAAGCATATGAATAAAGATATCTGAAACACATTAATGAGTCTATGTTAATGTTTAACTAAGGTTTAAGTGTATATCTGGGCTAAAGATAATCTCTAATTTAATAAATTAAATAAATGGTTAGTAATAGTCATTAAAGTACTTATCAGAAGTGGTTGCTGTTAGAGTTTTGAATTCAAAAAGTTTGAAACTCATAAATGAAAGTGTCATAATTTATATTAAAGTATTTTCTTGATATGTGTGAAAGTTTTTTAAATGTATCTAAATATTAATTTCTAGAGCATAAAATAAAGAAAATAATCATCAGAAAATCATCAACCATAATGTCTTGATGAGGGTTGTCTTCTCATCACGGTTTTTCTAAGGAGAAATCTTTGATCTACAAAAGGCTTTTTAAGATTTTTTAAACTTGCATATTAATATACAATATTAGTTTAAAATGTGTTTATATTTAGTATGTATGCTTTTAATCTTACTGGCATTGTTTTATATATTGTAGGGCAAGCGAAGACTTTTCAAATCTTCTTTTCCTTTTTTCTTCAATCCTTTGATTATTTTAGATATGAACAATTTTTTTAGAATGATTGACAAATACGGAGAAGAGGTGAGTATTATTTTACTATTTAATTTATATTTAAAGATTTTAGTCAATTTACTAAAAAGTTGTTAACATAACTCTGGAGCAAAAGGTCTTGCACAGCATCGAATATATAAAACAATTAACTGAGTGTTGTAGAGTATACATAATTTAATTCATTTTTCTATTTTAAAATACATTACGCTGCAGTTATAGTGCCAGAATATACAAGTGATAGTCTCTAAAATTTATATACTACTTTATAAATATAACATATTCGGTTTTGAGATGAGGAGTGGAGTCGCTTATAATAATTTGAAATGTGCTTAAGTATATATATATTTTTAATGCTTCTTATTATATATATTTATTGCAGTGTGATAAGATGTTTTATAGGTAATAGTAATTGTTTATATGAACCAGTATAATGGAGAAGGCAGGGTATAGTCAACTTCGACCATGATTATATATTTCTACAGAACGCTCATTAATCCTTATATGTTTCATACTGATAACTATTACGCATAAATATAATTTTGATAAATCTGACTTTTAAAAAAATACATGTTTATTAAAAATATATATATATGTTTTCATGAAAATTTTCTACAGTGAAATTTTTTTTATATTTTTATTGGGAAGTGTAACAATATGATTGGGAAGCTTCTTTTTATGTACATTGTTATCCCACGTTCATTAGTCACTAGCCATAGAAGGTACAATGGCATCAACAAAAACACTTTCTTTACTTTATGATAAAGCTTCGCGTCTTCCCCTATTGGCACAACTAATCTTTTCACAAATCTGCTATAAATATATTATAGATCCGCAAATTCATGTCAAACTGAAAAAAATATATAAATTGAATATAAACTTTTTTTAAAAATATTAGAATGTATTTTGCAGAAGGATAATCGATTATTTATAGAATAATGAATTCATCAAATAAAAATTAAAATATGTTAAAGATCCTCACAGTGAAGTATCTAAGCCATAGAGTTTTATCACCAAGAAATAATATTTGATCAAGTATTATCACATGGCTCTATTGCTTAGTTACACCACCTAAATTTGGAAGATTTTAACATATATGTATCCTTTTTTAAAATAACTTTAATTCCTTAAAAAGATAATTGTAATTGTAGTTCAGATGATTTTAGCTTTCAACAATTTTTGAACAACTTATACCAATGAGAGACAATTTCAGTATATAAACCAGTAAAGCATCACATGATCACTTTTTAGATCTGTATGACTATACAAGGAATTAGCTTGGATTGAAAATATTCTGCTTTCACTTTGAACAGATAGCTTTATAGTGAACCAAAAAAGTAAGAGGTGGGTGCTAGAGAGGTGCATTAAATCCAAAAATTCAGGTACACTGTTCACAAATCCAAGACTCCTCATTGATAAAAAGTATAAGCTAGAAACGAGGGTGAGGATATTTCATGGGAAGACATTAGATAGAAATTAAAATGCATATTCTTCTAGCATCTATTGATTTCTAGAGTTTATACTAGATGGCACTATTATGTGAAATAAATTCAGTACATGTGAAAATTTCTGACTGATACATTTTACTTTGTTTTATGTTATATTAATGACTCAAGCACAAAATTTTAACATATTTTTGTTATATGGAGCAATACTTTTTACAGTATCTAGTAGCAAAATGGTTTTTCTCTATAATCGGATGGAGCGACTATCCACATACCAATAAAGCAAAGAAACAAAACATACCTTTTATTAGAAAGTCAAAAATTAAAAAAATAATATATTTAAAAATCAATCAAATGTAAAATGATTACAAAAGAAATACATTCAATAAATGTGATCAATACAAGTATTCTAAAAAAATTAAAGTAATGATGAGGATAACAGTAATTCCATAAAAAATTAAATCACAAAGTCAGTCTATGGATTGAATATAATTAAGAATTTAACACACACAAAAAATATAAAAAATAAACTATGTAATTCATAAGAAATTAACTGTTAATAATAAATTTAGAGAAATTAAAATCCAAATAGATAATCCATATATGAGAATAATGAAAAGTGTGAATGCCATAAAAAGTACATAAGTGAAGTGCATCATTGCATTCTTGAATAATATTCATAACATTTTTAGCCCATGAGGTTATCAATAAGTTTTTGTAACTTAAATTTTTTATGAATTTGCATTTGGCATCATTGCTAAAATGTGGGCGGTTTTCTCTAAAGTTTTACTTTAATGTAAATAAAACTTTTCTTTTGTATACTTTTTATGGCACCATATTTTATTTTATTTATTCTTGGATATCATTTTGGGTTCAATTTCTTATAAACTCATTGTCATCAAAATATTTTTTATGGATTACTTGGATTTTTTTACATTGTTGTGCTTTTTAAATCCTTACTTATATTTAATCTATGAATCAGTTTTGTAATTTAATTTATTAAGAAGTTGTATTTATCTTCATCACTAATTTAATTTTTTTATGGAATATTTGTATTGATCACATTGGTTAAATATATTATTTTCAGTTTTCTAAATATACCTTTGATTTTTTTTTAAAAAAGAAAGTCAACAAGTTTGTGATTGTCAAATGGATGGAGACCCCATTGTATAGTAGAACATAGACTTTACTAGAACCAGCAAAATTTATATTAGTAAATATTATACCTAGACATAATATGAAGATGAGAATTTTAAAATTAATAAAACAATTACTTTTAGAAGCAAGAGAATTTCAAAACATTCTAGAGAACATTAAAAACTGCAACAAAACAATGTTATAAAAGGAACTAAAAAAGTAATATGTGGATCATTTCTTCAGCTAAAAGGTGTTTTATTCTTAAAAATTTATAGGTTGAAAAATTAAATTCACTTTATTCTTCTAATATTTGAAATAATCTTGATGAAAAAAAATTAAAACTTAACCGGATAAACAAATAAATTAATAAATACTGCCAATAGCTACACAACTGTACTTCAATTTAGTAATGAAAAAAATAATGATGTATTAATATTAATTGAAAATATTACAAATATTTTTTCTAGATAATAATAATCATTAAATAACTGATGATTCTAATGAATCAAATAACAATATGTATAAGAGAGATTCTTTACTATCTATGGGGCCTCAGTCACTTTGCAAAATTTGCGACTGTTAAATCTTTATAGTCTCTTTCATTGTTTAAAGGTCTCTACAGAGATAGCCTATCAACTGCTGATGAAAGATAATATTGGCGTGATCTATAAAAAATTTAATTATCCTAAAAAAAATACATTATTTTACATTTCACAATTCTGTACAAAGATATATTTTTCCACAGATTAATAATTTTTATTAGTCATTCATTAGACTGTAGATTATCCACTTAATGAATAACATTTCTGTAGTGTAATTTTCACTACACCAATCTCATGCAATATAAGGTCTGGTTTCTATCTGCTTTTAACACCTTGAATAAAAATGATAAAATGGAAATATTTTTCCAAAAGATTATCTAATATTTACATAATAAAATAATATGTTCAGATATGAAAAAATTATCACATAGATTTCGTAGTTTTTGATTTAGAATCAATAAAGGTAAAATGCAATAAAATTTTAAATTTAAATATCTTTACAACAATAAAAGCAGCAGCATCTTAGTGTTAAATAAACATTTTAATCCTTTAGAATTTCTTTCTTTAATATCACAAGGATATCTCCATTGAAGGTTACTTCTAAAGGAATTTGCTTTTTATGCAAATCTAAAGCACATTAATCAAAGATTATTTCAATAAATTATGCAAATTTGTAATCTTTTATAAAGCCCATTAATATATTAAAAAAATACATTAGCAGTTCAGACTTGCCAATAACTCAAGATATACTTTTATGATCTAAGACTTGTCTCAAATTAAAATTTTGTTTTGAATGTTAAATCAAGAAACTTCAGTCAAAGAATTACGGTGTAAAAAATGGATTTTTTATAATATTGCAAACAATTTTTTTAAAACTAGCTGGATTTAATCTTTCTAGATACAATTGAAATCTCATCAACAGATTCAGGACAACCCATGACAATTGCAATTATCTGCTTTATAAATGGAATTTATCAGTCACTGATGTGGACAAACACAAACTATAAATCACATAGTTAATGATCTCTGAATCTATGGCTGCAGTGCCAGAATTGAAGGTCTTAATAAAGCTACTGCAGATTCTGTTCCATGGGTGGAATTTCTATAGATTCCTTTATGACATTTTCTTGATAGTTTGAATTGTCAAAAAAATTCATATGGTAAAAAAAATAAAAATGAAAAACTGCTAAATTCAAATAAAAATAAATAAAAACAATATTTCATATCTCTCCTAAAAATACATAAAAAAGTATCTAAGTCAAAATAAAATAAACAATAAACTAAAAACCAATTATCAAATTGTATTTAATATATTTTACAAGAAAAATAGTAATAGTCAATACCCACATATTTAAAAGAGAATAATGCCTCATCAAAGAACATTTCTGAACTTAAATCAAATTAGAAACAAAAGAATTAAAGAAAGAGAAATTCAAAAACACTTATTCTAAAAACACACACACAAAGTTGTCATTCTGAAGTCTCATTTAAAAAAGTTGATGGATTATCATTTGCCAATGGCAATATCAAATCTAATTGTTTAAGGATTAACTTAATAACTTATATATTGATTGAACCTATATTGCACCAGATCCATATAGTTACTTTTAGTTAAAAACAAGAAAATTTTTGAATGAAGTTGACATGCATAAAAAGCACCGGGAGAAGTCTTTTCCCTAATATACCAACAAAATCAAAACTTACACAATTCTATTTTTTAGTGCTTAATTTTGATTTAGTATGGTTATTTGATTTATCTTTACATTTAGTACCAATATTAAGTATATCATATTGCACAACAGCCTCACAATTTTTTTATTACATGGAGCTAAAAATTACAGAGATGAATACTCAGTGAGTAACTTATCAGAGGTTATATGCCATTAAAAACTGGGTTCAACTGTTCACAGAAAAAAAAAATTATAATAAAGCTTAGTTTAGTTATTTCATATCTTTAACTTCCCAATTTTTTTATCAACTTTTAGTGCTCCTGATGCAATAATAAAAATATTAAAATATACCAGATCACCATTTCATCACTCTAATTCACATTATTTGTATAAGAGATGTGGCAATTATCATTACTTTTATTCATACTTCATTCTATACCTAAACCTTCTTCAATTCATGAACTAATTAACAGCATCAATCTCATAATATCTGCTAAATCCTGTCTTGATCCAGAAATAGAAAACTTGGTGCTAGTATTATAGCCAAAGACGCCGTTCGATGGCGCCGTTTTCACGCTAAAACTATAAAATATGAACATCACCAGGCCGTTGATTTTAATCATTTTGATGTGTTTTTTGTAATGCAAAAATAAAAAAAAACAAAATCGTCTTTTTTAAATATAATTTTTTATTAACATATACAAATTAAATGATAACAGTAAATGTAAAATAAAATCAACAAATTACAATTGGATTCGTGTTTTTTATTTTGCTTTGTTAGAAATAACAATTTTCTATGGATATTTTTTTTAGTGGGTTACGGCTTTTTTTTGTTGTTGTTGTTGTTGTTTAAAAATTCATAATTGGAATAAAAAGTAAAATTTCTTTGTCTTCTTTTAAATTTAAATTTTTACAGACAAACAGATATTATTGTGTTACCGCTACTTTTTCCTTTTTTAGTCTTCGTTTTACATTTTTATTTTTTACAGAGAAACAGATATTACCGCTATTTTTTTACTTCAAATAGAATGACAACAAAAAGTAAAAGTTGTTAGGGTTAGTTTTAGGGTTAGGTTTAAAGTTAGTGTTAGGTTTAGGGTTAGTTTTAGGGTTAGGTTTAGGGTTAGTTTTAGATTTAGGGTTAGTGTTCTGTTGTTTGTAATGCTAAAATAAGAAATATCTAAATCATATTTTTTGTAAATATTTTTTTTTATTAACATATATAAAATAAATGATAACAATAAATGTAAAATATATTCAACAAAGTATAACAGTAGTCAGAGAAAAGAAAGAAAGTAAAAGTTTTTTAAACAACAACAAATCTATATATATATATAAAATGTCTTCTTTACTTATTAACCACGTTTATAATATATGCTTTTTATGAAATTTAAAAAAAGAGTATAGAATTGTACTTTTCTTACTAGATATTTTTGTGTTACCACTATTTTTTACTTCAAAAATAAACACACGGTAGAATATTGTTTGTCTCGTGGAATGTTACCAACAGTACGTTACTTGACACATTACCTAATTCTAACTCACTTTACACATATATCTTGTCAACATTTTCCCACTTAAAACTTCAATACAGTATGGTGTAAAAAGTCTGATAATTATTACTTTAGAAAATCTGAACATTTCAATACTTTAAAATAAAAAAAAATTCAATCAAAACAACATTTCCATCTAATTCAAATACACACACCCTCTCACCAAGCTGTAACAATTGTATAAACTGTGTGAATTTGCCAAATTTATTTGCTGCGATGTGACATACATGCTGTACTGCGATGCGACATAGCGGCCTGCAATCTGTAGCACAACAAAAAAGTTGTATTATAGAAAATGCAGGTTCGAATTATGTGTTTTAGCATGAAAACGGCGCCATTGAGGCAGCGTCTTTGGCTATAAGACTACAACCAAAAACTTTAATATGTAAGATTCTGCACTTGTTTGAAAGTATTTGGTGCATTCTAATTAACGCCCTTTGTTCTCTTTGTTATAAGTCTAAGAAACAATATACCATTTTCTGTTCCAGTGTCCTGCTCTTCTTACACCTAATTAGTAAGTGATTTGTGAGTGTTAAAAGTTGGTTTCCTTTTAATTCATTTTCATTCTATCCCCAAAGTTTTCTTTGATTGACCTATTTTATTCATCTGAAATTTTCTATTATTTCTTCTTTAATATCCATGTTATCATTTACTGATTACCATATTAATTTATTGTTAATTTTTCAAGCACAGTGAATTTTTGTATTTATATAAATTTCAAAAATATTGACATTTTGCTGAAACAGGACTAGTTTTATTTATTAATATCATGTCCTCATATATCAGTAGATACAGAAAAACATCAGCAATAGGTATATAAAAGAAATGGGTGAAATTTTTAATAAACTTTAAAATACATCCAATAGTGAAGTGGGTCAGTATATTCAATTCCTATTCTAAAACAAATGGACAAACTTAGCAACAAATTTTATCAAAATATCTGCCCACTAAAATATTATTTTTTTTCCCATTCTCCACAATAGCACCAGAAGCTATTTCCATTAGACTCTGGGATATGAACTCAAAACATTATACTCTCAATCATTAAAAAGGATTCTGTATTCATCATGGATAGGAAATGTGATTTCAGAAATCTATTATCTAATTGAAGATAAATTACAAAATTATTCTTGTCTTTATTTTTCTCCTTTCTTCTTTAGTCTCAATACAGAACAACTTACATTTTCTAAAAAAAAAAAAAAAAAAAGACATTACTCTAAAAGTTACCTCTTAACATGAAGTTATCCATCCAGTTATCTATACAATTCCTATCTTTATTTTCTCATACTTTGGATATTTTACTATTCTCATAATTAAATAATCATGTCCCTTTCAACCAAAATTAAAATCATAGATTAAGTATATTCAGTATTTATGATTTCCTTCCTCAAGACACAAATTTTTCCTCACCATTCAAAAATCTAAGAATAATTTCAGTGACTATCATTCTAATTAATGTTTTAAATTCATTAATTATAGATAATACAAAACTGATTATCCTAATGCAAATTCAATATCAGTTTGCGAAAAGAACTCTTCTATTCTTACAGTGATTATTTTATTTAAATCCGTAACTGATAACATTAAATAATGCAAGTAAATAGCCAGTTAAATATATTTTGTTAGTAAATTAATTTTCATCCCTAAATTTGTCCAATTTCTGCAATAATATAACATTTTCACCATTTTTTTCTATTCAATCATAAAATATAATCTTCTCACATTAAATGATATTGATATCCTTTTATTTTTTTTAAAAACCTTCTTTCTAAATTTTTTATTATTCTTAAATAATTACGGCAAAAAAGTATTTTCTTTAATTTAATATAAAGTAGTTTTCCAGAGAATTTTCTCCACTTTTAGGGATTTCTTTTTAAGTTTTTTGATTTTCCTATCATCTAATCTAATTAGAATCAATATTCAAAAATTACTGCTAA
This sequence comes from Epiperipatus broadwayi, assembly GCA_028023455.1. Taxonomy (NCBI): domain Eukaryota; kingdom Metazoa; phylum Onychophora; class Udeonychophora; order Euonychophora; family Peripatidae; genus Epiperipatus; species Epiperipatus broadwayi. Next base: position 2,040,880 of record JAQFVV010012393.1, on the reverse strand, counting down.
CATCTGTTTAAAAAACAATTGATTTTATTTCTAAAGCATGTATTTAATTTCATGCAAAAATGTCATTTATCAACATTCTATCTTTCCTGAAATAGTATATTATAGTTATCTGTTATCAAATATGCTAACTCATTAATTAACAAAATTGATTATCACTATGGTCATTTTATTTGGAACAGAAAAATTGCTTCTATTTTAATCAGGAAAATATAAAAACATGCTAAATACAATGATTGTCATTGCAGTCCACATCTACATATCATGCTGAAAGATAGAATAATGTATTATTATTTATTCCAAAATAGCTTTCTAGAAATTCTGTTATTTAATGCTTCCATATCACCTTCATCTAATAAATTTTCCACATGCATAATAAGCTCAATTGCCAAACAATTTCAAATTACTTCCCTTCCCCCATAATTTCATTAAAAATTAAATATTGATATGCTTACTTAATTGCATATCCACCATCCTCAATAGATTCTCCTAATTCAGTGTTATATCCTTTTCCTCCATTTACTCAATTATTGTTTTTTCTTAAATGTAAATATTTGGACTTAATTTATCTCAATACTCTTTCAACCAACTTCTTTTTTAACCACTTAGAATAAACTTATTCTACATTGAAGTCACATATTCATCATGTGGCTGTATTGAAAAAGTTATCACTCATTTTTATAGCATTGTTTTGGATTATACAAATTTAGAAATATATCCATCATTACACATCTGATCACATACTCTATCATTAACTGTACTAATTGACAACATAAACAGAGAGCTCTTTCCTGATATCAGAGTCACAACCTTCATCTTATTTATTTGTGATTTCCAAGGTACTTTTCATGCTTAATTCCATATTATTAAAACTCTCTTTTTTCTGATAAAATTCATAAAATTAAATTAAATTTCAAGCTGGAGCATCTCTGGTATTTATTTGGGCACCCTAAGCCTTCTCTCATTACTTTAAAAATTTATAAATATATACAGGAACTGTAACTGCTTGTTTGGAATTACATTTTCCTGTCATTTTTATTAAAAGTTTTTATATTGTAATTTTATTGAATAAATGTTTAATTCCCTTTTTTCCAATATAAAAACAATAAATGTACTTTTCAATAATTTTTTTTATTCATACAATTTCACAATTTTTACCATTTTTAAAGCATGGATTATATATATATTTGTTCACAATATTATATTTATGCTTTATTTTGTAACTAGTTTTTTGCATTTTAATTATGTACTTCATAAATACTACATAGCTATTTATATAACGTGTATATCATATCTACAGTAATATCTATATTTTTATGTATTTACTTGACAATATCAATAAAATTTATTTTAAAAGAAATTGATTGTTATTTAATGAAATAGGCCCATATTAGATAGAGTTTTTTTTTATTAAAAAATTATACTAACATATTTCAAAGCAAATACGTATGAGAATATTTTCTGGATTTGGTTTTTTAAGGAAGTGAATAAATAATTGAAGGATTTATTTTTTTTATTTTTAAAAATATATTTATTGACATCATAAAAATTGTACAGATGCATAATAAAAACACTTTGTTGATGTTGACTCATCCATTGCTGGCGTTGGTCTGGAAAAAGTATGCAAGAGCCATTCTCCGCACTAGCAGGTTATAAAATGAGCAGATACATACTATTTAGTTGGCATTGCCCACCCCTGCCAGTGCAAAGAATGACCCAATCATGCTAACTTATCAGCTGGAATAGATGTAGAATGATATCAATGCCCCTCTAGAAGAATCTGACATGTTGCAACACAGACTACACTACAATGTGGATATATCGGGTCAAAAATTCATGTAGAGTCTGTAGGCCATACTAGTAGGCTCCATGTATTGTTAAACAAAAATCTAGAGGACAGTATCTTATCCTTGTCTTGAAGAATCTGAAGTTATAGAGATGAGCTGCGATTCATGAAATTGAAATCTAGAATCCTTCACTGTACCCCTGCATTCCAACGAAATCGAATTAAAATATAAATGATTTTATTATCTAAATCTTTCCACTTACTATTTTTTGTGCCTAAGATATAGATAAAATTATACTTAAGTTGTATTAGTTTTTGCTATTTAACTTTCAGTAATTCTAAATGAAAAAAAACTGAATGTCAACAAAAAATAACCTTCATAAAATGAATATAAGAGAATTATAAAATATGAAAGGATTTTGAATATATTTTTTTCAACTATATATATACCCATGTACACATAATAAAAAGTAGAACTGACTTAAATATTCGTATAAATGACATTATGAATAAACGAATTTAAAATATAGATGAATCGTTGAAAAGATAAAAATATATTAAAGAATTTTTGCTGAATTTGTTCAACAAAAAAAATAATCTTGAATAAAGGCTAAATGATAAAAGTTCTTTTAGATCAAAGATAGAAAACATATACAAGTGATTCTGAAGTGAATTGATAAATGAGCTCAATAAATTAAATAAGCATAGAAGAGTTATAAAAGATGTAGAATTGATTTAATATACAATAAAAACAAACAGTACCGATTAATAATAATAATAAAAAAGGTTGCGGAAATAAAGTAGTAATTGGGGAAAGAAAATCCAGATTGTCTTAAAAATAAAAAGATGATATCAAAAAACTTTAACAATATATAACTGATTTATATAACATTTTCTATGCAAGAGGGAAAAAAGTTTAGTAGATAAAACAAGGATTGTAAAAACAGTAGATGAGATTAAGTTTAGCAAAAAATAAAAAATTTATAAAAGCTGTAGGAAAAAAATTTTTTAAAAAAACTATCTGATGTTTAGCATGTCATTCATGGTTTAGGATAATGATCAGTAAATATTTTATTAACAATTACAATAACATTATAGGGGGAAAACCTAACATAGTTAAATATGATATTTTGAATAATAGCTTAGATGCATTTTTGCTTCAAGTTCTGTTTGTCGGCACAAAATACAAATTTGAATAATGAAGTGATTAAAAAATATGTGCAAACAAAGCCAAAGATGGAACAGAGATTTCTATTTATTTCACTGATTGTGAATGATTTTGATAAGATGAACTTTAAAAAAAAAAAGATAAATATTAGAAAAAGAGATGATATATTAAAAAAATATTTGTATAATTAAATGGCTCATTTTAAAAGAAGTTTTAAGCCAATAAACATCATATGATTACCATTTCTTATGCTTGCTTATAACTATTATTAAAACAGGCAAAACTCTATCCTGCCTAATAGGATAGTGGTGGCTATGATTATTAAAGAACCAGAGTCATCAAAATGTATTGGTACTGAACTAAGTTCAGACCTATATGACTATATAAGCTAATGAGCTTGGATTGAAAATATTATAATGTTTTCAATTTGAGACTCATAGTTTTGTAGTTAAGTAGAGATAAAAGGTGGCTGCTGGAGGGTTGCATTAAATCCTAAGATCTAAGTGCAGTGCTCTCAGATCCAAGGCTCCTCACTGACAAAAGCTACAAGCCAGAAACTAGTCTAGGGATATTAGATGAGTAGGCACTAGATGGGAATTTTATGCACAAGCCTTCTGGCATCCTCTGGCTTGCACTCAGTAGCAATACATATAGAGAGTTTTGCCTGTTTAAAAGAAGTTGAGATAGAGATGATATCTTTCTTGTTTTGTTTGAAATTTTAAGAATTATGAGACCAAAGGCTTCTCCAATAGCTTCTATGATAAAAAAAATGATGAAGGCATTATTTACCAACAATTGATTGATGAGAGTTATACTGTTCTTTTATTTTTGTTTAACTTTTTAACTAAGAATAAATAATATTTTTTAACCAATTGCGGCTGGCTATTGTTAGTGACTTTCTTAGAAAACTGTAAAAAAAAATTAAAAGTTTTGCTTGATCTGAATTTAAATTTTATATTATGAGCATAGAATGTGGATGTTCTATCCATTAATCCATAAACACTTTTTAATATTTTAACTAATGTACATAACAAATCAAGACTTGGATCAGAATGAATGGTACACTGTACCAGATTTTGGTAGTATTTTTACATATTGCTAAGCACAGTTAGTAGAATTCATTATTAAATTGCAGTAAAAATTGGAGAAGAGAATTATAATAATAAAAAATCCCCATTATTGCTTGGACTATAGATTTCCAAGGAGTAAGCTTGAATAATTAAGAAAAATGAGGAAGAAAAGTTGGCATTTCATTAATGGATATCTGAAGGAAATAGAAAAAATTGCAAAAACAAGATTGAAATTATAAAGTTGTTTAAAAATACTTAAAAAAAATTAATTTATTTAAAAAATCATTATAAGATGTAAAAATAAATTAAAGAAGGTCTTCAAAAAACATTAGAGGATGAGAAGAAATTTATATTACAACTATGATATCAAAAATCATAGCAATGAGATATAAAAATTGAAATATATTTTTACTTTATATAAAAGCTTTTGATGACATTTTAAATGTTTGTATAGAATATGTAATGTGATTATAAGGATAATTTAATTGCTAATGAATTTGTGCATCAATAAATATATAGATTTATCTTAGGTAGATTGGAATAAATAAAATAGCTCTGATATATCTGGATGCCCCAAATCATAACAGAATGATCTATGATTGTTTTTGTTTAAATTATGATTGTTTATGTTAAAGAAATAAAGTTTAGATTATTATATTTTGATAATTATTATGCATATGTCATTTGAATTTTGTGTTTTATATATATTAGTTTTAAAAAATATTAATAATTATTATGTTTATGTGTGTTTTATTTAAAGATACCAATTAACGATCCATGGGAAGCCCCAAGAGCTTTAGAATGGGACCAAAAAACAATGAAAGATTGGATAAATGAAATTATGTGGACAAAGTAAGTATAACTATAATGTAAATATAGAGGGAACAGAGTTTCTTATGATTGGTATCTCTGACTCACTGGGGAGTGAATGTTATTCATGAAATGCATAACAGAAAAATAGGATGACCTGAGTTTCTGTGAATGATATGATATAAAAGATACACTGATAAAAAGAAAGTATAATAATTCACATAGGCCATTTACCAGTTCTAGTATATTCTGAACTTAAGATTAAAATTTTTTATTAACTTTTAATTTAATACACTGTACAGGCTTGCACACACCTGCACATATAATGTAATATATAAGGGATTCAAACTCAGACTTTCACATGACTCTCAACTTTCCATGCCATCTCATATTGCTGACCCACTTGATCACACACATGTTGAAAAAAATAAATAATCACCAATTTACATATTTCATGCTAAACCAATCATCAGTTGGTCCAGATTACTATCTCCACACATATATACAATCAGTGCTCAGCTTTATATTAAGATAGCCAATCTTCATACTTTAATGGACAGGCTTCAAACTACTCCAATCCCACAACTCCATTTCATTGAAAATCTGATGATGGAACATTCAAACCCACATTAGTACCAAGATTGTCATCCTACCCATGTTGATGTTAGTCATTTTGACCCCTCTTGTATTGGAGAATAATCCATTTTTATACATATGTGAGGGATGGGCAGACCTTTAACGCACTATGTTTCAATATGTAATTTAATACACTGTACAGGCTTACACACACCTTCACATATATAATGTAATATATAAGGGATTCGAACTTAGACTTTCACATGACCCTCAACTATCTATGCTATCTCATATTGCTGACCCACCTGATCACACACATGTTGAAAAGATAAATAATCACCAATATATATTTCATGTTAAACCAGCAATCATCAGTTGGTCCAGATTACTATACATATTATATTATTTATACATTTATTAACTTTTGTAAAAGATAAGTAATACTTTTTAAATGGTTATCTGTCAACATACACATACTTTTTCTTGTAAGTTTAGTAAAAAAAAAATACAATTAATGAGCATATTAATTATAAAAATAACACTTTATAGTAGCAATAACCTGCTTTTCTATGTATATTACTAAATAAAATGCAATAACATTATCATAACAAAGAATTATTAATCATTTATCTACTTAGTAAAATAGAATTAATGTTACAGTACTTGCTAAAAAATATCATTCATAATGTTTATTTAATATATTTTCAATAAATATAAAACATGATGTGCGGCATTTGAAAAGACAACCTTTGTCAAACGCATTTTAGAAGCCATTAGATAGAGATTTTTTAATTTTTTTCCATTGTCTGAATTTATATGCTTGAAATGTTTGGATAAACTATTATTTATATGTATATATTATTTCACACGGATAACTTCTTAAAATCACTGCTTAAACAGAGATCGTAAAATTAAAGTTATGTATATGAAAATGTAAATGCTAAAATAGATTTTGATGTTAGAAAGCAGTTTTAAAAATTATTATTAATATTGAATGAATTAATTTTTTGTTGGTGCTTAATATTCCGTTAGCTTGCTATTAAACCACATTTGACATGATATTTAAATATGTATACGTACTTCCTAACTGCTAGTGAGAATAAAGTGGCTTTCTAGAAAGTGAACACACACAAATATATGTTAAAAATGATTTTCGTAAGCTACAAATATAAATGATATATTATCTGGGTTTATCTGTATATAATTTATATGCTATTTATATATAAACATACACACATATTAAAAAACTTCTTGAATGATTCTTTCTATCATGACTATAACCTGTGATTCGAATATGAGTGGAATTTAAATTTTTTTCCTGGTATACAAACTTATGATTTTTTTCAATTAGCCATTCATTAAGTAGATATATAATCTATACATTGTTAGACATTTGAATAAAAAAGGGATACAATTATCATCTACTAGCAACTGATAAATTTGGTGAGAATTATCATCTTCATTGTTTCTCTGTAGAAGGATTTTGGAAGTTTTTTTATCTTGCAGTTAGTTATTTGAGTCTATTATAAAATGTTTACCTAAACGATATTAAGTTGAAGGTTTTTTACTTTGTAGATTTTATCAATGCATCCTTTTTCTTAACTCCAGCATATCATAACCATGCCCTGGTTTAGAATGTCAGACCATTACTTTTCTCCAATGCTGTAACATCACTCATCAGTGATCTCGATATATTGAATATCTGAATCTCAATGCATATTCTATCTCTTGCAAGATAAGGAGGGACTGGTTTCTATCTATTTTTAATATTTTGTGGAAAGGTCAATAGTTGTTGCATTGTAGAGATACGTTCAAGTTGTTTTTTTTATCAATGCATACATCATCTCAACTCATCCACATCATAACCATCCATCAGCATAGAAATCCAAACCAGTTCTCTTATAATCTACGCACATGGTGATCAACTTTTACTTATTGAGATAATTTGGAAATAGATTAATATAATCAAGCCACAATACTTAATCATCAATTATGTTGCTTTCCAAAATTTGTCATCTCCTTAAAATAATTTATTTTAGGAACTCAGTATTTAGAGCTATAATATAAAATTTAATGAGTCCCTTACATTCTTCAGATATGTAATGAGCCTCGTATCTCCTTGAGGTATATATGTAATTGAAATAAGTTTTAAAAAAATTAACTAAAGTAATTTTTTTATTTAAAACAAATATTTTGATTTGTATCAAATTTATTTATGAGAAATGTTTTTCGTGTGATATTATTACAGTTTCATACTTTTCAGGAATTTTCACATCCATTAAAAAATTCCCAGAAGAATTGAATTAATGAATTTATAAATTATGTTTTGTAAATATATATGTTCTTGTCTGATCTTTAACTTATTAAGTCATCAGGTTACTATTGAGCTTATAGATCAAGGATATATTTTGTGTGTGTACCAACAGCCATTTCAAAATTTATAAAAAGAAAATAGTGATAGTAGATCTCATTTTTACTTTCAATAAACTACTGAATTCAGATTTGTAATTTAATAGTGCTAATTAGTAATAATATTGCAAAGTAAAAATGACTACTGCAATTTTAGCATATACAGGAAAATGAAAATATAGATGGCTTTTTTTTCTATTAGACATGAACCATTAAAAAAATTGTAAGAAGTACTTAGCCGAAATTTAATGTCAGCTTCATAAGTCTGCCTCTAAATCAAATATCAGATTTGATGACTTTAAGATGTTTAAATTGTCAGTGGTGATTGGCTGAACTCTCTATCATTGAAATGTTAATAGTTCAGAGAGTGACAGTCTTAATAGAAAAGACTTGATTTACTAAAGGTAAGAGAATAAAACTTTTTAGAAAGTATTGTAGCTTACTGATTGATCTAATTGAGATTTTTTTTTTTTGAGAATTAAAATAGAACTTACCAGAAGCTATTTCTTATTAAGTAAGAATTTTAATAAATAAAGCATTAATACTGAGATAAATATCAATGTATGAAAATCCAAGTTACAAGCAAAGCACTAATTTAATATTATTGACTATGGTTAAAAAATTATGAATAATGAAACCCCTACATCTACTGTAATTTGTCCAAGATACTTAGAGGTTTGTGTGACTTAGTAGATAATAGTTCATGTTTTGATTATAAGGCTTTGTTTACAGTGCATACTTTTTTCATATATATATATATATCAAGATATATATATGTAGAATAGAAACATTTTAATCTAGTGAATATATATATGTGTGTGTGTGTGTGCGTGTGTGTGTGAACATATAATATGCTTTTATTTAAAAATTAATCCAGTATACTTATTATTTATAGAAATAACAAACAATATATATTCCCTTCAAATGTAGACTATACTATGAAGTTAGAAGAAAAGGTGAAGTGAAAGTCGATTTTAAAAGTGGGCATATAATTTATTATAAAGTATAAATATTGAAAGCATAAGTAAAGTGGAATCATTATAAATAAAAAATGGAAGAACAATTTGGGGATTCATGCTATATTAGACAGAATGGCAATATAAACTATTCAAATTAATGGAAGATACCAAATACAGATAATTCAGAATTATTTTTTAATAAATTTTCACTATGATGAAAAAATAAAGGATTTTTATCTGGATATATAAAATATTTTGATCATACCAAACAACTTTTAAAATCATTATGAGAGACTTTAATGCTAGAACTGGTAAATGATTGAAATATGAAAGTGCTGTGTGTAAAACTGGTTATGGTGCTAGAAACGAGAGAGGAAACAGACTTATGGAGTTCATATAAAAAGAAAAATTGTATATTATGGATTCTTTCTTTTTGAAAAATGTTAAACAAAAATGGACTTGGAAACATCCAAATGAAGATTCAGCAAAACTGAATTATATTTTAATTAACAGAAAATTTCTATTTCAAGATTGTAATGTTGCCAATCGTCTTAACATTGGAAACAATCATTAATTAATGAATGTAAGATACAAGATAATACAAAACTAGAGAGACAAAAATTATTTTAAAAAGTTAGCATTAACAATTGACATTCCAATGAATTTAAATTAGAACTTGAAAATCATTTTAAATATTAACAGACTTTGAAGACAATTTAGACTTAATTGAAATCAATAAAAAAATAATTGGTATTCTATTAAAAACTTCAAAAAAAGATAGTTTAGAATAAAAAAGTAACAATTTACCAGTAAATTTTTCATTAAGACAAGACAATATATAAAGAAAAATGGAATAGGAAAAATTTTAAAAATGATTCATTAAGAAGTATTAAATATTTAGAGTTTTGCAAAATGATACAAAAAAGAATTAATATTGATATAAAACAATGTAGTTATGAATGTGCAAGAAAAGGTAGGGGGAAAAAATCTCAAAAGTACAAAACAACTTTTTGGTATTGAAAGGAAAATTGTTTCAGCAATAAAAAAAAAAGTTGAAAATATTACTGAAAAGAGGAATATCATTAAATACATGGAACAGTTCTATAAAGAATTATATAATAATAAAAAACAGTTAAACAGAATATCTACCACAATTACTACATTTTTTTGAATTGCCAAGTATTTTAAAAGAAGAGATATGACATGCAATTAGATTTATAAAAAAATGAAAAAGCTCCAGGAAATGATGAAATTATTGTTGCTATTTTAAAAGAAGTAAATGGAAAATATAGGCAAATTATTAGCAAAGCTATAATCCAAATAACGAATTCTCTTATTCTTCTCTTTCACTTTCTTTGCATATCTTCATATAATCATATATATATTGCTTATAATACTTCTTCCATATACACTTCAATGCAAACAAATTTTCTTAAAAACTTGATTCTCCTTACAGTTTCGACTGTCCAGAAGTCTTCATCAGAGTTCTAATTAAAGCAGAGAAGATTAGAGCTCTGATGAAGACTGCTGGACAGTCGAAACTGTAAGGAGAATAAAGAAGTTTTTAAGAAAATTTGTTTGCATTGAAGTGTATATGGAAGAAGTGTTATAAGCAATATATATATATATACAAATAACTAATTCATAAACATGTATCAAATAATTGGAAGAATGTAATAGTAATATTAATATTTAAGAAAGGTAATTAAAAAGATATTAGAAATTATAGATCTATCAGTTTTATACAAACTCTTTATCAAGATAATTGCAATTCACCTACAGTGAACTTCCAAAAGAACAAGCTGGCTTTAAAAGTACTTTTAGTGCAATGAATATTATTTAAGTATTAAGAAAAGTTATAGAAAGGACCAATAAATATGAGTTGTCATTGATTTGTAATTATGAAAACACATTTGAATCTATAAGCATTTCTTTCATGGTTAAAGTTTTGTATTGTCAAATTCTGAAGAATATTTATCAAAATGCAACAACAGTCATTAGATTGTGGTATCAATAACATTAACGTGAGAAGAGTATATGACAATGACTCCATATCTCCAAAAGTTTTTACACCAGTTTTACAATAAATATTTTATGAAATAAATAGGATGCTAAGAAAATAAAAGTAAATAAAAATTATTTAAATCATCTAAGGTAGTTTGATTGTTTTTGCAAATATTGCTTCAGAGCTTCAGAAATGCAAGAGTTATCTGATGAAAGTAAGAAAGTAGAACTAAATATAAATGCTAAAATACTAAAAGATAATGTTCAATAGATTTATCAGAATCACAAATTAGAAAAAATTAACAATTTTATATACCTTGGTTAAATTATTAACACAGACAGAAACATAATGGTGAAAGTAATAATAGAATTAAACCTGAATGGAGTACTTTTGATAGAAATAACTTAGCATTAAAAGAAAATATGCCTATGTCTTTGAAATGAAAGATTTTAATATATGTGCTCTATCAATTTTTACTTGTGGATCTGAAACACTGACACTTAAACAGAAGAGCAAAGTATGGAAAGGAATAATAAGAGATCAAAAGATATGGATAAGAGAACAAACATGTATCACTGACATTATTGAAAGAATGAATAGACTGAAACGGAGCTGGGCTGGACATATTTTAAAAGAAATGATGATAGAAATTAAACTTCTAAATTGACTTTCAAGAGATGGCAACAAATCTAGAAAGAGATCACATGTAAGATTAATGAATGAAGTAGAAAAGTGTGGTATAGAAAAGAGAGACTATGTATCAGAAAATCTGAATTAACTTGAGAAAACCTTCCTGCAATGAATCAATAATGATTGAAAATGATGAGACAATCTACTGTATTTACACATTTTAAATTATTTATAACCACTAAACATCACATGACTACCATTTTTTATGCTTACACAAGCTATTTTACACAGAGGCTAAACTCTCATACAGTAGCGCCACTCAGTGCAAGCCAGAATACCTTCTTGCATTCACTGATTACTCTGTCTTGCACTGAGTGGCACTACTGTATGGGGAGTTTAGCCGCTGTGTAAATTATTTATAATAATCTTAACTATTAAAAGCAATTTCATTTTGAATCAAAACAAAATTTATTAAATCATTCTATTTTATACTTTGATTCTTTATCGCAAAATCAAGAAAGAGCTAACAGATTTTTAAAAAATAAATAAAACTACAGTTATTATAAACAATAGGCTAGTAAAAAAAATTTTTTTTTACATTTTTTTTTATTCTTAAATTAAAAGGATCTATCCTGACTTTCTCAAAGGTGACTCTAAAACACAAAGCCTAAAATCACTTTATATGCACCATTTATGTAAGCCTACAAATATTTTAATTGCTTTTGGGTTAAATTAATTAAATTAAATAAATTATAAATAAAACTGTCAATTAGAGTTTTTAAATAATAATGTAAACTGAGTAAATACCTTAACTATATAATTATTATGATATTAAAATTATATATACACAAACATGTTGTAGATAATAGATTGATGAAAAGTGATGATAAATGAAATACAAAAGATATAATATCTAAATGATATTCTATTGATTAAAGTATTATAATTTCAAACACATGGAATGAGCTACCAAATAGTTGTAATGAGAACTAGAAAATTAAAATTTTTATTTGCATTTTTTGTGTTTACTTTTTTTTATTTTTCAGATAATATATAAGTAAAGTAGCAGATGGTGATACAGTGAATATCATAATTTCACTGTAATTAAATATATTATGAAAAATTGTAAACAATTTTTGGTGCAATGGTTAATATATCTCTCAACCATGCTCATAACTTTGGTTTTTCTATAGGCAGTGCTGCCCTTTGTATTTTGAAGCTCCTAGCACAACTTTTGAGTGTGATCCCCACTAAATAAAAAAGTGAATAAGTTCATGCAACACAACCTCATCATTGAACATGGTGCTGATGTAAGCAGTGTTGCTAGATGAACCAGGTGAATGGAATTTTTTCCACCACTCCCACCACTAGTTTTAGTCTGACCAATGGCATAGGACTATTCAGCTAGGAAGCTATCAGCCATTTTCCATTTATAAAAACATTCAAATGGTGAGACATTTGGAAATTTGGTGTGCTTCATTTCAAAAGAAAGCTTTAGCTTTATATTTAAGAACTTGCATCAAATTTTGGTCTCTCAATCTATTTTATTAATATTTACTGAATCTGTAACCTCGAGAATATGCATATAAAATGCGATAGTAGGGACCTCTCCATGTGTTTAACCACAAGCTTACACTATGGAAGAAAAGAGGGGAACCCTACTATTACATTTTCATATGCATATTCTCGAGGTTACAGCCTCGGTAAGTATTACTTACGTAATCAATGTGCGTTTAATAAATTTACAATTACTATTTTATTAATGTGTAAATATACATTGGGATGTTGATTACAATAAGGTAGCTCAATGCAGGGCCCCACTAGCCCCCAGGCTCCACTTGATCAACCTTAGAGGTGCTACTGTCCACAGATAAAAACTTCAAAATAATTTTAAGCAGCTGAAAATTTCAAAATAATCTTGACTTTATTTCCAATTAGATAATGCATATAACACCTAGATTACCATGCAATTATTGTTAACCCAATGGTTATCTATTTAAATTAGACAGTAAAACAAAAAAATGTCAGCAACTCTAACTTCTAGGAATTGAATAATTTAGTTGAATACTGACTTTTTCCTTATTTTTTTCTTTACTGGTAGGTGTTGAAATAATCTTTACTCAGAGAAAGCCAACATTTTACCACTCATAAGCCAATTTTTTTTTCCCTATAAATTTACATGTACCACACAACTTTTTTGTTATTATTCACTTTATGTATAAATAAAATTTAACATTTTTAATAATAATTTCCTACAGGAAAAAAACTTTTTATATTATCAAAAAAATGTTAACATTTAAGAATAAATATTGCTCATTTTAGTAAGACTTTTTAAGTCTTGTTTTTTTTATAGCAAATTTCTCTATACAATATTGCCAGCAGTGCAAACCACAGTAATCAATGGATACTAGAGGGTCAGTGCATCAAATCTTATCTAGTGCCTACTCATCCAATATCCTCTGATTAGTTTCTAGTTTATGGATTTCATTAGTGAGGAGCCTTGGATTTAAGAACATTGCACCTAGATATCTGGATCTAATGCATTCCCTCTAGCAGTGAGATTTTATCTCTTTAGTCAACTGTAAAGCTATGAGTCCAAACTGAAAACAATAGTGTTTTCCATTCAGACTCTCAGATCCAAGACTCCTCACCAATGAAAACCATAAGCTAGAAACTAATCTGGATATATTGGATGAGTATGCACTAGATAGGAATTTGATCTATTGATTACTATGGCTTCCACTAAGTGGCAATGCTGTATGGAGAAAATTGCTACTGTGTTAATAGACTGTGTAAGCATAAGAAATAGTGATCATGTGGTGTAGTATTTTGTTTTTCCAGACTTTCAATATTTGGAGTCGAGTAAAACATTTTTCAAATTTGAATCAATCAGACATAACTCTCATTTTAATATTTTATATATTCCATTGATGAAAATAAACTTCTATAATATGATTAATCTTTAATGTCATCCAAATTTTTTTTAAAAGACCAGAATTATAAATAAAATGAAAAATAAATAATTGCCTTATTTAAAATAGATAAAATAATTTATTTTTTTGAAAACAACAATGTTTTCTATTGATGAAATGCTGATTCATTATCAGCTACTATGATATTAATATAATTTTGTTTTATTTATATTTTCTTTCACATATTCCATAGGGTAAGATTCTTATATATATTTTAAAACAAATTGTTTTACATTGAACTGCTGAAAAAGATTGCATCAGCTAGTGGTTGAACTAAGAACTAAAATGTAGAAAGGTTAAATTTTATTTTTTTATTAATTCGTAATTTTTGTATTTTTTATTTAATATTTTTTTAGTGACAGATATGAAAATTATGAATGCAAAGGGTGAAAAAACTGTATCGTATATGTAGGTACATGTATGTGTTATCAATCCTTTAGTATTAAAGCTGCAACACAGAACATGTATTAGATGTACTGCAACTGTTCACATTCATATCAATCCACTGATAACTTTGTAATATTGTGATCAGACCAAAATAACGTGTACATGAAACTTATACATGACTTTTTTTGGCATAAAAAAAATGTGTACACAATCTTGTACATAGTATTTTGGCAAGAATTACAAAATTATCGGGAGGTTAATACGAATGTGAACAGGTACAGTAAGTCTAATAAATGCTCCTTGTTGCAGGACTAAAAATAAGTAAAAGTAAAAAAATAGTGAAACGTAATAAATCTATAGATCATTTTAAATAACAAATGCATTTAAATATCTACAAGTTTCAACATTAACAAGTTTCAAAAAAAAAAGTGACTTTCAACAGTAACAACATTTAAGAATGACATTTAAAATAAAATTTCAACATTAACAAGTTTCCAAAAAAAAACTTGTGACTTTCACAAATATGTCCAACTTTCAAAATTAACAAGTTTAAAAAAAAAAAAATGTGACTTTCATAAATATGTATGACTTTAACATTAACAACTTTTTTTTTTAATACGACCTTCAACACTAATAATTTTTAAGAACAACATTTAAAATAAAAAATAAAATGTGATTTGCAATAGTACAACAATGATGCCATTAATCAAAAAAAAAATAGTTTAAATATAAACCAAACAAACAGTAAATGATTTTGATTTTTAAGTAATTTGGATAAAAATACATGAACTATATTCCTATGACACCATGTAATATATAGCAGGAATTTACATATTAAAACCAAAGTTTTCACATATACTGTACTATTACCACAGAAAATGGAGATCTACAGTAAAAATTTTCACTCCAAAAATGTACCACGTGATTGCAAAATATGCTGGGATTTTCATAGAAGTGCTAATAAACATTTTTTTAAATAAAGAAATTAAATCAAAAGTACAAAAAAAAAATACATATTAATTATTAGACTTTTATTACATTTTTATTTATCCTGGCTCTTGTCAGAAAGAAATCTAGACAATAACTGAAAATGTTGAAGTATTACAAAAAAAAATTACGCTGATAAAAATAAACGTTTTCACGTATATTTGCAGGGATTATTTTCTTTCAATTTGATGTCATTGTGACATTACACATTTATTGTGAGTGTGAAAAGGCCTCCTATCTCCCCTACATTGCAGCTTTAATACTAAAGAATCATGTTAGCCAATCAGAAGATTGTATATAAATGGAATCAATAAATTTCAAGCTATTATTTTTGTGATTAATTTATAAAGATGAAAGAATAATTTTTTAACATGAAATCACTTTAATGGTGATTTCAATCTATGTCAATGTGTTTAACATAAACTCCTCTAATATGATAAATTTATCACAAAAGATTCTTAAGTCTAATGCAAAAAAAATAACATTCTAAATGATATGAAATTTATCCATTTCGAAACTGATTTTAGATAATTAACTGGTATAAATCATTTTAAGTTCATTTATTAACAAGAAATTGCAAGAAATAATCATTATTTATCTTTTTTTAAAAATTAAACAAAGAATTATTATAGATGGGAATTGTTTTACAAAAGAATGTGCTAAAAATATAAAATTTTCTGCAACACCTTTACGTAAGGTTGAAATACATAACCAATGCATTCATTTGGATGCTCCTCAGATCATAATCTGAAATCGTGATTATGACTTCACATACTAATATTTGGACCATGAGAATATTATTTATGGTATTATTATGATCCATAATATTGTTATCCATTGGGAAGAATAATAAGCCACATATGTTTTTTCACTCACTTTTTAAAAGTTCTTATACTCATGGCAGCAATTATT
Source organism: Epiperipatus broadwayi (assembly GCA_028023455.1). Classification (NCBI taxonomy): domain Eukaryota; kingdom Metazoa; phylum Onychophora; class Udeonychophora; order Euonychophora; family Peripatidae; genus Epiperipatus; species Epiperipatus broadwayi. The sequence continues at coordinate 2,024,212 of JAQFVV010012393.1, read as the reverse complement.
TCCATGCATATCATTTACATAAAAAACCTTTAGCCTTAGAATGCAAGCTTATGAAATGCACAACAGATTGTTTAATAGTAGTTCACCTTAAAATGGGTGTTATTCTCTGCAAGTATAGTAGTCTTTTTGTATCCATAGAAATGTCATTCTTTGTTTTACTAAATTATGTTTTGAAAAAATGTTAAATAAAAAGTAAAAATAAATAAATAAATAAAAATTTGTAAATTTGATTTTATGAGTATAATGTATGTTTTCCATTGAGTACAATTATTAATTTTCTCTCAAAAAAACATTTTCTTTACCTCTGCATGAAAATAAACAAATATTCAGTCAATCCTATGATTTCTCTTTCTCTTGATTTATTACTATAATATATTGTTTATAGCTGCATTGTTTTAATTTTTTTGTTAATTATTTCTTATTGATATCTTAATTTGTACATTTTTTAAAAAATTAGATTGTATCATAGATATGGTTATATACAGTATATGTTAAATATATTATTTATATAGATTTTTTTTCCCATTGTTTCAATTTTAACCAATTAGAAGTAGGTTGTTGTACTTATTTTGCTGTAGTTGTGTGTTTTTATCTGCAGTTCTTTATTTTTGTCTGTCACATTAGATTTCATTAACCCAATTCGGCACCAGACATTTCCACGTTTTTTGAGCTTGTATAACTGTAATGTTTTTCTTACAGCTCTACGAAACTGATATAAATTTACTATCATATACTTTTAACCATTTTCTTAAAATTTTATATGTAATAGAAAAAATATTAAATTGGTATAATTTTTATTCCTGTGATATCAAAAATATGGTGATAATATGTGGGTTGGGTCAATTACCTTCTATATAAATTGATATTCTTAAAAAATATGTGGAAATTATGTAATAATTTGAGAAGACGTGCAGTAAAGGATTAACTTGAATGATATTATTTTATATTTTTTAATTAATTCTGAAATTCAAAAAATTTATTTTAATAAGTTTTCTTTAATTATAAAAATAAGAATATATATAAAATCAAGAGTGAATATTAAAATATGAAAGCTGAGCTATATATAACTATCTCATGTGTATTTTAATTCATTAACGAAGATTACAATTAATCATTTGAATTATTAAAAGTAAACTCTTATAACTCAGCATTACATTTTCAGAAAACAATAGATAAGTAAGTATGTGTATTTTACTTATTTTTTATAAATTTTATATTGAAATATTCTACATTGTTGTTGTGTTTTTTTTTTTTAATTTAACATTTTAAAATCTATTTATAATCCGATAAATAAATCATTAGAATCTAGATTGACGTGGTCTGTTATATGTTGTACATATATATATATTTAGTTTACTGGATAGTCAGAGAGAAGTAAATTAATCAACAATAAAACTTGTTAGAATGAAAGGGTAAAATAGAATGGTCTTTTCAACAGACCCACTTTAGAGTCACTATGAAAAAGATCGGATTATTCAATAAGCTGGCCAACTGCCACGTTCAAACTTCCAGCATTTGTTTATAAAAAAATGCATGATTAAATCCTAAAAAGAATCTGCCACATTGTTATATTCTATGACTGGGTTCAAACCTAGGTAGAAACAGGTGGATGCATTACTATTACATCACGTGAATTTTCAAATTTATTAAGAGACTGTGTAAAAAATATTAACAAAATAAAGATTGCCAATGATAAATTGCTTTCATATTTAAAACTTCAATTTATTTGGATACAAAATTGTAGAGATTAAAATTGCTATTCCAAAAATGTGATTAAAAGAAGAAATAACTAACACATGGAAGATTAGAATAAAATTTCTGAGTTATTGTTTAATCCTCAAACATATATATATATTATAAATATGCCATTTTAAACAATTGAATAATTTTTATTGATGAACTATTTTAAATTGACTCTAGGGCACTTGAAACCAACTTCAGGTGTAGTGCTTCCTACGAAATTTCTTAAAATAAAGGTTAATAATAAAAGTGTGAATTTATTAAAAAATAATAATCAGCAGTAAAAATAATTATCCTATTTAAATTATTCTTAAATAATTATACAATAATAATTATACAATAACTCCATTACTGAAGTGTAATAAAGTAAAGGCAATATTTATATTATATATTCTAGAAAACATTAAAAATATTAAATATATCCTAAATGCAATTTTGATGCTGACCATCTTTGATGAAGGTAAATATTATATTTTAAATAACCAATGCAAATACCAAATCGTATACTTAAATAATATGGTCTAGAAGGCACTCACATGAATGCTAATAGATTTCCTGGTCATCTTCTTAGTCTAAGTTATTAAAACTTATAATAGAATCTATTTTAGCTTTTTTGTAAGTAGATTGATAAATAGATAGATAGATTATATAACTAGGTTAGATATATTGATAAATTAGATAGATAGCTGATAAATTAGATAGATAGATTGAATAGGATATATTAAATAGTAGGCAGATAGATGGATTTGATTAGTTAGATTAGATTAGTAAGATTTTAGATAGATTAGATAGACAGATTAGATTAGTTAAATAACTAGATTACATTGATGAATGCTGTTTTAATCTTATAGTTTTGTGTTTCCATTGATTGATGTTTTGAATATAATGGTTGCTTTTGAAAACATTGCTCAGCATTGAAAGTACATTAATATTAAATTTAATATTGTCAATGTTTTCTCAAACATAAAGTAATTTTAATGACATTAATTTACTAATTTTCAAATGTATTTTAATAAGTATTATTTATGTAAAAATCCTTTTCTGTGATGTGTGTTAATATTTTAATACTATCGAATATTATTGTAAGCAAATAAAGGTAAGCCATAGGATCACTGCCTTCAAAAACACGAGAAGTTCATGTCATCGTATTATCACAGTTTTTATTTTTATCATTACTCCATTAACATTTATCTGATTGAACTTAGTCATTTATATTCTAAGTAATAAAAGTTATTATCAATTTATTGATTCATACTGAATGTCTTACTGTTTTGATTATGAGCTAGTTAAGTAAAAAGGTACCCTAAGGTTATTTTTTAAGATTTAACCAACTAGATTCATATGCTAATGACTATTGTCAAAGTTCTTATATAGAGCACTGCTACTTAACAAAGTCTCTCCCATAGAAAGAAATAATCTTAAAAACCTTGCTGATGGATGAAAGCTTCTCTAAGCATTCATTCAGAGAGCATTTGTGAAGATATTAATCTCTAACTAGTCAATGCTGCTGATACAGATTTTTGCAGTTTTTCTTAGTTTTATTTTTAAAAAAACTTAAATTCCAACTGTACTTAAACCCAGAATATGATTGTGGCAGATTGATTGAAGGGAAGGATAAGTTGTTCTGTTTAAGTCATTAAACAACCCACCAAGTTATCCTAACAAAAATCTCTTCATACATTAGTGCAAATAGTGATGGACTTGAGAATTAAAGTCCCTTGAAGTATAACCCTATTAGCTGCTAATACTTGAATGTCACATGATTTTCCAAGCCACAAGCCATTTGATTACTACCTGTTAAATACTTCAGATTATATTTTTATATAGGTATATCTAAAATACTTATGAAGTATCTATATACATTATAAACTTACACTGTAAAATGTTGGCTGTAACCTTTCATAATACTCTTTGATTCTCTGATAAACATGATTTTCAACTGCACTTAAAAAGTTTTCTTCTCCGTGGTATTTTTTACATTCCTGAGATTATCAATCTCAAAGCAATTCTGTATCCTATTATTCCAGTTAATAAAGCATCACTAATTTAATCTTTTTAAACTCAGATAGATCCAACATTTGCTAATGATTTATAAAACTAACACCAATTTTTTATTAGATATTCTTTACAATTTCTTTATAGTTCTAAATGTTACACTGCCTTGTATTTCAATTTTTGAGCTAATAGATATCAAAAATACAACACATAATTATAATCTGAATATTTTTAAATGTTGAGGTTGAAACAAACTGCTTTCTCTTAAGATAGCATTTCTACTTAAAAGCCGTTTCAAATATTTAACCATGTATGTGTTGTCTGACAATATACTAACATTTAATCTGATCATTCGATTCGTGGTTGTTTTAATACGCCAAAAATGAAAAGTGTAGATAATTTTGTTATAACAGAAATACAGGCTTATTATATACCTGTATCTATATATGTAATATATAGCATATATGAGCACAGACTTTCACACGACCCACCACTCTCCACTCTATCTCATAACACTGATACACTTGAACACATGTAATTGTAGATTCTTCTATTTAATTTTTATAAGCTGAACAGTAAGCAAACCTTTACCAATTATAAGCTAAATAATAAACAACATTTACCAATCGTTAATCAAAGTAATTAAGTTTAAATATAGGTTGAAGAAACTTATACTTTAATTTAAGTGTTTAATGTATATATATAAAACAATGGAAGATCGTATTTGGGCGTAAATCTATTTACTTGTCAGCAGTATTTTTCGATTAACCTAATACACTTTCTTTCCATTGCAAATGTATTATACCTTGTCAAGATTTTTTTTTTTTTGATTTATGATGATGACAGTTCTAATCTTGTAAAAATGTTTGCTCTGCGTTATTCGAATCAACAAAGAAAGTAATTTACAAGGCTTGTTCTTTCGCGAAGTCTGTCGTCACTCGTTTTAACAAAACATTTACATGGTTGATACTAAAATTATTTTTACATTAATTATTAAAACAGTTGGGTTAATCAAATGAGTTCGTATATATATATAACAAGTTCTGAATTTAAATATTTAATAAAACTATTTTAAGAAATACTTTTTTTTTAATTTTTGAAGAGACAATCCGTCATGGATAATCTACAATGAATGTTAAAATAGTAGCAACTTTCTTCATACAACAGTGCCATCTAATGCAAGCTACAGTAATCAGTAGAGGTCAGATTGTTTGTGCATTTGAATCCCTATCTGGTATCTATTTATCCAATATCCCCAAACTAGTTTTGAGTTTAGGGTTGTCACCAGTGAGGAGTCTTTGATCTAAGAACAATGCAGCTACAATTTTGGATCTAATGTAACTAACTCTCTAGCAATTACCTTTTACATATTTAGTCAACTATAAAGCAATGAATCCAAACTGAAAACAATAATGTTTTCAATCAGATCTCTATGGCTATAGAGGCAATTAGCTTGGATTGAAAACATTATTATGTTTTCAGTTTGGGTTCATTGTTTTATAGTTGACTAAATAGGTAAAAGGTAATTACTAGAAGAATGCATTATATCCAAAAGTCTAGGTGCATTGCTCCCAGAATCAATGCTCTTCATTAATGACAGCCATAGGCTAGAAACTAGTCTGGGGATATATATATTTATTGATTTCTATAACTTGCACTAAATGGCAGTATTGTATGAAGAGAGTTAAACCATTAAATATCACATGATCATCTCCTATGCTAGCACGTAACTGGGGATATTGGATGAGTAGGCACTAGATGAGGATTTTATGCACAAGCCTTCTGGTATCCATTGATTACTTTGGTTGGCACAGGATGGCATTACTGTATGAGGAGTTTTGCTTGTTTAATGGAGAGGGTTGTTACTATTTTAATAGGTTGTGCAAGTAAAATAAATGGCCATGTGATGTCTTAATGGTTTAATACAATGAATGTTGCTAGACTTCCTTTATTAATAAATGAACTCTTCTTACATATATCTATTTATTTAGACTTCTTAAGTCGTGCTTTTATTGCTAATATAGTTAGATCGGAATGACAAATTTGCAGAAGATGAGGTAGAATTCAAAGATAATGAAGATGAACTTAACAAAATATTAAATAGTAATGCTACAGTTTGTATATATGAATGTTAAATTCATAGTCTGAAGTAAGTTGAATCGTTAGACAATAATCGATAACACTTGATTATCATTGATGATAGTTTATCATTCTCTTAAAACAATTTATTCTAGCAAAACCTGTTCTGAAAACTTGTCGATTGAAAATGAAGCAGAAATTATAATGCATTAATGTTTTAATTGCTTTGTGAGCGGTTCAATTAATAATGGGGGGGGGTGAACATTTGCAAAAACTAAACAAAATTCTGAATTTGGAAAAAAAATTGAACCAGATTTAGAAGGTTAAGGTTAGCGTTAAGAAGTGATTTAAAGAGTTAAGTGAAAAAAATTTGTCCCAGATGATAAATTGGATTGGATAAGTATTTAAGTAGAAGAATTATTAAAATTATCTTAAAGGATAAAAAAAGCAATTGATGAGCCTATTGAAAGAAAAGTGTGGAAAATCTAGTACAAAAGAAAAACAATTTTAAATTAAGTACGATTACTAGGTTTTAATACCCTTTTTAAAAGAACCCACCCTATATCTTGTTTCAAAAAAGGTAATACGTACGTAGAAAAAATGCTGGTCATTCAAAATTATACTAGCTTTTAGGCGTTACTTATTCTTATAAAATTATGATATATCAAATAAAAATAACTAAGGATATGTGTTTGTATACCATAATTATTTTATGACAGCTAAATGATCATTACAAGAATGATATTTGTATTGGCATCAGATAATTTAATTTTTTGTTTTTGAATCGATATATATATATTGTCAGACACATATCTCCGAGGGTTAAATATTTTATTTGGAGATTAAAAGGATTTTATGTTATAAAATACATTTCGTTATTATTGTTGATATTTGTCATATTCCTGTTTTTTTATTATCCTTTACTGCATTAATATCAAGGGGGAAATGTTGAACAAAATGATAAATATTGGAATGGGGGGGGGGGTACAATTAATAAAAAAAAAAAAAGTACTGAAGATTTCTTTTTTTTTTTTTTTGGATTGATTAGAATTTTCTGTTGAACATTTTTAAAAATCCCAATTAAATTTGAAGTCGTTTTTATTTATGCTTTTTGCCTAGATACGATCAGTTATAGTAAAGGGTAGATATTTTTGGAAAAAATATGTTATCCTTTCTATTGCTTTTGGAATGCGTGAATGTAAATATTTGTAAATCTGATTTATTTAGTGTCCATTCTTTTTTTTTCATGTGTTAAAGCATCGACCGGAAAGCGAACTCGCAAACCCGGGAAACTGCTTGTAAGGCGGCTGTGCTGACCACTCGACCACAAACGCTTGACATTCTTTTGTTAGGATCGTTGATGGATTGCAGCGATAGGAGAGAAATATCTTTTGGGTTTTTTTTTGTTTAATTAGAATATGGAGATTAATTATGCATTTTAAAATTTTAATAGATTGAAAAAATATGCTAAATGTTTTTTTTAATACCCATGACCTATTTTTTGACTGAGTTTTCCTTTTCCAAGAAAATAGCTTTGAAGTATAATGTCAAAATATAGATGATTTGAAACATGGTCAATGATGATTGTCATTACTATTCAGATTACTTTTGATTCAGAGTCATGTGATATTTTTCTACAACAATGCTGAGAAAAGAAATTTGAAATTAATTATTCTTTGGTTGAACTTGATCTAAAATCAATAGGCATCTCGTTATTTAAAAATCTGATTATTTTTGAACTTTGAGGTAATAAATTAATATAATTTAGACAATGAGAAATATATCGAATAATAGGTCCAAGTAAATTCTACAAGGCAAAATTAAAAAAAAAATTCTTCACATAGCATGTAATTTATCTTATAAACTTTAAAGAATCCATCACTTCAGCCAAAATATATCATCCTGAGACAAACTAAAAATCAAAAGAAGTGACTGACTTAAGGTGTATGATAAGAAGGAGTGCTTACAGATTCTAATCAATTCTGCTGAGGAACATATTCAGGAAGAAGTTGAAAAATATATTATTGAAAGAGAAGTTATGTGGAAGATTTTCTTGTATTAAACTGTGAGTTGCAAGAGAAAGGAAGCTAATATATAAAAAAGGGGGGAAAGGATAGAAAATTAATAATAGAATAAATCCCCCCCACCCCCTTTTTTTTTTTTTTTCAACTAACAGAATTAATACAGAAAGGAATTAACTTCTTTTGGGCTGTCTTTTTTCAAAGATTTCATGCTTCCATATTAGTTTTACTGAAAATTTATATTATTGCTTTAAGTTTTAAATGTTTGTTCCCAAAGGCTTTTGATAAAATTTGTAATCAGTAATTATCGAGTAATTCTTATTACCTGAGAGATTAATATTTTTTTGTATTAAATCATTTACATTTGGTTTTTTACTTAATTAAAAGACAAAAAAGAAGCCTAAGAAAATTTCACTTTATTATTTTTGATGATGTTTTAAACGGATTTTTTTGTTCTCATTTTTCAGTGTTAAGTGACTTTAAATTTATTGTTTGAGACTTAACAAATATGGACTGTATATAAATTTAAAAAATAATGAACACTTATGAGTATGATTAAATGCATTTGGGATTAGTACTGAGAATTATTGGAATCTATGAGTTAATATTTGAATGGAAAGTTAATTTATGAAGATTGGATTTTTCTCTATCTACAAATAAATATACAAGTCTAAGATGAAATTATTTTGACTTGCCTCACTCTTGTACAAAGCAACAATAGATAGACAAAAATTTATCATTCCCACATTACATATATATATATGTAATTTTATAATAATAATAATAATAATAATAATAATAATAATAATAATAATAATAATAATAATAATAATAATAATAATAATAATAATAATAATAATAATAATAATAATAATAATAATAATAATAATAATAATAATAATAATAATAATAATAATAATAATAATAATAATAATAATAATAATAATAATAATAATAATAATAATAATAATAATAATAATAATAATAATAATAATAATAATAATAATAATAATAATAATAATAATAATAATAATAATAATAATAATAATAATAATAATAATAATAGTAACAAACAACATCACACAAGCATTTTTCAAATTCAAAAGACCACAAACTTAATAGCTGCCATCTTAAAACAGTTTCCACAATTACAATGCCTGCTTCAAATCATACCAATTGACAGACTCCCCCTCATACCACTCATACCAATCACCAATAATCTACCATCAGAAAACAACAGCCATCCAGATGCTTGCCCAATTCATTAGAAAATATACACATTGTCATATCTACATCCCCATGCATCAAGAATCAACCATCACCAATCCTTCCCCAGTAAAAGCTAATTCACAACTTTAAAAAATGTCACTGAAGCCTAAATTGTTTGACTTCATAATCAAAATCAACCTCCATGCCCTGTCAATATCTTACTTCCTCCATTATTTGTTACTGTATACCACCATTGACCCATTCTGTGGTCTATGCCATCATGCTGAAGAAACACAGCAACATCTAATCTATAAATGCCAATCACTAGCAGAGACATGAAAGATAATGTGTAACACATATAGACAGCCTAATATCTTAATGCAACATATCAATGCATATCATGGAAATTCAATCCCATAGCACATGCAGCCACATTAATCCTCTATGCATTCTGGTGTATATAATGCACCTTTGCCTTAAATAATAATACAAGATAACATCCCTCTAACTTTCACAATAAGTTGTCACCATTAAAAAATAAGAGATATCAAAATAGCTTATTCGGATATACATAATGCCACTTGGTCAGTACTCAAACAATAAATAAGCAGCTTTATAGCCAGCTAAACAAATGTATAATCATCATTGGGGAGAGGGGGTCACAAACAACTGGGATAAAATCACTCCAGGCCAGCTGCTATCCATACTAGATGCTGAGAAAAAAGTGATCTCATTATACTTGTAAAAAATAAAGACACTAGCCTACATAATCATTAAAACAAAATAGGGACTTAAACAAGTGATATTCAAACACCATGAACTGAAAATAGAAATAACAGAATAGTGAACTCTAATATAGCATATTTATTGAAAACAAACAAGCTTGTACATGTGTAATTAGAAATAATTTCTGAATGTAGATCTTATTCCTGATCAATTTCAGATGGTAGCGCTATAATAGAAGACTTATGAACTTTTTTAACCAAACAGTGAGTTTTATATAATGTCACCCATTTTCAAAATTGTAACTCCCTCACCCACCCACCCAAAGCAATGGATAACGACCACTAACCTAAATCTCACAGATCTCTCACATCAATCAAAGCAGAAATCTTCAGAATTATAATACTAAACTTTGTCATATCATCATAAGTATTTGGCTTTTTGAAAACTGTTACCCCCTCCCTAATACATAATATGTACATATATAAATCATTGTGCTTCTGCAAAAGAGCTAATTACAAATGTAAACATATATGTGCGATCTGAAATATCTGTGAATACTATTTAGTCAAATAAAGTTCCATTTTGAAACAACAACAGTAATAATAATAATGTATTATATAGACAAAAAATAATTTTAAATTTACATATAGTATATTTTTAATGGATACCTTGATATTTTGCACGTATATATAAACATTGGAATGATAAACTTTCCAAGGACTATTTATATTAAATACTGCCCTCTTTTGACAGATTTGCTTTCCAGAAATAGAATAAATCTATTTGCTTTCCCAATTTTTATAAGTATGACAAGTATTATTAATATATATACGTTAAGATAATGGAAATAATAATTAATTATTATTGATGGTAATATGTGTTATCAATTATTCAAAATATACTCTATTGTTTAATTATTTTAATTTGCTTTAACAGAAAATATAACTGATATATATATATGTATAAGCTATATTGTAATGATATGAGAAGTGGAATTATATTATATGTATACGTGTGTGTAAACCATACACTGGTGTAGAAAATATATGATATGCAAAAGTCATCAGTATCCTCTCATATATATATATATGTAGATTCATATTGGGATAGCAAAATTTAATTAAATACAGAAAGTTAGAGCTGATATTGCCTCACATTGGGCAATCAAAAATTTCTACCAATTATATTAAAGAAATATCCAATAGCATTAGGTATATGACTTCATATATGTATAGCAAATATTAAACTATTATTTTTCCCATACGTACATCCCTAGATATATATATATATGTTTGAAGTGCCATCTTTGTTCTGGATATAGCAACTATCTCAAACATTCACACTCATTATATGGTTACAAAGTCAATCCGTATAAGAAAATAACTTTCAGCTTATGAAAATATTTTTTCACTATGTTAATTAATCAGAGTGCATATATATAGAAGAAATAATAAATGAAGAACAATCAGCTAAAGTTTGTTTTAAATAATAAAAACATATTTAATTAATAATGAGTTTGATCTTATATACCAATTCAACTTTTGTTTACATAACTCGGATTGAACTGATCAATTGTATGATTAAAAGAATCAACCTGGATATTTTTCTGATATATATTATTTTCAAATAAAAGTTTAAATTTAGCCTTTTTATTAAAATAATTAAATCAACAAATTAATTGGTTATTTTACAACTATCTACTAAATTAATTTTAAATAGTATGTTTCATGATAAATCTGGTTACTTAATTTAAAATTTTAAAATATTATGTTAAATATATTTGATTTAATATTGCAAATTTTTGAAAATATGAATGGATTTAAATAAATAATGTTCAAAAAAATAGAAATATTACAGTATTTATCTTTTTTTAATCGATATTTTCATAAAATAAATCAAACCATACAAATTCTAAGAAGTTTTTTTGCATAACAGTTATCTAGAAAATTAAAGTGAGTCTTTTATACTCTAGCTTTAAGGGTTCCTTTTGTCCTCTAAATAATGTTGACTTCTTATATTAAGCAATCCAGGAAAAATGAATCCTGAGTTACGAATTCACTAAATATGAAATATATAAGGGATTCAAACTCAGACTTTCACACAACCCTCAACTCTTCAACCTATCTCATCTGGCTGACCCACCTGATCACATACATATATATTACACATATATGCAGGTGTAAGCCTGTACAGTGTATTAATTTAAATAAGAAATAGTTTTTTTCCCCGTGTTTGAAATAACAAATGATAATCTTCAGCTGGCATTTCTTTAGATAGTATTTAAAATTGAGATGAGGCACCTTGATATAAATACTTAAGATAATTATCAGGATAAATCAGTAGATAATTCAAAAGGTTTCTATCTGGTCATTATTGCTGACATATGGGAAATATTTCAGTAATCTCGAGAGCCATGGCTTTTTATTGCAGAATTAATACATCCTCTTAATTGTTCTACCATATAACATGGTTCATCAACATTTGGAAATCATATCAGTAAATTGACCTTTGAAAACCCAAAACCATTCAATATTTATATTAGATGATGTAAATAATCCAATATATAAATGCAATTAAAACACCCTCACCACCAAACCTTCAGGAAAATACAAATATATATATCGTATTGTAGATAATTTATTCCTCTTTTGAATGGTATTTTCAAAATGGCAATATGACATAGTTTTTTTTTCATGAATTTTTTCATAAAAGTTATATTTTTTTTAAAAAAATCTTTATATATATGTAAAAACCCAAAGTATTCTCACATGATAATAAATTAACAAATAGTTTCATATGTACAATTTTAATAATAGTTCAACACAATTTTAATATATTAAAATAAAAACCTCAATATAAAATTACTTTTAAATGTAAAAAGAAAAGTTTATCATAAAATAATAATTATTATTAGTTTATTAAAGAAATTATTGATATAATAATAGTTACAATGTATATGTTTTTGCATGTAATGCTTATTTATATATACATACAGGTGTATATAAATGGCCAAATTTTGTTTTCCATCTTTAACATTTGATTGGCTGTCACATAAGCATGTTTAAAGTGTATCTGTTGAAGGTTTTAGTTTTCATGTTATTACAATGTTATCTGTTTGCCTTTAATAAATTTGATATATTTACATCTTTAACAATGTTATTATTAAATAATTATTTGAAAACAAATATACAATCTAATATTTATTTTGTTAGGAAAGAAAGACTCTTTACATTGATGTCTTCTGTTTAGAACTGAGAAACCATTGGAGCAATAGAGGATGCTAATTTTTACCCAAAAAATACTATTATTAATAATCATCAATAAGTAATCATATAACACACATGATCACCATCTCTTATACTAGCACATAATATTGGATGAGTAGGCACTAGATAGGGATTTTATGCACAAGCCTTCTGGCATCCATTGATTACTCTGTTTGGCACAGGGTGGCACTACTAATCATATATATAATTTTATATGAAATTTTATATAGAGAAGCTCTTACTTTAAATTAGCATATCATAATTTAATTTATGAGTAAATTGTCAATTAGAGATATTAAATTCTTTATTTTATGATAATTATTATATTTTCTTATCTTTGATATTTTTGTGATATCTGAATCCTTAACATTTTATACTATTCTTTTATGTAATCTCATGCTACATCTTCAACAAATATGTAAAAAAGTAATTATGGCATTTTCAGCAGTCAACAAGTTAACTGATACAAAACTGCTGTTATAAGCTCTGATAAAAACTTTGATAGAAACACAACTTGGGTGTTTTAATTTTAAAAACAAATCAACAAAAATAGAATAATTGGTGCCAACAATTAATCAACTTTCACATTTTACAAAAGACTTTTCTTCCAAAAATAACACTTAAAATTTTTTCAGATAAAAAAAATATATTTTGAAAAATTGACAAATGTAAAAAAAAAAATCTAATTATCATATTTTTTAAATTAAAGAGAAAACTTATTTATTTTTATTTTTTAATACTCCATTAAAAAAATAAAAATATGAAACTGTACAGATCTTCAATAAAATATAAAACAAATGATTTTAAAATTGTTGACATGGCTCAGGAACTAAAATGCCATATATATATTCTAAAGAGTAAAAAGTTCTCTAGGCAAGTGTATATAAATTATATTATCACAGCTCTCATGCTTAAATTTAAATCGATAAATATTTCAGCAATTCATTTTTTAAGGCAACTCTCCTAATTTTTTTTTTTTCATGTGTCATAGCATCGGCCGGGAGGCGAACCCACAACCGTCTGCTACCAACTACTTGCTTGCAAGGCGGCTGCGATGACCTCTCGGCTAACAACGCTTGACAAACTCTCCTAATTATTCACAATAGATTTTCTGAAATATTTAATAAAATAAATTTAAATGTTTTGGTGAATATGATGTAATTTATGTATACAACTATATTGTGTGTGATGTTTGTTACTACAAATATATATGTAAGTGTTAATACTCACAAGAAATATATAACTTTTATCTTTTTTTTTTTTGTTGTTGATAGAAGTGGCAAAGAATTTGCCTATAGTTTTTCTCGAGTGAATGTAACTAGTGAAGCCCATGAAATGTCTATGCTTTGGTTTTTATGGTATATTAAACTATGTGGTGGAGTTATGAGGATTTTTTCAACTACAAATGGTGGACAGGTAAAATGTTTTTTTCTTTTTTTATTACAATATTTTTATTGTAGGTTTACATCAAATCACTTTTTCCATTTTACTTGTTATAGTTAGAGTTAGTTAGCTATCCTCCACAAACTTGCGAAACTAAATTATAATTAGAGAATATGGATACTACGCTACAGACTTTTATGCATTTATTTATGCAGATGACATTGTACCCTGATTGTCTTTAACAATATATATCAATATTACACCTAAATCCACAGAGATTGTCTCTGTATTGGTAACCATAATGGGCTAATGCAGAATAGATCAATGGTTAAAGAATACAGACTTAAATGTACTATCAAAACTTATTGTACATCTTAGTTATTGCAGACTTCAGCATTATATTCTTCTTTTAATAAAACTTTTACTTTCTATTAAAAAGTTATTCTAGAACATTGATATGAAAATAGAAATATCCATTTCTTTAATAAAATTTACAATATTAACATTGTACTTAAAAGCAAGTGCTTGATTTCTTGCACTGTTAATAACAGAAACACCACAAAATTATTCATCAAAGATGATTTAATGTATTTACACATAGATATGCATTTTTTTGCATTACCTTGGCCTTTATTCACTTAAATTAATGTCATTTTCATTTGACATATCTAATCAACATATTTTAAAAAATTGTTTAATGTAAATATTCAGTTTACTTATTGTATATTTGATTTTTAACTGAAAAATAAAAATTATGTCTTACTATTGGTATTTTGATCAGTTAATATTATTATCCTCTGAAAGTTAACATTGACTCCATTGAAAATTGTAAAAACAATATAACTTTTGATGCTTTGATTAATATATTTAAATCAGGGTTTCATTATTAACAATTCCTGATGGAGTTTTGCACATTGAGCAGATAAACACTGGTGGGTCATCCAAAATTAATAATGTATCATGTAAATGCTAAAGATTAAACTCTCCTTATATGAGACAAATCATTGAAATTGGATCTTAATCTTGATTTCAAAAAGTATGTCATTTCTAAAATAAAAAATGTAATTCTAATTATTAAGAGAACTTAAATTTTTTCAAACTTTAAAAACATAAAAATTACATGAATTGATTATCTTTGATTTTCATCTGGAAATTGGAATATTTTAATATTGTGGAATATTGAAGATAAATTTTGATTATGTAAATGCCACTGTAGAATGATGAGAAAGAGTCTTGTGGTAAAGTGCATTTATTATAATTATCACTAAAGCAAGTCATGTATAATGTGACATTGCTTTTATAAGCTTGTATTTACGAAAATGTAATACAGAGAGTGTATCAATAGCTCAAACAAGCTCTTAATTGATAAGTGTGGTAAGAGAAAATATTTAAAATCTCTATCTGAAATACTCTTATCCCCAGACCAATTGGTTTCAGGCTTATGGCTCACCACACTTATCAATTAAGAGCTTGTTTGTGCTATTAATACCTGTCTGTATTTATTATAATATATATATATATATACCAGCTATGCTCATAATATGAAATTCAAGCATAAGTGAATCTTGAATTTCTTTTTACATAGCCAGCTTATATTATCTCATTTAACCATATAACTATTATTTGATAATTGTATATCTAGCTGCTTATAGCTGGAAAATCAAATGAGGAAGGATTATCATAAGATCCCTTACAATTGGCAGATGATTGACCTAATGAATAATGTCTTCTTCTGTGGAGGGAAACTAGGGAGAACCTTTACTTTGTAGAGAATTATTTATGGCTACATCACTTTTTATCTTTGTTAAAATATATATGATAATTTTAAAAAAAATTAAATAAATGGTTTGTATTGATATTATTCATTGAAATTTGGAGTTATCAAAAATTTTTATTTTAATTTCAAAAAGATATTATAAACATTGCTTACTGTTTTTAGGAAAGGAAGTTTGTTGGTGGATCACAGCAGATTAGTGAAGCAATGCACAAACAACTTGGAGGTAATTATGCTAATTATCATTTACAATAAGTTTGGAATCTCATAGATGTCACTAGTAGCTATTTTTTTAAGCATATGTCTGCAACATTATCAGATAATTAAATATTCACATATTTTGATAAAATTAAATACAATTTTTAGATCTTTTTTAATGCCATATCATAATTTGACAGAAGTAATCTTTTTATTTTCATGTAAAGCTATGTCTGTAGGCATTAAGCAACCGTTGGATATCAAATAATAGGATCAAAATAGATGTTCAGACTAGATTCACATTATTGATCTCTTTATTGCTTCACTGTTCTTGTAATATTATATTCAGCATCAAATTTTATTCATGTTATGTTATTTACAATAATGGTTGTATTTTTCATACAGCTGTCAAATGCAGATTAAATGTTTGCTTGTTATATATCAGCTTTTTTCCAAAAGACCAAGATTCATGCATTTAGTTATAATTGCGATCATTAAAATATTCTTGGTGATTAATGGTCAGAATTATATAACTCATAAGTAATTTGGTTTATTTTTTTAAAAAACTTTATGATATTCAAAGTATTCTAGTCATTATCTTGAATAGTATAATATGTGTAAAGAAATACAAAAAACAATACTTCTTTAACAAGACTAATTAATTATCAGAATAAAGAAATTGCTTCGCTTATAGAAATGATATTATTGATGCAAAATAGTGATTAAATGTAAATTTTTAAAAAATGTGATTTTTTAATTTTGGTATGCTACATAGATATCTATATAATTACTAAAAAAAGGCAAAAACAGGCAAAACTCTCTATACGTATTGCCAAATATATATATATATTCAATATGATTAAGCGGAAAAAAATGTGTGTGGCTATACATAGCATCAGCAGTGAATAAAATACATGATGACAGAAAGACGATTAACATATATATATATATATTCCATTTCTCCAATCTTTTAATATTAGTTTGATGGAAATTATTTTGTGAATTAAGAAAGAAAGCAAAGGGAATAAAAATAAATAAGGATTACTTAAACCTTCTTATTTTAAAGGCAATGTTGTTATTTTCACAAATAATGCTTCAAAATTCCAAGAAAAATTTGAAAAACTACTAGATAAAAGCTAGAAAGTGGAATTAATAACAAATGATGTTAAAAGACTTTTCAAAAAAAAAGTTAAAATATTGATTAGAGGATATTGACAATTGCAGATACAGTGTTTAGATTTTTAATATAGATATAAACGTAATGGCTAAAATTATTCATAAATTAAAATTTATGGAATGGTTTTGTTGGAAATAATATTTTTGAAAAAAAAAATTAGGAATAGCTTTAAAAAGATTTTTTTAATAACTGAGTTTTGAGACTTGAATACTATAAATCACAATTTAGAAATGTATGTTCGGATTAATAAGATTAGAACAAAAGTGAAAACAAATATTGCTGATATCACTGAAATAATTAAGAGGCTAAAATAAAGCTGGGCTAAATTCACTAAAAGTGATAACAAATAGTCTATTGAACCTCATCAACCATTATCAATCCACCGCAGGATTTAAGGTCTCTCCAAGTTCAATCCATCTTTTCCTATCTTTAGCTTTTCTTCTCCACATCATCCCTGCACACTTTCTTATTTCATCTACCAATCTCACATGTGGTCTTTTTCTGGGTCTTTTACAATCTCTTGGAATCCAGTTTAAAATTTCAATTGTCCATCTGTTATCATCTCTTCTAACAATATGTCCAGCCCAACTCCACTTCAGTCTTTTAATTTTTTCAATGAGGTCAGTAACACCTGTTTGTTCTCTTACCCATACATTGTGTTTTCGATCTCTTCTTGTTATTCCCAACATGCATCTCTCCATATTTCTTTGAGTGGTCTGAAGTCTCTGTATTGCTCTTCTATTAAGTGTCCAAGTCTCAGATCCATAAGTAAGAACTGGCAAAACACATTTATTAAAAACCTTCCTTTTCAAGCACATAGGCATATTTCCTTTTAGTATCAAGTTATTTCTACCAAAAGCACTCCAACCAAGTTTAATTCTATGATTAATTTCATCCATTATATTTCCATCTGTATTAATAATCTGACCAGGGTATTTGTAACTGTTAACTTTTTCTAACTCATCATAATGAAAATCTATTAAACATTACTTTAGTCTTTTTAACATTTATCTTTAATCCTACTTTCCTACTTTCATCTGATAACTCCTGCAACATTTCCTGCAGCTCTAAAGCATTATTTGCAAAAACAACTACATCATTTGCAAAATCTAAATGAACTAAATAATCTCCATTTACTTTCACTTCTTTAGCTTCCCATTTTAATCCACAAAATACTTCTTGCAGCACTGCTGTAAAAAGTTTTGGAGATATGGAGTCACTCTGTCTTACACCCTTTTCAATGTTGATTTTCCTACTGTCATTATGTAATCTAATTGTTGCTGTTGCATTTTTATAAATATTCTTCAAAATATGACAATATCCTGGATCTACACCTTGATGATCCAATGCTTTAATCACTGAAGAAATGTTTATAGAATCAAATGCCTTTTCATAGTCTACAAATCCTAAGCATAATGGTAACTCATATTCATTTGTTCTTTCTATAATTTCTCTCAATACCTGGATATGATCTACTGTACTAAAACCACTTTTAAATCCAGCTTGTTCTCTTGGTTGGTGGAAATCCAGTGTTTTCTGTAGACGAGTTGTAATTATCTTAGTAAAAATTTTGTATAAAACTGATAAAAGACTGATAGGTCTGTAATTTCTAATATCTTCTTTATCACCTTTTTTAAATATTAATATTAATACTTCATTCTTCCAATCATCTGGGACATCTTTATCATTTAGACATTTGGTATATAACTTTGCTAAAAAAAATTTCTATTTCTTCACCTGCTTCTTTTAATATATCAATTACAATTTCATCATTATCTGGAGCCTTCCCTTTCTTCATAAATTTAATTGCATGTCTCACTTCCTCATTCAAAATTCTGGGCAATTCGGAAGATATAATATGTATAGGAGGCACTTGTTCTTTATTACTATATAATTTTGATAGAAGTTTTTTACACATTTTATGATGTCATCTCTCTTTTTAGTAGTAATGCCATCTTTTTTTCTTATTGCAGATATAAATTTCTTACCAATACCAAAACGTTGTTTTACAAACTTTAGACTTTTATTCTCTTCTACAGCTTTTCTTGCTAGTCCGCAATTATACTTTCTTATATCATTTTCAACTCTTTTCCATACCATTTTACAAAATTCGAGATATTCCAACTTTTTTAATGCATCATTTTGTATATCCTTATATTCCTTCTTTTCTTCATAAATTCTCTAGTCTCAGTAGAAATTTTATTGGTCAATTGCTGCTTTTTTCTACCAGCTATCTTTGTTGCAGTTTTTAAAAGTGTATTGATTATTTTCCTATTAATATCATTCAAATCTTAATCATGTTCAAAATCTACTAATACTTGAAACCGATTTGTAAGTTCTAATTTAAATTCATTAGAATGTTTCTGAAGATTAGGAATATCAACTGTAAATATTGTTTTCTTAATAATTTTTGTCTCTCTAGTTTTGCATTAACATGTATCTTACATCTTACTAATCGATGATCACTTCCTGTGTTAAATTTATTAAGAACATTACAATCTTGAAATATGTATTTTCGGTTAGTCAAAATATAATCCAATTCTGCTGTACCTTCATTTGGATGCTTCCATGTCCATTTCCTTTTAACATTTTTCTTAAAAAAAGAATTCATAATATAAAGTTTTTCTTTTTCTGCAGAACTCCACAAGTCTATGTCCTCTCTCATTTCTATTACCATAACCAAAATTACCTACAGCATTTTCATTTTTCATTTGTTTACCAATTCTAGCATTAAAGTCTCCCATAACAATTTTAAAATGTTGTTTACTCTGATCAAAAGCCTTTTGTACATCCATATAAAAATCTTCTATAACTTCATCACTATGAGAACTTGTTGGAGCATAAACCTGAATTATCTGCATTTAGTATCTGCTATTAAGTTGTAAAACTAATCTTGCCACTCTGTCTGATACACTATCAATCTCTACAATGTTATTCTTCCATTTTTTATTTATAATGAATCCTACTCCACTTGTATTTCCAATATTTGTGCCTTTATAGTAGAGTATATATCCACTTTTTAAATCAATTGTTTCTTCACCTTTTCTTCTAACTTCACAAAGTCCAATAATGTCTCATTTAATATAAGACAGTTCTTCTTCTAACTCTTGCAATCTTCCTTTACTTGAAAGTGATCTGCAGTTGTAAGCACCTAAATAAAAAGTCATCATCAAATGGCAGCCTGAGTCCACAATCAGGGGATTCTTAGCACCCTCTGCCTTTGGCCACCAACCACTGCCTTGGTTGGTGACTTTACAGCCTCCTGGGAATAAGGGACATGATTTATTTTTGTCTGTCATGATTGTATATATTGAAAAAATATTCTTAAACTCAGAGGTAAAAAGCCAATAAACTCACCACGCTGGCTAATGTGTGTTGGTGAGCAGCCCATCCATGTTCGTATACTATATGAATAATCACATAGTAATAACAGCTGCAAAGACAAGAACGTATGGAGTGGACATTAAGAATTTGCCCTGCTCGATTCCTTTAAGACCTCCAAGAGGAATCAAAGGGTCTCCTTTCAGTTAATAGCAAACTCCTTTCTGCAGCCTTGAATTTCTTATATGACTGTAAAAGGCCTAGAATAAACAAAATATTTGAGATGGATGAGAAAGTTTGCTAAAATGGTAAGAAAAAAGTTATGGATTAGAAAAATTAAATTAAACTTTATTTTGCAGTGACAGGATAATCATCAATTTCATGACATGGCAAACTAAACTTTATTATTCAAGACTTCAAAAAAAAATTTAAACCAACCCTTTATCTAATCAGTTACTACAATCTTGAATAAATAAGTAAGTAAGCTTATTTTTTTAAAATAGAAACTTTTAAATGCAGTTTATTTTAATATAAAAAAGGAGAAAGGGGTTATAAAATGACAAAAATGGGAGTTAAATTAGATAGGACCTGAAGTGACAAATTAGTTAAAAAAATAAAAATGTTATAGTAGTCTATTGTAAAATTAAAACTATATATTCGCCATTCTCATTTGTACAATGAATAATGTTATTTCCCCACCTCACCACTCTTTTTTCTTTTACATTTATTACTTCAACAATTTGTTATTTGGATTCATATAAATTTCCCTTTCAAGCCTAATCTAGATATATTTTTGCTGTGTCTTAAGACCAGCAAGTAAATAAATGGACAAAGTCAGAATTGAGATGGTAAGATTATAGTTTAATACGAATAATTTTAACTATATACATTACCTATTGTAGGTGTAATAAAATAATAAAAGGTCGTGGTGACCTGCATATAATTTCCCTAGTTCTGCTTTTGGACTTACAGAGGCAGGAGTCTCTGACTTATAATTAAAACTCAGAACAATTAGATCAGGTTATGGGAGTTTATATACCCCTCAAGACTTTTGGAGTCTTTTACATTCCTAACCATATATGGTGTTTTCACTTACGTTTTCACATACATGCAGTATTTTTACATTTCTCACCATATATGGTATTTTACACAGTTTTCTGACCCTATAAGGTCAGCTGGGCTTTCTATGATTTAACAGCATTGCAATTTTACACAATCGTTATACATAATTTCTATACAGTTATTCTTATTTTACATATTCATTATATTTTACAGTTATTACTTTTATTCTACATTATTGTACTCTTATTATTATACAATTATTATTATTATTTTACATACTCTTATTATTATACAATTATTATTATTATTTACATATTCATTATACATTACAGTATAGTTTTATTCTACATTTATACAATTATTATTATTGTTTTACATATTCTTATACATTAAAAGTTATTAGTTTTATTCTACATTTATTATTGTACTCTTATTATTATACAACTTACATATGTATATCTTGCTTGACCTTGAATATTGCAATTTTGATTAGGTTTATGTACTCTATAACCAATGTAAGGCAAAGATACTTTATCACGGACAATAAAAAGAAGACATTATTCACTAGATCAAATAACTGCTATTGAAAGTTTTCAGATTTTCTTCTCATTTATTTTACTCTCTAAGAATAACTATTTATCAATCAGTATGTAGCCGACCAACTGTAGTGACTACCTGAATAAGATGCTATGCTTGATATAAGTCTCAATTATTTAAAAAGATTTCAATCTGAATCCAAACCCAACTCATAAAAATAATAGATTGATATACTAATTATAATTATACCATTAAGTTTTGTTCACACACACACACAATAAGTTCCACAAGAGAAAGCATTTATAAATCTCTATTTAGAATTATCCCTCTTCTCAGACTGAATTCAAGCTTTTGACTCACCTCAGTGAGGCACCAGGACATTCAGACACTAAATCCAAAAATACCAATTCAAAGTTAGCACTTATCTAATATGTAACTATTAAGTAAAAAATCTGAAATTTTCAGACATGTAAATGTCTTTAAATCCAGATAATTTAAATAGCTATATGGGTTAAAAAACACTTCAGCCTCACCATATATTAATAGCCTCAGCAGTATAATATCACCAAAGCCCCAAAAGCAAAATTATAATAATCGAAAAAGCATGTATTACAGATATGTAATATAGGGAGCATACCAATAGCTCTAATAAGCTATTTAAAATAGATAGCTTGATTTAAAGACATTTACATGTAATTTTGGATCTAGTGTCTGAATGTCCCAGCACTTCACTGATGTGAGCCAAAAGCTTGAAACCGGTCTGTGGATAGGGATTATTCTAGATAGAGATTTTTAAATGCTTTCTCTTGTGGCACTTATCAATGAAAGTTTGATAGAGCTGTGCTCACTATATTACATATCTGTAATACAAGCTTAAAACAAGTCACATTATATATGACTTGCTTTTTTGATTATATATATATAACCGTCCATATACAGTTGAAAAAAATCAGAACATCAGATGTGCTACTATTTTAAGAAATGCAGATATAAAAATACATGATTTCTTATATGTTATAATGTTTATTATATATTTGGATCTTAATAAGAATAGCAGCATCCCTCATAAGATAGAAAGATCATCTGATCTCTTGAGCACTAAACATAAAATATTGCAGAAAAAAAATTCAATTATAGTTTCATATTATCATTTGTAACATGGAATATATATGTATATCTTTTTACATTACTAATACATAGATCACTCTTGGAAATCTTTATAATCACTTTGCCTTGAAATAAATTGAATCCATGCTTAATTTACAAAAGTAGAATTTGTTTTTGCAGATTAAATGTTTTTTTTAACTATATAAATACTATATCTATCAGTTTAAATGAAAGGTAAATTACACACATTTAAAGACAAACATTTTTAAACTGCAATAAAAGATATATAAACAAAATTCACCTGATAATTATCAAAAGATTCAAAACTCTTTTTGCAAATGGATAATTACCTATATTTGAAAAAATATAAATCATTTTAAAAAAACAAGAAGAAAGGTATTTAAAAACATTAGAAAGTTGTGTTTTAAATTATTTTAATTCTCAAACAACTTAAAGTGTATCTAATATATAGAATCACTAGAAGACTGATGATGTATAGTGTGTATGTGTGTGTAACTTCGTTACCTGAAGGCTAGTAAAATAACTAAATAGTAAGATTGTAATAAAGTGATAACAGTTCATCATAATGGTGATAATTTGCTCTTGCTTGCAATTTGTTGTCCTATCTTAATATTTAAACATCAATTTAATGAGCATGTCTCTGTCATATCCTTAGTAACCTGCCATTTTTTTTTTTTAAAAATATTCACCCTAATTCCAGGTAAAATGAGAAGGACTATACAAAATAAATATATAATGTATATTACATATTAATCTTTTAGTCCGATTATTTGGTGTAGTGTCAAACTATCTTTTAGTTTCTTCTGCAATAAAGTTTTTTTTAAAAAAATCTTTTACTGGAAATTTGTAATAAAAAATTGTAGATTTATTTTTATGTGTTGCAAATTGAATCATTTTAAAAAGTACAGAATATTTAATGTAATGCACTGATCTAAACCAGTTTGTCACTTTGGAAAGTAGTCCAGAAACACTGGAAAAATGATGCATTCTAATGCTTCTGACACCCCCCTCCCAGTTCTAAGTCTGCAAAAAAAAATTGAGATATTTTTTACTTTGAGAAATTAAAAAAAATGTATGAAGTGAGATTGAGTAAATATGGCTGATAGATAAACTGGGTCATGCTGAATTTAATTAAAAAGTGTTTTACACTTGACTTTGAGAGATGACACTATCGGGTGGAGTTTGCACTCTTTTTTTGCACAAAACAGGATGTTTATGTTTTACCACATCACGTAAATGTTTCAGAACTTTCAGATAAAATGTCTGACCATTGTGAATTAAATCTGAGAAAAAAATGGTATTTGCATATAAAAAAACAACTCAGCATTAATTCACTATTTCACCCGTTCTAAAAAAAAAAGACAAATATGTGAAATGAAACTTTAGAAAAAAGTGTGCTACATGAATCCACAATTTCACATGTTGGTGTAATTTGGCAGATTGATGCAAAAGAGTTTCTGCAAGAAATAGTATCAGCAAAAGTATATACTACAATACGTGCACATACCAAAGAACGATTCTGGTTATTTTTGCATCCCCTTCATATTCTATATTCTCCTAATAAAAGCAAGTAATGTAACAGCTTTTTAGTGTATCTTTGATATAAAACTTTACAACATAAACAGGGTCTGACATTTTCACAAATACTAAACTCAAGTTCATGATAAAAGAGGATGTCTGTTGCTTTTCCTATTATGAATATCTTTAAGTAAAATTTTTCTAGTGACTGTACATTAGTTTGCTAGTGCCTTTATGTTATATTAATAGAATATTCATGTCTTATTGCCATATAATAAATTGGTAAAATAATGATTAATTAATTTTATAAAGTAATTGTTTCACTATTCTATTTTTAACTTGTTGAATAAGCAGAAACATTTTTTTCCATCACTGATTGATAAATCAATTGAATTTTTTAAATTATATTCTAAATATTAATT
Organism: Epiperipatus broadwayi; assembly: GCA_028023455.1. Taxonomy (NCBI): domain Eukaryota; kingdom Metazoa; phylum Onychophora; class Udeonychophora; order Euonychophora; family Peripatidae; genus Epiperipatus; species Epiperipatus broadwayi. The sequence goes on along the minus strand of JAQFVV010012393.1, from coordinate 1,998,656 downwards.
ACATTTTGTTGATTCACTTTTAACTTGACAAGAATAGCACAGTCATGAGCATACTATAAATCTATGAGTCCAGAACATATTTGTTTATAATTAAAAACTTCACTATCAAACCTACATCATATCTTAATATCTGCTTCATAAAGCTGATAAACTGTTCCAAAGATCACTTTCATAAAAAAGGAAAAATTATCTTGTGACTAATGCATGTCTCTTTTTAACATCAATTTTCACTTCAAAACCTTACATTTTCCGTAATTTATAATAATGTTCATTCTTGTATATTCATGCAAACAATTTTATAATGGAACAGACTTCTACGATCATTTAGTTGTTTTTAAACACTATTTATATCTAAAGAAATATGAAGTCATTTCTTATTGTTCAAGAAGAGACTCAATATTCAAATCATGTTATCAGAAAAGAAGTTTTGAAGGATGTATAATATCATTTCTGTGTTTTTCATACCAATCTTAGATTATAGAAACTAAATAAATTCAATGCCTCAAAATGTCCAAATGGGATATAATTGAGATACACACATGTAGAATTATGAATGAACATAAAAATATTATTAGATGGTTGCCCCAATCATGATAGTTTCACTATTGTATTTTAAAATAGAAGATAGATTGTATCTTCCAGAATCCACAAAAAATATAAGCAGCATTTTTTTTCATATATCTATTGTTTAGTTACTATGTTTGTGAGGTCATTATCTTTATATGGGAACATTTACAATAACAAAAGATGGCAATGAAGTAATAGGTAGCCACATGTGTTCTTTTTAGAAAGTTAGTATCTTGGTTCAGTAAAGATAGATGCTCAGATGAGTCTTAAGTTTTCTGCTATGTTTTTATCGGTTAACTTTTTTTACTACCAACTTTCATAATATCTATTATGATCCTTAGTAAGCATATATTTTCAATCACATTTGCTCCAATAGATTTTCCATGGATTAGTGAATACAATCATTATTATTGATAATGTCAATCTTGAAATAGTATACAATTCAGCAACTTTGGACATTGTTGCTCCACTTCATCAGACACTTTTTTTAATTCAACCATAAAGATATTATTTCCTGATGTAAGTTCCTCTTAGGTATTACCTATCATCACTTCATGCTTAATACCTATCACAATAAAAATATATGCTGGTATATATTTTCATATCTGTGATTCAAAATATAATGCTATTACGACAGGCATGTCACTTTATTTTATCCAGCCTTTGAATTTTTGTGATTAAACTAATGCATTTTTATATGTAAATATAAAAACCTTATGGTGCAGAGATAGAGCATCTGTCTTTATATTTATGATTTGAGTTTGAACTACAGTTGGCTAAAAAAAAATTTATTGTAATCATATTTATATTTTTTTATTTCAGATTGCTGCCCCTTAACCTATCTAACTAATCATCCAATATTGGTTAGTAAATGATTATCTACTATTCTTAACTAAAGGTATAAAATAAAAAGAAATAAGTTCGCCAATCAGAAATTAGCAATCTTTGTGAATAATGATTTCTTTATATATTTTACGAGAGGTTGTTACGCGAAAAATGTTTGCCTTGCAATAAACTATTTAAAGTTTGTTTTATATGCATTTTACTTATAAAGATACATATATTTGACTTAAATCGTTTGTCATTAATTACAATACTATATTATATCCCTTTACTCAGCGATAAGCTGGAAGTCTCAAATCTAAAGAAAGTCCAAGAAAATCTCTGTGTCAGTTAATAATGTGCTCTGGGCATTGTTTTAATTCTTGGTTTCTGAATCAAAGCAACTGATACTATAAATTCATTCATTATTATTTTCATATTTTAATAAAATGAATATTATAAAGAAGCAAATTTATTTTAATCGTTAAAAAAATAAAATAGAATTGAATAATTGCTTAGCACAAAATAATTATCTTTGCTTTAAATTGTTGAAGTATTTTATAATAAAATAATAATAATGAATTTGGCAGTTTGGTTTATTTATTATTAATTAAATTCAATTTTTAAATCAAATCCGATTAAATTAAAATTGCTAGCATGATTGTGTTAATTTAATGACACAGAAAACTGTTTTAGAATAAGTTTTTTTTTTTAAAAAAATCATAATTTTTTATTTTTTTACAACCCCCCCCCCCCGATTAATTGCAGATCGAGTAAAATTTAAAAAACCAGTTTCCAGGATAGAACAGAAGAATGATGAAGTTGTAGTTACGACACTCGACGGAGAAAAAATAAAGGTAAATTGTGAAAGTGCATTTTCATTAACAAAATACTATTACATCCAAACATTTAGAAATATATTGTAATTCAAGTGCCTTAATTTGTTAAAAATAGCTGGAAATTAGTCCTTGTCTCATATTTTAATGGTATAATCGATAAATATTGAACTGTCAACATGAGCATAGATATTTGGATATAGAAAATATTCATCTCTACTGACAAGAGAAAACTGAAATACATGCATAGTGAAATAATATGGTCTAAATTTCTGCACTGATAAATGATTACAATATGATCTAATTGAGATGAAGGATGCTCTGATGAATACTTAATAAACTTGAAAGTAATAATTATAGCTTATTATTATTTCAATAGCACAATATCTGCACCAATCTATTGATTGAATTTCTCATATGGAAATTTAATGGCTGTACAGTAATAATAAAGCTCTTTAAATTTTATAAGATTTGTTATTGCTTAAATGTTTTATGTATAAACTGTTAATTCTAAAAATGAAAATTTTATAATTCATTACAACTATTGCGTCATGAATTAATTGTGATTTGTTTAAAATATTTTAAGTGCAAGAATTTTAATTAAATTAAAATAGCCATCTTAATAAAAAATTCACATATTGTATAAAGTATATTTGTCTATTTTGCAAGATCGCAAAAAAACAATCAATATTAACAACTGTCAGATATAGAATTTTAAAAAATGTATTCACTATTATTACTTTAAATAAAACCAACAATTCATTTAAAATCTTCCAATTTAAACATAAGTATTAACAAATCTAACTTCAAGAAATGAATTACCGAGTCTCATCAAAAATAATAATAATGAATGAATAAGATCCTTCCTATAACCTTTTAGTTGTCAAATTAAAAAATCAACTATGATCATAGTCAAAGTCATTCTCTTCTAATTTCAGTACAGATTCATATTATACTGCCATTGTTTGAAATGATATATCACATTTTATTTAATGAAATTTCTTCTGATGAAGAAAAAATATAGATTGATTTCTGTTATACTGGACACTCAATCTATTCTGACACAGAGGGCGCCACCAGACCACTACTTGTCTGGAAAATTTGTTTACTGTGATCAGAATAGATGATGATGGTTTGTGCCGACTAGACTCAGGGAGAAACAAGAGATCTTAAATTGTTTAGACAATTGAGACAAAAAGCATAAAGACAAATGTCAGCCAAATTAAGTTTAAACAAATTCTAAAATTTTATTAAGAGAAAATAAATTATGAAGTATAATTTATTGACACAATAAATAGGGTTAACTCAGGTGTGTACCAGAAATACTAAAGGCAAAGCTATGACAGACCTACTGATCTTCTAATAAACGAATTATAAAGGGAAAAAGCAAATTTTATTCAGCCGAGGATTTACCCAAACATTGGTTTTCACTTTCAGATATTTAAACAATACGTTCTTGAAACAAATCAATGAAACCAGCGTCGACAAGCTTTTCGAGACCCAAAAAAAAAATGTTTCAGACTCTGAATGTCAAGTGTTGGTAGAAGCTGCACCTATTATTACATTTAAAATAAAGGTGGTTGATTTACTCCAAGAACAACTGAAAAATATGATTGAAAATGAAAGGAAAACAATTAAAACTGGTGAATCCCAGCCAAACGATTGGCGAAAATTACTCTAAAAAGAATTAAAGGTCTCAATAGGAGGCGAGCAAATAATTAGAAAAACAGTTATGTCTGCCTCAGCATTTAAAAAAAATAAACTTACAAACAAATTCTGAGTACACGCTCTGATAAATTTAAAGCACACTTAATATAAATCTATCGGAGAGTGCACATGAGTACGAAAATATTAAAAGTTTTAAATACTTTAGCAGCTCACCTGCAGTTTAAAAAGGGGTAAATATTATCTTCCTGCTGACAACTTATAAAATTACAAAGAAAACACAATTCTAATTTCCGCTTTCAGAGATATAAGAAACGAAATCTCCACCTGCGGAAAATTAGACAATAAAGTTGCCAGCCAAAAGAATTTTGGAGGTTTGCAATAGGGCAAACACAGAGTTTAAAATTAATTATTAAATAATATAATTACAGGAAAGCATATAAAATGCACACCTGCCAAAGCATTTTGCTGTGCCATATGACCAGCAAGTAAATAAATGGACAAAGGCAGAATTGAGATGGTAAGATTATAGTTTAATACGGATAATTTCAACTATATACATAGCCTATTATAAGATGAAATAAAATAATAAATGGTCGTGGTGACCTGCATATAAATATCCTAGTCCTGCTTTTGGACTTACAGAGACAGGAGTCTCTGACTATAATTAAAACTCAGAACATACTCAGAACAATTAGATCAGGTTATGGGGGTTTATATACCCCTCAAGACTTCTGGAGTCTTTTACATTCCTAACCATATATGGTGTTTTCACTTACGTTTTCACATACACACAGTATTTATACGTTTCTCACCATATATGGTATTTTACATAGTTTTCTGACCCTATAAGGTCAGCTGGGCTTTCTATTATTATACAACTTTCTATGATTTAATAACATTGCAATTTTACACAATCGTTATCCTTAATTACTATACAGTTATTTTACATATTTATTATACATTACAGTTATTACTTTTATTCTACATTTATACAATTATTATTATTGTTTTACATATTCGTTATTTTTATACAATTATTATTATTTACATATTCATTATACATTATATATGTTTATATCTTGACCTTGAATATGGCACTCCTCCCCCACTCCAGAAGTGTGGTTTTTCACCTAACATAGTCTTTGAGATGAGATGAGGGGTGTCTAGTCCTTGCCGGTTGCTGGCAGTCTTTGCTGTTCTTCGCCAATTTACTGTTTGTTGATAGTGGTTTCGATCTGCCAATTTTTGCTGTGCTATAGGTACTTTCCGAAGTTTTGTTACAAAAGGTTTTCCTCTGTCTCTTAACTCTATTTTTACAGGTGAGGTTTTTTGTTTTCCTGATTCTTTTTTGAACAAGCTGGGGTAATTATTTTTGACTTGCGATTCTATGTCAATTTTTTTTATTTTTAATCATAATTTGATCAAATTCATCTATAGTAGCACTTTTTATGTAGCTATTTTCCATTGCTTCGCACGTAAATTCTCTGTTCGGTTTTGTATGGTGGTACCATCTTTCAGGATACTCGGTTATTTTCCGATCAGATTCGTCTATAGTAGCACTTTTTATGTAGCTATTTTCCATCACTTCGCACGTAAATTCTCTGTTTGGTTTTGTATGGTGGGGCCATCTTTCAGGATACTCGGTTATTTTCTGATCACTTTCAATTAGCTTTGTGACCAATTTTTTTACATCGGTAACATTTAATTTGTTTATCGGTTTTGGGCTTAACTTCAGATGTTTTAAAATTTATATCTTGAAGTGGTTCTGTTCTTGTGAAGCTTCTGAACTCTCTTGCTTGGTCAAGCTGCAATTCATAAGCTGTTGCATGTCTGATAGCTTCTTTGTAGGTTACTTTTTTTTTGCCAGTAAGATCTGTCTAAACTGGTCATCATTTATTCCGTATAATAGTTGTTCTAAAAGGGCTTCTTCTAAATATTTACCATAAAGGCATGGCTTTGCCATCTCTCTTAAACCAATGACATATTCTTTTATTTTCTCATTCTTTCTTTGCCTTCTGCCTCTAAAGTATAATTGAGCTATAAACTTGGATGGCTGGGGATTAAAATATTCATTTAGCTGTGTTACAAGCTCATCATATTTCTGTGCCTCCAGCGAATTTCCACATAGTTTGTTCGCTATTTCGATTATCCTCAGGCCTGTGAAGCAAAGTAATGAGGCTACTTTTACAGTATTCTCTGTAATACTATTTAGTATAAAGTAGTATTTTATCCTCTGAACATACAGTGGCCAATCACTCAGATTTTCTACATTAAATTCACAAATAGAAACTTGTGATATGCTCACCATTTCTCTATTAATTCGAATCCACTTATGCTTTGTCTCAGCTTGCTGTTTAGGCAATTATTTGTAGATTCGATCCTATGATGATAGAGCCAATTTTTAATGCAGTTCCATTCCTGTATTAACTGCCACTTTCTTTGATTCAATTCCTGTGCTGACTGCGCCAATATCTTTCAGATTCTATTCCTGTCGTTACTGCACCAATATCTTTCAGGTTTTATTCCTGTCGTTACTACGCCAATTGCGGTGTCTTATGACCAGCAAGTAAATAAACGGACAAAGACAGAATTGAGATGGTAAGATGATAGTTTAATACAAATAATTTTAACTATATACATAGCCTATTATAAGGCAAAATAAAATAATAAAAGATCGTGGTGACCTGCATATAAATACTCTAGTCTTGCTTTTGGACTTACACAGGCAGGAGTCTCTGACTATAATTAAAACTCAGAACATACTCAGAACACTTAGATCAGGTTATGGGGGTTTATATACCCCTCAAGACTTCTGGAGTCTTTTACATTCCTAATATATATGGTGCTTTCACTTACATTTTCACATACACACAATATTTTTACGTTTCTCACCATATATGGTATTTTACATAGTTTTCTGACCCTATAAGGTCAGCTGGGTTTTCTATTATTATACAACTTTCTATGATTTAATAACATTGCAATTTTACACAATCATTATTCTTAATTACTATACAGTTATTTTACATATTTATTATACATTACAGTTATTACTTTTATTATACATTTATACAATTATTATTATTGTTTTACATATTCATTATTTTTATACAATTATTATTATTTACATATTCATTATACATTATATATGTTTATACCTTGACCTTGAATACTGCACATTTATAAAAAGTTTTACATAAAAATAGAAAACTCACTCATCACTCTCCAATAAACAAAAATTGAAAGTAACTTGGAATCTTAAAACTAAGATTCCAAGGCACACTACAAAATACTAGAAAACACAGCAAATATTAAACATGAGGCTAAATAGATTACTTAAGCTTATGAATACATATTTATGATTAGATTGAACAGAGATTTAATGAGAATTAATTTACCATGGAAAGAATAAAAAAAGAAAATAGTTACCTTTCGGTAAAAACAATGTTCACGTAGAGTGCGCACTATTATTTTAGTTCATTTCAAGTTCTTAGACAGTGGCAAGGTAGAGGTAAAGAGGTTCCGGCCTCTTCTAGATGTTTAAGGCATTACTGGAGCAAATTTGGAAATTAGGGATCCGTCTTTTGTTAAGTTAGCAAGCCATTCTGGTGGTGATAACAGGTATAATATTTGTCATCTTGTTGCAAGCAAAAAGATTTAACAACAGCGAATTTCCTTGAAGAATTTAAATGTCCGCACTTATATAAACTTTCACTTGAGAAACCCTTGTCTAGTTAAGAATAATTAATAAACTCACTGTCCAAATTTTTGGGGCTATTTATACCTTGCTCCATTTCCCGCGAAACACTTTTCTTGTTGTTGAATGCTACTTCTAAGGCAGGGCAAATATTAATCTCCAGCTCAATCTAATCTAAGAATTCTACCCAGGGATTATTAAAACAAAAACAACACAAATCAAATCTCCGCTTTTTATAATGAACTTTAAAATAATTAATATAAAAGTTACGGGAATGCAATTAGCAAGGTTGCTTGTTTTTAATTAATTGATTTAAAGTAAAAACAATCGGTATAAGAAAACTATTTTAAAATAAATCAATAAACATTGAAATGATCCGTTTTACATATAAACGCGTACTCTTATTAAATAATAATGAAAATTTAAACCTTAAACGTTTAATGAAAATTAAAAGCTTAATAATTTTTTTTTTTGTAATAACACCATTGAATTGGATTTCAATACGGTTCACTGTGAAAATAAACTTGATGTAATTGAAATCACATGAAGCCATTATTGGCATAATAGAATGAATATTTAAGCCTAGGTATGCTAATTTTTGATTAAAAATTGTTCTACATAAAAATCTATACTTGAACATGTATATGCCAACAGCTAATGAAATAATCAAGCTGTCACATTGCAACATGTTAGATAGTCCTATTATATTTTCTACTATTTATTTATGAAAAAAGGCATTATTTTGTCTTTTTTTTTTTTTTTGTAAGATTACATGTCAGCTCTTGTCACTTTTTAGTAAAAAATTGTGTTTATCTTTGCTGATATCACTATTTAATAAATTGTATTTTTTTAAAATGTGAAAATAAAGAATTGAAATTTTTTTCTTCATATTGTGATAGATGGGGGGGGGGGGTATTGCAGTATGCTGTGAAGTTTCTCTCATATGTTTTATATTTTTAGCATTATAATATTTTTTTATGTTTTCAGTTTGATTAGGCCTTTATTTTACACACTATAAAGTGGAAGTTAATCAAACTATGAAAAGAAAATATATTCTGATCATTTACAAGTATGGATATTTCAAGAACATAGTTATCTTTGCTGATTAATGAACCTAATATTATTTATGATTTTAAATTGCAGGCAGAATCAGTTTCTAATTTATTTAGAGGGCGCCAGAGTCAGTAGCTCACTGATTCTGCACGAAGCACATCATAACTTACAAAGCAAATACTTATTTCCCATCACTTAATTAATTTATTCTAAGAAAATAATTTTCCCAGGGCTTAATTAATAAAGCATAGTGGCAAGGCCATTTACTTGCTTCTCTGTAACTGATTATCAACATCTATAAACTAAAAATTAAGAATGTAACTAACTAAAGTTAAACATGTATAATGAAACTTTCATATTATTAGTAAATGTTTTATTATACACATTAAATAATTATCAATAAGAATTATTTATAATATTGGAAAGAATGTAATCATATAATTATTCAACACTTCAAAAAGTGCATTTTTAGGAATAAAATGGTAAATATCTCTTTCTTTTATCTAAATTATAAATGTAGCATTTTAAAGTTAGTACACAAATCCTCCTAATTTAAATATGCCTTAGAATATGGCCATTAACTTACCGGTAAGCTTCTAATGTTTACGTAGATGATTGATTATCATAATAGTCTGGTTCCTTTTGATGAGTAGTCTGTAATATTGGTTTATGGTTTCATTCTGGTATTACTCTCATGCCAGCAAATGATCTGTTTATACTCACCCATGGAGACTAGATTTATCTTGGTAGTTATGGGTTGCAGCATTTGATTGTGGCTTTGAAATGCTGCACATAAGAAATGGTCAGTAAAATGCAGGTAAAAGACCACTTCTAAACTTGTCGCTTCGTTTATACTGACAACCATTTTTGAAAAGTCCTGCATCTATTTTTTTATTTTTTGTTTTATTCTAATCTTCTACATTCCTTATTAATTTTTAGTTACAAGGTCTTTTTTTTTTCATGAGTAAGGTCTTTTTTTTTCATAAATTATTTCAGCTATCTTTAATTTGCATTAAGAACATAACTTTGATTTCAATCACTTTCTTTTGTCCACATTAATATGCTGTAAAAAAAAAAAATTATCCTTTTGTCTATCTGGGTTAGCAATCTGTCTGTGTTTCCATTCTCTCCAATTTTAACTTTTATTTTTAATTAAACAGAAATAACTTCCATTGTACATTATCTAAAAAAAAAAAAATTATAATAACTAAACAAAAAACAACAACTAAATTATGTTCATTGATAGATTTTTAAATTTTACTTATTTTGCCTCTTACTCAATGCCAGTATACATATATGTAAATGGTACAGCATATACACATTTTTTTGATTTACCAATTTACCAAAACTAATTTGTCTAAATCTTTATCCAATATCTAAATTATCTTCTGCTCTGTAATTCTATAATTCCTTTAACAAATTGTTTGAATTTATATTCTTTTTTAATTTTTTCTATCCACTTCTTTGTGAGTCTTTTCCTTCTTCATTCTCAGCTGGTTATTATTATTTCAGTAGTTTATTACTTTAATACACATTGTCATATCAAATTTAAATAAATTTTAAATTAATGCTTTACATCATTTTTCATGTTTCTAGAGAAGCTTTTATTCTGCAATGGTCTACTTATTAAAAAATCTGTTAAACCTTTCTATTGAAGAAGTTATCTATAATTTAAATTTTTGTACTTTTAGAGAGTGATCAATTGACAAAGTAACCAAAATATATCATCAAGAAATAAAAATAAATATATTTTACAAAGAAGTTGGAGCAACAACTAATAAAATTTATGATTATATAAAGTTTCTTTCCATCTCCGAAATTAAAATAACATTATACTAATAAAAAAAAAAAACTAATGTAGAAATTACATTTGATAATTTTGTGAAGAATTAGAAAGTATGAAAAAAAAATCAAAATGTGTAATTATTTATAATTACACATTTTAGTTTATATTGAAAAAGTTCCAAATAATATAATATGATTATGGATTTATTACTAGGCATAAAAAATGAATTGATAATGGGCATATAATCTAACTTAGACCATATTACATCAAGTTTGAATCAAAAGTAAAAAATAAGATGTAATTTAAAACACAAAAAAAGTTACAGGATAACACTGAAATAATAAAATAATAATGAGTTTATTACTTATTATTAGTGAAAAATTAGAAAAGATATATATTGGGAAAGATATATAAGAAATAAACATTACAATTACTATTTTTTCAAATTCATTTTCTTAACATTTTATTTCAAAGAAATCATCTTTGTTTTATAAATACTCTTTTTATATATGTTGATTCAATGATTTTCATGGGTTATGACATAAATTATATATTTTTTGGGTTCATCCATGTATGATTTTTATTTTAAATATATCAATGTTTTGGCTTTATCACACATGTCATCAAATGGGTGGTAATTAGAATATTATAAATACGTTTGTAGAAGCATTGTAACATTGAGAAAATTGAAAAAAATAAAAGTCAGAAATTATTCAGATTAATGTGTTTTTTAAAAAGTTCTGGTTTTTTTAAGTATCTCTATTAGTGGAGAGTGTCGCATTTGGATAGGATCTTGCTGTTAGAGAAATTAACATTGTGGACCTGAATCCATAGCATGGAGTGAGAGTCCTGATGATGATGAGTATTGTTGAACTGCATTAACATGTAAATATGTCACTGATGCAAGTATGGCTCATACCCACATAAGAAACTTTACAAATGCCACAAGTGGAGCTTATGAAACTTCATGTGGCATTTGTAGAGGTATTTTTATATATATATATAAGTATGAACAATCATTACATCAGTACCAGAAGGGATGAACATGATAATGCAGTTAAACAATACTCAGCAGCAACAGCAGCACTTTCATTCCATGCTATGGATCCTATCCAGATATAACACACTCCAGCAATGTAAGATCTGAGAAGCCATCGAAATATTTAAATGACCAAATTGTATCAACAAATGTGATGACACATGCAAACTTCCACTTTTTGGGAAGAAACTTTTTAAAAAAACACATTAATCTGAATAATTTCTGACTTTTATTTTATTTTTTCCAAATTTTCTATACCCATTTCTATTGATGGAACTTTAACATTGTTATAAATCAATGGTTACGATGCCTCTATAAACATTTTTGTAATATTCTAGTTATCACCTAATTGATGACATAAACTGGAAATGATATATTTATAATAAAAATCATACATGGATGAACCCAATATAAATATATATATATCATCATCATCATCATCAACCATTATCAATCCACTGCAGGATGAAGGTCTCTCCAAGTTTAATCCATCTTCTCCGATCTTTAGCTTCTCTTCTCCACAACACCCCTGCACATTTTCTTATTTCATCCATCCATCTCACATGTGGTCTCTTTCTGGGTCTTTTACAATCTCTTGGAATCCAGTTTAAAATTTCAATTGTCCATCTATTATCTCTTCTAGCAATATGTCCAGCCCAACTCCATTTCAATCTTTTAATTTTTTCAATAAGGTCAGTAACACCTGTTTGTTGTCTTACCCATACATTGCGTTCTCGATCTCTTCTTGTTACTCCCAACATACATCTCTCCATACTCCTTTAAGTGGTCTGAAGTCTCTGTATTGCTCTTCTATTAAGTGTCCAAGTCTCAGATCCATAAGTGAGAACTGGTAAAACACATTTGTTAAAAACCATCCTTTTCAAACACATAGGCATAATTCCTTTTAGTATCAAGATATTTCTACCAAAAGCACTTCAACCAAGTTTAATTCTATGATTAATTTCCTCCATTATGTTTCCATCTGTATTAATAATCTGACCAAGGTATTTGTAACTGTTAACTTCTTCTAATTCTTCATAATCAATCTTTATTTTCATATTTTGAGCAAATCGATTAAACATTACTTTAGTCTTTTTAACATTTATCTTTAGTCCTACTTTTCTACTTTCAACTGCTAACTCCTGCAACATTTCCTGCAGCTCTGAAGCATTATTTGCAAAAACAACTACATCATCTGCAAAATCTAAATGACTTAAATACTCTCCATTTACTTTCACTCCTTTAGTTTCCCATTTTAATCCACAAAATACTTCTTGCAGCACTGCTGTAAAGAGTTTTGGAGATATGGAGTCACCTTGTCTTACACTTTTCTCAATGTTGATTTTTTCCAGTATCATTATGTAATCTAATTGTTGCTGTTGCATTTTTATAAATATTCTTTAAAATATGACAATATCCTGGATCTATACCTTGATGATCCAATGCTTTAATCACTGAAGAAATGTGTATAGAATCGAATGCCTTTTCATAATCTACAAATCCAAAACATAATGACAACTCATATTCGTTTGTCCTTTCTATGACTTCTCTCAATACCTGGATATGATCTATTGTACTAAAACCACTTTTAAATCCAGCTTGTTCTCTTGGTTGGTGGAAATCCAAAGTTCTTTGTAGACGAGTTGTAATTATCTTGGTAAAAATTTTATATAAAACTGATAAAAGGCTGATAGGTCTATAATTTCTAATATCTTCTTTATCACCTTTTTTAAATATTAATATTATTACTGCATTCTTCCAATCTTCCGGTACATCTTTATCATTTAGACATTTGGTATATAACTTTGCTAAAATTGTTTCTATTTCTTCACCTGCTTCTTTTAATATATCAATTATAATTCCATCATTTCCTGGAGCCTTTCCTTTCTTCATACACTTAATTGCATGTCTCACTTCTTCATTTAAAATTCTGGGCAATTCGGAAGATGTAATAGATATAGGAGGTACTTGTTCTTTATTACTATATAATTCTTGATAAAAATCTTCTACCAATTTCATGATGTCATCTCTCATTTTAGTAATAATTCCATCTTTTTTTCTTATTGCAGATATAAATTTCCTACCAATACCAAAATGTTGTTTAACATTTTTGAGACTTTTATTTTCTTCTACAGCTTTCCTTGCTATTTCACAGTTATACTTTCTTATATCATTTTCAACTCTTTTCCGTACCATTTTACAAAATTCGAGATATTCAATTCTTTTTAATACATCATTTTTGTATATCTTCATATTCCTTCTTTTCTTCATAAATTCTCTAGTCTCAGTAGAAATTTTATTAGTCAATTGCTGCTTTTTTCTACCAGCTATGTTTGTTGCAGTTTTTAAAAGTGTATCAGTTATTTTCATATTAATTTCATTCAAATCTGAATCATGTTCAAAATCTCCTAACACTTGAAACCTATTTGTAAGTTCTAATTTAAATTCATTAGAATGTTTCTGAAGATTAGGAATATCAACTGTAAATATTGTTTTTCTTAATAATTTTTGTCTCTCTAGTTTTACATTAACATGTAACTTACACCTTACTAATCGATGATCACTTCCTATGTTAAATTTATTAAGAACATTACAATCTTGAAATATGTATTTTCTGTTAGTCAAAATATAATCCAATTCTGCTGTACCTTCATTTGGATGCTTCCATGTCCATTTCCTTTTAACATTTTTCTCAAAAAATGAATTCATAATATAAAGTTTTTCTTTTTCTGCAAACTCCACAAGTCTATGTCCTCTCTCATTTCTATTACCATAACCAAAATTACCTATAGCAATTTCATCTTTCATTTGTCTACCAATTCTAGCATTAAAGTCTCCCATAACAATTTTAAAATGTTGTTTACTCTGATCAAAAGCCTTTTGTACATCCATATAAAAATCTTCTACTACTTCATCACTATGAGAACTTGTTGGGGCATAAACCTGAATTATCTGCATTTGGTATCTGCTATTAAGTTGTGTGTGTGTATATATATATATATATATATATATATATATATATATATATATATATATATATATATATAATTATGGGGATTTGAACCCAGAATTTTAAGCTCCCTTCAGCTATCCAATCTATCTCATACACACATGTGAAAAATATAAATGATCCCCAATGTACATATTTTATGCTGAACTAGCACCCATCAGTTGGTCCAGATCATCTCCCCCCCCCACACACACATATATAATCAGTTCTGTTTATATTAAGAAAATGATCTTCAAACTTTAATAGACAGGCTTCAATCTACTTCATCATTCAACTCTTCAGCCTTCCATATCATCGAAATTTTGATAATAATCTGGACCAAGTTATGAGTGCTGATTCAGCATGAAATACAGATATTGGAAATCATTTATCTTTTTCACATGTGGGGGGTCATGTGTATTGGTTGTATGGGATAGATTGAATAGCTGAAAAAACTTGAAAGTCTGGGTTCAAATTCTTTACAATTACATCTAAATTCCAGGGATATAATGTATACCTGTATTTAAATATTACAGATTCAGCCTTATCTTGCTCATCCCTTGTGTATTTAAATAGATAAGATCCTACATATGAGAGATCAGAGTGACTTAATATCAATATGGGCATGACAATAATATTGGCATCATCAAGAGATTTGACATTCCATGATCAGAGTTTTGATGTATAGAAGGCTGAAGAGTTGTGGTGGAGTAGATTGAAGACTGTCCATTAAAGTTTGAAGATTTGCTATCTTAATATAAACCGAGTACTGATTATATATCTGTGTGGGAGATAATGATCTGGACCAACTGATAAGTGCTGGTTCAACATGAAATACATATATTGGAGATCATTTATATTTTTCACATGTGGGTGGTCATGTGTATCAGTTGTATGAGATAGATTGGATAGCTGAGGGAGCTTAAAAGTCTAGGTTCAAATCCCCTATAATTATATGTAATCTCCAGGAATATAAAGTTTACCTGTATTTAAATATTATATATAAAAACTCCAATGCTTTAATATATATTTGAGATTAAGTCTCCTACTATTGTACAATAAATATTATTGATTAGAGAGTATTTCAAAATATTTATTATACAGTGGTATGAATCTTAATATCTAATATATATATATATTAAGGACAGGTTTAAAGTTTTTTGGTAAGATATGGAGAAAACTCCTAAATCAATTTAATTTGGGTTTTACCTTACATAAAAAAATATAAAAAATTTGATATACATACATTACACAGTAGTTTTGCAGAAGAACTTATATTCTCGGTCTTATTTTGCTGAAAAGCAAAATACAGCAGTATCAAAATATTTGCATGTTAATCATTAAAGTGAAAGGCTGAACCCTTCTCACATGTGCTTTTAGAATGCTTGTATGACAGCCATTCAGATGTTATGATGACTATATAGGGAAATTGGCTGTCATATAAGCATTCTAAAAGTGCATGCGAGAATGTTTCAATCTTTCACTTTAATTACGAGCTGCTTGCGCTTAATAAATAATATTTACATGTTAATCATTGTGATTTTTTCTTTTAAAAATGTTTAACTTATAGTGTCAAACTTAACTTTTATCTTAAACATATAGTATCACTTAATTTTTATCACATTAAGAATCTCTAATAATTCTTGGACAATTTTCAGATCATCAAATGAACCTTTAGATGAAATTCAGTATAGTAAATTAAAACTTTTTTTCAATTATAATTCATATTTTCACATTTTAAAATACACTTGTGAATCCTTGTAAATATAATCCTGACTTATATACAAATCATATTACTTTACTACTGTTTATATTAATATCTGCAATATTTTATTACTTTTGTTTTTCAAAAAATAAAAGATAAATTGAAAAAATATTGACAAAATAAGATCTAAATGTCTATGTGCATTGTGTTTCTTAAATATATATATATTTATTTATTTTCAGGCTCAATATGTCATTTTAGCTATTCCTCCTATCTTACAATTAAAAATTCATTTTGAACCTCAACTTCCTGCAGCTCGAAATCAGTTAATTCAAAGAGCACCAATGGGTTCTGTTATAAAAACTAATATGTATTACAAAAAAAACTATTGGAGAGAAAAAGGTATGTTTTTTTTTTAAATTTATTTATTAGTTTTAAGAAAATATTCTATACTAGTTATTGAATCATTGAATAGGTAATAAGTTGTTTGGTTTTTTTTTAGAAAAAAAAAAGTTTACAAAAATATTTAAATGGTTTATTATTTGGGAGAGGGGAGTTTTTAAGAAGTATGAGCACTGAAAGTGACAAACTAAGCTATGATTCATAAAATTTGAGCCCCGGGGTATGTCATGCTAGCATTACACCAAATCCAAAATGATTAACATGTATCTCCTAAAATTAAATCATAACTAATTAAATTGTTATTACAGGAAAAAGAAAAACAAGAAAACAAATAAAAAAGAATTCAAATAGGGAATATAAAAAGAAAATTAGAAAAATGTAAAAAGAAACATAGAAAAAAAATAAAGTGGAAAAAATGAAAAGTTAGATAAAAATGAAACAAAAGAAAATAGGTTATAGGTGACAATATTATACATAAAAAAAAAATTTTAAAGGGGGGAGGGACAGACTAAAAAAAAGATAAAGATCATAATCTTAAAAAAAATGAAATGAAGCAGAAGATATTAACCCTGTGCACTTGATAGAGTGATGAACTGAAGATTTAGATGTCTATGGATTGAGGCCTAATCTATCACTTTTGTTTATTTTATTGTTTATAGTTTTTTTTTTTTTTTAAAAAAATACACTTAATTTATTTTTAGTAAATAAAAAGTACAAAACAAAATACAAAATAATATTAAAATAAATAATGGGTATAATGTCAATAAGAAATAAAACGAGGAAGAAAAAGGCAGCATATAAATAAAATAAAAAGAAACAACGCTAAAAAGAAGATAAAAAAAATTGAAAGGAAATGGTGGGGAAAGGAGTAATTAGAATCACAGATTTAAAAAATATAAAAATGATAATAATAAAAAATAGTGAAAAATCTGTCAAAAAAATAAAATGAATTGAAAAAAAACAGTGATAAAGAAAAAAGAAAAAAAAATGAATGAAAAATGCAATTATAAATTGTAAATAAAAGATAGGGAAGAGTAGGATGAAAACAAATAAAAACAGTGGATATCAAGAATGAAAACAAAATAATTAGAATCTTTAAAAAGTTGTAGAGTTGACGAAAATGAAAATTAAAGAAAAGATCATGTCAAAAAACTATATATATAAAAAAAAAAAAAAAATATTTTTTATATAAATGTTGATAAATAAATAAATAAAAAATGAAATTAAATTTAAAAAAAATAAAAAACAAAAAAAGCAGAGGGGAAAGGCTGGATGAAAGAATGGGTGAGAAGTAAAAAAATTTAAAAGTAAAAAAAAAAAAGGGGGAATAAGAAAAGAAATAAAAAAAGGTGAATATTAAAATTAAGTCAAAAAAAAAAAAGGCAAGGAAAAAAAGTTTTGAATTTAGTTGGAAGATAAATGTTATGAAATTGAAAAACAATATATAAATTATCTACTCCATTTGATATATTACATGCTTTTGTAGAAAATATAAAATTAAATGAGAGAGAAAAAAAATCATAAAAATAATTAGATGACTTCCTATTTTCTACAGCTGATTTTTTTTTTGTTATAATTTTATGTGCTAAATTCTATTAATCGTAAATATAAGTTCTCCATTCTCTTTTATTCTTCACATTGTGATTGTACACTTGCAGATGTACCCCTATGACTTCTAATATATCATTCAAACAGTTTTATTCAACTATATCAATTATATCAAGCATCAATATTTTTTCAGTGATCTATTAATTCACATTACACATCTAAAATATAGTAATTTTCGTTTTTATTTAGTGGTTTTGTTGAACCATTATTCAAAAATATTTATCTTTTTTTTTTAAAAAAAAAAAAAGTTCACCTTTCACAATAATGAATTATAACATGGGAGAAAGCAATTGTTTAGATAATTTTCATTTTTATTCATATTAAGCTTTTCTATTTTTGATATTTTTAATTACATGATGTTGAACAGTTTTACTTATAATTTTATGCTTGATTTCTTTGGTATGGTTTCTATTATTGCAAATTTTAATAACACTTAAAGACAATTGTATATTATGTATATCTTTTCATTATTTATTTAAAATTTTTATCTTATAATTATATAACTGTCTTTTTTAGTGTTTTTCACTTTCTTATTAACATCCTTCATTTTTTTTACTAGGTTAGTATGCAGTTCTATTTTTTGATCTTTTCATCCCCTATTCCAATTACAGCTTCTGTTATATTCCAGCCTGCATAATAAAGAATTTGTTCACTCTTCTTTTTAATATTGTTTAGTATTTGCATCATACATCTGATGATAGCTTTATGATTTGAATTATTCTGCATTATTTAAAGGTAGTAAATTCAACTTTCATTTCAGCCGCTATTATTTTTGTACTATCTTAATGAACATACTGCTATGTAAAATTGGTTCACTTATTTTGTAAATGAAGCCATATTTAGAATTAAAAAAAATAGTATTACAAGTTAATTTCTTTTAATCTTTAGGTATGCTCAATCCTTACTGTATCTTCTCTATATCCCTAAATAACTTAAATGGAATCTTGTCTATACCTATTGCTTTTCTTTTTTGTCTTTTCTTTTATGCTCATCCTACTATCAAACATCAATGATCCATAGTAATCATTTTGTTTTTTTGGAAGCAATCACCATTAGGATCTTCTTGATACAAATTTTCTATGCCATTTTTTTGACACTTTTTAATTTCTGCACCTAAAAATAATATATTGCTTTTTTCATTCTTGATAACTCCATAACAACCTAGAAAGTTTTTGTAATCTAATTTTTCTGAACGTAAATTGTTATTTTTTTCATCTTGACACTTTTTAAATAACAACATTCTTCCTGATTTTTGTTAAAAACCGGCTTTCAGTTTTTTAACACGAGTATGTCTTTTGATTTTTTTTTTTAATTGACTTAAATTTTTAAAAAATACTGATTTAGAAAACAAAATGCAATTAAATTGTTTTTGCATTACATCTCATTGTAACAGTTGTTTTTAACTATGCATTTTAATATAATTTCAAAATATGACAAATTCTTTCTGTTCTAATGCCAGTTTACACAACTGAAATGATTTTAATAAAATTAAAAACTAATACATTTCAATTCACACAAAAATAAAATGTATATAATATAAGCTGACATTGATTGTATAGATGTGGGGAGATGATAATCTGGACCAACTGACAAGTGCTGGTTTAGCATGAAATACGTTTATTGGTGATTGTTTATCTTTTTGACATATGTGTGATCAAGTGTGTCAGAAGTATGAGATAGTATGGATAGTTAAGGGTCATGTGAAAGTCTGAGTTCAAATCCCCTATATATTACATATTGGAGTGCAGGTATGAAAAAACATGTACTGCAGAAAAAAAATTCATATATTAAAATTACAAAGTAATGTTAATTGTCAAAATATTTTCAAATATATATATATATATATCATAATATCCTAGAATTAATAACAAAGTTTAGAGAGCTTTCAAATTGGAGAATTTAATTTTTAAACTTCTAAATAACTCCTTTAGTTTAGGATTAAAATTAAACCACATTTTATTTTTACATCATTTTTATTAATTCTTATAAACTTCAGATCCAATATTATGAGAAGGTAAAATTGAAATTCAAAAGATTTATATTGCTCTTAACATTAATTCAGCAGTTTACTGCACTATGATTCTGGCAATAATCTGCCAAAAGCATGCTTAGTGAATTGTGTAAGTTTTGAACTTCAATTTTACCTCTTTATAATACTCAATTATAATGAGTTTATAAGAATTACATTATTTGATGAAAAAAGAAGTAAACATTTGGAATCCTTTTTATTAATATTTTGAAATACTTCTACTGTTTTGGGATGTTAAAACATTACTAAGTATTAATATAAATAAGCATATAAAATAGGAATACTATTAATCATAAATTATAAGCATATTACAGATAGTGGTATTTAAAAAATAATTCTCAAGTTTAATAATTCATTGTTAAACATTGATACCACAATGTTTATTTTTTAACCATATAGTATCTTATTTCATTCACAAAAATATAAATTCTCCCTCTATAACCACAGCACTTTCTTCTTTCTTGTGAATGCAAGAAACTGAATAAGAGCAAATCTAATATAATTTACATGCATAACATATTAATAGTTTATTTTTTTAAATATACACATTAAACAGTTATGACAAAGACCATGTAATAAAAAATTGCACAAGAGAAAGATCATCCATAAGATAGAGGGTGTACACGAGCTGACTGTGAAATGATTTATGATAACCATCATTACAGGTGAGTACATTACCGATGGGTACACACGTAGAATTTATGAATTTATTCATGTTTTAATATTTTTTCAAACTGTAAATGGTGAGACTCCAAATGGAAGTGATTGCTATGTATAAACTAAAATTAAGTGAATATACATGTTTATGACAACTTATCAGCAACTAGAATAATCTGAATGTTATTAATTTAATTATTTAGGAATTGTTAAGTTTTTCTAATTATTGTTCCATTACTTCTTATTATAATTTTTTTAACCTTTTTTCCTTCTGATTTTTGCTTTCTAATTTTTGACATCTAATTTTGACTAAATTGTTTATAATTTTGAGATAATTATAAGAATAATTATCTTTAAATGCATTTCTTCATTCCACAATAAGATGATTGGACAAAAAAATAGTAATTAAATATTAAAATGCAGTAGCTAATTATTTTAGATTGAGATAACAATATTTTTTATAATAACATTATGTATATTCATTCAAATTACACTTTTACTTTTCAAAGTAAAAACACAAATTATAGAGTGTTTACGATTATTTTTTTTCTTTAACGATTATAAAAATTTTAAAAAATTCTTTTTGAATTTCATTGTTAATTATATATAATTGTGATTTTTTAATGCAATAATGAATTAAATATAATCCTTAAACTAAATTTCATACAGGGATTGTATAAGATAGGTAAAATAACTGTTTACTGATTTATTGAAGGGCAAAGACTCCAATAACCCACCAAAATAAAACTGAGTGGGAAGGCATTAGACTCACCAACTACTGGATGATAAGAATTTGAGAAGTTTTCCATCTTTATTTCATTTTCTAACTAAAAATAGCTAGGTTGATAGTAGATCAGCTATCTATTAAAAAAAAAAAACAACTTAAAACTGATTAGAACTTGAAAATAATTTCAATTTACTATTCTTATGTCATAGGCATACCAGTCAAATGCTCTGTCATTATACCAGGAGGTCTTTAGATTACTTATATCCATTTATTTTTATTTTTTTAAAAAAAAAAAAAACAGTTGTCAACAATCGATTTAAATCTAAATTAATGCAGAATCTTAATGTAAAAAATAATGATATAAAGATATATTTTTTAGTTCCATCTAAAAAAAAAAAAGAATACTTTTTTTTAAAAAAAAAAATACAATCCTAGACCTCATTAGTTATACTTATGCCATATTTTTTCTGCAATAATGGAAATGATTCTATGATATAGTATTTATACGTGACCGATCCATAAGCAAGCAATAAAATATTTATTATCTATCGAATGAAATAAAAATAAAAAAGTCAAAAAAAAAAAAAAAATGATTAGGTTTTTTTGTAAAACTTATATTCATTTAACATATAATTACAAGAAAGTCAAGTTCATTAAAGAATAAACAAAAATAAATATAAGACAAACTGCAATTCATTTATAATTATTATAAAGTGCAACAAATGTCTTATTACAAAACATAACTTCTATGCCACAATGATCACTTATTAATCAAAAACTCGCAGATGTATTATTAACTTAGTTACTTTGTATATAATTATGAGGACTGATCTCATAGGATAGTGAATACATTCAGTATGAATTTTAAAATAATATTCTAGACTAGGGTGAGTACAAAAGTTCCTTAGATTCGCTTTCGAATGTCAGAAGGTGAAACTCTCCTCAGGAGCAACGTTCTTGTTTGCTATTAGATAGCTACCTTGCTCTGCAAATAAAAGTCAATAATAATCCCTAAAGGAATGTAATAATTCTTTTATATAACTAAGAAATAAAAGCCTTTTACATTTAGTTACACATGTCTACTTATTCTAGCGTTTTGGGAAACAGAAACGCTAAGTATAAATTTAATGGAATTTTTCATCACATTTTAATTATTAAAAATTTATTAAATTTTACAACTGCAGTTTTTTTACAAAACTTAATTTTACTTTACAATACAGAATTACATATGTACACATTTATTGCTTGTATATATATAAAACATATTTTGCAGGTTCAGCCGTGTAAGATTTTAATTTAAAAATTCAACATTTCAACTTGATCTCCCAAGCCTTTAACTGGGAAGTGAAAACCATATAATTGTAGAGGCGCTGTAAACAGTGTTAATAAAAATAATTGTAGAGGCACTGGAAATTCCACAACTAAAAAATAGACGTATAAAATTGAAAAAATAATAATAAATAAAAATTCAAGGACAATTTGTTTTTTAAAAAAAATTTCCAAATAAAAGGAAATTTATGTGTCATCACAAAATATATTTTTTTATATCAGCAACCCGTGAAAACATACTTAAATACACATAGCACACATTTATTGCCTGTATAATATATATACAATACACATATATAAATACATAGCAATCTCATCCTACTTTGAATGGTTTCTTTAGCAATTAGTAAGCAGCAATGCACAATTAACAAGCAAAAAAACACAAGAGAACAGCAATCAGTAATTTTACATTTGCAATTTCTAATACACAAATCTTAATTCGCAATTTGTAATTAGCAAATATAAAATTATATAAGACATCAGCAGTCCATAATTAACAAATATAAATATATATATAATGTAATCAAAAAACAGAGCTTTTATATACTGCTATGTCCCGGCTTTCGCGAGTGAAAATATTTTATACTGCATGAATAGAGATATGAATATTTATTTAGAATTAAATATTTCTGTTAATAATTTTTATGAAGAAACTACAAAATTTAATTTATATGCAAATGGATCACTTCTATAACTGTATTCATCCAATAGGATTGCTAGATAGAAACCAGTATAAATAGGTAAATCATCAATGTCCAGATGGGTTATAACAGGTTATGTAATATAACAAGGATTCGTAAAAAAATAAATTATAAAGTTAAAATTTGAAATAATATTATTTTTCTTGGATTAATTACTGTTGTCACAACATGGATGAAGAAAAAAAAAATACTATTTTGTGTTGGGAAATCAACTCAAAAGCTTAATTCAAACCTCGTCAGTAATTTATGGAATGCAGATTTAGTTTAATAAACTTCAGAAGAAAGATGGCCAAGTGCTAAAGATTTTGCCATGATATATTTATGTTGAATTTACATAAGAATTTTAATATTGTTTTATATAGTGTATTTTGGAAATGTGAACATTTATATTCTAGAAATATATTTAGTGTTATTATAATTAATTTATTGAGGAAAGAGATAATTTTGAAAGGACCATATTTTAATATAAATTATAAAAAAAGAAGAAAAGTATGTTCTACATTTAAATTTTTTAAAACAGAGATGAAACGACATTGTATATTATTTAAAACGTTTTCTTATTGTAAACAATAATGCATTTTAGTAAAATAATTTGTCTTTGAAAATGAATAAAAAAAAGGACTTGTTAGTGAAACAAGATATTTAAAGATAAATTGATATATAATTGATGGATATTGGATACATAATTTGAATTGTCTGAAATTAGTACCAGAATCGTCATAGTTTAATTATTTAAAGTAAAAGAAAAAATGTTTTATTGAGAAATATAATTTTCATGGTAAATAAACTGCCAATATTTGGAAATGAAATGTATATTTACATTATTAATCAATATCTAACTGGAAAAATATTAAAGAAATAATAATGTGTTATTTTATTGGAAATATAAAAATACAAGCTCGGGAACATATATTGGAATTTTGATGTATCTGTAACTACCATAAGAAACCTTGGAAATATGTACTTTACCGGAAATATTTTTTATTTGCAAACAATGGATAAAGTTTTTCTTCTGATAAATTATAGTCAACTTGAAAAGATCTGCAGAAAAAGACTGTTATAAATATCTTCACAATTCATGATTGACAATATTTTGCTGAGATTTCAAAAGATTTTGAAAGTTGACATTTGTGTTTTATGAATCTACATTGCACGAAAAGAAGAGAGGAGAAACTTTGAACAAAGACTAGTAGTTTGTTACTTAGTGACCACGCAGGTTATGCTTCCCAGCATTTGTCAACATGGGAGCCGAAAAGAATTTTTTTTTTTTCATAAAATTTATTAATATTTATTGATATTTTTTTTTAAAAAAAACTTAACATTAATATTTCAAGTATTATTATTTTATTTCTTTATTTATTTAAGATTTAAATTAACATAGATATTTGTTACATAATTTCATCTTAGAATAAATTAATATTTTAATAATAATATTATTATTATATATTTTGTTTAATAATTTTTTTTATTGCTTGGAATTTAATATGATATTTTAATTGATGAATGGATTTGTAGAGGATGTATTATTACATATGATTTTTACTTAAGGATATAGTAAACATGAAAGTGTATAAATATGCATAAGTTTAAGATAGATTCACTTATAAATATAGTAATTATTTATAATATTATTTGCAAGATAAAGCAACATATTTGAAATGAATATATTGAATAAATGGATATATGAATCTTATTATTGCATTTTGTCAAAATCATTTGTATTGTAGTGAAACTTATATTTTTGAAACCGTTCTTTAAAAGTATTCAGATTTTTTTAGTGAATTTTTAAGATGATAGTTTATAGATTATTTAGTAAGGTTGTCTTGCTTATTTTTATGATGTTGATTGTATAGATCAGTAGATGGAAGTACATAATGGTGAACAGGGGAGTAATTTAAATAGGAAACCCTGGATGTATATATGATATGTGAAGATGATAAATCTCATCATATTTTGAATTTATTCACTAATACAGATAACATAATACTGTATGATATTTTCCATGGACAGTGTTGCTTATTTGTTATCAATAAGAGCTAAGAGAGCCATGACATGATTTCCTTAGGTATTTGACTAAGTCATACCTAGTAGTTTTACAATGTTTTTCTATGTGAATTTTCTTATTCTATTGAATTGTTACTCTAGGGTGTTTTTTCTTCACATTTTGCATTTTATCACTATCAATTTTCAGTGTATTTGCATCCTATAGCTTAGCATTAAGAAAGTGTAATGGATAAACTTTGAAAGTTGGATTGTTTAAGATAAAAGCAAGATAGGTTTACGAATAAGTGTTTTATAAATGATATTGAATTAAGTAACATTTAATTTAAAAAAAATCTCAAAGGAATGATTAATATTCCTCAGATTTAGAATCATAATGATTACAAATCTATAAGTTTGGAGCAAATGCATATTTTATAGTGAATTAATGGCAAAAGGTTAAGAGAAATGTCTGAATGTTTATTCTATCATATGCAAATATATAGTTGACTGAAAATGATACCAAGCAAAATAATTTATTACATGATTACTTTTTTCTAACATATTGTCAGAATAAAAACATATCCACTAAAGAGATAAGTTAACTAAGATATATTTCAAAGATATTTTATATACTTGTTTTAATCTGAATTAGAAAAAAAAAATTTTTTTAATTGGAGAAATTAAAATTTCTTAATATAATTTTAGACACATGAACATCTTTGAATTTTATGTTGTGATTTTTTTTTTTTAATGATACATAAACTTTGATTTAAAACAATATAGCCAGAGTGAAGGCTGACACATTTATTATTTACGTTATTTGATTTATTTTATGTATTATTTTATTATTTGTAAGATTTTGTGTAGGATATTTTTTTTTATAATTAATATTGTAAATTATAATTATTATAAATTTATAATCTTATGTAAATGAGATATTTATTTATATAGCGTGATGTATATAAATTGTAATAAACTTAACATCAGTATTTCAAGCTAATGTACATGCACTTTTTTTATGAATGTTAATAATAAATGAATACTTTCATTTCCAACACAAGATAAAGTCTTTGCGAAAGAATAAAATGAATCCACCTATTCTTTCAACCCAAATGCTTAAGTATGGGCAAATCTTAAGCACTGGAAATGAAAGTGTGAAGATAAACCAGTCACTTTAAATTACTCTTTACCATATCTGAATGAATGATGCCTACAAAATTTTCTAGAATTTATGACTCGTCATTCTTAAATGAAACTAAACGTATGTGTGTTGGAAATGAAAATATTCATTTATTATTAACATTCATAAAAAAAAAGTGCATGTACATTAGCTTGAAATGCTGATCTTTAATTTATTACAATCTTATGTAAAGTTATATAATGTTTAAATCAAAATAAATTTGTTAATGTTTTTTATGAAAATGTCCTTGTCAAGTATTATTTTATTGATTTCTTCATCTTCACAATACATAATCCACAGAAACTAAATAAGTCATATGATATGTTTGTACATTATAAATTTTATAAATTATTTAGAGGATTATTGTTAATCATTTTAATCTTATTTTATAATCATAGCTGACTATCTAAAATGATTTAATAGGAATTGAGCATATTTTCATATTGCCACTCCATTCAGATTACATTGTATTTTTTAAATACCACATAAGTGAATCAGATTTGCATAATGTTTGGAATTATTTAACATTATATTTTATTATTAAATGTTGAGCATAAAAATAAGTACTAATAAAATTAATTGTAGGAATACTTTAGTTGTTATTTTTGCTTCTATTATTATTATTTATAGGGGCAGTTAAATATAATGTAAAATTCTTCATCATATTTAACTACAGGATTTTAAATTGATTCATTTATTTTATATTTAAAGAATTATATTTTAAAGATAGAGATTTAATTTACTAGTATTATGTTGAAATTATTTAGGGTATTTCAAAGACATATGAATATTATGTAGTTGTGTTCTTATGTGAATTTAGTAAGGTAGTATTCTTATGCCATTGAGGGTATATATTTTGGGATATAGTTTGCAAAGCTGGCCAACCAATGTATCTTGCTAAATGTCTCATGATTATTATTTATTATAATTGAATCACATATTTTAGAATTATAAAGTATGAGCTAATTTAAAGATAGGTATTTATATTTGAATACTTATTTTATTTATTTCTGATATTTATTAAATAAGAGCAAGTCGGAAGATCTTATTAGATATTATTTTATTATTATGATGTTGGTTAGCAAGGTACAATATATATACTAAAGGCTGCAGAAAGGAGTTTGCTGTTAACTGAAAGAAGACCCTTTGATTCCTCTTGGATGCTTTAAAGGAACTGAGCAGGGAAAATTCCTAATGTCCACTCCATGTTCTTATCATTGTAATTGTTATATGTACATGAATAGGCTGCTCACCATCACACATTAAACAGTATGGTGAGTTTACTAGCTTTTTACCTCTAAATTTAAGATCAAGAAACACTGTGGTCTTTCTTCTCAGTTACCTGATAAGGCAAAATGAATGTGGGTGTAAATGGAAAAAAAATGTTCTAATAGATATTTAAAATCATGACATATAAAAATAAATCATAGCCCTTATTCCCAGGAAGCTATAAAATCAACAGCCAAGATAGTGGTTGGTGGCAAAGGTGGAGGGTGCTAAGAATCTCCTGATTGCAGACCCAAACTGCCATTTGATAATGATCTTTTTAGATACTTTCAACTGAAGATCCAAGAATTGGAAGAACTGTCTCATATTAAATAGGGCATTATTGGACTTTTGTGAAATTAGAAGAAAAGGTGAATAGGCAATTGATTTAAAAAGTGGACATGTGCTCTACTACAAAGTCACAAATATTGGAAGTATAAGTGGAGTAGGATTTATTATAAATAAAAAGTGGGAGAACAATATTGTAGATATTGAGGGTGTATCAGAAAGAGTGGCAAGATTAGTTATTCAACTTAAAAGCAGATACCAAATTCAGATAACTCAGGTTTATGCCACAACAAATTTTCATAATAATGAAATAGTAGAGAATTTTTATATGGATATACAAAAAGCTTTTGATAAGCCAAACGATATTTTAAAATTATTATGGGAGACTTTAATGCTAGAATTGATAAAAAATTGAAAGATGAAAGTGTTGTAAGTAAATTTTTTATGGTAATAGAAATGAGAGAGGACATAGAGATGTGGAGTTTGCAAAAAAAGAAAAACTTTTTATTATGAATTCATTTTTTTTTTTTTTTAGAAAAATGTTAAAAGGAAATGGACATGGAAGCATTCATATAAAGATACAACAAAATTGAATTATATTTTGACTAACAGAAAATATCTATTTCAAGATTGCAATATTCTTAATAAATTCAACACAGGAAGTAATAATCAATTAGTGAGATACATGTTAATGCAAAACTAGAAAAACAAAAATTATTAATCACAGTTGATATTTCCTAATCTTGAGAAACATTGTAATGAATTTAAATTAGAACTTACAAATCGTTTTCAAATATTAACAGATTTTGAATATGATTCCGATTTGAATGAAATTAATAGGAAAATAACTGACTTTTAAAAACTGCAACAAAAATAGCTGGTAGAAAAAAGCAGCAATTGACCAATAAAATTTCTACTGAGACTAGAGAATTTATGAAAAAAATAAGGAATATGAAAATATATAAAAAAGCATTGAGTATCATGAATTTTGTAAAATGATTCAAAAAAGAATTGATAATTATATAAAAAAGTATAATTGTAAACTAGCAAGGATTCTATAGATGAGAATAAAAGTCTCAAGAGTATAAAACAACATTTTGATATTGGTAGAAAACATATAACTGAAATAAGAAAAAAAAGATGGAACTATTACTAAAAAGAGAGATGACATCATGAAATGGGTATCACGAATCATATAGTAATAAAGAGCAAGTATTTCCTACAAGTATTATATCTTTTGAATTGCCTAGGATTTTAAATAAAGAAGTGAAATATGGATTTAGCTTTATGAAGAAGGGAAAAGCTGTAGGTAATAACTGAATAATAATCAATATCTTAAAACAAGCAGGTGAAGGAATAGAAATTTTTTTGGCAAAGTTATATACCGAATGTCTAAATGATAAATATGTACCAGATGAATAGAAGAATATTAATATTAATATTTTAAAAAAGATGATAAAGAAGATATTAGAAATTACAGACCTATCAGTCTTTTGTCAGTTTCATACAAAATTTTTACCAGAATTACATCTCATCTAAAGAGAATATTGGATTTCAATCAATTAAAAGAACAAACTGGATTTAAAAGTGGTTTTAGAATAATAGATCATATCCATTATTGAGAGAAGTTATAGAAAGGAATATAGTTGCTACTATGCTTTGGATTTTTAGATTATGAAAAGGCATGAGATTCTATAAGCATTTTTTCAGTGATTAAAGCATAGAATTATCAAGATATAGACTCAGGATATTGTCATATTCTGAAGAATATTCAAATTCAACTGCAACAATTATATTACATAATGATACTAGAAAGCTTAACATTGAGAAGATGTAAGACAAGATGGCTCCATATACCCAAAACCTTTTACAGCAGTGCTGCAAAAAATATTTTGAGGATTAAAATGAGAATCTAAAGGAATAAAAGGTTACATTATGTTATTTTAAAACTAAAAATAAATCATGAGTTCATCATCTTCAATTGATGTCTCTTCATTATATTACAAACATTTTTTTAATGGTCAACATTTTGATGCTTATAAACACTCATAAAAAACAATATAGATCATGAAAAAAATTTTTATTGTCAAATTAACAATAACTAGATACTCATCTTTATATCAAAAAATAACCAAGCCTCATCTGGATATAAATTTTTGATCATGGACATGGCAGGTAAACATACTAACCACAATAATACTATATGTGTTATTTCTAGTGTTATTTAATTTAAAATCAGATTTTTTTCTCCTGCATTGGTTAAAATTTTAAATTCTCTAATTACGCTTATTTTTCAGGAATGTGTGGGTCAGCAATGATAGAAGGTGGAATAGATTACCCAATAGGCTATTCTTTGGATGATACCAAACCAGATGGAAGCTATCCATCATTAATGGGGTCAGTTACAAACATTAAAAAAATAATTAAACTGTCTAACTTTTAAAAAAAGATATGATAGGCTTAAAGATTTAATGCTTTGAAACTATGCATATGGTGATTGTTGGTGTTACCTGTATTTCACTGCCTGTGACTCAATAGCTTTAGGCAGTTATTTCAAGTCAGTAAGTTATCTATTTCACTTTAAAATACAGATAATTATTTATTTTGAAATAACTGACTGGTTAAGTTCACATTTGCCTTAAATAACCATATTGTGTATAACTATATGCATGTATTTGTGAAAATGTTAATTGGCTATAAATAAGATGGATTTAATTATTATTCATGCTGGAAGAAATAAATAAATAATTGGGGTATTTATATATAATGTTTTTAAAATATATATATATGTTTTATAGTTTTATTTTAGCTAATAAAGCTCGTGAACTTCTTCGGTATTCCAAAGAAGATCGTAAAAAAATGATTGCTCAATGTTACTCAGAAGTTTTTGGCTGTGAAGAACTCAAACATCCGACTCATTATGAAGAAATGAACTGGTTAGGAGAACAATATTCAGGTGGTTGCTATACTGCAATGTTTCCCCCAGGCTTCCTTACAATGTATGGCAAGTAAGTTTTTTACACACACCATTATATGTAAAATTGGACATATTGGAATTATTTTTATGCAAATTCCAAAATTCAGAAACTACCTTATCAATAACCATATTCAAAAATTAGGTAGATTTATTTTGTATTAATATTTATATTTTAATGTTAATAAAAAAAATTTCACATTACTAACAATATTACATTAATCAAAGGAAACACTAATATCGTATATTGTGTTGAGAAAATATTAAATGCAAATTTAATACATCTTCAGTACTGAGTACCTAATCAAAGCCAACTGTTATATATCAGAACTAAATATTTGCAAACAAATAGCATATGTGTAGTTTTTGAAAATATGCTTAAAATTTAATGTGTTTTCAAATTTCTGCAAGTTAAATATTAATAATTTTAGATGCATAAAAAAAAGAAACTAGGATTAAACTACAAAAACAAGTATTATGGTGAATATAATGGTTGCCTTTGGAAAAAGCTTAACAATGGTAATGAATCGAAGTTATATTTATTATTTTCAACATTTTCTCTTGATATATAATATTAGTATCATCTTTATTCCATAAATTTATTATATTGTTTCTTCATGACTCATCAATCTGATATCACTTCCAGTAAACAAAAACAATAACATAAAGGTTAATGATAGTGAAAAATACAATAGTTTTTAAAAAAAATCTATTCCAGTTATGCATTAATTTGGTGCTAAGGTGTCATAAATAAAATCAAAGTATATATAAACTGAAATGTGTGCTTTCTGAACATATTAATTTTGTATAAAATTTATGCCAGAATTTTTTTTGTTCTCTACTAAACAATAGAAAAAAGTGAGATCAATTTTATATAAAATAAAAATAGACAGGTCTCCATTATTAATTTGACTAGATTCATAGAAACCAACAGCTGTTTTTGTTGCTTGTGTTGAGAAAACACATCATCTGTACATTATATGCTACATGCATGAAAAGTAATCCACTAAAGATTCAGATTTATAAATTCCAAAAATCTCTTTCAAAGTGTTTAAATGATAAAAAAAAGCATTAGATCATCACTGATAATTTCTTTGCTTTCCATCTAATTTTTAAAAGAAATTCTAGCATATGTTCAAAATTGATTATAAAGCTAATTCTAATAATATAAGATGCAGATGTACACAAAACAAAGCAAGCATCATCATCATCAATCATTCTATCAATTCCTGTTTTTCAAAACTTTTTAACTGTATTCTCTTAAAAAACTCTATTAATTTTTTTTTAATCTACAATTTCATTAAACAATTTTGGCAGTTCCTTTTAGTATTAAATCATAATTCCCAATCCAGTTATGCTTAATTTCATCAATCAATAATATTTTTTCCATTCATTATTTTCAACCACTTTATTGTAGCCATGACTTTAAATCTGTCTTTCCTATTCTCTTATAAATTTCCTCCTCTAAACCTACAAACTTTTTCTAATTATGTGATTTTTCTTTTTTTATAAGGCAACAATTAAAGTACTAATGTGCCTCTTTTTTAGTGAAAGATCACCTTACTAAAAGCCTGTTTAACCATTGCAATGTATTTTTTTTTTTTTTTTTTTTTAAAAATCAAATTTCAAAGTATTTAAAAGCACTAACTTGTTCATTACAACTACTTTTTAAATTCTTAAAACTTTTTTTTTTTTTTCTAATTTCATTATTTTAGTACTAAGTGCATTTATTTTCATCACCAACTTTATACAGATTTCATCATTTCTACTTACCATACTATCAATATACTTACCATTCACATATCTTTACCATATAATCAGCAAATCTAATACATGATTTCTTTTTCTCTAATACTAATTCATTCTTATTAAAATATTCATTTAGAATCTCACTTAAATAGATATTAAACAAAAAAAAAAGACAATATCTTTATATCACACTTTTTCCAATATTAATTTTTTTTGAAAGTATAATTAACTTTATAAATGTTTTCTGATTCATGCATATTTTCTAACATTCATCTTTTATCTCCTCTGCTTTTTATCTTGCTTTTTATCTTTAAATTATTGAACAGAATAATCAAATTTACACTATCAAAAGCCTTTCTAAGATCAATAGAACAAATACTAACTTAACTTTTTCTTTCTCTATATATATGAAGGGAATATGTGTATATTTTGATATATATTGATATGTGTGTATGTATTTTATATATATATATGTGAAATGATGGTTATGTATTTTTTATATATATGTGAAATGATGGTTATGTATTTATATTATTCAAATCTTGTAGCTCTGATGAAGACTGCTGGACAGTCGAAACTGTAAGGAAAATAAAGAAGTTTAAGAAAATTTGTTTGCATTGAAGTGTATATGAAAGAAGTGTTATAAGAAATATATATATATCTTAACAATAGTTATAACTTCTGTTCTAATAGAAACATATATAATCTACAATATTAAAAATATTGCTGTATATATATTCCACATTCCCAAGACCTTAGACACATGGGAAATTAAACTAATTGTTCTAAAATCCTCACATTACTTACACCTGCTCTCTAATGGAATCATAAATATTGAAATAAAATCTACTATCAATTATAAATTATATTACCAACATCAAATAATTTCCTCAACTTTTTTAACTCGTGGTTTTAAGTAATACAATATCAATTTCCTAAGCTTCAACAAATTTTATCTTATGCATTGTTTTATGTTTTACTTCATTGTTTCATAAGTGTTGTTATTTGTATTATACAAATTACACATTCTTTTGACTTTTTTGATATATTCTTTCTTTTAACTGTTGCTAATTTCAGTCAAATGAATGTCCACTCATTCAATTCATTAATTAAACTCATCTTTAGTCTCATTGTTCTTTTTTTATGAACTAAAATCCTTGCATTTTTCTGCAACAAACTGCTTTTATAATGGAATTATAATTACTAACAATTAAATCTACATGGTATTTTCTAGAATTACAATTAAGTTGTGAATATTTTATTTTTTTTAATCTCTTGGAATCTTATCAATTATTTCATATTCCAGCTGTGGGTTTTTTTAATTGGTTGCATTAACAATTTTTTTTAAATATTTAATGTAAATTAAACAAAAACTTTTAAATGTGAGAATTGTATACCAACTTGAAAGACCACTGTTATGATAGAATACAAAAACTCTGAGTTTTTAGCCCATTATTTTTATAATTACTGGTTGCTTTAACAATTAAACAAAACATTTTAATATTATATAAATAAATTTCTGAATTTTAATAAAGCTAAATCAAAATTTATATTTTTAAATATATCTGTTATATTTGACAGCACTATGGCACAGTTACATATTTACTAGAGCATCTCTGAATAAAAAATATAATTTTTTTTTCAGATTTTTCAACAGCATCATAAATAAACATAATAGTTGTTTTAACTTTATTAATCGTTACCATTTATTAATGTTGAAATACAAAAACACCCATCATTTTTGTAATATTTTTTTTAATTGGTTGCTTTAACAATTTTTTTTTTTAAGATTTAATGTAAATATATGTTTTTTTTTACTAAATATTGCTGAGAATGTTATTCACCTGAATTATATTAAGGGATTGATAGACCATGAGAGCACAGAGCACCGTAACACCAAATTATGAATCAGCAATTATGGCTGTTTTTGCCACTTGTTGGGAACTTCTACCACAAAATATATACTACATATGCTTAAGTTTCATTTGAGAATGACATTTAGTAAATTCTAGATAATTTTGTCAGCATCATTCATTCAGACATCGTAAACGGTAATTTAAAGTGAGTGGTCTATCCTCATGCTTTCACTTCCAATACTTAAGATTTGTCCATATATAAGCATTTGGGTTGGATAGAATAAGTGGATTCATTTTATTCTTTCCTAAATACTATATCTTGTGTTGGGAGTCAAAGTATTCATTTATTATTAACACTCGTAAAAAGCGCATGCACAATAGCTTGACAGGCTGATCTTTAATGTGTTATATCTCTATAGTTAAAAGCACATATACTGATTTTTTTCTGAGCATATTTTATTAATGGTGGAATTATTTCCTTCACCATAAATATAGTGATTGTGAATTTGACACATGACATTGGACAAACATTCACACATTCACCAATCAGATAACAAAGAAAACATGAATTTTATAAATAAGATTGCCAAACTAAACTCCATAATAAGTAATTGTCAAAATATATCCTATATATATCAAATTTTACTTTTATATAATTTTTATTAGCCTTAAATCTCAATGCAATTTTTTAACCATTTCTAAAACAAAATCTTAACAATGTCAAATTTATCAAACCAGAATTTATTTATTTACAAAGTTTTTTTAATAGAAAGTTACTCAGATATATTGGTAATCAATTATATGGATACATTAAGGTATTTGCTTAAAATGTGAATGCATAATCAAGGTTGCTCTATTATATATAAAAGATTAAGTGCAGTCAAGCAAAAATTGGAATATAATTTAAAATAATAATACAAAATATATATATATATTTCCTGAATATATACAATATTTTATAATAAAAAAACTAATAGGTTTAAATTTTGGAAAGAAACCCCATCTTATAAGCTTCTATTATAACAATAGATTACATTTATAAATTTTATATATGATTAAAAATATATTTCTATCTCACTATGGACCATTTTACATTTTTAGATATTTAAGGGAACATATCGGTCGTTTGTACTTTGCTGGTACTGAGACAGCCACTATGTGGTCTG
This sequence comes from Epiperipatus broadwayi, assembly GCA_028023455.1. Lineage (NCBI taxonomy): Eukaryota > Metazoa > Onychophora > Udeonychophora > Euonychophora > Peripatidae > Epiperipatus > Epiperipatus broadwayi. The sequence continues at coordinate 1,962,579 of JAQFVV010012393.1, read as the reverse complement.
GTTATATGGAGGGAGCAATACAAGCTGGTGAAAGAGCTTCAAGAGAGGTAATCACTTTTATTAAAGATATGCATATATACAGAGAGAGAGAGAGAGAGAGAGAATGCTTTGATCTTTTTTCAAACACAAATCTACTTTTTCAGTTCTAAAACATATGTAAAACTATATATATTTTACACATTTGTCAGCAACTATCACAAATATTGTACAGGGGTTTGTTTATTCAACATGATTTAACATACTCAAGATTGAGCAGCTGTACAGAACAGAGTAGAATCTCTCAAAATAAAATCATGGTTACAATGTACAAGCTCAAAAAAAATGCATGTGAATGATTTAAAAACATGATGCTATTTTCTCATCATATTATGTACTTATAAACAATAAAGAAAATTTTCTTGATATTAGATTAACAAAGTGACTGGTTTTCATAAGTATCTATTTCTAAAACTTGCTTCAATAGCTGGTGATGTAAATCTTTTGAATGTTATCAGTATCTATGTAGTATTAAAGATCTGATGGCATCTTTGGATACAAAATGTGAAATTTCAAAATTAATTTCTCATTTCATATATTTATTGTTTAAAAGCCTGATAATGAATATATGGAATTCTATGCACTTTTAGTAGACAATTAACACTTTGAGTCAAGTATTGGTAGTCATTTGGTTAGCACAGTTGCCTACAAGCAGTTGTCGCTTCCGGATGATGCTTTGACACATTAAAATTAACTCTTTGTTTGAAAAAATATATAGTTAAGGACCACTATAGAGAGACAAAGTGCAGACAATAATTACTATACTAAAATGAATTGTTAAAAATATATTCCAATTATAAAGTTTCAATGAATTTTAAAAAGAAAAAAAAATTATAAAATTGTAAGTTTAAAAGTCAAATTTAAAGTGAACAAAATATAAATAATCCCTATTATTTTAAATATGAATCCTAAGACTACCATTAACACTTATATAAGAAATAATGATCAAATGAAGACTTTGTTTAAAATTGTAAAAATTCAGGAAGAATGTAGAGTAAATAAAATTTTAATAAAAGCTTATCCAGGTGAAATAATAAGCTTCTAGCTAATTACTCTTTTATGGTACAGAAAACATTTTTATTGTAACAATTGGATACCTTTTATTTTTTCAACATTATTTAAATTAATTAATAGCTTAAAATTTTAAATACCTTGTTTTCAATTTAAGTCAACATAAATACATAACTTTATAGACCTGTACTAGATTTATAAATAAGCTAACTATAGGTGGTACCTTTGATCTTTAGGAAAAGAAAATAATGAAACAATGCTAAGCATCTCATTTTAAATGACTATCTGTCACCTCTCTTTTTTTTTCTACAGCCATATTGGTTGTTTTTACATAAGGATAATAATTTAGATTTTAAAGTGAAGATATATTAGCACTGTCTAATTAAATATAAACTAAGGAAGTGATTAGCTTTTTAGTATTGTGTTTTGTAAATAAACTGAATCATAAAATAATTATTTGATTTATAATAAATTTAACTATTAGACCACTTAACATTAATAAGAAACTGTGGATTATACTATAAGTTTAAAAAGGCAAAAGTTCAACATTTACATATATGAGAGAAAGAGAGAGAAAATAGTATAATGAAAGTTATAGAACTGTCAATATGAACAAGGAAGCTTAGAAATTGATGCTTTTATAACAATATAGACATATTATTCATTAACTAAGATTTAGAATGTATATTTAGGCTAGGAATAATCTCTAGTTTAATAAAAAAAAATTAGTAATAATTGTTAATATATTTACATTGAGTGATTTGTGTTGAAGTTGTGAGTACAGAAAGTAGTTTGCTATTTATAAATATTAAACAACTGATTTAGATATATGTAAAAAACTGTGATCTGGGCCAACTGATGAGTGCTGGTTCATCACAAAATATGCATATTGGGGATCTTTTTTTTTATATCTTTGGTTATATATTTTAGGAATATAAGATGGAATAGAAGTTTGAAATATATTTAATATATATTGTAACACTAGTGAAAATATATGTTGCTAGTCACACATATATTCTGCCACATATGTTATCATTTAAAAATAAATGATCAAATTTATTTTTTTTAAAAAGGGAGAATAGTAAAATAGAAAGAAAAATATATGTTTTTAGAGGTTTTTTTTTAAGAAACACAAACTTGTGAAAATAAAAGACATCATATTTTTCTTTTAAAATAAAAGAAAGTTTTTAGTATTAAAGAGTTGGTTGGTATGGAGTAAAATAAAAGTAACAAGATTTAAAACTCAGCATCTCTTTTTAAAATAGTTAAATAAAATGGCTAAAAATAAACAAATGTAAAATAAAATTTGTTATAGCAGAAACTTTTGTGAAAATATCTCATCAGCTTTGGAATGCAATTACCTGGACAATGAGATATTAGATTAATCTAAGCAAAAGATTAGATTAAAATGAAATATAAAAATTAATTAAGAAAATGTAAAAGTTAATTAATAGAATTAAGTGTGATAAACATTAAAAACTGTGGAAAACAATGAGAAAGAAAAAGATTTATAAAGAGCAACTTGGCTATTGTTCATCAGTCAGGTTTGTGTTATTGCTATAGTCAGATTGCTATCAGTATGGACAGAATTCAAAACACACAGGCAGTGTTTGGAGAACTATAAGTGCAGAAGCAGACCATTTATTACCTTTGCAGATCACTTTAGCGCAGATGCTGCTGAAATAGCAACATGCATTGCTAAAACTCCGGTGCTCTGTCAAATCAACTGTGCTTACCTGAACCAATTCCCAAAACAAATGCCTAGATAGTGAATCAATGCTGCTGGTAATCTCTCTCCCATTGTTGATCCAAAAAATGGAAAAGTCCCAGAAACCATCAAAGGAGAAACAAAAGGCCAACCGGTTGGAAAGCAAAACCAAATGAAAACCCAAACCATTGGACAATACACACAAAATGAAAACCTGGGTAAATATACTTTTATATAGCTGTGTACTCACTTAATTTTAAATGAAATGAACTTTAATGACTATTATAATTATAGCCTAAAGTCATCATTTATATTTTCTTATGTAAAAATTGTTACATTAAATATATGTGTGCTAATTAAATGTTTGCTTAATTGTTATTTTGTTTATTTTTTGTCTATCTCTCTCTTGTCACTGCATCACCAGTAAATTAATGTAGAGCTATTTTATGAGTAAAGTAAATGTCCTGGGCCCTGAAATAGAGTATGAGCTAGTCATGGGATAATTCAAGCACTGGATCTATGTGCCTGTCATCAAATCATGCTGACTATAAACTATGGTTGGCTGGCATCTGAGGTTGATCCTCAAAACAAATAAAATATTTTGGATGGCAGGGGTTTGAATCTAGCAGTCAAGGTGGTCCATGGTTTGGAAATGTGATCATGTTATTCTTTGCATAGCTTGATCTGATCGTGGGTATCATTGATGGCTCAGCTATAATGGTATTCTCCTCACTGCTTGAGGGGCTGGTCCATTTCTGTGTTTTTAAAATTATTATAAAAGATGTTTAAATCCAGTTAACCCCAGCAAGAGTAAAGCTGTTTTCAATGGACCTGGTTCAATATATATATATATGTGTGTGTGATATTAAGTTTATGTATATTTAAAATAAATAAATATATGAAGTTAAATTATAACATGTGCTATGTAGGTTTTGCTCACTTGAAAAGTGATTTCAGAATGCATCCATAATGAGGTTGGTCTGATTTCTGTGCTGATGGATGATTGCAGTATGACTGAGCTAAAGGAAAAGATGTACTGATAAAAACGAAAATATATATATATTACCATAAAAGTTTATGATGAAATTCATAAAAAAATAGATTGTAAAAAGTTTTGGATGATTTTTTTTATAATGTCATGAAAGAATAGTAATATAGATGCAATATTCTTAATCTGATAACTACTTTAATCTGGATAAAATTATTATAAAGGAGCCTCTAAATTCTCTTAACTATCAGATGTTATTATTTAGCATGAGTTATGATGCACTGATGTGGCATTTTTTATTTAATTGAATGCATAAATTCTGAAGTAAAATTAATGACAACAATAAAAATGAAGTTCAGTAAATACTGTCACTAGTAATTGATGTAAGTGATCTGCTTCTGTTTTTTGTTTTTAAATTAGTTTCTACTCAATTCATGATTAGAGATCATCCACTACACATGGGCTGTAAAATAATAAATGCTTTTAAGGAATACTCTCCTTTCTAAACACAAATAAAGTCTTTTGAAAAGATAGAATGAATTCGCTCTATTTTTTTAACCTAAATGTATATGTATAGGCAAATCTTAATATTTGAAAATGAGAGTGTGAAGATATTAATTAATCATTTTTAATTCCATTTATTATGTTCTAATGATTGATGTTTGTGAAATTTTTACAATTTATAGCACTTCAGTATTAGATGTAATATTAAACATATATAATGAGTTATTTATTTATATACCTCTGCTTTTTAACCCGTAACAATCATTAGGGATCACTACACTACACATCTTCTGTATAGATTTAAACACTTTAAAGAATATTCTCCTTTCCAAATACAAGATAGAGTCTTTTTAAAAGATAGAATGAATTCACTCTAGCTTTTTAATCTAAACATATATGTATAGGCAAATCTTAAGCATTTGGAGATGAGAGCATGAAAATATTAATTAATCACTTTTAATTCCATTTGCTATGTTTTATTTTTACAATTTATGGCATATCAGTATTAGATGCAATATTAAAAATATATATAATGTGTTATTTAATTCTAATGATAGTTATAAATTAAAACATAGCACTATATAAATAAATAAGTCATTATATATATATGTTTAATATCACGTCTATTACTGATGTGCCATAAATTGTAAAAATTTCATAGATATCAATAATTAAAATGTAGCAAATGGAATTAAAAAGGATTAATTAATACCTTCATGCTCTCATTTCCAAATGCTTAAGATTTGCCTATACATATATGTTTAGATTAAAAAGGTAGAGTGAATTCATTCTATCTTTTCAAAATACTTTATCTTGTGTTTGGAAAGGAGAGTATTCCTTAAAAGTGTTTATTAGTTTACATGACATGTTGTGGATGATCCCTAATGATTGTTATAGATTAAAACATATCGCTATATAAATAACTCATTAAATCATGATTGAAAAATTTAATCACTGACCTATTTAAAAATACTTACCACATACACATAAAAAAAGAAAAAGATAAACTTTAATTACTAAATCTTACAGAACATTATAATAAAAAGCTAATTATTATTGTTTATTCTTCAACAAGAAAATGAAGGTGAAAAAAAGTCAGTTGCTGTTTACCATAAAAATGCTATACTGATGACAGTGTTTAATATACAAAACATATTATAAAAATATATCCAATAGATAGTAAAATTATTAAAAATATTTACATTTAATATTTGTATAAGCACATGTGTTCTTTGTGTTCATTTAAAATTTATAAAAGTGTTAACGGCTGTTCTATATATCGCATAATTTGGAAAAACGATCCAAAAAATGTAGAGAACTAAATTATAAGTAGTATATTTATAGCATTAAGCATGATAAAGAAATATCATATGTTTTTTAGTGAAACAATATGCATGTTAAATTCTTTTTCAGAATCAAGTTTAGCACTCAAGAGAGTTGAAAGAATGGTGTTAGCCAAGCCTGTAAAATATTTGATCATCAATGATAGTAATATGCTATTGCATACTGTTTAAAACATAATTCATTTTATAATACATTTTAAACCTGGTTACATTCTGGTGTTTAGTACTATAGTATAAAATAATGAGATTCTTACACTTTTAAAATGCATTTAAAATAGATTATGAGAATCCCAAAGAGAGAGATAACACACGGTATAATAATATGTAGGTATAGGGATTATCTACCTGAAGATATGATACTGTACTTGATAATCACCAATGATAGTTTATTATGGCCTACCACAACCTTAATCCACATTATTTTAGCATTTTAATAGTCAGTGCTGTATTATTAAATTTAATGAGCCTTTATAAGCTTTAACATAAGATATTAAAAACAAGTGAAAATGAATCAATTTTATAAATAAAATGAAGGTTTAAGGTGGTAACTATTGTAAGAAATATCTCCACAGCCTGAAGTTTAAATCTAACTGAAGTTTGGAAATTTTTGTAAATAACTAAGAATTTCCCAAATCAGGGTTTCATTTTGTGTACGTAGCTATCAGCAATCAAACAGGTCAAACAACACTGATCCTTTAATGAACATCTTTTACATTGGGTGTAAAGTAAGATCCATAATATTAGGATTGGTTAAATAAATTGCTATTGTGCATTATAAAATGATGCAATATCTAATATTTATGAAGAGATGCCATATCATTACCGGTTATATCCATTTATAGATATAAATTATATATGTAGTTATATTTTTGAATTGGAAAATTTTAAACAGTTTTAAATGCATTCACTTCTTTTATTGTTTGTTTGTTTGTTTAGATTTTATTTGCTATGGGAAAAATTAGAAAAGATGAAATTTGGCAAGATGAGCCTCCAAGCAAAGTAAGAAATGATGTGTGAGATGTTATTTTAAAATAAATCACTGTTAACTATTCTTTGAAAATCTTCTTTTTTCTCCTTCTCCTTTTTCTCTTCTCTTTTTTCCCTCCTTTTTTTTCTTTTTATTTTTTCTCATTATCCTTTATTTATTTATTCTATTTTTCCTCCTCCTCCTCCATCTTTTTCTTCTTCACGTAAAACTTTAATTTCAGGATATACAAAAAATTAATAAATATACTTTCAAAACTGGAGTAATATGCACTGTCTGAACTATTAGCTTTTATGTAGTAGTCTTGATATTGTTGATGATGATGATGATAATAATAATATAAATCACAAATAAGAAATAAATTGTTAATAATATAAGATGCAAAAATACAATTCAGATATGCATAAGAAAAAACGAATTGTTAATAAAATTTTATTAAAAGTCTAATGTTAGATCAGAAAAAAAAAAAATTGAAAGTATCATTGAAAGAAAAATTATAATTTTAATATTTAAATACAAGCATAATTCATATATTTGGAGTTTAGATGTAATTATAGAGGATTTGAACATGAACCTTCAAACTCCCTTTAGCCACTCCATCTGATATCACTGATGGACATGACCACACACATGTTAAAAAGATAAATGATCTCCAATATATATATTTTGTGCTGAACCAGCGCTCATCGGTTGATCCAGATTATCATTTCTTCAACACATATATATAATCAATGTTCAGTTTACATTAAGATAGTGTATTTAAATAGACCCATGAGTTAGAGTGACTTAGAGTCAATATGGGCATGACAATAATATTGACATCAACAAGGGATTTGGGCATTACATCATCCAATTTTCAATATATGGATGGCTGAAGAGTTGGAGAGAGGAATATATTGAAGCCTGTCCATTAAAGTTTGAAGATTTGCTATCTTAATACAAACTGAGCACTGATTATATATGTGTGTGGGAGATGATGATCTGAACCAACTGATGACTGCCACTTCAGCATGAAATAATGTATATTGGAGATCATTTATCTTTTTTCACATGTGTGTAGCCATGTATATCAGTAGTATGAGATGGAGTGAATGGCTGAAGGGAGTTTGAAAGTCTGTGTCAATATTATGTTATAGTTAATGACTTTTTTTTTCTAGCAAAAAAAAAAAAAACCTAAACAAATGTAATTACAATCTTAATGTATGAAAGTTATATTAGTTTTTCTCAGATGTTTAAGTATTAATATTGTACATTATTATTTGTCAGTAGGTTCTGAGTTATGGTGATGTTCAAAGACCAATAAACGAGAACAATATATCTGATTCTCACTATGATCAGCTGGAATTTGTTTGTGCTTATCCAATTACTTTGGTGTTGCTAAAACTTTCCTTGACATAAACAAATAAGAATCATATAATAAATAAATAAAAAACAGAACTATATAATAGAAAAATATAGAATGAATTTAGAATTTGTCTGAAAAATTGTGACATTGCATTTTACTTGTAATTATATTGGGCTATTTCTATCACCTAGTTTTAATCATTAAATATTTTTAGAAAAAATTCAAATTTTACTTAAACAATTCAAATACATTCAATTTGCACATAGGATTACTATACAATATAACATTTCAGTACTATTAATCTTAATAAAAGTACCAAACTCTCTCCACAGTAATGCCACCAAGTGCAAGCCTTAGTAATCAATGAATGCAAGAAGATTTGTGCATAAAATCCCTATCGAGTGCCTACTCATCCAACATTTATTATGAAGGCTTGCACTTGGTGACATTACTGTATGGAGAGTTTGGTACTCTTATTAGAAGCATCTGAAAGCATATGAAATGGTGATCATGTGTAGTATAATCTTATCTCTTCTTCAAGTGTTGCTAGCCATGATAAACAACTCGGGTAGTTATTCCAAAATTGCCTTTAAAAGAAGCCGCAAAATTATGTTGGAAAATTGAAAGAACACTGGAGAGACATTAGTAAATCAATTAAACATTACTTATATTGAGAGGAAAACTGTTAAATCTCTCAAAATATATAATTATGATAAAACTAGTCCTACAGTTTTAATATATATATATATATATATATATATATATATATATATACTGATTATAACAGCAAAATAAGAGAGATGCTAAAAAATCCTATACTAACTACAAAAATACAAGCATTATTCAGAAAGCATCATAAATATTTCACTATTTCAGAAAAAAATAAATTAAAACATATATTTCAGAAATATTTATATATATTCTCTGTAATCTATGAAAAAATTTATAATGAACATGTTTCATGAAGACCTATTGTTAATTCTAAAAAATTTTTTTTAAGATTCGTAATCCCTTGGTATATAAAACATAGTCTGCTGTCAGATATTCTAAGCAATTTGTAGAATTACTCAAGAATATGAAAACAGAAAGAACAGACATCTTGGTAAGCTTTGATGTGGAAAGTTCTTTCACAAATATTTGTGATGAAGCAACATCTACTGTAAGAAAAATATTAAATGAGGATAAATAGCTTACAAACCAACAACTTTGCCTTTGGATAGTATAATGGAACTCTTAACATTCAGCTTGAAAGAATTCTCTCAATGGTTTTGAATTTACTACTGTCAACTCAAATCAACAAAATTAAAAAACTTGAAACTACTCAATCTCAATCTAAAATCTGGACTTGCTATGATGATAAGAATACACATCAATAATGTATCTCCTTCAATTAAATTCACATTAAAATTAGAATAAAAGTTGACATTCTTAGATGTTCTTGGGACAAGATTCTCTCATAGCAAAACAAAATGACACTTTACAGAAATATCACTCACTGGAAAATATTTAGCAGTTTGTTCAAATATCACTGATTTGGAAAAAGAAATGTTCTATGTAGATTATTAATAAATCTTAAATAGACAACAACAACAAAAACATAAAATAGAAAAAACAATTATAGAAACAGTACTAAATCCATGCACACTAAGGATAGCAAGCAAACTAAAAAAATCAAAAAAAAATAAGGCATTAGAAGAGTTTTCCAATATCAAAATACTCTGAGGAATGCTAAACATTGAAATGTTGAAAAACAAAAACTACAACTTTGAAATATCATATGGATGAGGAAGGACATACATTGAAAAATTATTAAAAGATTATGCAACAATGATCAGAGAGGAAAAAAACATAACACCGTCAATCAATCTGTGATAATAATCCATAATATTTGGAAATCATTTTCCCTTAAAATTCTTGTTCATCATAAATTAAAATTTCTATTGACAGTATATCCAGCCTAGTTGGTCTTTAAGTTGAGTATTCACAAATCTAAAAATCAATTGTCAGATTTTTATGCTAATACTGTCATTGATCAGGCCAACGACATATGAAGAAGAGATGAGAATACAACTACTTAAAATATGTTTTACAGTGATCTGGGGATTATTATTAACATTTGAAAATATTTAAATAAAGTTTGAATTTTTCTAAAAACATTTAACAATTAGAAGTATATGATGGAAATAATTCAATAGATAATTACAAACTTGAAATTTATGTATTTTTGAAAAATTCAGAGGCGTAAATTAATTTCCTTAGATTCCTAGAAGACATATCATACGGATTTCCTACTTCAACAATATCATTTTTTATATCAAAACTTTATTCTTACAGTTTCAACTGTTCTGCGGTCATCATCAGAGTTATAATATCCAAATATATAATCATACAATTAATACACATATTTATGCACATATATGTAAATATAGAAATCAATACATAAAAAAAGGAAGAAGAAAGTTGCAGACCATTGTTGCGGGTTTGCCTCCCGGCTGATATATGGAAAAAAAAATTGTATTAATTCCTAAAATACCATTAAAAACATAAAACAAATAATACTCTGGATAAAATCCAAAATGTATTTTTGACAACCAAGATTTAATAACATAAACAATAAATAAAAGTTGCCCTCCCCCCTGCCGTTTATATAATACCTACTTTTATAAAAAGCCATTCTCTTTTATAACACATATTTAAAATAAATTCAAATAATGATCTTAAAATTCAAATGGCATTTTTCTTTTAAAATATACACTATTTTATAAATATTTGATCACTTCTAAAATTTAAATCACACATGGATATTATAACAAACACATAAGCTTATTATACTCCTGTGTCTATATATATATAATATATAGGGTATATGAACACAGACTTTCACACGACCCACCATTCTCCACACTATCTCATAACACTGATACACCTGAACACATATATGCTGAAAAGATAAATAATCATCAATATACGTATTTCATGCTAAACCAGCAATCATCAGTTGGTCCAGATTACTATCTCTACACATATATGCTATAAGTGCTCAGATATATATTAAGATAGCCAATTTTCATACTTTAATGGACAGGCTTCAATCTACTCCACACTCGAACTCTACAACCATCCATCCAATTGAAATTTTGATGATGGAATGCTCAAAGGCCATCCTGAGGCCGACATTCTTGTCACACTCATATTGACCTAAGATCAATCTGATCCCTCATGTACAGGACATAATCCATTTAATATATATACAAGGGATGGGAAGACATCTCTACTATGTAATATTTAAAAAAAAAAACTATGTTTTAGCAAATAAAAGTTGAAAATAAAATAAAATATTGGATCATAGATTTAAATAGGTCAAGAGTAAAGAAAGAATTATTGTTGTGAGTAAAAAGAATAATAATAATCTAAAAAGAAAGAGCAACAGAAACATCTTAAAATCAAAATCAGAAAAAAAAATTATGTGAAGTGTAACATTTTATGGAACAAAGTAAAAACAATCAAATATGTATGTTTAGAAAATATGAAAATGCAGGGAAAGAATTAGTTTAGATAATTATAGTAGTTGAATTTAAAAACAAATATAAAGAATATTCCTTGTAAAAAAAAGTAACAGAATAAGTGTTTATTTAATACATATTGAACACTACTATTCCAGCATCTTTAGTTCCTGAACTTTGTTTATTGAAGATTTTGCTAAATTAAAAAGATCTCTTAGTAATAATAGCATAAATGAATTGCGACAGCATAAAAAAGATTATTAATTGACAAAACAAAAAACACCCTCTTAAATGTAAATGTATTATTATAACTTACATCGAATATTGCTTTTCATTTATTTTTTAAATACTTCTTTTAAAAACTGTTTTCTACTTTTTGATCGTCTTCTGTATAATTCAGATAAATCTATTGACTCTTATTCAGTCATGAATGTAAATTTCTCTAATTATTTAATTAACTTAACTAACAATTCAATTAACATGTCAAAAGTAAAATTTAAAACAGGCAAAACTCACTATATATATTTTCACACACAGCAAGCTAGAGTAATCAATGGATGCCAGAAGACTTGTGCAAAAAATCCCCATCTAGTGCCTACTCATCCAATATCCCCAGACTAGTTTCTGGCTTATGGCCTTCGTCAGTGAGTTTTGCCTGTTTTAACAACAGTTATACACAAGCATAAGAGGAGGTAGTCATGTGATGTTTATTGGCTCAAAAGTAAAATTGTTCTATTCTTTTTATTCCATCATTGCCATCTTTATTTACGGTCATTTTTATTAACTCCTCTCTAGAAATCAAAAATAGTTATATGTACAAAAAATAAAATCTTGGAACTACAATGTAAATAACAAAAGTGGCATGCTTTTGCCACATCACACAGTATTTGGTGGCTGATATGGTGAAATATTGCTCTTCAATTAATACTACTATTAATAGATATTTTTTAAAAAGTGATAATACTAAATTGTTATTTCTATAGAGGATCTTCAGGCTTAATTAGCTTCAGAAAAATTTCTCATAAATCAAATTCATGATCAACACAACTTAAATTTCCATATCAATAATATTCATATTTAATTTATAGCATAACACAATAAAAATATAATATTCACATTTATATATTGACAATAATACACACATGCAATGTCTGTGTGTATGAGAATTAATATTTCATTGCACTATTCAAATGTTTTTAAAAAATATGACTAAAGGAAGATATGGTTTACATTAAAAAAAAAAATTATAAATTAAAAGCATACAAAATGGAGTTTGTTTTTCCTTTCTTATCAATTTAAAAAAGACAATTAAATGAGTACTTTTTTTTACTCCTGTAATGTCATTAGCAATTTTATCTTCAATTTTCTCTGGTGGGTGTGTGTGCTTTTTTATTTAAATTAATTTCCATATAACAGATTTGGCAAAATTCTTCAAGATTTTCACATTTATAAATTAAAATTGCTATTTTGTTAGGTAGTTTTTAGTACTATAAACCCAAATAGAAAAAGGTTTTATTTTTTATCTTAACAATATCAAAAATTCGATTTCAAATGTGATTCTCTAAGTAATCAGAAGTTATTTCATGAAGATAAACTTTTATTTGCTCAGGATTTTTAATTTGAATTTCAAAATTTAAAATAAAGTATTGTCTTCCAGTTGTCCACTTAACCTTTTCTTAATAAGAAATTGCTAAAAAGTATTTATATTTATTCATTTTGATACTTAATTACACGTTTTCTTTTATGGTTCAGAGAGTATTGATATATTGTAAATATGAAAAATATTTACTACAATATTAGTTTAACAACACATTATGAAACTTTTTTTGTGAATAATTTCAATTATTAATCATTTATTAATGTGATTCAATAACTAATTGTAATATTTAATTTATTATTACTAATGTATGATTTATAAAAAATATTTTAACTCCAGATTCTGCTGTGAAATCAAGCACCATAATTATCATCACTGACATTTTGCTCAAGTTTTCAATTAAAATTGCAACATATATTAGCAACATCTCTCAAATCAAAAATGATTTTCCATCTTATAATCATACTTTTATTTTATAGAGAGTGCATTGAGACTCATATGATCAGCCCAAATCAACCAAGAAATCTCCATTTAAGAATAGCAAGATACCAATTTATTGATCAATTATTGGATCGTTTCCAGGTATCTTAAATTTTTAACCAGCTTTGCTGAAAAAAAATGTGATGCCTATTTCAAAACTAAAAAAAAAAAAAATCCCAAACTTCATCCAAATTCAAGCTTTAAGTCATGGCAGCCAAATGTACTATTCTTTTATTTAATCTTAGTTTACTACACATTATAATTAGTTATTAAATATGATATCAATTTATTATTTTAAAATTAATAATAGTACAAAAAGTTGAATGACGAATAAGCCTTTTGCAGATTAACATACTAGTGCAGTGATGGACTCTTAAGTGTTGAAGATTTCTGAATCAAAGCTCAATATTACTTCATCCATTGAAATGCCACAGGATCTTTTGGGTGACTAAACATTTAATTATTTATTTAATGGCAATGAAAAAATTAACACTAAAAGAATGACTAAGAAAAAATAGAGTAGAAAGAGATTACAAAAACAGATGGAAATGGAAAAAAATATGATGGCAGCCAAGAATCTTAGCGTAACATTTACCATATCATACTAAATCATCCATGCACTTTACTACTGTTACACAATGCTTTATTTACCATTCTCTTTTACAGTTTAAAGTTTCGATTGCCCCAGCAATCTTCTTCAGACTTTTACATCTCCTAACTTCAACTGCTAAATTCAAATTTTAAAAATTTCTGGGGCAATCAAAATGGTAAAAGAGGGTGGTAATTAAAGCATTGTGTAACAATAGTAAAGTGCATGGATGATTTAGCATTATATGGTATACATTTGTCAATGCAATAAGAAAGAGTAGTTATTAGTGTTAACATTGCTGGAAAAAAAATACAATTATCTCCATAGCATCCTTACTATTTATATATCAGTAGTTTTTTAATGTAATTAGTAGCACTATAATTATGTGCTTTTTATATAACAAGTTAACTTTCAAAATTAATAATTTGAAGGTTTCTATTGTACAGAGTTTTATTATTGCAAACTTACCATTTATGATGGTAAATTTCTATATCTAAATGAAGTATAATATGAATTTGTCACTCAAATTCACCAATGTATTTATAATTGGTGATATTTTATTATTTATATATGTGATAATAGTGCACTAGTAATATTGCATGTTAATGAAGAAAAAAAAACCTTATTATAAATGTTTATTAATATAATACTTTCTAGCCAAATGCGTTTTCAGTAAAATACATCATTAACATTATTGTCACTGTAACAGCAATTAAATGCCATGATTATGGTGCACTGCACTGAAAAATTATTTTTAGGGCTAAAATATATATATATTTTTAGGGCTAAAATATTAAACATAATTTTTCTCCATTATTACAAATTTTTATTAATGCATTATTAATTACACATACTCATATATATACTTTTTATTGATGCACTATTAATTACAAACACTCATATATATAATGTTTTCCTGAAGGTTTGTGATGATGTTTTAGTTGTATTTTTATATTGAACTACTTTCATAATCTAACATGAGTATTGAATGTCTTTAGAAAAATTTAAATTTATTTAAATATTCTAAATACATTCAACTGTTAGTAATAACACATCAAACAGGCTAGTAAATGCACTGCATTTAGAAAGATATTAATCTCCCCTCTTCTTCAGGTGTTGCTGGCCTGACCAGTGACAGTACTAGCATGAGATTCGAACCTGGACCCTTAGATTCTTAAGTACTGAATTTTAAAGCAATGCTCTAACCAACTGAGCCATCTCACCAAAGGCAACAGTCAATAGAAATTTCATATACTTATCTATGAGGTTCCTCCTGATTTCTCCACTTTTTCCTAAAAGCAAAGTTGATTAGTGATTTCCATACATTATGTATAGTCACACTAGGTTGACTTATGGCTTTGTTTGCCATTGTCATGTGAGCAGCTTTTAAAAATTTTCTTCTTTGTACCTTTTCTTCTCTATCCAATATTTTTGTATTTTTCCAATTGAACATATGTTCATTGGTACATATATGGTCTAACTATCTTAGACACATCTGTTTTCTCTTTACAGCAGTTTTTTCTTTTCACCATTTCAAATTAAATTTTTCTAAAGACATTCAATACTAATATTAGATGAGGTGAAATAATCTAATATAAAAATACAACTCATATATATACACACTAACACAGTCAAATTTTCAAATGCTATAAATCATTTATGGATGCTATTTTGAATCTTATAAAGATGGCAAATCTAACAAATAATATTATTCAAGTTTATTCTTAAATCAAACACGAAGGTAAATTAAAGCCTCTTTCAATTTTGACAAACATTAAACTTCATAAGATATAATTTATACTCATTTTAAAACCATTGTATAACATAAGTAAATGTTTATTTTTTTATATGCTGGGCAGTTTGATAAAAACGTTGCCACATTGATAATGTTTTTAAAAGTTTATCATTTCAGTGTTTGCATATAATTTGAAATGCTATATTGATTTGTTATACATATATAAATGTACCCTGATAAAATTTCCTTTACATCTACAGCCAATGGAAATTTTCATTTTAATATATATGTATGTATGTATCAAACGGATTGATGTCTACATGCAAATATAGCATGTCACTCCTTAATTCTAATAAACATATATTTGGTGATGGAGTTGCTAATACTATCTTTGTTAACAATATTTTCTTACTATAATCAAACAACCAGAAGTATTAGAGGGGCAACCAAAGAATTCATTACCATTTTTATACTAGTGTCCACGATTATACTAAGCTGACATTTCGAAGAATTGCAATCTCTATTATTACTCTTTCTAATAATAAATACTATTATTACCAGCTATCCAGAGCCCATTGTCTACTTAAACTTGTAAAAGATAGTTATGGAGATCAGTTTCTGAAAGTGAATACTGTTATTATTAATGAATAAGTTATATTAATAATAAAATTATTTAATTTTTAATGACTCACTATTCCTTTATTTCTTTCTAGGAAGTTCCTGCACTGCCATTTAACACAACATTCTGGGAAAGAAATATGCCTTCAGTTTCTGGATTTCTTAGACTTATTTTCTTCTCTGTCACAATCGGAATCGCAGTCAGTGGTGGTTGTTATTATTATTTAAAAAACTTTAAAAAAAATTGAAAACGACACTAGATTTAAATTAAATTTAACAATTGGAAAAATATTTCAAAGCTTATATTTTTATTGTAATGAAAAATAAACCAATCTATTGATATTTTTGAACGATCAAAAGTATGCCAAATAAGTTTTCCTTGATATAACAATATATTGTAAATAAATGAATAAATATTTGAATGAATAAGTAAATTTATATTAGAAAGTATCAAGATAAAAATATCAATAAAATATTTAAATTTGTGTATATCTATGTATTTATATCTTTTATATATAGGTATTTTAGCCAGCATTTGATTGGGTGATATGACTCATTATTTATAATAATATGATTTTAGGATTTGTATAGTTTTGTATATCAAATACCAATCAATATATTATGTGCAAATATATATATAAAGCTATATTGAGAAATAAAATTATATTTTGTATATCAAAATGTAAATTAATTTATATATATTCATTCAAAAATTGGTTATTTCAATAATACCTGACTAATCAAAATAAAACATAAACAATATGCATTAATTTATTATTCAATCGTGAAAAGTTTTAATAATGCTTTCAATGCAGTAAATGTGAAATATTTCATAGAATAAGATCAAGCTGATAACGGGTCACAATTAAAATAAAAAACTAGTTAGAAATCTTTAGACATGGTTTCTGTCATTCTTGACAAATATATAAGTTAATACCTAAGAAATGGAAAAAGTATTGGCATTTTTTAACCAAATGCTGGCATACCAAGGAAAATGAACAATTAGGCATTAAAACACATTTTATCTGAGTTTTTATTTGAAGTATAAATCAGGTTGGAATTGTTTTATTTTTATGGGACAATCAATTTATTAAATAAGTCTATTGTGTTTGAAAAAGTTGAATGTATAAGAGAACAATTAATTAGATACCATTATCACAATAATAAAATTGTCATTCCGTAATCTGAAAAACCCAACAGATGTCATTCTAGAAAAATGTCATTCATAGATAATTAGGAACCAATATCAACTTAACAGCATCTTTTTTTCTCTTGAATCACATTCTGATTTTGAAATCTACACTAGATTAACAAATGGAAGGATCTTTCAAAGCATATATTTTTGTTCCATTGAAAATAATTGATATTTTGGAAAATATTTTAACAGATCAAAATTATCCCAAAGAATTTTTCTACCTATAATAATGTTGTAAATAAATTAAACATTCTAATATATATTGTAAAGTTTGCAAGACTCTAATTTTACAGTTGATTATGATATATATATATACATACTAAAAGAAGGGAATGAGAGAAAGCGGATATTTTTTATGTATAATGTTATAATTAGTAAAAGATAATGGATATCTTTTATTAGATGTATATATCTTTTTTATAGAATTATTTGATACTCAACATGATATCTTTCAAGATATTTAATACACATCACAATATTTTTCCGTTCAATTTTTTATTTTTTGTTAATTTTCTCACTTTCGATATCTATGTTTGTTTGTGATTGTAAATTTTGGCAATGATAATATACAAAGTAAATAAAGAAACTATATGAAAATCACTTTAAAAAATGATTAGTATACAGATAAATTCATTTGTTTGTTGAAAAGGAGATTTATGATTTACAAATATGTTTATTTATTTCTATGTCATGAACTCTTTATATCTATTTTAGATATCTATAGTGTTTTTTTAAACAATTGTAAAATATAAAATTGAGACATGAGAGTTAAGAATAGTTTAAATAAATATTTCTCATGAAGGTATCAAGTTGGAAATGCCTTCGCAATCAATATGCAACAAAGAAAAATGAGATATGAAATCATGCTTTTAATTTTTATTAGGATTATTGACAACTGTTTTGACTGGAGAGTAATAACAACTTTGTTCTCATTAGATTTTTTTTCTACCTAAAATAATTAAAGGAAGTTCATATTAATTAAGTATGTACCAAAAAATGACAGAAGTTGCTAGTTGGGGGTTAATTCTTCCACCTGAAAGAGGAAAGTCATCAACAGGCATGTATCTAAAGGGAGAAGAAAAATTGTTTTAAACTAGCTACCTCATGTTTTGAAAATGGAAATAAAAATTGCGATGGTAGAAGCATCTCAAATAATTCCATTACTTCTATTTAGTTCATCTCAGCATGACATACATAAAGAATACTTCAAGAAAAGTCAATTTTAACTAGTCAGAAAATTTACACATTCATCAATAAAAGATCTGCCA
The DNA here is from genome assembly GCA_028023455.1 of Epiperipatus broadwayi. Classification (NCBI taxonomy): domain Eukaryota; kingdom Metazoa; phylum Onychophora; class Udeonychophora; order Euonychophora; family Peripatidae; genus Epiperipatus; species Epiperipatus broadwayi. The sequence continues at coordinate 1,943,674 of JAQFVV010012393.1, read as the reverse complement.
CATCAATAGAATTCAAGCAAGGATAAACATAGATGCTTCAAATAACTGTAGATTTAAAATATATATAAGGATATTAGAAAGGTCAATTAATCAGATTTTTTAAAAAAAAATTAAATTGTATACTTTTTTTTCTGTAATGTTATAAATCAAAACCCATATATCAGGTATTGTCTTTATTAATTTTTTATATAACACACAAACCTAATATATATGCCCAATATGTAATACATGTCCTGTATAAATTTTTGTTGACATTTGTGCTCTGACCATTTTAAATGTTTTCACATAATTGTCATTATCAAAATTTATTATTTCTTTTGTTATTGACAAATAATTTGTAGCTGTTCAATAATCATGAGATATGTTTAAGGAGTAGGTTTGCTACAGTAATGTTATATCTGTATTCATACACATAACCTTAGGAATCCCTTTATTGTAAGAGTTTATTATAGGAAGATACTTGTTTACCTAGTGGTAAAATCTCTTGCTAAATTATTAAGAATTATACATAATACAGAGGAATGTATTAATTCTTGTGCCGCAATTGAGGACCACTTGTAATATAAAAAGGATTAGTTTAAGAAGTCTGCATTCAGATATCCCCAAAAAGGGAAGTGTAGTTTAGAAATATATTTATATTTAGTATAGCTTAAAGAGAATCTCAATATTTTTTTTATCTGGATTGCAGGGTTAAACAACTCTACCTTATTAAAGAATGACTCTCTGATCTTGAATCATTTGACCTTGGCAAATGCTACTATTATTATCATCATATCTTATTCATTCTTAGAAAGTGAATGATTCTCATTCAGACAGAAATGTTACTTAATAAATATATTAACAAATGTTATAAATATGAATGTCACAGAAATAAAAATGGATAATATGATTTGTTATCTTATTATCACCACTCTTGAAACAAGAGAATATTTGAATCATAAATAAAATATACTATTTGTTCTATAAAGTGACTGATTTTTTTTGTTTTGAATTTCATCACTTATCGATACACATGGATCATGGTACAATACTTAGTTTTGATAACTTATTTTTATTCTAGAATATTTAAATGCTAATGATCACTTGCACTAATATTAATAAGCAGCTATATTATGTAATAATAATTTTAAAATATTGAATAAATTTATATTGTTATTTAAAGTATAAATTAAATTCAATAAAATATTTCCTTTGTTTCTACTTTATATTTTGACAAGTAATCACATCTCATTAGTTATTTTTAATGCTAAATTTTGACAGCAGTCAAATAAAATATTGAGTGGGAAATAATAGTTGGATACATTCTTTTTATGTTATGAATTTATTTATTTATAAGCTATCATTTCAAAAGCTAGCCCATTACCATATTCATTGTCAGTATAGTCTGACCCATAACTGAGAAAACTTCTTGTTCTGTTTGCTTACTATTTAATTGAAAGGCTACTTTTTATGTGATATAATCCAGGTGCATAGAACTTAAGAGAACATTTGAATGAGAGAATTCTTAATATACAAATTATCATCTAAAGAGAATATTTTTATATTTTGTATTCTGTCAGTTACAAATTGTGCTATCTAAATCTGTAAGGCATAACAGAATTATTCTATTGCAATATATATATATATTAAGAAATTTTTTATAAACATAATGATCTTCCTTTACATCTACAAAATATATCCCTTAAAATGAAAAAAATCATTTATATCAGTGGTCTTCAACCCTTGGTCTGCAGACCAGCACTGTGCTGCATAAGTTTTCTGCTGATCCACGCTAGACTGGCAGGAAAGTTTGTAATAAAATATTTTAAACTTTTAATTAATATAAACAATTTTTATTTTTTTCACCTCATTTTTACCCAATTAAAACAAAAGAAACAGAACGAAAAAAAATCTAATCAACCATATATAAATTAATTTGTTTTTCTAGTTATCACTGATGTTTATGGGGAGGGAGGTATTTAGAATTAATTTTATTTTTCTAAAAAAAATTTAAAAAAAGTTTATTGTACAAACTCCATATATATATAACCTCGTATATTTAATATTAAATAGATATTACATTTATCATAATCATTGTCATGTAATTACACTAGCTGTGATATTTCCCAACATTCAGGCAAATAACATTTTATTCTTGCATGTTTTAACAGTGAAATAATAAACATAGCAATGCAGGCATATTAATGAGAACGATTGTTATTGTAGTTTTCTGTAGCAGTATGACCGTGCAACTCTAGAAAGTGTACAGCATGTGAAAGTAAGCAACACCATTACAATACAGTAACTAGTGTGTTGTTTTGATCCAGTCCGGAAATCTTATTTTTGCCAGTCTCCAGGTGTGAAAAGGTGAAAGACCACTGATTTATATTAATTTTTTTAAAAAAAGACATACAATATTGTTTGAAAATAGTTTTACAAGTATTTTTTGGCAGATTAATGATTTTTTTTTGTAATAAGTCTTCATAAATAAAATTTTGTGTACATTTCTTTCTTAATAAAGGAAATTCTAGAATTCTTCATCTTTAGAGAGCTCATTTTCAGACCTATGTGAACAAATTATTGTGGAATATGTAAAAGTTTTCTTTTGTATGAATTTGTAATACGTTAAATAAAATTCTAATTGAAGAACCCAATATTATAGCATCTTGCTTAAAGGCAATATGTATAATAGAACTTATTAAAGCAGTTGCTTTGTGTTATTTTGTTTTTCTCATGTTCAATATCTAAGTCAAAAAGTATACTGAATGACATTTTAATTTCAAAGTGGTAGTTTGTGTAGCATTTATATATTTTCAATTTTTATAGGCTGTATAAAATTTATGCCTGGTACTACTGACAAAGTTACAAATATCTTACTTTAAATGATAAAAATGTTAAAATATTATTCATGCAAATATATGTAAATAAATCACATCTATGCAGTAACTATATTTTAAACTAGTGTATTATATATGATTTAAAGTATTAATATGGTTTATTTAGTAGCAATTAATTAAGTAAACTAAGACTGTTCTGAAAAATAACTAATAAAATATTATTTTTCAGTTAATTAGCAATTACATTATCTTCTAAAAGAATTCTTTTTAAATAAAAAAAATAGAAGAATCTTAGATTAACTATTAGCTGAATATCTCTACATTCTATTAATACCTTTTTTTTTTCAAAAGTCCTTCAATACTATTATGTAAACTCGAAGCAAATTATCCTAATGCTATAGTTTTCGCCAAATTGTTGCCACTGATCGGTCTCCGCCATAAAAAAATGATTGGCTTACATCTCTAATTTCCTCAATTAATAAAAATATAAACATAAGTAATCAAATCTTTACTAAGATTAGCTTCTGGGAGGCATATAACCTCATCCATACCAACAGTGCTCCAGATCCTGTCATGCTTAACATTAGCAACAATATTATCATTAGAAAAATCAGGTATTGGCTGCCTGGAGTCTAAGTTTTTAGATTTTTATCTTAAAAATTAAATTGGATGCTTTACTTATGAATCATTTTCTCTCTTGTAGATGAAGAATCACAAAAATAAACCCCTTTTGCCAGGTCTGTCATAATGCAGATGAAACTGTCATACACAGTTTTCACAATGTCAAGCTCTTCAAAGTCACAGAAATACGATCCTTGCAATATCCAAAATGAAACACACAGTATTAAAAAGTTTTTTTCCGGCAATAAGGATGGCTACCTTTTTACTATTTACAATCTGGTCCATCAGATGCAAATTAATCTTTGACAATTTGATTATTAACAACCAAGAACTTTTCTTATGCTTAGTGGGCAAAATTAAAGAGATAGGACACTTGCTCCCCCCCCCCCCCAATGTATTTGCAGCCACCTGGAGCCTGGTCTCTTTTCCCACCAGACCTTTGATCTGAATAAAAAGCTTTTTTAGTCACTAATTTATCAGCAGAATTAGGAATGACGTTTTCCTTGGCTTCACAAGAGAATATCTTCTATTAACAAAAGATCGAAAGGCTACTTTGATTCATGTTGTTTGTCCTGATGACAGCACATTGAATGAGTCCGTCCCCCCTTAAGAAAATGCATATGGAAATGCTTGTCAGCATTTCTCATTGGTTCAAAAATATATTATAGGCTGCTTCTTCAAAGATTGGGTACTCTATATAGAATGACCTAACTTCACATATTTACCCATGCCTCTAGGTAAAAAGACTGTTTTTTTTTTCATTTTGCACTGTTGTAATTTATCTATATCATAAGTATTCAATAAACAACTTATTTTAAAAAACAACAACTATTAGCAGAATATCAATGCTTTAAATCATATACTTATTATTTAATTTATATTTATTTATCACTATGACTAAAGAAAAATATATTTTAAGATAGTGTAATTTATTTTGCCTTTATGTCACTTTTATAGGTTTAGTTAGGGCTTTTTTTAAATAAAAAAAGATGCCAGAACGTAGTTCTTGTCAAGCTTTTTAGTAAAGAAAATTATATTCAAATATCAATTAAATGAAAATTTATTTTTTTAATTTTAGACATATCAAATCTAAAGTTAAATAAAAAAATACAAATATACAACTTATATAACTAAATGTAAAATGAAATTGTAAAACTTTATATAATTGAATAAAAGTTTATGGTTATTTCAAAAGTTTTGTCCAATTCTTATTGTTAGTGTCTATGGCCGAATGATATCCTCTGAAGTAGCCACAGATCAACATATTTTGAAAGATCAAAAAGTGTCAAAGGTAGTCAGACTAGTTTGAAGAATAAAAGTGCTGAAACTGTTTTGATCTTCAACGAAGATCTTATTAGAGTAATATTTTTTGTGAAAACCTGCATTCACATGAAATGGGAATAGAATTCAGAGCATATATCAAATCTAGTAGTTTTTCAGGATGACTTTTTGAAAATGTATTCGCGAAATCCACAAATCATTTTTCATTTAGTTGTAATCTGATTGATGTTTCTAATCTCCATATGTCAACTGAATATCAATATCTTCAGACCAATATTTTTCAGTCAAGTACACAAGACCAAAATGCAAACTCAACATTTTTGCTATCTAGCATTCTTTTTTCAACTGATTCTCTCAATGTGGTATAAAATGTTTTCAGGTCAATAGGAGGATCATTTTTTGAAACTTTTGTATAAAGTGAAACTCCACAAAAATGCAATTGTGCATAGGAGCTACAGCACATTGTTTTCTTTCTTCAAAAACTTAAATTAATACATCTATGCCCAAACTTAGTTCTGACAATTCTTGGAGAGTATCACACATCAATGTTAGATCCAATAAAAAGGCTGCAGATGTTATTTTTTTCTTTAAGCCATCGTAAGTACATTTATCATTTTTTATCTCTTGTAGGATCATTCATTGCTTCTTCAAAATAACACACAAAAGATTCAAAATTATTTCATATAGCAGAAACTGAACAAAAACTAGATGCGATCCATTTAATACTTAAAATTAACTCTTCCAACTTTTAGCAGCTCAATGCCTAGTGATTCTACATATTTATGTAACTATTATTTTTCAGTGATGCATGGTATAAAACAAAGTGTAGTAATAAATGATTTGAATCTATTGATTTCTGAAATTTTCTTTACAGTATCACTTACTGATAATTCTAATCTATAATTAGCAAAATGCCAAACTATAATGGAAGGAAATTTTTGTGTCAATAATTTTTTCACTCCACTTTTACATCCTAACATCATAGCAGAGCCTTCGCATGCTACCAAAATTAAATATTTTAAATAATCTTCTGTCATCCCATAAAAATTCAAGATATTGGAGTAAGAATTGAAATATTCCCATTGCAATTACGTTTTCAAGTTTGATCAAGTCTAAAAATAAATTAATTGAATTCAGTTAAACACTTTCAATACAGCATTGAACAAACACAATAAGGGTAGTTTTTTTTATTATGGTAGTTGATTCATCAATTATCAATGAGATATTTTTCGATTGAACAATTTCTTCAAATACAATTTTTCTCATTTCATCACTTATATGATTCACAATATTAATGCATGCGTATGTTGAATGAAGAATATGACCCATTTCAATTCCATTCAGTTCTTGCAGATCAATTTCACTTTTAAAAGAAACTGATTGATTTTCCTTTGCTACTTTATATGCAGCTCAAAATTTTTTTGCTGATATTACTTTATCTTGAGATAATGGTTTTTAAAAAGTTTTCAATCTTTTTTTTTTTTTAGCTTCAAAAATAATTTTTAATGCTGCTTTGTGTGCAGCAGATTCTCTGTGATCGAAAGTTTTTTTTTCAAAGTGAGCTCAATTGTAACCATCTATCTTTCCCAGAATGTGATTTCATTGTTGTTTCATTCTTTGGAAATTTTCATTCTCATCGTCACCTCAGTTCCAAGAGTTCTAACATTTCTGCAAGGTGTGCAGCCAAGTTTCATTTTGTGTATGTTCAACCATTCATTTTTCAAGCAAAAATCTTTTTTTTTTGATCCAGCCAATCATTTTGAATTTGGTATTGCACCTCAAGATCTGCTCGAGATGATTCAGGAACATCAACTTGCACCAATATTTTCTATCATTTTGGACTTTTTATTAGTGGCACCGACAGTCGAGAAGTAACTGGAAATATTTTTCATTTTTAAACTTTTTACACTAAAAAATAAAAATAACATCAAATTTATATAAAAATAAAGAAATTAAATATTCCACACATTGCCAATTGCTAGGCAAGTGCATTCAATCACAAACATCAGGCGATACTGGCTGCACATGCCTCGCTGTAATCAATCATGGCCAGGAGTGACCAATAGTGTCATGGACAAGTTCACTTCTCACTACACGAGAGCACCAATTTCGAATACATCCATATTTCATCTGATTCATAAAACACCATATTTTTTTATTTGTTCAAATTCTAAAAATATGGATTGTAATTATGTACATGCAAAACTGTTTCATCTAATTACATTTGAAACATTAAAATATATACTTAAAAAGGGGCTGGAATGCCATTCCACCGCATTACATGACAAAAAAAAGCCCAGAATCTAGTACTAGAACATTTTTTATTTCTATTTGTTACTATATGCATTCATGAGTAAATTAAAAGACTGCAATTTATTTAATTGATAAGGTCAGGTATTAATTTACTTTACTTATGTGGTAAATTATATATTTGCAGAAAGATCTTTATATTTTTTTTTCTAATAACTTACAAAATATTAACTTATATTTAACAGAATGATTACATTTCTAATAACTTAGTTATTTATATAGATATAAGGATAAAAAACATAAATTATATGTAATGATTAAAAATTGGAATCATCCAAAATTCCAATTTTTAATTGTATTAAATATGTAATTTTTAACTATTGGTTGAAGAAATATATGTAACATGATTATCTAACAATATAAAAATCCAGATCAATCTTTGTTCATTAGATGAAGTAAAGATTTGAAATATGATTACATATTTCTAATAACTTTTAATTATTTAAATATAATATGAATTGGAATCATCCAGAATTCCAGTTTTTAATTATTTTATTAAATATGTAATGTTTAACTATTGGCTGCAGAAATATATGTAACATTTTATCTAACAGTATAATAATCAAGATCAATCTTTGTTCATTAGATGAACTAAAGATTTAAAATACTTGGAACTCACACCATATGATTATCCAATTTTTATATAAATATATTCAAATTGTGACTTTTAAGCTCAAATTTTTATAACAAATATATATATATGGACTTTAACCATTAATACAAGAACACAAATTTGACAAGATTACAACAATTTTTCTCATGTGTCATAGCATCAGCCGGGAAGCGAACCCGCTAACCCGGGACAACTGCTTGTAAAGCAGCAGTCGCTGACCTCTCAACCACCAATGCTTGACAAGATTATGACAATTTTTACCAATATTAAAACACTCTATGGATTAATATATAACCTGAATAAATCAAGATTTGATTGGTTATATTTCTGCAGCATTAGTTAACAATTATATACATAATAGTTTATGATTTATCATTCATTAGGTTGACCTAAGGCAAATAAAAATTGTTTCCACCTGGTGAAATGTTTTCATATTAATAGTTTAAAAAGATTATATAGCTGTACATTTAACTGCAAACAAATTTGAAATATTGAAGTTAAACAAATCACAATTTCAATATATATATATATATACAAATCAGATTATCATGTCTAATGAGGACTTCTAGGTTTCACCTCTATGCTCATTTGACAAATAGAAGCTAATCTATGAAAAAAAACATATGTGGAGATGGAGTCTGAATTTTTACACTGGTGGATAATGACATTACAGTGAACCTCAAAACAAGTGTTATGAAAAATCAAAAATATGATATATTTCTATATGGCAATAGTAAACTATTGCATATCTTTGAAAATGTGGGGTTTTTTTTTTGCATCAATGGATAAATATCATACATCAGCACATTAAATGTGAAGAAAATTTAAACTTCAAAATTAAGCAAGTCACAATTTTAATATAAATATAAAACTTGGACTATCACAGTGGTAGCAAATCTTTTTTAAGTATGTGTGCCAAAAATTTACAAATATTTATCAAATTATTGATATGCTGAGCAGGTTTTTAATAGAGAAAAAAATTGAAAAATAATTATTACAGAATTTTGAGATAATTTTAAAAATTTGCATAGCATTTTACAAAGATTGTTGCTACTGTACATTAAATGTTTTATATCAAGATTATCAATTTTGTCATTTGTACAGTACAAATGTAGCACTCATTCACAAGACATTCTTTTTCTGAATTTTTCATAAAATTAATTTCTGAGAATAACAAACAATTCACATGCATAAAGAGAAGAAAAAATTGCCAATATAAGTCAGTAGTGCTTTAAAACAATAGAAGGCTCTGAGAATGACATTCCATGTTTTTAATATTTCTTCAACATATATATATTACCCTCAATATTTTTTAATCATTGTCAAGTCATTCCAAAACTTTAATAAACTTTTGTTTCCATATAGTAATCAGATTGAAAATCAATTACAATTCTATATCCTCCAAATTCAACCAGTCAAGAATTTTTAAATTAATTTTATCTGCTGATGTTGTATCTGAATATAAATTTTGAATGTTTCTTTAAATTGTCTCAACAGCATATATTTTGTAGATTTGATGATTGTCAATTGAATTATAGTATAAAACTCTAGCAGTAATTTATCTATTTAGAAAATATTTATAGATCAACCAATAGTATTTTGTCCTACAGACAGGTTGAATAGTCACACCACAAATTTTTCTCCATTTTGTTCAATTCATTGCCCACCTCTTCAATTCCACATAACTCTTCCCATCTCTTATATCATCCAGCAAAGTCAATCTTTTTCATTCTTTCTGGTTTCCACTCATTCTCTCCAAAACATTTTTCATTAAACTATTCTTCTTAATATCTACCCAATCTAGTTTCTCTTTCTCTAATTTCCTCAAATCAATCTTTTATTTTTTTTTAAACTTCATTTTATTCATTCAACTGATTTTTTTCTATCCTTCTCCATGACTATATCTCAAAGACTTCCAATCTGTTCCTAATTTTTTTTTAAACACTGTTTCACAAACATACAATAGTACTCTCCACACATAGCATTTAATTAATATTTCCCATAATTCTCTTCCAAAGTCCACAAAATATTTTCTTTCTCTTAGTAAATGCCTTCTTTGCCAATGCTATTTTTCTTTTAACTTTATGTTAACTGCTTCCTTCTTCATTCAACCAACTACCCAAATATTTAAATCATTTTATCTGTTGAATTATATTATCAAGGATTTCAACTTGCAGTCTTTTTGCATTCCTCCTTATTCATAAACCTTTGATCTTCTCAACATTAATCCTTTCATATATTCTTCCTCCAATTAATCTAGAAGAACCACATCATCTGCAAATCTTAACACATTTTATTCTACCTCCAACATTTGTTACTTCACAGTCAAAATATTTATTTAACATCTTCTAAATAAATATTAAAAAGCACAGGTAGTATATTTTATCCTTGTTAACTCCTTTCTGTATTCACTTCATCAATAACATTATTCTTGTCTAATTCGTTGATCAGTATACATATTTCAAATGAATCCTCTTTCCAAAATACTCATTTTTCAATATGGTCATAAGTTTATTCCAGAATACCCTATCAAATGTTTTTTCCTAATCTAATTCCTTTATCTTTTTCAATATCTCCCTCTGCAACTGTTCTGACACCAATAGCATCTTACTTTTTCCACTCTAAAAACTAAACTGTTCTTTAATATCCCACCTTCTCATAAATTCTTTAGAGTTAAAATCCTCAGTAAAACTTTAGACGCACAAGATAACAAACCAACTGTCCTATACTCTTTTAACATTTAACAGCTTTCTTCCTTATATATTTATAGATATTTGAAATGTCACGATTAAAATTTTTTAATCTAGCTTTGATTAAATTAAACATAAAAATGAGTTTTATTGACACCAACTCATTTAAGTGGAAGCACAAATCAATAAAAAAATTAATTTTGAAAGTCAGAATTGTTCAATGATATTCCCATTATGTAAAAAAAAAAAAAATAACATTCAACAAATCTTACGAAAAACTTTCCATAATTTAATCATCGGACATTGTTGTACTTAAGTATTAACTATCATATGAGTTTACCTCATTTAACAGTTCCCAGAATTTTATATAAAATTGACTAATTTTGCTCAAATCTTCCAGTATTTTGAAACTAACCTCAACACATAAAACTTGCAGATATATAATGTAATGAAAACTCAAAACTGCAAGTTCATTGTTTGATTTGATAAAAATTCTCCTGTATACAAACAATTAATTGAGAATGAAAACATTCGGAAGTAATTATTTAGTCAATGAGTATCCAGATAACTAGAATTCAATAAACATTATAATATCAATAAAATAGTCAAATGGGTTTTATTGCTCAGGAATTCATAAAAATTTTGAGCTTTTAAAGTGATAGTATTAGATTTATGATCTGTGAACCTAGAATTCCAGAGTTAATTATATAGTAAAATATCAATACTATATAAATGGCATGCAGTTAAATTAAGGTGAAGCAATTTTTTTATTGTGAATCAAAGTAAATGCTGAGGCAAATGTTTGAAGTGAAAGTATTACTTAGTGATGGTTTACCTGTAGTGTTCTTTTGATATTTTAAAAAAAATTATTTTATTAAAATTAGCAACTACTTAATTATTCAATACTGTTTTAATTTTCATATTTAAAATTGTAATTTCTGATTTGGGCCTATCTTTATTATAATTTCCCCCTTTTTTTTAACAATAAATTTTTTGCAAGATTCAAATGGTCTTATTAATAAGCAATTTTGCAGCATTGCATGTAGCAAAAAAAAAATATTGATATCTGTTTTTATATTATGCCTCATAAATGGCTTGACTTGATAATTAGTTTAAAATTTTATAGTAACTTTTTTAAAAATAATCCAGTCACAAATGATGACTGATTATTTGCTATTGACACTATATTTTTTTTATATTTGCTTCTGGTGATGATCTGTTAATTCTTTGCTCAAAACTTTCATTTAGAACCAATAGTATACCAATATATAGCCAAATCTACTATGAAATTAATGTTATTACAGACTTAATTCAAATTTAAGCTGCAGGATTTTAAAATTGGGAAAAAATATAAAAATGATTTTATAATACGTATTGAAAAATACATTATTTTGGTATTAGACATGCCGTGAAAAAATCCTAGGTATATTTTTTCTTAGTGTAAAGAACGTTTTTTTTTTTTAAAAAAAAAATTTAAATAGTATGTTTTCCATATTATAACTTCTAGGATGATGTAATTGATAATCAAGTAACAATTTTTTTGGTGCCCATTCTAATCGCAATTCTCTCCATGAAACAATCAAAACCACATTAATCAAACGAAAAAAAGATTTAACATTAAATGTCAATATTAAATTTAAAAAAAAAAACTTTGTAATACAAACAATATATAATTAAATTACAAAAATTAAGATATTACTGTTATATATTAATTATAATTGAGAATTAAGAAACTGTAATATTTAATGTTCAAAACTTTTACATGTATTTGTTTGTGCCAAAAGTGCTAACAGGAAAGTCCCGAATAAATTGCTATCAACAATCGTAATACTATGCACACTGTCCGCGATTATAGTGAAGTAGATTGGAAGAAATAAGATATTTAAACCACACTCTCATTTTACAATTTCAAAATTTTAATAAAAAATGCACTTTAAATTCGAAATAATACAGTATTTCGTTCTTTAGTTTCTAATCATTCTATACTGCAATACATATTTTTTAAAGCTATAATTATCTCTTTAAACCAATGACCTTCAAAGTAGGAATTTGAAAGATGTCTTTCTTAAGTGTTTGGATAATAAAAAAAAAAACTAAAGTGAAAAATTAATATAAATCCCTTTTATATATATATTTAGAGCAGTAATTGTACATTCATTCAGTGGCAATAAATAGAAAGCACTTTTAGTAAAAATTATCCATTTGCTGTTTAATTTTTTTAATTGGATTTTAAGAATAAAATTTAATTAATAAATATTTGTTAATATATGCTAGACAATTGAAAAATCAGGAAATATCAGACGAAAATAAATTATTTCATTCTTTCTAGACTTTAATTCATTTAACTATACTAAATAATGAAATGTTATCATGAAAATAGTTGAATTAGTGGTTTATTATCCTTATCAATAATCTCTGTAGAGATTAAAAACTAATCAAAACAATGATGGTCAAAAAAATTAAATAGGAATGTATATTGCCCCATATTACTCATTCGACTTGTTAGAGATTTTCCAATATTAAAAAATTCATCACTGATTGACAATGAGCAGGGTGCAAAAAAAATTATAAACCTTGGAAACAAAGATTATTTATTCAAGGATGATTATTTTTTAAGAATGTCTATGAATCCTGGACACAAAAATATGAAAAAAATGCTGACAATTTATGAACTGTACAAATAAAAAAAAATAATAAGAAGCAAATATTTAATAAGATTACTTAAATTTCTCTTGAAGCATAATGTGATATATAGGTGAGACAATATAATTCATTGAAGATATATATATATAAAAGAATGACTAGCAAGGATTTGGATTTAATCATCAAAATAACAGGCAATCTTTCTGATAAAATTACTTAAAAATTAAATTTTTTATATTTATAAAAATCTCATTCAATAAAAATGTATAATATTTTATATTCAATGTATTTTAACAATCTAATTTTAGGAATCTTTCTGCTTAATGTTACAATTTTTACTAGACATATTTATAAATGAGTGCTCATTTTTAATGTAGTAATTTATGTATAGGTTACATCAAATTTAAAAACTTTTGAGTATATAGAAATAAAAATATAATTTATGACGCAACTTCAATGCCCTCCAAAATTATTTTCTATTAAATAGAAATTCAGACTAATCTATTAATTTTAAATAATGTTATTGTTCTAAATTATCCACTTCAAACATTAATTTTATAGTCATCCCGTTCTTACATTATTTTTCAATTTTTATTCTAGGATTATTTTATGTATGATGTTCTCCTTTCTGCCTTTTTGTTCAAATAAAATTAATCTGCTGCATTAATTATTTAAAAAAAACAACAACAAGCTATTCATAGCTTAGCAAGTAGGATTTCCTATGCAGAAAAATTTATCATAGATGACTACCCCCCCCCCCCCAAAAAAAAAAAATCACCAAAACATAAAAACAGAATATTTATAAACATTCTATTCAAAAATATCTTCACAACAATGAAATCTAAGTAAAGACATCCCAAATAATAGTAACAGGTGAACTAATGGCAAATTCAATTTAGATGTTTGTTGGATATATATAGATGATGGCCCTCTTTTCTTGAAAATAGATAATAAAAAATATTAATAGCATATGTGAAATGATTTCAAATTTGTGAATTTAAAAAGTATATGTATAAGCATGAATAAAAGTCACTCACAAACTATGATTACACAAATTAATTTGAGAATCACAAATACATATCACATTACATTATTCATTTATTTTATATGATAATTTGGAATACTAACATTTAATTTCAACAGTAAATTTATTTTTTGAGATTTGGTACTTAGCTCTTAAGACTTGCTGCCCATATTTGCAACAGCAGAATGCCGTACCTTTCTCCAGTGAGTAGGTGGGGAGAGCTGTTTGCGACAGCAGAATGCTGTATTAAAAAATAAAATTTTTAACAATACAAAAAGTATAAATTTGTACACAAAAATAATAAACACATTACATTACTAAATAAAAACAGGCATTGTGATTTTTTAATACAGCATTTTGCCGTTGCAAACATGGGGAGCAGATCTAATAAAGCATTTTTGAGTTTTTTGAATATTAATTACTAAAGTCTTTATGGGTTCAGAGCACTTAACATTGTGTAGATTATTCTTTAAATTGGCAAGAATAGCATAATGAAAATTCAGTGCTATAAATTCTAAAAATCAAGATGACGAAGTTCTTGTTTTGCACCTATATCACTTATAAATAGTTGCAAAAAAAAAAAATCATTTAAATATAAGTAGATTGTCTATACAAAATTTTTTAAAAGTAATTGGAGGGGATTTGAACAGACTTTCAACCTCCCTTCAGCTATCTATCTACTGCACTCTTATATAATCGATACACATAATCACATACATGTGAAAAAGATAAATGATTTCCAATATATATATATTTCATGCTGAACCAAGATCATCAGTCAGTATAATCAGTGTTCAGTTTATATTAAGAGTGCAAATCTCCAAACTTTAAGGGACAGACTTCAATATTCTCCACCTCCAACTCTGCAACCATCCATAGCATTGTTAATCTGATGATGGAATATTTAAAGATCTTATTGATGTCAATATGTGAAAGATAATAATCTGGATCAACTGATGAGTGCTAGTTCAAAACAAAATATGTATATTGGAGATCATTTATCTTTTTCATATTATGTGGTCATGAGTATTGGTTGTATAAAATAGAGTAAAAAGCTGCCTTTGTTCAAATCCCCTGTAATTATGTTTAAAAATCATTAAAAAAAAAAAGTTGGGACTGATACACATAATTTATTTATCACCTTTTTTCATTTTACATTCTTCACCCTTTCTGCTCGCAATAATAGTGTTTTCTTTGATTTTAAAAATGTATAAGTTGTACAATTAACTGTGATTTAAAGAAAAGCTCCTTAGATTGATTCTTCTTAATAATCTTGAAAGATTTATTTGAAAAGATTGGAAAATGCTACGATTTGATAATTCATAAATTAAAAGCTTAATGCTAAATTATGTCTAAATAATTTTTTTTTTTTTTTGCAAAATATGAGTCTGCATTCAATATGTACATCTATCTTATTATTTCTAAATCTCAAGAGTACTGTGACAAAATGGTCAGCATATGAATCAGCCTTAACCTAGGGTTTCAGATCAAAAATAGGTTTAGGATTTTTCTATTAAACAGACAACCCATTCAGTATTGGTCAGTAAATTGGTATCTAGTTTATAACTAGTGGAACATACCTGAAGTTAATCTAAAATGGTTAAAAAGTTACATTAAGAAGAAAAATATAATATAATGGAAAAGATCATACTCCTAAGAGCATTAAATATATTAAAACAATTTTTTGATTTTTGCATTATCTTTTAATTTCTAGATAATGAAAAAAGCAAAAAAAAAAGTAATATTTTCTATCTTCCCAGAATACCATTATTGAGAAATTCTATTTTATCAATTCAATGCTAATATATTTATGTGTGGTGTCTCACTAAACAACAATAGAATCATGTTCGTAAAATTAAATCGTAATAAAATATATATTCTACATATTACATAATAAAGTTTTACAATATTCACACATAGGAACAGCAAATATATTTTTATTTTAATCTCTTTAATCAACTTTCTACAAAGAAAGTTTAACATTTTCAATAAATAATTTGTATGATTCAAAATAAATGAGGCATTAATTCTTAATAATATTCACATCACAGCTTTTACCATCTTGTAAAGATGTTTTAAAAAGAGAAACAGAAAATGGAAAGCATCTTTACAATTCAACACTGTAACAGTGCAAGCAGAGTTGGGATTGCTTTCAGATATATACCTTATGGAATGTATTATTATTAATAAAAGAACAAAAACAATTGCAAAAAAATAATAATAATTAAAAAAAAAAAGTTTAAATACAACTTTTTAATAATTAAATACAATATTTCTAAATAAATAAATTTTACATCAAACAAAAATTTGATATTATAAATTGTCATAAAATAGTTCAAATTTTATTAAATTACTACTAATTTATGTATATTATTAGTTATGCAAATGTAAAAATATACACCCACAGAGCAGGCAGTTTTGTTTTTCATTTTTTTATTTTAAAATATAGGAACTTAGATGGTTTAACTTCTTATGAAAAATATATACACACAAATGTCATTGAATTTGTTGTAGTAAATTTATTATATAAGATACACTTATAGATATTTAAATAGCCACCTTTAGTCTTTAAAAGCTGTAATTGAAAGATAAAATATTTAAAATAACAGGTTATCTCATTCACTAAATTTATTACATCAAGTTCAAAGCATATTTGTTTGTTTTTCTTCATAAAAAGTTATTTCACATATTAACCTATAATTTACAAAAAAATAGCGAGTTACTGTATTTAAATGGTTTGTAAATAAAAAAGATTTATTTATGATAAAGAGGAACATTTGAGCTGCTTGTTAAATACTGCAATAACTTTTCACTTTCACCTCTCAACAAAAAATATTTTATAATACCACTCTTCTATATCTGGCATAATAAACAACAAAATCAGACTACACATCAAATCAAATAAAATTTGAAAATAAATTTAAGATATGTTGTTTCAAAATAAATAACAAATTTTAATTCTTTTGTTATTATGTATTAAATTTCTGAAAGATTTTAATTAAAATTACAAAATAAAATACTTTTTGTCCAAATACTGATTATAAATTTGATCTATTTTATGTTTAAATATATAATGTGCAAACGTATGATATGCAAATATCATTCATGTATAGCCAAACCTCTTTATAATACATCTCAAAGTAATAGTCTGAGCTATAACAGGCAAGTTTGACTTTCTTGTTATTAAATTTTTATATTTTTTTTTACACATATACTGTATATAAAAATATAGCACAAAATAATTTTCACGAACAAATTCTTTTTAAAAAATTGAAATATATAAACAATAGTCTTTGCATTTTAAAATAATTGTGAAACATTAATAATTTTAAATAATATAATGTGTTCAATACATCTCCCACTCTTATTGCATTGTTTATATCAAATCATTAAAAAAAAAGTTTCCTATTGCACTTTCTAAAATGCTTTATTTCCCCTATAATAGTTTTGACTATCTAGCAGTCTTCTTCAAATCTAAAAATTAATATTTCTTTATATAAACAAATAAATTTTACATATTTACATACTAACCTCTGCAGAACTTTTAAAAAAAAAATATTGTAAATATATATTTTATAACTATTATCATCACCAAAAAGATAAATTTAATATCTATCTATATTTTATTATTATGCACTAAATGTTCACATAGATATATATTCGTATTCTTTTCATAAACACCTATCTATACATAGACACGCCACAACTTAAAAATACAAAAATTATTAATTAATCATAAGTATATTCAGTTTTGATTATACTTTTTTTTTGTATGTATAAATATTCTTTTATTTTCATTTGTTTTATTTTTAATCATGTTCTTTGATAAAAAATTTTTTTAATCATTTCATGCCATTTAAATTGTTTTAAATGAATTCTATTTCTCTTATATATAGATTTATTATTAACTTGTTTATATTCATTGTTTTATTTTATAAATATTATTTTAATCTTTATTATTTAATAAATTTATCATGTTATTTCTTTTTTAATTATCTACCTGTATGTTTGATTTTGTAATATTTATTTTATTTTTATATCACCTTTTTTTTTAAATCTGTGCATTTAAAATTTTTTTTTTTAAATTTTGTTATTATTATACTTTTTTTTTTTTTGCCATCTAGTTTTTAATATTGTTTTCTATTATTTTAATTGGGCAATATATTTGTACATTTTTTTATTTATAATTTTCAATCTCTATTTTATATTATAGGTTTTATTTGAACTATTGTCATATATATTTTTGTTTAATTTCTTCCCTGATTATTGCAACGCAAAACTGTGATTTTCCTTAGTGCACCATCTCTTGACCATTTTTGGCATATTTTGCTTACTTTACGCTTATTTCACTATAAAAACTGATCTATATTAATATTTTAACTTTAAAAAAGCTGAAGATGGCAATATTTTAGCAAAAAAATTGAGTTTCTGTGGTACTATATGGTATTACAAGGAGACAAAATATCCATCCCTTTTCATCTTATATGGTACTTAAAAGAGCTAACTGTACATCCTTGCCAGTGTTGAAAAGTTTCTGTCAACATCAGAAAGTGCATACAAAATCTTTTATTCTTTTGTTAATAGATTTTGAACATGAAAATATTTTTTCCATAGTTAGTTTTATAAATAATTTTTAAAATATAGTGACTAATACTGTATTTAAATATAGACTTTTATTCAAAAATATTTAATTTTTTAGAATAATAATCAAGAAAAATGATTAATGCTCAACTACTATTGGTAAATCAATGTCATTCTGTGACTGCAAGTAGAAAACATCTATTTTTCATAATTATTTATATATTTATAATTATTTTTTACAATATATTGACTAATAATGTGGTTAGATTTATATTTTTATTAATAAATATTTAATTTTAGAAAAAGAAAAGACAAGAGAAATGAATAATCAGAATTCTAGTTTTAATTCAAGAGAAATCAATGGCAACTACACATTATAATTAGTTAAAAAATAATTACTTTGTTTTATTGCAGGCAATTTTTCCTTACATTTTTTTACAGTTATGAATTTTATTTTAAATGATTCAATTTTTAGAAGCTAAATAAAATAATTCTGATTATTTAATTTTAATATTTTTATGAATAAAACCATGACTGATGAATACGCTCAATCTAAGTTTTATTCAATCTGATGAATATGAAAAATTATCAGTTAACAAGTTATTAAACTATTTATTTTGTATTTCATATCTGTATTTAAATATCAATTTGTGATTTTTTTTTTTTAATATAATATATGTATTTAATGCTTTCCCATTTTTAATTTCTATTCCAGTTAAAATATCCCAGAAATTAATTCTGTTATCCATTTATTTATTTATTTTAAATTTTATTTTTTTTATCAATTTTATTCATGTCATTTATAGATTTTTCTATTTGTTTCTAAATTTATATTAAAAATTAATAATCATCTTATATAAATAAGACAAATAGAAAAAAATTAAATAAGATGGATAAAAATAAAATTTACAACAACAGATAAACAAATGGATAACAAAAATAATTTTTTTGGGACATTTTAATTTTAATAAAATTAATAATGGGAACACAAAAATACTCATAGGATTTAAGAAAAAATACAGTAATAAATAAAGTATCACAAATTGGTATTCAAATATAGATATAAAAACATAAAATACCTACAAAAATATATATGGCAATTTAATTACTGTTCAAATAAAAACCTATATAAAGAAGAGATTAAAAAAAATAAAAGAATTTACAAGTAATAATTACAGACAAAAAAAACAAATATTAAAAAATGGATACAATAAATAAATACATAGCTACAAAAACAAATGATACAAGAATAACAAACAATTAATAAAATAAAAATAAATATCCCAATAGTTAATAATAATAAAATAACGATAGATATACTGAATAATAAATATTTGATAAAACAAAGATTTAAATATTTGCAAAATAAATTGTAAGATAAACAAAGCACTATAATAAATGCATACATAAAAAAAACAAAAATTAAATTATAACAAAATTTAAGCAACAAAATTATAAATAAATTCAGTATTCAAACAAAAAACATGGAGTTAATGAAAATTTTAAAATATGTTTTACTAAAGATAAAATAGAAAAAAGCAAAGGCTTTATATATAAGATTATACTCAAAATTAAATGGAACTAAATTACCTATGGTTAAATTAATAATGTCTATATTTTTAAGATGTGTATATATAAATATGTATATATGAAAAATTAGAAATATTTATATATATAAAAATAAAATAAGGATAGATGTTAAATTCATATTTTTGATAATTATAAAATATACATTTACAACTAAAAAAATTATTCGATTTGTAATCAAATAAACTTAAAAATATATATTTTTAAAAAAGTTCTATAAAAAAAAAAATATATAAAAGTTTAGATTTTTAAAAAAAAAAAATCATTAGTTTGTAAATCGAAAATTTTTTAAAAAGCAATAACATAGGAGTTGGTAATTATTTTAATTCTAAAATATTCTAGAGATAAAAAAAAACATTCAACATTAAAATATCAATTTAAAATAACCATTGTTTTAATACTAATAAATTGTGTAGATATATATATAGCACTTATGGATATATATTTTAGTTTGTTTGGATTTATTTATATATATATGTTTTTAATTTATAGAAATTATTATGGTGTGTGTGTATATGAATTTAAAATATTTATAAATAACAGTAAATATATGTGTATGTGTAGACATATATAAAATGAAACTATTGCATGTTTATATAAAGAAATAATGTGATACAATTATTTTTTTAGATCTGAAGATGAATATTACTAGGCAGTCGAAACTGTTTTAGGGAAGTTAAAGAAAACATTATGGAAATTACATTAGTAGTATAGCTTTTTAAAGAAATGTAAAATATGTCTCAACTTGAAAAATATGATCCATTTTAGCAAAGATTATTTTGTTATTAGAATAAACTATATTAAATATCCAATAATCAGCATCAATGTTATAAAAAATTAATATTATAGTCCATTTTTAAGCAACAATAATTCATTTTTGACCTAATATTAGAAAAGCATTTCATTATTACAAAAATTTGACATTTATGTTATTGATAGTATGAATGTTGAAATTTAAGAATTTTATTTATTGTTAAAATCATATGAAATCTACTTAAATAAGGAGTCTACTTATGTATATTTCTACAATAATATGCAGCAGTGAAAATTTGTGTCAGAGTGGAATTTAAAAACAAAGTATCCATTTTATTTCTTTTGTAATTGAAAAAAATATGGATACTTCTTTTCCTTTTTTTGTTTTTTTATTTGTTTTATCATATATATATATATATCAGTGTAGTCAAAAGTAAGAAGTACTTTTTCAACAATAGCCAATGTTGATTAAACAATTTTCTAAAAAAAAAAATAAAAAATAAAAATAAACAGTGAAAATATTAAAAACCTATAAATTGCCATTTATTTTAAAAATTATGAAGAAATCAAAAAATGAAAATAGATGGCATTTAAAAGAAGATTGGAAGAAAAAATTTAAAATCATTTTTCTCATTATCTATAGGGGCCTTAATTATTGTTAAATAAACAAGCTGTGTATATATATATTTAATTTTGAAGGTATAAAAATAAATTTAAATTATTTTATAAAATATCAAAATTGACATTGAAATTTTAAGTTGGGGTCGTAAGACTATAAGATATAAAAAAAATAAAAAAAATCAAACTGAATGTATATAATGTATGTGTGTAAATATTAATGTTAAATGTTCTTTTAAATTTTCCCATGTATAATAATAAGCAAAAAATCATTCTTGTACAGAATCAGTAAGAGGGGAGGTCCTTATCATTATTGTGATTAATCATAGTACTTAAAATTATTTGCCTATATTTGTTATTTTCTTCAGGTCAGTAGTTATTGAATGTCATGGATGCAATTTTAAGTTTAAAAAAAAAAGGTGAATTTTAACATAATGAAAATAAAATATGGCAAAATTATAAATGGCAGGAATTCAGAATTCTGTGTGAAAAGAGGCTTCCAAATATTTGCTAACTTCAAAGTATTACCTTTTTTATTTAAACAGTTGGGGTATTTCTATGACACCTTTGATTCATGTTTTTTAATTTATTACATTTAAATAAGAATTTAATTCCATCAGAATTTATAATGTAATTAGTATTGAATGTGATAATATTGTGGGAAGAGGAAATGGTTTTCTGTTTTACAGCATTCCTATCTTTTTCTCTCCATAAAACCACTTTTCTATTAAACTAATATAAGAAAATGAATGCTAAAAATCTAGTTAAAATTTTCAGTCTTTGATTTTCAAGTGGTCTATTACATTACAATGATAATTAATTTAAGCAATTATTATTGTATTCCTCACTTATTATGTCAATTTTAACAATTTCATGATTCAATTTTATTATCCTGGTTATACAATTTTATATGGATTTGGGAGATTATGCATGAAATCAAAGAATGAATTCTGATGCATACACAGAAACATTTAAGTATTCATAACAATTGTCAAATTCTCAATTACTTTAGCACATACAATAAATTTAAAGTTATATGTATATATACACACAACCAATACTCTTAAACACCAAGCCATTCAAATTCTATAGATAATTCATAGGTATTCAACTAGTTACATAACCTTTTAAATTTATGTGAAATTTTATTGCATTAAAAAAAATATTCAAGATGAATAATCATAAAATTATTAAATATATGTACTTGCATGATTATGCAAGTACATATACAGTAAGTACATATGAATCTTCCAAAGATATATAACCTATATATACATCTACACATTTACACACATTTCATTTTCGTTCATTAGACAAATAAATTTGATATATATATACATACACAGTCATGTCAACAGCAAATCATCATTTTCATTTCAAACTAAGTAGGATAAAGTCAGTCAAAACCTACTCCTGGATACTAGGTTGAAAATTTTATAAACAGATGTCATTCATATAATCATCAGAAGTGGATGCTGACTCAACAGCTTCTAATAACAATTATATATATACACACACACCATCCTAATAATCATTTGAATAAATATTGAATATATATAATAAAACATTTCAGTGTGATGTTTTTGGATATGCAATTTGTCCCTCCTCTTCTTTTTTTTTTAAAAAAAATATTATTAATTTCACATATAAAAATTTGTTCCTTTTACTCATGGCAATCCCATTCTGCTTGCAACAAGAAGTGTTATTATCAGATCTTTTTTTTTTTTTGATGTTTCTGAGCAAATGCTTAGCTTTCCAAGCTTATTAGTTTATTTATGTGATTAGGCTAAATAAAGCTGGATTGTTCCCTCAGTAATCTGAAGCTTGTTTATCAGCAAACAAAGAAACAGTGTTCTTTAGCTTCCTAATTCAGAAGAATTGTTTCTATGCTTGCTGATTTACAGGCTGGTTTTCATTTCCTCCATTTGAGCCCGCACCTTGAGAAGGAGGTCTATCAAAAAAGAAAATATTTATTTATAGACATATATTATATACACATAAGTTATATAATATGCAGAATCATTCAAAAAGTCATTGATAAAAAAATAATAATAAATGCTTAAAATCCAATTACTATGTTATATCAAGATAAAAAAATATATAATCTAAATTATTTTGTTTTTACTTTAATGACTGTGTCTCCATCATCTCCCTACAGAGAAATAGTTAAAGCACAAGTATATTTATGAGCATCAATTAATAAACTGACCCCAAGCGCCAATCTCACTAGTACCATAAGAATTATATTTTCCCTTTTAAGAAATCTTAAAACTATCGCTAATTAATTGCCCGGCCCTTTTAGCTAGCTCAAATCCCAGGGCTGGGAGGTAACAATACCCATCCGGCTGAACAGAGGTAAATGGCTAAATTTGCGTAGTTGAAACAAGCTTTCCCTGTTTCATATACTTCTCAACTTGTCGCGTATATTTAAACATACGTATTAGTAACGGTTTCCTTTCTATACTCCTTAAATTAGATCACATGTCATTTAAAATTAGCTACTTTTGAACTCCCTCTTTCTACACCTTTATGCCCTCTATACGCAATCTATTTCTTTATCAAATCTATGGTTTAAAATTTAAAATTACGTGTAATATAATTGCTTATTCTGAAAAGCATATTTCATTCATTCCGATATTCTGACAGGAAGAAAACTAGGCCAATATAAGTGATAAATATGTTCATTAATGAGAGACAAATAATATTTTGGCTAATTAAATATTGAGAAAGAGAAACATATATATAATTTATATATCAAATGATAACATAAAAGACAAAAACGGAATTAGTTAAATATAAAAGAACATATAATAATTAAACAATGTGTGTAGAAATGCAATTATACGTTGTAAATTAAAATATATAATGTTACATAATGATTGAACCTTTAGAGAATAACGATAGGCAATTTTCAGTTCTTTTAAAGGCAATAAAACTAGTCATAGTTACCTTGGAGTACCCAGGATTTTTTTATATGAACAAGTTTATTTCCACGTAAGCTTGATTTTGACAATCCAACCAAAATCTAGGTATTCTTTCACTGTCGAATAATAAAACAAAATTTTTATGCTAATGACAAAATTTTGCACGAACATCCATTTTGTGGTATTACTTGGATCGAGGAAATAATGATGGCTTACTGGAGGCATTCTTAGTGTACACAATTCAATATTTTCTTCCTTCCTGGATTGTTTTAGCGGCATATCGGTGAGGTTCCTATGGTTCTTGGAGGGCAAGGCACTTAACAACAACAGCTACATATTTGGAGCTTAGGATGGTAGCCTTACAAATATTGTTCTACTCCTGCATTACGATTGTAGCGATAGTATAAGTTGCTATTGCTAAATCCATTTTCTTCTCCCGATGGTTGATTGAAGGATTTTTTTTATTAATGTTTCATTTTATAATATGAGCATAGCTGTATCAGTCAACTTAGCAATAAAAAAATATATTAATATAACATTTCACTTCGAAAACACTCTTGCTTGCTCCAATCTTTCTTTCTAACTAATATAATTTCTCAAATTCCTTTCGTTTCCCAAAATAGTTTATCAGTATTCAGATCTCTATTTCTTAGGTATGCTTTTAACATTGTTCTTTTTCTACCATACATTTACTTAAGATTCCCTGGAATTTTATGGAATAAAAGATACAACATTGCCTCAAGGTAGACATATCAAAGTTCTTTCGTTACTCTCATTAAAATGCAATATACAATAGAACAGAAAAGTATACATATGAAATTAATAATACAAGAAAAAAAAAATTTATATATTTGCGTATAATTGCATTCCCATAATTTATTAACATATTTTTATGAATATATTTTAAAATAAATAACTATAAACATCTTCTCTTTCTTTTTTAAAAAAAAACTTTTAACCTTTCTCTCTCTTTGACATATATATCTAATTCTCTCTATATATACTCGCATACTGAATCCAATTTATTGGAACTCACGCTGATCTAGGCAGTTGGGGAATATTATGTAACTACCTTGTAACAGGGTTTGAAGCCAGCTACTGTTACATATCCAACGCATGATTTTCTGATGTGTGGTACAATTATTGGATGACCAACTTCATCATCAACATAGCTATACTTATTGTTTCATTTTTATCCTGTTTGGTGCAAAGTATATGTTTATTTGTGTGTTTGTATAACAATAAGTTGGCGGAGTTTTCAAATGATTATGAAAATTGAATAATTTCATTTTAAATAATAATATTAAAACAATTTTAAAAATTACTCATATAAATGATTATAATTATTTTAAACAATTACATCAAGTAGTATGTAATTAATAATAACAAAAACTAACACAGACATTATTATTAGTGGAATAGAAAATAAATGCCAGAATCCAGAAGAGACAACATTTCTCAAGAACAACTGGCTGAAAGATCAACATATAAATAGCCAATTTATTAACAACAAAAGTATTAATACAAATATGATCAATATATATATATTTTTCATATTAAACAAACATCTATATATTTAATCATTTTCTTCATTAAATATAGCTCAATAATATCTAACTATAGTACAATATGAGTTGTCCTATGCATATAGAAACCTACAAATAAATCTATTATCACTTTTATGTTGATAGAAAATTTATTAGAGTAAGTAATTTTTTAAAAATATTTGTGCTTTTTTTTTGTGATTCTGCACATTTAAGTTTCTGTTTTGTGAAATAATTTATTTTGAAATCTTTTAGATTCTTAAACTTTCAATTCGCAAAGCAAGGACAGAATTTATTACACTGCTCTATAATTGTTCAATTGTGATCAAGTGAAAACATAAAATATGCAGACATAAAGAATGAGAACCTATGTACTAGTACTCATACACACTATACAAATGTTAAACATAGCTAAGATGCTCAAATTCTGAACAAAGCATTTAATAAACACTTTAAATAAACAATAAAACTACAAACCTTGAGGGTTGAGTTTTTGGTTTAGGCATTTTTGCTAGCAAGGATTGAATGTCTTTTTTTTCTTCATAAGTTTTCCATAATTCATATAAGGCTAAGATGTGCCGAGTAATTTCCAAAATCTATATAAATAAAGTAAAAAATATATATTATTATGCACACTTTTATTAAATCATATAATTTTTTTATATGAAACAAGTAATTTTAAAATCATTTCGACACAATCATCAATAAATTAACAATGTATTATATAATGTATGATAAAA
This sequence comes from Epiperipatus broadwayi, assembly GCA_028023455.1. Lineage (NCBI taxonomy): Eukaryota > Metazoa > Onychophora > Udeonychophora > Euonychophora > Peripatidae > Epiperipatus > Epiperipatus broadwayi. The sequence continues at coordinate 1,916,929 of JAQFVV010012393.1, read as the reverse complement.
TAAAGATCCGCAAGAAAAGAAATAATAACAATTGTAATTGACCAAACCAAAAAAAAAAATTAATATAATTACAATTTTTAAAAAATGAAATTTGATCAAAATTAAGTTTATTTAATACCAATTTGTGACTAATTCAAAAGAAGAAAACTTCTCATTGATTAAAAGTGGTGATTCTTCACATATAAAAGATTGCAAAACTATTTGTATATACAACTAATTTTCTTCTTTACAGATTAAAATCTACATATTTTTTTACTTTCATATTTATAATAGCTTATTAACCATAGCAAACAATCTTCAAAATTAATGCTTAACATGACAATATCAAAATAACATTAACAATAGTATAATAATTTGATAGGTGTGATTTATCATTTTCATTCAAAACATTTTATGATAATTTTGTTATTAAACATTTGAAATGTATTATGGCTCAAGATCACTAATACTTTTGTATTTAAACAATTTATTAATATACTAATAAAAATAAACAATCAAATGATTTTAATTGTTCAGGAATTCATAAGAAATCCAAGTATCAAAAATGCCACTATTGGAATCGATGTAAGGACCTTATGCACTAGTCTAACATTTTACCACTGCACTAAACCATACATAATTTTTTTTTTTTCCCCCTATAGTCTGATTTGAAATTCAGTCATTTTCTTATTTGATTGAAAAAAAAAAAACTCATACATAAGATTAAAAAATTATATTTTGTAATTTGATAGATTAATAATTTGGTAGACTAAAATACAAAATCCTTTCCATATTCCCATGATGTTTAAAAATAAAATATATAAATAAGTAAAACTTAACATCAAATGAATGAGGATTCAAGAATGGAAAATTAGGTCATACATATCATTAAGTTGATGCAACAATTTACATCTCAGTACTTCCACAAATATTGGTGAATTAGGCTTATCAATAATTGTATCCAATTTCTTGGCATCATATTATGTGAGACCTATTCTATGCTAAAAACATTATATTATGGATCTGTGGGTAAAGTAAAATTACACTGGCCCAACTAGGCTATTCAATGAGATATAAAAAATGGTATCTAACATTTTATGCAATAATTCGTAACTATGACATTAATGATCTTTGATGTCATTTTCACTACAATCACTGAAGTAGTAACTTCTATTGTAACAATAACAAAGAATATATGGATTCTCTTAATATTAATTAGATAGTGATATGAAGGTACTATTACTTATGATGGAATGTCTTATAAACAAGAACATCTGTGTTGTGCATCAAAGTAATCACATACTAAACAATAAATAATACAGCTCCCTGTACATTTTTAAGAATATATGCCTAAATTATTTACAAAATAAAATATACAAAATCTAAGAATTGATGACACTATGCACATTTTAAATAATAATCAAATGTAAACTTCAATTCTCCAAACAGAATCCTTATTAAAATTAACAACCGAGATTTATGTAATCTATGATGGACTGAGTTTCCTATCCTCTAATGCAGGGGTGGACAAGATGTCAATTGCGGTCTACTGGTGGACTGTCAAAAAATTTAGAAATGATCATCTGAATTTTTAAAAAAAAGAATGTTAACTGACATTATATTATGCTAGATAAGATAGCTTTGTATAAAAAAAAATTGCAATTTTTCACATACATGCAATTGCTATAGGAGAGAATTCATTCTTCACAAGGCAGATGCATATAGTGAGCTTTGCCAATGAATGGATCAGATGACACATCTACGCTAGAAATTCATGATGCAGATTTTGATTACAAATTCATCTGCTCTAATACATTCACTGGACAATGTAAAGGCACAACCAGAAGCATCAGATATTTTCAGCCAACTATGAAGCTAATAACTGTGTTTTGTGTTGTGACAGATCAACAGATTTAAGTAATTTATTGTGAAAAATTATTATTTTATATTTTAAAAGAAGATATAATGATTGAAACAATTGCAAAAAAAAAACACAATTTTAATACAGAATAGAAATTGCTTTTCATAATGATGAATATAAAATGTGTGTGTGTTATATAAATCATGCATAAAAAACAAAAAACATTTAAAGACATTTATATAATATATAAGTAGTGAACTGCAATACTTGAAGAAAATTACAATTAGCCCTCATCCTGAAAAGTGTGACTACCCCTGCTCTAATGTGTAGAGGTTGTTTTATTAATGTAAAATTTTTGAAAAAAAAATCACATATAGAAACTTAATATTGTATGAATTAGTAACATATTTTCAGTCATCTTTCGGGTTTCTAAAATTTTAGACACTTTCTAGGAATAAACAGCAATATACTGTGGCCATCCTAAAAACATCCATGTTAATGTGATTCACTTGATTAGACAATAAGAATAATATTGATACTTCTCCAGTAAGTCTGTTACTAAAAAAATAATGTGGATAGTCATTAGAAGATCCATTTATATAGATGTTTCTTTCTCCTTGTATGACTTTGCCTAAATGCATATAATTTTTACTTGATACAAAATAAAAATTATATATATCCTTTAATATTTGATGTTGAAAATATTGCTCAGAATATAACATTTACAATTTCTTTTTTTAAGAGAAATCATAGAACTGTTACTTCACATTGAAATATCAATCTATAAACAAACATATCAATCAAAGTTTTAGAGTGAACCTAAAGAATAATTTTACTACTTTTTCATAAACAATTTTAAATGTTTTTAGGTAAGAAACTTATTATATATATATGCATACACATACACCTAAGATATTTAATATCAAAAATTTATAAATCTATATCTAATCATATTTTATCAATTAATGTTCTTCCACTGACACACTAAAATCATCATCTGCTTCAACTATAATCTATTTCATAGCAAGAAATCTAGTTTTTCCAATCCAACTATCTTCTCCACAATCACTCCAATAAAATCTGCTTGCTCATCTACCTTATATAAAGTCACTTTCCTGATCTCTTACAATTTCTCATGATAGAATATAATCACTTCATGTGTCCATTTATTATTTTTTCTACCAGCAATAAAATCAATGCAACTACCAATAATAGCTGTAATACCTATTTATTTTCTCTTTTTGTTATTCCAAATTTCACTGATGATCTACAGATTCTGTATTACTCTTCTATTAATATTCAAGTCTCAGATCCATAAATAAATATTAGGAATATAGATACATTAAAAACGGGCTACTTTATTTCAGAAAGGACAATTATTAGTAAAAGACCTTTAAGTAAGTTTAATTCTATGATTAATTTCGTCCATAATAATAATTTGATCAAAATATTTACAAATTAGTTTATAATTCATTATTATTAATTTTATGTCCTTTTTTAAAAAAGCTAACAAACATTTGTCTTAGTATTTATTTTCGGTGAATATCTAAAATAATATCTATTTATTTTAATTATGTTGCTTCCTATTTTTAATTTATAAAATACTTTCTAAAATATTGCTATAAACAATATTTTGGAGGTTAAATTTCCTTGGCATGCATGCTCACAAATATTGATCTTCCTAGTTTCAATATGTAGTCTGATCATTGATATTGCATTGTTTAGACTGGAGTGCCATAATGTTCTAAAGTTTTAATCATAGCAGAAATGCTTACATTAAAATATCTTTCAATAATTTATATATCCAATGCAAAATAGCAACATATACTCACAAGTTCTTTCTATAATTTCTTTTAATATTTAGATATGATCTACTATGATATAATTAGTTTTAAATCCAGTTTGTTCTTTTAGCTGGTTTAAAATTCCAATTCTCTACAATCTTTAATAATTTTAGAAAATTATCTTATACAGAATTGCAGAAGATCTGTAATTCCAAATAAATCTTTTTCACCTTTTTTTCCCATCATAGCATAGGTGCAAGATACTTTCAATTCTATAAACATTTATAAAATAAAACAGCAATAATTAGAGTGCACGTTAATAAGGATGTATGACAGAAAATTTAATCTCTCCAATAATCTTTACAGTAAATGTCTAGAAGTATTTTGTGAATTCCTTTAAAAAACAAGATAATTAAAATAAATTAAAAATTATTGTATTATTCTTCATCAATTTGACATTTGAATTTCTCTACTTCTTCACTCATTTCTTTTAAAATACCTATATTATTTTCTGAAACTTTTCTACTTTTAACAGACTTATCTGCATTGTTCACTTAAAGGTGAGCTACTTTCAATATAATTATTGCATTTATCTTCATTTCTTTAGTTTTTTTTTTGTAGAATTTGATTCTATATATGTTATATTTATTCCTGTTTTTAGATAATCATGCCAATCTATTTTTTAGTATTGCAGAAATAACTTTTCTCCAAATACCAAGATGTTATTTTACATCTTTGAGACTTTAATCTCTTCTAGAATTTATTATTTCATAGAAAACTGGCTTTTACCAATTTATAAAATTTCAGTTATTCAAATTATTTGGATAATCTTTTTCTATATATCACTGTCTCCATAGAAAATTTAATAATGATTACTTTTTATTATTATTATTATAATTGAATATATTATCTTCTTATTGGATCTCAAGTATTTGAAAAAAGCAAATTAATATATAGAGGACAGAATTACAGAATGTGTGACAAGTCTGTACATATATGAACATTAACTATGTTATATTTTTTTATTAAAATTTTGGCAGATATAAAAAAGTTATTGACACAAAGAAAAATATGATTTATTATTAATATTTACTTTATCCATATCTACAGATAATTCAGCAAACCATTGTTTAGCATCTCTCTGGAGAATTACACAGGCCATATGCAGACAAGCTGAAAAAAAAAAAAATTACATATTATTAATGAAATTTTTTTTTTTTTAAATACTTATAATTGAAAAAAAAAAAATATCATTTTAATAAATTATTCTAATTTAGTAAATATCCAAATGAATTTAAATTATTAATTTGTAGTGCACAATATGAATAAAAATAGTTATTGAATGAAAAAAATACAATGAGTGCATGCCATTTTATTACATTAAAGCCTTTTATGAAGTACATATTAACGTCCCCATTTTATATATGAATCTCTTTTAGTAATATAGTATAATGCATCCATATTCCCTAACTTTTCTAAATCCAAATAATTATTCAGATAAAATAATTCACAGTATATAAAAATTTTTTAGTTTGTTTTGTTCATAAAAAGAAGTTTAAAATAAAATATTAAAACCTCCCTTCCCCTCAAAAAAAAAAAATTAAAAAAAATTTATCCAAAAATTATTCATCGATATTATACGTAATATAATACCAAAATTGATGATCTTAATGAAATCACAAGAGAATTTATTTGTCAGATGATATCTCTGTAAATCACTTTGTAAATAATTATTTTGCAAAAATTCATAAGTTAAGTAAATTTAACCAAATTATAAATGGATACATTAATGGCCAGAGTAGATCTTTCTAACTTAAAATATAAACAATTCACCTAACAAATAAACCAACCTTTGCTTCATAATAGTTGACAGTCTTCATATAATTTTTTTTCAGTCTTTTCATAATCTGAAACTGTACAGCTATAGCAACAAGATTTTAGCCAGTATAGAATCAAAATGCTTTTCATATGCTAATAATTAAGATTTCTGTTGACCCTGAAAGATTTTAGTTTTAGAGGAATATTGCAAAATCTTTAAAAATTATCATTATTTTATATTTATATTCATACGTTTGTATTATATTGTAGTTCTGAAGAAGATTGCTGGGGCAATTGAAACTCTAAAAGAAAGTGGTAAATAAAGCATTGTGTAACAGTAGTAAAGTTCATGGATGATTTAGTATTATATGATATTTTAAAAAACATTTCTTGATTATTGAAATTATAATTGATTCATGAGTTACTTCTTTTGGGATTTTTTAGTACTTTTATGAACATTTTTTCTTAAAATGCAATCTTATTATTTCCAATTTAGAAGAATCAAAATCTTATTATCCAATTTATTACTAGACTATTCAAATGAAGTAAAGAATAACACAAAATTGCTACTGGAAAATTGTTGCCAAGAATTAATTTCTATAATTCTAAAATTTCTTTTATATTTTAAGTGAAGTAATGAATAAATTCATTGGTTCACGATATTCTTTGTCCGAGTTACTAACTAATCATTTGCAATATGCTATGACACTTTCTATACCATTTTAGACATTTTAAAATCACAATTTCATTTCATTTTGTAATTTATAGTGATTAGAAATATAAAAACCTGACCATCTTTAATATAGTCTTCTCATTAATTCACAGAATAAAACTCTTTTTCTTTCATTTATTTTATTATTAAATTATTGGAATGTTTCTACTGTACTGAATTCCTCTTTGAAATAAATATAAAAAAAAGTGTTTTTTATTTTATTTACTAAATTAAAATGACTAGAATTTGAAGTATAAATTGGAAAGGTAAAAAAGCCAGTTTACGGACCACCTTCTCAAAATAAAATTATTCAATAACAACAAAAAAGAAAAAAAAATTTTATTGGAAAGAAAACAATTCCATTTAAAAAACATTTTCACTTCCGAAATTTTTTCCCATAACTCTTAATATTTTTATTACAAGCAATTTAAGTTTATATTTTCAAATAATATTTAATGTTTGATAAATTTATCTTGAATTCAAATTGAAGTATTTTTAAAAACAGAATTCTTACCTAAGGCAATCAGATAAGGGGGGTACATGAGGCATACATCAGTTCTGAGACTGTCATTCACTATTCTCCTGTAAAAATACATTAAACCTTATTTACATTTCTCCTGATGGAGAAAATTAACTAACACTACATACTAACAGATATAATATCAAACTCACCAGGCTAATGGTAATATGTCTTGTTCTTGGGCTAAATCATTAACATATTGCAAAAGAGGCCTATAAGGATGATAAAGAACAAGACAACAGTCCTAAAAATATATAAAACAATAAGTTAATACAAATTTTTTTTTTTTTGCTTTTTTTTTTATATAATCTTTATGAATAAAACATAAAAGTCCAACTTAGAGTTTAAAAAGTTACTTACCATCATTTCTAAAAGATAAAATTCACACTCCAAAATATGATTCATTCTATATGGAAATTCTTGACTATATGCGTAGGAAAATTTATTTTTTACTAAAAAAAAAATATTTAAATTTAATTTTTAAATTTTATAAAATGCTATACAATATATACAGAAAATGAATAAAATAACAGTATAATTGTGATAACTTCACTAATATGATGAAATTGCATCAGAAAGTGCTAGAATTTTGTGAAAAATACAATTATATAATATCTGAATAGTGATCAGAACAAAGAAAATTCTTAAGATTTTCAAAAGATATCAATAAAAAAATATCTATTTAGTTGTTAAAAAAATACTCAAGAGGTTCAATATTTAAATTAGATGATTGGAAACCATGGAAGATTTGCAATATCATCCTTATGCAATTCAACCAATATTTATTTAAATAGATGGTTTGAAGTGGAAAATATTATTCTTTAAAACATCATGGGATGAAATTGATTATCTTTAATAATCAGTCAGTATCTGTTATACATCTATGCAGAATAATGATTGAAACAAAAGAATACTATGATATTTCAACCAAAAACATGGGAATTCCACCTAGTTTCTTTATCTGTGATACTACTGTTTTCATCCATATTGTAACATTCATATAAAACAGCTTTGAAAAAAGTCTAACTATAAAATGCTTTACTTATAAAAACTGATGGCTCTATTTTCTAAATACTTAAATGCTCAGATGTGTGCTGACCTTTGTACTTTGTAGCAACATAGCACACTATGATTTTTTTTTGGCGTACAATTCTTTGTAATAACATCTAAATTCGTTTCAACATGCATTGATTTCTAATCGCAATGTAATTGTTCCCTTTTGAGACTTGATCTTAAAATATTTACTAAATTTAGATTTATTCATCAATAATCTGATGTTTTCAAACTTAGATGAGCTCTAACATTTCTCATATGCATAAAAAAATAACAAATTTCTGTCGGATACTCTTTATCAATCACTTCCTTAGAATTGTATCTGAAAAAAAAAAAAGTTTAATTAATATATTCCCATTTCTGTGTTACATAATGTCAAAACTATAGCATGCGCTCCAGTTATTGTCTAGAATCTGCTTCCATTTGAACAATTTATAATCATATATAGTGACAAACAATAAATTTAGATAATCACAAAAATAAAATATTTTTTTAAAAAATAATGATGATCAGTCATCTGTCGCATCTATTATTTCACACTATTGTACAAACCTAATTAAAATAATTTCTTTTTATATTTTATAGTTTCTTCCATTATACTGCCTAACATTCTTGTATCTCTTAAGAAGTTCAATCTATTGTCATTTTTTCTTTGTTAAATTTCAATAATCGCTCTTTTTTCACTTATTAAACTTACTTATCCAACACTCACTTTTCTTTCTATTCACTTCTTCAAAGCCTCATATTGTTTTCAATATTAACTAATGTCTTTTAAACAACATTCATTAAGCAAAATTAGTTAAAATGTGGTTTCTGGTTAGTATCTTTACTTAATTCCATCTACTGTATATACAAATTCCAGAATTTTTCAGATTTATAATTTCTCTAATCCTATTTATTCTATCAACTGTCTTTTTCTAAATCTTTCAATGAAAATTTTTAAATTTCGATTAATCTTTTTATCCCTATTTTTCACAATTAAAATAAAAGTACTTTCAATTTTTAGAAATTATTCTTTTTAACATTTTTAAAAAATATTTCAATGCATGACAATTAAATTATCAAAAATTTACATTCTCCATGAGAATCAGATTCCTAAAAAAAATTTACGAGTTAATTCATTTTGTCATTAATTATAGTGAATGTCTTTTCCCCCATAACACATTACCAACTGGAATTTCTATTAGCTCACTTAAAATATTTTTCTCCATTATTATACAATCTCTTCACCTACTTTCTTTTTAAAATCAACATTGATAATGGCTTTTTATTTCTATCATATAAATCCCATATTTCCCCCATTTTTTCATAATACTTATTATTACTACATATGTAAAAATTATTTATGATAATAAAACTCAAGATCTAAAAATATTCAAAGATCGCTTTAATAAAGAGGGGGGGGGGGTGTGCAAAAAAATCTTATGATTCCTAGTGAACAGCTTTTTATTATAACAGGCTAATTCAGATAAATGCAAATGCACTATTAAGCAATATGCATTATCACTATCAAGAGTTAACCTGTTATAATAATTGTACATATAATTACCAAATTCCCAAACTGTAAACAGTTATTAAACATTGTTTTTAATATTTTGTTAATAATTAAATTTTATATTAATTAAATGATAACTATAAAAAAAAAAAAGATGTAAAATGATCAAATGTTAGTTTGTTCAGGAATATCTGCAAAGTAGTTGTGAGTTCGCTTTATATATATATATAAAAGAAAAAAAAATGATTAAAAAGACACATTGCATGTTAACATGAACAGAACACTAGAATTCATGTTGAATAAATTTCTTCACAAAGAAAAATAACAATTTTCTTTACATCTAATTCAACACATAAAATCTGGTGGAGAAAGAGAATTTCAAAGTTAGTCATGGCTGGTTCTTTAGATTTAAAAAACAAAAGTCCTTGTTTTCTTTAAGAAAAAATAACGCATATACAGTATTATAAGAAAAAAAACAAACAATAATATATATATTTTTTTAATTATACAAGTTTAATTGTGTTAATAAAATCATTAATAAATAAATATTGAAATATATGTCAATAAAATATTACATTAAAAGAACTTTTGATCCATCCAGTGCAATAATATGTAGATATGATCCTATACTGTATACATTTGTAAATGAAAAAAAGCCTAATTCTTTTAAAGTGAATTTCAAGTGCTATAGTTATGGGAAAATTTTATATTAGTGCTGGCTAAATCCTTGTTTAGAATCTCTTGGAAAAAAAAAAAAAACACTTTATGTAAAACAAAAAAAAATTAAAAAATATTTGCGGGTGCTTTTCGATTCTTTACTCATGATTATATTATTTTCCTAATTCAAATGATAACTAAAATATTAATAAAATACATTTAAAAAAAAAAATGCTAAATTGATGTCTATACAAAACCTGGGTGGGTGGGGGGAATGACTGTTATTGCTGATAAAATATGAAAAAATAAGTTTCGTGCTAGGGTGACTAAAGTTACGAGTCAAAAAATTTGAAAAGTAGCATGTGAGCCTCATTTGTAATTTTATTAACTTACTGTAATGAATTTTATTTTTCATAGATTTCAGAAAACTATATGGTAAATAAAGGATTAGTAACAAGAGCTGAAGCATGGTATACTTTCTGTTGCCAATCATATTATTTAATATTTAAAAGTTTTAGTAATTATTAGGTGTTAGTAATAAAATGATGAATTGGTAAACAACAAAATGAAAAAAATTGTATTTTGTAGAAGACAGAAATAAATATAATAAGTTTAACAGTGAATTGAGATGTAAAACAGATAAAGCTAAGAGAATGATTTTAAAATAGTAAAAAAAAAAGGCAATAGAAAAATTACAAAAAAAAAATGTAAATTTAATATAATTTATAGTATATGCAAAATAATTTGGATGGGAAAAGCACTCTAATATGAAATAATAATGAAAATAGAAATGTTAAATTACTTAGTAAAAAAGGATCAGATGGGAAGCATAAACAAGGTTTATAAGTTAAAAACAATAAATCTTCATGGACATAAATAGATGTGCAATAATGAAGGATAAAGTTGTAAAAAACATTAAGTGAAATGAAAACGATTAGGGCACAAGAAATTGGTAACATTTTAGTTGAATTATTGACGAATATTCCTTTGAGAAAATTGATTAACATTTGTCTGTAATTTGAACATTAGAAGACTCCAATTTTCTTTCAATAGCTAGTTCCATTAAACTACTAGAGAAAAGATTTAATTCAATGAAATTGAAGAATTTAAAAACAATTGCTTAAAATCCCATATAGTAAATATGCTATTATAAGCATTGAATAGATAAATATTTTAAAAATCACATATTCCTATTTGGATGTTTATATTTAGAAAAGATAGAATAAAAAATGCAATTGGTATGGTAAGTAATATTGTTAAGGGATGTATAAAAAAAATGAAGAGTTTTATTAATCTTAAAAAGGCATTCAATAAATGAATTTGAATGCTATGTTAGATATATTGAAAAAGATATGGATTAGAAAGATATTTATTGATAAATGTGTGCATAAATCAGAAGATATATAAATAGATAAATGGGTTTTTTATAAAAAGGATATAAAATAGTGTAAGGCAAAAGTTTTCTATTTTATTTCATATATATATATATTGGATGTATTATTAAATGAAGGTTGTTTTAATAAGAATAAAATTAGCATTAGGAATAGGAAGGTTGTGTTAGATTTGTAGATAATATGGCAATATGCAAGATTGACAAAGCTTGTAAAAGTCTGAGTTAAAAATGAATACAAATAAAATTAAAGCAATGAAAAAAATAAATGAATAAGCAATGGGCAGGAAGTTATAGAACAAGTTAATGTTTTTAAATATTTCGGAAATCATTTAATTAATAATGATGAAAATAGCACTTAAAAAAAAAAAAACCCCACAAAGATTAATAAGTTTTTTTATTAATTATAGAAGTTTATTTTATGAGCCATAGAAACTAGATTTAAGAAGGAGGCCTGTTAATTATTTTGTTTGGAATATAGCTTTATATGGACAGAAATGTGAACTAATAGAAAAGTAAAGAAAACAAATTGGAAACTTTACACTAACATAAAAATTTAGGGAATATTAAAATTGGAAAAATATAATTAGTAATGTAGAAATGATAAAAAAGAGTATGTGCAAAATATTACAACAGCTTTTGAGGAAATAGATTGGTCATAGACTGAAAAATCCTGAATTCAAATCCCTCTAATTACAATTATAAAAGATGTGTTACAAGAGATTGTGTAGTGTAGAGAGTATAAGAAAAATCAACAGAATGAAAAAAAAGTATGATTATGATCTTAAACAAAAAATAGCAATGAAATTTTGATAAGTAGAATGAAAAACCTTGGAGAAAATATTCTGATTTGGTATATAAAATTTATCTTTTAGAAGCTAACAAATGCTGATGATAAAATATATACATAATATATTTGAACTTTTATCCAATAAAATGTATTAATAAATTTATGTGTTCAGTGAATGCATTTTCTTAAAATAACATTGCATGTTTATCTATATTGTCAATAGAAAAATATTTTCTTCTTTATAAATATTATGTGATCAATTAATTTTAAGAATCACAATACTTACCAACATTCTGGCAGGTTGAAATTAGACGACTATTGGATATAACTCCAAATTCCTATAATTTAAAAATATTTTATATAAAATAAATATTTTTTATTAATATTAGTATTAAATATTATCATTTAAACATTCATAAGTGCAAATGAAATAAAAAAATAGAACACTGAACAGCAGAAAAGATTTCTTTCAAAATTAAATATAGACATGGCATCATAGCATGGGAAAAAAGTCAAAATCTTGTAAAATAACTCTTAAAACTCAATCTGAAAATTCATACCAAGAAAAAAAGTACAAAAGGGGGGGGGGGGTGAATTTTAATCCTATTAGAATTCATAATATAAAAAAAAACTTTTGACAGCTGTACTGAAAAAAAAAAAAATATGAAAAATATACAAACAATAAAACTAATAACTGAAATAAAAGTATAATTTGCATCTACATTTTAAGCAATAAATCGATTCTTCTATTAAAAATACTATTAATTGATCTACTAGAGCCAAATTATACTTTTTTTAAAAATGAATATCAATTGTCAATTAATATCAACATTACTCATTTTCCAAAAAGCAGATTGCAAATAATAAACCAGACTTACTACCCAATACTCAATAACTAATTTACTTCTTAAAATAATTGTAAACAATTTTGTTCTCTTTTACTTCCACTTCTTTCCAGATTCTTCCAATATATTTTCCACATTTCTTTCAAGACATCAACATGGTCAATCTTATCTTTCATACTTATGTTTTCCATTCTCCCACAAATTTACATCTGTTAGAATTGATTTTTTTCTCACTTTTTTTAATCATTTATATCTCTGCTTCACATAAAACTACACTACAAAAAACAGAAAAACCATAAAAATCTCCTTCTTAATAAATTTAATTTCAAAGATTTTTACAAAATAATCTCTTTATCTTTTTTAAAAAAATGTTTAATAATTGCAATTCTCATTCTGATTTCTCTATCATTAAATTCTGTAATTAATTACCAACTTACTAAATACTTAATAATATCTGTTTTATAATTTTTTGTTCAATGTTTATACTTAATTTTTTCTTCTCACCAATTATGTTTGTTGTCTTAGTTTAAGTTGGATTTATTTTCATTCAAAATTTATGCCAAAAATTGTGCCACAATGAATTCTCCTATCTCCAATTTCAGAAGTTTCAAAATAATACCCATTTACTGTCTTCAAAATATATATAATAAACATAAAAAGGATATGGGATAGATAAAATCTCTTCTTTTTACACTTTCAATATTATCTGAAATAAGTTAATTTAAACTTGCAAAACACTTTTGATTCATGTACAAGTTTTCTAAAATATATCTCTTCTTCAAATCCAGTTTTCTTTTTTAACATCCAACAAAAAAAAAAATTCAATTCATTCTATCAAATACCATTTCAAAGTTAGTAAAAAAGTTAACATATTTCTCAACAATAACTTTCACAAACTCCTATTGTATTTCTTCTGTTTATAATTTCTAAAACCCAATTCTACAGTTCAAATAGAAATATGCCTAATCTATTAAAAATATATCTATACAAGACCATTAACAATACTTAATTATAAGTGAGATTAAGCTAATTATTCTAAAATTTTCCAATTTCACTGCATTAGAAATTTTCTCAAAGAAGAATCATAACAATTATAAAAATCATTGGACTGTTCAGAATCATAAGCTATATTACATCAAAATTTAATTTCCTTAAAATCTTTTATTCATAGCTTTGAATATTTCAACTGGAATTTCATTGATTCTTTGAGTAATATAAGTTACTGACACAGTTACAGAATAATCTCCTCCTTCATTATTTTATAATCAATTTCATCCTTATCAATCTGACTTTCTATTCAATTAATACAGATAAAGGCCTGTTGCAATCAAAGAAATTGTCTATAAATTCTTACCATTTTGTTTCAATGTATCCATTTTAATAATAATTTACTTACTAACTGCTTTATTTCTAAAACGCTGCTTTCATCATCCAAATTTTTAATTCTACTATATACTAAGTAAATTTATTTTCTATAATTGCTCTCTTAAACATTCTCTTCCAGCTTTATCCATTTCAGATTCCAATTCTCTCTCGAGCATTCTAGAATAGATGCTTCTAACTTCTACAGAATTCAAATTTTTCCATGTTAAATCATTTCATAATTATAAAGTTTTATTTATTTTTTTACTCTTTTTCATAACCTATTATCTTTATTGCAGCATCTTTTAAAAAATTCCTTCAATAATTCCAATCTTTTATTAGAATTTATTTTATCATTTAGCTTACTATTATTGTTTTTTATCAACATGTCTACATTTTTTTATTTTCTAACATCCATCTTTAACTTATAATTTGTCTGTTTTATTCTTGCTTCAATTCTTATTCTCTTAAAAAATATATATTTAATTCTATCACTAATAAATTGTAATCTAAATCTACATCAGTTCCAGAATGTGCACATCTAATTGTCTAATGCTGTTATTAAATTTATTTTCAAATGAAACAAAATTTTATTAAATTTATTTTCAAATGAAACAAAATTTAATTGAAATATCTATTTTTAGTACTTGGAACTCCACTCTTTTATTTCTCTTATTTCTTAGCCTTCAACTTACAATCCCTTTCATTGTTAGCACTTCTTTTCCAACAACATCTAATTCACCATCATAATAATCAACAAACTATTATTTACAGATGTGCTATTTATACAAGCTTTCATGGTCTTAGATCTAAAACAATGCTTATATATTATTATATTAAATACTCTTGAATATCTTTTTCATTCTTTCCTCCACAGCTCATTTGCTTTGATTCAAAACAAATGTTTTTGTCATTAATTTATCATTTTTCTCTGGATCATTCACAATCTTAGCAGTCTAAATAATTATTGTTATAGTTTTTTAAATTCAATAACTTTAGATAGGCAGTGATAAATAGATTAATGTTCAATCCAAAGTAATCATTATGCTCTTATAATTTACTATTTGATTATCACAACAACCTCAACATTATTTTTAAATCCATATCTACTAATGATTCTTTTTTTTAGGTTCTTATCTGCTACTTACAGATTCAATGTGTGTGGGTTTTTTTTTTTGATCAACTATATTTTATTAATGATACATACATAGTTATAGCTAAAATTTCATCTGACTTAAATGATATGATGCAGTAAAAAATATATATTAAATATAAATTTCCATACCTCTACTTTTGAAGCTAAAAAAATGCAAGTTGGTGCCACTAATAGAGGGTCAATACATTTTAGAGAATTTCTATT
The DNA here is from genome assembly GCA_028023455.1 of Epiperipatus broadwayi. Classification (NCBI taxonomy): domain Eukaryota; kingdom Metazoa; phylum Onychophora; class Udeonychophora; order Euonychophora; family Peripatidae; genus Epiperipatus; species Epiperipatus broadwayi. The sequence goes on along the minus strand of JAQFVV010012393.1, from coordinate 1,901,303 downwards.
AAAAAAAAAAAAAACATTATAAACATAATGCACATATAATAAATAATACAATTATCACCATTAAAAAACAATTATTAAAAAAAGATTACAAATGCAAAAGTTATAATAAGCAATTAATTACTATGAGTAATTAATATTCCGCTATAAATAAAATGAATCTATTTATGATCAATAAAAATTAAAATCAGTTTTCCAAATTCGTATCCACTTACACGAAGACATGATCATAAGCAACCATTCAAAAATGAACATGGCCATTCTAACTCCAGAGGAAAAAATAAAAAGTTAAGTATGAGTTTTTTCTTATGATTATATAAAGCAATATGAGAATAATAATGTCCACATATATCATATTCTGGTTCTTTAATCTTTTTTTTTTTTTTTGTAATAGTGTTTATCGTATTTTCTGCAGCAACCTTTTCTTTCTGAAAGTCTTTAACACCTTATTTGTTATTCTCCATCCACTCTAATGAAATCAACTGATATTGCATTTTTTTTCGATTATTTTTTGAGATAACTTTTATAACAAGATTTTCCTCTTCCATACTCAAGTCTATCATAAAATATTTTTAAAGAAAGTTTTTACTTTTCATTTGCTTTATATGCCCAATGCAAAAAAAGTATGCCCTTACAATTGAAGATTCAACATCATCACATTCAGCAAGCTAAAAACATAATTGATCTTGTGACATAATCTACATAAAAAATCATGAGAAATTTGAGATTTAATATCCATTAAAACTTAGCATAAGTAGCAGTTGCTTTTAAAGAATGAATATCAAATTTCTTTCAAATATATTTGGAAATAAAACAGATTTTCTAAAGTCACTATCATTTCAACCTTAGAAAGTCCAAACTAACATAGGTTCAATTTGTGTTTTATTTCTTTTATACCATTCTCAAGATGTGATTGTTTTTAGTGTGGCAGTATCCAAGTTTTTTTGTAGAAATTTTTATATCTAAATATTGTCAAGGTAATTAATCACTGTGTTATGCAAAAACTAAAGAAGATTGTTTGAGTTCACAAAGCCAATATTATTATTTTCAATAACATCATGCCATAATTGATTTTTCCTATCAAAATATGTACTAAATCTCCAATAAAAAAGGTCAATCTTAATATTGATGTAATACTATTTTTCTTCATAAAACGTAAGTCCTTTCTCTAAATCTTACAATGGAGTATTATTCGAACAAAATGGGCACAAACACCAATGCACAAACTAATTTATTAATATCATTAGCTTTTAATGATTTATGAAGAAATGCCAAAAATAAATGATCTTTCATCTCATAAAATGCCCTCTTCTCCCCCTCCCTCACAAAACTTGAAGCCACCTATTTATTCAATTAAACATGCTTCCTATGGAAGATGAATATTATTAAATGCACCTATATGAATTTTAAAAATTCTGTTAACTCCTAAATTAGAAGTGCTGTTCTATGTTCAGATCTTGAAAAATTCACATCAAGTTTTACTTTTAATTATCCTTATTATCTCCTACTTTACCACAATTTACCATTACTGATATTACATCTATTTCTACTATTGAAACTGTTGATCTCTAGTATATACAATCACACATATATATCATTATCATCAACCCCATACCAATCTAAGTTTAATCCAATTTTTCTGATCCATAACTGTTTCTTTTCATCATCCACCCACTTCACATATAGTCTTATTCTCAGATTTTTACAATCTATTGAGATTCAGTTTAACAATTTAATTAATACATCCAACTAGACTAGATTTCTGCCTCTAATTCTTTCAATGAAGTCAGTGACTTCTATTTGTTTTCTGACTAAGCATTTCAATTTCCATTCCTATATATTTCAATGGGTAGACTGAAGTCTCTGTATTGTTCTTGTATTAAATGTCCTTTTTTTTCTAATACACAGGCATAATTCTATTTAATACTGTATTAAGTTATTTTTACTAGAAGCACTCCACTCAAAATTTTAATTCTTTCATTAATTTTATTCATTATGTTTCTATCTGTATTAATAATCTGAACAAAACATTTAATTTTGATAACTCTAATTCAGTAAATATCAAACACTATTTTCTCTCTTTTTTTTTGAAGAGCTGTTGGACTTTATTTTAATATTTTTAGAATGTATCTTACGTCTTACTTTTTTGCTTTCATCTGATTGCTTTTATAACATTTAAGTGAAACTCCTAAGCCATCCATATTGTCAAAAATAATCACATTATCTGCAAAATCTAAATGATTTAAGATATTTCCATTTATTCTTATAGTTTCCTTTTTTAATCCCAAAATGCTCTCTATAAAACTACTGCAAAAAATTTTACTATTGGAAAAAAAGTTTTGGAAAGAATCAGTCTGCCACACATTCTTGAGGTTACAGTCTTAGTAAATATTACTCATATATCCTTATCAATATTAATATCCTTAATGTCATCATATTGTTTAATCATTACTGTTCCATTTTGATAAATATTATTTAAATTTTGACAATATCTTAATGTTTCAAAACTTTAACTCACTTCAAAAAATGTTTTGCAAAATCAAAGGCCTTTTCATAATCTACAAAAAGCAACACATACTAATTAGCCCTTTCTATAATTTATTTTAATGCTAGCATATGATCTATTGTGCTATAACAGTTTTCAAATCCAGCTATTCTTTTGATTGGTTTCAGCCAAAACTTATCTGTAGGCAAGTTCCAATGATCCTAATAACAGGATTAATTTCTTCTATTATAACTTTTTTAAATATCAATACCATTTCTTCAATCATCCAATCATCTAGTATATCTTTGAAAATTTGGTATTTCCAACAATTTCTCCACGTACTTCTTTAAATTATCTATAATAATCCTATCATTTTTTGGGAATCTTTCTATTCTTCAGATTTAATTTCATGTCTCATTGCTTCATTTAAAATGTATAGCAATTCAAAAGATGTAGTAATTGTAATGATTATTTTGTCTTGTTCTTTATTATTATATAATTCTTTATAGAACTCTTCTACACATTTTAGATGTCACCTCTCTTTTTAGCAATTCTCATGGCTGCAATAACTTTTCTTCCATTACAATGCTTTATACTAAAATGTTGTTTTATATTTTTTACAACTTCTTTTACCACTTCACAATTATCTTGCATTTTGTTATCATTAACTCTTTTCTGTATTATTTTAAAAAATTCCAGTTATTCAATTTTCTAATCAATTCATTTTTAAATATTTTCAGATTTTTTTTTCCCCCCTTCATAAATTGTCTAGTCTCGATTGAAAATGTTCTGATGAACTGCAGTTTTTCTTTTTGTACCAACAATTTCTGCAGCATTTCTCAGTAAAATATGAGTTATTATCATATTAATCTCATTGAAATCTGAATGGATCTTTTCAATCAGTTAATATTTTTAAATAATTTGCAAATTCTAGTTTAAATTCATAGGAATGTTTCTGAAAGTTAGAAAAATCAATTATTAATATTATCATTCATAATTAAGTTTTTAATTATCTAATTCTGCATTCCCATATACCTTACATCTTATTAATCAATGATCACTTACTGTGTTGAATCTATTATGAATACATTTGACTATTTCCATGTCCATTTGTGCATCACATTTTTCTCCAAGAAGAAATTTATAATATAGTGTCTTCTGCCTGAAAATTCCATAAGTCTGCCCCTTATTCCTGATTCTATAACCAATTTTAATCACTTTTATTTTTTCAATATTGTTTCCCAATTCCAGCATTAAAATCTTTCATGACAATTTAAAATGTTGTTTGGTTTAATCAAAATCATTTTGCATATCTATATAAAATCCTTTACACTGCAATGAAAATTTGTAGTGACAAAGTATCTGTATTAAATATCTTTCATTAAATTGAATAATTAATTTTATCACTGCTTAATATACTATATACTATTAATCTCTTCTACATTATTCTTCCACTTTTATTTACGAACACTCCACATGAGTTTCCAATATTTATGCGTTTGTACTAAAGAATTATATGCTGCCTTTTTAAAACAATTATGTCTTCACTTTTTTTTCTAATTTCATAAAGTGTGACAATGCTCAATTTAATATTAGACAGTTTTTCTTTTAATTAGTGCAGTCCTAAAAATGATCAATAGTTGTAGTAGTTACATAAGAAATCTTTGAATGATATATATGGTATAAAAAATTCACAAAAGGTAGTTAAGATTATAATACCATTGTAACAATTACAGAAGTATATATTTAATTATTCCTTTCATTTACATTTTACTTGTGCAACATATTATTTCAATACTTAATTTTATTTTCTTAGTTTCAACAGACCAGCAGTCTTTGTCATATTCTTCCTCCTTTTTCTTAATGTTCTACGCACTGATTTTATTAACAAATAAATTTAATAATTCTTTTCAGTTGAAACTGTAAGGAAATAAAATAAAATGTAGAAACAATATATTGAATTAAATAACTGAGTATAAATAAAAAGTTATTAAATATATTTGTTAATAAAATAAAACCATATAAGTGAAAAGCATCAAGATATTCGCCAACCAATAACTGCTTCAATAATAATACTAAAAAATAATTACAATATTTCAGCATAAATAAATCATGTATATTAATAATTTTTATTAGTCATTCATTAGACTAAAGATTATCCAATAATGAAAAATATTTCTCTCTCATGCAAGATAGGGATTGGTTTCTATCTGATTTTGACACCTTGTGGAGGGATGTAACTGATGAATACTACTGGTTCAGCACGAAATATGCATCTTGGAGATCGTAGATCTTTTTTACATGTCTTTGGTCATATGTTTATGATTACAAATCTCTATAAGTTGTTAGAAGCAAATAGAATCCAGTCCCCATCTTGTGTGAGAGTGGGGTAATGAAAATTACACTACAGAAATAGTCATGCATGTATTGAAGAATAAATATTAAATGAATACAATGAATCGTATGTTAGTAAATGTGATATGTTTATGCTAACAAATTTTCTCAACAAAATTTTTTACATCCAAAATAAATAAAAAGGAGAGTCCATAATTTCATTATCTATATATATATATATAATTATATTGACTTAGTTGCTCAGTGAATAAATTTAGTAATGTTTGTGTGTGAATATTACGAATTTATAATTACTAATGAAAATAGAATTAAAAATATAAAAAAATTCCAAAAGTCAAATTTTATTAATCTAGAGACTTTTATAGAAATGAGAACAAATTTTACTTCTTTATTGTACAAGAGTTATGTAAAATTTTCTGACAACCTCAATATTGTAAATCTGATGACAAAAAGTGAATAAACAATTAGCATACCATAACTATTGTGAATAAAAATTATTAGAGCTAATATTAGAATGAAATTTAAATTTAATTTCCAAGATTCATCTGGAGAATTTTGTTATGCATGAAAAAAATCAAGTCATTTTCTCATTTCAACATTTCATATATTAAATGTGGTAAAATTATTGAAATAAAGAGTCCTTATATATTTTCCACTGGAATCGATTTCTTTATTTAAATATTATTTCTTTTCAAATTCTTATAAAAATAAGTGATTAATCCTGAATAGCTGTAGGCAATTTTTTGTTAAATTGATTTTTTGTGAATCTTTAATTTTATAAATATTGAATTACTATACAATCCATATTTAAATATTTGTTTGTGATACTATTTAAGGTGTTTAAAATTTACATCAATTCTGTTGTAGCTTAAGAAAATTTGATTTAACATATAAGATTCTTAATAGCTAACTACTGATTAGAACTGTAAATTGCATTTAATTTTATCTCATTTCTCTAACTTTTAAATGGATTCAAAATCAACTTCATACCATTATAATTTAAAAAATGAATTATTAATACAAACTTAATGCCTAATGGTTAGCATATCTGCTGCTTAAGCTAAATGAAACTTGTAATTTTTTTCACATTCCAGTAATTATAAATTTATCAGAAATATTATTACTAGTTTGATTCATTTTTAATATTGTATTTGATCATTCATATATATAATAATAATTATTAAATGATTTAAAATATTTCATATCTCATAAATCATTAATGGTAAGAGTATTTACTACATTACCCACTTCTTAGCTGAATCACATTTTTTATTGTTTGTTGTAAATTTTAAGTATCTATTGTCACAATATGAGTCAACAGCAACTTAAATGACTGGTGACAAACATTTTTTTTAATCATTATAATTAAAAAATTATCAGGATTACTCAATAATAATAATAAATAGAAATCTTATTTATTGAATTCAAAGTCAGTTACATTTATTCTAATACTTACTTCTCCTACAATTAACTTCTATCCCTTGATCCTTTCTCAAATATAAAATCTGATAGTTCTATTATCATCATTACAAGTTCCTATCTCACTTTACATATTAAAAGTAAATTTAAAATTGTTTCACCTTTTTAATTTATAAATTCTCTTTACATTTTCACTCTTCATTATCTCATTTAAAAACTACATTTTTTTTAGTACATCAGATATTTAAATCGGCACTTATACTACTGAAAAACAAAACAGTGATTGATATATTCTTAAATTATATACTTATGATACATATATATTCAAAAAAATAAAGAATTTCAAATGTCAGAAAATCATTAACATATACTTACCTCGCATAAAATCTTTTAAAATATACAGTAGCTGTTGCAATAACTTGTTGCCTAACTTTTAATTGTTCACCCAAGGCTTGAATTACTAAATGCAAAAAATCAGATTATTATACATAATTAATATAGTTTGACAAAAAAATTGTTTTAGGACAAAACTTTAGAATATTGAAATTTTTCATTTAAAACTCTAATAAATAAAAGTGGCCACTGGATGGGCACAAATGTAACAGTATCACCCAATTAGATTAAGATTAGTCAAAACCCAAATATGAAATTGATAGAATTTTAATTAGCATTTATTAAAAAAACCGAATCTTTTTATCTTTTTGATTTACCATACAGAGATGACTGCACTATTCTTTCCAATTCAAGATACTATAAAATATTCTCAATATTTTGAATGTAATCTTTAAAATAAAATCACAATATTTAATCAGGCATTGATAGAAAAAAAAATCTTTTAACTTATGGTTTTGATAGATATAGCTTGAGAATGTAAAAAAAACTTAAAAATCTTGGTAGCTCTTAAATTTAAAGGCAAACATCAAAGTTGAAATGCAGGACAAACTTATGATATCCCATCATAGTGATATACATGTGTTAATTAATTATTATTCTTAAAATTTAACTATATAAAAGTAAAACATAGATCCCTTACTAATTAATATAATATAAAAGTACTATAATAATTTCATTTAAGGATGCTCCATAATTTTCTGAAATCATGATTGATCATAAAGACCAATCAATAGGTCCTTAAATTTTCTGGATATATTATAACATATACAATTGCAAGGGCTTAAGTTAAAGTGAGCATGTGAAGTGGAGGCATAAGAGTAACAAACTTCCTAAACATTATTTTTTTCAGAAATTGAATTCAGTTTTTATGAGAGAGATAGACTCTTGTTTATATTATCAAAAAATACCTCAAAGATACAATAAAAAAGCACTATATTGATTACTTTCATTGAAAGAATAGGAATGATGATAGAATGTAATGGAAAACTTATCTTTCTGAAAAGTCATATAACAATTGAAAAAAAGATTGCTGAGAAAAGGTTAAAAGATAGCACAAGATAGCTAATAAAAAAATTAATGGGTGGATGTGTGATAAATGTAGTTGTGTTTGGTTTGAATAGTCATCGTAAAGTTTAACTGTAACTTTTTGTTTTTCTTTATCTCTTTTTTCTGAAACTAAAATGGCCAAACTCATTTTACAAGCAGTTACAAACGATAATAATATAGACAAATTCATATATGTATTTAAACTATTTATTTTATAGTTTGTAAGAATAACATTATAGTTTAGAGCAAGATAATATGTAAATCTATATATATATAACAAATTTATTACAATTACACATATTTTTATTTTAATAGTATTTTATTACTTTAAAGTAATTAATACTGCTATAATAATCACAAATTTTGTGTACATTGCATATAATTTTCAAGCCAATAAAAATAATGCTTTTAAATCATTCCATATAAGTGATTTGGTGCAAATTTTTCATACATTTAATTCTTTTATGAAACTTTATGCACATTTAATACTCTATAAATATATATATTCAATTTTGTCTGATATTTTGAAATTAATAATTTTTGAGTTTTCAAAAAAATGACCATTTTCATATGCAGATATACTTTAAAAAAAAAACTATTAAGTTACAGCTTTTAATAAGTTTTCTTTTGATATATAATATGACCACATTTAAATGAAAATGATTTCTAATAAAAGATACTATTAAAAATTTTGAAGAAAAAAAAATCCTATATATTTTTCAACATATTGAAAACAATTCTGCAAAATTTCAAATTTGAATCTCAATGGCCCAATCCTAGTTTCATTTTTTTTTTATTTTATAATAAATTATAACAATAAGTGTAATATCATAAATACAAAATCATTAAAAAATGGCATTTTATTCTGATTAACAAATGCCATTTTTTCATTTAATAATAAAATTGAGGAACCTTATAAAATTGTACTAAAATTAATAAATCAGTCTTAATCTGAAATAAAAAATAATATATATATACTCTAACATAAGAATTTTGCATCCTATTGAATCATACAATAGTCCCTTTAACATTTTGCAAAGATTAGTCCATATATTTCTGTGCATTGCTTATTAAACATTTCTTATCTCAGTAGCCTGATGTTAAGTGAAGTGTTATTTCTTAAATTATTGCTATAAAACAAATTAGGAATAATGACTGAAGATTTCACTCAAAAATATTGTGCTTCAAATGTCAAAATAAAGTGCAAAGCTTGTTTATAACTCATGAAAGAGTTGAAAATTTTTAATTTCAATGTATATTGCAGCATTCCTTTTTATGAAGAATATAAAACCATGAAGAAACACAGGCCACTGCAAAATTAAATGTGTAATATACATGTTAAAATAAAACCAAGGTTGAAAATCTGTAACATCAGCAAAAAAATTAGCAGGACATCATAAAATATAAGCAAAAAAAAAAAAAAATTACAGAAATCTCTTACAGAAAAATTGTTTTAAGACACACTGATTCAAAAATATAATTTCTAAAAGTGAAAAACTTCAAATTTTGACCATTCTTCTTAAAAGCTGGATATCAAATAAAATCAAAATAGTTTCAAACAATCAATAGAATGTTGAAAAATGTTGAAAGTTCTAGTAAAAAAAATAGATATTATCTACACAGTATTCAGTAACAGGATTTTAAATATTAGAATTCTCTATTAAAATATGTAAAATTATACCAGCAGAAAAGTATTTTCTAGTTAAAAAAAACAAAAAACACAGAAATAGATTTTGATATCTACATTCTCAGAATTTTATATTATATAATGAGTGTGCTAATAGCTCTTAACAAGCTTTTGCGAATATCCCTATCCTCAGATTGTTTTCTAGCTGTTGGCAGTGAGGTGCTGGGGTATTCAGGCATTAGATTTAAAAATACCAGGTCAAGCCCAGCATTTATTTAATAGTTATCTATTAAGTAGAAAATCTGAAATTTTCAGACATTCAAATCCAGCTATCTAACTACTATATAATAATAGTTTTGCTATTAATAATTTTGCTCTTGAGGCTTTGGCACTGTTTTATTGCTAAAGCTATTAATATATGGTGTATCTGAATTTAGTTGTCCCATATGGTTATTTAAGTTAGAAAGCTAGATTTGAAGACATATGGATGTCTGAAAATTTCAAATTTTCTACTTACTAGTTAACTATTAGATAAATGCTGGACTGGACCTGGTATTTTTAAATCTAATGCCTGAATATCTTAGCATCTCATTGACGACAGACAATAGCTAAAAACTGGTCTGAAGATAGGGATATTCGGAAAAATTTGTTAAGAGCGATTAGCATGTTCATTATATAACATTTGTAGTACAAGTTTATTAGATTAAGTCATGTGATGTAAGACTTAAACATTCTTAGAACTTATTTAATTAACACAAAGGCAAAACTCTCCATACTGTAGCATCATTCAGTTCAAGCCAGAGTAATTAATGGATGCAGGAAGGTTTGTGCATAAAATTCCTATCTAGTGCTTTTTCTTTCAATATTCTCAGACTAGTTTCTAGTTTATGGTTCTGAAGCCTTGGACCTGAAAGCATTGCACCTAGATCTTAGGATCTAATGCAATCCTCTAGCAGCCACCTTTTATCTTTTTAGTTAACTATAAAGCTTTGAGTCCCAAATGAAACCCAATAATGTTTTCAATTCAAGTCATTTCTCTTGTATAGTCATACAGATCTGAACTCAGTTCAGCATCATATATTTTAATGTGCTTTGTTCTTTAATAATCACAGTGACCATAATCCTATTGGGAAGGATTGGTATTAATTAAACCACTAAATATTATATGATCCCCATTCTTTATGACTATACAAGCAAATGAGCTTGAATTGAAAACATTACTGTTTTCATTTTGACCTCAAAGTTTTATAATTAAATAAAAAGGTAAAAGGTAACTGCTGGAAAGTTGCATTAGATCCTAAGATCTAGGTGCAGTGCTCGCAGATTGAAGGCTTCTCAATGATGAAAGCTACAAACTAGAAACTAATCTGAGGATATTGGAAGAGTAGGCACTAGATAGGCATTTTATGCACATACCCTTTTGCATCCATTAATTAGTCTGACTTATAATGATTGGCGTTACTGTATGCAGAGTTTTGCCTATAAGTTAAAGTTTATATACTTTAATATCATCTAGAAAAAATTTGTTGCTGGAAAATATTTGCTTAATATGTGGAGGTGAAAAGAAAATTGGAATGCAGAGAGACAGATTTAATTGGATTAGAAAAGATTGGGGAAAATATTGCTAATTTTTGTAAAGTGATTCTTTACACCATATTAAATATGAAAGAAAAAAACTATTTTGTGTGTGTTATGTGTTTACTACAAGGAAGTATTAAAATTAAGTCATACATACAATTAGTTGGTTTTTAGTAGGTTTGCTATTCTTTTTCAATTTAAGAAAAAGACTGATTTATTTGAGAAAGAGGATAATGTTTGAGGGGTAAAATTAAGAAGCATGTGTCTACCAATTACCATTTTAAAAGTTTTTTTTCCTTTTGTATAAAGAGATTTGAAGAGTAGTTAGTAGAAAAATCATAAATTTAAATATAGAGTAGGGGAATTGAAAAATAAGAAAATATGGATTGCATTTGTTTCCCACAATGTGTATATATATATATAATAGTCAGAAAAAAATTAGGTGTGCTTTGATAAAGTATACAGTATATGACGTTTTTCATTTGAAATACTTAAATAAGACTAGGAAGGATATAACATGCATGATTATGTAGATCAAGTATAAATGTGATAAAAGAGGTAAAAAAATGTTTTTTAAATGTAGATAGTCCAAAGAAAAAGAAGAAATGGAGGAAAATGCAGTTGAAGAAGATAGAATAGAGTATGTATTTAGTGGAGTGACGAGATATGAATGATAAAATAAGCAGTGCAATGGAAATAGTTAATCAAAGAATAAGTAAGATAGAGAAAACGGTAAAGGATGTAGAATAAAAATTTAAATCGTTGGAGATGGAACTGTGAGCAGATCAAGGAATTAATGAACAGAAACGATAAAAAAGAACTAGATAAGAAAGTCCAGAAGGTATGTTACGAATGAAGTAAGGAAAGTAAACTATGAGACAGTATTGATAGGAGACTCACTAATTAGAAAATATGGAGATGTAATTGCAAGAGAAATAGAAAAAGGTATATGAGTATGTTTTCCTGGAGCTAGGATTTTGGATATTACAGAGAAGTTAAAGAAATAAGGGAGTAGAAATGTTTGTTACGATAGGGACAAATAATTTATCAGAGCCATCAGAAAAAGTAATGGATGAGTAAAAAATTGATTAGTAATTTGAATAAAATTTAAGGAAGAATAGGAATAGTTGGATTCCTACCAAGATTAGACAATAGGTATAAGTTAGATATGGTATATTCTAAATGAGATTGAAAAAATTACGTGAGGGAAATAATGTTGCCTGTGGATGTGTGGGATATTTTTTTACTAGTAAGGGGAGTTATAGTAAAGATGGATTGTGCTAAGCAAAAAAAAAGGAAGTGAAGTATTAGGGGGTTTGACTATAAAAAATTTTATAGTTCGGGAAACTTATAAAAAGGGGTAGGGCTTTAAATTACAGTATTATCAAAAAGAAAAAAGGATGGGATATAAGAAATAAAGAAAGAGTAGCTGATTTAGATATAAATGTAGATGTGGAGAGGGAATGGGTCTGTAAAATTAATGATAAGCTAACAGAGAAGAAAGAGTCAAAAGAATTTATAAAAGGCTAGAAAGAAAAGAAGAAATTGTTAAAATTGGATATTTGAATATGCAAGGTGGAGCTGGAATTAAACAAAGCAGTTAAAAATGAAGAGCTTGAAGTATTAGAAATAATGAAAACATATCTAAGAGAAGAAAATCCTACACTAGAAGACTTGATATGGCAGGGTATAAATAGAAAAAAAAGGGGGTGGTGGTATAAAAATTATATCAAAAAAATATTTAAATACTGTTAAGTGTCAAGAACATTTGTTATTTGAGATAAGGTTAGAAAGACAATAATAGAAGGTGTAGTTATATGGCCACTGGAGATACTCAAACTATAATGGAGTGGAATAGCAGCATATAAAAATGCCCAGTTCAGAATATACAGTTTCAAAAAAAGAAGAAGAAAATAATGGTTGTAGGGGGTGTAAATGGGCATATTGAAGAAATTGATGACGTGGATAACAAGAATGGGCAGCTTTTGAAAATTTTTTGTTAGAGAATGAATTTGAGCATTGGAAATTTATCAAATATTTATGACGGACAATACACATGGTCTAGAAATAATACATTTTACAAATAGATTATATATTAGTAGAGAAAGAGAGAATGAATAAAGTACAGAAAATTAGTGTTTGATAATGAAGAGAGAGTATGTAATAGTGATCATAATTTCTTTATAATAAAAACAGTTAGTAATGTGATGGAAAATAATAATAAAAATAGAAAGGATAGTGAAAGATGTGGATGGAGAATGAATGATAAGTTAGAAGAATATAAAATAAAAGTAGAAAAAAACATGGAAGAGTTTGTCGGGGGTGAAAATAAGAACTGGTGCGGTGAAGTAGAAAAAGTGGCAAATAAGGTTATAGGTGAGAATATTTAGAAAAATAAAAGTAATAGAAATGGGAAAATTAGTAAAAGGGTAAAAGAGAGAAAAAAAGCATACAGAGAATATGAATGTGCTATTAAAAACAAAGAAAGTGAAAAAAATAACATTAAAGGGGAAAAAATATTTTTAAAAAGTTAGCTAAAATAAATAATTATAGACAGAATGAAATTAAATAGTAAATTATTGTAGGATATTAATAAAAGTGGAAGAGATGGGAGTAAAAATTTTGGAAATATATTAAAAGAATAAATGTAGGGGAGAGAGAAATGTATGACTAAATGATGACGGAATAGAGTGTAACTCTAGAGAAGAATTAGAGATAATCTTAAATAAGTATGTAATGGATATAGAAAAGATGTTAGATGTGAAGGACAGAGTGATAACAAACATTAAAGCATACAGTGATGAAAATATTAGGTTTAAAGAAAATGAAATTGAAAAGGCAAGAGGTTTAGATGGATGGGCAGCAGGAAATAGGACAAAATTAAATCTATTATCATGTTTTAATAAGATGGCACAGAAGAATTTTCAGACAGCTAGAATAATACAAGAGTTAATGTTACTATTTTAAAAAAAAGTAAGGATCCTAGAAAATTAAACAATTATAGGCCGATAGCAGTAATGTTAGTGTTATACAAAGCTTTTGCATATATGGTAGCTGGAAAAGTGGGAAAATGGATGGAAGAAAATAATATAATAGAAATGCAAAAACGTTTTCAATCGGAGAGGCGTATGGGAGATAGTTTATTAGTAGTCACACAACTTATAGATGAGTAGAAATATAGGCAGACAGTTATATATGGTCTTTATAGATATAAAGAAGGCATATGGTAAATAGAAATAGATTATGGGTAAGTTTAGTAAATTTGGGAATGAATGAAGCTTTAGTGAATCTAATTAAGAGATTGTATGAAAATAATTACTATACGTATCAATTAGGAAAAAAAAAGGATCAGTTATGAATTAAAAATATGGAGGACTAAGGCAAGGATGCTCTATGTCACCTATTTTGTTTTTGTTATATTTGAGAGAAATGAAGCAAGCAATAATAAGATTAGGAAGAGGGTAGAGATACCATTAATAGATGGCAAGGGAGTATATATATTATCAGGTCTTTTATTTGCAAATATGTTCTTGGGCACAGAGAAGTAGAAAAGATAAGGAAGTTATCCTGAAGATGTGCACAAGAGTGGGTAAAGACATGGGAAGTAAATTTAGCGAAGTAAAATCAAAAGTAATAATGATAAATGCTGGAGAAAGAATAGAAAACAGATTTATACTGCAGGATATAAAGTTAAATGTGGTGAATAGGTAAACTATTTGGAAATGGTTTTAAGTAATTAGAGAAATTGCTTGGATGATTGGGAGAAAAAAATTGATAAAAAGCAAAAAAAAGAAAGGGACTGATAAAGAATTTAACAGTGTTATTATAAATAAATATGTTGTAGCTAGAATTATAAGAAAGGGAATGGCAGTAGCAGGGTTAATTTATGGTAACTATGTGTTAATAAAGGGGTGTTAGTTTACTTATAAAAAGTACAAAGAGAAGTAGGAAGACATATATTAGATGCAGATAAGTGGACGGCAAAGGAGGCAATTCAAGGAGAAATGGGATGGTCAAGTTTTTATATGAGAAAAGCAAAAAGCAAAATGAAACTGTTCGGTAGATTGCAATTTATGGCTAATAAGAGAATAACCAAAATAGTATTTAATTGGATTATGAGTAAAGGACAGGCAACAAGATGGGTGAGAAAGGTAGTATGGTATGCAGATTTAAGACTTTATATCAGTATACTTATACAAAAAATGGGATAATTGTGTTATGAGAATTGTTGAGTGTTGTAGTAGTGAGGAACAGGATAGAATAGATGCATTAATAAAAAAATAGGGAGTTGGAGAGATGGAGAACTAATATGGAGAGTAAAAAGAGTTTAAATATATATAAAAGTAAACAAAATACTGAGTGAGAGTTAATTTATGATAATAACAAAGAATATAGTTTACTGTTTAAGGCTTGAACATAATCATTAGCAACAAGGGAATATACTCATAAATGGAAAAATGTAGATGATTTAGTCTGCAGGTTATGTAAGGTAGGCATCGGAAATATTGGCATCTGTTAATTGAATATAAATGCTTACAAGCAGAAAGGATATAAATAATGACGTTGTGGGAGAATAAATGCAAAGTGATTATATAGAAATTGGGTTCTTGTTTTTTATGTTGGGTTTGGAAGAGGGATTTAGATATAATGTGGAAATGGAATGGAGCAGGATAGAGAAGAATATGGAAAAACTTAGAGTGAGAATGGAAAGGGAAGATGGAGAACAGGTTTCTCTAAGCATAGTGGCTGAGAGATTCCTGATTCTAAGAAAGGAGAAGCCAAAGTGCATCGCATCGCCTTTATATTAACAGCTTATGTAAACATAAAGAATGGATCATGTGATGTTTAGGGTTTTAACTTATTTAGTTGGTGGGAAGAAAAGATACATATTGCTTGAGGCAAAATATCAATTTAAAGGTTAATGAGGCAAAACTAAAAGATTTATATTTAACAGATAGTTCAAAATTGATTATTTACAAAGTGTAATTAAAATAATATGTATTCCATTAATTTCAAAATGCAATTTAATGAACAAATCATTTGTTTAGAGACTGGCCATTTAAAATAGCAGTTATCTGGTAAAATAAAAATAAAATGGAAAAAACTTATTTCAGCTTATGCAAGCAGTTAAAATAGTAGCAAAATGTTTTCCTACAATAACTCTAGTAAACAATAGAGCTTGCACTGGGAAGCACTATTGTGGGAACATTTTTTTACTGTTAATCTTGTGTAAGCATAAAGAAAAGGTGATCATGTGATGTTTAATGGTCTAATAGCAGTCCAAGCCAAAGGATAAAGATGACTATGATTATTAACAAACCACACATCAAAATATAATGATAATGAAGTATATTTTCAGATCTACATGATTACAGGCAAATTACCTTGGACTGAAAACATTATTGTATTTCCAGTTTAAGCTGATAGTTTTATAGGTAACCAAAAGATAAAAGGTGAGTGATGGAAAGATGGTACATTAGGTCCAAAGATCCACTTACACTACTCCCAGATCCAAGACTTTCAAAAACCATAAGCGAGAAACTAGTCTGTGGATATTGAATGGGGAAGCACTGGATAAGGATTATGATGCACCACCTACTAAATCCAATGATTACTAGAAATTTGCACTAAGTGGCACTATTGCAGAAAAAATGCTAACGTAAATAGAAAAATATGGGTGATTTAGTTTGCAAATTATGTAAGGAAGATATAGAAAATATTAGGCATCTGTTGATTGAATGTAAATGCTTGAAAGCAGAAAGGGTACAAATAAAGAAGTTATGGGAGAATAAATATGAACAAAGTGATTATACAGAAAGTGGGTTATTGGTTTTTATGCTGGGTTTGGGAAAAGATAAGGGGGATTTAGATATAAAGGCCACATAGTTGACAAAGATTATGTTGTGGAAATGGAAGGTAAAGTGGCTAACAGGTTTCTTTGGGCATAGTTGCTGAGAGATTCCTGACTCCGTTTAAGGAGAAGTCATGGTATATCACATCACATTATTTTAGATTTTTCTGAGAATTATTCATTTATTACATAGAATAAAATATATTACATAGAATAAAAATCATTTCATTGCTAAAATAAACTATTTAGCAATTCATTCTAAAGCAGATTACTACAGAAATAAGAATATTATGAAGTCTATTTCTTAATAAGCATTCCTTGGAACATTAGTATTCTATGAACTTATTACAAAAGTTCCATAAAATAATCAGATTATGATCTTGGTACAATATTTACTACATAAATATGTTTTTAAATTGAAAATAATGTATGGTACTATTTCCTTTCCAGGCTTTCAGGAGACTAATGAAAACAACTCCACTGTTGACAATCAATTATAGATAATTACAAGCAATCACTTTTGAATTTTAATTCATTACAAATGCTTCTGTGTACACTCAAGTAAATCATAATTTATTCATTATTCTGGTTTATATTTTCTTTTGACAATGGTACAGTTCACTATTAATTTTATTAAATAAAAAGAAATGGTGAAATTTAAAATTATGCCAAATATTTCCAAGATATATGAAACACTAGTGAAAGTAAAAGCTTTCAAGGAGTAATTACATTAAATCTCATCACAACTTTATATGTGCATAGCATAATTATATGTTAATCAATTATTTTTTTCCAACAAGTAGTATTTTAAAATCGTGAACTATGATTTTAAATATTTTTTTATGTTTTGTTAATAGTAAAATTGAAATCAAGATTGTCACAAACATAATTATAAAACATTTCACAATATGAAAATTAAATCCCAATACTTAATAATATTTTGCAAATAATAATTAGGGAATGTTTTGAATTGTAAAATCTGAACTATACTTAAAACTAACACTTAAAATGTAATTTGCAAATAAAGTTTAGTGAATAATAATCAAAAAATTTTAATACTATCCTGGTACTATGATTTATATGTACATATCATTTTTGTTCTCCATCCTCCCTGAATGCAATGGATAGTTTGACTGTAATCAAATTCTAATATTTTTAACTCAAGATCTCTTGCATCTTAAATCAGACTGCTTTTTTTAAACTAACAAATAACTTCAATAACTATTATTTTCAATTTTTATTAGATATTTCAATCATCAGTTAAAATTTATCACACAGTATCAAAAATAATTATATATTTTTTACAAATATAATATTTTATTTATATTTTAATTATCTATATTCCATATTTTTAAAACAGAGTCATTTATAGATGTTACTGATTTTGGTATGCTGCAAATTTTTTTTACAAATGTTTCATAATTCAAAAAATTAAGAACCAATGGTCTAAAAAATAAATTTTCTTTATGAAGTATTATAAATATTTTTCTTATTGCATTGCCAAATCCATTTATGTTCTTTACTACTTTTTATAATCCGCTAATGATGGTTTTGATTGCCCCAGCAATCTTCTTAGGATTGCTGGGGCAATCGAAACCATCAGATTATAAAAAGTAATAAAGAATATAAATGATATTAATAGTGAGTTGTAAAAAGCATTGTAAAAAGTAATAAAGAACATAAATGATATAAAAGAATAAGTTTTATTTCATTTTAGAATATTTAATATATAATTCTGTTGCACTATACTTTTTCCAAAAAAAAAACTAGTTTTCTTATTAATAATTTTTATTAGTCACACATTAGATTAGAGATTATTTAGTAATGAATATTTCTGTAATGTAATTTTCATTACACTGCTCTCATGCAAAGTTGGGAATATTTTCTATCCACTTTTAACACCCTGTGGAGGGATGTAATCATGAAAATATGATCAAAGACATGTGAAAAAATCTGATCCCCAAGATGCACATTTCATGCTAAACCAGCATTCCTCAATTGGCCCAGACCACAATCTCACATATATTTCTGTAGCGTAATTTTCATTACACCAAGCAGTGTAATGAAAATTATACTACAGAAATATTCATTATTTGATAATCTCTAGTCTAATGAGTGATTAATAAAAATTATTAATATATTTTCAGCAAGTGATTTGTGTTAAAGTTGTGAGGGCTGCATGTTTGACACATCAATTAAACTATAGTAATTTGCTATATATATATATACTGAATAATGATAAATATGTGTAAGAGATTGTGGTTTGGGCCAACTGATGAGTGCTGGTTCAGCATGAAATTTGCATCTTTAGATCTTGTCACATGTTTTTGATATGTTTATGATTACATCCCTCCACAAGGTGTTAAAAGTGAATAGAAAAAATTCCCTATCTTGCGTGAGAGTGGTGTAATGAAAACTACATTACAGAAATATAATCCATTATTAGTTTTCTTATTGTTCATTATAAAAACCAGAAAAAAATTTAAAATATATGGCATCATAAATAAAATTTCAATAATAATGCCACTCATGGTAAAAGTATCTGTGATGAATTTAGTAAACTTAGTCAAATGCTTTGCAGCCAAGATAACAATCCTGAGATCTTTCTGAATTAAATTATAATTCCCTTCTCAGTTTAAATGTCAAACTAATATTGATTTAATAAGGTTCTTCTACTGCTCATATAGGGAATAACTAGAAGATGAAAAACTGACATGGAACATAAAAATTGCATAGCTTCATTTTTGCTTCAATAAAAAAAAAAATCCTGACAAAATTGTATTCTTTGAATTCTCAGTTTAAATGTCAAACTAATATTGATTTAATAAGGTTCTTCTACTGCTCATATAGTGAATAACTAGAAGATGAAAAACTGACATGGAACATAAAAATTGCATAGCTTCATTTTTGCTTCAATAAAAAAAAAATCCTGACAAAATTGTATTCTTTGAATAAATACAAAGTTGAATATATTAAAGACCATTTATTATTTACAATTAATCAAAAAAAATCAGTATTAGAAAAATTACATCAAAATTATTATTCCCAATGTTTCAACCATTTATTATAGCCTTAAAAAAGTACAGAATATCATGCTATGTCTGTATAAAAATGGGGAAAATATTATATATTACTAATATGATAAAAAAATATATATAAGCATATATCAAAAACTTGTTCTTAAAAAAGGGGGGGGGGGGATTTGTTATATTGTTTGGATTTCTTTGACACAGTGATCATATATAATATCAAATTTTTTTTTTTCAGTTTTTTTACCCCCCAGATATATTCTTAGTACATTTGTAATAATTTTTTATATTTGTTTGAACTCTTGAAAAATTGGGGAGAGGAATGTTCATAAAATTGATTTTTTTTCTTTAATTCGTTCAACAATAAATGAAAAATTTGAAAAAAAATGGGGAATGAAACTTTATTTTTTAAATATATATGTTTATTTTTAAATAACAGATGGATTTTTTTTTTTAACTAATGTAAATTTCAATAAACTTAAAACAGTATTATATCACATGATCTTTGTAGTTTAGATAATGGCAACCATTTTTTTTATCCCCATTTTAGAAGCTAAAATGTAAAATTATGTAAAATTAATGGATACTAGTTACTATTGAAATATGATTTCAAGGATTGAATTCAGACTAGCTAAGCTTTTTGGTAAAGAACATTGAATAAGTTTGGGTTTATTGCTATCCAATGTCCTTGATTTTACTTAATGTTTACACATTGGTTTTTAAAATGTGGAGAAAAAGACCCAATTTATAAAATTAAATAAACCACTTACCATTTGCAAAAAAAATCATAATTTTTTGATAATCTTCTTCTGGAAGAATTTGAAGATCGCTTTGTCTTTCTCTGATGATGTCTTGCTTGTCTAGAAGCCATTGTTGGCTACAAAAATTAATAAACAGATTTTTTTTTCTTTTTATACCAATTAGATTAAAAAAAGTGTCTGTTGAATATTTGTATACATTAATATAAATATAAAAAAACTGAGAAGCATATAAATCTGTAAACAAAAGATATAGTATACTCTCTTGTGACTAACTGTTAACAATGAATTATTATAAACAATAAAAAATTAATCTGAAAATGTCTTAATTTGGGAGCTACAAATATAAAAAAAAAATTATGAAATAAAATATCCATGAACTGTTATTAACAAAGTAGATTTTCTTATGGGATCAAAGTAGTCATAAAAGTATAATAGTTTGAATAGATAGTACTATATACAAAATGTATAAGATAAAAATATATTTAAAAAATCAACTATTGCAATAATTTAGATCATATAAAATATTTTATATATGTCATAAGAGAATTAACATTGAATTTGGTAAATATGTTTTAAAGTAAACTAATCATAAAAAGGGAAAATTAACAGTTATAGGAATTATATCTTAAATAAAATGTTACATTTTAATTAACAAAAGTTTTAGTTTATAAATCATTTCCCAGGTACCTATTCTATATATACATGTGGCATATCTTAATACATAAGTTATATGTTAACTTGCTTTTGGGCAGAAAACATGAATAAAAAAGTATGTGTTTGCATTCTGTATGCACTAAAATGAAAAAAAAAAAAAGGCTAATACTATATATTTATATAATATGCAACACATAAATAATTAAATTTATTAAAATAAAATTTATAAAAATAAATAACATGGTTTTCAAATTGAAAAGTGGACGTAAGATCATAAATTAAACAAAAACACATTAGTCTGCTAGTAACAAATTTTCATATTTCATACTTTAAAATGAATACACTGGAAATAAATATATTACATGTTAATATAATATAATATACTGAAGCAGTAAAATCTATCATACATATTTTGCTTCATTATCTGGTGATATTAGTAACCTTAAACCAGAGATTCAAACCCATGTGTACTCATTGAATCATCAGGGAGTGTAAGTACACATATACACACAATTACCCCCTCTGTTTTTTTGTAAATCTTAAATAGTTAATTTTAAATAAAAACAGAATATCTATAAAAGTTTTAATTCGGAAATATTTAAAATTTCCATCGCCTCAAATAGTCGTGTATGGGTGTGTATGTATTACAGATACATAGAAATGTTATAAACATCTACAAGTTTATTAAATATATTTAGTATTTATGTAAGTTATATAATTGGTATATTATTAGTATAAAGCTGACGCAATACCAGAGAAGATTCTGGAGAATAATTAACATAACCTAAAATTAAGAAACAAAAGACGTACATTGTTTAATTTAAAATGTCATTGTTAATTAAATGAATTTTAGTAATCCTAAATTTTAATGGAAATTATATTGATTGAATCCATTTCCAATCTAGAAATAGAGTAGAACAATATTCCCCAGAATGTTTCTTGTTCATCTTTCAAATATAACTTTAAAAAAAAGGATAAGTGCAGTCATGACAGCTAATGCATATCTGGTCGCTTCAAGCGGTAATGTAAAAGAAGTTTCTAGAAGGTTTTGTTGGCGTATAAATACAGCGAAATTCAATACAGGCCAGTCTGCTCTTACTTTTCAGAGAAGTGTTGCTAAATGAAGCTACACCACTCAAAATTTTACTAAAATGACTTCTGAGTAGAGGGAAGAAATTCACTTTACCGATCTTTCCTAGATCGCCTCCATACCGCTATGCTGCCATGCCATCACCACTCAAGAACTGCTTTAATCAAATCCTGAATTAACTCTTAAAATATGCCATTATTTTATCTGAATTCTGTATTGCTGACCGTGTTTTCCATATTCTAATTTTTATGTGTATCAACCGGTAGTCATTGAGTCATCAGAAGGTAATCCTGTCCATGCTGCTAAAATGAACTCTTAACCTTCTTTATTGAATTATAATTTGTTTAATCATAATGTAACTCTCCATCTGCCTAATAACTGGTGATGCAATGTCAATTATAATAATTGTAGTTAATGACTCTCTGTAAAATATAAAGGCATGAATCTATAAATTTTCTAATCTGTAATAGTACCTACTGGGTTTCATTTTATCTATTTTTTTTATTTTAAATGTGGTCATCTTAAACTTTATTTTATTATAATTATGTTTTCTTAATTAAATTTGATTTAATATGCTAATGATTCAATCTAGCAAACCGATAATAGTCTGATTCTCCATCCCAATACTATGAGATATTCAAATCCTTAAATGTAAGTCTTCTTACAACCCTAAGGTTCGCTCTAATGAATATTTTTGTTAAATGGTTGTATTTGCTTAATGGCAGACTATATGCTGTCACATTTTAGGATATCAATGCTTTACTATGTTTAATGATATTATATTTTAATATTCTTTAAAATAGTTTAAACAGGCTTTAGCCTGTGACTCAATGCGCCTTAAAATTCACAATAATCAAGCATATTTTGCTGATGGAGGGAACCTTCCAAACCACAGCACAAGATAGCAACTTTTATAA
This sequence comes from Epiperipatus broadwayi, assembly GCA_028023455.1. Lineage (NCBI taxonomy): Eukaryota > Metazoa > Onychophora > Udeonychophora > Euonychophora > Peripatidae > Epiperipatus > Epiperipatus broadwayi. The sequence goes on along the minus strand of JAQFVV010012393.1, from coordinate 1,878,100 downwards.
AGATAAAAGTGGCCATCTTATCTTTAACCTAAATGTCCACTTATATAGGTGAAATATGCTTGATTATTGCAAATTTTAAAGTACACTGAGTACAGGCTAAAGCCTGTTTAAACTATTTTACATAAGCTCTCTGTGCGCTCAATAAATTAATTACTACTCTTCAATATTCTTTAAAGTAAATTTAATGGTCTTTCCTTTCTTTTAATAATCAATCACTTGCTTGTCATGCCATCAAGCATTATAGTTGTCTTATGTAATCATTTACCCATTAAGCTTACTTATATTTGTTTAATGAAGGGAACAATATTTATCCCTTTTTATATTATCTCATTCTAATCAATATTCAAGGTCATATGTGCACCTTTAAGAATGGGTTAAATTTTGCCATGTCATTACGCTAGATATTATTAATTTAGGAGGGCTTTAGTTAACATATCAGTGTCATTAAGGACCTGAACCTTATTAGCATTGTTTATTCCTGATAACATTATTAAACTTTGTATTTTGCTTTGTCAAATTAAAATCTGGAAGTCCCAGATCATTTCTTTTATGGCTTGTCCCAGAATGGAATTCAGAAGCATTGACTTCAGGACAATGTCAGGTTGTAGTGAGGCTATGCATGGGATAACATCGGAAAAACAGAACCATGGTCTCCCCTACCAACCACTCCTTCAAGTACTGCACTGTCACAAGCGCAGGACTCTCGCATCCATTAATAATTGATGAAGTTCGTCCCAAAACGGATCTAATATTTCTAATGTTATCACTTAAGTCAGCACCACAAACTCTTAATTAATATTTTGTTGTGCCCTGTATTATATCTATAATTCGTAATGTGATCGCTGTAAACCATCCTTTCTCACTATAATAGTCAAATATCCAATATAATTTATTTGTCCACAATGTTGTCTCAAATACATAAATAAATAATCAACCAAACAAGATTGAAATAAACAACTATTAATAACTATATTTAAATATTTATCAAACCGGCTTTCATCTCCATTGAGACCTTCTCAAGATATTATATTATACAATTCACATAACCAATTAACTATATTCACTCCATCTACTGGACACTATTTACATTACATTTCATTTTCTTTTAAACATGTACCCATACATTATAAATAAATAAATTTAACATATTATATACAAAAAAAAAAAAAATTTTTTTTTAGAATATTTCTTCAAAAATAATAATTAAATATATATTTTACATCTCTTAAAAAATTTTTGTATTTACATATTTACAATCATTTTCTACACTTTCCAATTGTTTAATAAAGCCCATTCCCCACCTAATTTAGCTGGACTTTTTACTATATTTACACATTTGTCCAAATTTTCCTGAATATATGTTTCATAATATATTCTCTTATGGTAATTCTTCACATACTTTATAACTTTTATATTTTCCTCATTTCATTTTATGCCCTGTATCTAAATAATGCAAATATGGCCCTGACTTAATATCTTTTCTATTAATTGCTCGTTCATGTTCTTTACCTCTCTCACTTACCGTTCTTTCTGTCTGTCCTATATATTTTTATCCCTATTCCTGTTATCCTCATTTACTCTATCATCTTACCATCAAAAATCCGTCTGATTTCCTTTTCTTTGTAACCTATTTTTATATAATTATTTTTCATCTTTAATTTCTGTTTATATGCCTCTGTTTTATCTAATGTTAACCTATCATTCTTTAATTTAAATCCCTTTAAAACTCCCATTTTCTGACACCATGGCTGATAAGAAGTTGGATCAATCAACCCTCTGGTCTTTTCATCTTTAATATGATGTTCAACAACTATTTCATTCATTATCCCTCTTCTTAAAAAAAATGTCTAAATACTTTAATTCATTTTCTTCTTTCTCCATTTTAAATCTAATATTATACTTATTCTGATTCAACTCATTAAAAACTTTATTAATACTTCTACTATTTCCTACAATAATAATATTGTCCACATATCTACAATATTCTTTAATCTCATTACAACTTACAGCTCTATCAATTACACTCTCCTCAATACTACCACTGATGATAAAATACCACTAACTGAACATCCCATTACGCGTCCTTTGCCTATACTCCAAAACTCTTCTTTAAATTTAAAATGTAATGCCTTATCTATTATTAATAATGTTTCATAAATAGCATTCATCCATTCCTCTGATAAAACATTACTTATTTTTAATTTTTCTATAACAATACCATTTCTATTTAACTTGATATTATTTAATTTATTAACAATTTCTTCAGAATTCTTAATATAATATTTTCCAAATCCTATTACTTCTACAATTTTCCTATACACTATTTCACATAAATCTTTACGTATATAACTACTAAAATCCCAAATTACCCTTACTGGCATACTTTCTTTATGAGCCTTTACTTTTCCAAACATACATGAATAAACTTTCGAAAAAATATGGTAATAAATGGAAATGGTTGTGTTATAATGAAATAAAGTTGAATGAAGAAAAAGATATATGTTAATAAAGTAAATAATTGGAATGATGAAGAAGATTATAATTTTCTAAATTTGTCAAATAGTAATTTTGATATGGAACAATCAATAATTTTAAATAAAGGGATTAAATATATTCCGTTTGTAAATAAAGATGTTCAACAGGAAACTATAATACGTGTGGAGGCAGCAAATATAAAAAATAACTTAAAGATTGACTTACAATCAAAAATTAATAGTGTTATAAATAAAAGTGTCAAGTATAATAGAAAAGAACTGATAAAACAAAAACCGAAAAATTAATAATTACAAGTAAAGGAAAATATATGATGATATGAATAAAAAAGGATATAAAAAATTAAGCAAGGATCCTAGCAAAGAAATTAAAACAAGATATAAAATATTATTATATTATATGAAAATAAAAAAGTTAATTAGTGAGAATGAATCTAAGAATTTATATCCATCATGATTTGAACATCCATATATGTTTGGAAAAGTAAAGGCTCATAAAGAAAGTATGCCAGTAAGGGCAATTTTGGATTTTAGTAGTTATATACTTAAAAATTTATGTGAAATAGTGTATAGGAAAATTGCAGAAGTAATAGGATTTGGAAAATATTGTATTAAGAATTCTGAAGAAATTGTTAATAAATAATATCAAGTTAAATAGAAATGGAATGATAGCATCATTTGATATTGAAAAGATGTATCAAAGTGTGCCTAGAAAGAATAGTATTGATAATGTTATAGAAAAATTAAAAATAAGTAATGTTTTATCAGAGGAATGGATGAATGCTATTTATGGAGCATTATTAATGATAGATGAGGCATTCTATTTTAAATATAAACAAGAGTTTTGGAGTATAGGCAAAGGATGGGTAATGGGATGTTCAGTTAATGGAATTTTATCATCAGTGGTAGTAAATTGTATTGAGGAGAGTATAATTGATAGAGTTATAAGTAATAATGAGATAAAAGAATATTGTAGATATGTAGATATTATTATTGTAGGAAATAGTAGAAGTATTAATAAAGTTTTTAATGAGTTGAATCAGAATAAGTATAATATTAATTTAAAATGGAGAAAGAAGAAAATGGATTAAAATATTTAGACATTTTTTTAAGAAGAGGGATAATGAATAAGATAGTTGTTGAAAATATTAAAGATGAAAAGACCAGAGGGTTGATTGATCCAACTTATTATCAGCCATGGTATCAGAAAATGGAAGTTTTAAGGGGATTTAAATTAAAGAATGATAGGTTAACATTAGATAAAACAGAGGCATATAAACAGAAATTAAAGATGAAAAATAATTATGTAAAAATAGGTTACAAAAAGAAAGAAATCAGATGGATTTTTGATGGTAAGATAGATAGAGTAAATGAGGATAACAGGAATAGGTATAGTAAATGTCTATTCCATATTCAGAAAAGGTATATAAAAGATTAATGAAAGACAAATTGCCGAACAATGTAAAAATAGCTTGGAAGAATAATAAGTCTGGGTAAAAAATGCAAAAGAGTTAAATGATGTTAGTAGTATGGGGAGCTGGTGTATAAAATTAGCAGTGGAAAATGCAATAAAATATATATAGGACAGTCAGGAAGAACGGTGAGAGAGGTAAAGAACATGATCGAGCAATTAATAGAAAAAATATTAAGTCAGAGCCATATTTGCATTCTTTGGATACAGGGCATAAAATGAAATGTGAGGAAAATATAAGGGTTATAAGTGAAGAATTACCATAAGAGAAAATATTATGAAACATTATATATTTAGGAAAATTTGGACAAATGTATAAATATAATAAAAGGTCCAGCTAAATTAGGTGGGAAATGGGCTTTATTAAACAATTGGAAAGTGTAGAAAATGATTGTAAATACAAAAATTTTTTACGAGATATATAATATATATTTAATTATTATTTTTGGGGAAATACTGTAAAATTTTTTTTTTTTTTTAGATGTATATGTTAAATTTGTTTATTTATAATGTATGGGTACATGTTTAAAATAAAATAAAATGCAATGTAAATAGTGTCCAGTAGATGGACTGAATATAGTTAATTGGTTATATGAATTGTACAGTATAATATCTTGAGAAGTCTCAATGAAGATGAAAGCTGGTTTGATAAATATTTAAATATAGCTATTAATAGTTGTTTATTTCAATCTTGTTTGATTGATTATTTATTTACCATCCTTTCTCTTTATTATTATTATTATTATGCATTAGAAATGTCAGTTAGAGCTTATTTAAGCTAGCTGCCCTCTCATTTAAACAATCTTTAAATACGCTAGTAAACAATCTTTCGTAAATTCTGTCAAGTCAGAATTGTTTAATTAAATGCGCAAGTACATGCTTACTCATTCCAAATGATTGATATAACATATAACTATTGACAGAATAAAGCTTGTAATACCTTTTAAATGCATATTCATTGTATTGTTATAATCAACCGTAATTCAGATCTGGTTTATATAAATAAAGTTCTAGTTTACATATATGTTTCTTAAGGTCATTAAATTTCCATTTTAGTATATCATAGCATTAATATTATAAATGTGTTCTAAAATTGATATCTCCTTCCATTAGCATATTAAGCCGCATTGTTATGAGTATACATCATGCAGTATACTGTTATATATATATTTTCAAGTTTGATTTGCATATTTTTCAATTATTGTAATCCATATTCTATAATGCATAGTAGCATTATGTAATCTCTAGAATGCGCAAATCATCGCTACTGATTACGTGAAAGCCAGACTCTATTAAATCATATGTTATATGTAAATAAATTTATCATTTATATTCATTAAATTAATTCTTTGCCCTAGTGTTGTTTTATGCATACACATCGTTGAAAGGGTTGTGTTATAAGAAACTCTCATTCCATGTTAGAAGTTTAAAATCAATTATTACATTTTCATCTCTTGTCTCGTCGCTGTGTCTCCGGGACTGGAATAAATGAAATTCCTTTTGTTCATAAGGTTATATAGATTTAGAATATGGCCAAATAGGGCAGAAGTCATGATTGCTTCTGACCTGTGTATCTCGGGCATGATTGGTTGCAAGGTACTTTTGCTTAAGCCCTAACTCTTGTTAAATGTACATATAAATCTGACTAGTAACAATATAAACATCCGTAGAATGCGATAAATTTGAGAATGCAATTGCTTTTCTTTTTTTAAAAAAAGTTAATGAATTTAGAAATTTTGTGAAATCATTTACAATAATATCTATTTATGGAAGCAGTCGATCTGATGCTAAGATCGTGCTTCACAGTCCACATACAGTCTCCTACCACTAAGCCATGTTTAAACCCCATCCTTACGCGCGTATACATATATTTTTCCTTTGCTTAACCATTTAAACATAGACTGATGTAGACATTTATATATCTTAATGCAAAATAATTTAATAAATAAATATTTAATATTATTTTAATGTGTATGCGTATGTAATGGATAAATATATATATTTTGAGTGTGGGGAGATTGATAATAAATCGTATAATTATATTATTCATGTATCTTAAAATTCATATATGAAATATATTATTTTTTATATTTAATTTTAGTAGTCAGAAAATGATGCAATTCTTTTAAGAAGTTTCTCGAACACAACTAAAAACAATTACCTGGAAAAGCCCATTAGTTAAAATTAAAAGATTACAATTTGTAATAGTAAAGTAAAATCCATTAGTGGAAATTTTATCCACGCCAACTTGTTTTAAAATCATAAGACATTTTAAAACAATCGTTCGAGAAACTTGTAACAGGATTGCATTGTTTCAAAAGACTTACAAACCAAAAGGTATTCAGTCAGCAGATTTTAGCTTTGCTAAAGTGCTCAAATTGCCTCAGGTCCAGCAGCTAAGTGCTCTAATATATCATCAAAAAAAGAGTATAAATACTGCTGGATTTGAATCTAAGAAGGGAAAAGACAACAATAAATTAACGATGGTCAACATAAGCCACGCTAGTTTAAATCTTCATCCAATGTGCCGTGATTAGGGGAAACTTCACCTTCATCTCTGTTCCAACATGCTCGTTCCCATAAGAAAAGCTCCAGATCCCGTGCCTATGAACTTTCAAAGGTCTACCAATTAAATAAGTAAAATGCTGCCTGTGATGCCTTATTCCAAACCTAGATCTAGGGTATTAACGCCGATGAACACTCCAAACATCAAGGACCACTACTATTTATGAAAGGTAAAAGAACTTTAGCCGCTCTATGATTCTATTAAGTTCAGGCTTCTATAACAACAATAATCCTGACGCTCTACTCTAATATCTTATGTAAATGTTTATATCATATATAAAATAACAATTCGTGTCAATTGTTAACACAGAGTTTAATATAAATAAACAAAATAATAAATAATATTTAGTTATAACTCTATATAACTTAATCTATTCTATCATTGAGCCTCTATTCAATATGTTTTTTTCCATGCGGCAATAATATTTTATTTCATTATTATATTACGTATATTTGTGTTTTAAAATGCCAGTAATATTTCAAACTCGCTAGCATGTAATTCCTTTTTAGTTTCCCTACCCATCACTTACAGGGTAATTAAGAACTTATTTTAATTAAAAACAAGTCTTATTCGACTTATGCTGATGCTCGCGAGTTTGGAAAAACAAAGTCATTATCTTATAAAATTGTTGTAGGAAAACAGATCAACATCTGTTTTTCTAAAAATGTTTTTTTTTTATCTTAGGAAAACAGATCAACATCTGTTTTTCTAAAAATGTTTTTTTTTTTATCTTTTAAATAATAATGCGCTAATCCTAACAGTAAATGTATTTTATATATGTAAAACATAATTATTATCCCAGCTATTTCCACCACCCCATTTGTTTCTATATAAACATATTTATTTGAATAATAGCATTTATTAACCGAAATTTGTACTTATTAAACGGTGTGGGAAGTTATAAATAATTTAAAGTAAAGGGAAAGGGGAATCTTTATGTCTTAAAATTTACCTAATTTAATTAATTTAAATCATCCATGCTTGTTTAATGATTAGATCATACCATTATGCAGGATATTCTATAATTTATGAGTATTAAGTAATTAAAATAGTCTTTAAAGCTATATATTTTATCCCAAACGCTGCATGCATATAGGCACACTCATTTTTATATTATATATTCGTGCTTCTCTTATCCAGAGGTATCGCAAAGTCGAACTCCATTATTCTCTCAAAGTCCAAGAACCAGGCTCTTAACCCCCCTGGGGACTTTTTTGGTTGTATGTGCGTGCTTTATATGGGGATCGCTCTGGAAAAACCAGCCCAATAAATCCATAGCCGACTGCTCTTCGTTCATAAACCGATCCTGCCAACAACTGCAGAGTTACATTGGTATTTTTCTCTTCAAATGAATTCCATGAAGCACATGTTCGAATCCGTGACTGGATCACATCAAATATGCCGCCATGTACGCCCGCCTTTTGTTGTATTTCTAATAAACCCATGAACATCCATAAGCTGTAATGTTGTGATTTTTGCTAAACAGATCTATGTCCACTAGTTAAAATGCGTGTCCTTGCGATGACATTATTATTAATATATACATCAGCTATCTACCCACACGTCTGTCATTTTATAAATTGAGTATTATTCACTATATTTTGTACAAATGTAATGCTTCGTTATAAAATAATAATTATCTTTCAAATCGATTAAATGCTATTTTGTTTCTTCTGGGGGTGTAGTGGTACTTCAATATTATATTTCTTAAAAGCGCTGTCTTGTACTCATCATTATAGTATACTGTATATTATTGGCATAGCCGCAACTATAAACAAAGTCACCTGTTAAATTTGATTCTTAATTTATCAACCAAATGTAATATGATTTCTCTATGACCAACTGTCATATAATATTTATGAGGCCAATGATTAATCAATGATCATACGCATTTACTTATGTTTTGTCAAATAATAAATCTTAAATATATATGTTATAACATTTCCGAATCATTGTTTTCTTTTGTTTAAATTAATTTTAATTAATAAGTTATGCTCCCACTGACTAGATGATCTCTGCTAATATATAATTAATATGAAAGTCACGATCGTTAATTGCTTCTAAATTATATTTCATGCTAAATAGTCCATCATTAAACTTAAATTATAGTCTTTTTGTGTCTCTGATGTGCAATGCCAGTGGAGAGAGATGAAATTAGATCTATATCATCGGTATTGTTGCTCATAAGTTGGTAATCTGGAAAATAGGGCAGAATTCATAAGTGTTCTTGACTTATGTATCTTGCGCATGATTGGATTCGAGGTACTTTTGCCTAGACGCTAGATCTTGTTATGTGATCATACAAAACAGACCGGTACCCTATATAATAAATTTTTCACCTGTGAAATAATAATCAGAATTCCTGTAAATATTTTCATTAAATATTTTTCTAATAAATGCTCAATTGTCTACACATGACCGTAAAACTAAAAAAGATCATTTAAAACTAAGTACAGAAAATATTTACAACTTTCTAACATGCTTCTAAATCTGATCAAAGTAAATCATTTTCCTGTGAATTTAATACCACTTTCTAGACTTATCGGATTTATTTATGCAATTTTTCTGCCAGCTATAATCTGCACTTTTTCTAACATCAACAAAACATCACATCACTTCTGCTTATATCTTATTTTTCAGAAATTTTACCAAAATCAGCCTTTCTTTTATTTTGCCGTAATATCTTATATAAAAAAAAAAAATGATGTTAAAAGTAGTTTGGATAAATTGCATTTATATTATTTTTATTAGCAAAACTATTTCTCCTATTCCAGTTCTACAATCAGATGATAATGCCTAATAAAGCATTATGCAGAGCTGTTCGATCCATATCCTCAGATTAATTTCTAGCTTAAGGCTTTCATCAATGAGAAGTTTTAGATTTGGACCTGCATTTGGATTTTTTGGATCTAATGCAGTTTCCTTCAGCAACTATTATTTATTCCTTTCTTTACTATTAAACTATCAGTCTGAAATTCAAAAATATCTTAATATTTTGAATCCAAGCTAACTTGTTTGCAATTATATAGAAACAGCAGTTTAGTATCTTTACATTTTGGTGTCCTCAGTTTTTTTAATAATTATAAACACTTATATTCCCTGGCCAAGATTAATTATAACACCAATAAAACATTGTATGATCTTGTCTCCACATTACTTTTAAGTAGCAAATCTACTTTTATTATTCTAATTTTGTTATCTTGTATAAACTTGGGTAGTCTATTGCAAGCAAATTACACAAGTTAACAAAATCAGAGAAGAAATAATTTGCTATATTTTTTCTTTAAAAAAATGAATAAATAATAAGTTTCAAACCACACCAAGTTAATTAAAATAAATCATGACCCTAAAGCATATAAATGTATGAATGGCACTGAATTGACCAGTGATAAGGCTTGCATATCACAAATGTATTTTTCTTTTACATTCAACTCACTGATACTAATTGAAACTCAGATTATTGATCTTTAATTAGTTTTATATAAGGTAATTTTATTATATAATATTGCAACTATACTATAGAATAAAATAAATAAATTGTATAAGTCATATCTTTAAAATGTCACAAAACCCTCTCCAGCATTTCCTGATGACATGAAAAAAAAAAATTCATCAAATGCCAGTCAATGAGGGTTTTTATATTTTTTTCTGGTTGAGTGCTTATGAATTATCTAGCTAAAAAAAATCCTGAGCTTAATTGGAAATACTAAATCATCTGAAATAATATACATATAAAATATTTTATAATAAATGCTTTTATTTACTGTGGACTAAAAAGCCTAAAAATAATTTTCTTCAACCACAATTGGGATTTTTATATTCAATTTGAAATAAAAGCATGGAATATCCAGAAATTAGGGAATTCGTTAATTAATTTCTGGACACTCCATGCTTTTATTTCAAATTAAATATAAAAACTCCAACTGTGGTGAAAGAAATAATTAATTTAAGACTTTTTGGATCACAGTAAAAAAAAAAAGCATTTATTATAAAATATATATATATATTATTTTTTTGTTTTTAGTATTTGGATATTTTTTACAATTATTCCAAACAATGCAATCTATAAATCACATGTATTATAAGATCATTTACAATATAAATAAAAATTCTCAGCTCTCTTGGAAGAAATAGGAGGTTTTAAATAAAGTTTAAATAAAATTTTCTATATATTCAACATTTAATAATAGATTATGGAAATAGTCCAACATATTATCACATTTACAATATAATTTCAACCAATTGGAAAGTGATTTTTAAAAAATCAACTTTTACAACAAAAGAAATTTCTTTTACTTTTTAAAAAAGGGAACTTTTACTATCAAGATTTGTTTTTATTTTAATTTTAAAGGATAGCTAAAACACTTTTTAACTGCTTTTTTTTAGAAAAATATATATATATATCCATCCTCTCGCATACATCACTGAAAAGCATCAACCTGAAATATTTCACTGTTGTTGATTTATAACATAAAAAATTTGAAGAAACTCTTGGATAAAAATATATTAAACCTCAATTTCAAAATTTTGTCTAACTAAACAAACAGAATTTCCAACTTAAATAAAAGTACTTAAAAACTCCAAATTACATCCAGATTTGAACTTCACATTCTTGTCTAATAAAGACTAGACAGAAAACGGTACAATGGCGTCCCAACACGAAACTTCGGGGAAAAAAATCATACAAAAGAAAAAAAACTTGAAACGGATTATATAACTATAAAATATATATATATTTTAATATGTCGATACAAAAACACGATTGCGGCTGATATAGGCTTTAAATCACAAGTAGTTATCGAGTAGACGGATACTGAAGAGGGGAAAAAGCATACCCTGAGTCCTTATATGCCAATATGTAACATAAGACCATCCTTTAATGCCTATCAGTCTATTGTTAACAGGGTTCCTGGAAATGGGGGAACGGATCAAGTAGCTGCGAGCCTATAAGCCTCAAAAGAATGAGTAATGCTTTTATATGCTTATGACGTGGGCTTCTTATTGTTAGTCTTATGTTTGTGTGTAAAAGACACAGGTGAATGTGGAAAAATTTCTCGACCCCGCCACGATAGATCCTAAAAACAAGAGATTTAAAGTTGCACGCCACTTATGAATAAGTCCACAAAAATATATCAGTATGCTAATACATAAAATAAAATAAAAAGTTATACTTTAAACTTATTAAGACTAAAATTTCAAATTCATATTTTATTCTTGTTTGTGGGAACGGATTGAACCGTTTTACATATATATAGCTTAAATACATTGGCATTTGGTAATATTTAAAAAAAAAAGTAAAATTTAAAAATCTTTAAAAATCGCAATGGAATTTTCTTTTTTAATTAGAGTAATTTATTTTTTTAAAACATACAATGAAAGTTATTTTCATATGAAATATTATCTGCTTAATGAAAAATAAAAGAATTGGAAAGAATAAAAGTACTTTAAGATTACTAATCAGACAAACAAAAAAGAAATTCCAAACTTAAAAGATTACAATCAGTAAAAACTTTTTAACGCTAATTAAAGATGGTGAGAATATTTTGTGAAAAAGACTTTGTAGCTAAAAATAAAAAATAATATAAAAGATTATTATCTTGTATTCTGATAAAAGAACAAAAGATAATATATGCACAGGAGTCTAAAAACTGATCGCAAGTATAAAAAGAAAATATCGGCAATCAAGGTCTTGTCTGTTTTTTTTTTTTTTTTGGCTGGTCACGGACCAAGAAAGATCCAGAACCATTTTTGCTGAAATAACTCATCAGGCAAGATTGGACGGAAGCTTTTGCCTAGACCGTTCATCATGAAGATGTCAATCCCAAAAAGCTTACATAAACTATTCATATCTAAATTTGTGATTAAAAATGTTGGCCAACTAACGTTAACTATAAGCTTATAATAACAATAGAGACATTTGCTGTTCTACTCCCTGATGAACTGTTCTAATTATTCAAATGTGGACTATTTGGAATTTATTAATCATTTAACGTTAATATCTGGATTAGCATATATATGTTTTCCAATTCCATTTAATAATTTATCTTTTAAATATTTTAATTTGTTAGAGTAAAATATTTCTAATATCAACTTTTAATTGTGCGTTATTAATGTTGAGAAATGCGTAAGTTATCTTTGCCAATATGCTTAATTATTAATTAAGCCCGGGGAAAAATATTCTCTGAAAATAAATTAAGTTATGGGAATTCATAATCCTGATCTTTTTAATTATTTCTTTTGAAATTATGGAATACAGGGAAGTTGTGATGCTGTGATGTGATGCACTGTGACTTCTTATACAGAGTCAGACTTCTTATACAGAATCAGGAATCTTTCAGCAACTATGTCCAGAGAAACCTGTTACCCACTTTATCTTGCCTTTCCATTCTCCACTCTAAGTTTTCCCATATCCTGCTCAATCCCACTTCCACAACAACTCCATGACCTTCATATCAAAATCTCCCCTAATTTTTTCCCAAACCCAGCATAAAAACCAATAACCAACTTTCTGTATAATTATTTTGTTTATATTTATTTTTCCATAACTTCATTATTTGTACCCTTTGTTTGAATTAAAAGATGCCTAATATTTTCTATGCCTTCCTCACATAACTTGCAGACTAAATCACCCATATGTTTCCACTGATGTGTATATTCCCTTGTTGCTAAAAATCGCGTTCGAGCCTTAAACAGTAAACTACTTTTCTTGCTATTATCAAAAATTAATTCGCACCCAATGTTGTTTACTTCTATATATATTTAAACTCTTTTTACTCTCCATATTAGTTCTCCATCTCTCCAACTCCCTATTTTTTATTAATGCATCTATTCTGCTATCCCATTCCTTACCACTATAACACTCAACAATCCTCCTAACATAATCATCCCACCTTTTGTACAAGTATACTGACATATATTCTTTATCCAAATCTTCTGCATACCATATTACCTTTCTCACCCATCTTGTTGTCTGCCCTTTACTCATAACCCAATTAAATACTATTTTAGCTATTCTTTTATTATCCATAAACTGCAATCTACCGACATTTTCATTTTGCTGTTTGCATCTTTCATATAAAAACTTGACCATCCCATTTCTCCTTGAAAATGCCTCCTTTGCTGTCTACACACCGGCATCTAATGCATGTCTTCCAACTTCCCTTTGTACTTCTACTAAATAATCTAATACCTCCTTACTAACACACAACACATCATTGCCATATGTTAATCCTGCTACTACCATTCCCTTCCATACAAATCTAGCTACATCATATTTATTATATGAAAACTGTAATTTCTTAAACAATCCTTTCTTTTCTTTGCTTCATTTATTAATTTTTTCTCCCATTCATCCAAGAAATTTTTCTGATTACTTAAGATGATTCCAAATAACTATATCTATTCACCAGACTTAACTTTACCCAATAAAAATTCTTCGTCTTCTCTTTCCCCAGTATTGACCATCATTATATTGGATTTTTCTTCACTAAATTTAATCCCCATCTCTTTACCCACCCTTGCGCATGTTCTCAGCATAACTTCCATATCTTCTCTTCTTTTGTTCATTTCATATGTCAAATGCATTGACCAGGAAGCTGACCTGGACCAGCTGCTTGTGGACCAGCTGCTTGGAAAGCAGCTATGCTAACCACTAGGTCACCAACGTCTGACAAATAAAAGACCAGACAAAGTATATACTCCCTTGCCACCTATTATCGGTATCTCTATTGCTCTCTCTTTCATTCAAATACAATAATAACAAAATAGGTGGCATAGGGCAGCCTTGCCTTAGTCCCACCCCATTTTTAACTGATTCTATATCCCCTAATTGATATGCATAGTAATTATTTTCATATAATTTCTTAATAACATGCACTAAAGCTTCACCATTCCCAAATTTTCTTAACTTACCCATAATCTATTTCTATTTATTTTATCATATGCTTTCTCTATATCTATAAAACTCATATATAACTGACTACCTGAATTCCTACTCATATCCATAAGTTGTGTAACTACAAATAAATTATCTCCTATACACACCTATCTGTTCTAAAACCTCCTTACATTTCTCCCACTACATTATTTCCTTCCATCCATTTTGCAATCTTTCCAGCCACCATATATGAGAAAACTTTATATAAAACTGATGTTACCGCTCTCGGTCTATAATTGTTTAACTTTCTATGATCCTTACCCTTTCCTTTAAATAATAATCTTACTTTTGTATTATTCCAACTACCCGGAAAAACTCTCTTCTGTGCCATCTTAGCTTTACTTTTGCTCTATGCCCTAAATTCATTACCATCTCTGCTGCCCATCCATCTAAACCTCTTGCCTTTCCACTTCAATTTCTTCTCTGCCTCATTCAGTTCATTTTTTGTAAACCTAATATTCCCATTACTATATGTTTTCATGTTTTCTATCACTCTGTCTTTCACATTTAACATCTTTTCTATATCCATTACATATCTATTTAAGATTCTCTAATTCTTCGCTAGAGCTACACTTTATTCCCTCATCATCTAGTAATATCTCTCTCCCCCACATTTCTCCTTTTAATGTAATTCCAAATTTTTTTACTCCCATCTCTTCCACTTTAATTAATATCCTCCAACAATTTACTATTCAATTTTATTCTCTCTATAATTATCTATTTTAGCCATTTTCTTTTCAACAATTTACTATTCAATTTTATTCTCTCTATAATTATCTATTTTAGCCATTTTCTTTTCTAAGTACTTTTCCCATTTAGCATTAATATCTTTTTCACTTTCTTTGTTCTCAATAGCACATTTATATTCTCTGCATGCTTCTTTCCTCTCTTTTATACTTTTACTAACTCTCATTTTTTTATTACTTTTATTCTCTGAATATTCTCACCTAAAACCCTATTTACCACTTTTTCTATTTCATCACACCAGTCCTTATATTCATTCCCAACCAACTCTTCCATGATTTCTTCAACTTGTACTTTATACTCTTCCATCTTATTCTTATCATTCACTCTCCATCCATATCTTTCACTATTGTTTCTACTTTTATTTCTATTCTCTATCACATTACTAACCATTTCTATTACAAAGAAGTTATGATCACTATTACATACTCTCTTTTCATTATCAAACATCTTAATTTTCTGTACTTTATTCATTCCCTGTTTCTCTACTAATACATAATCTATTGTTTGGAATATATTATTTCTAGACCAGGTGTATTGTCCCTCATAAATATTTGATAAATTTCCAATGCTCAATTCACTTTCTAACAAAATTTCTTCAAAAGCTGTCCATTCTTATTATCTACATCATCAATTTCTTCAATATGCCCATTCATATCCCCTATAAGCATTATTCTCTTCCCCTTTTCTTTAAAAACTCTGTATATCTTTAACTTGGCATTCATATATGCTATTGTTCCACTCCATTATAGTTTGACTATCTCCAGTAGATATATAAACTATAGCCACCATCCATTCGTCTTCCTAACATCTCAAACCACAAATGTTCTTGACATTTAACAGTATTTAAATATTTTTTTGATATAACACCTATACCACCACCCATTTTTTCTTTTTTCTATTTATACCCTGCCATAGCAAATCTTCTAGAATAGGTTCTTCTCTTAGATGTATTTCCACTATTGCTAATACCACAAGTTTTTCATTTTCAATTGTTTTGTTTAATTCCAGCCGCTTTTCTAGTCTCCTATCACCTTGTATATTCAAATACACAATTTTAATCAATTTCTTCTTTCCTAATTACTCTTTATAAATTCTTTTTGATTCTTTCTTCTCCATTACATTTATAAATAACTTGCTTACCAATAATTTTACAGACCCATTCCCTCTCCACATATACACATATCTAAATCAACTACCCTTTATTTCTTACATCCCATCCATTCTTTTTTTTTGATAATATTGCAATTTAAAACTCCACCTTTCTTTATAAGCTTCCAGAATTATAACTTCATTTCCTTGTTTTCCTAATTGCAATCCGTCTTTACTATATAATTCCCTCTTTCCAATAAACCAATCCCACATATCCACAAACATAACATCATTTCTCTCACAATTTTTTCAATCTCTTATTTATAGATCATGCCCTGTCTAATAAATACCTAGTCAAATCTTGGCAACAATCCAACTATCCCTACTCTTCATTTAATCTCAATCAAATTCCTAATCAATTCTATCTACTCATCCATTATTCTCTCTGATGGCTCTGACAAATTATTAGTCCCTACCATAACATACACATCCCTACTACCTTGCTTTTTTTATTTTATCTATAACACCCCTAATTCTAGTTTCAGACAAATATACTCTTACATACCTGCTTCTATTTTCCCTTGCAATTATATACCCAATCTCTCTAATTAATGAATCTCCTATCAATACTGTCTCATAGTCTACTTTCTCTGCTCCATCCATAACATTTTCTACCACCTTCTGGACCATCTTATCTACTTCCTTATCATTCCTACTCAATAATTCCTTTATCTGCTCAGGCTTCGTCTCTAATGATTTTAATTTTGTTTCTACATCCTTCACTTCTTCTAACTTACTTATTCTTTGGCTAACCATCTCCATCATACTACTAATTTATCCACCCATATCTCCCGACACTCCGCTAAAACCATACTCTGTCCTATCTTCCTCAACTATATTTTGCTCCCTTTACCCTGACTTTCTCTTTAGACTATCTACATTTAGAAACCACTTTCTCACCTCTTTTTATCACATTTATACACTGTCTACATAACCATAAACCTGTTACATCTTTCCTAATCTTATTCAAACATTTCAAGTGATAAACCTCATCCCACATAGTACACTCTACCAGAGCACACCTAGTTTATTTCTGCGGATTATATATGCATTATGGGATACAAATGCAATACATATTCCTTATTCTCCAAGTCACCTACTCTATATTTGACTTTGTACTTTCTCTTCTATTCTTCAAATCCCCTTGTATGGAAGGATAAAAACTTTACTTTCTTTCAAAACCCGTCAATCTATAACCGCATGTTTTCTGACCTTAGGCCTCCAAAACGTATCTTTTTTCCTCAAATAAATCACTGATCTTAAATTTAAAAAAAAAAATCTTTAGTAGCAAGCTTACTAAAAACCAACTAATCTTACATACAACTTTGTTATAAATATCCTTACACTACCACATATTCAACAAAATAATTTTTTTTTTTAACTTTTATATATAAAATGGTGAACAAAAAACTTTCTACTTTAAAAATTCCTGATCTTTCAAATTTCTATTAATTCACACTCTCTTGATCACAATCTTTATATCGATGGATGATTAATTGTATACGCATGAAACAAATAGCAATAATATACTATAATATAATATACTTAACTTTGATTGTTAAACAGCGAACTACAGCACCCTCTTTTATAAATTAAAACTAACTTTATGGGCAATTCCAATTGTAATACTAAGTAACATTAGGTTCAGTTAATCAGAAAATATAGCTATGTATGAACAAAATATTTTTTGTTCATAGCTTGATTAACTCATGCATTCTAGTGCATAATAGAAGGCCTAACCAAAAGTGAAAAACGTTACAATATATAAGCTATTTTCTTTATCACCTTTCATAAATATCAGTATTATGATGGCATTCCTCCAATTATTTGGTACATCTTTTATCACGTAGATCAAAGGTAGGCAAAATGTTGATCGTAGTCCAACAGCAGGTTACCAAAAAAATTTTTAAGTGACCACCTGAATTAAAAAAAATATAGCTATATCTAAAATAACTAGATTTTTCATGCACCTTACCATAGGTAAGAATCAGCTCTTCATAATTAAGGCAGCACGTGCAGTCAGGACCTTGCCAATGAATGGGTCAGATAACACATATGCCTTCATTAAAAATGCTCAAAGATGTATACATCAACTACAAAATTCATCAGCTTGAATGTGTTCACTGCACAATGCAAAGATATTACCAAAAGCATTGAATATGTTCAGTCAGTAACCAATAACTGTGTTTTTGTTGTGACAAGTGTACAGATTTTAATTATTTTTTTCACGAAAAAAAATATTTTATCAGATTTTAAAACTAAAACAATTGCAAAGAAAAGACATACAATTTTAATACAGAATACAAAGAATACTTTTTCTTCCCAATGGTTGAAAGCAAAAAAGTGTTATACATGTCATGCAAGTTTTGATAAAGATTTTCCATTAAAAAGCAAATTACACGTATAAAAATGAAAAGAATTTAAGTCACAATTAACCAGCCAACAATCATATTTTATTAAACCCTTTATTCAATTCAGAGTTCTGTAATAGTTGCATCATTACATGAATTATAACAAAATATAAATCGTAGATGAAAAAATGACAAAAGCATTTCTAGAAGCCATCAATTCATTATTTGATTCATTCAACAACAAAAATGAAATTATTTCCGTAATTAAAGACATACAACTTTCCTATAGAATTGTCACTCATCATACAAAAATAAATTATAACCTGGTTGAACAACTAACCAAAGATATGACTAACTGTGTATGTTTTTTCTTGCAATCTGATGAATCTCCTGACATACTTGATATTCCTCAGCTTTGTATTTTTATAAGAATGGTTTTTAAGAATATGAATGCAATAGAAGAATTATTAACAATATTACCTTTAAAAAAAAATATTTTGAAGATATATAAATTTTCAAAAAATATATAAAGGAGAAAAAATTCCAATTTATAAAGCTGTATCAATAGCAACTGATGATACACCATTAATGACCAGAACAATCAATGGATTTTTAACTACAAGTACCAGATGATGATTCCCCAAATTTCCTTTTGTATCATCACATTATTCATCAACAGATCCTCTGTTGTAAAATACTAAATATGTATCATATTATGGGGATCTGCATGGAAATTGTAAACTCCATTAGAGGCAGAAATTTTCAGAAAAGAATATTTGGGGCATAATTAGAAAACAATGAATCTAAGTATGGTTAACTGCTATATAATACAGATATTTGTTGGTTAGGTTTGGGAATACTTTTACAGATTCAGGCACCTATTATAAGAGTAAAAGATTTTTTAAAATCAAAGATATTAAGTGTTCACTAAATTTAGTGATGATGTTTGGTTGATGGATTTAGTTTTAGTTATCGACATAATTAAACATTTTAACAGTGAATTTACATAAGCAAGGAAGAAACAAAACAATAGCTGAGTATGTTAATACTTTTAAAGCAGGTTAAAGATGTCATCTATCCAGTTGATCAAAGTTAAGAAATTTCAAAAATATTTCTGATCAAAAAATGGATGTACATTCAACAAATATATTCACTCTCAATTTGAGAGACCATTTCCAAGAATTTCCTAGACTACAGTCAATAATTAGCTGAATAAGTCATTCATTTGGCAATATAGATGTAGACAAGATTGAAAATATCTTTTTTTTATCTGTGAAGTCAGCTTCTGCAAAATATAATTTTAAAAACACATATCAAGGCTAAAAATCAATTTTGGAGTCTAATGGATAAAGTAAAGTATCCAAATTTTAAAAAAAAGTTGTAGTTAATTTAACATTGTTTTTTGGCTCTATCTACCTATGCAAGTATACATTTGACAATTGATATAACTAAGTCAAAATCCGATTTCCCTTTCACAGATCATTTAGAATCCAATTTAGTAATTATATAGCCAGATATTCAAAATTAGTGGACAACATGCAGAATCAATCTTCAACCAATTAATAAATTTTCATGGTTCTACTTGGAATTTATATTTTATATTGATTTTTGCTGTATATTGAACTTTTTGATAAAATTAAAATTATTTGTGTTGACATTATTTATAATTGTTATTATGATACTGTAATATATAGGGTAGCCCAAATGCTGAAAAAATCTTCCCAATATTGATGCAGACATTTGATATATAATTTTGCTAGCAAATTTTTCTATTTCTTCACCTGCTTCTTTTAAAATATCAATAATAATTCCATCACTTCCTTAAGTTTTTCCCTTCTTCATAAGTTTAAACGCTCATTTCACTTCATTTAAAATGCTTGCTAATTCAGAAGATCCAGTTCCTTGTAAAACTTTTTCAAACATTCATATCATCCTCTTTTTAATATGAGTTGCATCTTTTTTTTCTTATTGCTGAAACCACTCTTCTCATACC
Organism: Epiperipatus broadwayi; assembly: GCA_028023455.1. NCBI lineage: Eukaryota > Metazoa > Onychophora > Udeonychophora > Euonychophora > Peripatidae > Epiperipatus > Epiperipatus broadwayi. The sequence goes on along the minus strand of JAQFVV010012393.1, from coordinate 1,857,395 downwards.
AAGATATTTTATATTTTAAAAATTTTTCTTTCTCTTCTATAGCTTTCCTTGTTAATTCAGTTATATTTTCCTATATTATTATCTCTTTTCAGCATCACTTTACAGAACTTCAGATATTCACTTCTTTAAACCAATTAAGACATCACATGATCCCAGCTTACACAATACTATCTGATAGCAATTAGTTTCTCTCACTTATGACCCCTAGGGTAAAACTTTAGTAATCAACAGATGTCAGATGATAATGCTTAATAATTCCTATCCAGTGCATTAGATTAAAAAAATCCAAGTACATGAGTCTCAGATACAAAAGCTTCTCTATAATGAAAGCCATAAACTAGAAACTAGTCTGGTAATATTGGATAAGACAGCACTCGATTGGGATTAAACATCGCCACCTAGTATCTCTTAATTACTAAACCTTCACTAGGTGACATAACTGCAGTGAGAGAAAACAGAATTACTATTGGTTATTTTTTATGTCTTCTTTATATACGGTTGTTTCAATTGAAAAGTTACTATGAATTATCTTTTGCACCAGATATTTTCATTGCAGTTCTAAACAGAATAAGTTATCTTCTTATTGATCTCAGTTAAGATTGAATCATTTTAAGTCTGTCAATACTTCAAAATGATCAGCAAGTTCTAATTTAAATTCATTGGAATGGTTCTAAATATCAACTGTTATGTCTTTTTTAATAGTTTTCATGTATCTAGTTTTACATTCACATGAATCTTAAATCTCACTAATCGATGACCAATTTGAATAATCATTTCTTGTGTTAAATCTATTAAAAATATTTCAATATTGAAATACTTATTTTCTTTTAGTCAAAATATAATCCCAATCCTGCTATACCTTTATTGGATGGTTCCATGCCTATTTTACATTAAATATTTTTCTCAAAGAAAAAAATCATAATATATATTTTTTCTTTTTCTGTAAATTTCACTTTGTCTGTGTCCTCATTTAACATTTTTATGTGTCATTCATTTTTCAATTCTAGCATTAAAATCTCAGAATACAATTTTAAAAGATTATTTGGTGTGATCAAAAGCATTTTGTGCTACAATATAAAAAATCTATTTCTTTATCACAATATGAATTTGTCAAGGCATAAATCTGAATTATCCACATTAGAGATAACTTCCATTAAATTGAAAAATAATTTTGCCACTCCAATTTACCACCAATCTCTATGATGTTATTTTCTACTTTTTATTTATAAAGAATCCTTCCCCATTTGTGCATCTGATGTTTGTGCCTTTGTAGTACATAAAATTACAGACCTAACGAGCTTCTATCATTTCATTATAAAATCTTTACCAAGATGTTTTACAACCTGTCTATAACAAACTTTGAACTCAAACCAACCAAAAAAAAAGATGAACTTGATTTTAACTTAATAAATCACATCCAAGTATTGAGATTACAGAAAGCACCAATATGAACTGCTAATCGGCTTTAAATTTGTAATTATGAAAAGGCATGTAATTCTATAAGCATTTCTATAATAATTAAAACTTTGGAACATCAAAATATAGATCCAGGGTACTGTCATTCTGAAAAATATTTATCAAAATGCAACTACAGTGACTAGATTATATGATGACATTAATAAGGTTAACATTGATAAGGATGCACGACAGTTATTTCAGATTAACTTTGATAAGGATGTAAGACAGTAATTCCCTATTTCAAAAATTTTTTTCATCAGCTTTACAAAAAATATTTTGTAAATATTAATTCTTATTAAGCGCAATGTCTAAAAGAATAAAAATACATGAAGATTATTTAAACCATAGACCTTGCAGATGATGTATTTGTTTTTGCAAATAATGCTTCAAACTTCAAAAAATATTGCAAGAGTTATTAGATGAAAATTAAAAAAAAATAGGATTAAAGATAAATGCCAAAAATATTCAGTGGATTTTCTCAGAAAAAAATACTGATAATCACAAATTAACTGTTGATACTTGCAAATTCCTTGATAAGAATTATTAATATAGATGGAAATATAATGGATGAAATTAATCATAGAATTAAATTTGGATGAAATGCTTTTGGTAGGAATAACTAAATATTAAAATATGTACTGGAAAAGAAAAACTTTTAATAGATATGGTTTATCAGTTCTTATTTATGGATCAGAGATTTGGACACAACAGAATTGAGCAATAGTTTCAGGTGGCTCAATGAAGTATGGAGAGGTATTCTACAGTAATAAGAGATCAAAAAAGAAATACTTAGGTGAGAGAACAAATATGTATCATTGATATCATTGAAAGAATTAAGACTAAAATGGAACTGAGTTGGACATATTGCTAGAAGAGATAATAGCTGGGTAGATGAAATCTTAAAACTGATCCCAAGAGATAACAGATCTATAAAGAGCTCACATATAAAATGGATGGGTGAAATAAGGATTTTTGTTAGTGTGATGTAGAGAAAAATGGCTATATATTAGAGAAACTGGATTGAACTTAAAGAGCCATTCATCCTACAATGAAAATGATTACATAAATGATAACTTTCCTGTATTACTAATGGAAGTTTTCTAATATTATTTGCTTTACTATTCACATACATTATATTCATGATCAGACCTTATTTGAAGAGAAATTAAATTGATATTCAAACAGAATAAACTCATTAAATATGTGGAAATTTTATTTTAATTTTAGAAAAATCAGAATAGACGATTTATGATTTGCACTGTCAATTATCATTTGTGATTTTTCTAAAATAAAAATAACAAAAATTTCCACATATTTTAAGAATTTCATCTGGAAAAAAAATTATTAAAATTATAATAAAACAATACTTGTACATTTAAAACATAATCCAGCATTCATATATTAATAATTCAAAACAGTGGAGTTTTAACTTGCTGAAAAAGTTGTGATAACATCAACCCATTATTCTCATCTACGCCCGATTACTTTGACTTTCTGAATCAATGCCATATTACCTATTCGGTATATAAAATGTATATAAGGCATAATCTTCATTGATAATCCTCCCATCATTTCATGAATCACTCGTAACTTTTATTAATAATGTACTTCAATATAACTGCCCAAATATGAACTTTAAATATCCACCGCAATCGTTCGACTGCATTATAGAGAATGTAATATGCTTTAGGCGATTTATAGTACTTTTATTATCAAATACCTTCCAAAAATTATCACTAAATATGATGCTGACATATTAATCTTCGAAACAATCTTTTCAAACTACTATATATAATATATAGAGGCATTTTGAGTTATCCAAATTAGTATAACCCAATTTAATTATCAAATATTAAAACTGGGCTATATTCATTTTAAATTAAATATTACAATAATATTGATATTAGAAAATTAACATGTACAATAAAAGCTATGTGAAATATAAATTTTATAATAAAATGCAAATGTTTTATCATAAATATTTTTGTATTTGTAATAATCAATTATATTTTTATACGTTTTTAAGATTGATAACTAAATTAATTAAAAATATTTTTAATTGCAATTTCATAGTTACTTACTAATGAGAACTTTGCCAAAAATTCCCAGCCATTACAACTTTATATCCATAGGATGTTTTTTTTTAATTATATACAGTAAATTAAAAGAAACATTCTACTACAAAGGAGTACAATGCAAATCAAAATGAAAAACAAAAATGGCGGGCAGCAACCTCGTTCTGGATTTTCTGCCCCCCCAACCCAATTACAGTAAAATTATTAAAATAACATCTTTCTGTCATATAATAATAATAAACAACTATTTCTATTTACGCAAAAGTATTTGTGTGTGTGTGTATAAATTTTTATTTTAATGATTATTATATCTTAACTCTGTATAACACCCTGTGTGATTTGGTGCAGATAAACGGAGATTATTGTAGTAGGCAAAAATATGAACAGACATAGAAAAGACAATTTAGATACTGGAACAAGATATTAGGACAAGAAAAGCAAATATTGATTCATTAGAATGAAATGTGAAACGGCATGAATTTATAGAAGATTTATACAGAAGAAACGAATAGAAAACTGAAGATTGAGGAATTTAAAGAGGATCATAGCATTGGGGAACAAAATTTTTGTTGCATCCACAAAATTTTCTATTTAGGTTTTCTATTTAATATTTTAAATAGTGTTTATATGGTTTTGTGAATTTCATAATTTATGTTTGTTTCAGTTATTATTATTTGTTATTGTATTTTTATTTTGTATTTTTTATTATTTGTTTGTATGTCTAATAAAGTAGAGTCTTTAAAGGCTCAGTAAATTTTCTGAAGTCTTGTAGGCTTTGTAATGTTTTTCCTAATTCATGTAATATTAGTATTATTTTCTAATTGTGATTTATTTTAAACTTTAAAAAAATTATTTTAAAACAATTTATTATGCAGATTATGGGTAGTTTATCTAATTTAATTGATGAATTTGAAATGATTAGAAGAGGTTTAGACTTTAGGAGTAATTTTAATCATTCAATTTTGAATTCTTTTTTGTATTAATGATCAAAAATTAATTTTGAATTCTTTTTTTAAAGTAATTTAGGAGCAAATGTGAAATCACTCATTATAATAAATATTTTTAAAAATTCAATTGATTGTCTGGAAGAAGAAAAAAAGTTTTGTTAAACAAAAAGAGTGTAAATAGGGGTGTTTTAAAAAAAAGACCTGTTGTTTCTTCTGTTTTAAATTTGTCCAATTATGTTTTGAATTTATCTGATTTGGCTATTTTAGGTAAAGGTCCTGGTTTAGCTTCTTTTACTAATAAATTTGGTAAAGATCCTGGTTTAGCTCCTTTTACTAATAAAAATTTAGTTTTTGATTTTATTTCTGCTATGAATATTTCTGATGACAATAAAGTGTCTTTTTTTTTTTTTTAAGTGTCAGCATCGGCCGGGATACGAACCCACAACCCGGGCAACTGCCTGCAAGTGCAACTTAAAAGAGAATAATTTCTTTTTGTCCCTAAGCAAATTAGTTTTTTAAAAAAAGATTGAAAGTCAATGATGTTATTTTGTTAAAAGAAGATAAAAGTGGCTGGTTTGTATTGTTAAATAATATTGATTTTGAAAGTAAAGTTTTTTAGAATTAAATAGTGGAAAGTATGCTATTTTTGATTCTGATCCTGGTAAAAAATAAAATGTAAATTGATTAAAATTAAGAAGATTATGGAAAATAAAAAAGGTTTTTAATAGAGCTACTTATTTAAGTTGTTATCCTAGTGATTATGTGGCTCCAAAAGTTTTCTTTAATTTGAATTCTCATATAAAACAGGCGAGGTGGTCATGTGATGTTTATTGGCTTAATTCTCATATAGTTTTCCTATAAGATGTATTTTTGATTTTATAGGAGGAATTGTTGATAAAATATCAAAATTTTTAATAAGGTTTTTTAAAGACTATATTAAATTAGGTCAATTGGGTGTTTTTTCTTCTTTTGCACTTTTAATAAAATAAATGTTTTTGTTTTGAATGATAATTGTGTTTTTGGTAGTTTAGATATTGAAAATATGTATCAATCAGTTGATAGATTAAAAAGTATTGGTGTTTTTCTTTTAATTTTGGAAAAAATTGAATGTTTTTCTGCAGATAAGATTAAGATTATTCATGATTTGCTATTGCTGTTAGAGGATTCAATGTATTTTATGTGTAATGATGTTTTTATTGATTTTTTGGAATGTAGTGTTATTAATCAATTTTCTGTTGTTTTTTTTAAATTATTTGTTAGGTATGTTGATGATTGTTTGTTATTCAGAAAGAAAAATTAGAGAAGTTTTTAGATGGATTGAATGCTTTTGATTCTAGTATTAATTTTTCTATTGAGGGTGGTAGTTTTGATTTTGTAAAATTAAAATGTTTGGATGTTAAGTGTTGAGAAGGTTGATAATGTTTATTTTTGTAGTCATTTTATAAAACCTAAAAATTTTGAGATATGATTAAGCCTGATGGTTATCAGCTTTCTACACATAAAAAAATATATGAATTTTTGTTGTAGGAATAGAAGGCTTAATAACTTTAGTAACAATGCTGGTATTCAAAAAGGTCAATTTGCTGCTGATAATGTACAATTTGGTTATAATCACGAATTTATTACAAGTGTTGTATTTAAACAAAGGCAAAACTCTCCATACAGTAGTGCCACCCTGTGCTAAACAGAGTAATCAATGGATGCCAGAAGGCCTTGCATAAAATACCAATCTAGTGCCTACTCATCCAATATCCCCAGACTAGTTTCTGGCTTGTGGCCATCAGTGAGGAGCCTTGAATCTGAGAGCACTGCACCTAGATCTTAGGATCTAATGCAACCCTCTAGCAGCCACCTTTTAACTGCCTAATAGGATAATGGTGGCTATGGTTGTTTAAGAGCCAAAGACACCAAAATGTACTGGTGCTGAATTGAGTTCAGACCCTTATGACTATATAAGCTATTGAGCTTAGATTGAAAATATTTTTGTGTTTCAAATTTCATTCTCAGTTTTGTAGTAAAGTGGAGTTAAAAGGTGGCTGCTAGAGGGTTGTATTAGATCCTAAAATCTAGGTGCAGTGCTCTCGGATCCAAGACTCCTCACTGATGATGGCCACAAGCCAGAAACTAGTCTGGGGATATTGGATGAGTAGGCACTAGATAGGGATTTTATGCACAGGCCTTCTGGCATCCATTGATTACTCTGTTTAGCACAGGGTGGTACTACTGTATGGAGAGTTTTGCCTTTGTTTACAACAATTTATGTGCTAGTATGAGATGTGATCATGTGATGTTTGGTGGTTTAATGCCAGTTCTGCCTAATAGGATAATGATGGCTATGGTTGTTTAAGAGCCAAAGACACCAAAATGTATGGGTGCTGAATTGAGTTCAGACCCATATGACTATATAAGCTATTGAGCTTAGATTGAAAATATTTTTGTGTTTTCAATTTCATTCTCATAGTTTTGTAGTAAAGTGGAGTTAAAAGGTGGCTGCTAGAGGGTTGCATTAGATCCTAAGATCTAGGTGCAGTGCTCTCAGATCCGAGGCTCCTCACTAATGGTGGCCACAAGCCAGAAACTAGTCTGGGGATATTGGATGAGTAGGCACTAGGTAGGGATTTTATGCACAGGCCTTCTGCCATCCATTGATTACTCTGTTTAGCACAGGGTGGTACTACTGTATGGAGAGTTTTGCCTTTGTTTACAACAATTTATGTGCTAGTATGAGATGTGATCATGTGATGTTTGGTGGTTTAATGCCAGTCCTGCCTAATAGGATAATGATGGCTATGGTTGTTTAAGAGCCAAAGACACCAAAATGTATGGGTGCTGAATTGAGTTCAGATCCATATGACTATATAAGCTATTGAGCTTAGATTGAAAATATTTTTGTGTTTTCATTCTCATAGTTTTGTAGTAAAGTGGAGTTAAAAGATGGCTGCTAGAGGGTTGCATTAGATCCTAAGATCTAGGTGTAGTGCTCTCAGATCCAAGGCTCCTCACTGACGATGGCCACAAGCCAGAAACTAGTCTGGGGATATTGGATGAGTAGGCACTAGATAGGGATTTTATGCACAGGCCTTCTGGCATCTATTGATTACTCTGTTTAGCACAGGGTGGCACTACTGTATGGAGAATTTTGCCTTTGTTTACAACAATTTATGTGCTAGTATGAGATGTGATCAGGTGATGTTTAAGCGTTGTGTTTAATAATATTTACAATCAAGACCCTAATAGAAAAAATGTTATGGTTAGTAATGATAAAGAGTTTATATCTTTACCATTTAAATCATCAATTTATAATTTGGTTTATAAGAATAGTCATTTGTTAGGAGGAATAAAAGTTGCATGGAAGAAAAGTTCTGATTTGAATTCTTTATTGAATGTTTCAAAACAGTCGATTGATAGTAAATGTATTCCCGATATTATTTATAAGATTCCTTATAGTTGTAGTAAGATTTATATAGGTCAGCGTAAATTTAGCCTTAATGAAAGGATTAAAGTTCATATATGTAGAGTTAAATTTAGATATCATAACTCAGCTTTATATATGCATGTATTGAATATAGGTCATAAAATATTTGATAATGCAATGGTTATTTTTTATGAAAAGAATGAATTAAAGAGAAAATGAAACTTTAATAAAAAACTTCTTGAATCTGAGGCTATCAATCTTAATGAAGTTATAAAGGGAAGTTGGTTTTTAAATGAATTATGGGAAGGTTTGTTTGTTTTGTATATATATGTTGTTGATTTTTCACTTGAGAAGAACTATTTGTTTAGTAGATGAAACCATGGGCATATAAGGATTTCAGTAAAGCTTGGATTTTTATCTAGTATTGTATTGTTTTATGGTTCTGTATTTTATATTGAGTAATAAATTCTTGAGACTAAATAAGCAAATAGTAATAGATTTTATTGATATAGAAAAAGGTATTTGGCAATGTAGAATGAAATAATGTTTAGAGCATTAGGGAATGTGAAAATAGATTTCAATGAATGAAGATTAATATTAATAGTTGTACAAGAATCAACTTCCATTGTAGTAAAGGAAAAAAATGGGCTTAAAATAAACAGAGATAGGCTTAAAATAAACAGAGATGCAAGACAATTGTGATTTATCAACTTTCCTCTTTGATATTTCTTTTTAAAAAACCATGAAAGAATTTAATGCTAATATAAATAGAGGATTGAAAGTAAATGTCAAACTATATTATATAATTTGCAGAATTATATGGTTTTAATAGTAAAAAATGAATTGATATATATTTGAGATCAAATGGACTGAAGGATTGTGGCAAACCCCCTATGTGAAATGTAGGGTTCCTCTAGGTAGAAGCCTGGCTAGAAAATAGCTGCTATTCTAATATATGCAATGATTAATGCATTTTTATTAACTGATCAATTTTTTTAAAATTAATGTACAATAAAAAAAATGTCTGTACAATAATTAATGGTTTTTTTTTTATATTAATTAATCAACTTTTTGAATGAATGTGGGACACATATCTTTTAATTTTATCTTGGTCCAACTATACAAAAGCATTTTTATAAACTTAAATTGAGTATTGGATGTAAATTGACATCCCCAATAGCTAAACAACACTAGTATTTACATTCCAATCAGGTAAATAAGTTTCTATGTGACAATGTTTTAATTTTTCTTAATTACATCAACTTTTTGAATTACCACATGATATAACAATGATTTTTCATTTCAAATTACTTTTATAGCCGTGGTCTATATCTTGAAAATAAAGAAGTGGCAACAGCTCATAAAAGTCAAAGTCTAATATTTTTTGAATTACTTTGGTTTTAAACATCATGTTCATTTTAGAGCACATATCTAGAGTTGATATTTCAGAGAATGGGTCTAGAAGTTATTAGAGAAAGTCTTGGAAAATAGAATATAGATTAAAAATTAATAAAATGTCAAAAATTGTAAAAAATATATAGGTAAGATATATGGAAATTAAAAAGATGTCAATTGATGACTTAAAAAAAAAGAATAGTATAAATGCTTAAACAATAGATATGAATGCTTAAAAACTAGAAGACTACTGATGAAAGATAAACCATATAATGAATTGTGAAAATGTTTTCTTATGAATAAATCAGGAATGATCTTATTGTGGAATAATCCTGAACATACTAACAATAATGGATTTGTCCAAGTAAAAAAAATGCAAATGGCTTTATTGCTCAGGAATTCATAAGAAGTTTGAGCACCAGATCTGCAAGTGCCAGAATTGTTCCTGGGACCTTCTGATCTCAAGTTGAATGATTTACGAACAATGCCAAACTGCATAAGGTATAATGCTAATGGCATTATTGCTTGGGTGTTTATAAGAATTTTGAGTGCCAGAACTGCAAGTAACAGAATCAATCTTGGGATCTTCTGATCTCTACCAACTGCACTAAACTCTGAAAGGCTTGTCCAATTATAGAGCCCTATAGATCAGATTCAATATATAATACTGCTGACCAATAAAACAATAATAATGTAAACAAGCAGCCAATGACATACAACATATAATCACATAATTAAGTCAGTAAATATCATTGTTCACTGAGGTGAGATAATTGGTTAGATTCATTTAATAAAGCATCAGACATGCAAGTAAAGTCTACTTGCCATGTTTGAAACAATAATACTATAACGGTAATACACATTGGCCATTATTTGGTTGAATCTAATCAGATACCCTTACTTTCAGAGTGAGTAGCTGCAAATGGCCAATACTATTTGTTTTCATGAGTTAAGCCAATGTAACTAGAGATATTAGATTTTATGAAGAACCATGATATTCCAGCACTTTGTTGGTTGTCCTATCAATAACTATTCATTTGTAATTTCCCCACCCATAATAATAGCAAACACTTTTAACTGATGTAAATATATTATTAATGTAAACAGATTCAATAAATATTTTGGATATTATTTTAGTTGTATTTTATTTATTTATTATTAGAAACATTATTTTTTGGCAACAATATATATGTACATAACAGAATTAGTGCAATAGAAAAGGATATATCTGCATAAATTGATTATATCTTTCTATCAGTGCTGATGTTTATTTTGAGGTGTTTGATGGTGCAGCTACTGCCATAGCCTTTTTTCACTCTTTTATGGGTATCTATAATGTTAGTTTGCTAATATGCATTTTTTTTTTGCTTAAAAGTTATTAATTAAAATTATTCGTTAAAAAAATCCAATGATGTTAATATCATACAGATAAAGCCAATAAACATCACATGATCACCATTTCTTATGCTTGCTTATAACTGTTATTAAAACAGACAAAACTCTTTATGCATATTGCCACTCAGTGCAAGCCAGAGAAATCAATGGATGCCAGAAGGCTTATGCATTAAATCCCCATCTAGAGCCTACTCATCCAATATCCCCAGACTGTTTTCTGGCTTGTGGCCTTTGTCAGTGAGGTAACCTTGGATCTGAGAGCACTGCACCTAGATCTTAGGATCTAATGCAACCCTCCAGCAGCCACCTTTTTTTCTCTACTACTTAACTACAAAACTGAGTCTTAAATTGAAAACACTATAATATTTTCAATCCAAACTCATTAGCTTATAGTTGTATATGTCTTCAGTACCTATACACTTGGTGACTTTGGTTCTTTAATAACCATAGCCACTACTTTCCTATTAGGCAGGATTAGTTTTAAGCCAATAAACATCATATGATCACCATTTCTTATGCTTGCTTATAACTTATTAAAACAGGCAAAACTCTATGTATTGCCACTCAGTGCAACCCAGAGAAATCAATACAGATCTCATATAAAATTTAAATATGAAAACAAGTCAACAATGTCTTTGCATCCGATTGGTAGATTATTTGGCCTCAAGGCTATTCTGAATTTTAGTATTTTGAAAAGAGAAATTGTAATTTTCAATAATTTATTCACATATTTAAGCTTATTTATGCAATATATTTTTAAAATATTTATTTTATATCAAAAAATACTTGATAAAGTTAGATGTTCTTTAAAAATGTTTGTTCCTAGGAAGATAAGTCATAAGAAAGTACAATAAAAACAGAAAATGTTTTTGCTGCCTAACAACAATTGTTTTTCATAAATGCCATTGAAGAAATATTTTGTGAAATTTTAGTAAAGGCGTAATTTTTACTTTGAAAATATATATTCCTTTAGAATCATTTTTATTTTAAAAATGGAATTCAAATAAATATTTTATTCAATAATTTTCTATGAATAGACAAAATTATAGTTAGTAAGAAAAGAATCGTTAATGTTATGTAATCATTTTAGTACTTTATTTTTCTATTTTGCAAAGTTCAAATATTAACTTTTAAAATGTCTTTTATTTCTAAGCTTTAATAAATAATGTAAAGATATCAATATATCATATAGATTAAGGGTTTAATTTGCAAAAAATAAAATGTAAATAAAACTGAAGTTTTCACTGGGGTCTTTCAAAAAAGAGAGGAAAAGTTGATAATGAACAAGTTAAAAAAAAGGCAAATAAAAGAACTGGATAAATCCTTTGTCTGGTGGCCTACTTTAGAACCTGTTATTAAATCTAATGTCCACCAATGCTGGAGCTGTAAGATAAACCAAAAATTTTTAACAAAGGATATGATTATATGATTAATCATAGGCCTGACTAGTGTAGTAGAAAAAACACAGATGAAAATGAAGAAAAGTAATCATATACTATATACCACATTCAGTGAGACAAAAACAAATTGGTTCCAGCAACAATTATAGACAAACTACCTGCATAAATCTTAGACAGATAACACTACCAAATGCACTAAGATCAATTAAGACATAACTGTAAAGTATCATACAGCTAGAAATATTCCATCAAATCACATGTTGATGGGCCAGGTAAAATATCAAATCTACAAAAACAAGACCAGATGATAATAAAAACATATTAGAAGATGAAGTAGCAAAGCATTTTAGATGTTTACCAGCTTATAGGTATCTTTAGTTGTTGGGAAAAGAGGGATGTTATGATATAATCTTAAGCTCTCAATAATAGACAATCATAGAGCTGCAGATACAATTCAATATAACTACAGCTGACCAGTAAAATAACAATAATGTAAAAAAGCAATGAATTATATAAACTAATCAATCATAAAACTAGATAAATAAATCAGATTGTTCATAGTGAATTGATGGAGCTAGCTATAAAATGGAGATCTATTTGAAAGACAACACAAGTATAAATCAAGGTTACTATCTCCAATTCAGAACAATTATTCATAGTCTTGAATTACTTTGACAGCACCTCATATTGTCCACTATTTTCTGGAACATAATCAGCTAACTTAAACTTGGAGTGGGAATTCCCTAGTGGCAACTAGTATTGTCCTATCTATAAGGCAAGCTAATATGGCTGGAATTGTTGGATTTTATTAGGGATCATGGTAAATAATCCAATCAATTGGATGTAATTACCACCAATCTACACTTCCATCAGCTGTAATGGGAGGCTAATCCTTTAAACTGCTGTAAATATATTACAGTATTAATGTAAATAAAGGCAATAAATGTTTGTCATCTAAAAAACATTTTTCAGCAAAAATTATATATGCACTAATAAATCTAACATGAAGTGCATGAATAGATTTAAATGGAGTTAGGTTTAAAGCTAGTACAGAAATTTAAATTCTATGTGGATCAGAAATATGGAAATAACATTGAAGAGATCTTTAATCTGCAATGGTTTATAATACAGCCCAACAAAAAACTTTTTTTTTTTTTGGTATCTTGGCTTTCAGGCCTATACCTGGGATTATTTAATGCACTGATTTAGATATGGTTAAATTTATAAAATTTTAGTCTGCTCTTTTCTGCAGAATTAACGGTCAAAACAAGCTTTCTTATTCGATGGAGAAAATTATGTTTAAATCATTCATATTTATTTTGTACAGAATGACCTTTGTTTCACAACTATTTGTCTACATCCTTACTTATAATGACAGTAACATAAAAAAAGCTCAAATGATGAAATCACATTTGTTTTTTTTTATTATGTAATTATGGACAAACAATTTAAATAGTACACCACTGATTTTTCTAAACTATATAAATTTGTATTTCAAAGATTTCTCAATCTTATCTATTATAAACAATTACACATAGATTTAAATGCTATCAGTGTGCTCTTCTGTTACATAATTTGTGGTTATTCCAAATGTAATTTTATATCCAAAACATTGGATTGTAAACATAACTTTTATAATAGTTATAATCGTATAGCTGTACATACATTCTCACTCATATCATTTCATTTAGCTGTCTGAATCACCCCAATGTATTTTGCTATATTTGTGGGGAATATACACTGAAAGCAAGCAGGAAACCTATTTCTGAGTTTGTAAGAAGAGCAGATGTAGGTTATTTTGATACCAAACTTGGAAATCAATATAAGCCATGGGCTCATCATATAATATGCAAAACTTGTACAAAGCATTTCAGCCAGTGCACAAATGGAAAAAAAAAAAGCTGCTGAAATAGTTTTGAAGGGAAACAAAAAAACCTTTTGATGACTAGTATTGTTAATATCATAGACATCAACTGAAATAATTATGACAAGTGCTTTCCAGAAAACCTTACTGACTTAAGCAAAAAGCAAGATGAAAGAAAGAAAACAATCTACAAAAGTAAGATGAAATGCATACGTAAAGGGAGACTATTGTTCAAAACTTATGCGGATTGTACCAGTAAATCCCATTTTAAGAAGTGTTACAAAGAGATCTTCTTGTGTGTCAAGTGATGAAGTTTGTATCATAAATTCGTTTTTTGTACAAAATAAATAGATTTTGATATAATGCATTTTTCTTTTAAATTTTTAATGTTTCTTTCTTGCTTAAAAGATATTAATTCAAATACAGCATATACTGATAGAAGAAAACTAGTGCCTTTATTGGAATCTGCAGAACCAAATGTATCCCAAGAGGTTTAACATTTGTGTGACTAGTGTAATGATAACGTTAATATTTAGGTAGATTTCATTATAATCCAAAAATTCTTTATGCAACTTTTTTTTTTATCTACACTATCGAAAATAAATCCTAATTTCGTAAATTTCTTGTCCTTCTGGGAACTTACTACAATGTCTAAAATAAATTATCAAATCTTCATTAATTACCAAGAATTATAATTTGTTTATTTTTTTTTTATTATGAGGACCTTGATTAATTATGTTATCTGTCCTCCTCATTTAAATTTAAGAGTTAATTTTTATTTTGTGCTTTTTTTATTGCTAGTTTTAGTTTAATTAAAATTAACTTGTATGCTTAGTCTGCCATCTTGTGGTATTTTTTAAAAATATAGTTCAAATTACGTCACAGAAACATTACCTCAGCGAGCATGGAAATGTTTTGTAGGAAATGATATATTATGTCATCAGTTCAAAGTTCAGAGGCTATGCAATCCCATTCCGCTTTCCGTGGTAGATGGACTCCGACAGCATCAAATGACGTGATGCTGAACCGATATCCTAAAAAAAAAAGTAAGTTAGGGGAATTAAATCACTAAAACCATGAAATGGCAATAAAATAAAGCATTAACGAAGCGGCTCAACGGAAGCTGCAATCGTAAAACAATATGCCAAAGAGAAAGAGTATTGATGATGGTGAAAAGGAGAACGAACAGTCGATCCCTTTGCCAATTCAGACATTTCTTTGGCGACAGACAAGGTATGTTGTAATAATAAATTTAGTTATTGCTTTTATTACTTTGGATTTTATCTAAGATACCTATTTATGTTCTATTTTATTGTTTTTAATTTCAGTCCATTTATTCGACCTAAATTAGGAAAACTACATGATTCTGCATGTGTTGTAAGTATCAATTAAAATTGTTTTCCATTTTTATGTCATCCTCATAACTACGCGCCATTCAAAGTTTTAACTTTTAGAATAAATAAAGGATTAGCAACTAATTAATGTGTGTGTGAGTGGGTGGGAGGATGGATTGCCTGCAATTTCTTATTTTATCATCTTCCCTGACACATAATTATTTACATAATTAACTACTACAATCCGAATTTATAAATTAAATTCCCGTACAATTTACTTAAAGATAAACGATTTATTTAAGCATTTGTTAGCATTGTTTAATAAATTGTATTTTTATTTTTTTGACGTTATCCAATGATTTTATATATGGCGCCAGTTATCGATTAATCAAATACATTCGTTGTAATGTTTATTTCTCCGAATATTAATGCTTTTTATAATATTTTCTTTCACTTTTATTTGCAATAGTAATATGTATGCACGTTCAATTCCCTACCGTAAAGCAGATTGAAATGTGTAGGTAATGGGTAATTAAACCAATAGATAATACTTGACTCATTCTTGTTTGTTAATTATTAGCCATCCCATATAATTTAAATGATTTAAATTAATAATTGTAACACAACTTTATAATTAATTTTACTTATCAACATTCCATCATAATTGTAATGCATCAGTCCGATATAAATTTTCCAAGCAACAAATGTTTATTTTCACTAGTAAAATTTTTTTAAATTGTAGAGATTATATAACTGAAATGATTTAAAGAACACGTGTTCATTCTACCATGTTATACATCTGCGACAGAAATTTTAAACGTTCTTGTAGAAGTAAACATTTATTTGTTTATACTTGATTTTACATGTTAAATGATTTTGTTGATATTGTGAAATTCTTCAAGCATTTGAAATAATTCTTTGACCTTTTTTCTTTTTATAATGTAATTAATTTGAAAAAATAAAATAAAATATTTTAAATATTAGACATTATACAATGTAGTTACAAGATGGAATTGATAAATTAAAGTTTATAGTGTTATTTCTAAATGCTGAACTAAATTATTCACATTTTTCTTGCTATATCTCATTGACCAAATTTTCCTTTAATTTTGATTGAATCATAAAATTGTTAACAGTAGTGTTTAATCATTGAAACTGGAAAGATAATCATTTACTGTAATGACATTTGTTTGTCTATATTGTTTTTTGAAATCTTATAAACTCAGAAAAACAGTAAAATGAAGATTATGGTTGTATTTAAAAAAAAAAATCCACTTGTTATCCTATTGCAAGGAGAAATAAATTCCATTATATTAAATTGCATTGAAAAATGTGTATATGGTATTTTATTTATGTAAAATTTTTGTATTGTGAATTCATACATACATATTTTTATATATTTTTTATCATTATGCAATGAAACTTAATGAGTCAGATTATCTTTAATTTGTTGGCAAGCTATTTAAATATCAAAAAACAAAGTTTGCATTAATATTTCAGTATTTTAATTTTCACTACACCACTCTCATGCAAGGTAGGGACTGGTTTTCTAATCATGTTTAACACCTTGTAGAGCAGTGTAACCATAAACATAATTTGCATTGTTTTATTTTAGAGATTATATTAAATACAATTAGAATTTCAGTTATCGGAACTATTTATTTTTGAAATTTTAAACACAAATATTGAATTAAAACCAAAATGGTTTGATCATTTTTATTAATTCATGTCAATATAAATAAATCATGTGCACTTATTTCCCTACAATTTTTATTTTTATGCTTTCGATTATAAAACAGTCTTCTTCAGAACTGTAAAATATATAAATTAATCTGATTTGATGATAATAACCAAAGCTATGATTGGTAGGCTCTATAGTTTGGATAATTCATTGATTGTCAGATGCTAATACATTTAAATCTCCATTTTCAGAATGATTTCTAGCTTTTGTCTTAGAGCAGAGAGTTGTTCTTCTTTATATAATATAATGTAAACTAAAGATTCAAATAATATAATGACAGTCACTGGATCTTAAGATCTATGAATCTTATCTCACTTCTGTTATTTTCAATGTTCAAATTTCTTCTGAACTTCAAGCAATAGACTATCTGATATTTTATTTATTTAAATTATAATAGTTTAATGAACTACTTTTATTGATTTATTTAAAAACTTTTCAAATAAATAATTAAGAGAGTAAAATCTCTTTGATCTCAATTTGTGATTAATTATTCCTCTTTTAATTATTAATATTAATTATAAATATTTTTGTAAATACATGAAATACAATTTGTTTTTTTTTCTAATCGTTTTATGAATAGTTCATCTTCCTTCAATTTTTATTATTTATTTTTCTTATTTCAATCACTTTACAAAAACTATCTTTTTTTTTCTTTTCCTTCTAGAATATATAAGATCTCTTAAACTTTTTTGTGTTGTTTTACTAACAAGTAAATTTAATTCTCTCATTTCTTTTTTTTTATTATATATATTACTCAGTTTATGATATAAAGTTTTAATTCTAGTTCATTATATTTTTACTAACTTCCTTTTCTTTCTGAATAATTTATTATTTAATTTGTTAGATGGTTTTTATTAAAACTTCAACAATAGCTTTTACCATATCATGACTCCTTTTATGTTGATGAATTACCAATTGCAAAGAACAATCTCTCATTTTTACCTTTTAGTAATGAATTTAAATGCTTTTTATTTTTATAATGTTCTTATTTTTTCTTGCTTATTTTTTGGATTCTAGATGTTATCTGTTTTCATTAGATCCTATATGTAGTCTTAATTACTCCAAAAAGTGCATAATGTTTTGTATATAATGGTATTTTAAAGATAAATATATTATTATATAAATAAAAAAAATTGTATAACAAATACTATATTTTTTAATATATAAAGTTTTTAGCTATATATTATTGCTCTCCTTAGTATAATATATATGTCATTGGAAATTATTTCTAGTTTTTTTTTAAATTTAATATTTTAGCTTTTTTTTTCCTTTTCTTTTTTTAACTTCTATTCCTTTCTCCCTCTTCTCATATAACATACATCATACAGTAATAATGAAAAAAAAACCCCAAACTAACATAACATACTGAAAAGCCAACATTAAACTGATTTTTTTTTTCCATTTGTACTTAACATTATTTATCATTAACATAGATTTATATAAGAAGTATGTATATATATTTTTTGTAATCATATACATATGTGATATATACTATATACATAGATCTAGATATGTATTATACCAGTCAAAACATGTTTATCCATCTAACATGAATTGGAACTCACAAAATGTACTTCAAACCCAGTTAAGCCCGAGATTTAGGTCAGGGACCAAGTTGGATTCGAACCCACTCTCTAAGCCCCAGATCTAACACCTAATGAATCACCTAATAGTGATGGCACATGAGAATTAATTTTAATCCGGCCCACTAGCAAAGCGGAGAAGACAATGAGACATCTATTAACTATGACTAACCTAAAATATATATAAGCATGGCTATACTACTCAAATAAGTTAGACAATAAAAATATAGTTTAATATAACGACAAATTATGATAAATACATTTATAAATTAATTGCATACATTAGTATGTGCGTGAATGAGAAAGCGGTCTACCAAATGATAGATAATTATATATTGTCATTCACGCTATTATTTCTCATATACTCTTTATTAGCTAAACAATATATTATAAATAAGCACACATCTTTGGTGGGTCCAATATTAAGATGCCAATCGATTATTAGCAAGAATTCACATAAAATTGCTATTAATGCTTTGGATTACGGTTCTGAAACATGGTGACTAACATTATTTCGGGGAGCATTCTGAAATTCATTACAGATATAATATAAACCATTTTCATGCCATTACGGTCATGAAAATAAGTAAAATACATTTAAAAACATATTTGATTATATGATACAATACTTAATGAAAATTCTTTTAATTAGCGCTGGTAAGAAGGCTTTAATTTCCCCAAGGCAAATACTCTTAAATAGATAAATAACAAATTACGACGATGGGATTGTATAATAAAACAAATAATATTAGTAATTAATCTAACTAGTAATATTTGGCATTTATATATATTTTGAGCAGAGCACAATTTTAATATTAGAGCATTAAAACTGGGTCATGAAGCAAAAGAAATAATAATAATATGAAAAAGTTTGCGGTGCTGACATAAATAGCCTAAAAATACCAGGAAAAGTTGTGCTTCTGGACGAAAGTCGAAGTCTAAAACCCCCTTCTTAGGTAGTGCTTAGAGAAAAGTGGATAGGCATGCAGTGGATAGGCATAGCTTGTGTCAGACTTAGGGAATCACCGCAAGAGGCCTTTTTATATGAAGTAAGTGGTTCTGGGAAGGTCAACTATCCTCAGAACAAGGCTTGAGAAATAAATCTATGGATTCGAACTTGTCACAACCCCCAGATTAGATTAGAAGCACATAATATATAGATACGAAGAGTAGGCCGAATGTCAGTAACGCAGTAATGATAAATGTCACTAACGACATTGAATAAGTTTTACTGCTTTAAAATAAATGACCCTAGTTTGAATGCCATAATTTATACAGATAATACGCTATGCAGCTATATATATATATAGAGAGAGAGATTTCCCTAAATAAAATATACATTAAGATTTTACTTAGTAAAAGAAACATTAAGATTTACCCCCTTTCTTTTTCTGCTATTTAAAATAAATCAATCCTACCTGCCTTGATTTTACAATAACTGGAATATATAAGTACTGTATTTGATATTTTAAGTGTATGAAAAAAATAAAACTAACAATTATAGAAAACAACTAATCGGTCACCTTTTTCAGAATTGAATAATAACATTTATAAAATAAATGTTTCAAAGCATTAATTAGCTTGAGTTCTGGATTCACCCCAGGCAGAGAATCCAGGGTTAAACAAATAAATTTTTTGTGTACTAAAACATAAATAAAATGTTGACTTGTAAAACAATCTATTAATTTATCAAATTATACTTTATGGGGATGTTAATAATCTTAGTTCATGGAGTTTACTTAAAAGAAAGAAAAGATTTGAGAAATTCAACTCATCATATTGTTTGAGATTGACATATTAATAAGAAAAGCATATATATAATCAAGTAATAAATAAATGACCGTATCAAAGTTAAAGAAAGTTAGAGCATATGAGAGAATTAAATTTATTAAAATTATCTGAGAGCAATTTACATATTATATATTAGAAATGAAGTTAAATAATACATTAGGAGAAGTCTTTATAATAGAGTTTGAGATTAGTTAGACTAGTTTTACTTGTGGCTTGAAAATTTACCTTGCACTACTTTAAGAGTCCATATTTTAAAATCTGCTCATGCATGGCAATTAGTTCTTAAATAACAGCAAGCTTTCATTCAGCATTCCACAATTCTCCAGTCAGGCTTTTACTTCATTCTACAGGAGCGCAATATAACGGCAGTGGAAGATGACCCAACAGGGCTGAGAAGAGTGGTGGACTTACTACTACATCATTTTAAGTTTCATAGCGACATGTAGCATGTCATCAATACAGTTTTATCAATTGTAGCTAATCCTATCTGTTGGTGATTTAAAATCCAGCTATTTTATACTCTGCCCAGTTATTTCTGGAATGCTTTTAATTAGTTAGTTTTAGCTTAAAATCTAATCTCTGATCTTAAAAAATTCTTACCTTTTCTTTATTGATTGTTTTTGAAAATGCAATGTTAGATAATGTCCAAAAATAAATAGATTTGACAGAAATGTTTATAACAAAAGAAAATCTTTAATCTTAATCCCATTCCCATTTTAAATAAAAACTTTAATTAAAAACACCTTCCCCAGATTAAAACAATAGTATTTCCAACCCTTTAATTATTTTTGGACAATCAACAGTTGCATCTTCCATCTTGGATTTTGTAAAATACAGTTTAATAGGAAAAAAAATATTTTAAATAAAAAGTTGTATAAATGACATATAATAGAATATTTTAAAAAATCAATATTTTGTTAGTATTTTGCTCCTATATATATATTTGAGCCGCACCTACGTACTTTAATAAAAAGAACTAATAATTAATAAAAAGAATTAATAATAATTAAAAAAATGTTTTTGAAATGTTAAAATTTTATAACTTAGGCGCGCATCTCAAATATATACATAAAATATATATTCACGACAAAAGGAGTGGGATGGGATATAGGGTTTGAATACAGGTTAGTAGATGGAACTATGAAGCTCAATCTTAAGCTAAGATTGACTGCTTCAATATGTATACATTTCTATACATATAGAACATTATTCAAATCTGTTTTTACACATATAATTATCCTTTCATATTTAATGATCAATTATGAATAATTTGTAAATTCAAATAGCAGTCAAGTCTGTGAAATAAATTACATTAAATATAATAAAGAAAACAATTGAAAATATACAAAATATCTATATAGTTAATTAATGGTCATATAAACGTGAATGACAAATTATATAATGAATATATGTATAAGGATTTCTATAATGTTCTACCTGTATAATGTGTGTGCATACATTTGGACATTATAATTAGTATATTTCATTTATAAATAGATGTGTGTCTATATCATACACTTATAATTATTACTATAAATAATATATATATACAAATCTTAAGTTAATGACAAAATGAAATTATAAATAGAAAAAAACTTATTAATATTTGTACTTTTCTGAAGATTTGGTGTAATGTTGTTTTAGTAGCAATTGTATGTTGAACTATTTCCATCATCTCATATTAAATATTGAATATCTTTAGAAAAATTCAAATTATTTAAACTTTCCAAATACATTCAACTGTTAGTAAAACCAAACAAGCATATACATATAATTCATTAGTTTTTAGCTTGTTAGCATATTATAAATTTATAATAATATTTCTTCTTTCTTATTATTGTATAATGTGTATAACAATTATATGAGAAAAGAGGGAAGAGAAAAGATGAGAAAATGAGAAGAAAATAGAAAAATGAAAAAATGGTATACTTAAAAAATTTATATGAAGCTCTGTGTAATAATTAAAAATATTCTCCCAAAAATATCTGTTTTATTAAAGAGGGCAATAAAATGTTACTGAAAGAAACTTTTATGTATTAAAAATTACAATATTTGTTGTTGTATAATCTTTTTTTAGATTTTTTTATTTATTTACATCCATAAAACAACATAATGGATTATATTTATTTCCATTTTATAACAATTTATATGTATATCTTTCTAAGTAGTAAATTGTGTATGTAATGTTTATAATTCCCAATCATATTGTTATGTAAGTGATCGAGTATTTAATTAGATCTTTGTAATTGCTTTATAGAAATAAACTCTGATCTAATGTTTTTTTCCCCATTTCCTGTGTAATGTTTTTGATTTAAAATAAATTATTTTTTTTCTTACCTTACTTAATTCAACAATAATGACATCTCAATTCTAGCGTCAGAAGCTACAGTGTAAGCAATAAGTAAAATTTTTAGATGCTAAATAGAAGCATAACTGAATTTTCAGACCCATTGTTTTTAATAGTTTTTATCTAACTGATTATTCAAAATTTTTTGATTATATTGGCTATTCTCAAATACGAGAATATCTCAGAACACTAAAAATTACTGAACACTTTTTCCCCTCATTAAAAGCCTCTGACAAAAACCAGAAACTGTTTCGTATTATAAAAGAAATTCACCAGGATTGTTTCTGTCACCTCATTATTTAATCTGCATTGTAAAATTGATCTCTGGTATACTGACTTGAAAGATGTAGACTGGATTTAAAATAGATAGATAGATGAATAGTTTGCATATTGCTGAAGATTGCAATTAAAACCTGAAAGTAAAGAACACTTTGGAAAGGCGTTATTTCAAAGTGAAAAGAAAAAATGAAATAGATGAGATTCTTCTAAGCATACAAAAAGCGAAGATTACTACTTCAGTAAAATAGGAAAAAAAAAAAAGGATTTCAAATGAATAATTGTAAAAATGATGAATTTTGGGACAACATTGAAATCAGTAGCAAAAAATTTATTGCAAAATTGAATTGATTAAAACTAATTTTGGTTATTTAACTTCAATAATTAAAGGCAGATATATCTTATTAAAAACTGAGAATTGTTTATGCTATTCTATCCTGTATTAAAGTATGAATACAAATGTTATCTATAAATATGATAGAAAGTTGTTTTCAATTGTAATTCTGATGAAAAATTTTTGAGTAGCACAATACTTGATAAGGTTGAGGCCAAAGAAAATAAGAATTACCATGTGTAAAATAAATGATATATTATAGACCAAAGAATGTTTCTGCAACAATTTTCCTATATTGTAGGAAAGGAAATAATCTGGAGAGTTATTATGCATCAAATCAATTATGTATCAACTCTAACTCAGTAGAATATAATAATAAATCAATGAACTATTGGCTTTCAACAGCAGAATGAAAAATTGACTATTGAATGATGTCATAAATGAATGTCTAGTATCTTTCTGTCTAAGGCTATTTCAGCAGATACTGTTATGTGATAATCTGTTTATTCTTCCATTTAGTGCCATTATTTATAGTATTGTGGCTTTTGGAATTTTAAAAAAGTATTATTATATAGATTATGATTAATCTTGATGCGTGAGTCAATGTTAAGTTCATTACAATCCTGGTGAAAAATGATTGCTTGCTGTGACAACCACAAGAGAACTATGCCAGTGAATAGCATTGCGACTGTCAGGATCTTCCAAACAAGATTGGTCTTTATGTAGGACTCTGACCAAAAGAGATATCATAACACTACCAAAACTTAACTGGATGTGAATGGCATTGGCACAATCTATAAACTAGATATCATTGACTTAATTGAATATTTTTAATGAAAAGTAAATAAATAATCAACTTAATTGCTCAGGAATTGATGAAAAGTTCAAGCACTGGAAATGGCAATTAAGTGCGATTCTTGGATTTTAAGAACCAGTCTGCCACTGTACCATTCCACTAATGACGATACTATGAGCAAGAAAGTAACCAAAAGCTACTTTTATATCTAATCATGAAACTTGATTTAATCATATGTTATTTTTTGACTTTTGAAATACCCACCAATAAAATATCTTAAAATTAAAATAAATATAATTCCAATTGTTTTTACATGTAAATAAATAAATAACACCAAAAGAAGCTTTTTTGTATTTAATGATACAATATTTTTTTTTTTTTTTAAAAAATGATACAATATTTACTGTTATATAATCTTCTTTAATCTTATTTATTTATTTGTATGTATGTGTGTTTCATTTTAAAAATAGAACTACAGTATTTTTAAAAACATATGTTGTGTTTTATCTATTTATATCCGAACTTTGATTATTAAAGCTTTTGTTTTCATTTTATCATGAGGGTGTTTGAAAATATTTTTAAGTTTAATTTTGATAAATGTTACAAGTGCTCTTTCAAAAGATATTGTATCTTTGAAAGTACTATATTTTTAATAATGGTTTTTTTTTTTGCATATATTGAATTAGAGTTTTATTTGGAATAACAATACAATCTGAAAATATAATCAATTGTTGCATGACTTTCTGAATAATAATAAAATGAAAAAAAAATTCTGTAAACTTTAGCTGTTATAAATGTATGTGTGATTGATACATCTATTTCTTAAGTATTTTCTTAATATGTTGAAAATCTAATAGTATTCAAATAAAAATAATTATTTTTTAATTAAAAAAACCCATTTTATAAGAATTTTTTAAAACATATTCAGCCTTAATGTTTATTCACATTTATAACAGTGAATTTCAAATGCTATCCTCTCTTATCATCATCCTCTTCTAAACCTATTCACAACTCAACATTTTCTTATCTTAAATCTTTTCATTCTCATATTCTAATTACATATCACTTTTTCAATCCCTATTTGGCATATCTACATTGTGTTCTTTTTTGTTGCATTTATTCATGTAATTTTTAATTATCAGTGTATATAAATAACGATTTATTACTCTGTCTTTATCTTGAATACATTTTACACTAATAGATTTTTTTTCTTCAGCATATTTATGGTATTTATTCATAATCATTTTCATTACCCTTTTTTCCCCCCTCTGTAATTGGTTATTTATTATTTTCCATTATCATTTCACGTTCATTAAATTATATGTAAATGCTCCAAAAGAATTTCCTATCTATCATTATACAATATACTATGTTCTTTATCCATTAATTTTGTTTTTTTCAACACCAAATTATTTTTTCTTAAATGATGTATTTATTTTTCTTTCTCATTTTTAACATTTCAAATTCAAGAGCAGTTATTCTTCATTTTATTCTAGAACAGTCTATTGTAAATTTATCTAATCAATTGACCACAGATGGTATAGATGGTATAAAATCCCCATCTCCAGACCAGTTTTTAGTTTTTGCCTTCACGAATGAAACTATGATTCAAAGCTGGAACTAATCCATTTAAGCATTTAGTAGTCACTTCGTACTCCTTTATATTATTTAATAATACTCAAATTATTACTTCACTAAATGTTATAAACAAATATATATATGCACTGTATGCACAGATAATGAAGCTAGAAAATAGATGTTTAAAAGCAAAATTTTACTAAAATATAAAACTATTAAATTATAGAGCTTAGCGCTTTCAAGAGAATACTTGCTCTCATACTCATAGATAAGGCATATATATATATTTGATTATTTAATAATCTGAAATTTGAAAAAAAACATAAGATTTTAAACTCAGGCTAAATCATTTGTGTAGTTACATAGATCTGATAAAAGATAAAAAATTCTGGATATGGGGATTTTATAATACTGTAATCCATTTGATGTCCGATGATTACCCAAGCTTGCAATAGGGTAAAAATAGCTGCACTTTGAAGCATATTAGTAAACGTACAAAAAAAATCATGTAATATTATTGCTAATTATTCATATTCATTAAGTTATAAATCTTCTCATTCTATTTTTTTTATACCAACACTCAAAAATAAATTCTCTTCTATTTTTTTTTTTTTTTTTGAAAATTGTATTACTTTTCATATCCAACGATTTTGATTTTCAATTAATCAAAATAAAAATTATTTTTATACTGTAATCTATTTTTACTTAGAAATTGAAATATTCAAAAAGTTTCAATTTGCTGAATGAACACTTAAAAAAAGATTATCTTTCATATTGTATTGCTACCTTTTAAAACATCCCACTTTAACTTCCTTTGTATTTTATTTAAGATTCTATCAAATTAAAATGGCTACTGCCTTTCTTTTTTCACAATATTCTTCCTACTATATATCCATATTAGTTTTCTTACAGTTTCTTTCTTTACTTTGCTTTATTATGCATTGTACTTTTCTAATCATTAATGTCCTCGTTTGCTTTTTTTATTTTTTATTTATGGTTGCCTCTTCTGATAGCATGTTGCAGTCATTTTGAAAAAAAAAGTATTTTAACAGTCTTAATGTTGTAAAAAGTTAATTGAAGTTTTGTTGTTTAGTTATTCAATTTACTTTCAATTGAGAACTTAGTGATGTATTATTTGCACTATATATAAATGAGATGAGTTGGCAAAAAAAAGTGGCTTATTATGCCATGAATAAAGGTAAAACTGTGCTTAAACATTGATAAACAATTTTTGTTTTAGTAGTATTTTTTTTTTTTTGTATTTACCATTAAACTTTTTGTTTCTTAAACTTTGCTTCCTTCTTTGGGAAATTTAAGACATTTTTAGGCTCTTATTTGTGATGAAATTAAAAGATCACTGAATTTTATTTTAATAGTATAAAATACCATAATATAGATTATTATATAAATTAAAAGATTCAAGAACAACAGTTCTGAAAAAGACTGCTAAATTATCAAAATTATCTCAGATAATTAAATAAAAACCATATGAAGAGTGCAAAGAACTGAATATTTTAGATGTATAATTCTATAATATTGATCCTAGATCTAATTTTAATTAGATATTTCACTTAATTTATTCACAGTAATACTCATTCTAATCAATAGTTGACCTTTTCATTTAGTTCTTTGTAGAGGATGGCGATTGTTGCTGTGTGCAGAATATGTCAGTTGGAAGTAATTATTAAATGCATATACTATATAGCTAATATTTTTCACGTTGTTTATCTGTTTAATTTATAAAAATATTTAATTTAAAATTATTGGTGAACCTTTTCACAATGACTATGAATCCTTAGCAAACTTTCAGATATATTAAAGTAAATTTTTTTTACAATTCCTTAATTAACGAAAAAATTTAAACACATCATTAATAAGAAGGATTAAAATATTTTGATTTCCAAAGTGATGATAAACAGCAATTATTTGATGAATATTCAAAACTGGCATACGTTTAAAATCATAGAGATTGAAAATAACAATGAGTTAATTAAGAGAAATAGTTAGGATGATTTTGTCTCCTATTTGAAATAATATTGGTTTGTTTTACCATTTCTGATCTAGAAAAAAAATTGTAATGTTTATATGGTCTGCTATCAAAACTCTACCCATATTTAAGGAAATTCAGTAATAATATATGGCGTACAATGAAACACTTTAATCTTGATTAGGGAATTTCAATAATAATAAGCAGCAATATACTAAGAGAAAGATAACTGATGTTTATATTTAACAGTAAAACACATTGCATTTTGATGATGCATTTTTAATCTAAATCATTTGGTAAACTTCATAATATTCATTAGTAATTAATATATAATTATTATCACACATCATTTTATTTGTTGAACTTACTACTCACCTGCTTAAATAATTAGTGATAAACAAATTGGTTTTTGGCTTTTGCTTTTATCAATGAGAACTTGGGATTCAAAATAGACATTGGTGCATAAACTAAACTAGCATTTTTTTCTAAATTTTAAGCTGTTAGCTTGATAGTAAAAATGGAGTTAAAAATAACTGTATGATGAATAATTGTATTTGGGGATGGGAATTAATTGCATTATGATCTAATATATGTTCATTACAATATGGTTTTGTTCTCTTTATACAGTTATTATAGATGCAGATGATTTTGTTCAACATTATTAGAGGATTCAGACAGATTTAATTTAATATATGCGTTTTTAAAACTTTTCTGCATGAAAAACTTGCTATTTTAAAATTTGTTAATTCAGAATCAAAAAATTAAAAGGAAAAACAAATTATGTTGAACAAAATATAAAAGAATTTGTTTTTAACTTGTGATTGTTATGTTGAGATCATATATATAAACTTGTATTTTCCCCTGCATAAATTGTGGTTTAATTTAACAATTGAATGATAGGATTTTTTTTATTGATCTTGTATATCTTCCAATTCCCAATTGCTATATCTCTTTGTCGATTCATAAATCTTCCAGTAAATTTTTCTAATTCTCTATATACTTCTTTTTTCTAATTCTTTTTTGGAATTCTATTTCTCTCCTTTTCGATGATTTCCACTTTAATAATATTTCATATGACATCCGTTGTACATGTCTATATCATTTCAATGGTCTTATTCTGATTTTATTTACTATCATATGATCAATATTCATTAGTTTTCATATTCCTTTATTGCTTATCCATTTTCTTCTTGCTGTCCTGCAGAGTTTCACAAGCAATCCATTTCTATAATAGTTTTTTTTCTGGATTTTTCTTTAGTTGTTAAATCTCTCTTTCATATGTAATTATAGTTGACGAGTAAATTCGTTATACTAAAATTTGTTCATGCAATATTAATAATTAATTTTTAATACCATATCTTTATGTTTATATATGTATAGTAATTAATTTAAAGTTCTAAGTTTATTTGAGGGTTATGAGAGATATTTTTAAAAACGTGTATATTTTCCAGCTAAATTATTTAATACCTTGTTTTTAATTGTATAAATATAACATAACATGTATATCTCTTTGAAGGTTATTATTCTCACATTATTTTTTTAACATGTCCAAATTTCCATTATAATTCATTGCTATTATTTTATATCTTACTCTTTGCTTTCTTTGAATTATCTTTTCTTTTTTTTTTGTACTATGTTTATATAAAATTTCTTTATTCTTATTTTGCAATTTGATTTTTTTTAAAAATCTATTTATTTATTTACTTTATATATAAAGTAAATTTAAAAAATAGATTTAAAAGTAAAATTAAAAGACCATTAGATATTTATTGTAAAAGTGAATTGAAGTTTTAAAGGAAGCAGTTGGAAAGCACTATATTAGTTAATGGTACATATTCCCAGATTTAAACATTTTTAATTTGGTTACAATTGTATATCTAAAATCATTGGAATTAAAATATATACAAGAAATGTTAGGAATATGAGCAAATTAAAAATGTTTTTTTTTTAAGTTGTAAAAGAAAAAAAACTATTAAATTATAGGATGTTGAGATAAAATATGATATGATAATTGTTTTGGATTTGAATGGAAGTTGTGCATTTAAATGACTTCAAGGTATTAACATTAGGAACAGTTTTCTAATCATCTTGAACTATGTTAAAAGTCATATTATGTTATTGATTAAGATCTTCTGTTAGAGTTTTGTCATAGAAAATGTTAATATATATATATTACATAGATGACATTGTTCTAAAAGCTTGGTGTATTACTTTATTTAACAAATTTTGAATTACAAATCAGCATTCTATTGTAAGCTTGTGGTTAAGACCTGTAGAGGTCCCTACCTTCGCATTTTCAAACGCACATGCTTCAGCTTTATTGCCTTAGTAAATATCACTGTTGTTATTGTCTTAAAAAAAAACAATTCATAAATATTTGTAATATATCATCTATTATAAATAGTTTTAGCCTACACATAGCTCCCACCTCTCTCCACTCTATCTATAACACTGATACACCTAAACACATATATGCTGAAAAGATAAATAATCACCAATATACGTATTTCATGCTAAACCAGCAATCATCAGTTGGTCCAGACTATCTTCTTTACACACATATATAGTATAAGTGCTCAGATATATATTAAGATAGACTATCCTCATAGTTTAATGGACAGGCTTCAATCCACTCCACACTCCAACTCTTCAACCGTCCATCCAATTGAAAATCTGATGATGGAATGCTCAAAGGCCACCCTAAGGCTGAGATTATTGTCACACCCATGTTGACCTAAGGTCAATCTGAACCCCACATGTACAGGACATAATCCATTTAATACATATGCAAGGATGGGCAGACATCTCTATAATGTAATAACTGAAACACAGGTTTGTTATATACCTGTGGCTATATATATGTAATATAGGGTATATGAGCACAGATTTTCACACCTCCCACCTCTCTCCACTCTATCTAATAACACTGATACACCTAAACACATATATGCTGAAAAGATAAATAATCACCAATAGACGTATTTCATGCTAAACCAGCAATCATCAGTTGGTCCAGACTATCATCTTTACACACATATATAATATAAGTGCTCAGATATATATTAAGATAGACTATCCTCATAGTTTAATGGACAGGCTTCAATCCACTCCACACTCCAATTCTTCAACCGTCCATCCAATTGAAAATCTGATGATGGAATGCTCAAAGGCCACCCTAAGGCCGAGATTATTGTCACACCCATGTTGACCTAAGGTCAATCTGAACCCCACATGTACAGGACGTAATCCATTTAATACATATGCAAGGATGGGCAGACATCTCTATAATGTAATAACTGAAACACAGGCTTGTTATATACCTGTGGCTATATATATATATGTAATATAGGGTATATGAGCACAGCATATATGTGTTTAGGTGTATCAGTGTTATTAGATAGAGGAGAGAGGTGGGAGGTGTGAAAGTCTGTGCTCATATACCCTATATTACATATATATAGCCACAGGTATATAACAAGCCTGTGTTTCAGTTATTACATTATAGAGATGTCTGCCCATCCTTGCATATGTATTAAATGGATTATGTCCTGTACATGTGGGGTTCAGATTGACCTTAGGTCAACAGGGTGTGACAATAATCTCGGCCTTAGGGTGGCCTTTGAGCATTCCATCATCAGATTTTCAATTGGATGGACGGTTGAAGAGTTGGAGTGTGGAGTGGATTGAAGCCTGTCCATTAAACTATGAGGATAGTCTATCTTAATATATATCTGAGCACTTATACTATATATGTGTGTAAAGATGATAGTCTGGACCAACTGATGATTGCTGGTTTAGCATGAAATACGTATATTGGTGATTATTTATCTTTTCAGCATATATGTGTTTAGGTGTATCAGTGTTATTAGATAGAGTGGAGAGAGGTGGGAGGTGTGAAAGTCTGTGCTCATATACCCTATATTACATATATATAGCCACAGGTATATAACAAGCCTGTGTTTCAGTTATTCCTACACATAGATTGTTTTATTTTTACTGTTATAGTGATTACTGATTTAGGTAATTGAAGTAATATTGTGGTCTTTGAAAAAATACTTTGTAGATTTTATGCTTGTCAATTGACATAACTAAAAAGAAAAAGTGCCAGTAAATAGTTTGGCATCAAATTGAGTAGTATAATAATTTCTTTTAAAGAGAAGCATATAGACATATTTTGATTTTTTAACTCTTACATTGAAATTTTTTCTTCATTTGTTGAGTAGTCAATGCATATAAACTTGTATTTGTGATATTGTATGACATAATTAAAATTACCCCAAATTCAGAATTAAACAAGACTAGCTAAAGAAAATAAACCTTATAACAAAACCAATGGGTTTTTTGCAAAAGCAAATTTCTCAAGTGCAAAATCATATCAATAAATATATACTATTTCCCATAATTACCAATGACATCCCATATGCCTTTAATATTAAAAAAACTCTTAAACAAGTTAATTGCTTCATAATCATACATTTTTTATAATAAAGATTCTTTAATTTATCTTTTTATTTCATTTCTTTCAATGAAGATAAAAGGTTTTATTTCAAAAAACACAATAGTGGATTGGGCATTGAAAAAAAGTAACACTATACTCTTTGTTTTTCTCATTGCTGAGAGTTCCATCATTAATTTTTACTCTTCCAGTGTTATTAGTTTTAAGTATGTATTAAAATCTGGCATGGCATCTTTGTCTCTTAATAACAACTTGAAATTAGGCAATTTTTTTTTGTCTGTAGTATTTGTCATGGGTAGCAAACTTTTAGACATTGGGGAGTGACTTTTTTGATAAAAGTATAACTGAGGCTGATTACGTTTTTGTTAGGTTTTCGAACCAGAAACATTTTGCACGATTTTTGGTCGCATTTTTGCTATTTTATGCTTATTTTATTGGAAATTCGTAGCTTTATTAGTATTTAAATTTTAATTCCAAACAAATCTGCTATTGGCAGTATTTTTTACAAAAAATCAATTTCTGATTGCGGTCTATTATATATAGTCCCATCTCTTTTCCCTTATAAAATGCTGCAAAGCTCTAATTGTCAACTTTGACTATTGTTCTTCAGGTATTTCTAACTGTCAAAGTCGGAAATTAAACCAAAATGTTTTATACTTTTGTAATAGATTTTGAACATAAATAAATATATTTCTCATAATATTTTACATTCATAATTAAGTTTTTATATTAATTTACATAAATATAAAGTTTGATTCAAAATTTTTTAAATTTTGCAAGAATAATCAAGGAAAAGTGAATAGCGCTGGATCACTATTCAAGACAAGTGAATAACATTTGACTGCTATTGCTTTCATAATAGATTTTGAACATAAATAAATATATTTCTCATAATATTTTACATTCATAATTAAGTTTTTACATTAATTTATTTAAATATAAACTTTGATTCAAAATTTTTTAGATTTTACAAGAAAAATAATCAAGGGGAAGTGAATAGTGCTTGACTGTTATTCAAGACAAGTGAATAATGTTGACTGCTATTCGTATATCAATGACATTTGGTGATAGCTAGAAAAACTCAACTATTTTTCATAAATATTTATGGATTTTATGATTTCTTTTCACACTATATTGACTAATAATGTGGCTAGATTTAGATTTTTATTTAATTTTAGATGAAGAAAAGACAACAGAAATGAATAATCAGCTATCGTAATTTCTAAGACACAAGAAATCACCAGTGTTTTTAAAACGTAATGATTGGCTGAAATATAATTCATTTACTGCAGGCTATTTTTCATATGTTTTTCTTCAATTATTAACATTATTTTAAATTTTTCATTACATTTAACCAATTTGAATATAAAATAATTAAATTTTTATAAGCTAAATTAAAACAAATCTGATTATTATACATTAATATATTTCAGAATGGAAATTGACTAGATCCATATTTAACAAATCAAATCACTCAAATTTTTACTCAATCTGGGCAATACCTCAGTTTCCTCTAGTATTATAATTTGTCCATGTCGCTTTATAAAATATTTATTAAATTACAATTTTAAATTACCTATAAATAATTATTTTCTAAAGCTGGTCTTGAATTTTAAAAAACATTTAAGAAAATTGTTTTAGAATTATATTAAAATAAATTAGATGCCAATTTTACAAAAAAAAAACCAAACAAATTATGCAGTCGACTTCCAGAGATCTTGCGGTTGACTGGTCGACCATGGTCGATGTCTTGGACACCCCTAGTATATATGATGCATCTCATTAAATTGATTACATATACAACTCTTTATTTGTTAAACCACTGACTTTATCTAAATATTGGAAACATCTAGTTGATAGATACAATAAACAGAAAAATATGACCAGGTTGATTGCAGATATATTTATCTGCTTAACTAGTCTTTATCTCGAAAATATGTATCTGTCAATATTTTAAAAAATAATCATAAAATTTTTTTAAATTTACAATTAGTTAAACTATATTAGAGTTTATGAGAAATGTAGTCACATGATGTTTGTTGGCTTAAACAGTTTTTTTTAAAAAAATATATTGGTTCAAAAATAATTTGTAACTGTTATATTTTAATCTGCCAGATGTTAGAAATGTTTGACAGAAAATATTTTGAGCTAACCGATTTTTAAAAGAAAACTGATGATTGTGTATTACTCTCTAAATGTTATCAAAACAATAGCAATAAAGATATAATTAAATGAAAAGTTTAGTAATTATTTTTGTAAAATAGTGAATTTGTAAAGTAAGTTATTGGTTATTTTTCTGTAGATTCAAAAATAATCAATTAGACAATAAAGTGCATTAATAAAAATAATTGAATAGTTTGTTGCT
This sequence comes from Epiperipatus broadwayi, assembly GCA_028023455.1. Classification (NCBI taxonomy): domain Eukaryota; kingdom Metazoa; phylum Onychophora; class Udeonychophora; order Euonychophora; family Peripatidae; genus Epiperipatus; species Epiperipatus broadwayi. The sequence goes on along the minus strand of JAQFVV010012393.1, from coordinate 1,822,858 downwards.
CCAAACTCATATGATGTTTGAGTATTGGAAATGATAGAGCTAATCTGCAATACACGAATCTTTAATTCTTGAAACTACCTCACCACTATTGCATCAAACCTCTTAGGGCAAAAAATGTTTTTATAATTTTGAAAAAGATTATGTTCTATGTCTATACCGATGGCAATGCCTTTTTTGACATTTATGAATTGAATTCATTAGTAGATGAATTGGGGTTAAGATCTTTTGAGCTGTAATATATAATATTCATCCATTAATCTAAAAAATTATCTCCTCCTAAATATTCTTTCTCACTCTTATAAATGTTAACTAAAACATTGTAGCAGACAGAAGCTCTACAAATTTTACTTTCTCACTAAATATATATCTGTTAAAAATATTAGGAATAAGTAAGTCTCTATACTAGGATTTAATGAATGAATAATTGAAAATATGGGTGTTTCTAGATTTGTACAAAATTATCTTACAGTGTTAGAAATAATATTCTTTTTATTTTATTTTTTGCATTGTGTTGTCTTGAAAATTTTGTTTTTCTTTACTATACTGCACCATTTCCTTTTTTGTTAATAAGTCTTTAATTTGGTTGTTTCTAATCCATTTTCAAAATAATTGATATTTATCTTGAATGATATATTTCTTTGTGCAATCAAATTAGATGCACCCTAACTAATTTTACAAAGTAGTTTTTAAATTTAACTAAGAAGCTAATTCAGGGTTTATAAATGATACTCTAGTTAACAAAAATGGCTGATATCAAAATATATTTTTTTATTGCCTAACTTAAAATTTCAAAATGATTTATTTTTTTTATTGTAGCTGTGACTTGTTCTAAATTTAATTATTTAAGAACCAAGAACAAACATAACCCCTAGTGAAAAAAAAATTTTTTTATTGAGGAGGCATAATATACTAGAAACAACATTTTTTTTAAAAAAGTTATTTCTGGTATTTGCCTTTATTGCATTATTATAGATTTATTTTTGCAACCTTTTTTTTTGTGTGTCATTATTTCATTCTTCAAAGTGATGTATTAATTGGTACATACTTATTGAGAATGTCTTTTTCCAGTCATCCATAATAAAATATTTTTAAAATTTTTCTTTATTATTAGTTTCTATATTTATACAATAATGATTTCTACAAGTCATTACAGAAATAAACATCAAGAATAAATTAAAATTTATAATTAAAAAAATCAATAACTGTCAGTTAAAATGATTCTTATCTAGTAATTTTCAAATAGTGGAATAAAAATCTAAACATAAAATTCCATTAATTTCTGCAATTTTACTTTTTATTAATTGATTATAATTTACTAAAATAATTTAGTTTAAATACTTTCTTTTACATACATATAGTTGTACTGATTTTTTTTTTTATTGCCACAGCATTACTGTGGCAGTACTATTCGCATTCATTATGATTTTTGTGAGAGCAGAATACATTGATGCTTAGTGCTCTCAACTCTTTTTTGTTTTGAAGGAGTATATATATATATTGTAACCCTTTGGTTTATTCCATCTATAAACCAAATCTAATAAAATGAAGTAATTGGGGAAAACGTTTTTTTTTTGCTATAAGAAGAATTAAGTTTTATTTGAGAAAGTAATGGCTATATAGCTCACAAGTAACATATATAGAGACAGTTTGTGTTTGTATGGAATATTTATTACTAAAGAGTTGATGAGAAGTAAGATTGAATCGATTGTCAGTAGCTTTAGTTAACAGTTTCTTTCTAGAGAATGAGTTTGGAGTTATAGGAGATTGTGGTAAATGTTTATGTTTATGATTATCAGAGATTATAATTGATTTTCTGCTTGTAATTATAAGAAATTATGATGGATATTTGTGTTTATATAATCTGGATAATCAGTATTTTTTATATGATGGTCTGCACATGCGTGTGTGTGTGTGTGATACAGATATATGGGTTTGATTTTTTTTCTTTCCTTTAAAGAAACTGACATAATAATTTTTTTTTTTAAATTATTAAAAATGTAAATCTAAGTAAGAAATTATTTAAATTCAGTGAATGTAACCTTTGTTTGACAAGAAAATTGTTAGTAGGCTTAATTTTTTAATTAGAGTTTCATTGACTAAATTTCATAGATTGGTCATAAATGTGTTAATTAGAGAGATCTGGTCAAATCAGACAAGGGTTAATAGTAACGCTTAAGAGTCATTGTTCGTTCTGAGTGGGGATTTTTTTGATTAGACTTGAAGAGAAACCACTGAGGGGGGAGGGTAACATCTGTTTTCTCTTTTCTTTTATTCTATAAAAACTGGAAAGAGAAAAGTAGAAAAGAAGAAACTTTTGCTGATTGAGAACTGAGCTAACTAACTAAAAATTAATATCTAAAGGTATATTTTTTTTTCTCCAGGTTTTTAAATTTTTTTTCTCAGAATTTGATAATGAAGTTAAGTTGTATAGTAGACCAAAATATGAATTTCTAATTCTTCCAAAAATGGTGCATATCTCTTTTTCTCAAAATTAATCATGAAGAAGTCAACTTTTGATAAGATATTTTCTGTTGAATGTCACAATTCATCCAGTCTGCTTATAAAATTTCATGCAGGGAGAGAATTGTCAAATTTCTTTTATCAAATTAAAAGACCAATTCTGTTATAATAATTCGTTTAAAGAACTACAACAATCTTCTGTATAATGTTTTGAAAAGAGTTAATTCATGTTAGAAATCAGAAACTGCTTATTGCCTATAAGTTGAACCTTTAAATGGAAAAGAAGAAGAAAAAGGAACAAAGTGAATTCAAACCCAGGAAGAACTCAACTGGAAGGTAACCAACAGAACTTTTTAAAAATTTATTAACTATCCTATATCTACATTTTGATTTAAAATAACTATCTACAAATTTGATTTAAAATAACTATCTACAATTTTGATTTAAAATAACTATCTACAATTTTGATTTAAAATAACTATCTACATTTTGATTTAAATAACTTTATTCAAATGACTGTCTGTGCGTTCTATACACATTTAATTAAAATAACTGTCTGACGTGCCATTGTATAGCTATCTCAAGTGAAATGAACTAAATATATTGATTGATGGACAGTGGAAGGAAAGGAAATTTAAAGAGACTATCTGTAATGTTGATATTTATTCTTTATTTTATTTCGTTTATATAATATGTCATTTATTATTTTTTTATTATTATTATATTTCATTTTGTTTATATGCTATGTCAGACTCTGATCACTAGATTATTTAATTTAATATTTTGTTTCTGTTTAAAATGTGTGAAGGAAAGAAAAGAAAATGATTTTGATACTATTTAAGTATAGATGCTCACGTAAATTTAGACTTAAAAGTAAAGAGAGAAATGATATAAATATTTTATTATTATTAACAAAATTTTAATTTGTGCTTAATAGTAGATATGAAGAATGAGAGGATGGTCATAAAACCCATTATTATGCTGTGAGTGTTGATCTGTTATTGATATAGATATTGGGTATGTTGTTGGCTTGACTGGTTAAAATTGAAATAATTCATATATGTATTGATTTGGGATCTGGTTAGTCTTGTCATTTATCTAGGCTGGAATCGATGTATGTGTGGGCATATTTAAAGCTATAAATGCTTGTCATTACTAATGTAAAGTAATCCTACCACCCAATAGATGGGAAATAGCTGTCTCCTAATTTAGATACCATGGCAGTTGGAGGACTAAGTTTCTCTCCATTTATTTGTTAAGATAGGGAATTATTAGTAAAGTTACTGTTTAAGTATAGAAAATGTTGCAAGCCAATATAGGGAATAGGTGTCTAAGAGAAGCTCTTTACACAATTCTGGAACTTAGGAAAGATCTCTCCCTGGCTCAAGCAAATAGTTTAAGTTTGAAGTTGATGTTGTTGTTTTGTTATTTCCCTTATCAAGATGTGGCTGTGTGCACGTTATAGACACTGCATGGCGATGTGTAATATGAAGAGAGTTTTCTTACATGGGACAGAACAACGTTGCCCGGAAAGGATAAGGATTCAGTCAGATGTATATGTATGATGAAGAATGACAAAGATTTTAATTAAGAAACTAACCGATCTGTATTGATTTTTTTTTGAATGATGATAAATTGAGGTCGTCAAGCTGAGCAGACATACTGACTAATTAAGATATATACAGTCAAAACGTAAAGATCTGACAAGCATGAATGTAAAAGTGTGGGTTTTGAATTTAAACCCGTTTGCAAAATTAGTAGGGTAATTTTGTGACATATAATCCTTCTTCATTGGAAATGTGAAAATTATTGCTTGATAAAATGATTTAGAAATTTAAGATTATTTCACATTGCTGGTTAGAATAATTGAAACGAATATATTATTTTGGAATAGTCCAATAGACAATGTTTACAATAAAAGGAGGGGGAAGTAGAAATTTGTAGGTTTTCTTCTCTTTCAAGATAAGTTTTCTTAAAGCTAAAAATATACGGAATTCTGTTTCCAGCGTTTGTATTATTATTAATTATTTATTTAATAAATGAATGGGTCAAAACCAGAAGTGAGTCATCCAAGAAATTAGTTAACTCAAACATGTATTTGAATAATAGTCCTGAATAGATCAAAAGCATATATTTGTGTAACAATATTATAATTTAGTGTGTTTTTTTATTTATTTTAATCTTTTTCATTATTATTTCATGTAATAAAGTTTTATTATTGTTATAAGATTATATTGTGTTTTGTGTTTTGGTGTTTTAAATATCTCCAGAATCTATATATCCAGCACCTATATTTAAGGTAATATTAGTTCATATTTAAATTTAATTATTCATTTTATAATGATACTTTATTTCCATGATCGATTTGCAGTAGTCATTATTATATTGTTTCCATATTCGATTCACATAGTTAATTTGATATTAATAATTTATTTCCGTGATTGATTTACAGTATTAATTTTGTCTTGAATATTTCTATATTCGATTAATATAATTCATTTTATATAAGTCATTTTATAGACTTCATTTTCACATAATTTATTGTTATAATTAATTTGCCTAATCTAACTTATGATTATTTCCGTAATTTGATTTCATAAGTAAATTTTGATTGATTTATCTGATTGATGTCCATGGTTTACTTCCATAGTTTACTTTAGCAAAGTAAAATTATTAAGGTTATTAATTAAAAATAAATTAGAAATAACAGAATAAAATGACAGGGAATAGTTAAATTAAGTTTGATAAATTTAACCTTTTGATTCATTGTAATGTTGTAAATATTGGGAGCAGACATAAAATCCCTTTCCTGCTCTTGGTGTTTAGAGTGATTCCCACTATTGAACTTGTATTAAAATTTATTTTAGCATATATGGGTTCATATCCATTACAGTGTAATCACTTATATGGGCACCTCTTGATAGATCTAGACCTTGAGAAAGAGCAGTTCGATTATTGATCTAAGAGCTAGTTTGGAAGTCAAGTAGCTTATTATAACAACATTATTATACTATAATAAATTATTCTACTATTATGAAAATAGGGATCATGAATTGATATTTGATCGAAAAATATATGTGTTAGAGAAATAAGATTAGGAATTCTCAGATTAGAGAACATAACACAGACGTTCCGTGTTATATAATTGTAGCTATTGAAAGTGATAAATGCTGAGAACGAAAAATAAGGTAATGGGATTAAATGGGAAGGATTTATTTGTGATAAATTTTATTTAGTACTAAATTAAATAGTGATTTTATATTATGAACATAGATTATGAGTTCTCTGCATTAATTACTGAGTTATTTCCAGTCAGATATAAATGAGAACTGTATACAATATTTTCTGTAGTACCACTCGAGATCAGATATTTATAATAAAGTTGTGGAAGAAAGTTGTCTCATTATTATAAATTTTATAATAAATTTATCATGAAATATTTGCATGACTAATGCTAGGTTTGAAATTAAGACCACATAGGTTGAATGGTTTTATCAATATTATTATTATTATTACTTTCTTGAGAGACGATTTAATTACTTTCTCCAGTATCTTTTATAGTCCTAAATTGACTCTAAATTGACTAGTGATGATGATCTCTAGCGGGCATTACAATTTATAGCTGCAATTTGGCGCCCCCGGTATCTATTTGATCCTAAAGTATAAAATTCAATTGACTAGATACTTGAAATAAATGAGAGTTTATTGAGGTTGAATAAGTAAAAGAGTGCGCGGAGAAAGTTGATGTGACAATATATATACACACATTAATATATGGTAGTAAGAATTATACTTTTATAGGTTCATTCAAAAATAGCAAATAAGTTTGTCATATTATAAAATCAATCATTAGAATAACTTGCAGTGTTTTAATTGTATGTCTGTTAATAACAGAATAATGGTATCACAACTTACCCAACTAACAATATAAATCATCTAGACACAAAATAGCAGTTCAAATATACTCCTAGATCAATTTCTAACTAACTATTTTTTATCTGGAGAAAATCTATAAGTTTTTTTATTTTATTTAGAGAAGACTAATTATTTTGAAGAAAGAAGCCAATAAAATGAACAAGTCTGAGATAAAACTATCACAAGAATTTGATAATTATAGTATGATTGAGCTGCTAGTTAAGAGCAATAGAAATAAATAAAAATACTAAAGGGGAGACACAGATATTCCACCATTTATTAAAAAAAGAATATAGACTGAATTTAATTAGCTGCTTCCAACATTCACAGAATTCGATATACCAAAGCAATCAATTGTGTAGGTTAAATTCTGTGTGTAAAATGCAGATTGATTAACTAAGCAGCAGAGTACCATAATCAAATGATAACATGTAATAAATATCAATGGTGTTGCATTCTCAGCCTTATTCATATTACTATTTCAATATTTTGAATTGCATGATTTTAATAAGATCTTCATGGTTCAATAGTTATGCATCTATCTGCCATTCTCTATGACCCGAATTCAAATCTGAACTTGGTAAACTAGAAAATGTTTTTGGATCTACTAATCAGATATAGAATTTGTCTTTTAGATAACTAGCTGATATTGATCAGTAAATGGGTATCTGATTTTATAACTAGAAGATAAAAGAAGAGTGGATAATTGTTGAAATTTTTATCACTCAGCAATTGGCAAGCCAGATGATTAAAATTCTTCTCTTTCATTGCTTTTTCTATGAAGTATTGTTAGAAAATTCTTTTCTCTGCAAAGAGCTTTTTCTTATTTTTTTAAAAATTTTCTTTAAACTTTATAGTGCTCTATAAATAGAATTATATTATCAATTATACTATGCAATATAGGATGCAGTATAACATTAAAATGAAATGTATGCATTGAAATGTTTTTATTTAACCTACAAACTCTGTTTGGTGTTTGGTCCTTGTTTGGTAAATATTTTGAAATCAAGATTGATATATTTATATTCAATATAATTTGTTCAAATTTTGTACATTTGTTGTAAATAACTGGCAATGCAATATGACACAAATGATTTAGTTAGGTTCCCTAGTTTTTTAAATCCAAAGAAGTTGGTGGATGAAATTTCAAATATTTTGATATACCTTATATCACTTTAATAAGTTTTCAGGATACTTACATATTAGTCCGGTGGTAAGATTTTACATACGTATTAATCTGGCAATGCAATATGACACAAATGATTTAGTTAGGTTCCCTAGTTTTTTAAATCCAAAGAAGTTGGTGGATGAAATTTCAAATATTTTGATATATCTTATATCACTTTAATAAGTTTTCAGGATACTTACATATTAGTCCGGTGCTAAGATTTTACATACGTATTAATCTGGCAATATTTATTTGGAAAAATAAGTATAACTTTATTTACTGGAAATGATACGTCTACTAACATGGGTTTACATTTTTTTGTGAGAAATTATCTTCCACCATCTAAACTTATAAAGATTTTTTTATTTTGAAAAATAGCCAAGTATAAACAATTGCATTTATATTTTTTGTGAGAAATGATCTTCCAACAAGTGAACTTTTAACAATCTAAAGTTATTACAGGTGGGAACCAAAACCAAAAAAAATTAATAATATACATATATTTAACCATGTAATTCTGTTCATTTACAAAATGTTGTTTCTTAGCATCACTGCTATGGACTAAATTTCCATATGTTGAACCATGTTCTTTATGAATGGCTACTTTCTTTCAAAAATCCTGAATGAAATACCACCATTGTTTGGTTGTAAAATTAGCAGCAAACCAATATTTTGACTAATAATTTTCTCATCGGAATATTATCTAACATTCACTTATAAAATTAATTCATTTTCTTTTTAGAAGATTGTAAATGTGTTAATTCAGTAGTTATATAAACATTTATTTGTGCAATGACTTTCATCACCGCTGGACTAATATGTATTGTTTTTAGTAATGCACTTGAGAGGGTGATATATATATATATACTTTTAAAAACATTGAAAAAATATTTTTAGCCATCTTAATTTTTAAATCGGATTTAATATATTTATATTCAATGGAATTTGTTGAAATTTTGAATATGAGTTTTAAATCACTGACAGTGCAATATGACAATAAAATATTTTAGATAGATTGCCTAGTTTCTTTACTGTAAAGGAGTTGATAAATCAATTTCAAATAAGTTGATATCAGTTTAATTTCAGTAATGTTTGTGAGAGGGCGATATACATATATTTTTTTTTAAAAAAAGAAGAATCTTATATTAAAAAGATTTTTAGAAATCTTTTGAAATTTAAACAAAAGCAAATCTTAATTTATTAGTTTCCTTTTTTAAAAAGTAAAATAAATTTTTGTTTTTGTTTGTAAAACTTGCCTTTTTTCTTTCTTAAGTAAACAAAATTATATTGTAAATGATTTTTGATAGCACGATTTTACAATTAAAATATTAAGTTGAAATTTCAAATAATTGCAAAAATATACATTGCTAAAAACTAAAACATAATACATATATATAAATAATATTTTTTTTTATAACAAACACTTTTATTTACTAGGTACTAAAAACTCTAAAATAATTGTTTCTTCAACTACAACTGGGGTTTTTATATTTAACTTGAAATAAAAGTGTGAAGGATCCAGAAATTAATTAATTCAATTTCTACTTTTTGTAACAAAGGATTGAATTAATTAATTTTACCCCTCTTCTTCTAATCATGCTTTTATTTCAAGTTAAATATAAAAACACCAATCATGATTGAAGAAACAATTCTAAGAGTTTTTAGAATTCAGTAAATAAAAGTTTGTTGTAAATTTTATATATATAGAATAGTTTTCTAATGATCAAAAGAATTCTGGAACAATTCTTAACTGAGGAATTTTGTAGGGTGGGGGGGGGGGATAGACAGTAAAATAATATTCATTTGGATAACTTCCATATTTATTAATGATCTTCAGAAGCCACACCATAAAATAAATTCTAAAACTTAAAAATTTCTGCAACTATTCTAACAATGGTGTTTATTTTATGACTAATGTTTGAAAGTGCCTTTTTAAAAATTATTTGCCATGAAAATATATTCTTTCATATATATATATCTTCTTTAATTTTTTTCAATTCATATTATCAAATTTAGTTCTCATTTTTGGTATGAGGTCTAACTTGTAATATTAAAATTAATTTAAATGTTTTTTTTACTAATTTTAATTATTCTATAATCTTTTATATTCTTACATCTAAATAATTGGAAATAAGAACATAATTTTTTATAATAATTGTGATTGCTAATCCAGGTAATCTCTTTAAATATTTTATTCTATTTATTAGTAATTTATTAAGTATAAAATATACTGTAGTATTATAGTTATTGTATATATTTATCCAAAGTTTTTTGTTTGAAGGTGGGTTCAATAACCAGGCAGTAGAATGTGATAATATTTGCTGTTATCAGTGTTAGTTTGTTATTGTTTGCCAGTCTCTTAACATAATTATATTGTGTGACATCATAAACTTTAAAAGATCCTTCACATCATTAAGATTCAGCTATTGTATGTATTTAAATAATATACTGACATTTCTTCCTTATCTTTTTGGTTGTTCTGGAAGTCTTTTTCAGAATGTAGGGAATAACAAACAGGTAGACTATCATTAATCTAAAATCCTTAGTTTGAAATTTTAAACCCAACCTTTGCTAAAAATTTAAATTAAATGTTAATACTTATGTATATCAAAATACTTTTTGTGTACTGAAAAAAATTATTTTATTAATATCAATACAACACTTGGAAATTTAGAATAATATTCTATCAGCACAAAATTTTTATATAGCAGCAATTATCTGGGTAATAGAAATATTTGAATTAGACATGTTTAAATTAATGTTATTTTACCTATATATACTTCATATATTTTGAGAATTAATTAAAACTATTTTTTATCATTTATTTTAATTAATTATAAATATTTATGTATATCTGTATGTTATTAAAACAGGCAAAACTCTCCATACAGTATTGCCTTTCAGTGTAAGCCAGAGTCATCAATGTATGCCAGAAGGCTTGTGCATAAAATCCCCATCTAGTGCCTACTCATCTAAATATCCCCAGACTAGTTTCTGGCTTGAGACCTTTGTCAGTGAAGACTCTTGGATCTGAGAACACTGCACCTAGATCTTAGGATCTAATGCAACCCTCCAGCAGCCATTTTTTTATCTCTACTTAACTACAAAACTATGAGTCTTAAATTGAAAAGACAATAATATTTTCAATCCAAGCTCATTAGCTTATCTAGTTATATAGGTCTGAACTCAGTTCAGTACCTATATATTTTGATGTCTTTGGTTCATTAATAACCATAGCCCCCACTATCCTATTAGGCAGGATTGGTTTTAAGCCAATGAACATCATATGATCAAACATTTCTTATGCTTGCTTATAACTGTTATTAAAACAGGCAAAACTCCATACCATATTGCCACTCAGTGCAAGCCAGAGTAATCAATGGATACCAAAAGGCTTATGCATAAAATTCCCATCTAGTGCCTACTCATCCAATATCCCCAGACTAATTTCTGATTTGTGGCCTTTGTCAGTGAGGAGCCTTGCATCTGAGATCACTGCACCTAGATCTTAGGATCTAATGCAACCTTCCAGCAGCCATCTTTTATCTCTACTTACTATAAAACTATGAGTCTTAAATTGAAAATGTGAAGGTCTGAACTCAGTTCAGTACCTATATACATTTTAGTGTCTTTAATTCATTAATAAGCATAGCCACCACTATCGTATTAGGCAGGATTGGTTTTAAGCCAATAAACATTACATGATAACTATGTATAGATACTGAACTGAGTTCAGATCTATATGACTATGTAAACTAATGAGCTTGGATTGAAAATATCATGTTTTCAATTTAAGACTCACAGTTTTGTAGTTAATTAAAGATGAAAGGTGGCTACCGGAGGGTTGCATTAGATCCTAAGGTCTAGGTGCAGTGTTCTCAGATCCAAGGCTCCTCACTGATGAAGGCCACAAGCCAGAAACTAGTTTGGAAATATTGGATGAGTAGGCACTAGATGGGGATTTTATTCACAAACTGTCTGGCATCCATTGATTACTCTGACTTGTACTGAGTAGCAATACTGTATGTAGAGTTTTGCCTGTTTTAATAACAGTTATAAGCAAGCATGAGAAATGATTATCATATGATGTTTATTGGCTTATCTGTATATGTCATTTTCACATATGCAAACATATTAACACATATATACTTACATCCACTGACTATATGTACATAATGCACATGCACATTATCATTGTTTCATTTATATTCTAGATAATATAGCTTATTATTTATATATGTAATAATTATTTTCATTTTTCATTTTAAAAAATTTGCTTTTTTTTTTTTAAGTTTTATTTTATTTAATCCAAATGAAAGAAAATAAAGGGTAATCATCTGAAATCTGAAGAATCAGCATTTAATATATGTTGATGCTTCTGTAGTTCATTTACAGGTTTATATAGTCATTAAAAAACTCATTTTTAACTACTTACCATTCAGTTTCTCATTTTTGGAGTTAGGAGAATCAGACTCATTTACAAATAGCTGCTAATGATGTACACACATATAAAAAATGATATACACACATATAAAAAATTAACATTTTGCTTAGATGTAGCTCTTCGTTGCATTCTATTCTCCGCAATATTCTAACATGATTAAAACAGGCAAAACTCTCCACACAGTAGTGCCACTCAGTGCAAGCCAGGCCTTCGTCAGTGAGGAGCTTTGGATCTGACAGTACTACACCAGTGCTCTCAGATCCAAAGCTCCTCACTGATGAAAGACACAAGCCAGAAACTAGTCTGGGGATATTGGATGAGGCACTAGATAAGGATTTTTTGCCCAAGCCTTCTGGCATCCATTGATTACTCTGGCTTGCACTTAGTGGCACTACTGTGTGGAAGGTTTTGCCTGTTTTAATAACAGTTATGAGCAAGCATAAGAAAAGGTGATCATGTGATGTTTAGTGGTTTAACAATATCCTAACAATGAATATCATTGTGATAATCTTTATATAATTATTATATAGTAACTGAAGCCTATTTTACATGTAAAATATCTTTTTTAGGTAATTATTATTTCTCTTCTGCTTTTCATACCTAATCTAAAAGTCTACCATTTACAATTGTAGATTCAATATCCACCAAGTTGGAAAGCAAACTGATCAATTAAATGATCTTGTCATTATATCTTTATAAAATATTGTGGAGAATTCTTAAATAATTTTTTTTCATTACTACCTTTATGTTATTTATTATATTAAATTTGGCAAAATCACATCACCTGTATATAATTAATTTAGTTGAAATAGTTATATCACTATGCCAGAATATCTTATTTTTAAGCTTATTAAATGCAGTATTAATACAATAGAATCTGCTTATATTTCTGTGTCCCAAAATTCAAGTCTGTTTAAATAACTATCAAGATATTTACATTGATTTACATTCTCAAACTGATATCTATTCTAGCTAAAAGCTGCTAAAGATTTTTTCCCTTAGCTAATACATCATCTGAAATTTTTATTAACCAAATTTGAATTGACAAGACTACATCAGTCATGAGCATTTTGTAAATCTAGAAAACTGGTAGATAATGTTCGCATTTTTTTTAATCAATACTAATTAAAAATTTCACCATCAAATCTACATCACATCTTGATGCTTGCTTTGTGAAGCTTTTTGTTCCAAAGACATTCATTGCTTCATAAAAGTGTCTTAACCTCCAAAAACCATCATAGAAATGGAAAACAAGTTTGGAGTTAATACAACTTTAACCCAATTTTCATTTATAATAACACATTTTACCATCATTTCCTCTCAAACATTGCTACAAACCTTTTTGACTAACTCAGTAAAATTGAATAAATAATTCATATTTTCTTGTGACCCTAAATTCCTAATAGATTTCTGATTAGTATTCATCTATAAGCGAAAGCCCAACCTATTTAATTAAATCATTAAAATGCTCCAGTAGATAACATTAATATTTTATCTGTTTTTTATTTTTATAGACTGGAACAATAAAAATATTTTTTTTTATTTTTATAGACTGGAACAATAAAAATATTGGGGTCAAATATAAATGAGTTTATATGGTAGGTGTATCATTAAATATAGTCATCTGAATTTTTGTTTCACAGGTGATTGAAATATTCCCATTATCTATTCAAATACTTCTCTGATTTAATAGGATTATATATATATATTCAGATTCATATATTATTTTTAATGTAGATATTAAAAAAAAAAACTTTGATCAAAAAGTCACTGAATTTTTTTGGGGAATTAATCCACCAATCTTTCTTAAGTCATCTAATCACATTTATTTTATAATTCATTCAACCAAAGAATGTCATGTATTTTGTTTTAATAAAGTTATGTAATACTCGATAAATTTTGCAAGCACAGTGTTTATATTGTAAAAATTATCAATGACAAAGAATCAATCAAGATTTTTTTTTTTTTAGTCAATCCAAGAACTGGCTTTTTTACATCCACAATTACTTCTTAATGGAAGTGCATATGTTAGTAATTATCAGCTTGACAATCCGAATTGGTATTTTTAGTGTTTAAAAGCTAAACCTTAACAAGTGTAACTATCACTTCAAAAGAGCAAACATAAAATGTCTTACTAATACATTTGAAATTGGGATCATCTTTTTAATGGCATTTTCATTTTGATCTCAAAAGATAATATTTTGTGATGTAACCATTTGTCTTCTTTTCTAATTGCTCATGAATTTTTTTTTTTTATATTCTAACCTTAAACAACAACAATTTTATAAAATGCCATTGTTTTGAATGCAGTTCATTCAAATTTTTTTATGTTGAATTTTCTATCTAAATAAAATATTTCTAATAGTCACTTTATACATTGTGCAATAATTTATTAAGAATAGAAATTGATTCTATAACATAATTTTTTAATAACTTTGTCAACAATTTATGTTTCTATTAACATATCTGTACGTCGTGTATTGGTATTAATGCAAAAACACCATTCAATGACAAGTAAAAAGACTTCTTGCCCTAAACTTTCTCAGTCAGTAAGGAAGGTTTAAATGGTGATAGATACTCTTTGTACACATGCCATCCTACTTTCCGCTTTTGAAAAATCCACATTATATTTTATGGATCTGTGTTTTTAAAATTGTCACCAATATTATTGTTGATATCCCAATTATTTTACTGTTTAAATAAGCATTTTTCCAACATAATGATCTATCTGGATATTTAGGCTATCTTTTTTAGGTTCTTCCACATTTGAGATGGATTCCTAAATAAAGTTGCCTAAGCATACAATTATTTTCTGAATGAAATTGATGTCTCAAGCAACTTGTTATTGATTCATTTAAACTTCATTTAAATTCTAATTTATTAAGCATAATCCCCATTTATCTATCCATATATATAAAAGGCATATTTTGCAGGTTCATCCGTGTTAAAAAATTTAAATATTGATATACCGACATTTCGACTTGATCACACAAGCAAACGTCGATATATCAATATTTAAATTTTTTAACATGGATGAACCTGCAAAATACATCTTTTATATATGCAACCCATGAAAATCTTCATAATCAACATATATGTATTGACCAAAATACATGATTGATATAAGTATTATATATATAAAATAGTAAGATTCATGTAAAAAAAGTATACTATTTTTTATTATTATAGTATAGGGTATATGAGCACAGACTTTCACACCACTCACCTCTCTCCACTCTATCTAATAACACTGATACACCTAAACACATATATGCTGAAAAGATAAATAATCACCAATATACGTATTTCATGCTAAACCAGCAATCATCAGTTGGCCCAGACTATCATCTTTACACATATATATAGTATAAGTACTCAGATATATATTAAGATAGACTATCCTCATAGTTTAATGGACAGGCTTCAATCCACTCCACACTCCAATTCCTCAACCGTCCATCCAATTGAAAATCTGATGATGGAATGCTCAAAGGCCACCCTGAGGCCGAGATTATTGTTACACCCATGTTGACCTAAGGTCAATCTGAACCCCACATGTACAGGACATAATCCATTTAATACATATGCAAGGATGGGCAGACATCTCTATAATGTAATAACTGAAACACAGGCTTGTTATATACCTGTGGCTATATATATGTAATATAGGGTATATGAGCACAGACTTTCACACCACCCACCTCTCTCCACTCTATCTAATAACACTGATACACCTAAACACATATATGCTGAAAAGATAAATAATCACCAATATACGTATTTCATATGTATTAAATGGATTATGTCCTGTACATGTGGGGTTCAGATTGACCTTAGGTCAACATGGGTGTGACAATAATCTCAGCCTCAGGGTGGCCTTTGTGCATTCCATCATCAGATTTTCAATTGGATGGACGGTTGAGGAGTTGGAGTGTGGAGTGGATTGAAGCCTGTCCATTAAACTATGAGAATAGTCTATCTTAATATATATCTGAGCACTTATACTATATATGTGTGTAAAGATGATAGTCTGGATCATATTGGTGATTATTTATCTTTTCAGCATGTATGTGTTTAGGTGTATCAGTGTTATTAGATAGAGTGGAGAGAGGTGGGTGGTGTGAAAGTCTGTGCTCATATACCCTATATTACATATATATAGCCACAGGTATATAACAAGCCTGTGCTTCAGTTATTATTATAATAAATTAAAACTATTATATATATAGAATTATTTTTACATCTACTTTTACTGTTGAATAGCTGCTACTTAAAATAAGTTCTGCTTGCTTGTAAATTAAATTTACCTATTATATATATAGGTGTGTGTACTTTAATTACTGAATAGCGTATTTTTAATGATTACATATAAAAATATTAGTTCAGAAATGTATAATTTACTTTAAATATGGTAAAACAGTCTTTAAGGAGGAACAGTTAAAAAGAAAACACGACTTACTAAATTATCCAACTTTTCTAGCTTAAAAATATCTATAAGGTATATTCATTTATAGCCATACCCATTCTTTTGTACTTTTGCTATGATTAACTCTGAAATTTCTATATATTAGACTGGTTATTAAAGAAATAGTTTATTTTTATTCCTTTTTCAGTATTCTGTTTGATGCCATCTCATTCATTGATGGCTTCCATTTATTAATGTAATTGCTGCTGCTCTCATTTATGGAATAATATTGTGTTTCTGAGATCATCCTCTTTGGAGACTTATCACAGCTAGTCTGCTTTTGACAGTAGTTCCATGGTTATTCTAGATCGAGAGTTCCATCTCAAATATTTATAATACAGATTTTTTTTTTTTTGATTTTGGATTTGAAACAAAGACTTACTGACAACATACAATATAATCGAACCAATTGTTCAGGTCTATGGTCTCTTTACATCAAGTAAATGCTTTTTGATAATTTATTTCCTATGAAGAGATGAACCAATTCTTCATAAGTGAACTAATTTTTAGATTATTTTTTAGTTTAAATTGCTTTGAATAATAAAAAGAAGATAGTAAAAACTTCAATAATTTTTTTGATAAATTTAAATATATATATTTCTTAAGTTTTTTTATATTTTTATTGATTGTGCTATAAAATTAATTATAATTTAATAATGTATAATTAATATTGAGTTAATTTAAGAAGTTTCAATTTTTACATCTGTATTTTAATATTTTATATTAATGTCTTACTTTACACTGATTTTCATCTGGAAGTAGATTTAGATCAATTTGTCTCATTTACTGTTATGCTTCTAAAACAAGTTTCATGTGCAGTTTAGCACAGTTGTATTGGTTAGAATTATAATTAAGAGCTAAAGATTTTTAGTTCAAAGCACAGCTTATCACATTAATGCTAAAATGTCATATGATGTTTGAGTCGTAACTATTTGATTATTATTATTATTATGAAAAACAGGTTAAATCGTTTAGACAAAAAGTATTCTAATCAGAAGATAACACTAGGTCATACCTTGTGATGGTTTGCTACTGTCAATACTATATACTTTTAGCAATTTAACTTGTAATATTTAGCACCACTTTATTATAAATATAATGCTTTTTTTATCATTAAGATAAATAACTAATGACCATGACATCAAAAAACACACTATTTAATCAACAAAGTGATTCTAATTAGATTAACATTATAAGAAAATTGTGTATATAATGAAATATTTTTTTTGATATTACAAATTTTTAATTGTAACTATTTTTAATAATTAATTTTGAGGTCTTTTTATCTGTTCATTTTCATGTCTGTTGTAATAAAGAATGTTTTTTTTTAAAACCCACTTATGTAGAAAAATATTGAGTGATTTAGAGTTAATAATTTATTTTATTTACTCAAACAAATTATTCTTTTAACACTTTCTCCTGATTTTTATATATCTAATTTATGATTTCCATGTGCATTTAATTACCATTTAATGTTGATTTTAATAAACTTCAGTCTTTTTTTTAAAGATTATGTTTGAAAGTTCTTTACTTCATATAATGATAAATAGGATTTTTGAAAAATTATTTCAAAAGTTTTTAATTATATATGCAGTATGTGTGTTTATATGATGATTAACTTTGAACTTTTGATAATATTTTTTACCAAATCTAAATGCATCCTCAGCAGCACTGATGAAGATAATTTAAATATCTGTATGAATAATTATATACTTGCAACATCCATCTTTCATAATCTTTTGTAAACACTGGATAGTTATTGTTCATCTGATGCAGTTTAATGCTATTATTCTGGAATTAGACAGTAGTCTAGGGTGCAGAGCTCTGAGAAGAGTGCATTCTGATTTTATACAAAGTAGATATTTTTGCAAAAGGTAATCAATTGTGTGCTTTTTATTTTTCTACAAAATATTTGTTTTTTTTAAAAAATCAAAGTTGGGAAGATTTGGAAGGGGGAGGGCGATTAAACAAGTAGTTAGCCTTTTAACATCACATGCACTGAGTGGCAATACGTATAGAGAGTTTTGCCTGTTTTTAGTTAGCCTTTTGTGAGTACAAAATAGTCTGATGCCCAATCCTGAGTAGCTGGCATGCAAAAGGCTATGAATGAAAAGGGGATAGAATACTGATACTATACAATGCAGATAGTACAATCAAGAAAGCCAAAATTAATTTGGTATTATAATTTTATTATGATTGACTTATCTTTTTTGGAATATCTTACTAATGCAAATCAATCCGAAGATATTATCAGGTTTTTGCAGATCATTGGGTTTAATAGATTTAATATTTATTTGACAAGATATTTAATTAAATTTGGCTTTAAAACTAAAAATGTTATATCTTATATAGAGCTTAATTCATATTGGCAATTTGTAATCCTCCATTTCATTCTATTTGTGAGTCTTTCATGTAGTTTATGGTTTCTGGATATTTTCCTTCCTAAATAAGGAACAGTTTTGCTACGCTATGCTTTCAATAATCAGAAATTACTCTTGGAAATTGTGTTGGACATCTGAAACTAGTTTGAGAATCAATTTATCATTTTCATATGGTTTTCATTGAATGATTTATAAATAGAGGGATAATAAAAAGTAATTTCTATCAGCATAGATTAAATGTAAGCCAAAGAAATCATGGTGATGCTGTGCTTTTATTTATTGAGATACATTATGGCAGTATGTAAGTGTATGGTTTTTAAGAAATGCTAGATTTATGTGCAATCAGAATTCCATATGTGGAAGTGAAGTTTTTATGTCTTTGTTGTTTAAGTCAAATTTTTATATACATTGAATTTCCACTGTAAAACATTAATTATAACACATAATATAAAAATAATTTTTTTAATAGATGAAAATAAAATTAAAATATATTACAAGACATGATCATAGAGCATGCGATTGATAAAAACTGAAGGCTCAAAAATTTGAATTTTTTGCACTTTAAGAGGAAGTGTTCCATAAATCCAGATTTATATAAATAAAGAACTGCCTGTTCATTATGCTAAGATGATGAATGTTCAAAGTGAAACACATAAAGAAGTTTGTATTGTCTTTTGTTGTTTTTGACATAATTTCACTCAGTGGGCAGTAGTTTCATTTCAATTACAGATATTAAAATAAGTTAAACCACTAAACATCACATGATCACCATCTCTTATACTAGCACATAATTGTTATTAAACAAGGCAAAACTCTCCATACAGTAGTGCCACCCTGTGCCAACCAGATTAATCAATGGATGCCAGAAGGCTTGTGCATAAAATCCCTATCTAATGCCTACTCATCCAATTTCCCCAGACTAAATTCTGGCTTGTGGCCATCAGTGAGGAGCCTTGAATCTGAGAGCACTCCTCACTGATGATGGCCACAAATCAGAAACTAGTCTGGGGATATTGGATGAGTAGGCATTAGATAGGGATTTTATGCACAAGCCTTCTGGCATCCATTGTTTACTCTGGTTGGCACAGGGTGGCACTACTGTATGGAGAGTTTTGCCTTGCTTAATTAAAAAAAGTTATGATTATTTATTGTTATACTTATTTATTAATAAACTCAATATTTATTTAATATTGAATAATATTTTCAAATAATTTCAAATTTGTCAAGCATGTTTTTAATACTTTCATACCATACTCATGGCTAATAATATTAAATAGCACATTCATTAATATAATTATTTAAAAACATCCTGATTCTAATTCAGTCTTTTAAATCATGAAAGCAAGACAGTCTATTTAATCCTGATAACTTTAGTATTGTTTATAAACAGAGCAAAACTCTCCATACAGTATTGCCACCTGTGCTAAACAGAGTAATCAATGGATGCCAGAAGGCTTGTGCATAAAATCCCCCCAATGCCTACTCATCCAATATCCCCATACTAGTTTCTGGCTTGTGGCCTTCGTCAGTGAGGAGCTTTGGATCTGAGAGCACTGCATCTAGATCTTAGGATCTAATGCAACCCTCTAGCAACCACCTTTTATCTCTACTTAACTACAAAACTATGAGAATGAAATTGAAAACACAAAAAATATTTTCAATCTAAGCTCAATAGCTTATATAGTCATATGGCTCTGAACTCAGTTCAGCACCCATACATTTTGGTGTCTTTGGCTCTTTTACAACCATAGCCACCACCATCCTATTAGGCAGGATTGGTGTTAAACCACTAAGCATCACAATGATCACATTTCCTATACTAGCACATTAATTGTTGATAAACAGAGCAAAACTCTCCCTACAGTATTGCCACCTGTGCTAAACAGAGTAATCAATGGATGCCAGGGGGCTTGTGCATAAAAATCCCTATCCAATGCCTACTCATCCAATATCCCCAGACTAGTTTCTGGCTTGTGGCCTTCATCAGTGAGGAGCTTTGGATCTGAGAGTTTAAAATCTCTATCCAATGCAATACTGTATGGAGAGTTTTGCTCTGTTTATGAACAATTAATGTGCTAGTATAGGAAATGTGATCATGTGATGCTTAGTGGTTTAACACCAATCCTGCCTAATAGGATAGTGGTGGCTATGGTTGTAAAAGAGCCAAAGACACCAAAATGTATGGATGCTGAACTGAGTTCAGACCCATATGACTATATAAGCTATTGAGCTTAGATTGAAAATATTTTTTGTGTTTTCAATTTCATTCTCATAGTTTTGTAGTTAAGTAGAGATAGAAGGTGGTTGCTAGAGGGTTGCATTAGATCATAAGATCTAGATGCAGCGCTCTCAGATCCAAAGCTCCTCACTGATGAAGGCCACACGCCAGAAACTAGTCTGGGGATATTGAATGAGTAGGCATTGGATAGGGATTTTATGCACAAGCCTTCTGGCATCCATTGATTACTCTGTTTAGCACAGGTGGCAATACTGTATGGAGAGTTTTGCTCTGTTTATCAACAATTAATGTGCTAGTATAGGAAATGTGATCATGTGATGCTTAGTGGTTTAACACCAATCCTGCCTAATAGGATAATGGTGGCTATGGTTGTAAAAGAGCCAAAGACACCAAAATGTATGGGTGCTGAACTGAGTTCAGACCCATATGACTATATAAGCTATTGAGCTTAGATTGAAAATATTTTTTGTATTTTCAAAAGGTGGTTGCTAGAGGATTGCATTAGATCCTAAGATCTAGATGCAGTGCTCTCAGATCCAAAGCTCCTCACTGATGAAGGCCACAAGCCAGAAACTAGTCTGGGGATATTGAATGAGTAGGCATTGGATAGGGATTTTATGCACAAGCCTTCTGGCATCCATTGATTACTCTGTTTAGCACAGATGGCAATACTGTATGGAGAGTTTTGCTCAGTTTATCAACAATTAATGTGCTAGTATAGGAAATGTGATCATGTGATGTTTAGTATTGTTTGTGAAGAAAGATAATAGAAAATGAAAGATGATATTTAATACAATAATAAAAAATATTATAAAACAACTTTTAAGAGTCTTCTATTTTTAATTTCTTTGATATTATATTTTTCTTATATGTCTATTAAAAGTTAATATTATTGCATGTTTACCTTAGTCTTTAAAATTTATTACATTTTTTACCATACAGCTTTAGATATTTTCATTCCAAATGATGTTTTCTTTCTCACCTACAACCATATACCTTTATAATACACAAATTTCCATAATCCTGACAAATTTTGCTTTTATATGTTTATTTCAACTTACTATATAGTCAAATGCCCTTGTCTTTTTTATTCTGTTTTGTTCAAATCTTCCCAGAGAAATAAAGAGAGATAAAGTTCTGAAGATGATGGCTGAGGCAATAGGAACTGTAAAAGAGGGTGATAAATAAAGCATTGTGTAACAGTAGTAAAGTGCATGGATGATTTAGTATTATATGGTGCTCTAAAACTTATTATTCTTCACCATTTCTTTCATGTTTTCTATATTAGCTGTTAAATGTAGCTTATTTATTTAGCAAATGTTTTTTTTAGATAGTTAAGTTTTCACATTATAAAGAATCTATAGAGATTTCAACCAGGAGATAGATTCACCAGTGGCTTTATTAAGTTATTTAATTATCCGAATGCAGATTAGTTAATATTAAAAATGTTTCATAGTATGTGTTTAGTCTCAACTACATAAGTCAGAGGTTAAGTTCCATTTCTGAAGCAATTAAATACAGCAACCATGATGCTCCAGAATCTCTTAGCAAGACTTTAAGATCAAATCCATCTGGCTTTATTTTTAGATTTGAAAAAAGAACTTTGCTTGATGTTTATCAAGTCTATTTTTATGCCATAATTTTTTTGATTGCTTGAAGTGTTTTTTGGTTAAATATCCAGAAAGAGGATTTTGATTTGGTGTCTTAGGTGATGAAATTATATTTTGAGTTACTGATAAGTCATACACTGGGTCACTTTGATTTTTTTTTTTTTTTTGCATTTTATATGAGAAAGCCTCTCTTTCTATATGTGCTATAAAGGAATGGATTTGAGTGTATCAGTAATATTTTTTAATAATATTTTGCACAGGAGATATATGTGAGTGGTTTTAACTCTAAATAGGAGAACTGTATTCAGAAGAAAAATGTATGTGCTGAAAAGGCTGCTCTTGAAGTTTTGCATCATAGTACTGAGTAATGCCAACAATTTTCTAAGCAGATTATTTTTTGAAATTAGTTTAGATAAAACCTTTTTTATGTGCAGAAAACATTAGGCTATATCCAATTTATTCCTGAGTAATAGATGGTAGAATTGCATTTTATTCTCTTGTTACAGGAATTTATATTCAATTTATAAAATATTTTTCTGTTATAATATCATTTACACCTTTATTAATCATTTTTTTACAATACCATCAAATAAAATTTATTCATTTATATTTAATTATGATTTCAACTGATCAGCAGTCTTCGACAGAGCTACAATATTCAAATATATACGACCATATAACCAGTACATATCTACACATATATGAAACGTTGAAGACATTATCTTAAGTCCCTAATCTTCGAAAAAGATTTAAAAAATTTTCATATTTATTAAACAAATTTTTTATTTCAATGACAAATTTCCTACATTTTGTTTTTGAAAGATCACTGATGTTTATATTAAGTAGATAAGTATTGAACTCTAGACATTTTGTATTCACTACAGTTATTCTTTATATTAAGTAGATAAGTATTGAACTCTAGACATTTTGTATTCACTACAGTTATTCTTTAAAATCATTTAAATTTTACCTTTAAAAATTTGAAATGGTTTTAGGAGACTATATTTTCAAACAGAATCATAATCTGAATTTAGATAAATAAAGGTAGAACTAGTTTTTATTCCAAAAGTCTTTTTAATATGGGCATAGCAACTTCATTCTAAATTAAATTACATTTTTTCTAAAGGTAGATGTTTGCCAATTACTTTCTTGGCAAAATTCCTTTTAAGATTTTCAAAAATTACATAATAATATTGGCATTAATTTTTTGAATAATTATTAGGTTTATAAGAGTGCATAATTTTGAATTTATGACTGCATTTTTGTAATAGATTTTGTATGACTAATGATGGTGAATAGTTTTGTCAACCATATTTTAACTTTATTTTGATATTTTTAAAAAGTTTGGAATTATTTATCCACCTAAGAAGTTTGTTTTGGTTTATAACAATAAAATATCAATTTCAAGTACACCAATATCCATTGGTTTTATTAAACTTGGAATTGAAAATGCAGTTCATCAAGTTTATCTAAAAGAGATTAGGACGTCCAACTGGATCAAATAAAGTTGTGTTTTTCATAATCTCTTCAGCATTCTTCTCTGGAATCATCAAGGATTATTAGCATTTTCTGGATTGCTTACAAAATTTCTTTTAAATTTTATTTCAACCTGAAATGAACTATTTTTAGTATTCTTTAGAAATAGACTCTTTGACAACTGTTATGAATTTATTAATTCTAATATAGTAAGAAGGCATAAATAGATTTTTTTTTGTTTATTTTAAATAATACAGTATATTGACTTTGTTTTAGCTTTTCATTAATTTGATTTCAAGACTAGCTGTTTTAAATAATGAAAATGAATTCTGGATATATGGTTTATGTTGTTATGGAAATTATGCAGTATAGTTCAGTAACCAGTCGCAAACTACTTTTTGTTAAAACAAAATGTAAATCAGATATCTCATTACTCTATCTATCTACATGGAATGTTGCTTCTTGATTGATATTATAAAATATGTGCCTATTGTTTAAAGCCATCCTTTTATCTGAATTATCCTTAAAGGTTGGCATCAAATTTATTACAAGTGTAGAAAGATCTGGAAGAAGGAGGATAAGACTAGTTGGTATTGGGAGTTTTATAAAGTGTTTTTTGCTTTATTAGATGATTGAAAACAATATATTTATGTCATGATTAATATTTATTTGTTAAGAATCAGTATGAAATCAATTTTAAGAAGATGCCTACTATTAGAGAAGTACTTAATGTATTGTGGTGTAATTACATCAACTTTGTGTTGTATGTTTATAGATTTTCATTTTTGATTTTGATATTTTCATTATTTAGTTGAAGTATTTTTATTATTTTAATAGTTGAAGAAATACTGTTTTATTTAAAAGTATATGTGGAATATGAGTGATCCATGTTTTCCAATTTCATATAGTCATTTTTCATGATGATTATTCTCAAGAATACTGCTGGAGTTCACATTTGTTGTATTTAACTAAGAGTTCACCGTAAAGTGAAATCTGGTTTCAAAGTGGGACGACTTTCCAAATACTTATACATACTTTTTGCAGTGTGGGCAACAAGAAGTCTGTCTTCCATTTATCCATTCCATTTTTCCATATGACATTTTTAATTTTTTTTTATTACTCATTTTTATTTTTATTTTAGTATATTTCATTTATTTTATTGTCCTTCTTTTAAATGATATTATTTTAATGTATTTTTCCATATTTTAATTTTTTTATATATTTTATTTCCCTCTTTTAGCATATACTTTCAATTTTATTTGTTAATATTCTTCCTCCCTCCAAGTATTGTCAGAGTTGTATTGATCTTTTGTGGATAAATGAAGACTTCTATTTATGATACAATAGTATAATAATTGAACTTTGGACATGTAATTTTATTGCATATATTATATATGTATAGGTAAATCTAAGAGAACAAGAATCGTAATTAGATAAAATATAAATTTACTCTTAATTTATTATAACTCTGCATTCATAATATAAAAACATTTCTTATATTATTTTATTTGTTTATTAATTGTTACTTTTTTTTTCTTTTTTTTCTAGTCCTTCGAAAGAGTGCTTGTGCAAAATATACTACATGGTCTTTCTCCAAGTTTATCAGATGCTATAACAAGTATTTCAAGATGGCGGTTTATTCAGGCAGCATTACCTCATGTTATGCATTGCTGTGCCTCTTTACTCCATCAGAGAAAACCAATGGGAAATAATGAAAAATTGGGCTCTGGAGAAACAAAATTATTATATACAATGCATTGGGTAATTATGGATGCTGCAGCAGAATGTGCTGACAATGAAACAGGACCCGGAGGAGAAAATAAGTTTCCAAATCATTACTTATTCCCATTAACTGTTGTACAAGTTTTTGTGTATTTGTTTGCCCCGTTGATTTTTAGCTTGAAAGAATCTGATTTTCAGACCTTTCGGCTTGAAAACGGGTTAAAAATCTGGCACCCACTCTGGGAGTATAGGCAACCTGATATTCCATGTTTTACAACTCTTGTTAAACCTAAGCGCCATCTACTGAAAGCTCAGAAACGGGTAAGAATAGGTAACGTTGGAGATATTTATGTTGGAGGAGCCAAGCATTCCGCAGAAGATATTTTTCTGGGGTTCGATGACAGAAGTGATCGAGCCCCAGGATCGCCAAGTGCACAGGGATCGGCTGCATCCGGAGGTTCACCATTAGCTCCTATTGTACATATGAGTGACATTTGCGCATTATCTACTACTGAGACTACCACTTCAGCTCATGTGGAAATTCTGTGCGAAGTATGTAATACTGTAGTTTATAGTCGTAGTGCAGATGGACCTAATACTTGTCATTGTGGTAAAACTAGTTCTATGGTGTTATCAGATGACAAACTGCTTGCTAGCCAAATGTCACCCGTAGACAAAGATTTTGTTCAAAAGAAACTTGATACTGCTTTAAAATCTCAACTCTGCCAAACGCCATCCATTTCCGATGTTTGTTGTGCAACGTATTTTGATGTGGCTGTCTTGCGATGTTTATTTATACCTCAGTGGGCAGAAGAAGGTGTTTTCTGGGCATTGCAATATCTTTATCAGAGACTTCAAGAAATATATGATGAGAAGAACCGTGCCTCACATGCTCGCCAGCGTAGCAATTCATTGCCTATTCCAAAGATTGAAGTATCACTTTATCAAAGTCCCGAGCAATCTCGGCGTGATTTGAATTTTGACATTATGGATTCTCCATTTCTTAGAAGAGCTAGTTTAGATGTTATTCATGAAGGTGGAGACCATAATCGTAATAAAAAATTTAAAGCGTCTGCTTCAACTATTTGTTTTAAACACCAAACATATTTTTTTGATGATAAATTGCATACAAAAGAAAAGAAAAAAGTTACCAAAGAAGATAGTGGTGGATCGTCGAGTGCTGGAACTTCGGATGATCAAGAAGTAGCATCAATTTATGGAAGCTCTTTAGAAATCAAAGAAACTAAAGAAGAACCAGCAAAGAAAGTTAATACTCAGCGCCCTCAGTCTGCTCTTGCAAAACTACTCGAAAGCGATATCGGTTCCGAGCAGTCAAGCTTTTTTAACTTCACGGTAGATATTGTGAGGCGTAAAAGCATGCCGACGTTGAAGCATATCGACGATATGTTTGTGGTAGATGAACGCAAATGCGACATTAAAATATCACGTAAAGGCAGTTTTAGTTCATTTTTGAGACCAGCAGAGTTAGAAGTTCATAAAACACCAGCCAAATATACAAAAAGTTCCCCTAATCCCATTATAACTATCACAGAACACACACCTGTTCCATCCCCCACCACTGGAAGCCCTAAATTTGATTCAGTCAAAACAGATCGATCCCCTGACCCATCACTCCAAATCCCTATTGGTACCATTCCCCGAAGTCATACCGATTCCAATATCACCTATACTATTGATGATTTGCAAGAAGTTCCAGGTTCAACACATTTTATTTATAAAAATGGACATTTAAATTATGAAGTTTGTCTGAAAGCTGTCCATGCTTCTTTATTGAAAGAACGTAGTTTACGAATTTGTGAAGTAGCTTTAAATTTATTAGATATTTTACTTGATATGGGAGTAGTGCAGCCACCTCCAAAAATTTTTGAAGAAATTGAAAATGATCGCAAATCTGAAGAAGTGCCCAAATTAGAAGATAAAAAGGGAGAAGAATTATCTCCTCATAATTTAGCTATGAATTGTCTAATAAGGTGAGTTTATATATATGATATAATCATTTATATAATTTATTGCAACATAAACTTTTAAATACAAGTATATTTTATGTACTCGGAGTCTAGATGTAATATAGGGGATTTGAACACAGACTTTCAAGCTCCTTTCAGCCATCATACAACTGATACACATTACCACACATATGAAAAAGATAAATGATCTCCAATATATATATATATTTTGTGCTGAACCAGTACTTATCAGATAGTCCAGATCATCATCTACCACAGTTATATATAATCAGTAATCAGTTTATATTAAGATAGAGAATTTTCACACAGGCATTTCATCATCGGATTTTTAATGGTATGGATAGCTGAAGGGAGCTTGAAAGTGTTCAAATCCCCTTAGGGTAAATGTATGAATTACAGAATTGAAGCACCATCTTCTGAGATTTATGTCAAACAAGCTTCTGATAAAGGTTTTTGAACCATTCTTGTAAGCTTTGTATTATCATAGTTTCAATTCATAAGTTGGCTATTATATACATCTTATATTTTATTTCACATAGTCTTAATAGATAGTGCTTCAATGCTCTGTTTATATTTGTTATTAAAATATATTATTAAAATGAGGTAAAAGAAAATTAGGCTGGAAGAATAATTTGCTAATAAGAAGTATATATAACAGTTTCAGTGATAGAGAATGTGCTGTCTAGCTGTCAATTGCAATGATTGCTAGTAGCAAGGTCTGGAGCGAGACTACTGCTCCGCAGATCAATGAATCTAAGAGGATTTTTCAAATTGAACTCATTAAATCAAAATGTCTTTGAAGATAGAATTATGGGAGAATATGATAATGCCAAATAATCTTTGTCTAAAACGATTACCTTTACATTAGGATGTGAAATTTCTGAAGTTTAATGTTTTCTTTTATAATAATTTATTAAAACTTTAGATTGAGATTACTGTTTAGTTGGAGGTAATTGTAGATTTATTTTCAAAGAATCTGAAATTATATTAAAAATTTATATAATTATTAAGAAAAAATAATTTGGAAAATATGTAATCTTAAGTTTTTTAAATCTACTTTCTCAGCATTCTTTCTTTGATTGATCAACCTCACTCGTACATTTTGTTTTTTCTATTTATTATGTCCTTGCTGAATTTCTATCAATATTTTACCATTTTATTGAAGAAACTAGATTATATCCATGAGCCTTCACTTTCTCATTCTCAGTGATTGAGTAAATTTATTTGTATGAAAAATAAAAAAATAAAAAAATCTTTATAAAACAAATTTAACCTGTAAAGAACAAGGATTAAATTTAGTTAAAGTTTGAATATCTATTACATTTATATTAATAGTACATAGCACTAAGTAATTATTAATATCAGATAAGTATGGCAAATAGTTTCCACAATTAGACTTTGCTTAATTAGCTTCTTCTAAGAGGAATCATTCTACATTTGTCTATCTATTCAGTAGTGATTTTTTTTTACTCATTTTATACTATTTGAAGCTAATAGCTTGAAAATTTTTATCACTTGAAAAATGATGAACTCAGACTATTATCATAGCAGAGGTTGCCAGAATTTTGAGTTATTTAAGACTGAATTAATTCACTTAAGATTATTCTATGCTTTCTGACTAATGCTTACACACTAAAAGTGCATCATTGTTTAAGATTGATTGTTGCTCCAAGGCAGTGATTTTGAAACTTTGAAAGGTTTATAATTTGTCCGTCCTTCTTTTTCATCTTTTAACCTGTAATCATTAATTAATAAGTTATAATAATAATAATAATAATAAGCATCTTTTTAATTAAAAAAAAGTATTTTTATGATGAAAATATTACATTTATTTATAATCTTATCATATATATTTACAATATTGGTATGCCATTTAAAAAAAAGATATAGGATTATTATTTTTATTTTTAATATGTTGCTTTTGATTAAACCACAGTGAATCATGATTAATATTACAGCCCTGATTGAAATTTTGCTTAAATTGTACAGCTCTTTTTGTAATCATCTTTAGAGGATCATTCTAGATTCAGAACTCATTGAGTCAGTACTTGAATATGCCATAGAATGAATAATTGAAATTTTATATAATTTAAGTAAGGGTTTAATCCAGGCTATAATCTTAATCATAATTCAACATAGTTTAATTAAAAGTAGCATATTACATATAAAGACAAGATCCATGAATCACAATTAAAAAAAAAAAAAAAAAGATACAACTATTATATTTTTTAGTTTGTTCCATAAGGTTTGTAATATCAAACTCAGTACTTGATAGATTGGTTCTCAGTTCCTGCTTTTCATTTAAACAATTTTATTGTTTAGTTTTTAAACATATAAGCCTGGAGAAAGCTCGTTAATAAAATATAAGTTGTACAAAAGATATGTCTATATTTCAGTGTTTTTTCTGGTAATTCTGGATATTTTTTTACTAACAATCAAGCAATTCTCAATGAAGTATAGCTCTGTATCCTGTTTGGAAATTGCCAAATTTATTATTTATAAATATTTTGCAAACAAATGAGTCCCAGTAATATTTGAAAATTTTTTAAAAATTTTCTAAATATATATAATTATATTGTCTTGCATTTTTTGTTTAGAGCTTTATACAAATTGAAATAGGATTGGAAATGATTTAGAATATTATTTTTAAATTGCTTCTTCCACAAGTTGATTTTTTAAATCATGGCTTCTATTTATCTTCAACTTTAACAGTATATATATAAAACATTTTATAATAAATGCTTTTATTTATTATATATTAAAAAGCCAAAAATAATTGTTTTCTTCAATCACAACTGGGATTTTTATATTTAACTTGAAATAAATGCATAAATTAATTAATTTCTGGAGACCCCATATTTTTATTTCAGATAAATATAAAAATCGTAAATGTGGTTGAAGGAAACATTTATTTTTGGCTTTGTATAGTGAATAAAAGTATTTTTTATAAAATAGTTTATATATATAATATATATTCTAATCTTGTGATTGTGCATCTCACTTCCTAGCAATA
Source organism: Epiperipatus broadwayi (assembly GCA_028023455.1). Lineage (NCBI taxonomy): Eukaryota > Metazoa > Onychophora > Udeonychophora > Euonychophora > Peripatidae > Epiperipatus > Epiperipatus broadwayi. The sequence continues at coordinate 1,791,977 of JAQFVV010012393.1, read as the reverse complement.
TCATATTAAATAAAATGGGTTAGCTCAGTTAATAATTACGTTTGCTAAAATGCAAATAATTAATAAATAAAATAGCCGGCATTATATTAAAACATTCTACTAGAAAAATAATGAAAAGGTTCAGTTTAAAAAAATAAATAAATAAATATTTATTTATATCATGAGACTTGGAAGTGAAATACAGATGACAAGAAAGATTACATTGAACCAATATCCCACAGGATACTACCTCAATGGCGTAAGAATACTATCCCCTATTACTATCTTAAATAAATAAATTTATAGTATTCTTACGACTTTAATAAATCCTACTCATTAAGATTAAACTAATAATTAAATTTTAATCTTTTATTTACTTTAATTTAACTCAATAAAATCTTAGGTTTATAAAATTATTCTAAGATAATCAAATCACGATAGTTAAACATGATAAGGGATTTTTATGTCATACTCTACTACACTTAAATTAATAATAACAAATAATAATATTCTTCATTGTATGAACTAATTCTGTGTAGCTGTTCTCTTCACTATAATCTTTTATTGCCATAATAAAATAATATAATATAATCTTTTATCTTCGTATAATAACATAATAAATATGTGGTAGTATTAGATAATCTGAAAAATATATGTGTGTGGCAACGGCTAGCATATAATTCGCTATACTATTATGATAATTTATGACCATAAGATAATGTAAAAATATGATTACTTAAATAAATAAATACCAAGAAAATATTCAAATTCTTAAAATAATTCTTTATTTATCTCTGTGCAAAATTATATGTTTGTTTCTATTATTCTGGGTGTATCATGCGTTTGAATGGAAAAGAAACAGTCTTAACACATAAATTTTTGAAAAAACAAATTTTAACAAAGTTTTATTATAACAATAAAATAAAATAAATAATTTATTTACAATATTTACATTGGATATCCTCAATTTACACTGTTCTACATTTTTATTACTTAGTTATTAAAACAATTTAGAATTTATTTAAGTCTTCATTCTGACTTAAAATAATAATAAAAAAATAATACAATTTTATTTATCTTTTGTGATCAACCTTTATGATAAAAGTACAGTTTATTATACTAATTTTAATATATCGTATCTTGAAATATTATTTCGCTATGCTTCCTTTTAAGAACATCCATTGAAACATAGTACAGAAAAACAAAATAAGAACACTAATCAGAGCATGGATATTTTTCACTAGACAATTTCATTTTGCAATGTTAAAAGATATCATATAAAAAAAATATCTAATGATAATTTATTACTAAATTGTGTGGATATCGTTGTTCACTACACAATGACTATTAAATATAATACATATCTTATTTAATATTACTCAAATACTATATAGTTGTAATTACTGATATATTCTCTATTATTTAATAAATATAAAATTATACCTATGCTTATTGTTTATATCGTTTTACTTTATAACGTAATTTAAAAATATGCAGTGCTCATTTTAAAATGAAATAAAATATTTAAAAAAATTATTTAATATTCCACAAGCAACTTTGCTTTAAATATTTTATTCCTAAAGTTTATTTTATTTTCCAAATATAAAATCTAAAACATATCTTATGATTCTTTTTTCCTTTTGAATCCTTTGGATTTTAAATTCCAATTTGTACCAATTATACTTCTTACAAGTAAATGAACTTATCTCATTCAAAACGATAGCATATCTTAAACTCTAAATTATCTATTATTTCTTTTAAAATATACCATACTGTACGATGTAGTTACATTGGAAATCTAGATAATAAATAGATGAGTAGGCAAGGGAAGCAAAACTAGAGTATAACTCATAGCATATATCAGAGAATATACTATGGCACAATGTATCTATAAGAAAATAGAGACATGACCTATTCTGTCTAATGGCCTCCAATAATATCAATGATGTCAAAGCTATTCATTCAGCTTTATTAAAAACATCAATACTTAAAGAAAATAGACACTGTCCACAAATAAATATACAATTACAGGGCTTTGTTAACTGTATTGCATATCCACTAAGATTATAAAATACTATTCATATTCCCTAATTACATCCTACCTTAATATCATCTGGGTTCATGTTCATAATACTACAACAAAGTCACTATCTTATCATTATTTCCTAAAGATTTATCACTTCTTACATCGACAAATAACTATCTTGTATATTCAAAAACAATAAACAAAATTCCATTATAATTATAGCAATCTTACTAATCCACAAGAAAAGTCTGCTTACTTTCTTATTCTATATTCTAAACACATACAAACTAATCATATAAATACTTTGAACATCCAATAATATGAAAGTTTTTAAAAGAATCACATAAATATTTATCATCATGTTATGTTATATTACTAGTATAAAATTATAGTATGCATATTCTCAAAATAAATCCTAATCTCATAATTTAAAAGTGTTGTACAAAATGCGTTTACATATAATTAATCATTTATACTTCCATATATTACAATTTATAGGCAATCTGCAAAACAAGAAAAAAATATATACATCATAAAATATATCAATATTCATTAACTATTACCAAGTGATATAGACTTGTCATCACCTTGCAGTCTTCAGTTTTCCATCCATTAGATACAACATTGCATACATAAAAAAATACATCCATACCTTTATATAAATGTTCTTATTTAAATTATTAAATTACTCTACTATAAGATTCTAATATTATCAATAAATTAATATTCATGTTCCTACTCTTATAAACCAAAATAATTACATTTTAAAATATTAATAAATGAGTTAAAACTATATTTACTTAATCTTCAGCTGAGACGAATGTTCTTTATGAGTTCAAAATGTTTTTTTTTATTTTCTCGAGAGTTTTTTTTTTAAAAATGTTCTCTTCAAGAGTAATTCTACAACCTCCCCCATTGCTATGATGACAAACAAGACAAAACGTTTCCTGCAGTAAGTGTTGTATGAACTTCCGGCACGAAAATCTCAGATTTAAAAAAAATGAATAATAAAAAATAATATGACGTCTTTTAAAATCTTGACAAATTAAATAAAATAATAATCAATCCGTCCTGGAAAAGTTATAGAATAATAGTTTATGACTTCTATAGTCCAGAATGATGATTATTAAAATCATAATAAATTATATTATTAAAAATAATAACTTGAAGCTTCTATCTATAAAATATCCCATGTCGACATAATGATGCATCCTGTCCCTTTGGCTTGGCTTGAACTATCCGGATAAATTTTTGCGCAATATAAATTTCCATAATTCCATCTTTTTATTTATTAACATATTCATTTTCTTTGTAGGTTTCTTCTTTTAACAAAATTTATTAGCATTTATTATCCATTTACAGTTGTTTCAGTATTGTTTAAATTATCAGCTTTAAAATAATTTTCACGAATGCATATAACCTGTATATTGTTCAGGTTTTAATAACATACGCTTTTCTAGAATATCTTCATTAATCTTTACTTAAGATAATTTTCTTGCAAGTATTTTAAATGTTTCCTTCAAAAAGAATATAACATTTACTCCTATAATATTGTATTTTCATAAAATTATTCTAAAATTTACTTGTCATAATACTTGTCGATCCTTGACGAAAATATCTTGCCATTATATAAAAAAAATAAATGCATAATTTACTTTTAATTTGCAAATAGCTTTTCCATTGAGCTTCTTGTACAATGTCCATAAACTTAATTTATTCACTGGAATAGTCCTCTGTGTTAATATTATCGATACTGCATTAACGAATATTATACTTATTTTTAAAATATTCCATTACATACATTTTAATTATTGGCATTTTCATATTTTTATTGCAAAGTAGATTAAGTTTCCGATGAATACTCCTGATAACGGGACTTTAAAAATTAGCAAGGCATATTAAAATGAAGTTATTAAATATATTTTATATTACACTCTCTTTGCAAATACTATAATAAATATCCTATTAACTTTGCAAATAAATTGTACGAGAGCACCAAAAATTGACTAAATAATAAAATTTAAAATTACTATCTCCTTGATAGCTACTGATATGATCTCTGATACCTTTGATCACCTAATATATTTTTAATCACCACTGATACCCCCGTGCAATCCGTATTTATATCCTAGAAAATACGTTTTCTATTGGTTGATTCTTACTTTTCATTTGATACCAAATTTGCATAATGTTACAGTTTTACACAATTAAATTTCAAAATAAAAAATATGACATATTATAACTTTAAAAATATTATTTAAAATATTAATTCCAAATCAATTATTACTTTACTAAATTAATTAAACATTTAAAATAACTTTTAAAACAATATTTAATAAATTTTATCCCACCTTTAATATTTAATTTATCTAGTTTATTTTAAAACAAAATATTTAACTTTTATTAGCTGTATTCATCTTTATTACATTATTTAAAACATTTTATACGATAGTTAACTTAATATTTAATATTTGCTTTTATGATAGGTAATAATTATATCCAATTCTATAACGCAATTTTTAAAATATTTTGAACTTTACTAATCTAAATACTAGCAAGCATGTATGTATAACCATATTATTATACAAATCACATGACTAATAACCAAGACAGACTATCTGATTTTCTGTCTGGGAATAATAAAAATTGCTACACTTGTTGTATTAAATAAAATAATACAATAATAAAATTTGGAAGAATAATTTGGAAAATATAGAATTAAATATAACTTTCACTACCATAAAACTAACTTTTAAAATATATGATATTAATTATAATTATTAAATATAATTTATAAATTTAAATATAACTTTTATTTAACTATAAGTTTTAGACTATTAAATTGAACTTTTTAAACATACTTTTAAATATTTATAGCTGTATTATTTATTATGGCCAGCTTTTCCAACCATATGTAATTAATATTTTTAGCTTTATTTAACTATTTTAAGGTTATTCATTATAATTTTATGCATTACGTATTTTATTTAGCTTCAAATTGTATCTTTAAGATATAATTAATACAACATAATTAACACATAAAGAGAACATATTCTAAATTTAAATTTTTTTAATAATTTACTGTGGTGAACCAATTTTGACCTATAGAAAAGGGCACAATATATATATATTATTATTATTTTTTAACATTTTAATATTCGATGTCACAGTCTCTAATATTTATAGTCATTCACTTGTGTTAAAAAATAGATTTCTATACAATTTTGTTTATGAAAGAAATGTTTTAAAAAAAGAAACCTTTATAATAAAAAATAAAATAAAATTTCATCCATATTAAAAAAAAGCAACTTTTCCAAGCAAAAATAATTAAGAATTGTTTTTATTTCTATTTTAATTGATCATTAATATTTTTTAGTTTAAGCTTTTTTTTTTTTTTTAAATAAAGATGTTTAAAAAATTTACTACCTTCTTATGTCTATCACTAAAAACTTACTGAATCAATATCATATTTGAAATTCATTCTGCTAACACCCACTACGCTACATAAATGATTGGACAGTCCTGAAATATTTCTTTGTCATATTGCATTATCATTGATTTTTTATATATGTACAATCTCTTCAATTGAAGTATGTTTAAAAATCAATTACAAAATTTATTTTAAACATATAAACAGTTTTTAAGTTAAAAAAGCATTTAAAAATATTTACACCCATTATTTATAACTTAAATTTAGTTCATTTAAGTAAGAAAAAATATTAGCTAAATACATAACCTTAACAACTTAAGACAAATTTTTGAAATGCTCTTCCAAATGAAATCCTTTTATCTCTAAATTTAATTCAAGAACTTCCCACAGCAACCAATGAACTTCAGTATTTAGAAGTTGTCTATAATGTTTGCCATTTCATTACGTAAACCTTTAAAAATTTGATTATTTAGTAGGTGATCTTTAATAGAATTTATTATAGATATAGATTCATTAAATATTATTTTAAAATCTGTTGACATTTTTTTGATAGCAAATACTTTAGCAGTATGTTTAAATTGCATTTGATATTTTTATTTTTTAATTTAACCAATCATCCTGCTCAGTATTCCATCATAACTTGATCATCCTTACTAATATCAACAAATTTTGACCAATTGATTTATTATTCTTTTATGAAATCATTTAAACAAATGAAAAATGTTTGTCCAGCAGTGCAAGTTTGAAGAAATTTACAAAGAAAGAAATCATCATGAATTCTACTGTCACATTCATATCGAATGCAAGTCATTAAATTAGCCTTATTAGAAAAATCCATACTTTCATCAAGTTGTAGTGAATACTATTCAGTTTTTCATGCCTGTTCAATCAATAATATTGGTTCCTTGATTATGAAATTAATTTGAATCTTTCATGGCTTTATTCCCAAGCATTCTTGTAACTGTTATCTTTGCACAGGTAGAATTAAATTCTCTGCAATTGTATGAGATTTGTTCAGATTCAAGTATAAAAAGAGACACTTCATCTCTTATGATAGCTTGTTTATTATTGCTACTAGTCATAGTTGTTTCTATCAGTTTTTGATTTATTTATAATCTACCAATTTCATTTGAAAAAATGCAATTGATTTACTGTTATATTATGCATTATAATATTTATGTATACTTTGTATCCAAGTAATACTGCAGATTATAAATCCATATGAAAAATATTCTGTGGAATGCTTATGTTTTATCCATGTAATACTATTCATTAATTAATGATTAATTTTCTGAAATATAATAAGTATTTTAAATACGTACTATTAAAAGTATCAATAAAAAATATTCTATTAAAAGAAAAACATTTAAAGTACTTAACTCAGTTTTTCAAAAGAACTTTCATGACATAAAGATCGTGATCACACTTAGTGAATGACAGAGATCCAATCCAGAGAAGAAATATAGCTGGACCGCCTGGAAAATTATAAAAAATATTCAAAAATTTAAATATTTTGATAAATATGAATAAATTGAAATAAAAAATTCTTAGCTTTAACAGTATTATAAGTAAGAATACATTGCTATAAAATTATTAGAATGCAATATTATTAAAATGATAAAGTGTAATTAAATGGTGTTGTGATATTCAAGATAGTTTTTAGATATAGAATTTATTTTTATTGTAGTATTTTTTATTATTTTTTGCTAGTTTTAGATTGTATCAATTTGAAAAGTTTTGTTAAAATCATGATTTAATAAAAAAAATCAATTTTTTATTTTTTAAAAAGTCAGTAAAGTATCACATTTTAATATATAATATTATATTTACTGGCATATAGGATGCATTAGCATATAAAATGCACCCCCCCCTTTTTTATACACATTTTTAAGAAAAAAAATAGGATTTTTCTACATTTTTTTATGAAATTTCCATAATGATTTACTGTAATAATTTAGGTACCTTTTAATCTTTATCCTCAAAACTCAGAAATTCATCTCCAGAGCTAAATGAAAAATCATTTGAAGCCTCTTCTTCAGAAACTGAGTCTTCATATAACAAATCATCCACTGTGCCATCAAATGAGTTACTAATTCCTCATTTCTTAAATGATTTTACAATTGTCTCATGCTTCACAACATCCCATGAAGTTTTGACACATTCACAAATTTTCAGAATGTTAGGCCTCTTCTTTCTACCTGATGGTATCACTTCAAAATCTGTAGATTGCATCCAACTGTTCTATTTCTCTTTCATGAATTCTTTAAATAGTTTATTAGTGCAGACATCTAAAGGTTGAAGCTGACTTGTTAGGCCAACTGGAATTACAGCTAGTTGAATTTTCAATTGGTTGATTTTATTTTTCTCAGCTTCTATTCTGTGACTGAAACTGATCCTATACTAGCAAGTCCACCAGGATGCCTAGACCCCACATTGTCTATCCACAACTTCATCCATCTAGTCTTTAGGATGAACATGCACGATCACATGTTTTTAAGTAATTTTTCCTTGGGAAACTTATTATACCTACAGAACAGAAAAAAATATTAGGGAAACAATTTAGTTGCTGTTTCACAGAAGACAAAATGCAATAGAATACTTACATATGTATATTAAATAAACCAGAAGTTTTAGACTGACTGAAATGTCAACTCATAATTTTGATTACTGGCGCATAGGATGCCCTCTATCTTAGGTGTATTTTGAGGGGGAAAAAGTGTGTCTTATACTCCGGCAAATATAGTATATACAAAGCCCATTACATTTAAAACTTAATGTAGTTTTAATATCTAATTTTAAATATTTGCTAAGTAATAAAATAAAGAGTTTTAGAAAATGGGCCACTGGATTCGCAACAAACATCTTGTAGATCCCCAAAACTTGGTAATCCACAGTTTTAGAAACACTGCTCTAAAAAATATGCATCTGCCATTACAAGTTAAGTTAACTTAAATATTGTATTTAATAGTAGTATTTTGACACTAGTTAGTATTTGGGACACAAGATTAATAATTTCTACCTAATAATTTTTTAATATTTATAATATGAGTTAGTCTTAGTATAGAATTTTTTTTCTTCCTTTCTTTATATATTGATTTCTATATTTACATATGATACCATTTTCAACTTTCTTATATAGTTAGCAATACTATTTTTTACACCAAAACTTTACTCTTATAGTTTTGACTGTCCTGCAGTCATCATCAGAGGTACAATATCCAAATATATAATCATACAGTTAATACATTATACTTATATACATAATCAATAATATACATATTAGTCTGACCATTATAAATAATCATTTTTCATTTTATTATTCTGCTCTTAACTAAATTTATTTTCTTATAATATTTTATTATTAAATTATTCTATAACAATTTTATTATAATTTTGAAACTTTAATCTTTAAACTCTACTATTTATTCTATCATTTTATTATTATCTTTTTAATTATACTTTCTTAATTACTTCAAAACTTTCTTTATTTTATTATATATTTAACTATTACATTACTAAATACTTACATTTTTATAATCCTATTTCCAAAAACCAACTGACAAATTTTCAAAAATTCTTATAATTGTTTAACAACTCCCTCTATCATCATTTTTCAACTTTATTTTTAAATCTTTTTGTATTCAAACTATTATTAATAAAAATAGCTATAAAATTATTGTCATTACCCCAAAATCTCTATTAAGATTTGGTTTTATATTTCTAATCTATATTGCCTCTTTAATTTTCCTATTCCTTCTAATACTTGTATAATTAATCATTTTTATATTGTTCTTCTCAAACCTATAACCTGTTTCTAATGAATGCAAATAAATATGTGACCCTTAATCTTACTTCTGTTGAACTAATCTTGTATAAATTGAATTCTTTGTCTCACCTATATAATTAGTTTTTATATTTTTACTTTTACATCACTTACATTCAATTTTATATACCCCATTTATGCATTTTTCTACTTTTCTTACATACTTATTATCTAATATATTAAATATATTTTTCCTTTTTTTATTTACTATCTTAAATCTTATTACATTATTAAACTTTTAGTAGTAGTTTGCTGGGAAAAAAACAAAACAAAAAACATAAATAAATGAAATGAACTGACATCAACAAATGTAAAATGAAATCAACAAATTTCAATTTTATTCGGTTTTTTTTTTTTTGTGTTAGGCTTTTTTTAAAAAAATCGTAACAAAAATTTTTTTTTTTCATCTTCATTTTTACATAGAAACAGCAACAAATACTATAATGTTTTTAAAGTTATTCTGCTTTTTTTTTTTTAACATGCTATTTTTTTTAAAAAACAATTTTTAATTTTATTAGCCTTTTTGTGTGTTACACTGCTGTTTTTTGGTTTAAAAATCAAAATCGGAACAAAAAGTAAAAGTTCTTAAAATAGCAAAAAATATTAAAATGGCTTTAAACTCATTAAGTTTTTTTTTGAATATGCTTTTTAGGGTATTTAAAAAAAGTTAATTTCAATTTTATTATTGGATATTTTTGTGTTACAGCTATTTTTTGCTTCAAAAATAATGGCAACAAAAAGTAAAAGTGGTTAGCCTTTACGCTCACCATGCTGTTTGTTTGAAAAAACAATTTTCAATTTGATTACGTCTTTGTTTGGGTTACGCCTTTTTTGTTGTTGTTTAAAAATTCATAATCGGAACAAAAAGTAAAAGTTCTTAGTCTTTGTTTTACATTTTCATTTTTACAGAGAAACAGTAACAAATATTAAAATGGCTTTAAACTTATTAAGCTTTTTTTTTAATATGCTTTTTTTTTTTAGGTTGAAAAATAAAAATTTGCAATTTTATTACTGTTGCTTTGTGTTCCCCGCTTTTTTTTTTTTGATTTCAAAAATAATGACAACAAAAAGTAAAACTTGTTAGCCTTTCTTTTTTAAACTATAAACAACAACAACAAATTAAAAAAGTATTACAAACAATATGCTTCTTGAGTTTTTAAAAACCAGTTGAAAATTTTTGAAGCTTTTTTACAATAACAACAACCAAAATGAAAGAGCAACAACTTTAAAAACTATTACACAAAACCAATGAATACTTTAAACTGGTTTCTTTTCAAAAAAGAACTACAACAGCAAATCTTAAATATCTTCAAAATACATGAACAATTTCAAACGAAAAGGAAATTTTTGTTAGGTAAACATTACAAAATGTAAACATTTATAAAAACAACAAGTCAAAAGAAGAAGAAGAACAACAACAGCAACTATTAAAAATATTCAAAATCACTTTGACTTCAAATGCTACTTGTAAAATCCTACCGGGAGTGCCATGTCAGAGACATCTCTGAAAGGATGGCAGGAAAACATCTTCATCCTGTGATGTCGCCACATAAATTCTGCAAGGTAGTTGGGCAGATCTTGATGGTGAATTCCACATTGTTTCCTGTTTTCCACTTTAAAAGGCCCCAAAGTCGCTCGATGGTCTGCGTGTGAGCGCCAGTGGAAGGGTCCACAAAGTTATAGGTGTGATTCACTGTCAGATGATGGAACTCTGATGCCTCAAGATCAGCAGACTTATAACCCTCCCAACAGTCCGAGAAGATAGTCGATCCGGCCTTGATGTTGTCTTTCAGGGCCTGCAAAAGTGTGGATGCAGATCGGCAAGGAACACATTTCAAGAAATATTCACGTGTCTCACGACACACACCCCAAAAATCCATTGTTGAGGTAGTACTCTTCCCTGATTGTTTTTCCTTCTGCTAAAGAGAGTTTCATCCACCTCAATTGTCAAACTGGGCTCGCTGATTTGATAGCACGCTCGAGCTGCCAAACTCTCGGAACACAGCTCCCGCAGGCAGTTGGTCCAATGTAAGATGGCACTTCCGATCGACAGTTCTGTCTGGATGGCTTGGATACTCAGCTGTTCACAGCTCCAGTAATATATAACATGTAAAGCTTGAACCAACGGTATTCTGGAGCCATCAAACCAACTCTGCTTTCGAACGGAACACGTTCGCTTGCATGAACGCAACGGACAGTGAAAGTGAGCTGTTCCTTTACAACAGAATAACTTCATTGATGATCCATAATCGCATTTCTTTGAATGTGGAAGTGCATTGATCGTTTGCAAATATGACACAGCATTTGATTGTGTTGCTGGTAAATCACAGAATCGAACAAGATGTGTGATTTCCTGCGCCATTTTGTTGGTCTTGTGGAATGTTATGGACAGTACATTACTTGATGCATTACCTAATTCAAACTATCTTCACACATCTATCTGAACAAGATTTTGCCGCTTAAAACTTCAATACAGAATGGTGTAAAGAGTCGGATAATTATTACTTAAGAAAATCACAATATTTCAATACTAAAAAAAAAAAAAAGTTAAATAAAAAAACCATTTTCATAAAATTTAAATTCACACACCCTCACACCAAGCCATAAAAATTGTATGAAGTGTGCGAATTCGTAAAATTTATTTACTGCGATGTGACCAAGTGGCCTGTAATCTGTAACACAACCCAAATGTTGTATTATAGTAAACGCGGGTTCGCATACATGCTGTACTGCGATGCGACAAAGCGGCCTGCAATCTATAACACAACAAAAATGTTGTATTATAGTAAACGCTGGTTCGCATACATGCTGTACTGCGATGCGACAAAGCGGAATGCAATCTGTAACACAACAAAAATGTTGTATTATAGAAAACGCGGATTCGAACATGTTGTCGGCCGCGGACTATATATTTGGATATTGTAGCTCTAATGATGACTGCAGAACAGTCTAAACTGTAGGAGTAGAGTTTTGGTATAAAAAATAGTATTGTTAAGTGTATAAGAAAGTTGGAAATAGTATCATATGTATATTTATAACAGTTACAATAAAGAATGAGTGTCATACACATGCAACATTATGTATATTAGTTATACATCATTAGATGCCAATTAAACCTAAGGCCTTAGCAAAATAATACAATCAGAGTGATCTGCATGATTTTTCTGTATCTGGTTTTTAATTTAAGGTGTCTCTGAGGTCTAGAGGGCTGTTCACATCTGCTTTGGAAAAAGACAGTTTGTTGTTATTCCTGGGTTTATAAATGTCCTTTTTGTTTTCTGGAGTAATTTTATTTAGACTTTCCCACTTTCTGGAAATGACCTCTAAGAAATATTTATATGATGCATAATATTCAGTTCCAGTCTTATGTTTATATTTTACATTTCTGATTAATGGTTAAATTTATACATTCAGGCTCCAATATAAATAGAAATGTCTGGCTATCATTATTGTTTGGATGTTCAGGTATTTTAATTGTCCAGTAAATATGTTATAATGAGTTTGTCTGGAAGATTTTATACTGAGCGATAGTTTAAGATTTATAATAAACTTTCAATGAAAGGTTTGATTAGACATAGTTCTTTCAAAAATTTTACATATTTTATTACAATGCCCCATTTAATAATATGTCATTATTTTTTCTTATTGATTAAACAGCTTTTCTTCCAATATCAAGATGTTGATGTATACTTTTATTGTCTTTTGTAGCTTTTCTTTTCAATTCACAATTATATTTTTTAATATTATCATCAATTTTCTTTGTACCATTTTATATAATTCCAAATATTCTCTTTATCTATAGATTATTTTTAAGTTTCTGCTTTTTTGTAGCAACTTTCAATACAGAATATCATAATTATCTTTTTTATTGAATTTATTCAAATCTGAATTGCAATAATCAAATTCTATGTAAAATTCAATGGTTTCATGAATATTAGAGATATCAACTATAAATGAATACTTTTTCTTAATAGCTTTTATCTCCTTAGCTTTGCATTTATCTATATTTTATATCATATTAATTTGTTGATCACTTTTTATTTTGAATGAAATATATATACATCAAAATGTAATCTAATTTGCAGTATCTTTATTTTGATGATTCTATTTGCACTTTGTTTTTTAAACAAAATTCTTAATATTCAGGGGGGTTGTTTTTTTTCCAAGTTTTATATCTATTTTTTTTTTATCACTTCTGTCTTCATATCCAAAGATGTCCACATCACATTAAAATATTTCAAGTTTGTATTGATCATAAGCATTTTGTACATCTACATAAAAATCTATTTCTTCTTCATCAGTATGAGAAGCTGTTGGGGCATAAACCAAAATTTTCTGTATTTGTTATTTTACATTAATTCGACTAACTAATCTTACCAATCTATTTGATAAACTATCAATCTGTGCAGGATTGTTCTTCCACTTTTTATTTCTAATGAATTTCATTCTACCTGTGTTTCCAATATTTATCCCTTTGTAATAATGAATATATCCACTTTTCAAATAAATTATCTCTTTACTTTTTTTTTTTAACTTGACTAAGTCATCCATGTCACTTCTCCAATGCATGCAATCTTACTAATCAGATAAAAAATATAACTGAATGATTTTCAGTCATCAATTGCTGTCTTCATTATAGGCTTTACATTTTTTAGGATATGAAGACTATAATTTATTTTGTTTGTTGTGATTGCAAACACAAAAGGGAATGAACTCTCACATAATGAACCTTTTGTCAAAAAACCCAACAGGTGTTTCAATTGTGAATTATCAGGTATCCGAGAAGAAAAAATGTAATCTTTCATGATCGTAAATTGAGAGATAAAAATCAATAAATTAGCAATGTTGAATGAACTCTATTAATGTTCATTGCCATATGAATAATCACATAATAACACTGTTTATAATGAGAAAGCGAATGAAGAAAACATTAGGAATAGAGCCTCAAAAGAAAAAAAAATCAGATTTCCTTTTAGTTATTAACACTTCATTTTTTCAGGCATATATATATATAAACATCATCATATACCTATAAAAAAATAAATCATAATACTATTTAACTTTTAAAACATTCAATAATTTACTATGTTGTAATACAATATGTGAGGTATTCAAGAAGTTACACGCACAGATATCATGAGGTCCACCTGTTTCATAATTAATCTTTTATTAATAATACTAATAATATCCCAAACTTTAATTTTATTATATATATATATATATGTATGTATATAATATAATGAGCATGCTAACAGCTCTAAACAAGCTTTTCCGATAAATGCTGGAAGAGAAAGCATTTAAAACCTCTATCTAGAATTAGCCCTACCCAAAACTGTTTTCAAGCTGATGGCTCTCCCTAGTGAGATGCTAGGATATCCAGACACTAGATTCAAAATACCAACTCAAGCTCAGCATTTATCTAATACTTAACTATTAAGTAGAAAATCTGAAATTTTCAAATATCTATATGTCTTCAATTATAGCTTTAGCAATATAACATTGCCAAAGCCTCAAAATCAAAACTATAATAGTAAGAAAATCAAATCACACATCATGTGACTTAACTTACAAATATAATATAATTAGCGTGCTAATAGCTCTAAACAAGCTTTTCCGATAAATGCCCATTATATTACACTTGTAGTACAAACTTAATAAGTTAAGTCATATGATGTATAACTTGATTTTCTCACTATTATGTATGTAAGATAGTAAAATTAAAACTTAGCATGTTATTAGTACTATTAATAAAGAATGAAGTATGAAATACAACAGAACTAATGAATTTGCACTTATAATTTCTTGGTCTTTTCTTGTTTTATACTATTACACAGCATATTGCTTTATTATATTTAAGCATTGATTCATTGATGAATAATTAAAAGAGTGGAAACATGTTTTAAGTGTTTCACAATTGGTTAGAAATATAGTAAATTCAAGTTATTATATTTTTTTATGTAATTAAGATATCTTTATCTTCAAATTGAAACCAACATTTACATCAATAGAAAGCCATTTGATTCATAAAAATGCCAACTATCATATTAAAAAGTTCTTTTACAAATCCACAAGCGACCATTGTTAGTTCTAAATAGAATTAAAAATATTAATGTGTTTTACAAGTTTGAATGCTATACTGATAAAAGAAATACAGCCTATTGCATTAATTGATTTTGAATACATTAAATAATTATTTAGTGGCTTTGATCTATGCATTTGTTGAAATGGATTTAAAAGTTTTTTCTTTGTAATTATTATTTATTAAGTATTAGGAATAAATAAATACAGTTTAGTTTGTGGAGTGGCTCACTGTCAAACATGATAAAATCATGATGATGCATTATAATTCTTCTGAACAACTTGCATTTTAGAAATTAAGTGGTAATTAATGACTTATGTATTGATTTCAGTTTAAAGATATGAATATTATATTATTATTTATATATTGTAATCGATAAAAAAACTTTAATTATTATTACTATTAGGATAAAAAAGATTTGCAGAAAGTCAAAACTCTGTATTATCCATAATAAGATTCATCCTTTTAAAAAGCAGAGAATAAAGCTAACCACCCCTCCTAATCCATTACCGTGAGACTATATCAATGTTTAAAGGAAAATACACTGATATGCAGATGTGTATTTAAAATTAGCAATGTTAATATCTCGGGATTGATTCTCCTTTTATGCATTTAAAGTGTACATTAAACATTAATGAATAAATTCTCTATATTTACATATTTTAATAAGGCTAGCAAGTTGGTTCTAAGTTCTTATGTTGTATTAATTAGAGTGAACAATTATCTCAGGATTTTAATAGCATATAATAAATTACTAAACTTAAAATCAGAATCTCAGAAATTATGGAAAATGATTTATTATTGACATGACTAAATAATAAAAACATTTTATTGTATCTACTCATATCTCAAGTGAATAAAAAGTTATGATTGAAATGCTATAAATGAATGAAATAAAGAATAATATTTCTTTTAAGCAACATGTAATAAATAACTTGTAAGATCACGTGACCATATTTTATTTATTTAAAAACATGTAGATGATGATCCTTAATTAATTAATGACAAAAGAACTGGATAATTAATGACAAAAGAACCAGATAACTAACAAATATAAAATTAATTTTATTAACAATAAAAAATTAAAATAGTATTAAAACAAAAGTAACAATAACAATAAGTTCTTTACAAAAATGATAAATAATATTATTATCCTATTACTAATAACTATTTTCTACTTTAGTAATAAATACCCGTGTGATATATTGTAATATGATGTGAAACCAATAAAAACACTCCATTGGAGAAGATTGTATATCATTTAATTTAAAGTCTTAATAGTTGAATACAAGTAAAATTTATATATGTGAAGTTTAGTTGTAATTATAGGAGATTTGAACACAGACATTCAAGCTCCCTTCAGATATTTGTACAACCAATACTCATGACCACACACATGTGAAAAAGATAAATGATTTCCAAAATGATGGATTTCATGCTGAACCAGTACTCAGCCTTAAGTAACAACAATTCACAGAATATGAGAATGTTTTATTGCATTCTTTATTAAAACAACTGCCCTTTTCCTATAGATATCAGAATCATAAACTGAATCATTTTATAAAAGAACAGAATATTAACCCAACTTGTATATTTCATTCTTATAAAAGTGTGACTTTAATTTGACTGATTATCGCAGGTGCTAGTGGCATTATAAAATATGCTTATTAAGTTTATATTATAACTAATATTATAATAGGATATTGTTAGGAGTTTGCTTCAACTAAACAATAATATTTATGTGGTTATCAATCCCACAAATATGATCAAATATACTATCTAATCTTCATAGATTCGTGTAAGTACCTCTTTAAGTAAAAAAAAATAAGAAGGGTAATCTTAATAAATATGTGAATGTATTCTCTAGATATCTTTACTATATAAAACATGAAGTTACATCAAAAGATCAAGAAAACATATAAAATATTAAATAATATCTTGGCAACACCTGAAGAAGAGAGAGAACCTCTCGAAACGTTATGCTTATACTAACATATGCTATTTACTAACAGCTGAATGTAATTGGAATATTTAAATAAAATTAAATTTTTCTAAAGACCATCATCACAAACCTTCAGGAAAACATGAATTTGAAATATTGATAACAATTTATGAATGTAATAAGAAATAAAAAAAAAGTCTTGATTATCAAATTATTAATAAAATGATAGAAGGAAGAAAATAGAAATCTGATCTAGGTAAAAATAGGTATGATTATTGATGGCTAATTGAGATTCAAAACTAATAATACTAGGTAAATGTGATTAGAAAGAAAGTATAGAGAATTAGAATAATTAAAAGGAAATGGAAGATTTTATTAATTATATGATAAAAAAAATTTAAGTGAGAAAAATAAGATCATGGGAGAGAAATAGTAATTGAAGAAAAGCATAGTAGATTGTTGATAAAGAAAATGTTTTGAAAAAAGGCAGGAAAAATAAACGATTTACACATGATTAAAGTATTATAACCTTATCTTTCTTATTGTATTACCAAATCCATATAATATTAATACCATCTATGTTTTTTATTATTTTTTACAATGCTTTTTTACAACTCATTATTGACTATTTCGATTGCCCAGCAATCTTCTTCAGAACTTCTACTTATATTTGGAAATTTAAGTAGAAGTTCTGAAGAGATTGCTGGAGCAATTGAAATCATCAATAGTGGGTTGTAAAAAAGCATTGTAAAAAGTAATTAAGAACATAAATGGCATTAATATTATAATTAAAGTATATAATAGATTGTGGATAATAAAAAAGGATTGTTAAATCAATAAGTGAGATGAAGTAGCAGTGCATAAAAAATTGATGACATTTCATTTAAGTTTTTGAGATTAGATAATATTTATAATATTAACTTATGAAATAATAGATTGGCTAATATAAGTTATTTCGTACATCATGATGGTATTAAAGAACAGGCCTAATGTAATGAAATGTGTAGATTTTAGAATTATTCATTAATTTCACATAAGGTTTTTGAGAATGTTGAACATTTGTTTTCATTTGAGAAATAATTTGAATTTAGAAAAGTAAGAAAGATAAGAGATACACTTGAAAGAATGAGAATAATTGTTGAAAGATATATAGAAAATGGCAGGGAAGTTGATAATTACTTATTGATCTTGAAAATATCTTTAATAGGATTATTTTGTTGAAAATTCTTAAAAAAAATAAAAGATACAAATTGAAAGAAAAAAGCATTGTTAGGCCATTTGTATATTGAACAATTCTGAAATATGTTACCTTTTTCTGTAACTGTTAAATAATATTTTTTCATAATTAATACATATAAGAAGAAATGTAACAAAAGGATGTTATTTTTCTTCTGGCTTGTTTAACATTTAATATTTAGCTGAGTTTTTTTTTAAGTGAGTAGAAAAAGTCGATTCACTGTATTAGATTTTCTGGTGACATATTAATATTTGCAGATTATGAGAATGAAATTAAAAAGACTGCTGAGTAGAATTAGTGGAATTTGTGGTAAATTTGGGATGATAAATACAATTAAAATTAAAGTTATGAAAATAAATAGAAAAAACTATGAAAAAAAAAAGACTCATAATCAAAAAGGAAGTTATGAAAATAGTTTTTCATGTTATTTTCCTTTTCCTTATCCTGTTTGTAGTTGGGTTGCTTCAATGTTTCACATATTTGCTAAGCAAAGGTTTATTCCATATGTTGATTTTTTAAATTTATCTGAGCGTGCTTTCGGCTGGTGAAGCTTTACTAGCTGAAAGTATGTTCAGCAACAGTTAATAAAATTAACATAATAAACCTTTACTTAGCCAATGTTTGAAATGTTGAAGCAAATCAAAGATAGTTCTTTTAAAAACTTGGAAAGTTGTGATAAAAAAATAAAGAGTGAAAATTGTAAGATGTAAACAGGCTTGTAATAAAATTTGTATGTTATTTAATGAGATCTTAAATTTGAGTTTTGAATATTGTTTTTTTATGATTCAGATACTCGGAAAATTACTAAACAAAGGTGAGTGGGTGATGGTTTAGAAGCTCTAAAAATGTGGATTTTAGGAATAAAACAAATAACTAAGAAAGATAAAGTTATAATTTTTTGAAAAAATTAGTGATAACAATTATTTATTAAGGAAATTAAGAAAAGCAACTGAATTACTTTGCTGTGAAATTATGAAGAATATATTGGAAAGGGAAGTGCAGATTATGAGAAAGAGAAACTGAGATAAATTAATTAAAGATCCTAAGAAATGAATGGGTATGAAGATTTGAAGAATAAGTTATAGAAGATTTGGGAAAAAGTGGATGAGTAATAATCAATCATTTACTTTTAAACAGTGGACTGATAATGATATATACTTTTAAATGATATTCTACAAATAAACTATTAAAATTGAAAGAGAAACTTTTGTTATTATCACAGACTTTGCCATCATGAATGAAAGACAGCTGGAAAAAAGTATTTTTTAATTTCAGCTGTATTTGGTATGATGAATTAATCTAGTTTTCTGTTAAGTACTGAATTTTTTTTTCTGATTTAAGTAATTTAAAACTTATTGTGTTTTGAGAAAATTGTTTTGCATAAAAACATTTTTTAATTATTTTTTTTTATGTTGAAATTGAATTTTTATTTTTATTTATTATAAATAATTTGTTTCATCCTATTCATAAGACATAATGTTTTTTTTTAAATAGGATTTTTGAGTTTTTGGGATGTCCTCATGGGTGTGGTGAAGGATATCGAGGGCCACCAGGTGATTTTCTTCGATCTCAAGGTCAGACTCTTTTAAATCGATTACATCGGCTAGATGCTAAACAATTTCGATGTTTCTTAAGAGAAATGGTCACAAAACGACCTCTTACTGAAATTGCTGATTTCTTCCATGCCTTTGTTGGGTTCTGTGTAGACCCAAGTGCAACTCTATCTCCGATTAGTAAGTTTAATGGTATAATATTTAATTATTATTATTTTTTGATATTGTAAAGTAAAAAATGTCTTTAAAAGAATGCTTTTATTACGATCATTGTTGTTTAATGCATGCTCCTGCATATTTTTTTATTTTATTTTATGAACAACCAATAAAACTTGTAGAATTAATACTAATTGATTACTTCAAGACGGAGATTAAACTTAATTTTTGTGCAGTTACTTAAAAGTTTAATAAAACACCATATAAAATACTCATGATCAGTTCCTAGTTAATTGACTTTATCTTTATGTGAATATGTGTTGTATCATCTGCCATAAAGAAGACTTTAAAGTTGTGAGAAATCATTTGTGGAAATCTGTTACATTGTATTTAGTATTTATAGACTTATAGATTTCTTATGTAATTGAATTCATTTTAATCAGTAACATTGTTACATATAAGTCTGTCTTCATAAGTGACAAATACATGTATAAGAATAATGAGTTTTACTTTGTGATAAAACTTGTTTAAAAGGCAAATTTTTATTCATTTAGGTTTTTTTTTTTTTTTAAAAAAAGAAACAATTGATTGTGATTTATCCAAAATTAAAGTATGATAAATTATGATTTAAAGTGAACAATTTTCATCTAAATTTTAAAGAAAGCAATGCCTTAATTTAAAAAAAAAAAAAAATTCTGTTTTTCCAAAATTTTGCAGTACTAATTCAAGTGAAAGATTAATCTCTATCTAATTGGAACTTATTCTCAGCAAGACATAAATAGTATTTGAATTCAAAATTTACAGGGTCTATCCAAATGTTTTAATCCTTGAACTTTCAACTATGTCATCATGAAGTATCTGGGTTAATGTGAAATAACTGTTTCATACAGCATTTATTATTGTATTGATAGGTGAGAAGTCAGGCAGAAATAACCATGCATTCAGACTTATCAAACTAAATATATCTTTGATTGATTAACATATGCCAGTCTTGATCTAATTATAGAGATGTTATGGAAAAATTGATCATAACCAATCAGAGATAATATGATGATAAGTAACATAGTGACACATTAGTTTAAAAAAAATTTTTTTTTTCAAATGATCAATCCTTAGAATGGCACTATTTGTTATTATTTTAAAATGGAATTGAGTAAGAGTTAAAATATCATTGGTCATTAAAAATATTAAAAAGTTTTATAAGTACAAACAGTGTCATGCTCTGACATGGATAATGGTACATCATAAACTTTTATTTCATTACATCATAGTGCAGAGTGATAAATATTATTTCTACTATGTACATACTTCATGTTCATTTGTATTCACTATGAAAATATCCCAGTTTTGCATTCATATTGCATGTATATAATATAATATTAAATCGTCTATGCTCTTTATTACTGTTTTATAGTGCTTTAATTGCAATCCTCTATGACAGTTTCGATTGTCCCTGCAATCTTCTTCAGAACTTTCACTTATATTTCCAAATCAAACTGCAGCTATTTAGTAGTATTTCTTGATTTAGCTTCTTGTCTTAGTCTTTACAATGACTTCATATTTCATCAGAGCAATCTATATATATATTGTAATACAACCACCGTTCGGTTAAACACCAGCCGCACTTGTAATTATGTGATCGACCGTTTCACCACCGATGATGATTACCACAAGCAAGAAGCCAATATACACCCCAAAATTGAGTATATATTCTTAATTGAACACTGACATCATATAAAATATCATCCCAGCATTATATTTCCCAATTAAACGCTTCTTCTCTGCTGGGCAAATTATTCGAATCGAATAATTTGTTCTGCCCAGCGCTTGGAATATTTATAAATTTATTCCCGGAATTATCACGGTACAGCAGGAATATCAATTATAGCCCTTCTTCCCTTTATTTACGATACGAAAGGACTTATTTATCCATTTCGATTACTTTATTATTATTACTCCTCACTTAATAAACTTGTTAGCTCGAATGACCTAGATTTAATTCATTCTAAATATTTATTCGCTTGGTAAAGAAAAGAAAAAAACGCAAAGGACTATTTACTTCCTTTTATAAATAAACTTTTAATTTTGCAATTCGTTATTTCTAATGACATAATAAAATCATAAAACACACATATATCTATCACACACCAACATAATATGCACATAAATAAAATAGTAAAGAATATAATTCAAATTAACCCTTAAATAAACTAGCGTAACCCAATTGTTACTTTCTTATACATTATTATAGTAAAATCATAAGTTCTTTTAATTATATTTGTCCGAAGTATTGCGCAAATTTTAATAGTTTTCGTTTCTGACTGATTTCTTTGTTCACAAATTAATTCTGACATGCATGTATTAATAATAGTTACCTAGGTATGGAGTCCTCAATGAAGGATCAACCATCGAGTGGGAAAATTTTCCCTTCTTTTGCAGAGATGGTTGCTCGCTTCTCCGACGTCCCAGTTAGTGGAGTGAGAGTTTATAATCTTTTGGCGTGGGTTTGATTTCTTTCTAGTTCCGAATTTCAGTAGGTATTCATCTCTTTAAATATCCTATTACGAATCTCCAGGCAGATCTGGTTCCATAACGGCGGTCTCTTCTCGGCAGCATGTTAGATGTTATAGGTAGTGAGCGAATGGTTGGATGGAGATAGACCGAGCAAACACCCGTTATTCGCCACTAGCCCTCCATGTTAGCGTACCCAACTAAGTTCGTTAACATTTGAATAATACGTCCTCGCTATTCTCTAGATGGTTTCTTCCCTTCTATTATTTTTTTTTGTTAAGTTTTAGCCAGCAAAAGAAAACACAACCAGTTACTTCTAAATCAGCTCTGCTTATCCCCTCTGCTATCGTTCTATAGAATGTTACTAATTGCATCATTCCTTTTCATTCTTTATCTTGTACCAATCTATCTGGAATTTTTTGTACTAGTTTTACATTTTTCAATTTTATAATTACAATTATTTTCTTTCATTCTTTTGATACATTTAAATATTGAATGTTACTAATTGCAACATTCCTTTACATTACTTTATCTTGTACCAATCTATCTAGAAATTTGGTCCAAGTTTTACATTTTTAATTTTACAATTACAATTATTTTCTTTCATTCTTTTGATACGTGATTTTCTTATCTGACAAAGAAAGAAAGAGACGCATTCATTATACACCCCTCCCCTTTCCTTTCTAATCTTCAATCTTTATTTAGTTTTTCTAATTTCTTTTAAAATAAGTTTTTAGAATCCTTTTAACTAAAAATTTTTTTCTCTTTTTTTTTTTTTTATTGATTTTCTATTTCTTTTAACGAAACCCTTTTTCTTTATTATTATTATTGAGGATCAATAATATATATACATGCGAGACTATATTATATGTAGATATCGCATTAGGTCAAGCCATTTTAATTCTTAACCCCTATCTTCCTTTATTACTATTATTTTTTTTTTTCTCTCTATATTCTTGATATTAATGTTAATGGTACCCATTTTGTATCTTTAACTTTCGTATGATGAGATTATCTTAGAGAGACAACTAGGTTAAAACTATCTGCATTCCATTTGATTGATTTGTACTGCTCAAACACCTTTAATCTCCACCGAACAATATCCTGCACAGAGAGTTGATTTTTAAGGCCACCCCGCATTTATATGGAGTCCGATTTTGTGAACAGCATGTTTTTTTCTACAGCCTGTCCCACCTGATCTTCTGAATTCAATACATTTCAATTCTTCGTATCTTTTCAATACCTTTGGGGTTTTCACCCAGTAAGACGGACAATGAGCCCAGATCTCTGCTGAGTCCTCATTCTATTTATTTATTTATTTCCTGTCTATCCTTATGTGTATAGACAAGATTAACACACATACTCCCTTGCGGATTTATATGTACAGCGAGACGGCTTGACCAGGCTCAAATGCAATCTCCACATGACTCATATCTGCACACATTTGTCTCAAATCCAGAACCTCATTCATACATTCTCTACTCTTAGTATTTCACCATCCCCCCTACATTTCCCTTATCATGTGGATATCGTGTTCAAAGTCCATGGTCGCTATCCTTTAGTCATCAACAGGTGTTTGTCCAGTTACTTTCTTTTTCTTTTAGTTTCTATCTGGAGGTTCTTTCTTTTTCCGGAATAGCCTTAAAGACCGAGCATTGTATGTTCCCTTTTCTTCAACCCCTTGACCCACAACAAAAGCATTATTCCCATATCGTTTTCTTATAGTGTATGGCCCCTCATAAATAGGTTGGAATTTCTTGAATAGATTTCGCTCTGGATGACTCACAGGATGCACTCTTACCATGACTTCATCCCCTATTCTGAACTGATTCTCCCTGCCCTTTACTCTTTGTTGTCTTATCTCACCCATTTTCCTCATCTGGCTGCGTGCTTGTTCTGCATCCCTTCTGTTTATTGCTCTGGTTCCCACAGGTAACCTAATGTCAAATGGGCAAGGAATATTTTTCCCAAAGTGTAGACGAATGGGTTCAAAACCTGTAGACTCACTCCTTGCACAATTGATCATGTTCACTATGCGTGGTGTCTCCTTCACCCACTTACGGTGATCCTCCGATATATATACCCAGAACAAACGTCCCAGCTCCCTCATGACCCGTTCACATGGGTTCGATTGCGGGTTACGGATCGATGTCAGGGAGTGTTTTATCCTGTGCTTGTCAATCCATCTCTTCCATTCACTAGATGTGAATGGGGTCCCGTGATCCGAGAGGATTCGGGCAGGAACTCCCGCAATCTTAAAATGTTGTTCTAGGGCCTTCATGGTTTGCTTCGCCTTCGCTTGGGTAATTGGATAAGTTGATACCAACTTTGAGAAAAGGTCATATGTGACCAGGAGGTACCTTCTCTTATTAAAACCGGGCAGCGGACCATAAAAGTCAATGGCCAATATACAGTTTGGCTGATCGGTGTAGATAGGCTGGAGTGGGCCTATCCCTGCCACATTAGGTGGCTTCGTTCTGGCACATGTGTCACAGGTCCTAATAGTGCTGGCTATGTCTGCATGCATTTTTGGCCAATAGAACCAGTGTCTCATCCAACTCTCCACTTTGTTTACCCTATAATGTCCATAAGTTTCATGAACATATTGAATTAACGGCTCTCTAAGTGTCCTGGGTATGACTATGCGTGTCTGCTTCTTTCTCTTGAGCACCCGCTGTAAGAAACCTCCTTTGATGCAGAAGAGTTTCCTTTCCTTCCACAAAGCGTTTTCTTTTGTTTCTAATATGGGTTGATGTCTCAAGTGGTCCAGCATTTGTTTGCAATCTCCATCATTAATTTGATGTTCCTTTAAATTACACATCTCCTGAGCTATCGTACGTTCTCGGCACCTTTCAGTTACTGCGATGTATGCTCCTTCACATATGAGGTGCTGACTATTCGCTACCGGATATCGACTAAGTGTATCCGCTACAATGTTGTCCGTTCCTCGGCAATATACGACCTTATAGTTAAATTCCTGTAAACATAAACTCCATCTCAATAACCTACTGTTTGCTAGAAAACTTTGATTTAAGAATTCGAGGCTTCTATGGTCAGTTAACACTATGACTTCTGATCCTATCAAGTACTGCCTGAACTTCTTAAATGCCCATACCACAGCGAGGGCCTCCTTTTCCGTAACCGTATAATTGAGTTCTGGGCCTCTCAGTAAACGACTAATAAATCCTAATACCCTGTGCTGACCTTCCTGTATCTGGAACATCGTGGCTCCCAAGCCAAACCCGCTACTGTCAGTTTGCACAAAAAATGTCTTGCTGAAATCTGGATATGCCAACATGACCGTCTCTAAGAAACCTGCCTTTACCTTGTTAAAGCTACACTCCTGCTGTTCATCCCATGTCCACACTGTTTCCTTCCTCAGCAACTGAAGTAATGGCCCCATGTCCATGGAGAATCCTTTATAAAATCGATTATAGAAATTGCACAATCCCAGGAAAGATTTAATATGTTTTCTGTTCCTAGGAGTGGGGAATTCCTGGATGGCTCTGATTTTCTCTGGGTTTGGTATCACGCCCTTTCCGCTGATAATATGACCCAGGAATTGACTCTTGGTTTAAATTAATTTTTATGCCCTTGCTTTGACATTCTTGTAGGAAGCTTTCCACATGTCCAAAATGTTCCTCCATGCTCTCTGACGCGACCACAATATCATCCACATATATCACTGCAAAGCTCTTTATCTTGTCATCCAATACCTGGTCCAAACACCGTACCAGTCCGGCTCCGCTATTTCTTAATCTGAATGGAATCTGGTTGAACTGGTATGCTCGTCCATCATATCTAAATGCAGTGTACTTTCGATCTTTGGGATGGAGCCTGATTTGCCAGTAGCTGGCTGTTAAATCAAACGTAGAAAATACCCCTTTTCCTTTGAATCTGGTGAGTAATTCACTGATTGGCGGTGGTGCGTTAATATCTGGAACTGTTATCTTATTTAGATGCTGAGCATCCAAACACAGACGGATTGATCCATCTGCCTTTTTCACAGTCACAATAGGATTATTAAATGAGGATGAACATTTAGAAATAACACCCCATTTGAGCATTTGGTCTATCTGTTTCTCAACTTCCTGCCTGTACTGGTATGGTATGGGGTAAGCACGGGCCCGATATGGCTGGTTTTCCACAAGTTTGATCCTGTGTTCATATCCCTGAATTACCCCAGGCACTTCCGAAAATACCGTGTTATATTTTTCTAGGATCCTTCCCAACCTGTTCCTTTGGTCATTATCCACTAATGTGGATTCTCCCACTATATTTTCCCATTCTATTTCCATCATGGCGTTCCGCACCAGACCCTCTTCATGATCGTTCCTCCTATCATCTCTCGATTGCTTTGTAAAATTCAATGTAGTTCCATTAATTTCGGCCCAGCCCTGTTTGTAGTTTAGTACGCAACCAGTTTTGTGCATAAAATCAGAACCCAAGATAATATCGTGGATCAAACCCTCTAAGACCACTAATACATGGTCATATTCTTCTCCTGCTAACTCTATCCTCACATATACCTGTTGTGATGCAAGTCTTACTTTCTTCCCATTCGCCACAAGCACCTGAACTGATTTTAATGGCAGTGTTTTGAGGTCGAGAGAACTGCCCCTTAATATGCCAAACATTTCCTGAGACATCACAGAAATCTGGCTTCCTGAATCTAGCAACGCTTTGACCCTGACTCCATCAATTTTTATTGCTAATTTTGGACATATCTGTGGTGCTATCTCCAACATTTCCTCAGTATCCTTGTATCCTAGGTTTGCCACCTGCATTTGATGACATTCCTTGTCTTGTTCTGCTCTGTTTTGACTGTTATCCAATGATGTCAATACTCGTGCCATCTGTTCAACTGTTTCATTACATATCAGTATCCGGGCAATGTCTTCTGGTAAGTTTCGTTTGACTATCCGCGTAATCTGACGTTCTGAAAGCGGGGATATCGTGATTGTCCTCAGCTTTGCTACCTGTCGACGTAAAAATGGAGCGAACGGCTCTCCCGGTCTCCACCTGTCTTGTGATATCTGGTGCAGAACGTTTTCCTGGTGCTCTTCGCTCCAGTAACTGGTGAGCAAAGCTGCCTTATAATCCTCAAATGTTGTTGGTTTTTCAAACAACGAGTCCCACCATTCCTGTGAAGCATTCTGTAGGTGACTGCATGCGATGGCAATCATGGCTTCTTCACTCAATCCGTTCAATGTGCCGTACCTTTCAAGGCTACCCAGGTGTTCTATGGGGTTTTCTCCCATGTGACCCGAAAAAATTTGAATTTTCAAAAATTGATTTACTGTTATTACGTTATTACACCTGCTATCCCACAAATTTGTCCCTATCACATTTTTAACTTCTCGTTTTTCCCCATCTACTGTAGACCCCCACTTCTCTACTATTACGGCTAGCTGGTTTACATCTATACGTACATCATCTACAATTTTCTCATTTTCCTGTTTTATCTCCTCCAATTTCTTTCCCTGCTCTTCTTTAAACTTCTCTACTTCTCGACACACAGTTTCTATTTTATCCTCTATATGTGCCACCCTTCCCTCTACTTTCATCACAACCTCTTGTTCTAAAT
The DNA here is from genome assembly GCA_028023455.1 of Epiperipatus broadwayi. Classification (NCBI taxonomy): domain Eukaryota; kingdom Metazoa; phylum Onychophora; class Udeonychophora; order Euonychophora; family Peripatidae; genus Epiperipatus; species Epiperipatus broadwayi. The sequence continues at coordinate 1,763,654 of JAQFVV010012393.1, read as the reverse complement.
TATGTACATTTCCCGTGAGTCGCTGCTCTAAATTTTCGAGTAATTCAGCCTGTCCGTTCAGCCTTTCATTCGTGACAGAAATCTGATTTGAGGTTTGTTCGATCCTTTTACTCAACTCTTCATTTTTTATATCAAATTTGTCAACCAACTGTTTTTGCCACTCGTCTATCATTTTCTTATTATCTTCCTTTAATTCCTTCATAAACTGTTGCTGATTTTCTATCATTTTCTTATTTATTTCATCTCTCTGCTCATCTCTTTCCTTTATCTCCTTTATAAAATGCCGCTGGTCCTCCACCATTTTCTCCAACATTTTCATTAAATTATAATTTTCTATATTAACTTTCTGATCTTGTTTATCATTATTAATTTCAATTTCATTTTCACTATTGGTTTCTATTTCTCTTTCACTATCTGTTTCTCCGGATAATTCCGTTTGTTCTTCACTGGTAATTTTTTTTGTTTCAACTTGATCATCCATTTTTGCTTTCGATCTCGTTTGCATTGATTCCAAATAAATATTATCACTTACCGAGTAATTATTGTATTCCAACTATTATTAAATGCAATACTGTTTTATTAATTCTATTTCATATTAGGTACGTTTGCTGGACTTCCCCGTCTTCATTCATTAACTCACTTGTTTATGCTGCTTTAAAGATCCCCTTAAACTTACAAACTTTTATTATTCAAATAATAAAATCTTTCCCCTCTTTTTTTTTTTTTTATTTATATAATGTAGATCGTGCCTAGAAAATCTTACCCCGTCTCTTTCTCTCTTTTATAAAATTCAGTTGTCTTTTGCCCCACTTTTCTCTCTCACCAAGCGATCTTTTATTATTGCTCTCTATTTTTATCTAAATCCCCGGTCTATTCTACTGTAGCAACACATTTAAATTCGTAATTTGAAACAAAACCCATTTGTTTCAAAGAAAATTTTTCTTCCTTTTCTTTTTTTTTATATAAAATATTTCTCAGTCTAAATTCGATTCGATTTTCCGATTGTTTGACTTTATTTAACCTTGCTGTATAGATCACATATGTGTAGATCTATTTTAATCAGGGCGCTATACTTTAATTCAATCTGATTTTTTTTTTACTTTGAATGTGATAAAATCCACCGGACTGGGCCCCAAAATGTAATACAACCACCGTTCGGTTAAACACCAGCCGCACTTATAATTATGTGATCGACCGTTTCACCACCGATGATGATTACCATAAGCAAGAAGCCAATATACACCCCAAAATTGAGTATATATTCTTAATTGAACACTGACATCATATAAAATATCATCCCAGCATTATATTTCCCAATTAAACGCTTCTTCTCTGCTGGGCAAATTATTCGAATCGAATAATTTGTTCTGCCCAGCGCTTGGAATATTTGTAAATTTATTCCCGGAATTATCACGGTACAGCAGGAATATCAATTATAGCCCTTCTTCTTTCCCTTTACTTACGATACGAAAGGACTTATTTATCCATTTCGATTACTTTATTATTATTACTCCTCACTTAATAAACTTGTTAGCTCGAATGACCTAGATTTAATTCATTCTAAATATTTATTCGCTTGGTAAAGAAAAGAAAAAAACGCAAATGACTATTTACTTCCTTTTATAAATAAACTTTTAATTTTGCAATTCGTTATTTCTAATGACATAATAAAATCATAAAACACACATATATCTATCACATACCAACATAATATGCACATAAATAAAATAGTAAAGAATATAATTCAAATTAACCCTTAAATAAACTAGCGTAACCCAATTGTTACTTTCTTATACATTATTATAGTAAAATCATAAGTTCTTTTAATTATATTTGTCCGAAGTATTGCGCAAATTTTAATAGTTTTCGTTTCTGACTGATTTCTTTGTTCACAAATTAATTCTGACATGCATGTATTAATAATAGTTACCTAGGTATGGAGTCCTCAATGAAGGATCAACCATCGAGTGGGAAAATTTTCCCTTCTTTTGCAGAGATGGTTGCTCGCTTCTCCGACGTCCCAGTTAGTGGAGTGAGAGTTTATAATCTTTTGGCGTGGGTTTGATTTCTTTCTAGTTCCGAATTTCAGTAGGTATTCATCTCTTTAAATATCCTATTACGAATCTCCAGGCAGATCTGGTTCCATAACGGCGGTCTCTTCTCGGCAGCATGTTAGATGTTATAGGTAGTGAGCGAATGGTTGGATGGAGATAGACCGAGCAAACACCCGTTATTCGCCACTAGCCCTCCATGTTAGCGTACCCAACTAAGTTCGTTAACATTTGAATAATACGTCCTCGCTATTCTCTAGATGGTTTCTTCCCTTCTATTATTTTTTTTTGTTAAGTTTTATCCAGCAAAAGAAAACACAACCAGTTACTTCTAAATCAGCTCTGCTTATCCCCTCTGCTATCGTTCTATAGAATGTTACTAATTGCATCATTCCTTTTCATTCTTTATCTTGTACCAATCTATCTGGAATTTTTTGTACTAGTTTTACATTTTTCAATTTTATAATTACAATTATTTTCTTTCATTCTTTTGATACATTTAAATTATTGAATGTTACTAATTGCAACATTCCTTTACATTACTTTATCTTGTACCAATCTATCTAGAAATTTGGTCCAAGTTTTACATTTTTAATTTTACAATTACAATTATTTTCTTTCATTCTTTTGATACGTGATTTTCTTATCTGACAAAGAAAGAAAGAGACGCATTCATTATACACCCCTCCCCTTTCCTTTCTAATCTTCAATCTTTATTTAGTTTTTCTAATTTCTTTTAAAATAAGTTTTTAGAATCCTTTTAACTAAAATTTTTTTTCTCTTTTTTTTTTTTTTATTGATTTTCTATTTTTTTTAACGAAACCCTTTTTCTTTATTATTATTATTGAGGATCAATACTATATATACATGCGAGACTATATTATATGTAGATATCTCAATATAATATTAAATACAATATTTTTTAACATTAATATGCATAATTTTTGTTTTGATAACTCAACTGAATCATGTCTAACCAGTTTTACCAAGCCCATTCTTGCTAATTTGACAATTAAGTACAAAATGACATTTACATTAGCAATCTCAGATATTTATAGAGGTAGTTAATGCAACAAGTATTTTTGACAAAAGTGAAATCAATTATATATTATATATAAATACGATCATTTTTTAATATTGTTTAGAATCTTATTCACATGAAAAAAATCATTTCTACTCATTTTAAAATTCGTATAAGAGTATGTGTAATATTATTAAATGTAGCATTTTTTCCAACGTTATATATGTAATTTCTGATTTTGACAACTCAACTGAAGAGTGCAGATCACTTTCATTCTCCTATCCAAACCCATTAAGCAAGTGCAAAATGACATGTAAACTTGCTGTCTCAGATATTTATTGAGATAGCTAATCCAGCAATTATTCTTAACAAGAGTGAATTCCATTATACAACAAATGTATAAAAAAAAAGATTCTTTTTTTTCTGATACATAGTTGATTTTGCTTATATCAAAAATACTTTCTAGATTAGTTATCTCTTTAAATAGTTAAAGCTGCAAGTGTGAATATTATATTGCATTTGTTTGTGGGTCTCACAAAGATTAGAGTTGGTGAGAGCAATTTGACAAAATTAAGCAGAGTTATCCAAATTGGAAATTACATATATGGTACTGAAAAAACTGTATTTAATAATATTACACTTACTTGGCTTACAGTTGTCCATTTAAATTATATATTTAAAAAATGGTTTAAATCTGGTAAATAGTTAATTTCACTTGTGTCAAAAATAATTACTGAATTAGTTACCTTTGTAAATATCTAAGGCTGCAAATGGAATGGCTCTTTTATATGTTTTTGATGGTCTAGGAAGAGTAGTGAAATTAATTTGATAGTGTTCAGTTGATTTGTCAAAATTAGAAATTATACATATATATATCAGTAGTGGTCCATGAAATTTTTAAGCAGAAGTGCTTTATTACAGTAGCGCCATCAAAACATAAGCAAGGAAACAAACAAAGCATTTCTAATTTCACAACCACTTTATTTTTCCATACCAATTACTGTTAAAAGATCTAATGTATTTTTTGTTTTATTAACTGTTGCTTGACAAATGATAATATCTAGAGTTTCTCGACCTTTACTTTTTATTCAATTTTTTCTTGTAAGGTCAATTAGGAAAATATAATTTTTTATATTTTTAACACTAACACCCATCATGATACATATTTAAAATAATGTTTCATTTATTATTTTTTTATATTTTTTGTAATAAATATTTATATGTTAATTTATAAACATTAATTACAAGAAAAAAACAGAATACAGTACTTTATTGCTTATCGTAAATGAAAACAATAAAAATATATTCATTCTGAAGAGAATCCAGAATAGATAAACATACTACTTGCACGAGTAGCTATTGCGGCTATTTTTATATGCATTAATAAGAGCAAATGAATCTCAGTGGAACTCGCTGAAAATGTATTTGAATAGAATCTTAAGCATTGGCTAAAATAATTCTTTTTAAAAACAATATAATTAGTTGTATTTACAAATAATTATGCGAAATATTGAATGATTGTTATTTATTGATAATTGATTTTCATACTTTTGGGGGGGATGGGTTATAGTGTCACAATTCTTATATACCAGCTACCACTGGTATATATGTAGACACACATAAATAATAATAATAAAAAACTAACTAATGATAATATATATAAAAAAGGAAAGCTTATATAAATATGTAGTTTGCTGTTTAATATTTTAGTCAGAGAGTGACATTCTTCAAAAATTAGAATTAAATGATAGCAAATATTCAAAGTATCTGACTAAAATATTAAAAAGTTAACTGCATATATGAGTATGTGTATATTTACACATATGTGTGTAAACTCACATTTATAATTTATTTTTGCTGAGTCAAATGAGATTGGAAATGATACACAAATTGTCTGCTTTGCATAATATGTACATAATATTGTAAAGATAATTTGAATATAGTTTATATCCCATATCATAAAATAAATAGATTGGAAAGTGTCTGTTTATGTTTGGTAAATGTTTAGATCTCCAGAAAATCTGACAAAGATATGTTCTGCCTGAAGCATATATATATTGTAATTATAATTGAAATAATAAATTTAACGGTTTACAAACTATATAAACAATCCTTAAATCCGCAGAAGTACTTTTGGTTAATTTCTTAAACCTGCCTCAACTGCCATTAAATTAAAAACAAAGTGGAAGCAAACATCAATTCAAATCTCACGAATCTCATATTTTAATGTTAGCAGTTTGTCTATTTATTAAATGCATTTTATTCCTATTTATTCATGAAGAATTTTCATATTTTCAAAATCAAATTTAAATTTATATTTACATGTTTTTTCATGATCAAAGAAAACTGAAAGAGACATTAAATCACCATTATTACTACTTTTTACATGCTTATATAACAATTCATGCTCCCTCAATCTCTTCACAATACTGCACCTAGATTCACCTATATATGATAGCATACAATCAGAAAAAGTTTGATATATGACATTACTTTTCTGCTTGTTTTTTTTTTTTTTTTAATTTAATGGCACTTGAGGCAGGTTTAAGAAATTAACCGAAAGTACTTTTGTGGATTTAAAGATTGGTTATAATAGTTTGTAAACCGTTAAATTTATTATTTCAATTATAATTACAATTTTGTTTTAATTAACGGACATTTTATTTATATTATATATATATAATGAGAGATATTGGCTTGTCTTTTATATTGATTAGAGTTTTATTAATATTTAAGAGATGAACTGCAGGAGATATTCACTCTAACAACTATATAAATTTATATATAATTTATAATAATTAGTGATTTTTAAATTATTTAAATGGGATCAAATCAAAAGCCTTATGATATAGCAGTTAATGCATGAACCTCTAATATGTATAATCCCTCTGCATTGATTTTCAAAGTAGAGCTGACCTTTTTTATTCCTTTCTCAAATAAGCTTAAAATTATTTTGATATCTTATCCAGTTTGTCACCCATCTATAGGTATATTACTATTTTTATAGAGAATGAAAACTGTGCTGTGATATTTAGTTCTAAAATCCTCGATCCTATTTGGGAAATGACATTTTTAAAATTACTTTTTTTACCAACTAAATTGTCAAGTAAACTAAAATGAGAAGAGTTTTCAGGAAACAGCCTTAACTAGCCAAATAGAGATGAAATAAGAGTGAAAAATTGTACTTTTTCTTATTTAACATACGTTTCTGGAATATGTTGCATGAAATGAAAGGAAATAAAGAAAAAGAAAGAAAACTATTTAAAATGTTTTTTTAATAAGAAATACTAATAATATATAAAGATGTCACTGTAGAACATTTATGCTTAATAATATCAATGATAACTGAGAAATATGTGAAGTTGTAAAAGTTACAACTATAATGGCACCCTAGATATTCTAACATGCAGGACATGATATTTCTATAAAGTACAACAAAAATATTCATTTTAAAAATTAATATATAATTCTAAGGCAGTATGTAATTTTCTTATACTGAATGTTTCTTATATATGTAAATAGAAGGATTTGAATTCAGGATTTTTCAATCAATTCTTTCTCCACTCTATCTCAAGCAACCAATACACGTGATCATAGACATGCAAAAAAACATACATGATCCCCAATATACATATTTCGTGCAGAACCAGCACTCATCAATTGTGCCAAACAAGATTGAAATTATATAAAACCCAAAATTGGAAATATTGGCAATTATTTAATGTTTATTTTATTATATCTTTAACTTTCAATCTGAGACAGTAATCTCCTTTGTGGCACTCTCAGAAAAATATTGACTGTTATTTTTTCCATATTATTTATATATATATATATAAAATAAAAATTCATATAACATTACAATACTAGCCAAAAAAACTAAACTTTACTAAAAAATTTTCACAACTGTGGTTTCATCTATTAACAGACCTTTCAAGTTATATATATATATTCATACACACATAAATAGTAAATGCATGAGAAAGATATTGTGTCAATATTTTATAATTTGATTTGTAGGTCAATTAAATTGTTTTAAAAATAGGAATTAAAAATTGTACAATTTGTCTTTATTGCAAAACTATTCCAATTTTATGAATCTACTTTAAGCAACTTTGTTTTACTATTTAAATTAAAATATTTTATAATTTAATGTTTACAATTTAGTGTTTACTTATATTAAAAATTCTTTATTTTTTGATGTTATCATATTTTAAAATCTTTTGAATTTAATGATTAAAATTTAAAATGAACTTTGCAAATTGATTACGTGTGTAATTATATTTTTTTCTTTTTTGTATCATTTTAGTGCATTTTGTATTTCCAGGTCAGAAAAGAACGGCTTCTCAGGATGGGATGCCTCGAGGAGGATATGCCACTAACTTTGGGGCAGGAATAGGTGGAGCAGGCTCCAAAGGAGTAGAGGGGCTTCTGGTAGCCAACGTTTTTAAAGCACTGGTCACTCGAATGGTCAATTCTATTCAAGAATTGCGAAGTCCAGAAAATGTCGTATGTATTCTTTTATTACTATTCTTATTATTATTATTATAGATTATTAACAATAAACGTTTGTAATTCAGAATTCCATTATAATTTCACTTCTGAAATATAAGAATTGAGAAATATAAATTTTAGGATTTTGAGGATGCTTGACCCATGAATGATATCTGGAAATAATGCTATTATTATTTTAGTTATTTTATATTTGATATTATTTTGCTTAATTACTAATAATAAATGTATGATTTACTTTTTTTTTTTTTTATAAAAAATAATAACGGGTAATTCAACAAATACAATAATAATATAGTAATTGCAAAAGTCAACATTTTGATAATAAAATTCCTTTGTCAGAACATATTAAAAATTAAATTGCCAAATATTAAAATGATTTCAAATAGGAAAAATGTATGTTAGATATTGACAAATGCTGGTAGTTTATTTTAGTTGCTAAAAATTTATATTTGTTTTACATTTAAAACAAAAAGTTAAATTAAAAATTTGTTTTTAAAATTATAAATTATGAATAATATTAAGCTTTCTGTTATAAGTCACTAAACGCTCCATAGCATATCTTAGTAATTTGCGCAACTTCATCTCTTTAACTTTTAATGTATATATTTTTTTATAAATTTAACCAATCAAAATTGGCTTGTCATTTTGTGCATTATTAATAATAATATGAGTAAAATTGCATTTTTAAATAAGAATCAAGTAATATTAGATGATTTATCAATGTAAATCAACAAACAATTCCCAAAATATACTAGTAAATACTGTAATCATATATATATAGTCTCTCCATGATTTTTTGAGCTAAATGTTCTTGCATATAATTGTTTGGAAATGTTTTACATCCAGCTCACTTTATCCTAATCTAGAACCATTGTCTATAAACTTGAGTAAGCATATAAGTGATACAATATTGTTGTTGATATAATTATTATGTAAAAATTTATTTGTTAATAGTAACATGAAGAAAAAAAATATTGCAAAGCAAAAATAGTTGAATAAAGTTTTTGTAGTAGCAAAAAAAAAAAAAGTTAAAATGAAGAATGATATCATGATCAAAAATAATCTTTATGGTACATTTGACAATATGACATAGGAAGTAGATATTTTTAAAAGTTCAAAAAAGTAAATGAATATTTTAGCTAGACTTTTTCAAAAGTTCCTGACTTGAAAGAATAAAAATATTGGAATAAATAGAAAAATAGATGACAGATTACACAAATGAAGACACAATAAATGGACAATGATGTGAATAAAGGTAGTAATTATTTAATAGTAATGTTAAAAAATAATAATTTAATTAAGAATAAAATACAAATCTGATGTGATAAATCAACTATAATAGTTAACATTTATTAAAACAATATTACTGTAATAAATAATCTATTTATATAACATTTGACTACATTTATTCTTTTTCTCTATATTAAAACAATATTAGCTGTAAGTCATAAACATCTAGCAAATGAAACATTGAACAAGTTCAACCAGCTTATCTTCAGTCTGTTTCCACTGATCAGAACTGATATTAATGTAAATATTGTAAATAAAATATTATTTTGATTGAGTAATTAATGCCAGCAGTGGAGAGAGTTTTCTTCTGGAAATAATTCACTCTAGAAAAGTATATTAAAGTTATGAATATATGTTATGCAAATGAAATATAAAAATATTCTCTCCCAAAGTTTATTTGAGACTGCATAGTAGTGGCAGTCGAGAGGAACAAAGCACTGCTGATAGTTAATGATTTCTCTCTCAAAGGAGAGAAAAGTGTATGCAGAAAATATAGTTTGAATAGACTTAATGAAGTTGTGTGCAAATGTCTTAGTGATAATTGTAACAAAGTATGAGTATTAATGAACTGGGAGTAGTAGCCATGAGTGAAAAAATGTAATAGAATCATATTGTTCATTGCTCCTCCAAATTATTACACAGAAAATAGTTATTATTACATTACAATTTTTATTATGTATATATTAGTATTGTTAATTCAACTTATGAATAAATTTACTGAAATATAAAAGTGTCTCTTTTTTTAATAACGTTATGCTATCCCTGTGAATACAGTAGTTGGTGGAGTTGACATCAGATGGCATAATTAGTGGCTGGGTGTAAGAGGTATAGTGATTAAAGAAAAAGAAGATGGCATTACCCAGTCAATTTAAGAGAGTTTGATATAAGTAATTACTTATTATGGAACATTTACGCGAACATATAGATCACTATATGAGAATTTCGAAGATAGATGATGATAGAGTGAAAGGTTCCATATTGTTGTTTTTTTTCTTTAAACAATTATGTGACCCTAGGATTCCAGAGAATGTACCTTATAGTAAATTACTGGAAAATCTAAACACTTATTTTCACCAGTGCTAACAAAGAGAGTGACAAAGTTTACACTTTCGAACGAGGAAGCGATTACCCCAAGAAAGCTATCAGGATTATAATTTAAAGAACCTTAGCAAAATTGTGAATTCACACCAGATCTTGAAGATATATTCCTAGACCAACTGCTATACAGAATGTGGGATATTACTTAAAGAAGTTGATTTAAAGTAGCCATCAGTAAGTGTATAGTGCATAATATCATATTAAAAAATGCTTCCGAGTTTAACATGGTTGCAGAAAGGAAAAGAAATTTGACAAGTGCAAATAAAGCTGTAACAGAAAAGCCGCTTAAGAACTCTGCAAGTAATAAGCCTTCATGCTATTATTGTGGTAGGGTTGGTCCTATGAAGAAGTTATGTAGATTTAGGAATGCAAAATGCAAAATATGTGGTATTAAAGACCACTTCGCTCAGGTGTAAAAGCAAAACCACATCTGGATTTTAAATCGAGGGTAGACTTAAAGACATTCCAGTGATCAAATGACAATAAAAGTTGTTATTTTTGGATTTAATGTTATGATGGAAGTTGACAATGGAGCTGGATTATCCATTATGTTGTAGAGGAATGGAACAGAATTAGATCTGAATCTAAAGAGAAGTTAAAATTGAAGAAGACGTGAAATGGTAATAGAATACACATCTGTGGGAGAGTTTGTGTTCTAGTGGTTGTAAATAATAAGAAGAAAAGAAGACCATTGTTTGTAGTAAAAAATAAATATTTATGATTTCTCTCCTTGGACAAAATTGATTTAAACTGCCAGGGACATGTCTAAAATTAATTAATAAACTAAAGTTGGAAATGGAAGTTAGAGATAAATTTTCCAAATTATTTAAACAGGAAGTAGTTGAATTATGAGTGTGTCTATTTAATATTGAGCTGTCAAGAGAAGCACAGCCAATGGTGTTTAAACCATGCAAAATCCCCTATGCACTTAAATTGAAGGTGAAAGAAACAACAGAAGTGCTGTTAAAGAAAGGGGTACTGACACTAGTTGAAGACTTGTTGTAAGCTACTCTTACTATTTTAGTAAAACCGCATGGAACAATTCGTTTATGCAGAGATTAGTGGGTCACAGTTAACAAATGGATTAATAAAAGTGCATATCCTGTTCTAAATGTGCATGATGTGCCAGCATCATTACAGAGAGCCTTGGTCTTTGCAAAAATTTATTTAATATTGGTGTTCCATCAAATTCCGGCTTTTTGGCAATATTGTCTTGTTATTGACACTGAGTACTCATGTTGGATTGTTCAGGTGCGACAAATTACCTTATGGAATCATGGTAACTCCAAATACTTTCCAAACAAAAATGAATAAACTACTGCAGAACATCAAGGGAGTTATTCCATGCTTGGATGATATTTTGATTACAGCCCAGTTTGATGAAGAGCTGAAAAAAGAGGGTTACAGAGCTATGCTCTAAGTTAAATAATGTAGGAGCGAAACTGAATATGCTGAATATATTTGGTCAATGTCACAAATAACTTTTTTAGAGCATGTAATATAAAGATGGGAAATGTCTGAACTCAGAAAAGATTAGAGTAGTGAAAGAAGCGGTTATTCCCAGAAATGTTAAAAAATTTACAAGCCTTTATGGGTCTGCTTAATTTCTATGAAAGCTTTCTTAAAGGTAAATCACATTATTTAAGACCATGAAGATGAGTGATAGAAGTGAAACGATGAGCATGTCTCCGCCTTTAGAAAAGCTAAATGATTACTGATGACAGATCAAGTCTTAGTACATTATTATAGTGATGTGGGAGTTACTATCATTACTGATGCTTCGGAATTGGGGCTGTTATTGCACATTATTATTCTGTGAAGAGCATCCAATTGCCTACACCTCTAGAATGTTATCATCAGCTGAGAAAAACTATAGTTATCTGGATAAGGAAGCTTCAGCAATAATATTTACAGTTAAGAAGTTTCACCTGTATGTTTATGGTTGGAAATTTATTATCTACACTGAACATCATCCATTGCTGAGAAATTTTCAGGAAAGCTAAAAGGATACCTGATTATGTGAGCCAGTAGTTTAAATACGATGGATAAATTTATTAGCAGCTTATGACTATAAACTGATGTATAAACCAGCAAAGGAGATTGTGGATGCAGATGCACCGTCACGTTGTCTATTAGAGAAGGTGTTAAACAGGAATTTGTGGAAGTGAATTTCTAGGTGCAATAAATAGAATGGAGAATTTAAAAAGTGAAACAATTGCACAATGGATTTCTAATGATCCTGAATATAGGAAGTTGATTATGATCGGAAAAACATCCAAGTTTTGTAGCTGTAGCAATATGGAATGCACATCATGATACATCAATATGTAATGGTTGTATTTTAAATAGTGATAGATTGATACCTATTGAAGGATACTCACAGTTAATCTGCTGCATAAAGGACACCCTGGAGGTAAGAATAAAGACTCTGGTTCATTATGTGTGGTGGTAAAAATAAATAATAATATAGAGTAAAAGATAAAGAAGTGTTCCAATTGTAAATCTACAGCAGATTTCCCAAAGAAAGTATTCATGCCGTGATTAGAAGCAAAGAATTTATGGGAGCATATTCACATGGATTATGCTGGATCGATAAATGGATACCAAATGCTGGTAGTTACAGATTTGTATTCAAATTAGGCTGAAAACAAATTATTAAAAATTGCAAATAGAGAATATCATACAGACATTACAGGAAGTTTTTGCTACCCAAGACTGCATTTGCTTCTGAAAGATTTAAAGACTGTGATGCATAGAGGGATATGACATCTTCTTATGCCAGCATATCACCTTGCTTTAAACAGACTTGCTGAAATGGCAGTATGAAGGCAGCTTTGAAGAAAATTAATATAACTGATTTAAAAGATGCCTTAATAGGAATTTTGTACCTAGTGCTTCAAAAAGTAAATCATGTGCTGAATTATCGATTGAGAGGAAATACTATACACATTTATCAAACCTTTTGATGATGGATAGATTGGAGAGAAGTAATACTGGTGATGAAATGATATAAATCTAATTTAAGAAAATTTGATGTTGATGATGCAGTTGGGTTTCAGATATTGTAAAAAAGACATAGTCTGTAAGTGTCATCATTGAAATTGTATCTAAAATTATATGTGTTATTAAACTTGAGAATGGGTTCTGTGCAAGAAGGCACATTAATCATTTACATGAAAGATTTATTGATATGCCAATCATAACAGTAATAATCCTATTATAGCCAATCCTAAATTAGAAAAGTTAAATAAGGACTTAAATAAGAATATAGCTCCTCCCACCCAAGATGAAATGTTACCTATTAATTTAGGTGTGGGAGGCCGAGAGATTCTGATGCATGCCCGGATAAGCAGTTGTTACTATCAGAAAAAGCAGATAGAAATGAAGGCCAAACTAATTCTACTCTGAGAAGTCGGAGAATTAGAAGACTGCCAGACATATTTAGGGATTATTTTCTAGAGTGAGAGGAAGTGCCCTGACTGGAATTGATATTAGTGTAAATATTGTAAATAAAATACTATTTTGATTGTGTAATTAGTTCCGGCAGTTGAAACAGGTCCTCTTAGAAATAATTCACTCTAGAAAAGTATGTTAAAAGTGTAAATATTTGTTATGCAAATGAGATATACAAAGAATTTTCTCGCAAAGGTTATATGAGACTGTGCAGCAGTGGCAGTGAGAAGAACAAAGTGTTGCTGATAATTAAAGGTTTCTCTCACAAAGGAAAGGAAAGTATAAGCAGAAAATATGATTTGCATAGGCTTGAAGTTGTGTGTAAATGTCTTAGTGATAATTGTAACAAAGTATAAATTTTAATGAACTGTGAGTAGTAGCAATGAGTGAAGAAATATAATAGAATCCTTCTGCTCATTACTATCCCAAATTATTACAGGGAAAATAGTTATCATTATATTACTATTTTTGTTAGATATATATTATTATTGTTAATTCAGCTTATGAATAAATTTGTTGTTTATTTATTTCATTATTAACATTATGCTAACACAGTTGAGTATAGACCTGTGAATACAGCACAGTTATAGAACATAAAAATACTGATTAAAAATACAATTTCTTAATTAACAATGTGATTGTTACTCAATAAGAAAAATGACCCAATAATGTTTCTACTAATCAAAAAGGACAACTTTGAATCCCATTTTACATCACGGTTCATGGATTTATAATAAATATAAGTTCAACTTCAGAACATATATTACCATGATCATTGAAGAATTGTAATAGACTGATGAATTTTCATAAATCTGGCTATGAAAATAATCTAGCTTCTAATCCCAATGCTATCTAATCCAAAATATAACTTACTTACCATTCATTCTAATCAAGACTGGCAACATTAGAAAATGATAAAGTAAATTGTCAAAGCTAAATTGTTTGTGAAAAAAATATATTCTTATTTTGTCAATGAAGAATTATTACAATACTTTTATTGCATCTGAGTTACTTGACATGCTTGTTAGATGATTTTTCTGACAGAACATAATTTGAAGTCTGCAAATCAGTCCTCTTTAACTTAGTTCTATGCACAGCCTGATTGAAAGTATAAATGAAAATGATTGCCAGTTTACTCTACCTATCAAAGTTTTTAGAAAAAGTAAATATATTGCAATAATCAATACAATAAGTGTACAAGTTTATTTTCCTTGAAGGTTTTTGAAGCAATAGAATATTCAAAAATATACCCTAAATAGTTTAACTATTAGGCATCAAAAAGAAACAAATTTCTTATTTTTTAGATACATAATATACATGCTTTTCTTCTTTGGGAAAGAAACTTTCCTAAAACTGATAAGTGACTTAGATGAGCTTATTGACACACAGCATTTAGCTTATATCAAATTTGTAAATATACTTTCATGTAATTAAGTGGTGGCATAGCATTAAAATGTTAAAAAGTAATCAACCAAATAACCAAAGTAATAATTAGTGATGTATGGAACATTATTGAAACTGAGAAAATGCTTTTGTGGGGTTTGCATAAGTAATGATGCTGCTGTTTTACAAAAAGATGCAATATTTTTTTTGTTTGAAAAGTTTTATTTTTGCGTATGTTGTTTTGAATAATAGGAATTAAATCAAAATGATGCATTTCTGTGCATAGAAGGAAAATGAACTGGCGGATAATGATTAATAACGATGGATTACATTGTAGATATGAAATTATAATCTTTTCACCTGATGACTGTTTCTTGATCAACCAGATAATGTTTTACCTAATCACCAATTTCATCAGAAATTGTTGGTTTACATGAAACAATTGATTATATTCATAGGTAATTTGATCATAATTTGTGCACATTTTGGGTTTTTTTTTTTTGAAAAGTTGATATGTAGTCTAAAAATTTTGTAGAACTTGTACATATTTTCATTGAATTTTTGAATATTGAATAAAACGTTGCAATAGAGGGAAACTCAGTATTAAAGCATTATTTTATTTACAACTAATTAATGAAGTCCCAAAATTTCACCAGAAGATGAAAAGGTAGCAATTACATTTAAATATAAATTATTATAATACATTAAAGATCAGCCTTTTCAAGCTATTGTGCATGTGCTTTTTACGAGTGTTAATAATAAATGAATACTTTCACTCCCAACACGAGATATAGTATTTAAGAAAGAATAAAATGAATCCACTTATTCTTTCCAACCCAGATGCTTATATATGGGCAAATCTTAAGTACTGGAAGTGAAAGCATGAGGATAGACCACTCACTTTAAATTACTGATTACAATGTCTGAATGAATGACATAAATTATTATGAAAAAAAATAATTTCAAAAAGCACTTATAATATAACAAAATGTTAAGTTTACTTACAGCCTCTTAATCATTAAAATAGATTTATTTTTTTCACAACATAAATTTTATATTTGTTTTTACATTTTTAACATATAGAAAATTAATTAATGAATTTTTACACCAATTTGTGTGTGTATTTGTGTATATATTAATTAGCAGATTTTCATGGAATCTATAGGTATAAATATTGAGATTATTAATGAGAATTTCCACAAATTTATTTAAAAATATTTTAGCAAAGATATAATCAGGCAAACATGCAAGCCAAACACGTTATCTAGAAATGGTTTTTTCCTCATGTCCCATCTTTTGGGAGTTTAATTTGTTGTTTGCCTGGTTATATCATATAATAAATATTTATAGATAAATACATGGAAATTTTTATTATAATGTTAACATTTACATATATATATATATAAAATTTAATATTAAGATTCATAACACCATACAATAAATATTTTAAAATACTCTTTAACCTATCATAAATCAATATTTAATAAGAATAAAGCAGCTGTTTATTCTCATGCCTCATTTATTTATGATTCTTAATTTCGAATATTATATAAATATTAAAGCACTGGAAATATTCTATTATATATATGTAATATTGATTTTTCCCTTCCTTTATATTTGTAATTCAAATTAGCAAATGTTTGCAAATTTGAAATATATATATAAGGTTTTGATGATCTTAATGTGAGAGTTAAATTTTATTTAATTGACAATTAGACATACACATTTCTAAGAGATTATAATATTTCTTGGGTAACAGTTAGAAAGATCTTTGCCTTCACCCAATTTACTTAATGTATGTTATATCAAATACATTAATATATAATAAAAACAAAAATTGGAATCAATTGTATAAAATGTAATATACCTAACATAAATCTCTAAATAAGTAAAAATTAGTTATAACAAATTAAATTTGAATTTTAACTATAAAATGCTTTTGGGAATGGTAAACTAACTATAATTTTAATTTATCTAAAGATTTTGTGTTTGATGTATTGAATTTTGTGAGATTAATTACATGTTTTGTTTTTATTATTTATTTATACATACATGTATTTGGGGTGTGTGATGACTTAGGCTAATTGAAGAGATTTGTTCAGCCAAAATGCATTTCCAAGATCATTTATAATTTTTCTTAGTATTTATAACTGTGTTATTATTACACTTTGATTTACAAATGTCAAAATTTCTGCACTCACAACTTTGACTCCCACCACTTAAAGTAAATATATTAATGACTACTGCTAATGATTTATTAAACTAGAGATTATCTTTAGTCCAAATATAAGCTTTACATCTCAATTAAAGATTAATGTGTATGTTTTTTGATTAAATATAAAAATGTGGAATAATTCAACTTTTACATTTAAATATATATATCTAAATAATGGAAATTCCATTTAATGTTTTTGTTTCATAGTGTTTTAATCTTAAACCAATGTTACAATCAATATTGTCGAACATAATTACATTGCATAACAAGATACAATATTTTGTTTGTAAAACTATCTGCTTATCATTTGCATTAGTATTCTAATTGCACATTATGTAACAGCACAACATTATATATTTAAACTATAAGTGCATATTTCTGTTTTAAAAACACAAAATGCTGTTTGTGAGGTTTCTGCTTGTTCATTTGCAATCGACAACATTGCTTGTGACATTGTCGGAATGCCATGTTTTCTATTCTCATCAATATATAAAAATCAGCCTTGCAATTGTCTCTGTATTATTTTAATGTATTTTCAATGTATTATTTGATTTTTCATAATTATGATTGTAATCTTATGAATTAATAGCATTTTACACTCTCATATTGAAATTTGTGTTTGCCTTTGTATGTACAATATTGCAGCCATTACATTTACTATATTGAACAAGTGTTTATAATCCTACCATAACTAATAAACTGGTAGTTTGTACAAGCAAAAACTGACAAGTTAGTATTTGGTTTGCAGTGTGGTTACAGTTGACAATATTGAGCAGAACAAGTTTGATGTTAAAGCACTGTAAAAAACAATAAATTCAATTTTCATTGTTTGCTATCATGCATATTGTAATGAAAAAAACAATGTATTATCTATAACATGTATGTGCACTCCATATAAGCAATGTGTTATGTGCTACAAAAAATGTCAGTTATTATCACATTTAAATTCTGATACATCTTATGCCCATAAATGCAAGAAAAGGGTTCATAAACAATGCATTATTATTTGTCACTTTGCAATGATAACAGTTGCAGGGACAGTGCTTACCAATGTGCCACTTTTTGTGAATATGGTTGAGAAGCAAAAATTACACAAGATATGGCATTTATATCTTTTAATAAATTAAAAGTATTTATCATTTATACATTAACATGGTATTTTTTATGATATTAAATATCTGAGCATTCAGCTGATATAATTGCTGCTTGCACTGTAGAATGTTGAAACCATTCACTACGTATTTAAAATTGTAAATATATTTTATATACATATACACATATATTTATTAGTATTTAAACAGTTCTTTTCTGTCTGCTAACATTGTTTTATCCAATCACTAATAAATTATCACTTTTTATTACATAATTTTTGTAATGTTTTAAATTTATTATGGGAAATCGACATTTTGATTGTTCTACCTACTTAGAGACTTCTTTTTTATGGGGAAAAGAAATTTTGAAAAAAATGTATAACTACTAAAGTGTTAATTTTATAGAAAAATTAAGTGTTAAAAGAATATAATTTCTTATTATATACTAATATATTAATTGTATAGATTTGTGTTCAGTCTCTTTATTGGTTAATTTAAGTTGCATAAAAAATATTTTTTTAAGAAGAATTAGAACTTTTTAAAAATTTTTATTTGCAGTCACTATACTGTGATGTGCGGCAGTTGATGAATTACATCAAAGAAGCACATGGTGGAATGTTTCGAAGAGTAGCTTTAAGCGGATTGTTGGACTCTGCGGATCGACCACATAAGCAGGAAAAATTAGCCAAGGAAAAAGCAAAAGCTGCTAAATTGGCCAAGTAAGATTTATTTTAAATAATTTTAATTTAGAGTAGTCTTAATTGAATAATTGTTTAATAAGACTTGCATTACATTTTGGAATCAAAATATGCATAATACTAAACTGGAATCCAATAACAAATAGCACAACAATCTAATGTTTAAATTTATCCTGCTGCTCTACCTAGATTCCAGAATATAAAATACAAGTAAATGAAAAAACGGGTTCATTTTCTATTTGTTGCTAAGATTTTAAATAGATAGTAGAGTGAATCTAAACAAGTCAAGATATTTCTACAGTGTTTATTTAAATATTATTATTGTTACTTATGATTTTATTGTAGTGTTATGCATATTTGGATTTCTTATATAGTGAATTGTGGAGACTACAAGATTATTAAAAGAGTTAGTAATTAATTTTGCTTTGAAGAAGTAAATCAAAAGTTTTACAAATTAAGAGATATTATAGCTATAGTAATACCTCTCTACTTGATTAGATTTGCTCCTAGGGTTTGCATTGTTCTGTGTTATTATCCATTTAAAATCTTAGCAGCAGATGAAAATTAGGTTCATTTTTTTATCTGCTTGTAATTTAAAATCTACAGCCTAGAATGATGAAATTAGATAAATTTAAGCATTAAGTTGGTATCATATATACTACGTGTATATATATATATGAATTGTAGGGATCGCTATAACTCTCATTCCCATCCTTACCATTAAATGCATTTGAACATAAATATATACATGGATGTGTTGATTTATAAAAGCTAATACATCTATTGTACAGTTTAAGTTGATGATATATAACGGTATGAATAAAATTATATTGTAGTTTAATGAACTGGAAATGCTTGAAACAAAATCATAAATTTGTTACTAAATTTCATTTTGTTAATATTTTAAAATAACCGTTGACAAAACGATGTTGTTTAAACAATTGAGAAAGTTTTGTAAAGAAAAAAAAACTAATTTTGTAATCTAGTGTAATGCGAAAGGGGTGAGAAAACCTGATAGAACATGTGCAGTAACCATGACAACAACAACTATTTTTTTTTTCTAATGGCTGGAAAAATTAAAAATATGTATAGAAAAAGTTATACGCAAGATCTTCTTTTATTTATTTATTAAAGACAGCAAGTCAGAAAATTTGAAAACTATATTTTGGTAAAAGCGTTTTTCAACATTTTAAAGAAAGAATAATTGGACAAGCAAAGATGCATAAAACTGTAAGTTGTTTAATTTGATATATACATGTAGAAAGAAAAAAAAAGTAAAACTGAAATGGAGGAATTTTACTATGCTTCTATTGGAATTGAACTTTTACAGGAACTATGGAAATTAAAGAAATAAATAAATTATAATCAGTTGATTGAAACATAATATGCACTAAGATTTTTATTTTATTTATAAGTCTATTGAACTATTCGTTATAAGATATGTGAAAAGATATTTATTCAACAGCGTTTGATAATTCTAAGACTGTTGAAAGTTTAGACTTAATAACGTTTATTATCAAAAAAAAAATTGACTTTAATCGTGTTTTGTTTATTATATAGCTATAATGTGCTCACTGCTGATATAGAAAAAAATTTATATATATACTAGTGTAAGAATGATGCAGGTGTGTTAAAAGTTGTTGTGCAAGGTCAAGGCAACTCAGATGGTTTTTCAAGAAGGCGATGAACACGATCCATAGGTGTGAATTCCCACTATGAGCTGGTAAAAATATGTTTATCCATCTAACATGAGCTGGAACTCACAAAATGTACTTCAAACCCAGTCAAGCCCAAGATTTAGGTCAGGAACCAGCCTGGATTCGAACCCACTCTCTAAGTCCCAAATCGAACACCTAATGAATAACATAATAGTTATGGCTCATGAGAATTAATCTTAATTCGGCCGACTAGCAAAGCTGAGAAGACAATGAGACATCTATTAATTATGATTATATTAAAATATACATAAGTATGGCTGTAATGTATGTGGAAGAAGTGGAGGAAAAGGAATTCGAACTACTCAAATAAGTTAAACAATAAAAGATAGTTTAATATAATGAAAATTTAGTTATATACATTTATAAATTAAGTACATTAGTATGTGCGTGAATGAGCAAGCGGTAGATGATTATATAGTGTCATTCACGCTAGTTTCTAATATGCTCTTTATTAGCTAAATATATATTACAAATAAACACATATCTTTGGTGGGTCTAGTATTAAAATGCCAATCAGATTAGAAAGAAGTTACACAAAATTAATATTAACGCTTTGATTTATGGTTCAGAAACCTGGCGACTAATATATATTAGGGGAGCGTTCTGAAATTCATTATACATATAAATACATTTGAAAACATTTGAATCTATTTGAAAACATACTTGCAAATGACATAATATTTAATGAGAAATTATTTTAACAACAATAATAAAATGAACGCTTTATTTTCCCCAAGGCACATAGATACTCTTAAATAGATATATACATTACGATGGTGGGACTAAATAAGACTGAAATAAATTAATATAATAGAAATGGCATTTATATATATTTTAAGCAAAGCTAATTTTGATATTAGAGCATTAAAACAGGGTCATGAAGCAAAAGAAATAATAATAATAGGAAGAGGTTTGCGGTGCTGACATAATCGCCTAAAAATAACTAAGAGAAAAGGTCGTGCTTCTGGATGAAAAACGAAATCCCACACCCCCATTTTGGGTAGTGCTTAGAGAAAAGTGGATTGGCATGACGTGACCCAGCGTTTTACTGGTATAACCGACATGAGAGGCCTTTTATCCACGAAGTAAATATGCATAGCGTGTGCCAGACTTTGGGTCACCGCTAAATGCATTTTATATGGAATAAATGGTCCTGGTAGCTTCATCTATCCTCAGGACAAGACTTAAGAAGACATCTATGGGTTCGAACTTTGTCGTAACCCCCAGATTAAAAGCACGTATATATATAAAAACACAAAGTTAGGCTAAATGACAGAAACGCAAGGAATGATATATGTCACTAAAACATTTAATAAAATAAAATAAAATATTTACAAAAACATCAATATTTTGTTAGTAAGTTTTGCTCCTATGTATATATTTGAGCTGCAACTATAATTTTAATAAGAAGAACTAATAATTAATCAAAAGAATCAATAATAATAAATATTGAAAGTTAAACTACAAATTTAGGTGCGCATCTCAAATATATACATGAAATATATATACTGACAAAAGGAGCAGGATGGGATATAGGGGTTTGAACACGGGTTAGTAAGTAGAAACATGAAGCACAATCTTAAGCTAAGATTACTGCTTCATTTCTCCGGACATACAATGAAACAAAAAACAAAAACATTAAAAAAAAAAAAAAATGCCTTGACTAGGAGTTTTCAAGTGATGACCAAAAGAAGCAAGGAAAAAAAAAAATTAATTTTTACAAAGGAAATTTTCAAAATTCAATACACAATCCTGTTGTTATGAGTATTACATAGTTTGAGTTTGGTATTTATCTAACATTAAGGGAAAACACTTTGCCAAACCTAAGAGCACATACATAACAAATTATTACATGTCACTCTGCATTCAAACTCAGGTGAACTAAACAAACTTTTAAGTTTATTGGTCCGAATATATACAACTGTATCTATGAAATATCATTTGGGGATATGAATATTTTTTTAACTGTCAAATCCAGAAAAAAATGTACATCTATATTGGGGAAAAACTTTTCAAGCTTTTATGCTTGATACAACACAATTTTTCCACACATATGGGTTTCCAAGAAAATATATAGCAATGCAATACATATAAAATTTTCAAACGCATCTGTTCCTATCATCACACATACACACCTATGTACATATATATGCAGCGCTACATATACAAATACATAAATTGTATACACACATACACTTCTATATACACTACACAATACTACATACCATTGGAAAAGGGAAGGGAAAAAAAAATACTTTGGAGAAAAAGTTGAGAAAAAAAAATCCATGCATCTAAAAGAAAACTCATAGTCTGGTTATTACATGTAAAAATCTACATATGGTTGGAATACATGGGTTTCAAAAAAAAAACTTACAAAATATATATATATGGTTGAAAAACCAGGTACTACAGTTATAGTTACAGTATTTGGATTTAAAAGGAAACTTTTTGCACAACATTTTATGGTTGTAAAACATAGTCTGGTTATTACATGTTTAAAATTGATACATCATAGTATTAAGCAAAAAAAAAATTTGCTCTCAATAATTTTTTTTTATCTGAGTTCGAACTCTCCACTTCCAATATTTTTGCATTTGACTCACTACTGGTTAGCAAAATTTATTTTTATAAGGGCGCCAACTAACACAGTGATAAATGATTTATGAATTATTTATACATTTTTGTATATATGTCTCAAGAACAAAAACTTTATATATGACATTGATGAAAAAAATACATTTGTACTATGGTTGTAGTACATGGGCTTTAACATTTTTTTCTCAAACACATGAAAACACAAACAAATTCATGTGTGCATATAAAACCAGATACAAAAAAAAAAATCTACATATGATTGGAATACATGGGTTTCAAAAAAAAACTTACAATATATATGTACTTTTATCGATTGTTTACACAGTGTGCTCATATGAATAAACATTAAATACATCTTGTGACAACCGTTTACACATAAGGCTTATAGATGTAGTACATGGGCTTTAACTTTAAACAGTGAATTTTACACTGTGAACACATTATTTTAAACATATTAAACATGGAAAAATTATATAACAACTTTTTAAAGAATATATATATAAACAGAATTCAGTACTCAGGGTATGTGGGTGTTTATATCGAAGCCTCACTTGGGCAGCCAAGCCCGAGAAAAAAAAAAAACCCTACTCTGTACCGGTCAAAACATGTCTATCCATCTAACATGAGCTGGAACACACAAAATGTACTTCAAACCCAGTCAAGCCCAAGATTTAGGTCAGGGACCAGCCTGGATTCGAACCCACCTTCTAAGCCCCAGATCAAACACCTAATGAACAACATAATAGTGATGGCACATGAGAATTAATTTTAATCCGGCCGACTAGGAGAGCGGAGAAGACAATGAGACATTTATTTACTATGATTAATTAAAATATACCTAAGCATGGTTGTAATATGTGGAAGTGGAGGAAAGAGGAAGGAATTCGAACTACTCAAATAAGTTAGACAAAATATATTTTAATATAATGAAAAATTAGTTATATACATTTATAAATAAATTATGTTAGTGTGTGTGTGAATGAGCAAGCGATTACATAGTGTCATTCACGCTATTATTTCTCATATGCTCTTTATTAGCTAAATGATATATTATAAATAAACACACATCTTTGGTGGGTCTAATATTAAGATGCCAATTTATTATTACAAAGGATTACATAAAATTGCCATTAACGCTCTGGGTTATGGTTCTGAAACGTGGTGACTAACATATGATAGGGGAGCATTCTGAGATTCATTACAGATATAAGATAAATCATTTTCACGCCATCGAGGTCGTGAAAATAAATAGGATACATTTGAAAAACACATTTGAAAATGACATTTGATTAGATGACAAAATATCCAATGAAAAATTATTTAACAATAGTAAAACGAACGCTTTATTTTTCCCCAAGATAAATAGATATATAAATTACGATGGTGGGACTGAATAAGATTGAAATAAACTTAAATAATAAAAGTAATTGGCGTTTATATATATATATCTTAAACAAAGCTTAATTTTAATATTATAGCATTAAAACGGGCTAATGAAGCAAAAGAAGTAATAATACGAAGAAGTTTGCGGTGCTGACATAATAGCCTAAAAATAACTACGAGGAAAAAGGTCGTGCTTCTGGATGAAAAACGAAATCTCACACCCCCTTCTTGGGTGGTGCTTAGAGAAAAACGGATAGGCATGGCGTAGCCCAGACTTTTGCTGGTATAACCAATGCGAGAGGCCTTTTATATACGAAGTGAGTAGATGGGCATAGCATGTGCCAAACTTATGGGTCACAGCTAGATGCATT
Organism: Epiperipatus broadwayi; assembly: GCA_028023455.1. Classification (NCBI taxonomy): domain Eukaryota; kingdom Metazoa; phylum Onychophora; class Udeonychophora; order Euonychophora; family Peripatidae; genus Epiperipatus; species Epiperipatus broadwayi. The sequence goes on along the minus strand of JAQFVV010012393.1, from coordinate 1,738,775 downwards.
TTATATGAAGAAAGTGGTTCCAGATAGCTCAACTATCTATGGAACGAGATATAAGAAATCTATGAGTTCGAACTTGTTGCAACTCCCAGATTAGAAGCACGTAAACACAAAGACCGGCTAAATGTCAGAAACGCAATAATGAATGGATGTCATTAAAAACATTGAATAAATTTACAGCTTCAAAATAAATGACCCTTATTTGAAATACTATAACACGCAATGCATTTATAATATATATATAGGGAGATTATTTCACATACGTTAGGATTCTAATTAATAATAGAAACATTAAGATTTCCCCCTTCCCTGTCCTACCATTTAAAACAAATCAATCCCACCTTCGTTGGTTTTATAATAACGGAAAATATTAAAGCATATATTTTAAGAGTATGGAAACTAAAAGAAATAGCAGTTATACATAGAAAAACAATTAATAAGTCACTCTTTCAGAATTGAATAAATAATATTTTATATGATATCAAAGCGTTAATTAGCCAAAGTTCTGGATTTTCACCGGGTTAAACAAATCAATTTTTATATTAAAAAAAAAACGAACCTACAATGTTGATTCATAAAACAATCTGGCGAACGTATTAATTTATAATGCATTACATATATTTTAAGGGGACGTTAATAACCTTTGTATGAAGAAAAAAAAATGACAGAAAAGATTTTTATAAATTAAAAATCGCCAGTTTGCTTAGATTGGCAAATTAATAAATAAAATCAAAAAAACATATATATATAATCAAGTCATAAATATCTATAAATAAATGACCGCACCGAAATTAAGGAAAAGAAAGTTAAAAAGCATATGAGAATAGGATTAAATATAAAGAAATCATTTGAGAGCAAAATTAGATTCACAGACATATATATATATAAATAAAAAATACATGGGAAGAGATCTTGATAGATTATTCGAGATTATAATAATATCTATTGGAAATGTTTCACGGCTTGATAGAGGCAGTTACAGTCAGAGTATTAGCAGGTTTTCTGGACACAGATAGGCTCCGCTAGATGTTGACAGCAGTGGATGGCCTTGATGAGCTGGTGAGACAAAGCTCCGGGAAGCACGGTCGATCTTTTAGCCCGCCATTCTTTTAGGTACGATGTCTTGTATATAGATTAATCACTCTTCAGTAAAACTCTCTCTCTTATCAAACCTTTCACTATTTATATGTTCTGATCTTTATCTATTGGATTGAATCTACACTGGCCTCCACCAATTGTAATTTCTTTAAGCAGTTCTGTGAGGTTGGTGCCTGCTTGGAGGGAAAATCTATAACTCTGCCTGAACATGCCCCAAAGGTTGATTTGCTAATTAAAAAAAAACAACAACAAGCATATTAAGTTTATCAGTCATTGTACTAACAAAATCCATTTAATTAAAGTTTAGATTAGAAAAATTTTAGGAATTTAGTACAATGACTTTCACATTTAGTATTTGACTAAAACTTAAATAGAAACTTTCAAAATACAATTGATCCCCTAATGTACATATAAATACCAACTTAATAAAATAAACATAATATAGCTCTACAAATATTATAAAATAAATAATTATTATAAAAGGTTAGTTTTAATCACAAAATAAGAATAAAATATACAAGATTATAATATTAAAATATACTTCCACCTATTATGAGATGGGTGTCAGTTAATAAGGTTGGGTTTAAACCCAGACTAGTGCTGATGACATTGGCACTAGGTGAAGCAGAAATATGTACTATATTTCCAGCTTCAATATATATGTATACAATGGCTACCAAATATGTAAAGTTTTATATATCAATTGTGAAAGTTGCCAAATCAAGGATTATCCAAACTACTTGGTCAGCTTGTGGAAGATGGATAAATCGTTGAAGGCATAATTTGAAAAATGAAGCAAGTATAAGAGATGCTGAAAATTCCCAATTTATAATTAATTTTTCTATTTAAAAGAAGATACTCATGTTGATCAAGATGTTTATAGAATCATTCATAGATGTATGTTGATATGTAACCGTTTGTTTGTTGTGGTTGACATGCTGATGTTATAAATTTTGTAAGGTTTTCTCTCCTTTATTTTTTTTTTACTTCCATATTGATTTTTTTTTTGAGCTGGAAGTACTGAAAGAATTTAAATGTATGCATTTCATGATGTAAAATGTATTTTGAAATAAAAAATATAAATGGTTTTGTTAGAAGAGAAAGAAGGACTGGACTATGATGAAATGAGTGTATAGAAGGTAAGACTTACTCTTTGACACATTAAAGACATAACATTTAGTAACAAGTTTAATTATTAATCAAACCCATATTAAACATTTATTAACAAGTTACATACTAACCATTACTTATAAGTACATATAATTAATTTAATCAATTGATGGGAATTCCAGTTCTCATAACTCGTAATAGTCATAAACGAACCCATTAATTCAACTATAATATACAAAATAATAATTTGTATATTAATATGATGATATCATATTTATTTATTTATTTTAAAAGAAAAGATAAAAACAGTGTCATTTATTTAGATAGTATTAATGATCGTAAATTATTTCTTTTTATATGATAGCATGAATGGTAGATGCCGATGTATACCAAGAATGACACATAGTTGATGATATTATTATTTTATGTATTTATTTTTTTTGTCTTATTTGGATGAGATTATGTGGAAGTGGTAGGAATCATATTTATGGTGTTTTAAAGTGTGTATTTATATATTTAAATGTGTTATATTAAGTTAAAATAAATTTGTTAATTTAAATTGATATTACATCAAGGGTTGTATGTAATTTGTTGCCAATACATCACTGAATTTACGTATCTCTTGATATGGAAATATACATGTAATAGGTACTTAATAAGTGTACTATATGAACCGTAACATCAAATCATTGCCCACATTGGCTAGATATATACTTATAAATTATACCTGAACAGAGTAACTACTCAGATTATGACTGGGTTTGAATCCTGGGAATCTAATGGAGTGACATGAAAATTGGGTGGATCCTGTATGTATTACCAAATGAGTGCGGGTTGAATGGTAGTAAAAATCTATTTCGGCTGTAGTTGGAGGATCTTTCCAATTTTCCATGGACGGCCGGATTTTTGTTTCAGTATATACCGTGGAATGAATTTAGGTAGATGGTTGAAGGTGGGTCGTCAGTCCGTTACAATATATATATATGAGCTTTATAAATGTTCATTTTTTTACCAAACATTTATTCCCAATGAATATCTTTGAATATAATTATATGTTCAAAATGTATATGTAAGCCTTATACTATATATAAGTGAATATATATATATATTTAAATTCCAGTGTGATTGTTCATGTGATAAGTGAACATTGATGGAATGTTCATTAATTTACATTAGTCAATATGGTGAATTACTGATTTTGTCTAATTATTTTAAACTGAGATATCTGTTAGATTTTTTTAAATGCAGGCACTATATGTGTGTGAATGTTGACTCTCTTTTATAATAATAAATATGACAGATAAAAATATATTATAGACCTTATATTCTGGAAGATGTAAAATCATCAATTAATGCAGCAGTTGGCAGTCAAAGATAGAATATACTAATAATTCTTTGATTACAGATTCAGGCTACTATTCAATGATATTTTTTTTATTGAAGTACCTACACAAATGAGGATCATTTTTATATGAAGTAAGATTGCATGAATTGAATGGACATTGTTAGATTTTGTGAATTTAGAAGAAAATGTAAATCTTAATAAACAATATCAATAGACTTTTTTATGTACTTATTACTATGTATAGCTTACAGTTTTGATTGTCATTAGTTTTCTTCAGTGGTCTTTCTTTCCATTGGAATAAAAAAAAAGTTCAAACTGCCAAATATAAATAAACAATATCAATACACTCTTCTATGCACTTAATATAATATAGAAATAATATTTTATTGTATTCAAACTTTCAAAATAGTTTATAGTTTTGATTTTTCCAATAGTTTTCTTGAGAGCTCTTTCATTACTTCAGAAATATTTAAACTATAGAGAGAGAATTGATTTGAAAAGTGGATATGTACTTTATAATAAAAACACATATATTGGAAGCATGAATAGAGTGAGATTTATTATAAAAAAAAGATAAAAGAATAAAGTTTTGAAGGTCAGTAATAAAATTACTAAGGACATATAATTTAGGTTTATGTTCCAAGTTCTCATTTTGACGAAGAAATAAATACATTTTAATATAGTTATATAAAATATTTTTGATGAAACCAAAAACATTTTAAGACTGTCATCGAGATTTTAATGCTGGAATTGGAAAATGATTGAAAGATGAAAGAACTACAGGTAAATTTGGATGCAGACTAATGAAATTGCAAAAAAAAAAAAAAAATCAACAACTTTGTATTATGGATTTCTGGTCTTTGAGACAAATCCAAAATTGAATTGGACATAGAAGCATCCAAATGAAAATAGACCGAGTTGGATTATGTTTTGATTTTATATATATATCAAAATAGTAATATGCTTGGCATAATAATTATGGTCAGTATTTCACTAATCAATGATTAGTGAGATGTAATATATATATATATAACTAGAGAGTTTATATTAACAGCTAATCTCTCTAACTTTCAGAAATAATCCATTAAAAGTTTAAATTAGAACTTGAATTGCAAATTATTTTAGAATAATAATAGATTTTTGAGATGCTACACAGATAACTAGTACAATATTTAATTAAGAACAAAGCAATGTATGAAAAAAAAAGAAATTTGAAAATATTTTAAAATGAAACATTTATAAGAATTCATTATTTGCAATTCTGTAAAATAATACAAAAAGGAATATTATAGAAGAGGAAAAAATTTCAATAATATGAACAAGAAGCTGTTATTGGAAGGTTTCAACACTAAGAAGATGGCACTACTACTAAAAAGAATTTTGGTGTAATAAAGCATAGAATCTCAAAAATTATATAGTAATAAAGAACAAAAAAATAAAATAGCTTATATTATTATGGCAATATCTTTAGAGAATCCCAAGTGTTTTAAAGGAAGAGATGACACATTAAAATCTATGAAGAATAGAAACTCTTCAGGAAATGATGGAACTATATATTTTAAAAGGAGGAGATGAAGAAATAGAGAAATTGTTAGTAAAACTATTTATCAAAAGCCTAAAAATATCCTAGATAACTGGATGAATACAACAGTAATATCGGTATTTAAGAAAAGTGAAACAAAAGATATTAGAAATTACAGACCTATCAATTTTCTATCAGTTCTGTACTAGATTCTTATTAAGTTTATTACAATTTATTTACTGAAGGTGTTTTGATCAAATTAATCTAAAGAACAAAGTTGATTTAAAAATGATTACAGCATAGTAGATCACATACAACTATTAAAAAAAGTTATATAAAGGACCAATAAATATAATCTTGGTTTTGATTTTATAGATTATTAAAAGACATTTGATTTTATAAGCATTTCAGTGATGATTAAAGCTTTGAAGCATTAAGATATAAATTCATGATATTGAAAGGTTTCGAAGAATATTTATCAAAATGCACCTTAAATAAGTAAACTACATTGTTTCACTAAGATGATTAGTAGCAACCTGGGTATATGACAGGGTTTTTCCATTTTTCCAAAAAACTTTTGTACAATATTACAAGAAGTGTTGTATGGATTAAAGTGTTTAAGCTAAGGTAATAGATGTAAATGGAGAATACTCAAGTCATCTGGATTATGCAGCTAATGTGATTATTTTTGCAAAAATATTTCAGAGCTTTAAGAAATGTTGCAATAATTATGGGCATGAATATTAGAAATAATTCAATATTAGGAGAAAATAAAATCATTAGCTTGAAAAAAAAGTTTTTTAATTTATGTGTTTTACTAGTGCTTACTTATGGCCAGTTTAGAGCTTGGATACTTAAGGTCTTAAAGAATAATACAGAGATTTCAGAACATCAGCAAAATATGGAATAATGTATGATGGATTTAATAAGGAGACATCAAAATTAAAATACATGATTGCTGTGTCCGCAACTATGACTGGGTGGCCAGCAAATGAATATATACGTAAAAAAACTCACAATATTTTAAGTAATTAGAATAGCGAATAGTCTGCAACAAGACTATCTCTACGTTCACTAATGTTCAATTCCCTCGATGTACTTTCAGGCTGGCTGCTACAAAAAATGGTTTACAATGGGCTCTGATACACTCTTGGCCCCAGTCCAGTTTAACTGCACACGAACACTTTGTAGTATAGCACTGTGACTGACTTTAAGCTCCTTACAGCTTTCGTCTCTGCAACAGTCCACCAGTAATTCCACTTGAAAACCACTAGAAACTCAACTCTTCATTTAACTGCTATTCAGACGGTTTCCTCAGGCTACTGTCTCCCAATCTCTGTGGATCTATTCAGCTATGCTCATGAACCACATTTCCACTGAGCGCTGGACGTTAACCGAAGCACTGACACTAGATCTCTCCTATCGGAATTGAACAGCAAAGTCAACTGAAGATGCCCTCGAATGGTCTGACGTACTTGTTACCTACCCTTTTTATAGCTTTCTGATAACTGGAACAATTAATTACCTTCTCCAATAAGGTAAAGTCTCTTATCTAGAAATATTTGCAATCAGCAAATATTTCTTGGAATTTTATCAATCGCCATTACGTTAATTCTTTAATTAAATTTTTCAGTTATCAGTACACGATCTAAAAACAATCTCTCGAATAAATTCTAGTTTTTCTGGAGTGCACTAACTTGTGTGCAATTTTTACAAAAATACAACAATGGCAAAAAAAATCAAATATCATCGATACATTGAAAAAATTAAGAGACTGAAATAAAGTTGAATTGGATATATTTGTTTATGGTTTTATAGTTGTTATGTTCTAGTCTTTATTTGAATTTTAGTTTTATTTTTTAAAAAATAAAAGTAAGATTAAATGAAAGATTCTATATTTTATAGGATTGATTAGTTATTATTAATCTAAGAAATGATGAAGTATTATTAATAAAATAAATAATAAAAAGTCTTTTGTAAAAAACAAAAAATAGAATGAAACAATTGATTAAAAAGCAAAAAAATAAATTAGAAAGAAGAATTAGAAATTGACCTGCATGAAAAATTGAGATTGGTGTGAGTGAATTTAAAGAGTATGTGTAAAAAGTTAATAAGTGACAAACAAGAACAAATGGCTTGTGACCAATTATAAATTTTTGGCAAAGAGAGATATATGTTATATTAATCATAAAGAGAGTTTGTAGATATTTGCAAGTACAGTAAATAATTAAATGAATAGTTGCTTGAGAGGTCATGTCATGTTTGGATATTAGAAATGACAGATTGAACTTTTATTCAAGGACCTTTAATTTTTAAAAACACTATTCTGCCACTGCAATGAACTATACAGGACAGTGAAGGATCCTTTTTGTTAATATACTCAGTTTAAAAAAATATTTAATTATCTGTCTTCTTTTACTTCTGTTTGTTTTTTTGCTTTCTATAACATTTAAAATGCTTCTATATTCTTTTCTATATTATCTTTGAAATACAACTTTAATAAAAGTTATTATAAAAGTTTAAAAATTATAAATACTAAAATATTTGAGATATTTTATTTTTTGGATTATAGACAAAATTGTTCTCAAGACTATGAGGAGTGGAAAGAACCTCCCAAGTCACCTGCTGTATGTGTCCCCGAAGAAGCATTGCCCTCTCGTTCAGGAAGGCGATCAATTTTTAAACGCAAAGTTCGCAAAGCTCCGAGCAGTACCAGTATTGTGGATGATGTGGAAGAGCAGAGTCCCTCAGGCAGGCATCGTACTCTCTCCCCGAGGATGAGCCTGTCCGAAGAAGAGTCTACCTCAGGACCTAACACTCCAAAACGAAAAGTTAGCCGATTTCAATTAAGTAAGTCATATTTATATATTTGCACAAACTATTAAAATAAAATGTATTTTGATTGAAAGGGACAATCAAAATTCAGATTTATTTTTTACTTTTTACTTGTTATTTAATAGTAATAATTTATCATTTTTTTTCAAAGAAAAAAAGCAGAATTTAATTAATTAGTTGAATGAAATCAAAATACTTATTTATATATTTCTTTTCTTTATATTCATCTGTTTTATAAGTAGCAATTAATAAATTTTTAAGAATATTTCATTGTGTGAAATTGATTTTATAAAAAATCAAGAAATTGCATTTTCAATTTCAAATACTCATTTAAAAGAAATCAAAAAAATTAAAAGTGATAAATAATTTTTTGACAATAGATCTTTTTTTAAATAATTTTAAATAGTAACTATAATACATTTAACATTTTTATATATTGTATAATAATTCATAGTTACTGAAATATTATATATGTGCTTGCTGTAAAATTTCATTTTCATTATTATTTTATATTTCATAAAAATTATTAATAACAATAATACTAACTAGATATTATATCATTTACTTTAACTTTCATGTCCTTAAATGGTTTATCTAATTAACTCAAATTCATTCAATAATTTTTCATCACATATAAAAGGGAATGAAATAAAGCAAAATATTATCTTCCTGATTATTATCTTTTGCCAATTGTTATTTAAATGTAAGCCTTATATTGATTACATAATTGTAAACAAATTATTTATAGAGATTAAAAAACAGTTCATTGTGTCAAAATTTCATACATTGGTATCATATATCATGAGAGGCCATAAATTTTCATACATTCCTATGCTTGGATTAGTTGGCATGGCCTCCCAGATCCTCAGATCTCACCCCACTTGATTTTTATCTTTGGGGGCACTTGAAGACCATGGTATATCATGAAAAGATATGAAACATAAATCATCTTAGAGAACGTATCACTAACGCCATTACAAAGCCTAACTCCAGCTGTGTTGATACATGTTCACCAGCAATGGGGGACACATATTGAAATGTGTTTTCAAAACAATGGCAATCATGTAGAGCATATTATATAAATAAAAATGGTTTTGCATTAAAAAATGTTTATTTTTCCTATGCATGGAAACTTATGGTCCACCAGCTATTTAAAATGAAATATTCTTACAGGATAACATTTTAATTATTCTTTCTGGTAACATTTTTTATAATCATTCAACATTTGTTTTTAACAATTGTTAAATTGGATTTGATTTATTAGAAATATACATTTATAAATGAAAAAAAATCATAAAAAAATCGTATTTTAACTTTTAAATAAAATATATATATATATATAATTATGAACAATAGAGTTTTCGTTTGGCTGTTTAACATTATTGTTAAAAATAAATTAATGAAATTTTTGTTATTTGAATTTGATTTTAATATCTTTAGGAGCAAATCAATCTCCACACATGTCCATAATCACTTTCAGGGTTGGCAGTGAAGTGTTGTTGAATATTAAGGCATTTTTTTACAGCTCCATATTAAAAAACTACATCTGTGGAAAAATTAGGGTGAATACTTTTAAGTTCTAGCATTATGTGAGAATTAAAATTATCCTAACTTCCATTTTATAAACAATACTAAGAAATCTATTTTCCCTCTAGTTTGAAAAAGCAGACCATTCAAGAGTTTTTTCCTTCATTTTCCAACTATTCACGTTTCTATAGCAACCCAATATTTAAATATATATATATTATCCAAGCATAGGTATGTAATTATTTCTGAAATTTTTCAAATAGAAGTTTGAAAGAAAAAACTTTTTTTTTTTAAATATTCAGAAAGTTTTATTCTTGAGTTTAGAATATTGTAGAATCATAGCATTTTATAAATAATATAGAAATAGCTTTATGTATAATAAAAATTGATACTAATGCTTTGATGTATTATTCTCATCATAATACATCCTTCGCAAATTACATTTTTGAATATCATAAATTTGACTCATATTTAATAATACCATAACTTTTATTGTTAACTTTTTTTTATATTTCACATTTAACAGTTAATTAAGATTTGTGTGATTTTAATTGTTCATTTTATATGTCTAGGAAAATATTAACACTTTTTTTTATTAAAAAAATATGAATTTGTTATAATCAAGAAATTAATTACTGATTTATTATTATTATTTTAGTGAACTGGCTTAAGTCCTCAAAGCCAGATTCAACCAATGAAGATGAACTTTCTGATTCAGTTCCAATTGATAGCAAATCTGGTAGTGACGGTCCACTCCGCCGTGCCAGCATGGCCATCAAAATGGCTCATGGTAATAGAATGTCCTTTAAAGCTGCAGGTCATATGAGTCTGACTTTCCTAAGGGCACGGAAGCGCATGGAGGACCATTTGAAGCAGTTTGGATTCGGTCGTGGGAAAAGTAAGCGTGGAAGTCTCGAAGACAATTGCGGTAAGAATTATAAATTCATAAACAATTTTTTTAAAGACATTAAATAGAATATTAATAACATTAATAGAATTAAAATATAAATAGTAAATATGTTCTTTTCACAACTTTTATAAAACAATTCATTCACTTTAATAAAAATTCATTTTTATGTATTTTCTTTTTTTCTAAAAAAATATTTTTATTTAAATTTGATGAAATTTATAAATAAATAGTAAACTTAAAATAACTCTAATGTAAAAATATGGTAATAAATATTAGAAAATACACTTCACTAGCAAATAGAATAGAAATCTTCAAAATTATTTCATTTCACAAGACCCCATGCACTCCACTTTTACAATGCTTCCACGCTTTCTTTAAAACATATTTGTTTTTTCACTGTTATCACTTTAGTTTTCTGTTATTTCAAACATTTTTGTGAAACACTATCATCTTATTTTGTAAAATTAAATAATATTCATGAAAAAAACTATTGAGTTGTTACCTTTTAATAAATTGATTAAATTCAACAAGTAATAATTATTTTCTATCTCTTTAGTATTCACCTTTGTTGTTATCTTTTTCTATTTCTATAAACAGATTAAATCCATAATTGTAATAAATCCATTCAAAGAATCTTTTAATATTATGCTTTATTTACAAATATTCATCATACTTTAGTTGTTTTAGACAATCATTCTCAGTTCATTACAAAAGTCCAGTTGATTTTTTTTTTTAATTTAAAGAATTTGTCTAAATTTTTATAATACTGCTCCTATGATTGGTCTACATTAGACAATGAAATAATTAAAAGAATTTCTGCATCAATCTAGGGATGCTTTTTTAGACAAATCAAAATATCTCAGATAATAATAAGCATTAATTGAAAGGTTGCTTTATTATAACAATGTTTATTTAAAAAGTAAATTTTAATAAAAGAATAGTCAATTCCACATTGATTATTGAAACAAATAGACATTTTTGTAGATTTTACAGTTTCACTTAAAGATATTTATTTATTTTAGTGATAGTTTTTTTTTAATTATCTTTATATCGTTTTTAATAGTAATATTAGGCATATATCTTATAATAATTCTTCTTCTTGGTTGAAACATATTTCTAATAATCATTCTAATATAGATATTTGATTAAATATTTATATGTACAAATGATTGATATAAATTTTGAGAATATTTTATGCTGTTGTAATTAAGATGAAATATTTTTTTGCAATATTTTTTTCAATAATAGTTTTGTTTATTAGATTGAGTTTTATTAATAAACTATTCATTTATATATTGTACCAATATCGTATTGGTACATATAATAATTTTGTCTAAAAATTATTGAAATAAAAATCTTTTGTTAAAAGAAAATAGTATGTAAAAGTTTAAGAGTTTTCTTTATTTCAGTTTGTTTTCGAAACGTAAAATTAAAAGTCAAAGAGGTTTTTTTTTCTATTATTAATATTTGAAATAAAATTTTCAAAATGTCAAATTAAAAAAAATTGATTTACAAATAATTAAAGAATATCTCTTTTGAGTTAAAGAAAGAAAAAGTAATCTTAAAACTAGTATTGAGTTTATTAGAAAAAAATATACAAGTGCGTAAATGACGAATTAATGTTAAGTATAAGGAATAGTAAAATATATATGTGCAATTGTAAACATAGCATAAATATGTGCGTGTTAAAATGAAATAAATGAGGGTTAAAAAATTAAAAATACTCAGCGATGGCTACTAAGTTAAAAATCTATAAAACAACATGTTTTGCGATGGCTATTAAGTTAAACAAAAAACAACAACAAACGTGCGATGGCTGCTAATTAAAGCAATTCCAACAACAGGATTAAAAGCTTATCAGAGGAATGCAATTAAAAACAAGGAATTTCGACAACAGATATTGCTGGCGGATATCAAAACGACAACAGGTCTTGACTATTTAAATAGTCCGGTTTTTCATTGGACAAATAGTTGAGTTGAGATTACAGTTAATGCAGTTCAGTTCATTGAAATCACATCAGATTAAATCAATCAATCGATCAGTTGATAATGCAATGATAGAAACCTCGGAAACATACGACTTTCTCTAGCCTGAGTCCAGTGAAACAGCAAATCAGCCCAGAAAAGGATAATGATTGCCTAACAACTTGAAGAATCGCCAAGGATATTTAGCTGTCTCCAAGAATAGTGCCATTGAATAATAAACCTCCTCAAGAAAACATCGAATCCAGCCAGCTGGAAATATTCTCACTAGAAGCAGCCACCTATTAAAATCAAGTTCACAGCAAACAGCAAGAAGAAGTCCACGTTCTAAAATCCTAGGTAATAACATTTAGTGCTTGTATTATAGATAAAGATGCCGTTGGATGGCGCCGTTTTCATGCTAAAACTATAAAATATGAACATTCACGGGCCGTTGATTTTAATAATTTTTCTGTGCTTTTTTGTAATGCGAAAATAAAAACAAAACAAAATCGTCTTTTTTAAATATTATTTTTTATTAACGTATACAATTTAAATGATAATAATAAATGTAAAATAAAATCAACAAATTACAATTTGATTCGTGTTTTTTATATCGTATACTTTTTAAATTGTGTTACGGCTTTTTTTTATCAATTTTCTATCGGATATTTTTTTACTTGTGGTACGGCTTTTTTTTTTTTATCAATTTTCTATCGGATATTTTTTTACTTGTGTTATGACTTTTTTTGTTGTTGTTTAACTAAAAAAATATTAATCGTAGTAAAAGTAAAAGTTGTTACGGTTAGATTTAGGGTTAGTTTTAGGGTTAGTTTTAGAGTTAGTTTAGGGTTAGTTTTAGGGTTAGTTTAGGGTTAGTTTAGGTTTAGGGTTAGTTTTAGGGTTAGTGTTCTGTTTGTTTGTAATGCTAAAATAAAAAAATTCAAAATCGTAACCGTATTCGGACAGAAGAAAGAAATTGAAACTTTTTTAAATAACAACAAACACATGTCTTCTTTACTTATTAAACATGTTTATAATATTTGCTTTTTATTAAATTTACAAAAAAACCTGTATATTTGGACTTTTCTTACTGGATATTTTTTTCCTACCGCTCTTTTTTACTTCAAAAATATACAGACGGTAGAATCTTCTTTGTCACGTTACCTAATTGCAACTCAATAAAAACATAAATATTTAATATTTTACCAAATAAAAGTTCAATACAGTACGTTGTAAAAAGTCTTATAATTATTGTTTTAAAAAATCTGAACATTTCAGTAGTTTTAAATAAAAAAAAATCCAATGAAAACAACATTTCAATACAATTCAAATACAAACTCTCTCATCAAGCCGTAATTATTTTATAAATTGTGCGAATTCGGAAAATGAATTTGCAGCTATGCGACATACATGCTGTACTGCGACGCGACATAGCGGCCTGCATTCTGTAGCACAACAAAAAAGTTGTATTATAGAAAACGCAGGTTCGAACGTGTCGGCTGCGGAAACAGCATTTTTATGTGTTTTGGCACGAAAATCGCGCCATAGAGCGGTGCCTTTAGCTATAAGATGAGTACCTAACATTTTTCTTATTCTCATTTCTAAAGTAGCCATCGCATTAGTTTGAAGCCTCCCAGAGTCAAATAATAATGAAATCTCTAAGCATGCATAAACAAACTATTGATGTGCATGTTTTGAAATGTTGTGTGTTCATGCATTAGGATATATTGATTTCATTGTATTTTAAATGTCAAATATTGTTTAATTCTTTGTTATATTATATTGCTATTATATATGTGTGAGCCTGAAGTTATGATAAGCCCTTGTTCATTTAAATAAGATTTATAAAAGTATTTAAAATTAGTATAATAAATGTTAATTAAAATCAATTGTCTTTTAAACTTAAAGCTTAACTTTGTTGATCAATTCTTTTACCACTAATGGAAATAATTTGTTATTGAATTAAAAATAGACTGAGCTAGTTAAGGGATTTTTTCGAGCACTGGATTATGGGCCTACTGTCCAAACACGTTCTAGAAACTAGCTGGCGCCTGGGGTTTACTCCGAAACAAATAAAGTGCTTGGATAGTGGGGGTTTGAATCTAGCAGTCGAGGTGGGTCTCATGTTATGCATTGCATAGCTTGGTCTGATCGTGGGTATTGTTGACAGCTCTGCTATCAATAATATTCTCCACTCTGCTCGGATGGACCGGTTCGTTCACGAAATATTTATAATATAAGATTATAAATTTATTATAAATAAGGTGTAAACCCAGCTAAACCTAGTGAGTAGAGTATATTGGATCTACGACGGAGCGAACCCGGCACAATATATATATATAGATTTCACCTTTTTGTAAATGATTTTATTATAGTTAACGTAACATTGATTTAAGTGATTCCTTCCATTTAAGTTTTATTTAAGATTAGTCTCAACTACGTAAGATGTAGTTTAAAATCTCTTCAACCTTCCCAGAGTGAGCCTGTCAATGACTAATTTAGAAATAAATAATCCCTCGAATCATTGACATTAATCTCCTTATTTTAAAGAAAAAATAGAAGAGCATTAAATCCCAGCACTTCCAGTTATGGATGAATAGTCAGAAGAAGGGCAAGTGCAAAGATAAAAAAATTTTATGCATAATAGTAACTGATGAGAAAATTAAATTGTTAGTTTAAAACAAAACTTATGATTTCTTATGAAACAATAAGTACAGAAAGTGCTTAATAAGGTATGAGGTCAAGAGATTAACATGATTAAACCACCAAACATCACATGATCACCATTTCTTATGCTTGCTCATAACTGTTATTAAAACAGGCAAAACTCTTCATACAGTAGTAGATAGGGATTTTATGCACAAGACTTCTGGCATCCATTGATTACTCTGGCTTGCACTGAGTGGCACTGCTGTATGGAGAGTTTCGCCTGTTTAATAACAGTTATGAGCAAGCATAAGAAATGGTGATCATGAGATATTTGGTGATTTAATACTAATCCTGCCTAGTAGGATAGTGGTGGCTTTGGTTATTAAAGAACCAAAGACACCAAAATGAATGGATACTGAACTGAGTTCAGACCTGTATGACTATATAAGCTAATGAGCTTAGTCTGAAAATATTGTTTTCCATTTATTCTCATAGTTTTGTAGTTGAGATAAAAGGTGGCTGCTGGAGGGTTGCATTAGATCCTAAGATCTAGGTGCAGTGCTCTCAGATCCAAGGCTCTTCACTGACGAAGGTCACAAACCAGAAACTAGTCTGGGGATATTGGATGAGTAGGCACTGTATAGGGATTTTATGCACAAGTCTTCTGGCGTCCATTGATTATTCTGGCTTGCACTGAGTGATATTACTGTATGGAGAGTTTTGCCTGTTTTAGATTAATATGATTCAAAATATTAATCATAATTTGGAGTAGGTAATAAAATTATGAATAAATAGTGCTATAATCTTATATGATTCATTTGAATTAGTCAGTTGTATAGTGTGAATTATTAGTAGTACAGATGATTTGCCTTTAAACTGATACATCAAACAAATATAACATTTGTGTACTTGCCAGCCAATAGAGTTGTTATTTGATATGTATATAAACCTAATGCAATGATTAGAGAGTACAGTGGTTTATTTTGCTTTATAAGATTTTAATTTGTTACCAGACATATGTGTCTTAAGCTATTACAATCTAAGGATTTAACGACCTATTGATCGCATAGTGCTGAAAGCCCTACATTTGGACACCATATTTAGAAATTTGAGTTAACATGGAGAAATTTGTGTAACAGGAAAATTAATAAAAAAAAAATTCACAAATACTAATTTTTTAGTACTATATGCTAATAAAATATGGTAGAGGTGCATGTACTGAAAGACAGCTTTTATGACAGATAAATTTAGTTGTGTGCAATATAAAGTATAGAGACTAAAATGAGAATCATTATGAATTGTAAAACCAGAGGTAGGATGATTCACACGTTTTTTAAACCTTAATGTATATAACATTTTATTACAGCTATGGATTTTTATGGTGGTTGGGATTTAAATTCTGGAAAAATTTTGAATTCTTCTCTAAGTACATAGCAATAATAGCTTATTTTTAAATAACTGATGAAATGAATCAGAAGAATAACTTTGGAATGGTATTTAACTTAATGCTGGATATAGCAGTTATTGTGTGATTTAGAATTTTTATTAATCTTGAAACAAAATAATAACATTGAGTAATTGAAAAAATTTATGGCCAGGAGAGAGATATCATTAACAATTGTAATAGTTCGTTGATAACAAAAAGATATGGAGCATTATGTTATTGACTCCATATAATTTTGTATGACTTTCATTGTCTTTTAAATGAAGAATTAATAGCTGCATAAAATCCTGTTTTATTATTTAGAAGTGGGAGGGATAAAGGCAACTATATATATTTTTTCACTTCACAACTATTATTTTTTTTTAAAAAAATAGGCTAATAGTTTATTGTTTGGGAGTTCATAAGAAGTTCAAACGCCAAATTTGTGAGCACCAGAATCTCAATTTAGACGCTTTACTGCTGCACTTAATCACACAGGATGCTATTGTTTTTATTTATCCCTTTGTAATTGTTAGCCAGATTAATTGGAATTAAGGAGGGGAACAAGTTATTTTCTTTTTTTTTATGTAGCTAACAATTTTTTATTACTATTTTAAAATTATGTTTCATTATTTTTATTTTAAAACTGTGTATTAGCATACGATTGTACTTTTCTTGCTCATTTTATTGTATTATATCATAATGAGCCAGAAGATACATTCAAACTAATCAGTTTAACTTTTGTGTTTAATTTTTGGAAGTATAGTAAACTTTAGTTTTTAGAGATATTTTTTAAAAAGTCTTTTCAGTAGATCATTTAATTTAAAGAGAAAAGTAAATCTCAAATGGATTGATTAGATGAGTGTTAACATATTGGCCATCAATAAAATAATAAAACTGTCTCATAAATGAGAGAATATTCAATTTTAAATATTGTTTAATTATAATCACATTGTTATTAAAATTTTGTATCCTAATACAAATATTTAAATAGTTTAATGTTCATACAAATGATGATCAGCCAGGAATGTAATCTAGTTTATTATAATTAGATATATAGTTTCATGGCTTGTTTCAGTTTAAAATATCTATGGATTTATCTCTTTAAAACAGGCAAAACTCACTAGTTATAAGCAAGCATAGGAAATGGTGATCATGTGATTTATCTCTATAAAATTTTATTTAAAGTATCTGTGACATTTATATCTCAATCACACACACACAAATAATATTTAATTTGCAATTTCTGTTTTTTTATTTTATTTTTGTATCATTTGATTATATGTTTTATAATATTTGTTCTTCAATATCTAACAGTTCCACATATTATCTTTTTTTATTTATTTTTTTTAAATTAATTTTCTTTTTTGTTTTTAGTTTTAAAATGTTTATATAAAAAATTTTTGTTTCAATATATGATAACATATATTTTATTTATTTTTAATAAAAGGAATAATAATTTTTATAGTTTCATTTATATTTGTTGATATTTCAATAGTATTTGGAAAATATCTATGCATAAACTGTGTAATTGGAGGAATATGCAAATTTTTTTATGTAATTCCTTTAATTTCCTCACAGTTTCGACTGTCCTGCAGGACAGCAAAACTATGAGGAAATTAAAGGAATTTTATAAAAAAATTTGCATTAAAGTGTATATGTGGAGATTGATTATAAGCTGATGAAGACTGCAAAATAGTTGAAACTGTGAGGAAATTAAAGCAATTAAATAAAAAAATTTGCATTAAAGTGTATATGAGGAGATTGATTATAAGTAATATAAATATGTAACCTTGTAATTATAAACAAGTGATGAATGTTAAACTGGGTTATGGTATTATTATGTATTTATAATTTTTATTGATATTGGATTTTTTAAAATAAATTTTTATATTAACTTCTGGAAAATGCAATTATATTATCTTATGATGGGGAAGATGTTAGTGAAATTGTCTCTTCTTGAATTAAATTTTAAAATATTGATTATTTTTGTTTTGTTTTGTGTGGAATTGAATAGAGTAATTACATAAATCTTGACCATAATAATTTAATTATATGAAGCACTACAAAGTGAGAATATTGTAATATTTTTCCAAATGATGAAATATTTCTACATTAGACATTTATTCTCTGTGATCTCACAATTTGACTTCTAATATTATATTTTAACTGTTATTTTTTCTCAGGGCTGTTTTATTTGCAGTGTAATTTCTTTCATGATGTTATTTTAATATTTCTTATTTTCGTTTTCTTTTTGCATTTTTCCTTAACATCTCCCAATTTATTTATTAAGCATTTTGGATGGTCTTATTTACTGCATGATCTTTATTACTTCTACTCTTCTTTCTTTAATCCTATATATTATACATAATAACAAGCTAAAAAAAATGTTAAGACATATAAGAATGTATGTGGGATTTTGAAAATGTAAAACTTCTATATACTATATGTTAAGACATATAAGAATGTATGTGTGATTTTGAAAATGTAAAACTTCTATATACAGTACTTTTATGCAGAGAGTAAAATAGAAAATTATTCATTAGAGATTTTCAGAAAAATTGAAACATTGTCTTTACAAATTTATTAAGTATTAAAAATATTATTTGTTGAAAACATTAGACAAAAATATTTATGATATTTAAAGTTATCTAATACAAGAGTACTTATTTAGATCTGAATATTTTTGTTTTCCAAAAAGTCAAAGATGCTAACAGAATAGCTCAGTTGGTAGAGCATTTGCCTTAAATTCAATATTCAAGAATCTAAAGGTGCGAGTTCAACTTCTAAGCGAATATCAACACCTGAAGAAGAGTGGAGAATAATACTACTCAAAATGTTGTGTAATTACTAACCTGTATTGTCTATTTGTGTGTTATTACTAATAAGTTGTTTGTATTTGAAAAGTTTAATTAAAGTTTAAATGCTAACAGTTTATTTTACAAATTAAATCATTAAAATCAATGAATATGGGAATACCTTTACAGCTCTATAACTAGAAAAATAAATTAATTCAGTTTAATTATGAAATAATTTTTAATTGCTATTAGTTATCTTATTTATACAAATTTATTGGCAAATGAATAAACTTGTGTCATTAAGTTTAATTTGTCATAGTCTTTATTTTAATAAAGTTATTGATGCTAGCCAGATGGTATTGACAGAGTACCCCCAGAATACAGCACAAGCCTTTATAGACCTCTTGTGAGGAATTATGAATCCCCAGTAAAGTCTACTTGTTTGTGATTTTGACTGACTAGAAAGGGATCTTTTGGAACATTTTAAGTTTGTCCTTATCTAAAATGTTGCATGGTAATTTATGAAAAGTTATCATTTATTTTACAACAACTTCCAAAGTTATTTTTACATTCACCTTGATACAGATGACAAATATTGGAGTAAAGGGCACTCAAACATCTATACCATGAAGAAACAATTGTTAAGTGCAGGATATTCCTAAAAATGTCTCATCTTGTTATTTAACATTATGTCTAATTGTCATGATATTGCTCATGCATAATTGATACTTAGTGCATTGTTCCTTAATGATATTAATAAATTCTATGTTTAAGTATTAATAACTGTATAGTAGCATCTGATTTAATTATAATACAATTTTCTTTCTGCTGTGTCCTGAGAGTCTCTAAAGACCAGTCAGAGAGCTAAATAAAGAAACTGTGCACTTCAAAATGTATATATAATAAGATTTATTTAAAAACAAATAATAATGTGGTAAAACAACATAAAAGGGTAATATTCCATTAATATTCATATTTTCCTTGGGTGAAAATAGTCTTGTTCCACACCAGGATTAATATAAAGTCAAAAACTACGGAGAGACTTTCTTTTCAAAAAATTTTTTATTGATATACAATATATAACTTCACAAATAAATATAAATAGCCAACGTTTCGTCCATTTTTTCAAGATAATAATATGGACTTTATCAAGGTTCTATAAAACAGAGAAAAGAAATATATAATAAATAAGAAAACAAGAAAATAAAATAAGACAAATAAAATCAAATAAAACAATAATAATAACAAAATAAAATAAAATACCTAATAAACCAAAAACTGGAAAAATTGTATACTACAACATCTCCTTATAAAGTGAGAAATTTTTTATATTAAAAAGAAAAAGAAAAATATCCATACAAAAACAGTCAATTTTTCTCCCTCTTTTGACTGTTTTTGTATGGATATTTTTCTTTTTCTTTTTAATATAAAAAATTTCTCACTTTATAAGGAGATGTTGTAGTATACAATTTTTCCAGTTTTTGGTTTATTAGGTATTTTATTTTATTTTGTTATTATTATTGTTTTATTTGATTTTATTTGTCTTATTTTATTTTCTTGTTTTCTTATTTATTATATATTTCTTTTCTCTGTTTTATAGAACCTTGATAAAGTCCATATTATTATCTTGAAAAAATGGACGAAACGTTGGCTATTTATATTTATTTGTGAAGTTATATATTGTATATCAATAAAAAATTTTTTGAAAAGAAAGTCTCTCCGTAGTTTTTGACTTTATAAAAAACTTGATAATACATTTGAAAAGAAAAAAGAAGAAGAAGAAGAAGTTTATATTGTTAACCAGGATTAATCTATTTATTATATTTGTGCTTTCAAATTGTTGTGTTTGATCTGGATTACAGACCCAACCAACAGTAAATAATGTAAAATAATACTGAAACAAGTATTACAATTAATATATTTATTATTATGTACAAATATATACAATACAATATATACAACACAATATATACAAGTGAATATTTACAAGTTGAATATTCTAGTTTAACTCTGGGTTCTGCCTACCGCTTCCAGCTACACCTGATGGCTTGCCTCATGGATAGGGTCTATGACACTTCCAGCTGTACAAGACAGCTTGCCTTGAGCCGAGAGTGGTCTTAGCAGCGTCTGGTCTCTGTGGGACTTGCCTAATTGCATAGACTAAATAGTGTAGTGCTATCAATGGGAATACTTGCTGCTGTTTAGGTTAGCAGAGTTTCCCTGGGAGAACGCAAAGAATCTGTTTAGGTTAGACACGTTCTTCCTTGATCCTCACAAAAGGCTGACTATTTATACCCAGATCCCTGACGTTATTGAAAACCTTTGGATTCAGCAAGCATTGTTGATTATTGGCCTGTAATAATCATTGGCTGTGTTTTTATCTATACATCAGCCTATTGGCCTGTGGCAAACAATGCTTAATCCGATCAGATAAGGAGGCATCGGGAATAGTCCACTTCTGAGAGAAGGGAGGACTATAACATCCCTCCCCCTGGCTAAAATTTATCCTAGAGAACATAGTCATGCAGGTGTGCTGGAGGATGACTAAAGCGCTTTGGTGCTCATTCTGGTTTGCTGCCGTCTTCGGTTTGTTGGTCCTCCTTGCTTGTACTGTATGTCTCTGTAGCTTCATTCCTTGTGGTTGCATCTGTATAATATAGTCTAAGTTGTTTTCGATGACGATGATGTTGACATCCATCTGCTGTTTTAACTACAACGGTGTGGAGTCCTTGCTGTTGGATCACAACTGCTGGAATCTATTTAGTGGGTTCTCTATACATTCTGCATAGCACTTTAGTCTGCAAAGCTAGTGGTGTTCTGGCAATCCTGGTGTTCCAATTTCCCATATCCATTTTTGTTATCAGCTTTTTGTTGACTTCAGGTTTAAATTTAGTTAATGTTGTGATCTGGTTCACCTTTGTCACTGCAAAGTATAGATGACTGAACCAGTCACGGCCTAATAAATTGCTGTGATCACCTGTTGCCACTACCAGTGGTAGGTGTCTAGTTTTGTTAGCCATGGTTATTATAACTCTTGTCTGACCCAAGAGTTTTATTTTTTTATCCTGATAATCTGTTATAGTCCTAGTGCTAGGATGCAGATTATATTTATTATTTTTATTAATGATAGCCCAAGTCTTTTTTGAAACAACAGACACTGCAGACCCTGTGCCTAGTTCTATTCTTACTGGCATATCATTAATTACAATCCTATGTATAAATCCAAACTGACTGTCCTTAATGTGATTTATACTGGCAACTTGTTTATTTTTCTTATAGTTGCCCTTGTTGTTTTTTGGAATTGGTTTTTTCATTCTCATATTGGCTGTTTGTCTTTTTAAGTTTAGACATGCCACTCTTATATGACCGACTCACTTGCAAAATGAGCACACAGTATGGAGGTGTGGACATTCTGTTTGCATGTGCATCGGTTTCGCACCTATAACAACGTTTAACACTCATTGTTGTTGTTGAGCTAACTGAGTGCTTGTCAGACTCAGCCTTCTGTTCAACTTTTTGAACAGTATAACTCATTTTTTGTAATAGCTTTGCTTGACATGCTATAGATTCTACCAGCGTGGCTTGAGCTACAGCCTTTTCAAAGTCTATATCCGGTGTCATTAATAGTTTGAGTCTTAAATTATGATCGTTCATGCCACAAATGAAACGATCACATAGTGCTTCATTTAAGAACTCTTTAAATTGGCACATAAGTGCTAATGTCTGGATTCATGTTGCGAATTCTCAAGCTTTTTCTCCCTCCGCCTGCGTACAGAGATTGAAATAATATCTCTGCATTATTGTTAGCAGTTTGGGGGGAAATATTCTGTGAGAATCGCCAATGCCTTCTCAGAATTCAAGTCAGCCAGTGTTTCTGACCCAATTTGCGATTTTAAAATATTATAGGTCTGCGACCCGATTATAGTTAACAGCGTCGCTAATTTTATTTCAGACTTTTTGATATGATTGGCCTGCATATAAAAAATTGGGCTCTCTTTGTAGCTTGACCAGTTCTCAGAGAACCCTGGATCAAAAGCTTCCATCGAGCCAGTTATATTAGCCATTTTTTTAATTTTATTTTTCCCTGTTATCACGTGAGAAAATGATTTTTTCTGTATATTTGCGAGTAACCATTCGATATGGTTATGTTCGACAGATTTTTTACTCTGCTAGGGTGAGCTTCTGTCTTTTTTAGAAAGGCCAATTTTGATTGGTTTAATCGTGTTTGTGATCACTTTATTTTTCCACCCAGAAATAAGTGATTTTGACAATGGCTGTTTAGCAAATACAACGAATATCTATTGCTTATTTGCATATTTTACTTTTTATTTTGCCAGAAATAAGTGATTTTTAATAATCACTGTTTAATAAATACGTATTTCACTTGGACAGTATTTAAGTGTGATTTAGTAATCACAACTTCGTAACTTACGAGTGTCTATATAATTGCGCACTCGCGTATTTATCTTTTTCAAGTTTTTTCTTTTTCCAGCCGCGGGGAAAAAAAAATCTTTTGTCAAACTGCGCCAAATCTGTTGTGTTTGGTCTGGATTCATTTTATTCCTGCATAAATACTATATCTTGTATTGGAAAGGAAAGTATTCATTTATTATTAACACTTGCAAAGCGTATGCACAATTAGCTTGGAAGACTGATATTTGAATGTAATGAAACAAGTATTACAATTAATATATTTATTATTATGTACAAATATATACAATACAATATATACAAGTGAATATTTACAAGTTGAATATTGGAGTTTAATGTGAACTCTGGGTTCTGCCTACCGCTTCCAGCCACACCTGATGGCTTGCCTTACGGGTAGGGTCTATGACTCTTCCAGCTGTACAAGACAGCTTGTCTCGAGCTGAGATTAGTCTTAGCAGCATCCGGTCTCTGTGGGACTTGCCTAGCTGCGTAGATTAAATAGCATAGTGCTATCAATGGGAATACTTGCTGCTGTTTAGGTTAGCAGAGTTTCCCTGGGAGAACGCAAAGAATCTGTTTAGGTTAGACACGTTCTTCCTTGATCCTCACAAAAGGCTGATTATTTATACGCAGATCCCTGACCTTATTGAAAACCTTTGGATTCAGCAAGCAGTGTTGCTTATTGGCCTGTAATAATCATTGGCTATGTTTTTATCTATACATCAGCCTATTGGCCTGTGGCAAACAATGCTTAATCCTATCAGATAAGGAGCCATCTGGAATAGTCCACTTCTGAGAGAAGGGAGGACTATATCACAAATCAAATGTCTCTTGAAACACAAGTAAGCATATCTAATTTCACCTATAGAATAAATCTAATAAAGTTTGCAATATTAGCCATTTCCATTTCCAACTTGTCTCTCATGGTTTGGTTAAGCTTCAGTTAATTATTTTTCGCTGGTAATAATCTTTTCAATACACAAACAAGTATAACTGCTTTGTTTAATGATTGTTGAATATATCATGTTGAAGATAGTAGGTATTTCAAAGCATAAATAAGATTATACCATGCTATTTAATTTTTACTTTCTATAAGATATAAATTCATCTGAAAATGGTAGTAGCATCTGATTTAGCAGTCATTTGAAGCAATCATCGTCATCATTGAATCAATCATTATCTCTCTCAAAAATTTAATGCATTTTTATTCATCAAGTCATGGTTGAAATGTTTTACTATAATCCTTAGACTGATGAATGTTAATCAAACATTGTTGTGGTAAATATTTAATCAAAATGACAAACTTCTTTTTTCAGAAATTATTTGTTATATAATGTTATCACGTGTTCTTGCTGATATTTTCTGCATTACTCTCACAGACTAATGACCTAAAAATTTAAAATTTTAAGATTTGTTCTCAAAACAATTGTTTAATTATATTGATTGGAAACCAGAAACATGTTTTGGCAAATTCATTTGTAAATTATTTTTTGCTAAATAGACCTTTATCAGAAGGATGGTATTATATGACTACCCTTGATGATATAAATAATAATGCAGCCACATTCTTATGCTTATTTTTTGATTGACGGACCTTCTAATTGGGATACTAGATTTGTGTTGATTCCACATTGGCCATCTTTTATTTTTGTCCTGCTTTACATGATTTTGAATTCAGTAAAACTAGCTTGTATAGGACTATAAGTCATGGAGATATTTTAGTTGTTCTAAATTATAAGCTAATTGAAAGCATCCTTAAAAAAGTGGTAAAAATTAATAAAAATGATGTATTATTTGGCACACCTGTTTGCTTGTAACCATGTTTTGAATTTGAATCCAGATAGAAATATTCTCAAGTAACTGAAAATTTTCAAGGTTTTTTTAAATAGTCATCCTCCCCTATCATTCAATAATGATGAATGGTAGATGTCTAAATGTTTTTATAAAATGTGAAAAACTATAAAAACCCTCACTGCCTGTTAATAAATGTCTTCTTCACTTTTTTCTAAAAGATACCAGGGAAACTATTTGTGACAATGATTTTTTTAATGTTCATTTATCTTCATATCACTGTCTTTCTAGCTTACATTAATCATAAAGTAGTGATATTCTTTCTTCAATCCCCAAAACCATATTATTAACTTTCTGCCATTTAATATTCATTAATTTTATTTCTTTCTTATATTGTGGCTTCAAGAGTTGAAAGTGAGGTATCACCAATTGTTGATTAATGCAAGCTAAGGAAGAAATCAAGATAATGATACTCATATTAATATATAATCTTATATAAGCATTTACTAGTTAATGAATTGAATGCCAAAGAAGCTATTGCTCCCACACCTGATCTATTTTTTATCAATTGTTCTTATTCATATATCTTATGTTTATTTATTATTTATTGTGTTGATAGTGAGTGAATAAACAAATGCTACTGTAGTATAATATTCATTATTTTTTCATGTTTTGTGTAGAGTTACTATTTGTCTTTTTTTTATATATATATACAATTTATCCAAACCACTTTGGAACACTTTTTAACAAAATCCTTTATTGTACATATATATATATATACATCTTATGTTTCAACTGTCCTGCAGTCTTCTTCAGAGCCAGTTTACTTTAATTGGTTTTGGAAAGATTAAAGTAAACTGGCTCTGAAAAAGACTGCAGGACAGTTGAAACATAAGGAGTATGTATATATGTATAATAAAGGAGTTCGCTAAAAATTGTTCAAAGTGGTTTGGATAAATTGTATTTATAAGATATTATAGTAAAATAAAGGAAAGGGTGATTTTGGTTGTTCTTTTTTTATTATTATTTTAAAAAAGCATTTGTAAGATTGTATTCACAAAGATAGTCAAGTACTAAATTATTCTCACTATAATGCTTTATAATTACCCGCTATATTGATAATATATCTACAAAACTCCTGAACTATTATTGTTTTGTAATCCTACAAAATTTTTGGATGAATACACAAGTTTATGTATTCTATGAATCTTGAATAGATAAATATTGGAAAAGTAATTTTTTAATCAAAAAAATCATTATAATTATGTGAGATTAGAGGAAGAAAGGTGCTTTAAACATTTATATAACAGCCAAATGTGGATAGTTTTGATTATAGAGGGACCGCTCAAATCTCAACACAAAATAGGGACTTTATAAAGATAAGAATGACTATCTTATCTTTAACTTATATAGGCCACCCTGAAGCATCTTGATTTGAGAGCACGAAAATGTTATTCTCTTCACTTTTAAATCCACTATTTCCTTTCATAAATTAACTTACATGAAATCTTATGATTTACAATGAGTTAATATTAAGATCTTTTTTTTTAAGTGAAGAGAGTAACATCTTCATGCTCTCAAATCAAAATGCTTTATATTGGCTTATATAATTAGAATTTAGATTAAAGATAAGATGGCTGCTCTTATCTTTATAAAGTCCCTATCTTTTGTTGAGGTTTAAGAGCGTCATCTATAGTCAAAACTACATCATTTGGATATTATACACACATTTAAGGTGCATCAGAAAAAGATTAAAGTTCTTACTTTCTCTAATTACATATTTCCTATGCACATGATAAATAATCAGAACATTATAATTGTATGAGTATATATAATACTTTTTAGTATATATTCAAATATTTCATATATAATCATTTAAATATAATAGTCATATTCATGTAGACATTACATCAATATAACCAATCATATTATTTGACCATTACATATTCATATATATTAATAGGAAAAGAATGGGCTGAATATACTAAGATGTTATCTATTTCCCAAGAAATATGTAATTCTAAAGCACTATGTAATGAATTTCATATATGTAAGTAGAGTAAATCCTGAATTCAAATCCCTCTACTTATATATATGGAACATTCAGTATAAGCAACTTACATACTGTCTTAGAATTATATATTGCTTGGAAAATAGATTAGATCTTAGTATAAGTTCAGCTCATCCCTCTCCTATTAATATATTTGGATACATAATCATCAGATAATATGAGGGATTAGATTGACATAATATCTACATGGATATGAGTGCAATATCAAATCCAATAAGGGTTTTGAATGTTCCACTGTTGGTTTTTTAATGAAATTGATGATTGAATAGTTGGAAGGGTGAGAAAATTGAAATTATCTACTAAAATTTGAGGAATTGATATCTTAATATAAACTGTGCACTGATTGTATATATGTGTGGGAGATGAGATCTGCATGAAATACATATATTGGTTATCATGTATCTTTTTTCTTTTGTGTGTGGTTATGTGTATCAGTTGCTTGAAATGGAGTGGAGGATGAATATACTGAAAAAATCCTGGATATAAATTTTTCTATTTAAATTTATTACTCGTTCTGAATTTAATGTATTTTACATAATAAAATATTTCCTGAGTATAATGCTAAAAAATTTACAAAATTTTAGGACCTGCTAAAAGTTGATACTGATTTAAAAACATCAAATCAATTAGAGAGATTTTAATTTTTTGATAACAAGACCACTATTATGTTTTTATAAGAGGAAAAAATTATTGGAAAAAAAAGAATATTACCCCAAATGTATTTGATACTGATAAAAATCAGACATTTTGCTGTTTATTTTATTTTAAAAATAAGAATACGCTAGTCAATCTTTTTCTTATTCTTATTGCTTTAGTGAATGTGAGAGTGAACACATGCTCAAAAAAATATAAGTAAATGTGTTTCGTCAGTTTATTATTAACTGTATTATTATTATTTTTAAAACTGTTTTTATAATATAATCTTAATTTATAGATGCATACTATGTATATAAAAACATCTGTTATATATATATGGCTGTTGAAAAGTTACTGTAAACTTGCAGTTCAATAAACAGTACATATTCTATTCTAATCATTGTTTATCATCAAAATATAAGCTATTATATATGTTTAAAAAATTAAATATTGCCTACAGCTTTATATGTTTTTATGCAAAGGAAGCTGAGAATAAAATATAGAATAATTTGCAGCTCCACTGAAATTAACTTTTACTATATTAATGAAACAAAATATCTACTGGTTAATATATATATATATTGACAAAGACTATAAGATATATAGTCATAAGTACTTCTAATAAAGTAACTTTAAATTTATGTGAATTTTACTGTATTTAATATATATATATTGTAATGGTACGGTCCTTTTTCAGGAATCGAGATGATCGCATCTAACTATAGTCAAACTAAGGGTCTTCGTATAAGATGCCATGGATGAAACGATATAATTGTAAGCTAAAATTGAATCTGCATTAAACAAGATGATTTTAAACTTAAATTATTCAATATCGATGCAAACTAGATTAATTCATCCAATCTATACCTCTGTTGATGGTTCTGTTATACTCAGAATTCAAATTCAGGGCAGAAATTGCATTTGACTCTTTTCAGGCATTACCATCAATATCCCATAGTAATAATTAATTCAATAAATTGTTCTATAAATAATTTATTTATAATATTAACATATTAAATTGATATAATATATATGTGTGAATATGTGCAGGTACCATTAAATTGTTTAGTAAATTAACAATAAATCAAATAAATAAAAATAAAACCTCCTTAAATTTAAAAAATCAACTTTACTTATTTATTAGCAAGTAACAATATAAAAATATTTCATCTAACAAAAAAAAAATTAATATAACACATGTCTGCGTATTTCTATCTCTATTATTTAAAGCATTAAGTTAATTATTACCTCCCTATATTCCCATAATAGTAATATACATCATAGCTTGAACACATTTTAATAATTTATAAAACAATACTTAAAAATTTAAAATTACATAATTATAATCTAACTAACTAACTAATTAAGTGTTAGTTCAAAATTATTTGTATCAAAAATGATTCACATTATAAGATCCTTGTAAAGTAATATTAATATTATAAATAAATCCCTCCATGTATAGACATATTATAAAATAAAGAAATTTCATGCAAAGAGGTTAATCTTTCACACAAAAATTATAACAAATATTACAATGTTAATTAAAATTAGTAATAAACAAAATTCTGTTCTGTCATGTATAGATTCAATGTGGAGAATAACACATTCTTATCTCCAGATTGAGTTAGTCTTAAATTTACCTCTCAATGTCGCTTGTTTTTTTTTTTGTTTTTTTTTTAAAAATAGAAGACCTAAATTTTATTAAATAAATAAAATTTAAAAAAAAGTTTGATGTAATGATCTTCTATTTCTCTTCATCTAGATAATTTTCTGGAATGAAGTATTCCCAGTACAAACGAATTTTGAAAACAAAAGAAATAAAATTTAGATGTCAAAAGTATATAACACACAAATAAAATCTGAAATATTGTTTCAGAAAATATTGTTCTATTCTCTTCCATGATGAGGTGAAGAATGTTCTTTAATAATAAAGTTCCATGTTCTTTGTTCATTGATCATCGCAGAAGCAATCAAGATATTCTGTTAATTAGGTTTCTTTATATTGTGTGTAGTTTGCATCTTTTCCAGATTACTTTGCTACCAAATAATTTCTCTTTGAAAATTATATTGATGAAATACAGATATATTTTAGGCATTATGTAGGAAATATAATTACATTCTTTGGTTAAAACATCAGCATTCTATCCCACGACAAATGGTGTTTAGCCGCAATACATTTTCCATAATTTTATATCTTCTTAAAATATTTAATTTCAATTTAAATAAATATTTTGAAGAACTTTCTCTTTATTAGAATTTCTCTTTAGAACAATCTTCTAAATTTCTATAATTTATAAACAAAAATATGTAGATAATTACATTTTAAAATATAAGCAATGAAATTCAAGAATAATTTATCTACTCTTTTTATTGAGTGAATTTAGAGTTCTTTTAAAATGAAATTTCTATTTTGAAGAAAATTTTTTAAAATTATTAATCCATTTTCTTTTGATGTGTTTGTATTTGAACATATCAAAATAAACGAGTGTAGTAGTTAGTTCTTTAGCAAAAGATTGGATTAAAGTATTAAAAATTTGATTTGGTTTTTATACTGGAATTGACTTCCAGTAGCATATATAATATTTGCTTTTCATGACTTAATATTTTCCTATTGTTAAAATAATTATAATTTATAATTGGGTTCTAAATTCTATTTCTTTTGTTTTAGTTGCTTAGATATGCCATTGACCTGAGTTTATCTCCATGTCTACGTCTTGGTTAATAAAATTCAATTAGTGTAAACATATATATATATATGTGAATAATAAAATAATCATTTTAAAGTTATTAATTTTATTAATAACTATTTAAATATCTGTCCTTCTAACTTAAGATTTTAAGACTTGAATTAATTTAGATATATATATATATCAAAAATAATAAGTCACTAATTATAAACTTATAATTGTATTTTTTTTTTAATTTATGTTTTGATATTACATTTGGATAGGATAGGTTATGTTAATAGAATTGTAAGTAACCCTTACAATATAAATTTGAATATTACATATATATATATTGTAAGGTGAGAGTTCTATAAATCATATTTTATGTTAAATTACAATAATGAACAAAATTTGTAAATGTTAATGATTTTAGTAAATATTTAATATCACAATTGAAGTCATTGCCAATTTCTTTATTTATCTACTGCCCACTTTATCACATCACATATATATATATAATTTGCATATTAAGCATGATACCATCATACGCTGAAGTAGAATCCATGCATATTTTTCCTGAGTTTGAAATACCGTGGCATAATAGGAGCCAAGTAGAGGTGAAATGGAAGATGGCAAATTAAGTCAAAATTCCTTCTATTTAATTATTAATGCTCTTATCATTATCTTGACTGAGTTAATTAAATTAATGATCATAATTAGATGTATCCCTCTTTGAGAAATAGACTGTTTCATTATAATATATATAAATAGTAGCTCCCCTATTTTTACTCTAATGACATCCAATAATGCCTGAATAATTGATGACCACTAAAGATAATGCAATTTAATTCCCCCCATCTTCCTTTTTCTGGCTTTTCTCTTTATCAGTGAGAATTTGATATTCAAAGTTGGAACCATAGCAGTTTTATATATAGGAGCTATCTACAATTTTTGTTTAACTATCAGACTGACACCAAGTCAGTAATTATATTACTTGATTCTTTCAACTGACTACAAGAGCATCTGTTTCTTCTCTAATGTGACATATTGTAAAGCTATTGATTTATAGTAAAAAAGGAGTAAGTGACTATTGTATGCATAATTGTACTGGTTTAAGATTTGAATCTTAAGTCCTCATTGTCAAAGGGAAAATCCAGAAACCAGTCTGGAGATGCAGATTAATTTGCATTAACTTTTAATGACCATTGATTGTTCATGCTCACAGTATAACAGAAAGAGGAGAACTATTCTTGTAACAAAATGAAGGAATCCAATGATATTGTATTGGCATTAGATTTCTAGATAAGAAATAAGATGTCTACAATTAGAATAGAATCTAAAGATACTAAAATATATAACTTGATCTAGTGAAAGAGATTTAAAAGTGGCTGTCAGATGCTTAACTTCTATAGTTTCACCTTTGTCTACCAAGTCCTCATTATATAAAAAATCAAAAACTAAAAATCAATTTGGCAGATGGAATTATGATACACTACCATTTGATACCTATTGATTATATCAGACTTAGAATGATGGTACTAGGCTTGAAAAAGGAGAGGTGCTTTATTTGCAACTTAGTAAACTGAAAAAATCATACAAATGTATTGATTAGTTTTCTTTCCATTTACATATATTTATACATATACATTGAAAAGGATTAATTTTCTGATGAATTATTATGACGCTACATGGTCCATAGATGATATTTATTGAAGTTTTATTGTATCCTCAGTTTCAGTCGATATTTATAAATGAACAAGCAAATAATGTCTAATGCTTTAAGTATAATTGCAAATGAATTTAGTATAACATCTGCAGGTAAATTTAAATTCAATGTTTATTTATCTAGAAAATGTAAAATAAACTTGGAAAATGTAATTTAAAAATAACTTGTTTGTAATAAGATTAAAATTATAGGCAGATAGTATTATACAAGCACTATATAGAATGGCAACACTCATAATAATAAACTACTTGACTTTTGTTATGGCAATTTATTATGTGAGGGGTTTGATATATATATTCTTTTACATTTTAGTTTAATGATTATTTTGTCTGGTAATAGATATAGATAATATTAATTTATATTGTAGTTTTTGCACCTTGTACTCATTGCTTTGAGCACTGGGGCATAAAATGCACTTCACAAATGCACTTATTCTTCCAGATTTAAGTCGACGCAACTCAATCGATTATGATTCAGGCACAGGTAACGAGATTGTTGTAATCAAAGAAAGAAAAGTCGTAGATGTGAATGCAATTAAAGCAGGAATGCAACGATTCAATTTTCTTCTAGAAGCATGCCAGCCTGGCTCTATTCCCGATCCTCAACTTATAGCTGCAGTACTAGATTTGGTAAGTCACTCTTTATTTGTATTTTGGTACATAATGTTTGCTTTATTTTTTGTATGTGTTTTTAGTTTTTGATTCATTTCAATGTATAATTAATGATCAAAATTTTTTAAGTAGGACTTGGTTATTATTTGTATAGTACAACATCAAATTTGGAGCCTCTCTAATCAAAATTTTAATGGAAATAATAATATATAGTACAAAAGAAATGACATTTTATTCCCTTCCCTAGAATAATCATTTTATGTAAATGCACCCACTGTATCTTTTACTTAACTGGCTCTATTTCTAAATGCCATTAAATATGTTTATTTTTTTAATGTTTTTGATTTTCTGTTATAATTATCCATTTGATATCTATTATTTTATATGTACTAACAAGGTTTTGATTAGAAATTAATATCAATTAATCTCATTAAATAAAACATATTTACTATAGTTGTCCACTAATGAATTTTGCTGAATAATTAATTGATTAAAAAATATTAACATAATTAAAGATTCACTCAGGAGTGTGTGATGAAAACTTTTTTTTAAAGATTAGATATATTGTGCATTTGGTGCTGAGTAATATATTTGAAATTATATAATATAATTTAATTTACTAGTTTTGTTTATGGCTCTTTAAAAAATTTTTTTGAAAATTCTAAAAAAGTTTTAACGTATTCTGGTAAAGATAGGCTTTTTATTATTTGTAGAATTAAAAATGGCTATTTGTTTCTGATGATTCTTTGGAAAATGTTATCAGAGGAGGATTAGTAATAGCATTTGGGGTTAACATTAATTGACGATGTGGAAGGTTTAAAAATTGAAAAAGCAATGATTTTAGTAATTATCTGAAAAAATATTATATGACAACATATTTTTTTACATAGATGAATGAAAAATCAAATAATTTTTCATAATTTAGCAATGTAAAAGTACAGGTTATAAATAAATTAAAATATTTTTTGTGAATATATCAAAATTCTTTGCAGATCACACTCTATGGACCTGAGGTTAAAAAACACTTTTATAATTTTATGCAACTATTATGAGAAATTATATATATATTAAAATTTTTCATATATTGCAGAAATAATTTTTCATAAACAAGTGAAAGCATTGTTATTATTATCATTATTTTTTTAATATATTTTAGACTTTTTTTTTAATTTACAACTTTGTCAAATGTAAATTAAAAATTATTTTTTTAATTTTTTTTAAAGTTTTATTTTAAAAATAACACGAAATTTTAAAAACCTAATTTTAGATGATTAGAAAATAATTTTATATTTATTTTAAAAAAAATTTAAAAAAAAATCTTTGAAACAAAAAAAATGTAATTTTAAAATAACTTTTTTAATAAAAAAAAAGTTCTTTTAGAATCTGAATATATATATTTCTTTTTAAATAATTTTTTTTTAGTAAATTTCAAATAACATAATATCTGAAACTAAATTTAATTTCTGTTTTTAGTCAATGGATGAAGACTTGACATTAATAATATTTATGTACATATTTATTAATATATATATATATTATATTTGATCTATGTATAAATATGTGTATACATGTGTATTATATTTTACACACCTTTAAATAATTACTAATATTTTATTTATAAAAGCAAGCACCTGTAGTAGCTCGAGCAGCTTTGCTTTTTGAGTGCGCCCAGTTCGTCCACCGTTGCAACAAAGGCAATTGGCCTGATTGGATGAAACTGAACCTACCCATGTTCCGGCCTTCGGGTCCCCTAGGAAATCGAGGCATGCCCTCGGGACTAAGACGCACCACAATCCTGCAGAGAGCCGCAGGAAGGATGTTTTATCAGTGGGCAGAAGTAATACTTCATCTCAATTTTCATTTACTTTTTAGCATTTTTATTTATGTTGTTTTAAAAACTTCCTAACATTTCTCTCTTTCTTTTCTGGGGGAAAAAATTGTTAGGCAATCGGAAATAAGTTAGAAGAACTAATAATATCAGAGAATATTCACCCCGCCACTGTCGTGACTTCTACAACAGACGAAACTAAAAGAAGGCAGTTAAGAATTGAAGATGATGAAGAAGATTTCTTAGATGAAGGTAAGATTTGATCTTATTTTAATTACAGAAATATTTGCTTATTCAAAACATAATATTTTTTTTTTTTTTTTTAGCCACTGTTAATCCTACAGGTACGGCATGCCCTCATGCACTTAAACTGGTGGCTTGTTTCCTACTGCTGGAGATTACTGCATTCCTACGAGAAACCTATCAGTACCTCCCAAAGACCAAGACATACCGGCGGGATGCCCATGGCTGGGAGCGTCATGTCAGTCATCGCCGCTGGAGCAGCGTCCTGAGTAGCATGGGCCAGTCACAGGCATCAGCTCACAGTATTGCCTCGTTGGTGGAAGGCCCACCAGGTAAAATGGATACTAAATATGACACTAAGTCTCAAGATTGTTTATATTTTTCTTCATTTAATCTTTAGAAAAAATAAAATTACTTAGAAAATAAATTTATTAACAAATTCTTTTATTTAATCTATTCTTTTGACATCTTGTGTAAGCTATTACTAATAAATAGAAATATTTGTAATTAAGGTTATGTGATATTTTTTTGATCATGTGAAGATAAATTTATGAAAAATAAATATAATAAATTATGTTTTTGCTTTTTTTATATTAAATTACTTATAATATACCTACAATATATATATTAATTTTTTAATATTTAGAGAACATTTCTAGATTAATAATTATTTAGAAAGAAAATAATTAAGAATATTTATTGTAAAAGATAAATATAACAGCAAAACAAAGAATTTATTGACGAAACTTTTTTTATAAAATCTTCAACAGAAAATTAATTTGACTCATAGTAAAAAGTTTTTGCAGAAATATCTTTATAATAATAAGAAATTTGAAATAAATTATTATAAAATTTAAATAAAATAGCAAACAACAATAATCTAAATAAATATCTTTCCTCCTTCACAACTATTAACAGAAATCTGATTCATATAATGTAGGGCAAAAATTCTTCCTGTTTTGTTTTATCAGTTATTTTGTTAAAATGTGATTAATAATTGAATCATCTTCTAATCTATCCTCAAATTTAATTTTAATTACTAAGAAATATGAGCGATGGTTTTAAGGTTTAACATGAAGTAAAGATATTTATCTTTTTCAGTTCTATTTTTATTCACTACAGTATTTAAACGAAACAAATCTTTTAATTATTGGTTTTGTATTTATAATGACAGAATTTTGAATATAATTAATTTTCTCTCTCTTTCTTTCTCTTTATATATATATATATATACACACACACACATATATATATGATAAAGACTTATATGTAGCATACATAAATGGCATCCAGTTATTTTTGGATTTGGGTGACGAAATGTAATGGTGGTGCAAGCATTGGTATATAACAAAATTAAAGGATTCAATCAATAGAAAACAAGAACATGCAATTTTAAAATATAAAAGTATGGATAGGATGATAATAGATGAGAAAAATCAATATAAAAATAAACAGCTAACAACCCATTATTCTAAATAGTTGTTGATTTTTATATTGATTTTCTTTTTAACTATTACCATATCCCTATTTTTATATTTTAAAATTTTCTCTTATGGTTTTATGTTGATTGATCCTTTAATCTTGTTATATGCCAATGCTTGATTTCATATTTTTTTAAACCTTGCCTTGAGTATGTATATATGTAAATTTGTATTAAAAAAGTTATCTATTTTACTTGAAAGTGATAAATGAAATTTTCAGTTATTAATATAATCCCTTTTCCAAAATTAAATAAATACAAACACAAATATATTTTTGTTAGATAACACATACACAAATATATTCTAGTCAGGTAGGAATATAATTAAATCAATTTTATAGAACTTGCCAGCTGAATTAAATATATACATAACATAGCCAATTATATAATTTAATATATTAAAGAGCTATAAATTGTAATATAATGAATCAGAATATTTGACTGAGCCCTATCAGCTCATTGTGAAAATAAGATATTAGTTGTTAAATATAGTAAGCAAATTCTGAATTGTCAGCTATGATAAGCCAAATTTTTAGACATCATTAATAACAAACCAGAATAAGGTTGAATTGTTTATATTAAGCAGATTTTATTTGATTATTTATATATATATACAGTTGATGGCTGCACAAAGAATCTTTTGTTAACTGAAAGGAAACTTTGATTTCTGTTTGAGGCTTTTAAAAAAACAAGCAGAATATCTCCTAATGTCCATTCTATATGTTCTTGATGTTGCAGCTGTTATTGTTATATGATTATTTATATAGTGAATAAATATGGATAGGCTACTCACCAACAAATGTCAGCCAGTGTGTTGAGTTTATTGATTTTTTATCTCTTATGTTTAAGATAATTGTTAACTGAAGATAGGATTTGTGTATAAATGATCTTTTTTTTAAAATGGGTACTTATAATAATGATAGACAAAACTAAATTATGACCCTTATTTCCAGGAGTCTGTAAAGTTGCCAGCCAAGGCAACAGTTGGCAGCTGAAGGCAGAGAGTGCTAAGAATATCCTGATTGGAGACCCAGGCTGTCATTCAATGATAATCTTTTATTTAGGTATCTATAACTGCAGATATTTTTGAATAAAGGATGATTACATGACTTGGAAGAAGAACTCTTATTATTAAATGGGATAATAAAAGGTGACGAGACAATTGATTTAAAAACTGGACATATACTTTACTACAAAGACACAAATGTTGGAAACATAAGTGGAGTGGATTTCATTTTAAATAAAAAGTAGAACAACATTATAGAGATTGTTGATTGTATCAGATAGAATTACAAGATTAGTTATTCAACTTAATGGAGATACCAAGTGTAGATAATTCACGTTTATACCCCAAGAAGTTCTCATTGTGATGAAGAAGCAGGAGATTTAATATGGAAGTACAAGATACTTTTGATCAGTCCAAACAATATTTAGTATTATCATGGAGATTTTAATGCTAAAATTGATGAATGGTTGCAAAATGAAAGTGCTGTAGGTAAATTTGGTTATGGTAATAAAAATAAAAGAGGACACAGACTTATGGTATTTTCAGAAAATGAAAAACTGTATACTATGAATTATTTTTTTGAAAAAATTCCAAATGGATATGGAAGTATCCAAATGAAGATGTAGCAGAATTGGATTATATTTTGATTAGCAGAATATATTTATAATTATAAGGGACTTGAACTCGAACTTTCAATCTCCCTACATCAATCCAATCTAAGCTAAAGAGATAAAAATTATTAAAGAAAACAATATTCACAATTGATATTTTTAATCTGCAGAAATATTTCAATGAATTTAAATTAGAACTTGGAAATTGTTTTAAAGTGTTAATAGATTTTGAAGATGGTTCAGATTTGAATGAGATCCATAAGAAGATAACTGATAATCCTATTAGAACTTAGTAGGAGAAGAATGAAATTTGTATTTGTGTAAATGGAACTGTATTCAAACGAATTAATGTAATGAATGTATTGATTTTAATAAACAATATATTAGAAAAAAGTAGCAATATTCTCAATAAATTTTCTTCTGAGAAAAGAGAATGTGTGAAGAAAAGTATGAATATGAAATTTTTTTTAAATGATCCATTAAGAAGAATTGAATATCTAAATTTTTGTAAAAAACAGTTAATAACAATATAAAAAACTATTATTATGAATTGGTAAGAAAAGCCATAATGTCATTCTTGATTAAAACAGGTAAAACTCTCCATACAGTAGTGCCTCTTAGTGCAAGCGAGAGTAATCAATGGATGCCAGAAGGCTTGTGAATAAAATTCCTATCTAGTGCCCATTCATCCAATATCCTCAGACTAGTTTCTAACTTGTGGCTTTTGTCAGTGAGGAACCCAGATTGGATGAGTAGGCACTAGATAGGGATTTTATGCACAAGCCTTCTGGCATCCATTGATTACTCTGGCTTGCACTGAGTGGCACTACTGTATGGAGAGTTTGGCCTGTTTTAATAACAGTTATGAGCAAGCATAAGAAATGGTGATCGTGTGATGTTTAGTGGTATAATATCTTGATATTGGAAAGAATGTTATTTCTCTGATAAGAAGAAAAGATGATATTAATACTAAAAAGAGATGGCATTATGAAATTTGTGAAAGAGTTTTACAAAGAATTATATAGCAGTAAAGAACAAAAATAAGTATTCCCTTTAGTTATTACGTATTTTGAATTACAAGAATTTTAAATGAAGAACAGAGACATGCAATTAAATTTATGAAATGGTAAAAGATCCAGGAAATGCTGAAATTATAATTGATATCTTAAAAGAAGCAAGAGAAGAAATAGAAAAATTGTTGGCAAAATTATATACAAAATGTCTAAATGATGACGATAGATCAGATGATTTAAAGAATGCAGTAGTAATATTAATATTTAAAAATGTCACATGATCACTATCTTCCATACTTGTTCATAACTGTTCTTATAATAGGCAAAACTCTCTCCATACAGTAGTGCCACTCTAAGCAAGACAGAGTAATCAATGGATGCCAGAAGGCTTGTGCATAAAATCCCTATCTAGTGCCTACTCATCCAATATTCCCAAACTAGTTTTTGGCTTATGGCCTTCGTCAGTGAGGAGCCTTGGATCTGAGAGCACTGCACCTAGATCTTAAAATCTAATGCAACCCTCCAGCAGCCACCTTTTAACTCTATGTAACTACTAAACTATGAGAATAAAATTAAAAACAAGTAGATATTTTCAATCTAAGCTCAATAGCTCAAATAGTCATATGAGTCTGAACTCAGTTCAGCACCCATACATTTTGGTGTCTTTGGCTCTTTTACAACTATAGCCACCACCTTCCTATAAGGCAATACGTATAGAGAGTTTTACCTGTTTTAATAACAGTTAAGAGCAAGCCTAAGAAATGGTGATCATGTGATGTTTATTGGCTTAAAAATAAATGTACTTATATATTTTAAAAAGGTCTTTTTAAGAAAAAAACAATTCAGATACTTTAGATCACTCATCAAAGTGTGGAGAGAGATATGTTAAGAGTAATAGTAAGAAATTGAAAGCAAAATACTGTACATTGGTGAAAAACAAAGAGTTATCATTGATATTATTTAAAGGATTAAGAAACTGAAATGAAGCTGGATTGGATATATTGCCAGAAGAGATGATAATATATGGACAATTGAAGTCCAAGAGATTGTAAAAGAATTAGGAAGAGATTATATTTGAAGTAGGTGACTAAATAAAGAAATTTGCTAATGTATGGTAGAGAAAAGAAACTAGGGATTAGAGAAACTGGATTAGTCTTGGAGAAACTTTATCCTGCAGTGGATCAATAATGGTTGAAAATGATGATGGTTGGTAAATATATTCTGAAATCAATAAACACATTATGTTATTAAATCACTAAACATCACATGATCACCAACCAGAAACTAGTCGGGATATTGGATGAATAGGCACTAGATAGAGGTTTTATGCACAAGCTTTCTGACATCCATTGATTACTCTGGCTTGCACTGAATGGGACTACTGTATGGAGAGTTTTGCCTGTTTTAATAACACATTATCTTAACTGTCTGATATTAATGTAAGCAATATTTTGATAATAGATATTGAATGGCAATGCCATACGTATTCCCAAAATAGTTTATGATTGATTGGCCTTTAATCATATATTAGAAACCAGGGACCTGGATTCATTAATTTTGTTGTCTAGTATAATATTGCCTAAGACAATGCATACATTAATGAAAAAAGAATTCCGAAATGTTATGACTTTCTAACTCAACTTGACTGTCATATGATTTTTTAGTCTTATTTTAATTATAAAACAGTATTACAAAAATATAGCGTAACAAATTTTTTTATTTTAAATGGATAGATTGAAGATATGTGATTCTTAATTCAGTATATTTGTTTTCCTTTCATATCTCTGAAGAATATTATTAAACATTATTCCTCTGTATATCATTTTAGAAACTGGATAGGTCAGTTAAAAACATATTC
Organism: Epiperipatus broadwayi; assembly: GCA_028023455.1. Taxonomy (NCBI): domain Eukaryota; kingdom Metazoa; phylum Onychophora; class Udeonychophora; order Euonychophora; family Peripatidae; genus Epiperipatus; species Epiperipatus broadwayi. The sequence goes on along the minus strand of JAQFVV010012393.1, from coordinate 1,697,625 downwards.
ATATTTAAAGTTGTATAAGTTTCAACTGATTTCTATATAACTAAATTAGTTGTAGTTTTGCACTTCCTGGAAAAAGAGTCATGAAGACAGATTTGGATGTGATAATGGAAGTCAAAATTGAAACAAACTTCAATGACATGAAATTATTATGTTCTGTAACAACACTGAAAACAATAGTTGCAATATTTTGAAATTAATATAAGCTGCCTGAAATTGGTTTGTTACACAAAACATTTTTTTGCTGCTTAGCAATGTTTGAAATTAAAATTATTAGATTGAAATTTGTCTGGAATATTTTGTTAAGTTGTTATCCAGCACAATATCATTCTATTTACTGAAAATGCATTTTGTGCTGAAGGTGTTTATCTATCTTTCTTAAAGCCTAGATCTCGCACTGCGTAACTTCTGTTATTTTGATTTGCTGAAAATTATTTGGGTGATAAATAATTTAGTTAATAGTGTCGTGTTATTTCTGTTGAAATAAATATTTTCAGTGTTGAAGAAATATTAGTGGAGTAAATTTTTATTATGTTTAAGTGTTTTTATACATGTTTGATGTCAGAATTCTTGATGTTTTGTTATTTAAAATATTATCTTTTTATTTATAAGAATAAATATATTTTTGTATTTCAAATTTGCTTATGTTTGTTTAGCTATATAACAAAGTGGTTCTTTTCTTTTTTATAATGTAAAGCTGAGTGCACTTTTGGTGAAGTTCATCATATGGTGAATTTTTCCAAAAGGACACTCAGTTTAGGTTATAAAGAAGAAAGAAACCACCTCATTATACAAACAAACAAACATATGCAAATTTAAATTACAAATATAATGAAGGTAAAAATTAATATTATATATTTTTATATGTGTGCTTGCATGTATATATGTATAATATATACACACACATATTTATATATACTTATTTTTAATATTCTATTACATATACTGGAATAACATTTGTGTAAGTAAAATCTAAAATTATTTTATTATGCACTGAATTGTTTTGTATTTTTTAGCACTTTTAAAAGCACTACTGTTTATTTTATTATGTTAATAAGTGCACAAATTAATTTATTTTTATGCATTAATTTAGAGATTTGTTATAGAATATTGCATTATTTTTAGCTCTTATTGGTGCAGGTGAAAGAAAAATCAGCTTCATGGTACATGATGACAATGATTCTCTTCACAGCAGTAACACAACATTGACATATCCTGAAGAAGTTCTTGCCGAAGAAAAAAAAGGCAAGTTATTTTCAACTTTAAATAAAGTCGATAATAGTTTTCATGAAAAAGTAGAGAATTAAAAGCAATCTATTTTTTATTGTGATAGTTTGTTTTATTTCTGTTCACAGATGATTAGTTAACATTTACACTATTATTTTAAGCAATGCACAATTTAGCTTAGTAGTAGGGTAGCATATTTAAAACTAAAGATATATAGATAGAAGGGTTATTCTGTTCTTTCTCATGTTCAAATATCACTTGATCTCTTAAGCAAGTAACTATTTAATTATCATAATATTCAATTCATTGGTATAATTATCAGAATAAGCTACTTAAACTCATAAACTTTAAAAGATAATCTTATGTATATAATACACACCTATAAAAAAGAGTTTTCTGGGTTTAAATCCATATAAGAATTTGGATTTGAAGTAAAAGATTCGGAACCTCTTTTACTTCAATAAAAAACTCAAATGAAAAGAGCTATTATGGATTTAATGAAAAAACTGGTTTGGCCTCAGGAATTATCAATTAGTAGTATTTGATAATTTCTTAATAATATCAAAGATTAAAGGTTATTTCTATTTACATGGATATTATCTCCTCATTTTCATTCTTTATTATAATAACAATTCATGGAAATATTTAATTCAACATATATATATATATGATTCCACATACATATTCTTCTATTTCTGTGCTTTTTTTTTAATATTTCAACTATTTTATTATATTAATTGAGAAAAAGAAATAATTTTTCTTGATTGAGTGATGGTTGTCAGAGGAAATAACAAAAGTAACAGTAATACTAAATAAAAAACAAGCATAGAAATAATAAAAAAAGTGTGAAGGTTATCACATTCAGTATATATATAATTTTAATTATTAGTAAGTAGAGGGATTTGAACTTAGGATTTTTCAGTCTATATTTGTCCTCCATCCAGTGGAGGATGAATATAGACTGGAAAAATCCTAAGTTCAAATCCCTATTTACTTACATAAGAAACCTTCAGTACATTGAATGAATAATCTAATTTTAATTATTCTTTTGCAACATATGGCTATTATATTAGGCTCAAGCTTATTATAGATTTTTTTTGTTTTCAAGGGATTTAAGAAACATAATTAACTTAAAATATTTACTGAAAGAAATCAATTTTTATTTAAAAATGTAACAATTCAGTTGAGTCACATTCTTCAAATTCTGGGTAGAAAAATATTCTTCAAATGGAAACATTTTTTTACAATCATTAAATAAATTTTTTGGTTTATTGTTCTATTTGTATATAGCTTTTTTAAAGAATAGATCATATGTTTTTATAGATGTTCTTACATTTTAACATTGTAATGATGCAATAATGTTCTAGTGAAAATTAAGTAGCTCTATATTTACCCATAATTAAGAACTTCGATAGACATTTTCTTTGGCTGCAAACTGAATGTTCAATTTATTGCTCTGAGTGAATTTTATTATTGTCACTATGTTATGCATAGATAGTCCAATTGCATATTAAAATATGTAAATAATAGTTGTGATATACTATTATTATTATTATTATTGTATATATATCTTAAAATTTTAAAATATTTTTTTAAGGACGCCGATTAGCCCAAGGCCGACAGAGACTGCTAAGAAGAGGGCATGTTGGCTCTACTACAACCCCAGGATCTGCCCACAATGCCAGTTTTAAGCGTCGCAGTTTTAAACTCAGAAAACAAAGTGAGAAAAAAGATGATCACGATGAAGGTGAGACTGGTAGAAGAGGATTGATCCCGGCTGAATTAGCAGGTAAATGTAACAAAAATGATATAATTAATATAATTGATCAGATTCATTTATTTATTGTGAGTATATATATATTTTGATGTATAAAATAATAGATAAAAATTAAAAAAACTTGATAATTTAGAGTGCATTTAGTGGGAAAAAAACAAACTGAATTAATCTAGTAGCTTATTAATAAAAAGAGTTTATTTTATAGATCATAATATTAGATTTGACAAAGAGGCTAAAGAATATTAGAAGTATGATATTTTATGTGTAGCCATGAACAGTTTAAGAAAAAGTGTTTAAAGGTTTTTGATGTAGATCTTTATTAATAGTATCTTACCTAAAGTTAAGTACCAAATCTTATTGCAACTTAATTTCTTCAAATCTCTTTCTCTTTTATTGTATGTTTCAAGTACTCATAAACACGCTTTATATGAGATTGAGTATTTTCTCCCCATCTTTTGTAAATCTCCAGCAAATGCTTTAACTTTCATTTATTTATTATATTTGAGCAGTAATAAGTTCTTTCAGAATATTTAAATGAAAATACAACAAAAGTTAACAACAAAAAATTCTTTAAATAATATGTAATGAACCAGAGTTTAGAACTTTAGTGCTTAGTTTCATTAATTGTTATTAATGTTTTTTGTTTTGTTCTTATTTGTTTTTTTAATTTTTAAAAAAATTTTTTTGATTATTTTTTATAAAGAGTAATGCTATTTAAAATAAAATATAAGACTTAGAATATTGATTAGCAGATTCACTTGCTATGTTCAAGATCTGAGATTCAAATCTGAATGGAATTTGAAATTTTTTAGTTAGTTGAAGACTCTAAGTATGCTTAGATGTTTTTTTTTTTTATCAAATAGTAATCCTATAGACAACACAGCCATCTATTTATCAAATAAAATCTGGAAAAAAAACTGTTAAAATTATCATGAATTCAAAATTGATTAGTTGGTTGGGTAATATCTATATCTTCACTGTTTCTATTTAGAAGGTTTTTCTGTAGTAGACTATTTAAATTTATATATTTATATAAGCTAAAATAAAATAAATTATGCAAAAAAAAATTTAAAAATTCTAATTTAATTATTTTGAATATAAGATATTCTATGATAAGATAATAGACAAATTTATTCTACAAAAATGTTTTTATTGAAAATAAGGATGATATATTAAAAAAAAACATGGAAGAAAATTAATGAAGTATTATTTAGGAAATTTAATTTTAATCAGAAGGGAATTATACCACATACACATGTGGTGTAATATTGTTTTAATACCTCAGTGATGTTTTGTTGAATACAAAGAATACTTTCAAATCAAAGCACAAGATAGAGATTTGAAAAGATAAGAATGACTATGATATTTTTGTACCTAAATTCACTTATATAGGCAATCTAAAGCATTCTGGAATGAGAGTGTGAAGGTCTTCTGTTATCTATTAAGGTATCATAAAACCTTAGTGAATTTAGATATAAAGATAAGATGGCTACTCTTATTTTTTCAAAGTCTCTATTTCATGCTTTGATTTGAGAGTATTCTTCATACTCAACAAAACATTTTTGAGGTATTAAAATAACATTACAGTACATATGTATAGGGTGTAATTCTCTTCTGATTAAAATTGCATATGAATACTGTGCTAGTAAGTTAAATAGAGAGTAATATTCTTTTAGCAAATTCTTTTAATACCATATTTTAGAAGGAATTAGTAAAATAAATTCAATTTTTTTGTCAAATCTAAATAAAAATAAATTATATTAAATAATAAAAGAAATTAGAATAAATACAAATCCTGGAATAAATAAAATAAGAATGATAGAAATAACGAATAATATTGATATTCTGTCAGATGTTATAGTTTAAATAGTCTATAAAATAATAGTCAATAGTGAATTTTTTACATTATTAAAAATAACTTTAGTTTTTAACTCTGGTGATAAAAATAGTTTTTACAACTATAGAGCTATTAGTAAAATGATTGAAAATTTTATTCCTAAAATAAGCATAAAATTTTTAAATAAAATTTTTTTTAATAAAAATCATTATGGTTTCATAGAATATAGAAATATTATTGTATTATTGGAAAATTTTGTAACTATACATTAAATGATATCAATATATAAGTATAATTTGAATGCACCATCTTAAGTGTTTATTCATCAGAATACATAATAATCATAAGAATAATGCTGGGATATTAAAACATGCTGATCATCATCAATGCTCTGGCCACTTAGTACCATTAGTGTACTGGCCATTATAAACTTAATTTTAATAGAGGCTAAAAAAATAAAATATAGTGCATGGGATTTAAAGAATGTACTCTTAGCATCAATCATTATGATGAGAATGATGATGATTGATAGGAATATTATCATCATCACTCGATGCCCATAAACACTAATATACATCTCCATTCATATAATCAGATTGTCATGCACAAATCTAGCTCAGAGAACATAAGCTCTATTATTGTTACAGTGATCAAGATGATGATGCAATATATAATATGAACTAAAAAAAATTTAGAATTAAGTCACTAGAATAATTTTAACAATTGAGTACAAGTTTATTAATAAAAAAAAAATAAATGATATTAATGTCTCTAGAATAAGACTTTACATATAAATTTAACCATCTGATTTTGATTAATATATAAATTAAAAATTATTACATTATGGTTTATATATATGTTTATATAGGTTTATTTAAAACACAATCAGCACACAGACATGGTTGAACATATTTGAATTGACATTTAATAATAAAAAAAAATGATTTAAAATTTTAAGTTGTATAAAAATCCTATAAATGATTAACATTTTACACGTATGTGTGTGCGTGTGTATTCGCGCACTGACATTTACATCATATTTTAATTTAATACAATAACAAGATTATTAAAAATATATTTTCCATAATTAATTCCTTGGTTAAAATACATTAAGAGTATATAAAATTCACATATACATGTGTATAAATATATATATATAAATCAGTCCTTAATTCTCTTATTACTGTTTAAAATTTACTTTAAAAAAAAAAAATCAATCTTCATTCGCTAACTGTTTTGATTGATTAATTATCAACATCTCCAAATTTAGATTATAGAATCGTCTATTAATCCTTTATTTTTTTATCCAAGCAAAATTATTATTTTTTAAAAATATAGACTTTTAAAATGTCATTTTTTTTTTTCTTTTCTCAATAAATTATTTAAAAATAATATTCTCTCTCTATATATATGACTGTCACAGGCCATTGTCAAGTATATCATTTTTAGAATTTAAAATAAAAATTTCAAAATATCTTTTTGTTTTCTCAATAAATGATTTTAAACAAAAGCATTCTATATTATACATTTCACTTTTAGAATGTCAATTCAAAAATAAATTATTTAAAACAACTCATATTATATATATGTGATGTGATATATTTGTCTGTGGTTCCTTCCATGTACACACAGCAGCATACATCTAATGAGTTTTTTATCAACTGATGGAATTCCCTTGGTGAGTTGGTCTTGGATTGTCATCATTGAGATAGGCATAATTCAGGTAATTTGTTGGCATGCCATGATCTCCCTTCTACCTAGGGCTTGATGAGCATCAGGACAGCAAACTGTCTTGTCCATATTTAAGGTTAATTGATCCGTTAGAAGTAGACACTGGCTTCAAGTGAATCAAAACTCCAGCATATAGAACTAGTAGTCTGCTTCTGAACTTGCCCTCCTTGTATTCTTACATCTTTATGGTAGCTTTGTATAACTCTGGAAACCAGCTCTGCAGCTAGCTATTCTGCTACAGCTACCAGATACTGCAAACTAATTAACTCTTCTGGACAGCTCTTATAAAATCTATTAGCCAAAACTAAAAACCAAACTATTCTGGCCAGCTATATGCTGCCAGCTAATTACAACATACTTACCAACTTTTTTGGCCAGCTCTTACAAAAACTATTAGCCAAAACTAAAAACCAGACTCTGTTCTAATTTTTTTTATCAACTCTTTTTATAACAGTCTGGTGAAGTGATAAAAACACTAAATTTAAAACTCTTTTTTCTTGATTAAAAAACAATTCTAATTTTTTTGAAAACAACTTTGAAATTTTTATCAAAGTGTGATATATAAAGATTTCTACATAAAAATAGATAGAGAAATGTATACAAGCATTGATTAAAAGATTTCAAAAATGCTTGTTTTTAATTTCAAAATCATAATTACAAATTGTAGTGTTTGTAAAAATGGTAGACATTTTTGTGCATTCCAGAAAAACTAGAATTTATTCGTAAGGCTGTTTTTAGATCGAGCTCTGATAGCTGAGGAATTTAATTAGTGCATTGACGTGATGGCGATCGACAATTCCTAGAAATATTTGCTGATTACAAATATTTCTAGATAAGAGGCATTACTCTATTGGTCAGTGCATTGATTGATTGTTGCAGTTGTCAGAGAGTGATAGGAACACTGGGTAATAACTAGGCAGTGTAATATAGAGAGTAGTAGAGAGCAGTCACGCAGTAGCAAGTTGCAGACCATTCGTTTGGAGAGCATCGCTTGCAGACCATTCATTGGAGAGCAGTCGGTGCAGACCATTCGTTGGAGAGCATCCGTGGCTGAGCTTCGTTGCAGACCAATTCGTTTGGAGAGCTTCGTGGCAGACCAATTCGTTGGAGAGCTTCATTGGAAATGAACAGCGTTGGAATTGTATAACGTTATTTGCTGACCGCACAGTTTGACTTGCAGTTATAACCTTGGCACAGTCGTAAGTGCGGATATTACACAAATAATATGTATTAGACCTTTTTAACTGTTTAATTTATAAAAAAATCCTATTTTAAATCCAAAATTATTTAACTCTTTATAGTTGTTATTATTCTCAGTAACATATAGAAAATATCTACAAATTTTTTTGTCTGTGCTTATTTCTACATTTCCTTTACTTTATATATATATATATATATAGGGACTCATACACTATATTGTTGTATGCCATGCAACCCAAACAATTACAATATATTGTTGCATAATAATTTTTATTTTATTTTTGATTGTCAATTTTATTTATTATGAAATAAAATTTGAAATTCAATTGTATTATTTTTTGAGAATGTTGCATTCTCTCTATCATAATGATTAGAGTTATTTCATATTTATAACTAATACCACATGTCTCTATCTGATTTTAGATGAAGCATATAGCACTTTGAGTTTGGGATGTCGTTTCAGTTCTTGATTGTTTTAATCTTGAATTTAATAGGAACAAATAATGCTAAATTCATTTATAAACTTATTATTTTAATTCCACTATTAACTTTTACCATTGTTTGTGTTTTTGATATATTTTAGTAAGTAATATGAGGATTACTTTCCATAAAATTAACTCATGCCACATATGCAGCAGTAAGTTATGTATGCATGTTAATTTGTTGTCCAAAGAAAAATTGGTTAACTAATCCATAGTTGCTATGCCCAAGTGTTTACTATATATATATGGATTTTTTATCAATTTAATATGTATATATATATGTTTATACGTCATATTTTTAAAACATTTTCTTTAACCATGTAAACGGTAGGGACACTTGACTGTTATCATTCAGAGAAGTTTTGCTGTATTATGCTTGTGAGGATATTCTGTTAATGTTAGTATAATCTAACTGATTCTATGTTGTCTATTTCAGTGTGTTTTTTTTTTTTTCATGAGCCATTATTATTAATTATTACCCAAATATGAATAATTGACTTTTAAATCTTTTAGGAAAGCCAACTTTTTTTTTGTTAATTCTGCATTTAACAGATTACTATTTATTGTAATTTATTATTTTATTTACTGCATATATGTATGTAATAAACTATTATATATAAAATTTACTGCCTGTCTATAATTTATCACTCCTTTTGATTATTAGTTTCAAATCTCTGAATATCATTAATTAAAAGCATATTAAATTTGGCACCATTGACATGGGAATTTGATAAAAAATTTAAAACAGAAAGTCAGTTTGCGATTGATAATATCAATTTAGCACCAGAGTAGAATCAAACTTTTCTATGTATTCTTTTAAAATGTATTTACCTTATATTTTTATAATGAATTCATTAAAACTATTGCAAAAGCATTTAAGATGTATTTAATAAGTAAATGCCCTACCTTGGTTAGCATAGAGGTAGAAGGACAGACCTGAAAGCTGAAGATTCCTGGATTGATTTTTATATTATTGGAATAGTTATATTCACTCATCATTTGAATGCTCAAAACATCACATGATCTCCCAAGCAATAGTCCATATGATAATTTTTGTAAGTAAATCACCACAATTTGTGTCTTATGGTCCACTGTACCTATTTTATTGATTGATAAATACATTTTAGTGATAATAGATAAGTTTTCTAACTAAAATTTAACATAAGAGAGTGTATTCTTTTGTTCATAAGATTTTTTTCAAATGTCCTACTTAGTATTTGCCTACTAGTGCTTTATTTTGCTAATACGTATTGATATATTTATTTCAACAAATAGTTCTTTTTTTGCCAAAGGATTCTTTGAAGTCATAAAACTTGCTTTATATCAAATCATTTTCAATGCATACCTGATAAACATCTTTATTATTTGATTAATCATTTATTGTTTAATGGGAATTTTATTTAGTCATTATTATTTTTAATTATGTTAATTGATTCCATTAGTAATAATTGAATGCCGTTATTGGTCAAGGGTTCATAAGAAATTTTAAGCTCCAGAAGTGACAGACCGAAGTCACAATCCATGGATATTGGGCTTCAAACTTTGCTACTCTACCACTGCCCCAAACCATGTAGAGTTATTTGTAGATAAGTATATATTAAAATGTTTGAGCTCCTATTTATAGTTTAAAAGAAATTATACTCCAGTTATAGAAAAAAATTATTAATTTAAAAATATGGTTGTCGTCGATGAGAACCATATCCCACTGGATGGCGCAGTTATCAAGCTTAAACTATAAAATATGATCATTCACAGGCCGTTAATTATAATCATTTTGGTATGTTTTTTGTAATGCAAAAATAAAAACAAAAGAAAATTGTCTTTTTTAAATATTATTTAATTTTAAATATTATTTTTAATTAACGTATACAAATTAAATGATAATAATAAATGTAAAATAAAATAAACAAATTACAATTTGATTCGTCTTTTTTAGTTTTCTTTTTATTAGAAAAATCAATTTTTTATCGGAGATTTTTTTACTGGGGTTACGGCTTTTTTTTTTTGTTGTTTACCGCTATTTTTTATTTCAAATAGAATGACAACTAAAAGTAAAAGTTGTTACGGTTAGGTTTAGGGTTAGTTTTAGGGTTAGCTTTAGGGTTAGTTTTAGGGTTAGGTTTACAGTTAAAATAAAAAATATCAAATCGTATTTTTGTAAATATTTTTTTTTACTAACATCTATAAAATAAATGATAACAATAAATGTAAACTATATTCAACAAAGTATAACAGTAGTCGGAGAAAAGAAAGAAACTAAAACTTTTTTAAACAATGACAAATATATATATAAAATGTTTATAATATATGCTTTTTATGACATTTAAAAAAACAGTGTACAATTGTACTTTTCTTACTGGATATTTTTGTGTTAACGCTCTTTTTTATTTCAAAAATATACACACGGTACAATCTTAAAATGTCTCGTGGAAATGTTACGAACAGTACGTTACTTGACACGTTACCTAATTCCAATTCACTTTATACATATATCTCGTCAACATTTACTACTTAAAACTTCAATACACTACGGTGTAAAAAGTCTGTTAATTATTACTTTACAAAATTTGAACATTTCAATACTTTAAAATAAAAAAAAATCCAATGAAAATAACATTTCCATCCAATTCAAAAAAACACACCCTCTCCCCAAGCCGTAACCATTTTATAAACTGTGCAAATTGGGAAAAAGTATTTGCTGCATAAACATACATGCTGCACTGCGACGCTACATAGTGGCCTGCAATTTGTAGTACAACAAAAAAGTTGTATTATAGAAAACGCGGGTTCGAACGTGTCGGCCGCGGAAATGGCATTTTTATGTGTTTTAACACGAAAACAGCGCCATCCAGTGGCTCATCAATGACAACCAAAAATATAAATAGACAATTTTATTTTAAAAAAATAATTTGTAATATATTTAACTGACATTACATATAAACTAACTACAACAATTCATACTTAGGTTACTATCAAAATTAATTACAAATCTATTATCATTAGTTTTTCTGCCAAAACAGACTTCTCAAGTGCAGAGTAACATAATAGATACATTCACATACAAACAAATTCATATCATCTTACCTTCTCATAATTCTAACTCACATTCTAATTACCTTTAATATCAAAAGAATTTTTAAATAAATTAATAGCTTCAGAATCATTAATTATTTATTAAAAGAGATCCTTTAATTATTATTTTTTCATTCTTTTCAAAGAAGATAACCTCTGCTCAAACATAATATTATTGATTAGTATTTCTTCCATGAATAAGTAATGCAGAATTAAGATATTTATTGTTTAATCTACTTTTATGAATTTATTATATTCTTTCATTTAAGCTCAAACTACTTTGACCTATATATATATATATAAAAACAAAGAATAATATAAACAACTTAAGGAATTGTATTTTTATTAATTTATTTTTTTTGTATTATACATGTAGTCAATACACATTATAAATATAAATAAAATATAAAATTTATTTATTTATTTATTTTTGATCAATATAATAATTAATTCTTGGTTTTTGATCTATAGACAGAATTATATTTTTAATGTTATTACAAAAATAAATAAAAAAATTGGTTGCACATTGTAATGAAAAGGACAATAGCATAGGATGGAATCTTTGGTTTAAAAAATAGCATTATGAATTGAAATTTGACATGTATGTTGATACATTATGAATTAAAATGAAGAACATATCTATGGAATTCAATAATTTTTTTTAATGCTATTTATTTAGCACCCAAATTTTATTTTAAAGTAATTATTTTTCCAGAGGATTTGTTTTATATATAGTAAATATATTTAATCACAACTGCAAATTACTAATATATAAAAACAATAAAGTGAACCCTACATTTTTCATTATAACCAGATTACAAAAATTTAGATAATTCCAGTGTTTTGTTTTATTTATTTTGTCTGATATATATATATAAGAGATATTTTAACAGCATTTCAAATAAAATATTGAATATTCCTTTGTAGTGCTTTCACCTATGTGATGGTAGCTTTCTTTAGCACTGCTACTATTACATAGCAAACTCACGATGTTTTAAATGATGCTAATAATGTTATGAAGCTGGTCATGTGATATCCAGAAAACCTACTTATCAGTTTTTTTATATGGTGTAATAAAGTCACCAAATTATTAATTTGAAAAGTTATCATTCTCTGACTTCATAACATTATTGATTATATTTATTACATTTTTTGAATAAAATTATCATTACACATGTGCTTTTTTAACTTATTTAAATATTCATCTTACATTTTTATATTATAGTTGGTTTAGTTTTTTTAAATTTTAATAAACTATTACATATAATAGAAAAAATTGAACTGTAGCATAAATCTTAAACTATCAACAGCTTTTAAAATTCCATGAAGATTTTTTTATTTCATTTAGAAAAATTTACTAGCTTTATTTTCGTCTATTTTTTAAAATAGAATTACATAACCACAATGATCAGTGTTGTCAAATTTTTAAATATCAATTTAATATTAATTCGTAATTGATAATTTTAATTATCTTTTATTGTAATATTTTCTAAATGAAATTAACTTTCTTTAACCATTAATTTTTTTTTGATAATATAATTATTTTTTATATCAGATATTTTTACATTTCGTTATAATGGTTTTTTTTTTATAAATCTATTTTTGAAAATTCTTCTAGAATTATAATTAAATTTTGCATTTCTTATTAATTTTTTTTTGTAATTTTTTTTTAAATTTGCAGTTTTTTTATATATATAAATTTGTATTTAATTTTGCTTCTTTTTAATTTTGTATTTTTTAAAAAAGTATTTTGCCATATTTAAAGTGCATTTAAAAAATTTTTATTCGGATTATTTTTTTTTATTCATTAATTATTTTAATTTTTTTTTTTTTCGTTTTTGCGCAAGGCTGCTTTTAGTTTGGGACTTTTTGTTGTTACACATTTATAATTTACTAACATTAGTTATGACCATTTCTGGTCACTTTTCTAATAGCCATTCGTCGTTCAGATAGTGTAAAGTCTCGCAAAGTTAGTGCAGTGTCTGAGAAGTCGGACAACAGTGACCATGATCATAGTGGTGAGGAATCTCCTGGTGTACTCAGTGATGAGACTCAGGAGAGTCCTGGAGAGACGACTGAAGGAGAAGAAATGAATTATAGTCGCAGTATGCCATGGTTACGAGTAAGTTATTATTTACTTCTGTTTTAAATAGATCTCCAATTATTATGATTAAAGTAATCAAAATAATTAGACTATTAAATCTTTGAATAATTGAACCAAAAATTGCCTGTTTAATTTTTTAAATAAATTTTTGCTTTTCATTAAAGGGCATAAAAAATTATTTAAAAAAATTTAATCAACTTTTAAAACATATTTTAATATTAATAAATATCTTTTTTTTCACTTTTGACAGTCTTTGTACATATTTAGCTCTTCCTGTTTTAGAAAAAAATGTAATATATGTAATCATATGTTTATTTACTGTAACTGGACCACCACACAACCCTTTATTACCTCGGTTGTAACAATTTCCTGATGAGCATGTTGTAGGAAGGAACTATCAAGTGGCATTACCCAATGCAGATGTTAACACCCCCTACAACAATATTTCCTGTTCATCAGAGGATGTAGCACCATAGAGGCCAGAAGCATCTAGACATTTCTATGTTTGGTTTTCCAAACGGTGCCACTAGAGTTACATCTCACTACAACCTGACTTACCTAGGTCTAGTTATGCCAGACATAGCTCAGGAGGCATGAGATTCTCATGAACAAGTGCAATGAATGATGAGTGATGCAACAAAAAACAAAATAGAATTGAACAACTGGATAACTAAGATTTAATTTTTAGCAACAATAATTTTATTTAATAACAATTAATTTGCAGTTTCTAATAAAGTTAATTTGCAGTTTCTAATAAAGTTCATTCATATCTATGTGATGACTCATTTTCATTTCATTTATGAAAAGGTTGGAAGCAGTTTAGTTAGTTACTTCACAGAGAGAAGTGCATTTATGTGCATAAGTTTTATTATTTTCTTTCCACAAAATCAATATTCAGGTAACTATTAAGCATTTGCAATTTTATTCAATATGCAGGTAAGCATTTAGAGTCCATACAGTATTTCATTAGATTTATTAAATCCAGTAATGTGGTTTAAATTACTCCCACAAAATCAATATTCAGATGAGCATTAAGCATTGGTCATTTTATATCAACATGCAGATAAGCATTTAGAGTCCTTATAATATTTCATTAAATTTATCAAATCCAGTAATGTGGTTTAAATTACTCCCACAAAATCAACATTCAGATAAGTATTAAGCATTTGTAATTTTATTTCAATATGTGCGTAAGCATTTAGAGTCCATATAGTATTTCATTAGATTTATTAAATCCAGTAATGTGGTTTAAATTACTCCCACAAAATCAATATTCAGATGAGCATTAAGCATTGGTCATTTTATATCAACATGCAGATGAGCATTTAGAGTCCATATAATATTTCATTAAATTTATCAAATCCAGTAATGTGGTTTAAATTACTCCCACAAAATCAACATTCAGATAAGTATTAAGCATTTGTAATTTTTATTTCAATATGTAGGTAAGCATTTACAGGTATCCTTTATCAAGAATAGACGATTTTCATAATTTTAGTTTCATTCATAATTTTCCAGTAACAAATGTATTTTTATACAGCTACATTTATTCATGATTTTACTCTCATTTATAATTTATCGATAATAAATGTATTTTCATGTAGCTATATTTATTAATAATTCTTTTTTTTTATTTTTTATTTATGATAAAGACATTTTGTTTGTCTTTTAAAAAACACATATAATTTCGAATATTTTCATAAAATCATTACCTTTATTTATCCAGTTTGTTCCTTCAAAAAGGGGTCATTTTATTTAAGCTGAATGGCATTAATCCCTTTCATGATGGTTATCCAGGCAAATCTTGAAAAATCATGGCTTAGAATGAAGAGATGAAGCTGTTGGTTTATTTTTCGTTATAATTTCCTTAATAAAGCTTTCTTTTTCCATCATTTTCAGAGGTTCTTTAATATCCTTTTAAAATTGAAATCTTTTTTTTTTTTCAAAGTTCTTCTTTAACAGCTACTTGAAAGATATCTTTTTGGAAAAAATATAACTATTAGATCTCCTTAAAATCTCTCTGAAAAAACTTTTTAAAACTCTTTCAAAGTTACTCTTATTTATAATTTATCAATAATAAATGTATTTTCATGTAGCTATATTTATTAATAATTCTTTTATTATATATTTATGATAAAGACATTTTGTTTGTCTTTTAAAAAACACATATAATTTCGAATATTTTCATAAAATCATTACCTTTATTTATCCAGTTTGTTCCTTCAAAAAGAGGTTGTTTTATTTAAGCTGAATGGTGTTAATCCCTTTCATGATGGTTATCCAGGCAAATCTTGAAAAATCATGGCTTAGAATGAAGAGATGGAGCTGTTGGTTTATTTTTCCATCGTTATAATTTTCTTAATAATGTTTTCTTTTTCCATCATTAACAGAGGTTCTTTAATATCCTTTTAAAATTGAAATCTTTTTTTTTTTTCAAAATTCTTTTTTGATAGCTACTTGAAAAATATCTCTTTGGAAAAAATATAACTATTTGATCTCCTTAAAATCTCTCTGAAAAAACTTTTTAAAATTCTTTCAAAGTCTCTTGTTTTAAAATCAAATCTAATCTGCCTCTGAATTGACTATTTATATCTGATTCTTGGACTGATTAAACAGCCTTTTCCCACTGTACCTAATTTGCATACTGCTCTCATTTAAGCCCGATTGCCTTTCTCTTCATAATGATTGGATAATCTACTTTTTTAGTGGGATAGATAAGAAAGCATAAAGATTAAGCCATGTTTTTCAATTGATTAAGACTGCCTCAAGCTGATATAACACTTTATTTGAAAACATCATTCCAAAAATTAAAAATATAATCTTTTTTAATAAACTGCCAGCTTTTATTTACATCATAATTTGAAACTATAAAATCAATAATGATTTTCTTTTAACTATAAACTTTTTTACTTTATTTCTTTTTTAATTTGATCAAATCATGCTAGTCTTTTTTAAATGGTGGGGGGGGGTCTTTTGAATATATATACACGGGGAACAGTATATCTGTTTCAATATATATGTATATTTGCCTACCAACATATAATATTATTTATTTGTACATTTGTGACTTTACATGTTTTTATTTTTGTATTAAAAAAATCAACATTATCAATTTGTTAGCCAGATAAATGCTCACTATTATAATATTTGCATTCTTAAATATATTTTATTATCTATTGTATTATTTAAGCACGTATTTAGTTATTAGTAGTAATTTCCTAATGAATAAAACTAGATAAATGAAATGAAGAATGAGGCTAATGTAAATTATTATATCATAAATACATATATAGTACATGCTCAATGTGGACTTTGTAGAATTTTAGTTAAGTAAGTAACTGATCAAGTGATAGGTTTCCATGAATAATCTATTGTTATTCTAGAGACCAATTCTTAATTAGAAGGGATAAGAGCCCATCAATGTGGTTAGTACATATAAATGTAGGAGTCCGATGATTTTTTTGGGAAATAAATGTTTGAGGGTCCAAATGTCGCTAGGGGAATGTTATAGATCGACTTTTTAAACTTTCATGCTGGATATGCAAATGTGCTCATATTATAGTCGTCTTATATAAACTTGCATATAATAAATTAAGTGTATTTAACCTGCTTGTATTATTATTATTATTGATGATTTATTGCCAGTCAAATATCCACTTATTCTCATGTTGCTGTTATCAACTTTATTAAATAGAATATTTATTCCAAAAGAAGTTCTTTTCATTAATTTCTCATAATATATAATATGTATATTTTTCTCATTTCATTGTGATATAGTTTCAAATCTGTGATTAAAGTGCATTTCAATGATTAAAATATTATTATTTTTGATAAATTAAAGCTAGTCGTATAAATTTTGTGCAAATGTTGTTAAATTTATATTCTACATTTAATTATTGGAAAATAAAGTTATGAAAAATAATGTGATTAAAAAGAATTTTCAATCTCTAAAACATTAAATAGTTTAAAAAGCAGTTATTTATCTTTTTGCATTATTTTAAACACATTACATCTAATATTTTTGGGTTTGTAAGATTTTTTTAATACAGTGAATATGGAAATTGGAGGCAATGGAGTTCCATTCTTTCTCCAAAAAAAATATTACTAGTTTTCTATTAATTAGCAGTTAATTTAATCAAATAACAAACAAACTGCAGCAACAAAATAAGAGGAATAATTTTACAAAACTAATTTAAATTTTACAAATTTTTTGCATTGTAAGAGTTTATATATAAGCAAGTCTTATTAATATAAAATGTAAAGGGATCTTTAGTTTTATATTAACTAGGTTCGATATTAATTAAATTATCTTTTTCTATGAGGCATTGAAATCGCTTTCACTTAAAATGCTATTTATGTTAAGTGGTCTACTTTTTTTTATAGATACATTAATTAGAAGATTTTTCACAGATATAAGCTTTGGAAGTTTAATGAATATTTCAATATATTTATGTAGATAAACTTTAGTAATCTGTAATTAGGCAAATAAACAAGTATAATAGACAATTGTAAATTGAAATTATTCCATCTAGAATTATTTTCTAAACGATGTGATTTCAGGTTGCAATTTCCTGCTTTAATTGATTGTTTGCCTAATTACATCATAACTAAAGTTTATGTAGGTAAATATACAGAAATTCCTATTATATTTCCAATGTTTATATAAACTGCAACAGTGCATGACATGGGTAGCTTAGAGTATTTAAATGTGAAAAAAAAAAGCATGATTTTTTTAATGGAAATTAAATGGATTTACAGATAAACAGGAACAAATTGACTAAAATCATTAAGATCAAATTTAATAACAATTCAATCTCCGGTTTTATCTACAATAATTTATAAATGAAATACATGTGTAAATAATGACTGCCTATTTCTTCTTTGTGTATCATTGATAATAAAAATTATTGATAATCAACTATCATTCACTTTAAGGGTAATATGTTGATGATAATAATTGAATTTATTATGTGCACCAGCTATAATCTTAAAGTAATAGCATTATAACCATCACAGTATCAATCTATCTCCACTACTCATCCATTATCTCTTCTAGTGTTAGGTCATAAATCATTATCTAACTATTGCATATGCCAAGTAATAAAGTTTAATATAATATGTTATTATTAATGATGCAAGAAAAGGGGAGAAAAACATTCAAAATTCTAAATTTGAACAAAATGAAATATCTTAATAAAATAAAAATAGTGAATGCTAAAAAAAAAATAATTAACTATGACATAAATAATCATTTTATTACACAATACCTCATTTGAGAATTTAATTATTATATAATTAACTTTATATCATATTAAATCTACAATTGCATCAAACTAAATATCTATAACATGCGAGTTATCTCTATCCCACTATATGTATACATGTAATAAACAACAATAAATACGCAAAAAAAAAAACTATCCATAAAACTTCCTTTTATCATAAAACTAGAAATAAATCTAAGAAATAATAAATTATTTATAAATCTAATAAATAATTTAAAAAAAATTTTTTTTTTTTGATTATTGAATAGAATTAGATAAAATTCAATTCTTACTTATGTACTTTTGATTTTAACTTTCAAGCTCAAAAAAAAAAAGTATCTAGTGACATCATGCTCTTGAAAAGTTAAGTGTTGCTTTTCACATTCTCATAGAAGATTGGTTTTAGTTTACTATAGAGTACTCAATTCAATATTCCCCAGATGAGTAAGTTTAATCTTCCTTGAACAAATGTAATTGATTCTCTTCAGCGGTTGTTTCTTTTCTTTACTCTTTTCAAAATTTTCTACTTTTTTTATTTTATGTAATCCCTTATTCCAGATATAATGTAAAAAAAAAAAAACAACAAGTAGTTGTTGTTGTTCAAGTGTGTATTTAAGTGAAAAAGTTATCAAGCAGTTTCATCAAGTTTTTATCAAAAAGGTTCCAAAGAGATTTTTATTTAAATAAGTTTCAATGCAAGCCTCTATCTTAGCAATTTGGTGCAGCTGATACATTAGTTTATTTTTAAATATCTAATAAATCATTGAAGTTCTTCCATAATGCTATGATAATAAGTTTCTTCTTATTCTGCTTAAACTGTCATAAACTTTTTTTAAACTTCATGAAGTGTAGTGATTCAACTGCTGAATACAACATGGCTTGCAATAAATTAAACCATTAGTACAACTTGTGTTGAATTGTTAAAGTTTTAAAATCAATTTGAAACTGAACTTTAAATATCTTCCCAATTCATGACCAACCATAAGTCTAACAATAGAACCCTATTATTTAATAAACAGTTTTTACCGTATCTGGCTGTTTTTTTAATGATTAACAATTTAATTATGACTCTTTCAATTCTCTCGTTTCTTTTTGTTTTTTATAAAACAGGTAAATTATGATTAATGAATTTGCAAATTAATAAACACAATAATTCTCTTGTAAATCAAAAATACAATTCAATTTTATATTTTTATTCTTTCTTACCAAATAAACACATTTGACATATTTTCATAAGCTTGCTGATATTGCATGAGTTTATTAAAATTAACAAATCTAATGAAAATTAGAATATATATTACTTTTATCTTATTTCATTTCTTATATTTACTCACTTCTGCATATTATTTTACTTAAATTCTTTTTATTTTTGATAAAGAAAATATTCGTTTATCTTGAATACTCAATTTATTTAACTGTTGGCTTATTATACGTGATAAAATAATGAACCTGCACATACACAGAAACATGTAATCGATTGATTAGATTTAATTACCAATCAGAGTGCCACTTAAGTTATTTGTTCGATCACTTTATATTGTAAAAAAGTTAAGCGATCACTCTGCCTTTGCATGCATTTAAGATTATTTCCTATCATCAACTGCCCTGGAGAGCAGTTGATTCTATATGATGTTCTTGTTTAAACAATGAAATCACTATTGATAGAACATTAGCTAGACTCCAATACAGTTAATGATAGGAATTATTTTTGAAAACTATATATCCTTCAGAATAATTGTTTTTTATATTATGCAATGATTGAACAAATAAGTTATCCAGTGCTCAGATTGATGTTACTTCTAATCAATTGAATTTATATATTTTATAGTTCTATTACTTAATTTATTTGTGTGTGTGTGTATATATATATATATATGTCTGTATGTGTGTGTATTATGTGGAAGATATATTTGAGAGCATTTGAAAAATTTTAATTTGTATAGAAAAGTATAGAAATGTGAAAAAGAAATACTTATTATATCTAAATTTCAATTCAATATAATGTTAATGTAATTAAATAAATAGGGGGATTTGGACTTAGGTTTTTTCAGTCTATATTCATCCTTTACTCCATCTCAAACAACCAATACACATGACCACATACATGCAAAAAAGATAGATGATTTCCAATATATGTATTTCATGCAGAACCGACACTCATCAGTTAGGCCAGATCATAAACTCCCACACATATATACAACCAGTGCTTTGCTTATATTAATATAATTATACATATGCAATTTTTTTTTGCATGTGTTGTGAAGCTGTAATTATACTATAATGTTTAATATGCCTGCTTAGAGCTTTCGAGATTTAGTATTCTAATCTCATACTCATAGCTCAAATGAAGACTGTTGTGATTTATTGTACACATATGCAAATGAGCTTGAATTTTTAATTAGTCCATTGTTTTGAGAGAGCAAAGTATGCCTCTCTTCTATTAATGGCACTGAAATCATTTGCTATGTAAAAAGCTTATTTGACCTTTCTTTTGGCATCACTCTTCTCTGTGCAAATTATTTGGGCAGAACTGGGTACGAACACATGACCTGTAGCTGCTTGGTAATCCCAGAAGATTGATGTTTCTTCATTTTTATTTTTAACCCTGTTGTATGCATACCTGTGTTGGTAAATTCTTGTGTTGATGTTAGCCCGAGTCTCACCGTAGTAAGATGCCTGGCAGCCTAATTGAGGGCATGCTATTTTATAGACCACATGAGGGCTTGACCTTTGTCTATTTTATCTTTGGAATTTAGTGTGAACGACTAATAAATAATTCCAAAGATAAAAATAGAGAAAGATCAAGCCCCTCATGTGGTCTATAAAATAGCATGCCCTCAATTAGGCTGCCAGGCATCTTTCTACAGTGAGATTAACTGACTAATAAATAATTCCAAAGATAAAATAGACAAAGATCAAGCCCCTCATGTGATCTATAAAATACCTCATGTGATCTATAAAATAGCATACCCTCAATTAGGCTGCCAGACATCTTACTATGGTGAGATTCGGGCTAACATCAACACAAGAATTTACCAACCCAGGTATGCATATAACAGAGTTAAAAATAAAAATTAAGGAACATCAATCTTCTAGGACCACTAAACAGCTACAGGCCATGTGTTGGAATCCAGTTCTGCCCAGATAATTTGCACAGAGAAAAGTGATGCCAAAAGAAAGGTCAAAGAAGCTTTTTACATAGCAAATTATCTCAGTGCCATTAATAGAAGAGAGGCATGCTTTGCTCTCTCCAAACAATGGAGTAACTAAAAATTCAAGCTCATTTGCATATGTGTACTATAAATCACAACAGTCTTCATTTGTAAAGCTATGAGTATGAGATTAGAATACTAAATCTCTAAAGCGCTAAGCAAGCATATTAAACATTATAATATAATTACAGCTTCACTAACACATGCGAAAAAAAATCGCATATGTATAATTACAATTTTTATTAGTGAAGAGAAAAACAATTTATTATATTAATATAGCAATTCCTTAAACTTTAATGGACAGGCTTCAATCTTTTCACTCTTCCAACTATTCAATCATCCATTTCATTGAAAAACAAATGATGGAACACTCAAAACCCTTGGTGGATTTGATATTGTAGTCATACTCATGTAGACATTATGATAATCTAACCTCATATTATTAGATCATTACATCCGTATTATGCACTATGAAATTAATAATAAAATAATAAATTAATATATTTAAGCATATGTTTTTATTGTATTGTTTATGTGACTATTAGAAAAAGTTAATATAGCCATAGTACAACAAGCATTATTAAAAGATATAAACTTTAATGCTAAATGTTATTAAGAAATTAAATACAAATTTTAAAAAATTAATCATTAAAGTTGTAGTTTTTTTTATTATAAAGACACTGAATATTTGGATGTTGATGTAAATGAGATGTTACTGACAACAGTAGGATATTTTATTGGTTGCTAAAATATTTCCTACATAGTTTGTAATTACAAATTTAATAATTAAACACCAAAAGAAAATTCATTAAAGTAATAAAAATAATATCAGTAGTAAAGCAGAGAGCAGGGGTGGTTGTTGTGTCTATGTTAATATTTTTAATTATAATTCCCTAATGCAGAGGCTATAAGTATATTTACATTTTTTTATCAACTCCAGCAGTTAGATGTACATGATATACCTGATCGTTAGTTTACATATGCAGTCATTAGCTTACATATATTGACTTTTTCATATTGTATATACCATAGGTTAACTTGTACATATATGTCTGTTGTTAACATTTGTTTAGTCTTATAAATATGCTACTTCAATTTTACATATGTGCCTATTGTTGAGCCCAGAATAAAGATTAGTATGGCAATCCATATTTATAATTTCCTATCTTCATCTATCAGAAATAGCATCTACTGGTTTGCCACAGAGTTTCTAAATCTTTTTTAACTTTTCTGACTCCCAGTCAACATTTTTTAACGCTTGCTTTTTTCACAATAAATTAATCTCCATGGTTCTTTATTATACCTGACTATAATTTTTAGCAAGAACTATTCTATGGCAGTAAATTACCTCTATATGTGAGGATGCCCATACTACAATGTAAAAGTGGATTGTAATGATTGACTAATTCTAGGCCTATTTATTATATTGGTTATCTTCTTTTCTGATGGTAAATATTTTGTTCACTATGCAAATGCACATTTGTTCCTGTGATTGATATATAGAATTTGTAGTCTTAGTTTAATCAATGACCCTCATTGTGAATTGAGAAGTATTTCAATGATGTCTATCAGACTGTATATATTTATATACTATTTAAGCTATCAATTCATTAAGGCTCTAAGTAATTTTTTTATATTCTTTATTTCTAGTTAAATTTATATTATGCATCTTAGTTATATAGAGGTTCATTAAAGTTTACCATACAGTTTTAAATATGAAATATTAGAATAATTTGCATCAAGAGAGTAAGAAGCAGTGATAAACTATTGTCTAATTATTTCAATCTGCTTTCAGACAAAGAACTGAAAATATAGTATGACATGACTCCTAAGTTATTGAGTTCTTCTTTTTAGTGAAATGGAAATGATGGAAAAGTAATTAAAATATATAATAATGTCATATTTGTAAAAAATATATAGTAGTTTATTTTACTGAAAAAATGTCAGAAATTAAAACAGAAATTTACTGTAAGCTTTTATACTATTTTTATTGCAGAACAAATGTCAAGCTAAGCAAAGTATTTTAATCAGTTATGTAAATTATCATATGACGAAGTTAAAATGAGGTAGATATTCAAAATCTAAATAATTGGAGTTCTACTGAAATTATATGTATGTGCATGTGTAGTCTTATGTGTATTGATTTTAAATATGACTATTTTTTTAATTGATAGGTCGTTGTACAATTTGCTAATATGTCAAATTTTATTTGTGACCATCAACATTTCTGCCATCCAAACTGTTACAAGCGACAGATGCGCTCATGCGCCCGCATTATGAAGGCGGTGCGTCAGATCTATGGAGAAGAATCAACGTACAATAAGCCAGATGATAAAAAAGATGAACCAGCACATGATAAAGATGATCATTTTAAAAGAGATAAAAAAGAAAAAATATCCCGTAAGGTTAGAAATTTTTAAAGTATATTTTTTGTTTATTGTGTTTATATGTATAAAAGATGATATCATATATTAGTGGTAGTTTCAATGCATGAAATGTAATTAATTAAAAAACGTAGTCTCTACAAATATGATTTAATACAGAGTAGAACTTTTATGTATCTCAAGAAAATTAAGAAGCAATTAAAGATTGTTTTAATTCTTAAGAATGGTTGTCTTTAAACAGTATGTAATCAAATTCACTCATTCTAATTATAATTTATATATATATAACATAGAATAGTTTTTTAAAAAAATATTTATGTTTAAAATAAAAAATAAATTGACATTAAATTATAAAATTTCAAATGAAAATAAAGCAAATTGTTCCTAGTATTGCGAAATGTCTTTTTGTTCTTTTAATTATAACTTTCTCCCAAGTCTCCATTCGTCTGTCATTTGTTTGTCAGTGTTATTTTTTTGTCCTTGTATCCCTGACTTTTCCTCTCAATCCCTTTTCCTATAATTTTTTAATAATGATTAGGTTTCCATGCAGCCGTCGTCACCCACTCGACGTCGAGAAAGTACAATTATTCGCAACCCTGAGAAGGATAAGACAGATTCACTGACCCGTAATAGATCCACTAGTGGTGGATTTAAGGAAGCAGCTGCTGCTCCAGAGCCCAAAGTAACTACTAAAGAAGTAAAAAAAGAATCGAAAGAAAAAGAAAACCCAATGCTTAAATACTTAAAAACTCAGGTAACTATTTTTTTTTATCATGTCAGTTATTGTATTAAGTATCACAATAATATTAAGTACTTATTTTTTGCCCACCTGTCTTAAGTTATTATTAAATTATAAGAACCAATAAATAGGATATGCTAATATTAAAACCTTATATATGTATATATAAAGGTAAATCCTTTTATCAAGATCAATAGTGGATGTTGCTACTCTTAACACTGATATTTATTTTTTAAAATTTTGTTTGTGTTTTTTATTTTATGATTATATGTTGATATTCTTCTAATAATCTAAATTATCTTGGAGTTTTTATTCTCTAGTTAAGGACAAGTATAAAGATATTTTATTATCACATAATCACCATCTCTTATGCTAGCACATAACTGTTATTAAACATGCAAAACTCTCCATACATTCATTGATTACTCTGGTTGGCACAGGGTGGCACTACTGTATGGAAAGTTTTGCGTATTTGATATTTTATTTACTGACCATCAGTAAGTAATTGGATGAATTATCTAAAACAACTGAAGTGTCAGTAAAAAAAGGTCACATGCACCTATAATTGAACTCTAGATTATATAATCTTGGTAGGTGAATGCACTAAACTTTATCCTTGAGGATTTTACTCATTTAATTGATAATATAATCTCTTTCTGTTTACTGAGAAGTAATTATTTTTATTATGTATTTGAAATTAAAATATTATAAATTTTATTATTATTGAAACAATTTGACTATTTTCAAATAATTATTTTTAATGAGTAATTTTTAAAATACCTTACAAGCTTATAAACCAGAATTCAAAAACATGAAACTACATCAAATATCACGCTTTTAATTATAAATAATAATTATAATTTTAGCTTTGATAAAAAAAAGTTGTATACAATATTATTCATCTTGTTTATTGTTATAGTCCTCCCTTCTCTCAGAAATAGACTATTCCAAATGCCTCCTTATCTGATCGGATTAAGCATTGTTTGCCACAGGCCAATAGGCTGATGTATAGATAAAAGCATAGCCAATGATTATTACAGGCCAATGAGCAACGATGCTTGCTGAATCCAAAGGTTTTCAATAAGGTCAGGGATCTGGGTATAAATAGTCAGCCTTTTGAGAGGATCAGGGAAGAGCATGTCTAACCTGAACAGACTTTTTGCGTTCTCCCATGGAAACTTTGCTAACCTAAACAGCAGCAAGTATTCCCATTGATAGCACTATGCTATTTAGATCTACACAGCTAGGCAAGTCCCACGGAGACCGGACGCTGCTAAGATCACTCTCGGCTCGAGGCAAGCTGTCTTGTACAGCTGGCAGAGTCATAGACCCTACACGTGAGGCAAGCCATCAGGTGTGGCTGGAAGCGGCAGGCAGAACACAAAGTTAGGTTAAACTCCGAGATTCAACTTGTAATTTGTATATATTGTATTGTATATATTTGTACATAATAAATATATTAATTGTAATACTTGTTTCAGTATTATTTTACATTATTTACTGTTGGTTGGGTCTGTAATCCAGACCAAACACAACAGATTTGGCGCAGTTTGACAAAAGATTTTTTTTCCCCACGGCTGGAAAAAGAAAAAAACGTAAATACGCGAGTGCGCAATTATATAGACACTCGTAAGTTACGAAGCTGTGATTACTAAATCACACTTAAATATAGTCCAAGTAAAATACGTTAATACCGTATTTATTAAACAGTGATTTTTAAAATCACTTATTTCTGGCAAAATAAGTAAAATACACAAATAGTATTTACTAAACAGCCATTGTCAAAATCACTTATTTCTGGGAGGAAACATAAAGTGATCACAAACACGATTGGTGCTTCATAAACCAATCAAAATTGGCCTTGCTAAAAAAGACAGAAGCTTGCCCTAGCGGAGTAAAAAATCTGTATAACATAATCGTATCAAGTAGTTACTCGGAAATATACGGAAAAAATATTTTTCTCACGTGATAACAGAGAAAAATAAAATAAAAAAAATGGCTAATATAATTAGCTCGATGGAAGCTTTTGACCAAGAGCGCCTAATTTTTTATATGCAGGTCAATCAGATCAAAAAGTCTGAAATAAAATTAGCGACGCTGATAACTATAATCAGGTAGCAAACATATAATATTTCAAAATCGCAAATTGGGTTAGAAACACTGGATGACTTGAATTTTGAGAAAGCGTTGGCGATTCTCACAGAATATTTTTCCCCCAAACCACTGACAATAATGCAGAGATATTATTTCAATCTCTGTGCGCAGGCGGAGGGAGAAAAAGCTAGAGAATTCGCCACGCGAATCCGAACATTACACTCACGTGCGAGTTTAAAGAGTTCTTAAATGAAGCACTATGCGATCGTTTCATTTGTGGCATGAATGATCATAATTTAAGACTGAAACTATTAATGACACCGGATATAGACTTTGAAAAGGCTGTAGCTCAAGCCACGCTGGCAGAATCTATAGCATGTCAAGCAAAGCCATTACAAAAAATAAGTTATACTGTTCAAAAAGTTGAACAGAAGGCTAAGTCTGACAAACACTCAGTTAGCTCAACTACAACAACGAGTGCAAAGCGTTGTTATAGATGCGATGAACCGATCCACATGCAAACAGAATGTCCACATCTCCATACTGTGTGCTCATTTTGCAAGCGTGTTGGTCATATAAGAGTGGCAGGTCTAAACTTAAAAAGACAAACAGCCAATATGAGAATGGAAAAAACCATTCCAAAAAACAACAAAGGTAACTATAAGAAAAATAAACAAGTTGCCGTATAAATCACATTAAGGACAGTCAGTCTGGATTTATACAAAGTATTATGATTAATGATACGCCAGTCAGAATGGAACGAGACACAGGGTCAGTAGTGTCTATTGTTTCAAAAAAGACTTGGGCTGTCATTAATAAAAATAGTAAATATAATCTGCATCCTAGCACTAGGACTATAACAGATTATCAGGGTAAAAAATAAAACTCTTGGGTCAGACAAGAGTTAAATTACCCTGCCTAACAAAACTAGACACCTACCACTGGTAGTGGCAACAGGTGATCATAGCAACTTGTTAGGCCATCACTGGTTCAGTCACTTAGGCTTTGCAGTGTCAAAGGTGAACCAGATCACAACATTAGCTAAATTAAAGGCTAATTACCCTAGTCAAAAAAGATCTAGGTCAGTATCTAGGACCACCAATTCAGTTATCACTGAATAAAGAGATAAACCAGAAGTCAACAAAAAGCTGATAAAAATGAATATGGGAAATTGGAACACCAGGATTGCCAGAACACCACTAGCTTTGCAGACTAAAGTGCTATGCAGAATGTATAGAGGACCCACTAAATGGATTCCAGCAGTCATGATCCAATAGAAAGGACTCCACACCCCTATAGTCAAAACAGCAGATGGATGTCAACACCATCGCCATCGAAAGCAACTTAGACTATATTATACTGATGCAACCACAAAGAATGAAGCTACAGGGACATGCAATACAAACAAGGACAACCAACAAACCGAAGATGGCAGCAAACCAGAACCAGCACGAAGCGCGTTAGTCATCCTCCAGCACACCTGCATGACTGTTCTCTAGGCTAAATTTTAGCCAGGGGGAGGGATGTTATAGTCTTCCCTTCTCTCAGAAGTAGACTATTCCAGATGCCTCCTTATCTGATCGGATTAAGCATTGTTTGCCACAGGCCAATAGGCTGATGTATAGATAAAAGCATAGCCAATGATTATTACAGACCAATGAGCAATGACGCTTGCTGAATCCAAGGGTTTTCAGTAAGGTCAGGGATCTGGGTATAAATAGTCAGCCTTTTGAGAGGATCAGGGAAGAGTGTGTCTAACCTGAACAGACTCTTTGTGTTCTCCCAGGGAAACTCTGCTAACCTAAACAGCAGCTAAGTATTCCCATTGGTAGCACTATGCTATTTAGATCTACGCAGCTAGGCAAGTCCCACAGAGACCGGATGCTGGTAAGATCACTCTCGGCTTGAGGCAAGCTGTCTTGTACAACTGGAAGAGTCATAGACCCTACCCATGAGGCAAGCCATAAGGTGTGGCTGGAAGCGGCAGGCAGAACACAAAGAGTTATGTTAAACTCCAAGATTCAACTTGTAATTTGTATATATTGTATTGTATATATTTGTACATAATAAATATATTGTAATACTTGTTTCAGTATTATTTTACATTATTTACTGTTGGTTGGGTCTGTAATCCAGACCAAACACAACATTTATAGTAGTAACATTTATAGTTAAGTTTTTTATTGATACTGTATTAGATTATCCAAGCAATAGGATACTATGACTGTGTGATAATAATTTGGTAGTTTGCTTTTGTTTGACACTTTTTTATTACTTTGATTAATATCTATATTTCAAAGTAGGCCTTTTTTTTTTCAGGACATTCACTACATATTTAAATGCTTTGAAAGATTTTTTTTTTTAAATGCTAACTTGAAATCTGTTATTAACAAATACAGTAAAAGCTTAATTCATCATATATACATATTTTACTTTTGTCCAATTAAAACTTGCTTTCTTAGTCTTGAAATTAGCATATTTTTTTGTAAATTTCTATTTTTTTTTTTTTGCAGTGTCAGCAAATCAGTCTTGATATTATTTTTCTGTATAAATAGTTTTTTTATTTTTTATTTCAAGCATTTTTATAATTTTATTTTTAAAAAATAATATAATTTTTGTAACTTGGAGAGAACTGTTTTTATTATTTTTTTTATATTAGAAACAGTTCAATTCACTGCCAATAGTCTTCTTTTTGTTACTTGATCTTTAAAATGAAAAAGTTTTTTTTTTTTTGTCTATTTGCAACTTTTGCCTTTCTTTTATATTCTCAGAAATAAATATTAATTTAATTTTTTTATGAATAAATTAAAACTTAGGAATAAAATTAAAACAATAAATTACTTTATATAATAAATTAATAATTAAATATAATTACTCTGATGTTAAAATTATATATACTGCACTTTATATATTTTGCAAATAATAAGTAGTATTTAAAGCAAACAATTAAGTTATAATTTATACATAATATTATGTTTATGCATGAATCTATATATAAACACAAATGCATGTAAATACATTTTATACTATATTTATTAATGAAACATTAAAACAAATATACATTTGTGTATTTACATTATATTTACAATGGTTTCATTCCACCTGCTATGATTGGCGAGGTATAATTCCTAGTTATAAGGTGAAGTACAGAAGAAGGAAGTGTGCGTGCCCTTATAGTTTTCCAATTTGTCTCGTGTCAGCATTTGGTTCTAACAGTTTCCAGTCCTGAATATGGACTTGCTTTGCTCTGTCAATCATTTAGCCTAACTGCTATTGTCTGGAGAACTTAGATTCTGTTTTTCAGCTCTGTTATAGTAATTCTCTTAGAATGTGTATAGAGAGTATGTATTCTGCCTTTCGGCTTTGTGTAGTAGTTCTCTGACTCTATCTTGCTTGACTATTTATTGCCAGATGCCCATCTCTAAAGAGAAAATTCAGATTCAGTGAGCATCATTATCTATAATTATGCAATATCTCTTTGTATATACATTGGTTAGAGGTGATGAATGCTCAGCTCAATCTAGATAAGATAGGATCTGGGCTAGTCCATTATTTAAAGGCAAGGTGAGATGTGACACATAATATTTACTTGATTAATCATTAAATTATATTTTATCTATAAGTTTTAATAGGCTTTTATTCTATCATTTTTATGTATCTGTTGTTTATTTTCACACCTTCCAAGAAAAACCATGAATTGAAAATTCCTGGTATATATAAATATGAATAAAGCTGTAGTTATACATAAATAAACTTTTTTGCATACTCTTATCATTTAGAAGTACTTTTGCTGCATAACACTTATTTTTATGTCTTTCAATATCACAGTAGACTTAAACTGGTAAAAAGAATCTGAGAATTTTTCAGATTCATCTAATTAAATGCAAATATGTTTTGACTTCTGATACTTTATTCATTCAACTGATTTAAATTAAACTATATTTTAAAATTTTATCGACATTATTTTTGCATTTAGCTAATTTTATTTAATCATCTGCAACATTTCTTCTATAAACCACGAATAGAAATCATTTTTCAAAATTTTTTGAAATTATTCACTTCTCTTTATTTTTTTATTACTAATATCACACTGTTATTATTTCTTTCATTATAACATAAACAGTTCATAGTTATTAAAATACTACTATGATTGTAATTGTTTTTATGAATAATTTCTTCTCTATTTGTTTATGTGATAACTGTAATTGATTCATGTTTCTTACATTGAACTACTCCATTATAGTTTTTTTTTTTTCAAAAAAGCAAAAAGATTTAATTTCTCGTTCTGATAATGAATTTAATTCTCAACAATTTTTTTATTGATAGTTTAAAAATATATATTTTCTTACACAAGAATAAAAATATTTTTAAACTAAGATTTTATTCATTTATTGTATTTAGGTTTCATATTCATTCATATGTATTGTATAATCAAGACAAGAACAAACTCTCCATTCTAGTGCTATCTAATTTAAGATTGAGTAATTATTGTTATCAGTGTATGTAAAATTCCTATCTTTAATATTTAGATCCTATCTTTAGAGTAATTTTTGGCTTTTGTCTTTATTAAGAAAACTTGCTATTGAAAGTTTAGATAAAATTGAGTCAAAGGAGTTTGTTGGGTGCATGTTTGCATTTCTTCCAACTTTGAATCCTGGGCTCATTGATAAAGGCAAAAGACAAAAGTCACTCTGAGATTTAAATACTTTGGATAGGGATTTTATACATAACTGGTAATCATTGATTATATTAACCTACACTAGATGGCATAAGAGTG
Source organism: Epiperipatus broadwayi (assembly GCA_028023455.1). NCBI lineage: Eukaryota > Metazoa > Onychophora > Udeonychophora > Euonychophora > Peripatidae > Epiperipatus > Epiperipatus broadwayi. The sequence continues at coordinate 1,665,728 of JAQFVV010012393.1, read as the reverse complement.
GAGAATTGCTCTTGTCATATATTATTTAGTGGAATTTTATGATTTATTGCTGTTTCATAGTTAGTAATTTATATTTTTCATTTTTGCTAAAATAAATTTTGAAGATAAATAAAGACTTAAATTAAAATTCAACCATGTTTTCCTTTCAGCAGTGCTTAGTATTAAAAGTCTCATGTAAACCTGTATCTAAATGATAGTTTATCTTACATAGTACTGAAAAGTAAAATTACTCTTGCTAAAGCCAATAATGTAAAATAATTATAGATAATCAAAAATATAATATTTTAAAACAAGTTGTTAATTCTTGATATAAAACTTTCTTGAAGAAGTCAAATTAATCACCATCAGATAAGATGGCAAGTAGTATTTTGTTGGCAAATTGCATTTATCATAAATGTACATTTAAGTTATAAAGGCAGATGTGGGTGTTGAACATTATTTTTTTGTGATTGTTAAAATTCATATTTTTTCAGAAACACTTTAAAGGTACATGATATCAATTGCTTTAAATGATAGGATATGGTTGAGTATAGAATAAAATGAAGAGCTACAACATAGTAAGATAATAGTCTTTTGGGAAAAAAGATTTTCTGAAAAAAATGCAAGTTGTCAAATACATAAGTTTTACATAAAATGATTAAGTCAAATGGGAATCTGCAAAGAATTTCTTCAAATACCATTTGTGTGTTAATATGTTAATTTATTCTAGCATTTTTTCTTTAATTTTATTCCCTCTAGTAATTCTAAACATTACTGGCATTCTTAAAAGTTTTTTAGAGTCTGACTTATTTTTTATTTAATTAATGATGGCACATTCAAGATTTGGTTGGTCATGTAATAAATTAAAAATCAAAATTGGCAACAAATTCTAGGTTGACATTCCAAAAATGTTTCCTTCTTTTTCTTTTCAAACCTAACTAAGCTTTATAAAAAGATATAAATTTCACCACTCCTTTTTTAAAACTTATTTACTGTATTAGGAATTAATTTTTGTTTATGCAAGAACCATATACTATTATATGATTACTTATTCTAATTTTAATCAAGATATAATTATATTTCAGAAATTTCAAACACAACAGTTAAAAACAAAATATATAAATCGAAAGCATATCAAAATGAAAAATAACATATATACTACACAATTTTTCAAAATATAATTATTATTTTTTTGGTTTCAAATAAAAATAAATATTAATGTATAAAAATAAATGTTTTATAGTATATTATTGACTTTGGAAATTAGATATTGATAAAATAACTAAAGAATATATAATTATAAATTATATAATCAGAACAATTAAAATTTGTTCAAACAATAATCTATTGCAAAAGGAAATTGAAACAATAAAAAAAATAGGCAGTTGTTAATAATTGAATTATTGATGTAATAGAAAAGCTTACAAACATTAATAAAATTAATAATGCTAATAATAAGTTGTCAACAAAACAATTCATATAAGTTTTATGGTAATAAAAAGTATTGTAATAAATTAAGAAAAATAATAAGATTTATAAAAAAAATCCAGACTTGATATTAAAATAAAGTTAATATACAAATAATAATATGGGGGGGGGGGGGTTGCTTAATTATAATAATGAAATAAATATAATTTTAAATATATATGAAATTATTTGTTGATCATAAAAGTGATTACAGGAAAACTAATTACATTAGCATAATAAATTAAAAATAAGACATAGGCAATATATATGAAAATAATGCTATTACATATTTGCAGTCTGAAAATATTAAACATGATAATTATAAGATTAGAAGGATTGAGAATGCAAAAAATACATTTATAATGAAAGAATGATTCCAGAAATTATTGATAAACATAGATCTACTCTTGATAAAAAATATATTTAGTTTGGAATGTTTTCATTATTGAATAGAATTTAATGGATTTCAGTTTAATTTAAATATTATTTTACCAGGTTAAGAAGTAATAGTTTTTCTGTATACTCTTAATAAGTTATATCATTACTTTTACAATTAATTTTATAAACTATACCTGTTTATTCTTTATTTCATCTTTTATTTTAGAATTAAATATTAATGTTTTTATTTTTGGTTTTTGTTGTGGCCAGAAAATAGATTGCCAAAAATTATTAAACTTTTACATTATATTAAAAATTCATATAGAAGTAATGTCTATAAAACTAACTATATTAAAAGTAATAAAGAAAAAGTATGAATATATACTGAACATTTATGTAATTAATTAATATTTAATCATTTAAACATACATTGAAAATTATATAATGCATGTGGATGTGCATATAGTTTTATATAATATTCTGTATATGTATATATAGGATATGTGCATGCATTTCTGTGGATTATAATTAGTCTATTTCATTTATAAATAGATGTTTATGCATATCACACTTATCCATTTGCATATGTGATTGTAAAGAAATATATATATATACACACACTTATATTAATGATATTTTATAGTGTAAATTATAAATTTAAAAAAATATTACTTTTAGCTCATCAGTATAGTTATAAATGTGTAATAATATTATTATTTTCATTGCTTTATAATACAGTATATATAATAATTATATGAGAAGAGAGGGAAGGTAGGAATTTGCATTAAAAAAACAAAACATCTAGTTATAACTATATATGACAGTTTTTAAACATTAACATTAATACCACTGAGGAATGCAATGAAACATATCTGAAAAAGGTTGTTTTGTCTTAAAAAATACAATATTTGTTATACTTTAACCTTTTTCATGCAAAACATAACATAATGGACTATTCGTTTCCTGGTTTCTCAGTACATCATTAGTCTCTTGACGGTCTAAGATAAGAACTTTAGTATAATTTTTAAATAATTTTTTGATTTAGCATATTCCATCTTCCTTCTTTTTATGTATTAAACATTAATCATAACTCATTTCATAAATCAATACTGCTGCCAGGTTACATACAATTATTAAAATTATCTTTAATCTCCATGTAGTTCAGTGGAATCTTATCATTTGGATATTTCCAAAATAATCACTTTAAGCTTTCTAAATGAAAATGACGCACAATGTTGTCATTCACAAGTGGCAAATATACTCTCTACACAATAATCTTTTTAACACATTACTTTTAATTAAACATTATGAGTACATTTAAATAAAAACGATATTTTCTTGATAATTAACAACATAAAGTTAATGTAATTGCACTTCAGAAGAGTCAATATTTCTATTATAATTGCATCTTCTTAAATACTAGCTTTTACATTATTTTTTGATTAAATGTATATTAATCACACTATGTTTATTTTTATTTCATATCTTCTAACATAGCAAACAATATTGAAAATAACTCAGATAATATAGTTATCACCATTTGGAATAAAATAATTTTTATGCATGCTTAATTTAAAAATCTTCCAATATAAATTAGTCTTATTTTTCTTTTTCAGATGTGTTTGTATAAAAAAAATCTTCCAATATAAATTAGCCTTATTCTTCTTTTTCAGATGTGTTTATTTGTATAAAAAAATATCAAATGTTATTGCAACTTTTGGAATATACAACTAAGAATAAAAATAGTCAATAAAAAAAAAAAAAGAGTCATATATCACATGTCCCCACTTCTTTTTTAAGCTTGTAAAATATAAACAAAGAGCTTTGCTAATTGCTCAAAAAGCTTTGTGTTAAATGCTTAGCAAGAGAAAGCATTTAAAATATCTCTATCTGAAAACCACACTCGATCCCCTGACCAATGGTTTTATGCTTTTGGCATTTCTCAGAGAGGCACTAGGGTAGTTTCAGACATTAGATCTAAAAATACCAACCCAAAGCCAGCATTTATCTAAGAGTTAATTAAACATTGATTAGAAAATCTGAAATTTTCAGACACTTAAATGTCTTCAAACCCAGCTATCTAACTCAAATAGCTATATGGGGCTGAAAGATCTTCAGCCAAACCATATATTAGAAGTCTTAGCAATATAACATCACTTAAGATTTAAAGCAAAGACTATATAAATAGCCAATAAAAATAAAAAATAGAGTCATATATCACATGACTCCATTTCTTTTTAAGCTTGTAAAATATAAACAAAGAGCTTTGCTAATTGCTCAACAAGCTTTGTGATAAAGCAAGAGAAAGCATTTAAAATATCTCTAACTGAAAACTATACTAAATCCCCTGACCAATGGTTTCATGCTTTAAGCATCCTCAGAGAGAATAAAACAAATTTTCAACTTTTAGAATGAATAGTTTTAAACAATATGCACGTATTTTACCATATTGAGCACAGAAAAACTTTTCATTCAGTTTAATCATTTATTTGGATCACATTTATCATAGCCAACATAAATGAAATCTCATTTTTTTAGGAATTCATGTTCCGATTCTTTAGAACTACCCATTACCAAGATGGAAGAAAAAATTGTGATTGGAATTGTGTATTTTGAAATGAATATTAATAAATCCCTTTATTAAATCTATCATAGTATGTGATGTGATGCACTGTGACATCTCCTTATACGGAGTCAGGAATCTCTCAGCAACTATGCTCAGAGAAACCGGTTAGCCACTTTACCTTCCCTTTCCATTCCCTACCCTAAATTTTCCCATAATCTGCTCCATTCCATTTCCAAAACATAATCTTTGTCAATTCCATGGCCTTCATACCTAAATCCCCCTTATCTTTTCCCAAACTCAGCATAAAAACCAATAACCCACTTTCTGTATAATCACTTTGTTCATATTTATTCTTACATAATTTCATTATTTGTATCTAACTCTTCATACAATAGTGCCACCAAGCGCAAGCTCCAATAATCAATGGATACAAGAAAGTTTGTGCATAAAATCCCTATCTAGTGCTTACTAATCCTATATCTCCAGATTTTCTAGCTTGTGGCTTTCATCAGTGAGGAGCCTTGGATTTGAGAGCACTGCATCTAGATCTTAGGATCTAATGTAATCCTGTAGCAGCTACCTTTTATCTATTTAATTAACTACAAAGCTAGGAGCCAATATGTAAACACAATGCTTTCAATCCAATCTCATTTGCTCATTCCATTGATTACTGGGGCTTGCACTTGGTGGAACTAGTGTATGGAGAATTTGATACTATTATTAACAGCCTGTGCAAGCATATGAAATGGTAATCACATGATGCTTTGAGGGTTTTATAAATTTATCATTGTTAGAATATATTAAATCTATTATAATAACTGCTAAATGGTAATTTTTTGAGGATATTGAAACTAATTCATTCCTTATTGGATTAAAGCCAGCAATGCTTTTTGTAATCGGTATTTATCTTCCAAGGTATCTGACAGTTTATAAAATCTTTTGATGATGTTACAGAAGGATGGTTGAGAAATATGAAAATACAATTTTATAAAACCTAGCCATCAGCCAGATCCCTTCCATACTTCCTTAGCAATCCTTCCAAAAAAAAACTATCATTGTTTTAGAAGACTACCATTATTCTAAGCACAGGATCAGTAAAAGAAACAAACAAACTTCATTAAAAATAAGTACAATTATTTCTTTTATAATGATCCTCTAATTTAAACCTAATAAAACTAATAGATATTAATGTATTTGAATTTGCCATTCACTGTCTTTACCCAAAATAGGCCTAAGAGTAGATATGTACTTTTTATGGTTTTTAATAAAATTAAGACCTAAAGTTAAAGCATGGTTGGCAAAACTGTCAATATTATTTATATAAAAACTATTTCAAAAAATTTAACATGAAAATAAAAATAAATAAGTCCAAAAAAATTATTACCCAATATTATTATTGTGTCATTTTTACATATAGATATGAATATGTTTACTTTTAACTACTCTCATTGAAAAAAGATTTTTTCAAAATAAACTAAAGAGTGGTGCCATCTTTATTGATGTAACCTCAGCTACAATTCTGTTAGGTAAAATGTTTTTTTTCTAAAAGTTTTTAAAATTCTTAAATGCAGGAAAATTAATAATCCACTTGACAAAATACTCTATGGTAGTTTCGAATGTCTTTAAATAATAATCATAACAAATTCAAAATTTTACAGAATGGCTTTTTTCAGAGTGAAGTTTTCTTTTTTACTTTATTTAATATATTTATCACTGATTTTCCTGAAACAGAATAAAGATAAATGTAATCACAAACTGAGAGTCTATAGAGACTCCACAAATATAATTATGCACTCACTGCATCAACATTCATCTGTCTATGGCAGATTAATCCTCTAGCTAAAAATAATAACTAGATAATTAATTTATTGACCTTTATTAGAAATAACTGAATTGGCTGTGAATTTTATATCTAAAAGAAAAATCTTAAACTGAAAAATTTCAATGTTCAATTGGCCAAATTCACATTCCAGATCAAAGCATATCAGGAAAATGTGCTTACTATATCTCCATAAATCCCCTTCAGAAATACAATGATGGGAATTTATTTAAGTTGATGACATTGACATGATATCATAAAAAAAGATTCTTACTAGAAGTAGAAAATTTCTTAATAAGGATATGAAAAGATTTTGAAAAAAATTTTTTTTTTCAAAGACTAGAATTTTGTCTCTAATAACATAAAATCAATATTTTAATTCTTGAGCTAAACAACTGGGAAACGTTTTATAAATTGGATGTAATTTTCTGCAGCAATAGATTAAAACATTCATCTAACATGGAGTAAAGCCAAACTTATTTTCATTTATCAAAGTTATTTCTAAAATAATTGTTAGAAACAATCTGGCTGGTACTACTTGGGATACAATGCAATTACTCTAAGACCAAACTTTCTTAGTAATAGTATATTCTATTACTGAAAACAATGTCTTGAACAATGAAAACTTCTCATACTAAACTTCTGATTAAATAATGCCATTTATAAATATTATTATCAAACCTAATCTCTTGCAGTTATTTTCCATTTTTTAAAATATTTCTCCATTAGATATCAATAAATGAGATGCTTCACAGAAAATGTTTGAAAAATGATTTAATTAAATCAAATTTCCCACTAGTTTAAGAAATATTATGGTTTTACATCCTAAGACACCATCAATTTAAGATCTTTTTTCTTGATATTGAATAAAATATTCTCCAAACAATCAAAGAATTATAATATATAGACTTTTTTGGAATTTCTGCCAAAATTTTCTTCTTTTTTTTCAAATCGGCAGATTTAGACTCACTCTGTTTATGATTTATATTGATTATCAGCAAATATTTTATGATCTGCACAGCTAATGATTGTTCAACCTGTATTTATAATTGCAAAATCATTAAAAACACTAGAAAATTTATCTTCTGATTAAAATCTCTCAAAATTCTTTTAGGATATTTGTAGATATTTGTCTAAATAAATTAAATTCTTTAATGCTGTTTGATAATAAATTATTTAAACTGTAAGATTTTTTTTAATAGCCTGTGACATAATTCAATCTATCTTATCATTCATTCACTTTATTTTACCATTCATGTTTTACATCCTATTATAGCATTGCTATTTTATATTACCTTTCTACAATTTTTTAAATGTAAGTTCAAGTTTGAATTTTAAATATTTCAAATTAATATTTTATTTATTTATCATCATTATCATATTTTAAAATTTCTGTTTAATTATGTCATCTATTTTTACTTTAACTTTGTGTATTATGATGACCCAGCTTGCTAAAGGAACATTTCTGTCTTCTATTATCATATTTTACATATCCAATAATATATTTGTATTTTCAGATTTCTTATTTCTCTAGTTTCATTAAAATCTTACATAAGTACATTTTATAAAAAAATTGTTCAAAAGTAATGACTTTCATAACTGAATAATAATGATGATGATTGGTCTTTTAGAGTTTATGTATCAATGATTCAAGGGTAAAATTTATAAATTACTATTCTACTAATCTTATTCTTATGAGAAAATGTAAAATGTTAGTTTAATTTTTGAATATTATGTAGAATGGCCAATGAAAAAATTATAATCATGTTTATTTTTTTATGGTTCTGAATTATGCTAATGTTAGTTAGTGAGTGTCTCATTGTTTTTCCTGCATCTACAGATTCAAATTCTGTAATGAAGCTGAAAGTTTTTCAGATTATTGAAGAATTCTTCAACAGTTTATGATTTGTAGTTATCTTATTCAATTAGTCTTCCTGAGCATTAGATTATTTTTACTTGGAAAATAAAATGTACTTCAAATTAATATATTTCAGTCACATGACTATTAAAAAAAACCATTATTGATATTAATTTTTTATTTCTAGTAATGGGAGCAGGGGGTGGGGAGATATACCTTTATAAATATAGAGGTTTATTTTACTTTTTTTTAAATGCTATTATTTTAAATTTTTGTTTTTTTGATTGTCCATTTGGAAGATTCTATTAATATCTTAATTGATTTCTATTTAACAGAAAAATAAATTTTCACTCACTATTATTCTTTGTAAATGTTTATATTATGTTTGATTACCAGGATTCAGTTTGTCTGCACCTAATCTAGTATAATATATAGGTATATATTTGTTTGTATTGTCTATTCATGTTTAACTTGTGCTCATATTGGATTATTTCAGGTTCAGAATCTTTCTCATAGTCATTTCTCTCTACTGATTAAAGCTGCTGTTGTTATGACTGAAGAAAATTTTTGTGATATAATGCCTGCTGCTTGGGAACTAATGCTCGAAAGCGACCAACAGCTAGCTGCTTCTGCAGGTCAGCCATAACTACCATAAATATATTTTATAACAGTGATTACATTTTTGTTGTGTATATTTTCAAATTTAACAAAAGTACTGAATGCTTAAATTTGGTCCACAATACTTTTATAATATTGAAATATAAAAATCAAAAGAAAAAAAAATGCACTGAACATATATGGATTTAATAAGCCATTCCATCTTATATCCATTGGTTAATCAACTTTCAATAGATGGCAATAGTGGAGTGGAATAAATAGAGGTAACCTTGAAATGTCTACTTGGAATTAAAAAAGGATAATTTACAAAGTAGTTACACACCATTTCATATAGATTTCTAGCTATTTTTTTCTAGAGACTAAGCAAGGAAGAAATTTATCCATTTTCATCAATTAACATTTGATTATTGATTTTTCATTATTTCTCTAGAAAGATGGAAAAATGTTTGCACTGAAGAAGGCTGTTTAAAGGATTTTTAATTTTTTATATATATATAATAAAAAGAATTCATTAAATATAATAAAGAAAATCTTGATTTACCAGATCATATATGCACTAGTCATAGATAATAAAATAATGGTTCATTGAAGTATCTGGATTTCAACTTATTGACATACATTTTAATATTTTAAGTATTATTAAAATGAAATAGATTAATAGGTATTTTTGACTAATTTTTTCAAGATTTGAATTTAGTGAGGCGCAATTGCTAAGGCAATAATTGATTTTTTGATCAATAGGAGAAATCTGAATTGATTTTTGAATTGTCTTATGATGACTGATAATTAATTAAAATGATTATTATGCAATTATGCAAAGTTGATAGAAAGAAAAAGCATTTTATATTGGCAGTTAATAATTTTCTCACATATATATATACATTTGATTGCTAACAACTTTTTTTAAAAATAAATGTGTAGCTTGGTTTGTTATTGAAATGTGTTTGATAAATTATATTCATGTACGCAATATAAAGTAGAAATTATTCAGCTTTAATTTTTTTTATAAGAATACAAGTAAGATAATATTAATAGTAGTGGTAATGGAAGCAATAATACTAGTAGTAATAACAACAACTCATCTCACAATAAAAGTATTAAATCTTTATTGAAAAAAAAAGTTTAAGATTCTGACATAATGCAATTCATTAAAATTAAAATCATTCAAGACAACTCTTGTTTGTGTATGATATAAATATTATTATACAACAATTGTGAAATAGAATCAGAAATAGTTAAATTGAGCAAAATTCATTCAGTGAAAAGGCTTAAGGATAAATGTTAGTAATACTAATGTTTAACTGATCAGTGAATGAAGATTTATAACTGACTGTGATCTGTAAAATAGATCACAATCATTCAGTCTGGAAAACAGTTACCCTACTATTTAACAGACCTGATTAAGCAAGTGAAAATAATAATAATTAATAAAGTCACCTGACAAGTAAAGCAAATGATTTAAAGGAAATAAATAAGACTTAAAAAAATAGCTTGAAATACTTATAATAAACTTCATATTATATTTAAAGGAAATATTATTTTATGTTGAAAAAATTTTTTTTTTAATTAATGTAAATTTTAACTATTAATTAAATATATGATTACTACCAGAATACATTAACAAATATGGAAAGAATAATTTTGTAAAGGATTAGAAATAAAAGAATGGATTATGACATCTTTTTTAGTATTATTAAAAACAATAAAATTGAGGATTCAGATAATTTGTAATAGAAAAAGAAATTCATTAAACCAAGTATTTCACATTGAATTATCAATAAATGAAAATACATTTAAGAAAAACATCAAACTTGTATTGAAATGAATGACATACAAAAGTTTTCTTAGTCATATGTTGAAAAAGAAAGTTATGGTTAGTAGGAACATATAACTCCATACTAGACAGTTTCAAAAGTATTGAATAATGCACATTAGATTATAATGTTTACAAACTCACATTGTAAATAAAAGTGGCTGCTGATAGAAGTATTCAATAATTCTCTATGAAGCTAAAAAAAGCTAATTGATTACAAGTTCAGTGCATATGTAGTTGGTCATAGTCATAATAAATGTCATAACTATCTAATTCAGACTGAAGAAAACTAAGAAAGTGGTCATTCTTTCATTTTGAATAAAGGAAAGCTTATGAAAGATATTTGTAAATGTTGAAAAAGTTTTTGTTTTGTTTATTGGTAGATTATTTCTAAATGAATTTAGTATAAAATTTACATACATTTTTTGTTTCACAATAAACATTTTATTTTCTGATATTTAAAATAATAATCAACAAGTTTAACATAAAGAAACTTGCTTATAGATAACTTTGGGGAACTTTAGAGAAGTTATTGATTTCTAATGTATGTTTATTGCTTAATGCCATTTTTACATCTTTATTAAACACTTTTTACAATGCAGTCAAATAAAAATTTTATTTCTTGATATTTTTTTACAGTTTCAACTGACCAGCAGTCTTCATCAGAACTCCCTCCTGTTCTTCACAACCTATTGACATATTGTAAATGCATTTTTAGATCATTGTAAATTTCAAAGATGTAGGTGAATTGTTTGAATATAAAAAGCAAAATAATCTGCTATAAACTATTATACATATGTAATGATGTACTGGATAGATTTGAATTATGAATTTAAATTTATCCATATTTGTTATACTGAGTGATCTTATGTTTAACTTATATTATTTTAAAGCTGCTGTTTTAAATATCAGAAATACAATCTTAATGAAATTAAACAGAAATGAATCCTAATTATTTCCAAGCCAAAAATGTAATCAAGGAAATTGGTTTTTAGAATAAAGTTTAAATTATTTGCTTAAGGTAATCATTTAGATCTAATTCTTAAAATGATATAAACATTGAATAAAAACATTAATGAAGTAGTTATCTTTGCAAATGTAGAGGATGTTCTGAACTGCAGATGAATAAAGAAACAAAAATAATAATTTACCAGAGGAGTCTTGTTTGATCTGATGCAAAGGTCTGATAATGGTGGAACCTGAGGACAATCAACTGAATATAAATTGGGATGTTTATATATATTACATTTATCATTTTGTTTTTCGTCTTTTTTTTCTGTCTGGAATTAAAATAAGATTTGTTTACAAGCAGACATTAATGCTAATGCTAATATATTTATATATTTGTAATTCAAAACTTTTTTCACAAGACCATAAATAAATTATAGTTTACCAAATATGTAACACTAATAAACTGATTCACAGAACAACCAAGTCTGAAATTGTTATTATGATAATTCATAAGTCAAACTTCCAAAGGATCATTTAAATGAATTTGCAAATAATGCCACTTTCTTATATCATTGCCAATCTATTCGTTAGATAAAAAATGATTTTATTTGTCTGATTTCCACTTTATTAATAGTAATAAACCAAGTAGTGCTACTCATCTTAATTTATTTTATGGGAGTATCAATGATTGTTTTATCACTACATAAAAAAGTTGAAGTCAGATAAAAGTAATCATTTTTTATCAGAAAAATGGATTGGAATTGTTATAAGTGTATTTGACAGTTCATTTAAATGATTCTTTATCTGGTTTGTGAATTATCATGGTAATATTTTTGGATTTGGTTATTCTGTGAATAGGTTTTATCATGATACATTTATATATATTATATTATTTATTTTATATATAAATAAATAACTAATTAAATTAACATAGAAATGTATAATAATTTTGAATAACATGAATTTAATTTGCACCATATTACAGAAATTTATGTATAAAAATTAAATACCAAAAGCTAAACTCTTCAATATAATTTAACAGGTATATCAATTCAAAATCCAATTACGAGCCAAAATCAAATTAAAAAATTTCTCTATCAATGATTTCCCTATCAAAGTGCAAAACAATACAAAACAACCTATTAAGGTTTGAGCAGACTAAGATTGCTTTTTTTGAAAAGAATGAAAAGAAGATAAAAATTAAAGAATTTCTGTTAATAAAGATTTACAATTTTGACTCTTTTAATAATTGTAAAGTGAGTTGGAATTGTGGGAGGGTAATATAGCATAAGTTTGTGTTATTTTGCCCTCAAGAAGTTTGTCTTGGTTAATGATTTAATTTTGCATTGGTGTATTTGGTTTAAATTAGCTAATTTAGTGTATTTAATCAATAACTTATTTTGATTTTATAAAGTAATATAATTATCTTAATCGATTTATAAAAGTATTATCACCATTCATAATCAAATAAATATAATGAAATTAACACATTGGTTCACATTATAAATTATTGTCTTCTCAAAAACATTGAAAAACTTCACAGATTTGAGTAAGAGATATTGATTTTATTTGATCACTGATGATATGGGAACTATTTGCAAATAATGATTAATTTTTTGATGAAAACTATGTAAATAAATTAATAATTAGTAAATGCCTATGTAGTTTGTCTTTTTAAATATTTCTAAACCTATTTTAGATAATGGAGTTTTATTATCAAAAATTCAACATTTGTTATAAATTATTAATAAGAATGTAAGATAGATTAATAAATAAATATATTTGTTTTTATTTTAGCTGTAATGTTCATTCTTTCATCAGTTAAAGCCCCTGAACAAGCATCATCTATGATGATTAAAGAACTTCAACATGAGGACCCTACCCAAAGAATTAATGTTATTTTACGGTATTTATTTATTTTTATTTTCTAAATTATTCTTAGGTGAAAATATTATTTATCAGAAATACAACAGATTATATTGCATTTAATAATACTAAAAAGTGATCAAACATATCTTTGAAAAATTAAATAATTTTATTTATAGAAATTATGTAAATAATATTTATTTTCAAAGCGATCTGATTGGCTATTAATAATCACAAGCGCTGAGAGACTTGCACTCTCTCGTAAGTTAATAGAAATTATATATATATAGAATTTTTAAGCATATGATGTAACTTTAAATATTGAGTAGCAAGCAGTGATGAACTACCTTTGATGATGATAAGTGTTATCAGTTGGTCATTGTTTCAATTTATTTTACTTATTTCCACCTGCTTTTCTTTAATATGTATATTTAGTTTCAGTTTGTCATCAATTTAAAGCTCCCAAACAATATGAGGATTCTATTCCAAAATTTAGTTATTTTATAGGGTTTTTTTTTTTTAATTTGTCAAATAATTATTCTTATACTAAATTAATTGTTTATCAGTTTAAAAATGTTAATAAAAAATATTTAGGCATATCACCAAAAAATTTACTGCTTTTATTATCGATGTGTATATGTACAGACATACTAGATTTGAGTATATATTTCATGAAAACAAAACACCAATTAAAGAGTTAATCAAATATAATATGCAATGTAAAATTTACTATAGTGATTCATTTAATTCATTTTCAAAATTTTTTCTTTTTTAATTATTATTTTTAACTGCTAATACAATGATAAAAAATAAAATTTAGATGTTGAAATAATTAAGTTTGTTTATAGTTTCTATATATACATACTAGAGGATTTTTTAAAAAAAAGATTTGTTAAAATTTCATTAATCAAGAGTATTTCTTGCTTTTGTCTTACTATAGAAACTGGAAACAGGTTCGAAAGCAAGTTTGCACTTTTTATTTAAATAATTTTTTTAGCAGTTATTAAACTTTAAAAAGATCATTAAGTAATTCATCACACGATCACTATTTCCTATGTTAGCACATTATAGTTATTAAAACAGGCAAAACTCTCCATACAGTAATGCCACTCAGTGCCAATCAGAGTAATCACAAGCCTTCTGGCATCCATTGATTACTCTGGTTGGCACTGAGTGGCATTACTGTATGGAGAGTTTTGCCTATTTTAAGAAATCCATGTTAAATATTTATAGTAATTCCAATGTTCTTTTAAAACCTTCAGTGAATTTTTTTTTAATATTGTCCTTATTGTAAGTATAACTTTAAATAAAAGTGCTTGAACAAATTTAGTTTATTTATAATTTTATATATTTATACTATACAATTTAAAAAATAAATAAAATTATCTTAGAAATACTTGTCTACTAGTTTTTGTTGTTCTAGAATCAGGGTAAAGATTAAATGTGATTGCATAATTACTGTATTATTAAATACTTGTCTATTGAAAAAGATTGATCAGTTTAATTTTTATTTATTTTTAATAAAGCATACCAACTTATTATAATTAATCCTATCAGCTTTTACAATCTTCATTATTATTATTTTTTTTAATATTTCTGTTTTAAAGATCATGTTAAATGAATTTTAATTTGTTTTATGAAAATGAAGTCAATCTATAAAGTGCAATTAGATATGCAATGAAATTTATGTTAAACTAGATATTCTGTATTTATATGCTTATTATAATAAATTTTATTATCAAAAGCACATTTCAGCTATTTTCAATAACATCTTCATTATATCAAAAAGAATATTAATTCTAAATGTATATAACATAATTAAATTTTTCAGTTGATAAAATATATATTTTAAAATATTTACTATATATATATTTAGTTTTTATTTACATACTTTTTTTTTTTTTTATGTATCTTGTAAATCATAAATGTCTATAGAGTAATAAATCAAATATAACATGCAGTATCTAAAATATTTTCATACATATATCAGAGATATGATGATAAATTTTTAATAACCAACTTCCTATAAAAAAAAAAAATGTATTTATTTATTGTAAGCATTACTGAGTAAATACAAGCTTGTTAAATGTATCTTGTAAAACATGCAACATATAAAATATTTTCATACATATATCAGAGATATGATGATAAATTTTTAATAACCAACTTCCTATAAAAAAAAAAAAAGTATTTATTTATTGTAAGCATTACTGAGTAAATACCAGCTTGTTAAATAAAAACATGAATTTACTCTCATTTGTTTACTCCTAGCTTTAATAATTTATTACATTTTAGAATATTAATGTTTTTAAAAAATATAAAATATTTCTTTTTATAGTAAATATTATATGTATCATAATCACCATCATTTAAAATCATTGTTGTTTTACTTCAGGATAAAGATTTCTTCCAAGCTTAATCCAATTTCTCAATATAGCTTTTTTTCACATTATATTTGTATATGTGTGTGTAAACTTTAAAATATAATGGAAATTTTTATGTAATAATCTTAGTTACAGTGTAATTAGGCAACCCTCAATCAAATCTGGTATTGCAAGTTAAATCATATGATTAGTAATAATAATAGCATTTTTATTTACATTAAACCAGTAGCAAATCATATATTCTGCGACTCCAAAAAGGATTAGCCATTAACTCCAAAAAGATTCTTTGATTATTGTTTAAAGCCAATAAACATCACATGACCACCACCTCTTATGCTTGTGTATAACTGTTGTTAAAACAGACAAAACTCACTATACGTATGTCACACACAGCAAGCTAGAATAATCAATGGATACCAGAAGGCTTGTGCATAAAATTCCCATCTAGTGCCTATTCATCCAATATCCCCAGACGAGTTTTTGGCTTGTGGCCTTCATCTGTGAGGAGCCTTGGATCTGAGACTACTGCACCTAGATCTTAGGATAGGTGCAGTGCTCTCAGATCCAAGGCTCCTCACTGATGAAGGCCACAAGCCAGAAACTCGTCTGGGGATATTGATGAGTAGGCACTAGATGGTGATTTTATGAACAAGCCTTCTGGCATCCATTGATTACTCTAGCTTGCTGTGTGTGGCATACGTATAGTGAGTTTTGCCTGTTTTAAAATTATTGTTTAAAGCCTTTAAAGGAACTGAGCCGGGCAAATTTTTAATGCCCTCTCCATTTATTTATATTGTTATAGTTGTTATTACTGTGTGATTATTTGTGTAATAAATGAATTTGTATGGGCTGCACACCAACATTATAAATTTACTGATCTTTAGTTCCAAATTTAAGATGTATTTGAATAATTTATTTATTTTCTTCATTACTAAGTATTTTGGACAACATAAGGCAATATATATTATTTAATTGTAAATCGTAGTTACCCATCTTTATAAATGATATGGAATGCATACATATTTTATGAAATATCATTCTATTTTATTGTATTTTGTATTCTTAAAAAAATTATTACATTTTTATTAATATTTTAGTTTTAGTATTTTATGGAGATTTCGTTTTCAAGTTTGGCCCAGGATGGAAGAAGGAGCTCATTTAATATTTAAAGTAAGTAGTAATTTGTCATATTGTAAAAGAAATGGTTCTGTTAAAATATTATTCAGTACAAAAGATATGCTTAATTATATAATTTTCTCCCTTATTTGAGATTTCATTGCTTATGTGAGAAATTTATCATTAGTCATATGCCACAAGATAATTTCCATGTAATCATCTCAAACTATTTTTTTAAATCTCGCAATATTTTGTTATGAACTCCAAACACTTATAACTATTCTTATCATCATTCATCTTATCTTTCTAGAACAATTTTTTAATACTATAAGTTTTGGAGTATTCCTATGTGTAAAAGACTTTCTAGCCAGTGTAGATGATTTTATTATTGTGAATCAGTTATCAGGTGCATTGCTTAAAGAAGAATTGTTATTTCTTTTTTGTATTTACAGAGTAACATTTCCTATAATCAGAAAGATTTACATCATTTTGAAAATTACCCTCCCCCCATACACTCCTAAAATTATTGTCGAACAAAGCATTAAATGATGCTATTTTTTAAATATTTATTTTATATAGCATAGATTATTATAAATCCTTTACAAATAAATAGTTGATGTATGTAAGCAAAAAATATTTATGTAGAAAATTTAATATTTTTTTATACATGTTATAATACTATTCCTATATTTTGAGCAATTAAAATTGACTTTGATTCAGAAGTGATGGTGGATTATTTTGGATGGATATAAATGAATCTTGGAACAAAACAAAACATTTATAGAAAGTAAATGTCATTTAATAGTATGATGAAGAATTATCTGAAGACACATTGAATTTTTAATATTTTGGATCAGCTGATTTCTTTTATTTTTTAAAAAAAAGTATGAATAATATGACTGATTTCAATGAATAAGAATTATGATTTATATATTAATTAAAATACTTCAAATGAATTTTTATTACTGAAAGAAATATATATAGTATACTAAAAGAGTCTTGTAATCTAGTCGTTATTTATTACATTCAATTAGGATTCGAATAGGTTAGAATTTGTAATTCTTTTGGATAGTTAAGAATTTTTAAGCAATCACCGGATTTTTTTTCCCCAGGTAACTGATCCATAGCATCACAATTATCCATTCATTTATTAGTCAGTAAAACAACAAAAGAAAATTGGTTAAATGTTTACAGCTGTCAGTTAACTTGGTGAGAAATGTTTCTCCTTTACTGTTTCTTCAGGGAAGATTGTTAAAGAGACATTTATCTATTAATGTTATTTTTATTTTATTTTTTACTAATATTACTTCCTTTTAAAATATTATTGTTTCTATCATAAACTCTAGTCATTAAAAACTGCTCAAATTTTTCACAGAGAAAATTAATGTTATTTTAACTAATAAATTGAATGAATTTTTAAATATATATATATAAAAGTTGCTCCAGCAACTTTATTATAGTTAGCATTTAGGAGTTTTAAAGGCATATTCCAAGTAATTGAGTACAATATATATGTTTTGAAATTTTATTAAATGATGACATGACTGGTTCATCCTTTATTAGAGCTTATACAGAAGAGATGTAAAGATAGTTTTTTTATTTTTTTAATTAAAAAAATAAATAAATTAGAAAGTTTTTTTTTAAAAAAAAGAAAATATTTTAGTTATAAAAATTGATACATATTGTATTTATCAAGTTAAATAATTTGATAAGATTTGAAATACCAGGCACACTTATATCTGGAGCCTAATTGTAAATATAGGGGATTTGAACTCAGATTTTCAAGCCACTTCACTATCCACACTATCTCATACTACTGATATACATGACTACACACATGCAGAAAAGATAAATAATCATCAATATACGTATTTCGTGATAAACCAGCACTCATCAGTTGGTCCAGACTATCATCTCCCATACATATATATATAATCAGTGCTCAGTTATATTAAGATAGCAAATCCTTACACTTTAATGGACAGGCTTCAACCCACCCCAACTCTTCAGCCATCCATACCATTGAAAATCTAATGATAGAATTCCAAAATCCCTTGCTGATGCCAATATTGTTGTTGATGCATGTGTGTGGTCATGTGTATCAGTAGTATTAGATAGTGTGGATAGTGAAGTGACTTGAAAGCCTGAATCCAAATTCCCCATATTTATAACCTGATAAATACAAGATGTATCAATTTTTATTTCAATTTGTGTTTTTTTTCTTTTAGTTAAGATTATGTTTCAAAGTAGATGCATTGTGGTTTGATTTTTTTTATTTAAAAAAATTAATAATAATTAAATAAATTTGTTTTTAAAAAAGTTTTTTTTTTAACTTTGTAATAGCATTGCTGTTAAAATTTTTCACTTTCATTTTGCAACTGCTAAAATAAAATGAATATGTGTAAATAGATTAATGACTAATATCTATTTGGTGTTAAAGACAAAATTGCAATTTAATAATAAAAGTATTATTGTATAAGTATGTAAACAACCTTTAAATACCCCATTGTAAAACCAAGACATCTCCAACACACTATCATAGAGGAACAATGAAAAAAAGACAATAGTTGTATCAATTAGTGAGTAATTAAAATTTTGAGCAATTTTTCATTCTAGCTTTATCTTTAAAGATTAAGAATAATTGGATATTTATATCAATATTTGATGATTAGTTGGATTGCTTGTGGATCATTTAGCAGAAATAAAATTCCTAAAGTTGTTAAAAAAAGTTTCAAATTATTTTAGCCTGAGTTCAAACTCAAGTCGCAGGCATATCAAGAAAATTAGCTAACATCGCACCACAAAACCTTTTATCTTCTTATACATATATATAAAGGGTCATAAAATATTTTTATTTTCCATAATTTTTCACTAACACTTTTATATGTTTGAGTGTGTAATGTGTGATCAGTTTCTAGAGTTTGTGATAATAAAAGCCGATGCTTAAAAACAATCCTGTAAACTCCGATGATAAGTAATATTAGGATTTGATTTGGGTATTATGCAGACTGAGAGTTTTAGCATGTTTTCATTTTTATATTATATTTTAAAAGATAATAGAGGAATTTTATGGCCTTTATTTCTATTAATATTGTTGTTTAAATTAATTACAGGTTCCGCCACCTGGGATAGATTTTACCCTGCCCTCCCCCACCATAGGCTTGTCCACTATAAACGTCGTAGATCCTCCATGGATGCCTCACTTCAAAACCAAAGTTGAAGAAGTGACTATCAACCATGAAGAAACGGTACAATATCTGTTGCATAATTTTATAAAGACCAAACATTGTTAAAAAGTTTTATTAATCTAATTAAATATTACTTTTAATTTTAAAATTGTCTTGATATGTTTTTTTTTTAAATTAAAAAGGTAATTAACGAATTAAATTTTGAACTATCTTTTCAAAAATTTATGTCTGTAATAGGTGGAATTTAATATAAAATAAATTTGGTTATTTAATAATAATGTAACAATGAAGTTTTGAAATTATTCACTATTTTATGTAGAGAGTAGTGATATTTATATATTTCAGATTATGTTAAAAACTTTTATAGTAACAAGTTGTGAAAAGTTGATATTATTGTATTATAGCTGAAAAATTCAATTGTGATATATATACGCTATTTGATTGAATGTTTTTTTATTACAGAGGTCTTTTGTTGCTGCAACGAAAACACGCCGCAAGCAGCAACAAGAGTTAGTTCACAAGGCTCTGCAGGCAGAAGAAGAGAAGAAAAGTGTAGAAAGAGAGAACTTTTTAATGACTTCAGTACCCATTGTCCAGCAGGCGGCTTATGAGCCTGCATTACATCATGCTGCAGAAGACCATGAAGAAGGTTAAATATGCTTTAAAAAAAATTCTAAAATTGTGTTTAATTTGGACTGATATGCATCTAATCTATATTTATGTTAAAATGTAATGCTAGGAAGTGTATTTTTATGAGTTTTTTAAAATCTTAGCATTAATTTGCCATGGCTTATTTTTGTGGCTATTAAAGTATTTAGTCAATTTTAATTTTTCAGTGGTTCAATGTATTTTTGTTCTGTTATTACCGAGGAAGATTGATATATTGGGTTTTAGAATATTATGATCAATGATAGCACTTCAGCATCATTAGTGATAGTTTGTTGCCATTTTTAACGAAGTTTAAATGAAGCATCTTGACATTAGAACAGTTGCATTAAAAGCGTCTTAATATTAGAAAAGCTGTATTAGTGAATATCATACTATCAAATTATGTTTATAATAATTATAGTTATATTTGTAAATGAATATATATTTTACTTCAAATGGTCAAATTTCAAGCTTAAATATTAGCCATAATGTTGAATTCTTTATAAAATTTAAAATAATAATTAATTTTAAACAAAGATGAAATAGACAACTTTAAACATAAATAAAATTTTTATTTAACATGTCTAGCCAGGTTTTCATTTCTCATAGTAACTTTATGAAGATGTCTCCTCTTTTACAATCACATGATAACCTAGAGCAATTCTACCCAATAGATAGTATTTAAATTATAATACAATAAACATACTGATAGTAACTAATGTGCCAGTCAGATGATGTATATTGGTTTAACTCGGTTCAAATACTAAGCGAAAGTATCTCGAGGCAACCCATACGCGAGATATTAAATTAAGAATACTATGACCTCTGCCCTTTTCACCTATTATCGAGTCTAATTACAAACCAACAACATTATCTGAGACATACATAAATTATTTTCTCACCCGGCCCAAATTTAGCAAACAGGGGAGAGACATGGACGGGAACACCTACGGAGCTAAATAGTTAAATGTGCATAAAAGTACTACGAAATATGTGTATTTGCGTGCCTGGATCATTGGAAATAAAATTAGAAAACTCAAGCTTTTTAGTTAAATAATATATTTAATTAACGACATTTTAAAATATTAGTAATGTTTTAATGGCCTCCGCTATTCCCCTATGGATTAATGGAAAACAAATTAGACAATAAAAATAGAGAGTAACGACATAATAATTTTGCGGTCTAAGTCTTTTTCTTCCCAACCTTAATAAAACTGTCAACTCGGATCCCCTCGATAAAGCACAATAAAAAAAATTCTTTCACTAGCATTTCTAATTGATTTGTACTGGAAAACGGTTTAAAATTATTTAAGACATGTATGGCTAAATACGATATACATATGGGGCTAATAGGTGGACAAAAGAGGCGTTATCGAGGAGATCAAGTTGGCAAACAAAGGAAACCTACTCGTATTTAATTTACAAACATAATTGAAATTGGAAAGATATTTTAAATGAAAATTAACTTTTAACTCACACCGCAATGGAATACGAAATATTTATAACATTTTAGTAATGAGGAATAATGAAAGAAAAAGGTTCACATATAAATAGAAATAGATGATCACACAATATATATCTATACATCTAAGGTTAGTCTAATAGAAATAGTTACATTATAAAATATAATTAAATCAAACAATTAAGAAATATAATTCAATAATGCAATTAAACAAGGTATGATTAAAAAGGGTAGAATAATAAATAGTTCATGAGGAGAGATACGGTTACTGTCCTGGTTCCTTGGTCCTGTTCCCGCGACGTTGGTGGCTTGATAAATCCATAGAGCGGTATTTGTCCGGACAAGGAAAATAAAAACACGCAGCATTTTTTTCACGAACAGTCCCACAGACATGGCACAGAGTTCAGATTTAGATAGGTTGGATACTACAGCATTTTGATGGTTTTAGGACCTCGGCGGCAGGCAAAGCTGTTTGCCTAACCATCTATCATGATCGTTTCCATCAAAATACTATGACTTCTAATTTGTTGCATGCTAAAACTTCTCCGTGATTTCGAGGACGACAGTTGAATAACTTTTTGGAGCAAAATCTGAATGAGAAGCAAAATCTGAGAGGTTTCACAGCACAGGATCCGCCGAGCTAATCAATAACCAATCCTACTAATAAAAAATCATCAGCATGATAATGAATGAATCAAAATAAATCAACCAAAATGAAGGATTGAATCAAAAGGAATCTCTATGAATTCTCAAGGAAACATAAAGAATCTCTGATCTATTGAAAAAGAAGTCTGCAAAGCACGAAAGCAGAACAAACAAGAAGAACCTCGTCTTTTGTTCTCTCCCCTTTTTATATCCTTTTGTCAGCTACCCTTCTATTGTTTTGTGTATGATTTTAGATCTTGATAAACCTCCCACGCTCCTTTGTTTCAAGGTAACATTTTCTAAAAATAACTTTTACTTTTTTATTCTAACTTTCTTTCTTTAAACTTTGAATTTTTATTAATTAAAAAAGGCCATCTTTAATTTGCCTTGAATGGGCTAACTATTTAAAAACATATATTCCTTTAGAAAATGTTGGCGGGCTTATCTCAAAATAAAATCATATGCCATATTTTAACAAGATTTAAAAAGAAAAATATATTCTTATTTCTTTTAATAAAATAAGCATTTTATTTCAGCAGAATTTTGCATTAACTCATATATATACGCTTGACGTATATATATATTTGATTGATGGGTTTTACAAGTAATTTTTTTAGCAGCAATTTAATGTTAGAACAGAATTTATTTAAAAGGAAATATTTAAATGCAAATACACATTTAATAAACATAATTAATTTTAGCTTTAATGCAAAACCCTGCTGCCATTAGGCATAAACTTAATTCAGGTTTACAATATTAATTAAGTTTATATGAGGCTGTGAAGCATGGATCGGACGTCCGGATCCATTGCTTCACTAACATATACTGTATACATATACACATAAAAACTACTAAAAAAATAGGAACTTATTACTATCCAATTTTTGAATTCACAAATAAATTTACAAAAAATAATATTTTAATTATAACTCTAAAGTTTTCGAACAATCTAACAATAGCCATTTCTTCCTAATTATATTGGGCCTTTCACTGTGTTTACACATTTGTTTAAATTTTTCTGCATATATAAAGTTTCTTAACATTTTCTTCCTTGGTAATTTTTAATATATTTTATTACATGAATATTTTTCTCGTAATTTATTTTATGTCCGGTATCTGAAAAATGAATTTATGGCCCTGATTTTCTATCTTTTCTTTTAATTGCCCTATTATGATTTTTATCTGTTTCAGTGATAGTCTTTCCTGATTGATTTATATATACCATATTACAATGATCACAATTAATTTTGTAAACTAATCCTACCTTATTTTTAATATTATCAATGCTTTTAGTATTATAAATCCATTTCTTTAAAGATTTATTATTTTTCCATCCTATTTTAATATCATTAGGTGATTTCTTTGGTCAATGTTTTATATACATCTATTGAATATAGTATTGAAACCCACTTCTTATTCTTACATAATGCTTTATGTTTTTTCCTATATTATTATTATTATTATTATTAAGAAAAATTTTATCTTTTCTTTTATGATCCATCTCTACATAATCATTCTCAACATTCAATTTCTATCCAAATGCTTCTTCTATATTCAATGTTAATCTATCATTTTATAACTTAAATCTTTTGGTCATATATTCATTTTTTAAATACCAATATAGAATGAATTGTTAGAAAAATATTTATGTATAAAATATATTAAAAATTACAAAAAAAGAAAATGTTACAAAACTTTGTATATACAGGAAAATTTAACAAATGTGTAAACATAGTTAAAGGAGCAAGAGAGTTAGGGGGAAATGGTCATTGTAAGATTATTAGAAACTTTAGTTATAATTAAAATATTATTTATATATATTTGTTTTGTAGATTGAAAAATTGGATTGTAATAAGTTTTTAATTTTTTATCAGTTTTATGTATTTTACTATTGGTGTGTTTATTAGATTATAAATTGCTATAGAATAGTTTGTCATGTGATTATAAAAGATGAGGCATCTTGATATGTTGAATAAAAATTTTATTTACTTTTAAATTGTCTATTTTAATTTTGTTTAAAATTGATTATTATTTTAATTGAATATTTATATAAATCTCTGGCATTTTTTTTAGTATGATTATAACTTTTTTAAAAAATATTTATTTAATTTTTTTTATATATAATACTCTTCATTTGAATATTTGGAATTATCTTCTTTTTTTACATATTAAAAACCTGAAATTTAAATTAGTGTTCAGATGAATTACTGTGATAGTAATTCACTGAAATTTGAAGATATTTTTATTCTTTTGAGACTATAGAGAAGTTCTGTATTGTGGCTATTATATGTAGTCATGAAGTAATTTTTTTTTAAAGATATTGACTGGAAGAAGTTTTAATAAAATAAATATATAAAGCATATATATATATATTTTAAATACAAGTATATTTTACATACCTGGAATCTAGATGTAATATAGGGATTTGAACACAAATTTTCAAGCTCCCTTCAGCGAACCACTCTATCTCATACAATCGTTACACATGATCACACATATGTGAAAAAGATAAATGATCTCCAATATACATATTTTGTGCTGAACCAGCACTCATCAGTTGGTTCAGATCATCGTCTCTCATATATATATAATCAATGCTAACTCAGTGATGATATCCCAAATTTCCAAGAACCAGTTCTCTAAAGGTAGGTTGAATTTAAGTACCTATTCTGTTTATTTTTCTTCTTTCTAAGCATGAAAGCAAATCACTTCTTGGTTTCTTGTCCAAAAATTTTTGGTGACTTCTCAGAAATTTTGCATGACCCTCTTCCCTCCTCCCCCCATACACAAAAAAGTGCAGTAGTGCTGCACATGCACACTATGATGTACTTTGCAATCTCACTTATGGAATCAAAAAGAATTAAACCATTTTTATAATTGGAAAAAAATTATTTATTTGGCAAGATATTTCCATATTGACATTCTATTTGCATCATATGTCTCTTCATGTTGATGATGCTTTTTGACTATAGCATCATCAACTGTGTTGTTATTTCTTAGCCAAACATGAACTGAGTCACTGCAATCCCAATGATCTAATGGAAGACCTATCCAATTTATTACTAGAATATTTGCCACATTTTTCACTTCAAGGTAATTTCTTTTATCTGAATAAATTGCGTTCATCACAGAAAACCTTCATTCAGTTTCAGTGGAACTCACAACAATGGTTTTAATTATATTTTTAGCTTTTTGGATAGTTTCAGGTACAACATGTTTCTGGTGATTTCTCATAATATTTTCAACATAATCACAGATTTCTCTTCAAATTCTTTATACGGAACTACATCTTCTTCCAGATTCCAAACATCTGAGTTCACAATTTTAACTAATTGATGGATTTTATGATTTCTATCTTGAATATTATTACTTATGCTATTACAATCCATTAATCTAAATTCCATATTTGTTGACACTACATTCAGTAATTTTTGATGGGGAAGTCACACGTTTGTTGTCTTCAACAAAATTAATATGCAGGAATTCCTTAGAAGAGATAGTTTTATTTATTATTTTTTCATAAATACCACTCTTCTCACTAAGATATTCAAATGCTTTAATTGTTCTCTTAATCAATTGTTCAGCATGCAATATATTTACACTTCTTCCTTGAAGAGCATCCAACAATAAAAAAATTCCTTCTAGTATATCAATTATTAAAGCCAGATCTCTCATAAAATATTTGTTGGCGAGATGTTTAGCCATTCCAGAAAATTTCTTATTAGTAGAAAAAAAATCATAGTGCTGGATAGGCACATCATGCTGCAACTACTGTTCTATGACTGCATGCTGCCGATCTTGGGTCAAAATCTCTACCAATTTTTGGAATTTCAATTCCCAAATTGATTGAAATTTTATTCCATGCCATTTGGTTTTTATTAGACTGATGGAAGATTTTGTATATTTTATCAATAAATGCTTTAAAGTGATTCATTTGCTTTATGTCTTTGATAGAATCCTCCAGCACAAGCTGAAGGTGATGACTCAAACAATGCCAAATAATCTCGGGATAGTGTTTTTTTTTATTTTAACATTCACTCCTCACCACCTTCCCAGGAGCACACTTGCTCCATCTGAACAAAATCCAATCAAATTATTCTTCAAATATAAATTATCAAATCCTACTGAATGCAGACTTTGTAGTAAAACAGTGTAAATGGTGTCAGCATCTTGGTTTTGTAATTACACTAAATCTATAAAAATTGTTGGTGAAAAATCTGCATCTTCAACCTTAATAAAAATGATAACTAGTTTGCATGATATTGTTGATGTCTCATTAATTATAACACACATTTTTAAATTCTGATTTATTATTTTTCTAAACACTTCCTTTTTAATGTATTTTGCAGTGTGCTTAACAATTTTGACAGCCGCGAATTGAGAATGGAGTATCACTCCCATATCTAACCCATTCTTTTTTTTGTAATTCTATCAAATGTTCAATATCAGAAAACAGTCAGTTTAGTTTTGCTAAAATGCAAACTGTATTGGAAATTTTCCAAGTGGAGCTCGTAAACTTTTCATGAGTTTGTCTATGGATTTGGAAATTGCATTTTTTGCACTTTCTTTCAATTGCATCACACATATCTGGTGTGCTTTTGATGAAAAGTGTTCCTTTATTTTTTTGAAGAGAGGCTTGTTGAACCTTTTTATTTTTTCCACTTGGAACAATATTACATCTTCTCCATTCTTTTGACACATGAACTGCTTTCACTTTTATTGACTCGATTTTGGTATAGATATCACACCCAAGCTTTTTTCTAATAATAAGTAAACCACAATATTTTTCTTTGAATTCATTGGCTTATTTCATATTCCAGCAGTCAGGAAGGTCACTATCTACATTTATTTTATATGCATCTTTTGTACTTTTGGAACTGGACAGCTTATTCGTGTTGTCAACATTATTTTCTCTTGTATCAGAAGAAACAGAAAAAAAAATTGATTCAAAATATCCTTTACTATAGTTTTCGATTCTTTATCAGTTTTTGGATCTTTTATGAAGAAATCCGATATTGTTTGGCATTTTCGTTTCATTTCTTGTGAAGGGTTTATTTTTATTATATTCTCGTGTTACATTCGCCTTAGAAAAAAAAAATCTAATTAATTGATTTTTAATACAAATCATAAAACTGAAATAAAATAGTAAAATTTAAAAAAAGAAAAAGGAAAAAAATATTTAAAAATGAGTCGTGCCATTTGATGAGCCAAAGTTATTGTTTTTTAATCATCTTGCCCAGTTATTCTAGAAAAATATGTTGAACTCATTGTTAAAAAAAGACACACTGTTACATCAGATATAACAAACTAAATGAAAATAATGTACTATAAACTTACTACAGCTGGTCATCCATTAAATTTACTAATCAAATAAAAACAAATCTTGCAGGATAAATATGTAAGTGAAGAAATAAAATATTTAAATAAAAAATGAAAATTAAATAGATATTTAAAACAAAGTCGGCATAACAAAATCATTGGAACAATGGTTTTATGTTACTGTTTATTTTCGCAATGATAGGTCCGTTTGAATGAAGTTATTTTATCTTTAAAGTAAAATAACTGAAATTTCATTAAAAAAATTATGGTAATACATAAATACATTTGTGCTGAATTTATTTCTAATTTTTAATTTTAATAACGCCTCTGTTAAATGTAAGTAAACTAATAGTTAATTAATTTCTTACTTAGCTTGTGTAAAAATTAAATATGGATTCCTTTATCACTAATAAAATAACACTTTTTATTTGTATACTTTTAAAGAAACTAATTTGAAATGCGATAAATAATGGATTTAATTACTTAAAACAAAACTGTTGTGAATTATTTCTTGCAGAATAATTCTTAATCACTCAAATTTCTTCGCGCATATCACACGTTCCAAGTGCAATATCGTATAGTCAAGTTATTCTGGGGAAAGCATTTTGAACCCAATCTGTTCAAAGAGAATCATTGTTACATTAGATATAACCAAAAAAAAAATACAAATAATGTTCTAGATTATTGTTGGAAACAATTAAGTAATTTGTTAATTCAACTCTTTTTTGGGATAATAATAATAAAATTTATTTTCTGATAATTTAACTACCGGTTCGCTAATTTTTTTTAATTTTAAGAACCGGTTCACGCGGACCGGTTGGATATCATCACTGTGCTAACTTAATATAAACTGTGCACTAATTATATTTATGTGTGGGAGATGATGATTTGGACCAACTGATGAGTGCTGATTCAGCACAAAATACATATATTGGAGATCATTTTTTGTTTTCACATCTGTGTGGTCATGTGTATCAGTTATATGAGATAGAGTGGATGGCTGAAGGAAGCTTGAAAGTGTGTGTTGAAATCCCCTATATTAAAGTATGTATATAAATTTAAAAAAATTCTGTTGTTTATGGTTATTGATTCTGAAAATAACAGTCAAATTCCCATATGTAT
Source organism: Epiperipatus broadwayi (assembly GCA_028023455.1). NCBI lineage: Eukaryota > Metazoa > Onychophora > Udeonychophora > Euonychophora > Peripatidae > Epiperipatus > Epiperipatus broadwayi. The sequence goes on along the minus strand of JAQFVV010012393.1, from coordinate 1,636,529 downwards.
AATGCTATTTATGCTGATTGATACATTAATACAATGAAACTGTGATTATACTTTTATAAATTTGTCCAATATTCATATTTATATATATATTGACATTACACATATACCCAAAGATAATGTCATAGTTAAATTGTTTTTTTGAAGAGGGGGTTTGCATTAGTGCATGTGTTTTGAGCTCCATTGAAACTGTGGTTTCTAGGTTTTGCCTCCTTTTGCTATTTGCTAGTTACATTCTTGTCTATATTTATATATGTATGAATGTGGCAGATTAAAACTTTACTTCTGCATAGTAATTTGTTAAATTGTTATCATTTGGAAACATAAAAGTATTTATAAATCATTGATAAAGGCTTCAGGCTTAACTGAAGCAAAAGAACATACAATTTATTGAAAGAGTGCAAAAAAAAAGAGAAGTGGGATTATTGTTATATATTGCTTAATTATCTTATACAGTCAATTCTTTACTTAGATATACCCAGCTTGCATAAATTTTGATTTATGTAACCATTTCCTAGTTTATATAATGGAAAACAATCTAAAAATATGAAATTCAAATCAGCACAGTATTTACTTTTGTGTATTTATTTCATGCTGTGTGAATAGTTATTGTGATATGTCTTAGTGCATTATTTTCATTTGTTGAGAGATATTTTGATATTCTTTAGCCTGGTTAATAGTATACGTGCATCTAAAGGGAAAACATGATTTATATAAAGTCATAGAACATTATCCAAATTAAAGGACTGCTTATAAATAGACCACATTTCACTTTAAATAAGTCTTTTTAATTATTACTAATAAAAATATTTTATTTATTAAAAAAAAAAAAACCTGCTCTAGAGATCAGTTTGCAATGACTATACAAACATCGCAAATACATCTTCATACAGAAATACAGGTCCATTTTTCTGATCATTGGATATTTTGATGCTATTTTTTAATTTTGTGAGCTGAAAATTCTTCTTTCTGAAATACTTCAGCACCATGTCTAATTGTAACTCTACAACGTATTCTATTCTCTATCATATGTTCCCATTGGAAACAGTTGACATTGCACTTCTTTAGAATGTCTTTGAGATAGGTCTATCTTTCCCACAAATATCATGCTCAAGTCACAGTAAAAGACCTTTTTAGAAAATCTTGCATTGTTCATTCATTTTACATGTTGTATCTAACGAAAGTATGATTTTACAATAGTGGACTCTTTAATATCATTTCCAGCTAATTGAATAACTTATAGGTTTATGATCTTGCCATTGTATTTTAAAAATTTTGAGGAACATTTTTATACGAAACCTTTTTAATGCTTTTATATTGCATTGATAAGGTTATCCAAGTCTCACTCCCATACAATAAGTAAGATAAAATAACAGGTCTATATACATCATACTTAGTTACAACAATTGTTTTCCTATGAGGAAATACCTTATCTTTTAACTTGATTAAAAAATCCAGCAACACATAGGAATCTGTGGTTCACCCCAACACCAAAATCCACCTTTCTTCTTATAAAACCTTCAAGATATTCAAACTTGTTTACATTTTAAAGTTAGTAACCATCAAAACTAAAAGTGACTGAGTATTTTTTTATTATCACTATCTGGTAAACATCTTGAGTTTTTTGAACAAGAATTATTAAACTAAAGTTTATTTATAAAACAGTCAAAATATTAAAATTGATTTGCAATCTCAAGTTGATAACCATCCAAGCTAAAAGTATCTGACGATTTTTCTTTCATCACTGGCTGACAAAGATCATGAATTTTTAAAATAAGAATTATTAGATCAAAGTCTTTATATGTTGCATTCAGAACATTGAGCACATTCTGTAGATTATCTTTTGACAATCAAATCTATATCACATCTTGATCTCAGTTTAATTAAGATACATATAAATAGTTTCAAAGACCAATATTCTAAAAACTGAAACGATATTGGAGCAAGTATATATGCATGTTTAACAGCAGTTTTTATTCCAAATGTTTCAGATTTTCCATCTATAGTAATTCTGTCATGCAAAAGTTGTATAATATGAATAAATTTTGGTGGCTAACCAACTAATTTCAAACAATACCATAGACATTTTGAATTGATTGAATCAAATGCTTTGACAAATCAATAGAAGCAATATATATTGTACCGGTCGAAAACCACCACCCCGCATGTCAAATCGGATTCAAACTCAGCTTAACCAAAACTGAATTCAAACCCAACTTAACAGCTCAGATAGCAGAAATCGACGGCACAGTGCTATGCGCCAAGAACTAGCTCAACGGTTGGTGATGACTAGAGACTCCTTGCACTGACACGAATATCTAATAATTAATTACTTTGAATACTTTTTAAATCACATCATATGTATGTTCGGGCTGCCAACACAGACAGCGGGTATTAACATTTAAATAATTATAAAAGAATGATGAACTAAGAAACCAAGTATGTTATAAAATATTTAATAATAATAATAATTTGTTTGGTTCAAGAAAATATAGATTGCATTAGTGATCTCTAGTCTTTAAAAGAATTTATAAATATAATAAGAATGGCGGTCCTTATCATATGCCAATGGAAATTACGCAATATTGGAATTCTATGTCTATGCCCCCAACAAGAAAATATAAAGGTGGATAAAGGTATTTATTTAGAACGGAAATGATTGTTCTAATTTTATTACGGTGGAATATGAGATTTATCTTCACATTCAGAAATCTATTCATGAAGAGCAAAACGTATTTCAAGGCATAACTTTAATCTTTATTTGAAAACTTATTTAATTAAACATATTTGAGGATTGGTTCGACTTTAATTTAAATCACTCCATCACGAATTACGAGCACGGAGCGGGTTTTACTGAAACAAGGACGCAATGGTACTGACGAATTACAAGGCAGTGAGTAAAATTGAAGGATGATTGCTAGTCGATGGTCGAAGTCCTATGGCGGCTTGCATTTGGCAAGTCTTACGCCCTTTGACTAATGGAACGGAAAGGAAGTATTTTCTTCCTCGAGAAATTTAAATGCGAAAATATGATCACCGACCAGCCTAACGGAGCGGAAGATGGCCCTACGTCAGCAACATTTGATGATGATGACTTGATAGTCATCGTTGAAAAATAAAACCCATGTAGAATGTTCTACGTGATGACTTGACCAATTAATTAAAGTCAAACGAGCTTTATCGAACTATTTTGAAAACATTTATAAACTATCTTAATTATGCCTTAATATTCGTGCCCTTCCTGAATATCAATTTAAAATAACAAAAATGGAATTAAAATACATTTAACCCTTTATCGACCCTTTTTGGCAATAAAAACATTTAAGGTTATATTCGAATAAATATATATTAGTAGAACAAGAAATCAATATTATAACATTTTATGAGTATATAAACAATTGTAACTTAGTAGCTGGGGACATAGGTGAAAAATGAAGCTAATAGTTTATTATTTGCCAATTATCAAATAATAAACATGTAATATTTTCTTTCGACTCGATGATTAATAGAACTGTCAAATTTAGTTCTAATGGGCGAGAATTACTATTGGAAATTAATGTTATATTATTTGCGTGAGGCAAATGGAATCAAGGAGCTCATCGAGTCGAAAGATTATTGGCATATAATTTTTAAATACGACATTAAAAAAAACACACTAACATATATATATTAAACGAACCGCCAGGTAAGAAAAGAAAAGTTTAAAGACTAGAGATTTAAAGAATTACGTTATATATTTACAGTAGCATTTTAGAAATAAAGGGTATTACAAAGATTTTACATTAAAGAATAAAAGAGCTCTTAATAAGGAGGAGTGTAAAATAAAGTTCGAACTGGCCAGAAAGTTTAACGTTCATTATAGAAACATATATTACCCCTTCCGTGCTGGTCCTTAAGTCACACCTCCAGGTTGTTAAAACGTAGGCACCATTTGGTTGATTATTGGAATAGCATTTTAGTAGCTTTTCATGATGTTAGCAGAATGATCGATCCGGAAAAGGTTCAGCAGCTCCAGTGATGGTTTCTCGGGACCTTAGGAACCATAGCCAGATTCCTGATGTTTTAGCCGACTATCATGATGAAATACAATTATTATACGCACAGAGTTCACTGCACTACTCTACAACAAAGCTTGATCTTTTTTTTTCTGACTTTTCAGGGCTATATATCTACTGTTTCCTGATGCCTCCGGCTAGCGCTCATTTTGTTATCAATCTGGTTTTTTCTTATAATTAGTTGTTTTCCAAAACATTCCTTCGATAAGCTTTCAAACTAATTTGTGAATTCCTTTCCTAATTAGAAAATGAATTCTTAAAGTCTGAAATGATTTTAATTAAAAATTGAATTCTTATCTTTTTTTAATTAATAAAACTTTACTGTTGTTTTATTGAGAATTTGAAAGCCCATGGAAGGAATGTAGCTTTTATTCGCAAAACTTTACAAATTATTTAAAAGTAAAAAAAAACAAGTATTCCCGATGCAATGAAACTTTCGAACAATTATATACATTTAATATTTACACATATATATACGCACAATCCACGCAATTTAATATATATAAATTCATGAATATTTTATCATGAATTTATTAAGAGAATTGCTCAATTTTAAACTGAAACTAGTTGATTTTAATACACATTTGAAATAAATTATTCATTATGGAAATTAGCGTGGATTGAACGTATAAAGCCCCATTGCATCGGAAATTTAAGGTTAGTATTAGGGTAACTAACATGAAGCTAGGATCGAACTCAGATCCGACTGCTTCAATATATATATCAATCTTTTGTTCCTGACTCTTTTCTTATATTTGTTTAGCAATAAAAACCATGTTTATAATGCTTCTTTATTTTCTAAACACACAAAATTTCTGGTAACAATTCATCTATGACTAGAAACAATCTATTCAACAAAATCTTCAAAAATATCTTTGTTGTAGTAGATAATAATGATATTCTACAACAATTATTGCAATCTCCTCTATTTCCTATATTTTTAAAAACTGGAATAATAGAAATACCCTTAAGGTCAGGCTACACAATTTCACAAATCCATATATTTATAAAAAAATTCTAATATTTTGAAGTTAATATATTTCCACCATATGTTAAAACTTCTTCAGGTAGTTTATTAGGATTGCAGCTTTTCATTTTTAAGATTACAAAAAGCTATTTCGACTTGACTAAATTGTCCAAATCAAAATGAGTAGAGAAAATGAATATAGCATTAAAAATCCTTGTCTCATTTCTTTTATCATTATTTAAAAGATGATCAAAATATTCCTTTCAACTGTTCAAAATATCATTGTCATCATATAAGAGAGTGTCATTACAAGATTGAATAGGATTGTTAAACCATTTTTTAGGCCCATATATGCCTTCAGTGCATAAAAAAAAAAAAAAGATTTAGAGTGATCATGATCAATAAATATTTGTATCTTTTAGTTTTAATTCACCAGTCATTTTAAGTTTTCTTGTCAGTCGCTGAACTTCAATCTTCAAATCTCTATTTATTTTGAAGTTCCATATTTAATTTATTATTCTGCCAAAAAAGAAAATGCTATATTTTCTTTAATCAAATCACTAATAATAAGATTATTGTGAGAAAGCCAATAATGATTCTTCTGTTTAATGAAATCAAAATAAATTTACATGTATCCATAACACATTCCTTAAAATAATCCGATGTCTTAGTAATATGATATTCCTGAAGATGCAAATTAATAATTTTAGTGTTTTATAGCTTTTCTTGTGAATATGATTTTACTTTTTAATGCAATTGCCATTTTAATCTTGAAGCAGTTTATTTATGAGCCATTCAACAATCTGCACTTGTGTTTATATTATATGAACTTTTTTGTAGATTCCTAACTATAATGTAAGCTATTAGATGCCATTATTTTGAAAGTGGATGCATCCATATACCTTTATAACGATTTTTGTTTTGCCTAAACAAAGTGTTTGTTGATAATTTATCCATGTGCTGTGCAAAATTTAATAATAGTAGACCAAATACTGTTTCTTGCAACAACTTTTGACAATCTGCTGTTTGTACCAATCCCTGCATTAAAGTTACAAGAAGAAAAATTCTATTTTTTTATTCTATTGCTGTAATAATGCTATTCATCAAGGAATAAAAACTATTTATCTGAATTCACTGAATCTAAGTTGGAGCGTAAACATTAATAAAATGACCACTAGTATCATTGCATAAGGCAAGTTTTAACACCATTGGTCTTCTAGTGATACAGCGAGTAATTTCAAAAATAGAAGATACTAAATTAGACTTAATAGCAATGCTAACATCATGCATTCTCCTCTTGCCCTTCCAAAAATATTTATAGCTATCCACTTATTCTATTAAATTTCCTTTATCTAGAAGACAAGTTTTATTAAGAACAGCTATATCAATCTTAATTAAAACAGCAAAATTTTCTATATAGCAGCACTACTCAGTGCAAGCCAGAGTAATCAATGGATGCCAGAAAGCGTGTGTATAAAATCTTTGTCTAGTGCCTACTCATCTAATATCCCCAGACTAATTTCTAGCTTGGTGATCATGTGATGTTTAATTAATGGTTTAATATTAATCTTAATTCTTGATAGTTTTTTAATCAAAAGTGTAGTCCTTCATTCTGATCTTGAAGAGTTTATATCAAGTAAAGTTCACATATTCCATGTTTCTATATTTATAAAAAATTTGCATTTATATGGATATATAGTAAATATTTCTGTATAAAAAAAGTATAGTTAGGAAAGTGTTTATTATTAAAGAATAAGTAAAATATTTATTTGATAAACATTTGTAATTGTTGATATGATAGTACAATATTTACAAAAATACATTATTAATTATTGAGAAAATTCTTGCATCAGAAAAAATAATAAAGTTTTTGTAAATACACCACCTATACTTATATAAGTGAGTATATCTATAATTTTGCCTCATTATTTTTAGCTAAAAAAAGCTTTCTATATATAAAATTATTATTTGATTATATAGCTGTTGTAAAGAATTATTATTATTTTCTGATTATTATTTTGTGAAAGAGCAGCATAAGGATTTTTATTCATTTCCAATTTTGATATTAGAAAACAAAAATATTGAAATAGTTTTATCTTCAGTTCTCCTAGAATTCGTTTATTCTAAAAGTCTATGTAATTTTATAAAATTGAGAATCATACTGAAATATTTAATAGGACAAGTTAACATTTTTTAAAAATGATTTATTTTAAATTAAAATTTTTGACCTTTAGTCAAAATTTTATTAATGAATAAATATATTTCCTTTTGAATAGAGAAAGAAATGCAATTAAATCACTGCTAACTATTGAATAGAATTGTTTGGTAATGTAAGATAATGAAATGCATTTGTAACAATGTTTACATTATCATTGCCTATGCTATAACTTCTGTTAATTATAGAACTGTTGTTTACATTTAACTATATGAATAATTTCCTATTGAAGATAGTCTGTTTTATACAATAGTGATTTTGGTATTAAAAAGCAGTATACTGAATTACATTCAGTTATAATTTTTCAAATTTATTTCCAAATAATTTTGAATCAATCAATATTAAAAAGTTAGAAGCTTAATAGAAATTTTCAGAATAATTATTCAAAGTTTTGAAAGAAATTGTTTAAAGTTTGCGATATAATGCAAAATATAGAAAATTGCTAAAATAAATTGTAGTCAAGGTTTATGAAGCGCTAGTAGAACTAACACTGATGATGATCAAGTGATACTTTTTGTTCATAGTATTAATTTGCATTTAATCAGGAAACTTAATTTTATAACTATGACTAAAAATCCCACTTTTTTTTTAATTTTGTTTCAATTCTTCATTTTTATTTTTTGACTTCCAATAAAATTTGAAAAGAATTACAAAGAAATCTGGTGTTTCATTTTTTTTCTATGAAAATTTGTTTATTTGTCAGACAGTATTAACAATGCCATTTGTCACTTATCGTTAAATGTTAATAAGTCTGTCATGATTTAATCTTTTTATTTTTTTATTAAGAGCAGTTTTTTGATACTATTGAATGAAATTACTAAAAAAAATAATAGCCATATAAAGTATTAATTTTTGCCTCTTGATTACGAGCATTGAATGATGTAAAAAATTTCCCAGAAGTAAAATTGTTCTGTTAATTGATTTTGATTTGAGGTTATAAAAAAGAATATCTGGAATTCATTTTGAATTATGCATAGTATAATTAGTCAAAGAACTTTCAGTAATAAACAATTTATTAATGCATGAAATGACACCAAAATAAGAAATTTCAGTGTATACAATTTAAATAAAATATCATTTTTAATAGTTTTTAATATATATTTTAACAAAGCATTTTCAATAAATAAAAGAGATATTCTTTGCTTGTTTTTTAGGGGAAGAAGAACGTCCAGCGGAACACATGCAGACTCACCACATACAATTGGCTCAAGCTGTTTTTCCATCCTGCTTATGTAAGCCAGTATTGCATATTATACACCTGCTGGATGATGCCGAAGTTAATCCTGATGGTGTGGCAGGTATTAATAGATTTTCATTCATTGTTATTTTTAACATTTTATATATCTTGTATTTATTTTAACAGTTTTAATTTTTTAATCTATTAATGTAATAGTTAGATAGACCTGTGAAAACTAAAATATTTTCTAGTGAACTCATCCAGTCTTCCTAATGCTAAATACACTTATCCAGTTCATAAATAATCTTACTTAAATATTCAGATTTAATGATTAAGGAAATTCATTATGACAACCAATAATAATAGGTATAAAATTACCATAAAATTACTGTTTGATTCATGATTACAAGATAAAAAGCAAGTTTTTCTCAAAGGAATTTGTTCTGTTGTGCTCAGAGTAAATAGTGTGTCATATATCACTATTATAATGTGTACACGATATCACAGTCAGTGACTATTATTCATGATCAGTATTTGCTGCATTCATTGGCTCATCTGTAATTATGTATGTATGTATATATATATGTGTGTATGTAATAATTAGAAGCAGACAAGTCATTATTGATTAATCATGCTTTTTATATCTCATATGTTCCATCTATGCACAATCTGTGTTTTCTGCCTGCCATGTCACATTCTGTATTTCCTGCATTGAAAGAAAACAAGTTGAGCTTTGACTAGAATAATATATTTGTTTTTTGATCAGTCTCTGATTAATATTTTATTTAATTAATCAAACTAATTATAAAAAAATAATTTAATTGAAATTACATTTTCTTTTATATTTAAACAATATTTTTTACTTTACAAAAACTGAAGAGCTTAAAATCTTTACATAATTATTAAAATAAATTCTTTCATTAATGACTTTTTTTTCATTCTTGTATTATACAACATTAACAATAGCTTCTGACATGATCACATATATAATCTTTTGTTTTTTTTTCTTATTGAATATATGATTTTTTTAACACCTCAACTTCACAGATTTTATCTTTTGGTTGAATTGTATAATCTTATTAATTTAACTTGCCTTTGATACTAATGCATATAACTAACTCTAAAAATGAGGAACAAATTTGAATTATTTATACTAGAGCCTTAAATCTATTTTACTATCTTATTTCAATATTTTTATTCATTATTGATTCATATTATTATTATCTTTTATTACATTTATTGGTCCTCAGATATTAATTATTTTGGATTTTTAATTATCCTACTATTTTTCTTACTTTATTTGCAAATACTCAATAATTCAAATTTTTAATTTTAAAAATTCAGCACATTGGTATTGTTTCTATTGTTTTTGTAGTCTTCTTCAAATGTGCTCTTTATGATTTATATTAAAATATTATCCTTATACAGATATTTGTTTCTTTTCTTGATATTTTATATCAGAGTTATTGTAGTTTTATGGCTATTTGTTTATATTGCTGGTATAAAAAGATTCAGCATATTTTACCATAGAAATCTCATCACCAATAATGATATATATGTGTGAGATGAGTAAGTGATTCTTTTTCTCAGCTTATTTCATGGTTTACATTTAGAAATATTGGCCCATATCTTCTTTATAAAATAATACTATCTAGGATTTTAAGCTATGTAACTACAAATATAATAAAGCAGTTACACAATGAGATATGCCATGGATTAATTATTTTGCAAGAGATAATATATAATAAACAACAAATTGGGGAATCATTCTCTAGAAAATAGTCTTTTACATAAGCCAAAAATTTCATGCTTGGTAGAGAAGACCACGGACTCTGTTCAATTACCAAAAGGATTTGCTACTGAATATAATTCCATGATTTCTCTTCATGATAATTTGGATTCACAGACTTTCAATAGTCAATGACAATAGAAACACTCATCAATAAACCCTATTCTCAGCTTTCCAATAAATCTTTGAAAAATTCACATATATTTCACCTCCTCTGTCATTTCTTTTGACATCATAAATAATAAAAACTTTTCATGCACAACTTTTATCTTGGCACTGAATTTTATAATATAAAAGTAATAAATTTGTTCTTGTAAAAAGATTTTTATATATTTTTCTTTACCTATGTTTTTTAAGCAGTTACACTTGTTTTAAGTTGATCTGTATCATGGTCTTGTTTTAGACACTTTAATTATACTAGGACTTTTACATTTACAGTTTTGCCTAGTAATAGTTAAATAAAATTCACATAGGAATTACTGAAAATTCCTTGCAAGCTATATGTAAACTAATACAATTCGTCAATAAACACAAAAGTACAGAAAGAGCTTATTTGTACTTTAGCTCAGATTGTATATAAGCATTCAGTTTATTGATGTAAATGTATGATCCAAGCTAACATACAGATGGGTTCATTCTGTACTTTTTTATTTATTGATGAAGGTGTATTAATTTATAAATAGCTCGCTGGGAGTTTTCAGTATGCATAAATTTCAGATATTGCAATTGATATTTAATAGGTAAATAATATATTTCCATATCATGATCTTTTTTTAGACACTTACTGGTGCTTGAATTTTATCTTTATGCTTCGCTAGATAATGCATTTTCATGGAGGTATGGAGGTCATCATATTATTGAAGATCTTAGTCCTCTTCATTTTTCATTATGTATTTATTTAATCTTCATCAAAAATGAAAACAAACATAATCCATTATGCAGTTTTTTCATATATTTTAAAATAAATCACATAATACAGTATAAAATAAAATATAATTATATAACAACAGCAATAATTGTATATATATATATTATAAGAATAATATAGGAAAGGTTTTTTCGGTAAATATTTTTTGCTCTTATCATTGTGCTTTGTAAACTATTTTAAAGCTTCCTTTTATATTGCATATACAGTGACATTTGCCTTTTTTATTTATAAAATTAACTAGAACCAATAATAATAATAAAAAGCAATCCAAATACTTGCAAATTTTTATTTTTTGTTATATTTTTATCAAACTCATTCATATAAATATTTTAAAATTGCACTTAGAGCTTCTCCCATTAATAATCCTTCTTTATATTGTATATTTTATTTTATAATAATTGGATTATTTTATTTGGACTTGATTATATTTATTTCAGTTTTATTATGTTTTGTAATATTTTATGTTTTTAATTTTTATTATTATTATTTTATTGTTTACGTTTTTTATGGTATTATTTATATAGGTATGTATTTTATTTTGTTCATTATATGGACAGTTGAAAATGTAAGATTGTTTATGCATATATGTACAATAAGGGGTTTTGCTAAAAAGTGTTAAAAGTAGAATGGATAAATTGCATTTATATAAGATATTACAGCAAAGTAAAGGACGTGGTGAATTTGGTAATATTTCTGAAGTAATATGTATACAATTATTGCTATTATAAAATATTTTATGTTATATTGTGTGATTTATTTAATCTTATATTTTTTAATAGAATAATTTATTAATTTCATGTTTAAATGTCATTATTATTTTCCATTAAGTACTTTATCATAATCATTAACATTATGGTTATCTTCAGTAGAGTTTTGTCACAATCAGTAATATTCTGGTTGTCCTAAATAGTGTTTGTCACCATCAATACCATCTCTTATTCATATTCATAAATCACTGGGCAAAGAAGATCATTATGGGTAAAGCATTTTGTTTCAACTTTAATTGATACGTTTTAACTTGTTTTTGGCCTTATCTTTATGCATCCATTTGACAACACAAAATTCATATTCAGTAATATAGTGTAGTCTCTGATTGCTGTAACCATTCTTTATTTTCACTTTCTAAGCCTTTCATGTCTAATACTTTTTATTCTTTCACAAAGCTTTCATGTCTCCTGCTTTGATCCTATCTCAGAATTAATTTTAAAGTTCTGGCTGGCTGCTAAATTAGTAGCTTTATTTCTCTCAAATTATCTCCCTGCTCTGAAATTTAATATTAAACATACAATACATTTATTATATATCTAATATTCTGACAATTATTCTAGTTGGTAGTTATTAAAAATCAATTATTGCCATCTAGGAGTAATTTCTTTTTTCTCCTGAATTTTATCTTTAACTTTTCTCACAGTTGCATTTGGGTCAATTCTCAGAGTGATAGTTTTCTCACTCAAGATTTTTACAAATATTGGCCAAAGATAATTTTCTTCTCTCAGATTCTCTTAAACTTACATTTCTTCTAATTTGTTTGAAATATTTTTTATAGAAACTTTATTATTTTTACAACAGTTTTTAATCATGACATCATTTTTAGATCATCCACAGTCTTTTTATTGTGTATAGAATCTTCAACCAATATTAATTTAATTTGAAATCTTTTAAGAGTTTTATATTATTTATAGGTTGGATCTTTCTGAAACATTGTTTCTTTCTGTCTATTATCATTTTCTTTTTATTTCTCTTATTTTTTATTTTTTACTTCATGTTATGAATCTCTTGAGTTATTTTACTACACACATCTTCAGTTGTAATAATTAGTACATTTTCCAAATTGACATTTCCTCTTTTAGTTTTTATTTATTTCCTAGATTTCTGTGAAAGTTGATTTTTTTAGTTCTGGTGTTCTCTGTGGAATTAGTTTTCCATCTCTTGTGGACTTTGGATTTCCTTTTTTTTTTTTTAATCCAATTAATAATTCCTTTTTAATAAAAAAAACAACAACATTGTTATATATCTTTATAATAAAATTTCATCATTGTCTTGCCTTAATCTAATTTTTCTGCACTGACATATTTCATCCTATGTATACAATTTCTATTTTCTACCCTAACCTAATCTTCTATTCAATTATTTAGTCTCATTACATACACTTGTGATTGTGTTTTTTTAATTACTATTACTTATCTATTTATTTTGGATCAGTCATCAATGCGTGATCCTTTAAGTTTTGGTTTTGGATAATTCGTCCTAAATAATTTTTTGGTCATATGTTGAATGTATTAGCTACACAATATTGCTCTTACTATATAAGTAAATTATTTGCCATACATAGGTTGTGGTATTATGTGGATAATAAATTAGTTATTGAGCCACCCATTGATTATACCATTGCTTTATAGTAAATAGCTATTGTTACATGTTAGTTTGGCCGTTATGTTTGGACAGGCTAATTATGTGATAAGGAAGACAGCAATACTGAATATGAACTTTATTATTTTATGCCTCATATGTGGAATGATTATTAGATAATCAACTTCATGATCAAACTTGCCCATTTCTGTGCGATGAGATTTTTGAGCAGTTTTTCAGCCTTGTTTTACTTTTCTAAGAATAGCTTGATATCCATTTCCTGACCAATTGGAAAACTGAGTTGGCTGTGAGTCATTACCTGAAAGAAAAATTCTTTACTTTATGTAAAGAATTTCACTTAGTATGGATTTGAACTTCAAGTCTTAACCATGAAGACAAATGATCTATAGTGTTGTGTATGTTTGTGTTTCATAAAACAGTTTGATATAAATATTGATTATCTATAGCTTGTCTTTTTTTTCTGATTATTACTCTCATACTTATATATTTAAAATAGTTTTCTTTTTATCTTTCAGTATGTGAAGTAGCTGAGAAAGTAATTTGGTCATGTCTAGTTGAAGATTCAGCCCTTTTCTTCCGTCATTTTCTTGAAAAGCTAACTACAACTAAAGAAAAACAGGTAATAAAAATCTATTTAAAATTTCATAAAAAGATCAAAAATATTTTTAAAAAACAAGAAAACAATAAGTTCTCACTGATCTTCTGGCATTAGAAGAGAAATGTTATTTTTTAGTATTTTGTTTTGTTGTATTTGTTGAAATATTTTGGAATAGGCTAATATCTAACATGAAGAAGTGATATTTTTTTTCATTAATTCAATTTGGAAAGCAAAAACACTTAATAAGGTTTAGTAAATAAGACCTATGTCTTACCAAGCATCTAATTAAATCTAAGATTCACTTTTTGTTATTTATTCTAGACTCAACATTAGAATTATTGTTACTGATTGCATGGCTGCTAGGTAATAAAATATTAACATTCTTGATAAATTCCTCCACTCATAAGGAAAATTTTTTTGTCTTTAAGAAAATATTTAAACATATTTCTGATTACAGTCTATACTTCATCAAGGATTTGATTAGAAGTGGTTATGATGCTTTTATCAGTTGTGTTTTAATAGCCGTATTTTATCTATATGACAAGCTGTAACACTGAATACAATTAAATATTTCTATTTCTCAATCATTAAGTTAATCACACAAAGTTTGACAATTTAATTACTGTTGTGGTTACTACAGATTTTAATAGTTTGAAGATATACACTACTTGCCTTTAGAGAGAACTGCCGTACTATAAGATTGTTTTGGAGCAGCAAAAAGTGTGCCCAAAGTACTCTTTCATATTTACATTGTGAAAGAGATATTGGTCTCCTAAGTGCTCAATAATATTTAAATAGCATTATCAAATGTGCTTAATCGCTGGATATCAAAATGGAATAAGTAGAAATGACCAATGAATGTTTATGAAATTTAAAATCTAGTTAAGATTTGGACTATGATAATTAAATGGCAGATCAACGTTTGAGTGGTATCATATATCACATTACGATGTGGTTAGGCTTTGTTTGAAGAAAAGATGTTGACTTTGGCAAAGGATATTGAATTATATCTACATAATTTGTTTTCTAAAATTGTTCTAAGATAAAAATATATACTTATAAAAGATATTCAGTATATATTGCCTGGTTATATAAGATATTTAGAAGGCTGTTTGTAGCTAAAACCAATGAAAAAAAATGAATCATTCCCATTTTTTTAAATAATATGGTACTTATACTTAAATTAATCTATTATTAATGTAGACTCTCTCTGTAGATAAGTATAGAAGAATTCAATACTTAATGTCAAGTAAAGAGGGTTTATAATTTATTTTTTTTATCCTCTAATTAACTATAGCTAGATATTATTTACCAAGCTCTATTTACTTGCCTAACTGAATTATCTGTGAATTGACCACCTAAAAGAAGTTTCACACACATTAAACCTAGAAGTTATGTTAGCCGTTATGCCATCAACCTCTTCCATTTTGCATTATATGCCATAATTTTATTTTTTAAATAAAATACCATATACACCTTACACAAACACTTTTCAATGCAATTTAATTTAAGTTCATAACATAGGATATTGTTTATAAGATTTATATTGTTTATGAGTATGTATGCATAGATAAGTACTGGTATTAATTGTATAGTTATATATATATATATTGGAATATTGTAGCTCTGATGATGACTGCCGGACAGTTGAAGCTATAAGCAAGGAGAAATAAATTCTATTATATTAAATTGCATTGAAAAATGTTTATGTAAAGTATATGTGGTTTATTTATATATATATAAATCAATGCAGAATAGGTTAACAAATGGAAAGAAATTATAATACTTCCACAAATTTTATTTTTTGTTATAGTAACTCATTAAATCATTTTTTCCTGAAAATAATGATGTTTATTGTGAAGATATATTCCAGATTTTTATATAATTGTTTTAAAATAAATATTTTAATCTTGAAATTATTATTTTAGTTTAGGGACACAATATCTTACAAAGGTTATATATATATATATATATTCAATGTTTAATTAAAAAATTAATTAACGATGAATAATAAACTAAAAAATATAGGAAAATTTATATGTAAGTTATTTCTTAATCACATCCTCTTTACAAATTTTCTCAATCTTTCAATTGATAATGTTGGTTGAAAAAACAATCATTCTCTTGCTGGACATATATTACTGTAAATAATCAACATAATTAAACTTATATATGTTGCTATGTTTGATGGGAATTCATCTAATTTATAAGGCTGCTTATGATGTCAGTTATTATATTAAAAAAAAAAAAATCCTACAGGATACTATTATTTCATCAAGCATTGCTGTTTGAAAGATTCTGTGGAAAATTTCTATAGAGGACATGGACACAGAATACCAATATTTATTTATTTGCAGGGTATGCAATTAGTTAGAGTTTAAGCTATTAGTAATAGTTATATGTCATATAGTAATTTGATAATAAAATAATTATTTGCTATTTATTTATATTAGTTCTTATTTATAAAAGATTTTTTTTATTTTCATGTTATTTTGCATGTTCTTAGAAATTTATGTTTTTTTTTTTAAATATGGCTTTTGAATACTGGCAATATCAAAATTTGAAGATACTGCTATTCCAGTATTTTGTTTTCTATTTTTAAGATTTAATACAAAACAATGAGACCAAATATATATATATATTGTAATGGAACGTACTTGCTGCATTCCATTTAAATTGAAGAAAGACAAAATTATCCCGGTTATATATAAATAAATTGTGAATTCAATTAATTTCATAATGACTCTAGCATTAAAAGAAAAATAAGAATAATATATTACCGCTCTTTCAAATAAATTACAAAGACGTTACTTATAAAACAAATAGTACATCCTTTATTATATATTATGGTTTAATTTTAGGTAATATCAATGTTTTAAATACAAACCCAAATAATAAACATACATATATACTTGCAATAAGTATATATATTAAATATATAAAGACATATCTATGCTTAACAAGTAGATATGAATATAAATACAAATCCATACTTATACTTTTCAGATATTTAAAATAATAAAAAAAAAAAATATTATAAACAGCAAATATATATATTTAAAATTTTAAATTACTTAAGTATTAATTTTGAAACCTGTTAAACATTTATTGCTGTTAGAAAACAAGACGCTTGAATTAAATATTTATAACACGTTATATTTTTATAATGAAAAATAAAAGTAAACAAAAATATCAATCTCAAAAATATATTTATATATCATTCATACATATAAAATTATTAACTACCTTTTCAAAGTTCACTTAGTTAGTTTTCCTTCAAAGGTCAATTTATTCCATGGGTTATTTCTTTATCCGTTTACTATTAGAATGCATTCTATCGAAGGTGAAGAAACTATTACGTTAGAGAAAATTGTCAATTCTTGGATATATGTATATTTTTATCCTTCTAAAATTTCTTTCCTTGAAAAATAAATAAATAAATTGAAATGTTGAATCCAATATATTAATTTTAGTTACCTCCAGATTATTATTAGATTGACCATTATAGATTCCAGATAGCTATATCAAATTTCGGCTCCAGACGCAATGAAATACATATATTGAAATTTTCTTAGTTGTTTCATTTTAAATTGCCTTGGAATAAATGAAAGTAATGGTGCAGCCTCTTGGCTGCGATATATATCCCAATTAGCAGGCCATAATTTATGTATTTACCATAAAAATATCTCTTATTCCAATATTCTGAAGAATGGTAATTTCAAAGAAATAAAGTACAACAAAATTTTATCCTCTTGTTTGTTTTATAACTATTCCAATAACAATAATAATAATGGCTTCTTTTATTGTTGTTGTTGTTCCACGCGCCAGCAAATGCTGTTTTGAAAACCCTTGTTATACATGTTTTCTTTTAAAACAATTAACATTAAAAAATATATATATATATCCAGCATATATATATATAAAACATTCAATTGAAAATTTATTTGACAGCTTTAAAAATATACATAAATAATAATATTGCATTTTTTTAATAATCACTGCAAATAAAACAATTTTTTTATATAATCTTCAATTTATATGTCTTTATCTATTTATAATAATTAAATATTCATAACGATGTACTATCAACATATAAATAAAATAATAACTTCAAACAATAACTATACCTAATAAACATAAACAATAATAATACTTCATATGTAAACATCAACTCAAAGAGATTTTTTTTTTTAATGACAAATGATATATTTTTAAAATATAGATAGACTTATCGATATTTACAATACCCTCTAATCCACCGAAAAAAAAAAATATCTTTGCAGATAACTAATGAATTATGAGATATCGAAAAACTTCTCAAATTTGTAATCTTTCTAAGGACTACCATGGTTTAAAGAATATTATTTTTCTTATTAATAACCATATTCATTTATTTATATCTATCTTTCAGATCATCTAGATATTTGTCCAAATTTTCTAAAAAAAAAAAAAAATAATAATCAAAAGTACCTTTTTAATTCTTCTTGTAAAAAATTTCCAGTATGTTGAACTTTGTGAAGAAGTTTGCTTTAATTTACAAGATTTTCATATAACATTTTGGTATAATTCAATTGCTTTTGAATAATTTTGAGATAAGTACCTAAAGATTTTGCTATGAATTCCTTAGATTCTGCATCTATATCCTTTACATAAATAGTAACTTGATCATAAGCACTAACATAATTCTTAACTTTATCAATAATAGTTGCTATTTTATCAGATAATCTTACTTTTCCTTTGACTATCTTTATAAACATCATCGACTTGAGTAAGTCTTTATTTTACTTACTCTATGTTCAATTAAAAAACAATTCTCTGGGCAAATTTTGAATGGTATTCATTCAAATTTTCTAAATAATCCTTTAAAAATTGCAAATCAGATTGATGTAATACAACTTCAGCATTAAAAAATTTCTGAAAATCATTTTGAAAATCATTCTGTTCTATATTAAGTCTTTTCAATTTAACTTTAGGTTTACTTAAATCTCTTTTCTTAGCTATATTTTCTCGAAGAAAATCTTTACTAATCACATCATCACTTCTCATTTTAAATTTAATTTTGGATGTTCCAATTTCTTTTTCCTCATCAATCATTCTTCTACCAAGATTCAGATTAAATATCTTTTTACCCATTCTTCTAAATTTTACTTTTGCTTTACCTACATCTCTTTGAATTTTACTTTAATTTTCTTCATATTTTTATTGGGATAAATTATCTCTTTAAGAAAATCTATTTTAATTTTCTCCTTACTTCTGAATTTAAGTTTTATTTTGGCTTTGCCTAAATCTCTATTTTGATCAATTTCTACTTTCATAAAATTTACATTACATGTTATATTGTTAATTCTTGTAAAGAATATTTCTTTGTAAATATTAATTTTTGTAAAAACGTTTCCACAATTAATGGTACATTTTTGAACTAGATTTTGCATTTTATCTTTAAATTTATTACTGGTATTATCCGTAATCTTTGGTAATTCATTGTCTGATAACTTTAGATATTTTTCACCTAAAGAATTTAATTTAATTTCTACAGATTCATCAACTCTTTTATCCTCACTATAGTATTCATCAAAATTTTTAGGTTTCTTTATAGTCTTTCTTTCAACTACCTTTTCAAACAACTTACTCTCTCTTACATTATCATTATTAATTAATTCAAGAGACTCTTGAGGTTCTTTTAAAATTTTATCATATAATTCATTATCTTTATCAACCATTTTAACATACTCTTCATTTTCTTTTATATTTTTACTAGTCACACCTATGGGTTCTTTATATTCTTTTGTGTCTAATCTTATAAAACTATTATTTACCAGAGTTTTTGATGCAACTTTTAATTCTCTAGAAAGATCATCAGAGTTGGTTTTTAATATAACATCTACTTTCTGTAAAAATTCATCAGAGTTGCTTGTTAATGCGGTCATCAGTTTCTCATATTTGGTATTTAATCTAGATTCTAATTTTTCCATAAAATCTCTTAAGTCAAAATCACCACTAACTGGCATTTTATTACTATTGTTATCCATTATTATTAGAATTGCAATATTATACAAAAAAAAAAAAAATATCTAAGATATATATGTATATATTTCTATATAGTAATTACCACAGATCAAGGGCTCACCATCTCCAATCATAATTCCAACAAGCAATTATTCAACTAAGCAAAGTACAAGCCTTTTTAATTTTATAATACATAATAGCTATCCGACAATCTAAATTTCAGTTATTTGAACTCATGAACTTCTTGGCTTAAAAAAAAAATCTCATCTATCACCATAACATCAACAAATTTCTCTAAAATATATATATATATATGTAGAGAGTAACAACTGATATCACTAAATAACATTTATTTATATTTAATGATAATAAATATTCCACACTTATACAATATTAAAATGTGGAAATTTCATATCAAATTCAATATAACCTTGAAATATTTAAAATACAACTAAATGTTCACATGCCTTGAAAACCACCAATTCAATAATATAGTGAGACTACTTTCTCATTCAAAATAATGGTAGTTAAATATAAAATGCTTAAATTGATGCTTATAAATTTTCTGGACCTTAAAACTTAATAATATTTTATATACAAAAAAAAAAAAAATCAACTTCAATAATTATTTACTTTTGTGCCCGAAATATTTTACTACAATTGTACTAATGCAGTTTACTATCAACAAACATTCACTAATTGAACTTCATGTTTAAAGGTCACTTATAATGTAAAATAAAACATTGATATGTTTGTTTTCAAACCCTAATTGATAATCAATGTAATAGATTATTTGTTACAAACAATAATCAATTAATCAAGCCCTTAAGTTTGGTGTTATATATTTAAGTTATATACTTATCTATTCCTCCAAAGATCCGACAGATACTGACAGCCAAAAGATTGATTAGCACTTCACAATTTTGATATAGATAAAAGAATTCAATCATTACTCCTAAAGCATACAATGTTTCATGAACACCTAGATGACTATCACATTTCATTCTATCCAAGCTACTACAACCCATAATAATTTTCTGAAAACACTATTACACTGCCCTCCTTACATCCAAGTCTTAGGGGCTATTATTTATAAAACATTTCCTTGCTCATCTTTGGGAGACTTAGAGGCAAATATTATACATATATCAAAATAATTATACCTTACTCTCTCTGGAGTTTTAAAGGTAAAATCATGGCAGGACTACTGTTAACTGCTTCATGATAAATAATAATAAACATCAAAATTTGGGTTGGAGCAATGAATGAGATCAATCAATCACAAGTGACATGAATGCATCACATTCTCAAGACAATGACAAAAATTCCCCATCCAACATCAATACTTGCAACAGAACCAACCAAACTCCAACAATCAAATATCCAATCCAACCTTCAAAATTATAGATTTTCTACAACATAAACTTTCCAAATATGGACAAAATTATTATGCTATAATTTAACACCATCAATATAATTTTTAAATTGAAATTAAACTGCTTCATGACTACATTTATCTTTTATCATTAAAAAAAAAATACAATAACAGTAACCATCACCATCTAAACATAAGGCCAAAATATTTTCATTTATATATAAAAAATTAAACACACAAAAATGCTTCTCTTTCTTTAAACTACATATCTCACATCAATATATATACTACACATCTCTCAGGTATGTGGGGTATTTCAAGCCCTAATTAGCTTATTTGGAGCCCTAGTTGTTGCGCCAAATGTAATGGAACGTACTTGCTGCATTCCATTTAAATTGAAGAAAGACAAAATTATCCCGGTTATATATAAATAAATTGTGAATTCAATTAATTTCATAATGACTCTAGCATTAAAAGAAAAATAAGAATAATATATTACCGCTCTTTCAAATAAATTACAAAGACGTTACTTATAAAACAAATAGTACATCCTTTATTATATATTATGGTTTAATTTTAGGTAATATCAATGTTTTAAATACAAACCCAAATAATAAACATACATATATACTTGCAATAAGTATATATATTAAATATATAAAGACATATTTATGCTTAACAAGTAGATATGAATATAAATACAAATCCATACTTATACTTTTCAGATATTTAAAATAATAAAAAAAAAAAATATTATATACAGCAAATATATATATTTAAAATTTTAAATTACTTAAGTATTAATTTTGAAACCTGTTAAACATTTATTGCTGTTAGAAAACAAGACGCTTGAATTAAATATTTATAACACGTTATATTTTTATAATGAAAAATAAAAGTAAACAAAAATATCAATCTCAAAAATATATTTATATATCATTCATACATATAAAATTATTAACTACCTTTTCAAAGTTCACTTAGTTAGTTTTCCTTCAAAGGTCA
Source organism: Epiperipatus broadwayi (assembly GCA_028023455.1). Lineage (NCBI taxonomy): Eukaryota > Metazoa > Onychophora > Udeonychophora > Euonychophora > Peripatidae > Epiperipatus > Epiperipatus broadwayi. Next base: position 1,614,047 of record JAQFVV010012393.1, on the reverse strand, counting down.
ATTTATTCCATGGGTTATTTCTTTATCCGTTTACTATTAGAATGCATTCTATCGAAGGTGAAGAAACTATTACGTTAGAGAAAATTGTCAATTCTTGGATATATGTATATTTTTATCCTTCTAAAATTTCTTTCCTTGAAAAATAAATAAATAAATTGAAATGTTGAATCCAATGTATTAATTTTAGTTACCTCCAGATTATTATTAGATTGACCATTATAGATTCCAGATAGCTATATCAAATTTCGGCTCCAGACGCGATGAAATACATATATTGAAATTTTCTTAGTTGTTTCATTTTAAATTGCCTTGGAATAAATGAAAGTAATGGTGCAGCCTCTTGGCTGCGATATATATCCCAATTAGCAGGCCATAATTTATGTATTTACCATAAAAATATCTCTTATTCCAATATTCTGAAGAATGGTAATTTCAAAGAAATAAAGTACAACAAAATTTTATCCTCTTGTTTGTTTTATAACTATTCCAATAACAATAATAATAATGGCTTCTTTTATTGTTGTTGTTGTTGTTCCACGCGCCAGCAAATGCTGTTTTGAAAACCCTTGTTATACATGTTTTCTTTTAAAACAATTAACATTAAAAAAAATATATATATATCCAGCATATATATATATAAAACATTCAATTGAAAATTTATTTGACAGCTTTAAAAATATACATAAATAATAATATTGCATTTTTTTAATAATCACTGCAAATAAAACAATTTTTTTATATAATCTTCAATTTATATGTCTTTATCTATTTATAATAATTAAATATTCATAACGATGTACTATCAACATATAAATAAAATAATAACTTCAAACAATAACTATACCTAATAAACATAAACAATAATAATACTTCATATGTAAACATCAACTCAAAGAGATTTTTTTTTTTAATGACAAATGATATATTTTTAAAATATAGATAGACTTATCGATATTTACAATATATATATATATATAAGCATATACATACAAAAATATATATAACAGTAAAAATATTTTTTTTATTCATGTAATAATTAAGCATTATCATTTTTATCATATAAATAATTCCATACTCATTATCAGAATCATCATTTATGATTTTTTTCAAAATCTTATATTTTTTTAATTCTTAAATAACAAACATTTAATTACATTTTTTAATTAAATATTTTCATTATGTACATACTCTTAAGTAACTATATACAACTAAAAGAATCATTTAAATTTTTTTGAAAAATATTTCAATATTATTTATTCTGAATTTAATATTTGTGTACATTGAGGTATGTAAATGTATATCATTCACTATCAAGTATTGAAAGCCAATATAGTGATAGTTCCAACAAATACTTGAGTTTTAAAAGTGATGTTTGCTTGTATTATGTGCTGACACACGAGTAATGCGATCAAGGTAAAGGTGACAAGACTAGCTGATGTTTATTTAAGCTAGCAAGATAACACTGCATAAAGATCAGTTAAAGGTACTAAAAATACTAGTACTTGCATACACATGGCCATAGGGTTTACAAAATAATAATATGGCTGATATGGCCTGCAAATGTCACTTGATTCACTTTAGAACCTTCAGTGATGAAAATTCATTGGATACTCCATTTTCTTACTTGCCTGAAACTTTGGCCTTGCAGTTCATGTTTGCTTCACATTTATAGCAACTTCCACATTGTGAGTGTGTGCATGCATATATGATTTTTCTCTCTAGCCAGCATTTATTCCGTTTCAGATTTTTTATAAGTGGCAATGCTATAATCCTTTAATTACGTCTTGTTATATTTTGGAAAAAATATTGCTTTAGTAATCTTAATTTGTATAAATTAAAAGCTAGGATTTGTGACTCCAGAAAAATAGAAAAGAATAGGAACTTAAATATAAAAGATATTGTAAGTTAAAAGCAATGAAAAAACATTGCTGATAGATAAAAGAAATGTCAATAATAATGCCGGAAAGGCTTAATGGATTTAAGTATAGAAAAAGCTAGTACTGTTTAATTAGATCATTAAGCTATTTTAAACTAGTTCAACAATAGAATAAAGAGGAAGGGCCAGTTTAATAAATATTTGAAAGACTAATTGCAGGTGAAAGGAATGTGACACTATTAAAAGCTTGATGATAATTTGTGAAAAGATCCATGACTGGATGGGGGAGGATAGCAGAATGTAAAGAATTATTACCTTTTTTATTAATTAATACTGGATATTAAACTGTGACATGTATAAATAGTGTCTGCTGAAAAGAACAGTAGCTTTTTCTTACCCTTCTTGTAATTGAACTTACTGTTGCAGCATGGGACATCAGGAGAAAGAACTCAGAGTTCTAGCGACTTTTCTGCTATTAGGGATGTTATCCCTGAGACTGAACCTCTGTAGATGTAAACAGGCGGATAGGGAACTTATACAAACCACACTGGTTTTGTTTTAATTTGTGTACATCTGATAAGATGTCATGAGAACTGTGCAGAGTTGGACTAAACCACTAAACATCACATGATCACCATTACCATATGGAAAGTTTTGCCTGTTTTAATAACAGAGTTGGACTGTGAGTATAAGCAATTTGTTTTAGTTACTTACTCAGATCTAAGAATAGTGAAGATGGTGGTTAGTATTTAACTGTGGGAAGTATTAGCATTTGGTGGGAAATAGTCCTCCAAATCAAGGACTGATTTGATCACATTAATAAATGCAGAACTTTAGGAAGATATATGTGCGTGAATAACTGCTGGGTGGTCACTTGTTGATAATCATCAGAATTATTGAAGGCTTAATTGTATATAATGTGTTATGTATACTAATGTAAATAAATATAATTTCATCTTTATTTTGATGTTTTCCTTTAAAACTTATAGTCTGTAATTTTTGTTATTTTGTTGGCATTCAGCTTCGTGGTTGAATACACAACACTTTTGTACACCAGGGAAAATTTAGAGTCTGATTCTGGAACAGAAAATTTTTTTTTAGTATAATCAGCTTAACTAGATCTATTGAAGTACAAATATTTTCTACCAATGAAAATATCACAGCCCTAACTTATAACATCATTTAACTCTATTACAACATTATTTAACTTGATTACAATATTATTTAACTTGATTACATTGTTTTCTAAACATAACACAACTTCCTCCACTTCAGAAATTAGGGTTTCTGAAGTCTAATGTACTCTTTTAAATAGTCCAGTTTGTTTCTATTTCTTTAAGACCTACATAACTGAAAAATTTTCGTTCATACTATTCTTTTCTTCATTTTGCTCTTCTACTTTCATTATTTCATATTTCTTGAGGTTGTTTGCACTTGATGGTCTAATATCAAGTAAATTGATAATTCTAGTCTGGTTGGCTTTGCTTAATATGGTTAATGCATTTTTTAATAATTTTTTCAGTTTCGTTTTTTGATTATAATTTGTCTAGATAGATATATATTCCTTAATTACATCTTTTACTCAGTATTTTCCAATAACATCTCTAATCTACACATTTTCTCCAATAGCACAGCATAGTTTGATTCTAATTGAAAATTCTTTCCAAAGCAAATTAACATAAGCGTAGTGCAAATTTTTGCGCCCAAACATCATCTTTACTCAGGATTTACCAGTACTAATCAAAGTATACTGTGCTGATATAGAAAGGCTGTATATAATATTTCTTGAATATTTGAGGTCTCTTCCTTTTATAATACTTAATTTTAATGTTTGCACCATCTTTTCTGTAATCCTATTTAACTTTGGATGGTAAGAGGGTGTGATGTATCAATTCTCCATTATTTAAGTAAATCTTTGAATCTATTGAATGTGAAGTTAGTGCTTTTCTCTGACACCATAGTCTCAAGAAAACCATGAAGAATGCATATTTCTATAAGTTTTTCTTTTGTTTTATCTGAATAGGTGTTTTCAAGATTCTATACTTAGTCCAGTCTGAGTATGCATTGATTATTACTAAGAAAATATACCCATGAAAAAGTCCAGCTGATCAATATGACTGATTTTGTAACTGATGGACATACTATTTTTTTTCTTGGTATATTTGCTGTTAGTTGACATTTATTGCAAGTTTATATTAATTCTTTTATTTATCTACTGATACCAGGCTACCATACATAAGTACTGGCAAATGATTTAGCTCGCACCATGCCAGGATGACCTTGATGAATCATCTATAAAACTTCTTGATGACTACTATTAGGTATTAGCCCTCTGTTGTCCATATGTGTCCTTTATTTATAGATAATTTATTTCTGACATTCCATATAAATTTGTGTTATAGTTTGGAACAATAGCTATGCCAGTGTCTGTTGATCCATTTGACTTGCAGTTAACATGCTTTATCAGTTTTCATCCAACACATTATTTTTTAATAGCTATCACTTCAGTATTCTATCCGTCTATATAGTCTATAGTTGATTCAGTTGCATTTATTTCTTATTTAGTGTATCCTTGATAGTGTATCAGAAATTACATTCCCTCTTTGAAAATTTAATTTGAAATCATATCCTGTTAATGCATTCGAAACATAGCAACTTGACATATTGTTATTTTTAATTGCCATTGTGCTAGTAGTACATTGTATATTAAGTTAGAATAAATCTTTTAATCTTTTTTTTTTATAGGAGGAATTAATTCAGCTCCTACGAAGACTTTTACGCCACATTCCTAAACTGCCGCATCAAACAGCTCACACACTCTTCAACTACATGGTAGGAATATTTTTCTATGCCCATTAAAACATTATGTTTTACTGTGTATCTATATGTCATCTTTTAATGTTTTTTTTTTTAAAATTTATAATGTAATTATATTATTTAATTTTTTTTTAATAGCTGGGCTACATTATGTTCTATGTTAGGACTCCATGTGAGGGAAGTCAGGAGTCAATAGGGGGTGCCTTATCAGTTTTATGGCAGGTATAAATTACAATTATTTTATATGAATATTGTGCACGTTTTTTTTATTTTATTATTGATTGTGTTAAGTCACTAATTGTTATTATTTTGATATTCTTTAGGTTTTTTTAAGCTTTTGATTAATTTATATGTATTTTAGAATTTTATTAATTGTTTAGAAATATGCAAATTTACATTAGCATATGCTAGTAAATATTGTTTTGATCTCATTTTTTAATTTTTATTTAGTTTTTTTTATTAATATTATATGCTGACTATATTTGTCTATTTTAGGATATATCTATACGTATTTTTCTATTCTCAAGTTTTTTTACTTTTTATCATTGCATTATTTAATGTTTTATTATTTTTTTTTGCTTTCAATAATTTATCAAAAATATATATATATTTATTTATAGTTTCATGTTAAATCAGTCTGTTTATCATTATCCTGTGTAAATCAGCCAATTTCAGTTCAACATTTCCATTGCTTCCCTGCTAATTTACTTAAGAAGTATAAAAAATTGCAAAGTTTTTTATTGCATTTTTTCATTAGAGATTGATTATAATTCTGGGAGTTGTTTTTTATCAATTTATATCAAATCATGTTTTAAGTACTAATTCAACAATTATACAACCAATCAGCTTAATATTAATTCTTCCAATTTAAATTGATTAAATAGTAATTCCATATGACTTCTCAATATGAAGCATAATTTGACCATTGCATTCACACATATTATTGCACAATATATTTATATATACAATTTATATTTATAATTTGTTATAAATATAATTACAATATACATATTTATTAATATAAACAAATAATATTAACAACCTCTTCTGTGCAAACAATATTTTATTATTTCAGATATTTCTTATTATCAGAAAAGGAAAGAAAAGTATTTAAACGGTTAAAGAAAGAAGTATTAAAAAACAGTTTCTTTATTATATTACATAATACATTTTGTTTTGTTTTTTATTTATTATTTGTATTTAGAGATTACATATATATATATATATAATTTTATACTTGTTTTTAATATGTTTTTTTTTTAGTGGTTTAATACCAATCCTACCCAATAAGATAGTGGCGCCTATGGTTATTAAAGAACCAAAGACACCAAAATGTATCGGTACTGAAATGAATTCAGTCCCATATGACTATTTAAGCTAATAGGCTTGGACTGACAATATTGTATTTTCAATTTTATTCTCATAGTTTTGTAGTTAAGTAGAGATAAAAGATGGCTGCTGGAGGGTTGCATTAGATCCTAAGATCTAGGTGCAGTGCTCTCAGATCCAAGGCTCCTCACTGATGAAAACCATGAGCTAGAAACTAGTCTGGGGATTATGGATGAGTAGGCACTAGATAGGGATTTTATGCACAAGCCTTCTGGCATCCATTGATTACTCTGGCTTGCACTGAGTGGCACTACTGAATGAAGAGTTTTGCCTGTTTTAATAACAGTTATGAGCAAGCATAAGAAATGATGTTCATGTGATGTTTAGTGATCTTTTTTGCACAACAGTAACAAACAATTTCCTTCGACTTACTCTTAGCTGGCTGATTTTTGCGTATAAATGCACTATATTCATTATTAATAATTAGCCGTTAAGTTAATGCACATGTGCTTTGTGGATTTTAACTATGAATGAATACTCTCACTTTCCAAACACAAGATAAAGTCTTTGTGAGAAGGTAGAATATCTTTTCGACTCAAATGTTTATGTATGAGAAAATCTTAAGCATTTGGAAATGAGAGCGCATGTGTATTAGCTTAATGGCTAATTATTAATATTACACTTTATACAACATAGCGCTATATGAAATAAATATCTTATTTACATATGTTTAATTTCAAATAAGAATAATGTATCGTAATTCTAGAAAATTTCGCGTCATTTATTCAGGCATAGTAAAAATAATTTAAAGTAATCGCTTAACATCTTCGCGCTCTCATTACCAAATGCTTACGATTTGCCCATACTTAAACGTTTGGGTCGAAAAGATATATGATTCATTCTATCTTTTCACAAAGACTTTATCTTGTGTTTGGAAAGTGAAAGTATTCATTTATAATTAAAACTCACAAAGCACATGAGCATTAGCTTAATGGATAATTATTAATATTACAGTTTATACAACATAGCGCTATATAAAATAAATATCTTATTTATATTCATTATTATTGGTAAAATTTCAAATTTCCCTTGACTGGTCAAGGACTATCTTAGGGGCTGCTCCCATTTTGATTGCTTCATCATATGACAAATCTTTTAAAGCCAGTAACTGCTGTCTCAGCCTATCGTTGGACATCCTGCAAAGTAATTGTTCTAGTAGAGCATCCTTTAATGCGTCGCCATAACTACAGCTCTTATCAAGTTCGCTTAATGTTTGATCATAGTTTTGTATGCATTCCCTGTTATTTTGCCAGCTATTTCTAAATTGTAGCCATGTTACATGCTTAGAGGGCTTGGGGCTAAAATAATTGTTTAGTTTTCCAACTACTACTTTGTATGGCAATTTCTCTGTTTTTCATCATCACATAACCGATTTGTGATTTCTATCATTTATTGCCCAGCATAAGCTAACAACATGGCAACCTTAATGGGGTCACTGACATCCCCATTAATAAAAAAAAGTTTCTCAATCCTTTTGAGAAAAATTGGCCAATCAACTGGATTATTAACATTAAACTCATTTATTATCACTGTGGCCCAGTTATCACCTTAACTCTTAATCTGAACAACTAATAAGTAGAAAAAATTCCCCCCACAATTTTTGAATGCACAATTCTGTTACGATGCAGAATTATAAGTTGGGTTCTATTCTGTCGACTGACCAATTTTCTGCTGTGTATAGCTACCACAAGTACTATAGTCAGGTAAAGGCGGGCTGACAAACAGAATTAAAAAATAATTTGGAAACAAGGTTTTATAACTAAATACTAACTTTATTTCCACAAGTTAACAATAGTGAGAATTTTACCACAACGCATAATATATTTACAATTTATACATATCAATATTATTACTTACAAATACGAGGTGCACATAAATTATAATAAAGCCGATGTAGCCTGTAGAGTCCTAGGTCCACTTTGGTACCTTTAGTGGTGTGAAGTTCACTGGGTCACTCCATACAATCGGGCTATTATGTCTCTTCTTTCAGCAATGATCAATTCCAACGATGCAAGTGCATAGTAAGACACCGATTCCTTTATTTGTGAGCTTTTATAGCTTCCTGCTGATAGTGGAATGTTCTAGAACACAATTAATTATTATTGTTTCTTAGTTTTTTAAGTAATCATTTTCTAATTCAGAACTCCAGTTCTTATTTTGCAATGAATGCTGTCCTTTTGTTTGCAAATTTCGTTTTTTTTTTAGCCTGTCTTAACAGTTGCTTCTTTTTAACAGTTAAAATTTCATTACACTTCAGTATTTCATGTGGAGAGTTTGAAGGTAAGTATTTTATATTCAGTCAGTTACATTATAAGAGGAAAGGTAGGTTCAAAATCTAGAAACAACACTTTGGAAGACTTGTCACGCTATATCTCACCAGAATTTGCTGCAAGTAGTGCAATAATTGTAGCCACACATTCAGTGACTACAGCAATACAGTAAAACTTTTCCATGCTACTACGATGCATGTTAACTTTTAACTTTTTCATGGATTACTATGATTTTCTTACTTGATGGCAACTATTTGTTACACGATTTGAGTCTTTTAATTGTTACTAAGTTTTTTTGTGAAAAGAGCAGTTATGAATTTAGTTGGCAATTATTAAATACTAGAACATTAATTCTCTGATATTTGAATCCATTTCTGAAATACTTTCTCAATTTAAATTTCAACTAAGACCAATTCCTCATTGTTTTTGACTTACAAATTATATCAATTAAGTGTATATTTGATAATTATCTAAGTACATATTTTTTGTATATTCTTAAAGAAGCTTTATTTCCTAAGTTATATATTAGATTAAATAAATCTCTAAACAGTCTAATTATAATTTTAGTTGATATTTAAAAAAAAAAAAAAATATGTTTTTACATTTTCTTTTTAAATGAAAATGCCTTATTTAAATTTTACACATTTTCATTTTATCAAATTATTTTTTCATAAAAATTATAATTTTTATTAAGTATTAGAGTTTTATTTCTAATATTTGTTTCCATTTTTACATTTACATTTTATAAATAAATAACAATTATAAACTTTTAACTTATTTTATTTTTTATTATATCAAATTTCTTAAATTTGTTTTAGCACATATTTAAACTTAACAAAATAACTACATATTTCATCATTTTTTTAAAAGGTTCTCTTGCCTTAAATAAATTGCTTGTTCTTGAATGGTCCTCGTTTTGATATTTTTATTTAATAGTGGATTGCTTAAATCTATTGTTTAGTCATTTTATTAACTCATAATTAATTAATAGCCCCAATTTAAGATTTTATAGATGCTTATTTATCAGGTAATAGCAGGAAATTTAATAATTCACTTAGCTATGTTCGGGCTATAATTTATTACATTCACCTATTTTGTTATTACGAACATAAACTAGCATATATGTCAAAAAAAAAAAGGAATTCTCAGGATGACAGTCGGGTTAAACTATTTAATGACAAATTAGAAAAGTTACAGTGAATAATTATTTACAATTAATTATTGTAATAAAATATAATACAAAATTTACACAAGTATTTTTATCGTACATTTGTCTATGCCCTGAGGCTTATTAAAAATTAATAATATAGACCGAGTTAGTCCTTAATTTTTTTTAGATCCCTCCTTTGCACCTTCAGCGAGGATTCACTGGTAAGAAAACCACTCCATGTTCTTCTTTAGTAAAGTGTCCAATCTTCAGTAGCAAATACTTTTTATAGATAGTTCCCCTTCCAGACTGTGAGCATTAGGATCCAGTGGATATTCTCCTCTATTGGTCATTTATATTTATTCTTATGCTTATTGGTTTGCAGTACTGCATGTTCACTCTGGTTTAAACTATGCTCGATCAGAGCAGGTCTATGTGTGCACGTATTTTAATCGCACAGCACACAGCACTATCCCCGCTACTCCTGAGAAATGCCTGCTTCTCTGGAGTCACATATATTCTTTTAATAGTCTATTTCTCCAGGAGTCACATATTTCTATTTTTCCATTTAATAGTAATTACAGAATTAGTTTTTTGGCTTGCCGTATCATTTAGTACTCTAACTGTTATTGTTCACTTTCCAAATGTTCTTTAATAAACAACACAATTTCCATACGGCAAATATCTTGTTACTTAGTTATTACGAATGGCATTAGGCAAAATGGTTCATCAATAATAATAAAAAAATATATGTATAGTCAAAATTTAAATGCATAGTTGTTTTATAAAAATATATCTTGCTACTTAGTTATTATGAATGGCATTAAACAAACGGTTCAATAATAATGATAAAAAAAAAATACATATAGTCAAAATTTAAATGCGTAGTTCTTTTATAAAAGTAAATCAAATGAATACTTACACTGAAAAGTTAGTTTTGAGAATGCCATTCTAATGATGGTTTATTACCAATTATCAACTAGTCACATATATAATCTTGTAATTAAGCAGGTGGGCAACGTTTACGGTGAAGTCCGTTTTCATCCTAATAGTTAGTCGCATTCAATCTGGGATGCTGTCTCATGACTTTATTTGAAACTTCCTCTGCTTCATCAACCAACTCTATGAGGTCTTCGGCGCCATCTTTATTATCTACCTTATGATTCTCAATTGAATCTTCACCTTGAGTTTCCATATTATAGTCAGTCAAAGTTTACTTCAGTCCAGTTTTTTCGGACATGATTTATGTGTCGATGGTAGCTTGCCTCTGATTTGTTTTGTATTTCAACAATTTGATCTGAAATAATCCTAGTTATTGTACCATCTGTCCATGTCTTGCATAGTGTATCGTATACCCATACATTATCCCCGGCAGTATAAGTATTTTTTTTGATTGTTGGTGGTTTTCCATGGTCAGGCATCAGAATAGACAGCTTGTTACGCAATTTTCTGCCCATCAATATTTCAGCTGGTGATTTCCCAGTGGATGTGGTCAGCATAATATGTTAGTGCAGCATTGCAATGTTTAGCGCCTCGGATAGATTGGTTTTATTTAATCTATTTAATACTAATTTCAAATACTGGATGGCCTTTTCTGTGATCCCATTGGATCTCAGGTGATACGGAGGGGAACGGATGTGATTTATTCCCCATTCTTCCATAAATGACTTGAATTCTTCTAAAGTAAAAGCAGTCCCATTGGCTAAACTCAAAACTTCTGGTGATCCCTGGTGTGCTAATATTTCGCTTAGAATACGAATAGTTTCTGCTGAACTAGTATTTTTGGCTATCTTGTATTCTGCCCATTTTGAGCCAGCATCTATCAATACTAAAATTAACTTACCATTTATTGGTCAAGCATGATCTATGTGGATCCGGCTCCAAGGTTTATCAGTTTTGGGCCACGATGTACATTTCTTTGGAGGTGTGTTTATGGTTGATAGGCAAGATTTACATATTTTAATGAACATCTCTATCTCTGTACCCATGTCTGGCGAATACACATAACTGCGGGCTAGCACTTTTGCACGAACGACCTCTGGATGCCCTTGATATAACATTTTTAATATTTTAGAACGTTCTATGGGGGGGGGGAACCAACATCTTATCTGCCATTATTATGCATCCCTTTAACATTAATAATTGTTGGCACATATTCATAGAGACTTAATGTAAATAGTGGGGTTGCTTGCTTGGCCATTTTTTTCTAATCTAGTTCACGGGCGTCTGGTATCCACCTGTCTATAGTGTTGCTGTTTATAGTTCCCAGCTTCCAATGGTCTAAGTAATTTGTCTACTTCAGTGTCTGTTTTCTCTGTTATATCTGGTATGCGAGATAGAGCGTCCGCATACTGTATTTGAGTACCCTTCTGATACACTAATTCGTAATTGTATGAAGATAGCAAATTATACCAGCGAATCATTCGTGAGATCAAATGGTCAGGTGCAGGTTTTTTATTGGCGAATATCCCCAATAATGGGTGGTGGTCTGTTATTATTTTAACTGATTGTTCTTAATTGTATTTTTCGAACTGCTGATATAATGGCTAACGCCTTTTTGTCCAATTGGCTGTAATTTTTTTCAGCTTTTGACAATGTTCTAGACATATATGCTGTTTTGCATTCGCTATTCTGCGACGGATGACTGAGTACCACCCCAATTTTGTATTTGGATGCGTCCATTGTTAATATTACATTGAGGTTACTTTTGTAATGTACTAACAATTGGTTTGATGTAAGCAGTGCTTTAGCTTTCTGAAAAGCACTCTCTTGTGGTTTCTTCCAACACCATCGTTGATTTTTGCGAAGTAACTCATATAAAGGCGTGGCCATGTGTGCCTTTTTCTTCAGAACATTTTCGAAAAAATTAACCAATCCTAAAAAAGCCTGCAGTTTCTTGATGTATGTGGGGGGTGGTGGCGCATTTATGATAGCTTTAATTTTACCCGGATCAGGTCTAATTCCTGTGCTTGATATAATGTGTCCTAAAAACTTTATTTCTTTTGCACACCAAATACACTTTTGCATGTTTAGTTTTGTACCAAACTTTTCTAGCCTTTCACAAACCTTGTCTAATCTAATTTGTAATGCTGCTTCAGAGTCCGCTGTTACCAATATGCCATCAAAATATGGTGTTGCTCCCTCCAATCGTTTCAACAGCATGTCTATTTTAGCTTGAAAAGCATTCGGGTGATTTTTACGCTGAAAGGTAGACGCTTATAATTATACAATCCCTTGTGTGATGTTATAGTAAGGAACACCACTGTTTCCTTTGTCACTGAAATCTGATGAAAAGCGGAATTTAAATCCAACTTTGCGAAGTAGTTTGCGCCTTCCAATCCAGCTAATATCTCTCTCACATTTGGGATAGGATATGGGCTTTTGGCCATACTTTTGTTTACAGTGAGCCTGTAATCCCCGCATATTAGGATTTGTCCATTTTGTTTTGTTATGACAACTATAGGAGTAGCCCAGTCTGAGTCATCAACCGGAGTCTTACCATATTCTCTAAAACTTCTTCCCGTGATTTCATAGCAAAAGGTATTTTTCTAGACTTGCCATGAACTGCTTTCGCGCCTTCATGAAGCTCAATTTCCACAGCTGTAGTATTGATTTGTCCCTGTTCTTCGACAAACAGTTTAGGGAATTTAAGCTTTATTTCTCTTTCTATGTTAATTTTGTTTACAATACATATTTTAATGCCTAAGGTGGTAAACCATTCTCTACCTAATAGAGGTGCTATATTGACCTTGACAATACATAGACTTAGTTTTTTTCGGCGATTGTTTATGGCTACCATAACTTCTACTACCCCAACTATTTGAATCGGATTCCCATTTGCGTCATTTGCCTTCAGTTCTGTTAGCTACTTTTGGCTGGTTTTTGAAGTTTTTAATTATCTCAAACCAATCCCTTTGCGATTGATGGCCACTCCGGCTCCACTGTCTATCTCCATTTCTAAAGCTTTGTTACATATCTCTACTGCCAACATAATTGTTGATCGCTTTTGGTCTCTGCCTTATTTATTTCGGTATAACGTTCCAATTTGGCATATCTGTTCACTGGAGATTTGTCATTAGCACAAGTTTTTCTTTTAGTACAGCAAACTTTCTCCAGGTGTCCCGCTCTCCCACATTTATTGCATTTTTCCAGCTGCATTCACATGCAATGTGGCCGATTTTTCTGCAGCGATAATATTCAGTTTTCGAGTTTGGTAGCTCTTCTGTTTTGCTTGTTTTACATATTGACATTTGTTTTGTAACCTCCAGGTTAGCTTGTTGGAATTCTCTGGAGCTGTTTAGAACTAGTTCGTAGGTCATCCCTCTTTTGATGGCCTCGGAATATATCAGTTTTGGGATAGCCAATAATTGTTGACATAGTTTGTCATCGCTCATCCCCCATAAAAACTGTTCTAATAATGCTTCCTCTAGGTAATCTCCATAAACACACTTTTGTGCCAAATGTCTTAGGGTAGTATCAAAATCTCTACAGTTTTCCCCCTTTACTTGGCATCTGTTGTGCAAGTGTAAGCGAGCAATGTGCTTTGTTGGCTCCGGGCTAAAATGATTATTCAGCCACCTAACTAGATCAGAGTACAGTAGTCCTTCCGGCTCTTCGGGTCCCATAATTGGTTTGCAACTTCAATTACACCTGGTCCTCCAAAAAATGATAGTGTGGCTACTTTTGTTACATCATCTTTGATTTTGTTGACAATGAAGTAATATTCAATACGTTTTGTATTTTGTGGCCACTCGGAAGGACTATTAATATCAAATTCGTAAATACCTGCTGTGTTGTAGCCATCTTCCTTGGTAACTAACCAGTAACACCTTTTCTCATTCTTTGTAAGTTTAACCCGCTTCATCCTTCCTTCGACTGTCAACTGCGGTAGGCTATATGCTATGTTCGGGCTGTAATTTATTACAACCACCTATTTTGTTATTACGAACATAAACTAGCATATATGTTAAAAAAAGAAATGAAATCTCAGGATGACAGTCGAATTAAACTATTTAATGACAAATTAGAAAGGATTACAGTGAATAATTATTTACAATTAATTATTGTAATAAAATATAATACAAAATTTACACAAGTATTTTTACCGTACATTTGTCTATGCCCTGAGGCTTATTAACAAATAGTAATATAGACCGAGTTGGCCTTTAATTTTGCCTAGATCCTTTCTTTGCACCTTCAGCGGAGATTCATTGGGTAAGAAAGCCAGTCCAGGTCCTTCTTCTTTAGTAGAGTGTCCAATCTTCAGTAGCAAATAATTTTTATAGGTAGTTTTCCTTCCAGACTGTGTGCATTAGGATCCAGTGGACATTCCTCTCTATTGGTCATTTATATTTATTCCTATGCTTTTTGGTTTGCAGTGCTGCATGCTCAATCTGGTTGCTGAGCAAGTCTATAGAAAACTTGTGTGCATGTATTTTAATTGATGCAGCACACTGTAGATTTTATCCATATGTAATATGCAATGTGTATCTCACCATAATATATATGTATAAAGTAAAGAGATAGAAAAGACATAGCTGAAAATATTTCTTGTAAAACTTTAATAAACCTTGATTCTACAAAATCCAATTCACTCCTTTAATGTATTACATTATTGTAGGTACATATTGTAGCTTTTAGATTGTATTATAGTTTTGAAATATTAAAAACAAGTTTATTAAAAATGCTAGCAAGATACTTCTTGTAATTCTAAATTTTATTTTATTTTCAGATTGTTCCCAGTGTGCAGGGTATATATTTTAAAGATCTCAAGCAAACTCTCAGGAAGGAACAATGTGATGTAAGTAGTAATAGTATAGGTTATTATTTATTAATATTTATAGTTATGGTTGCCTATACTAGTAGAAGCAGGAGTAACTTTGTTGATAGAATCTGTATTATATAAGTAATAGAAATGTCATCAGTAAGACAATACTATACCAAAAGTAATAGTATAACAGTATTAGTTAAAGTATGCACAACAATATAGAAGTTTAATATTAATAGCTTATGCTAATAATATTGTGATCCTGATAGTAGTACCGTGTATAACAAGTATTCCATGGGTTGAGCATCTAAAGATGATGTGATACTTTGTTCATTGATGAAGATTGCATTGGATTTTAATCATGTTTTGTTATAGTCAATACAGTATCTGTTTGATCTAGTATGTGATACAAATATTTATTTTAGTTTCCAATTAAATAACCATTTTTAAACCTAGTAATAATAGCTAGATATTTATTTTAGTTTCCAATTAAATAACCATTTTTAAACCTAGTAGTAAAAGCTAGATGGATGGGATACATGAAAAATCACGAGCTTATTGAAATTTCTTATTTATCTAAAAAAAGTTTCCAATCTTTACTTTGAATTTGTACTCCACATTATGGGAACTAATACATTCTACTAAATAACTATTAATAGAATCAGTAGTCACTTTAATAAGAACAACAGTAATATAATAGCAATTGTAATAATAGCATATAGTAGAAAAAATGATAATAGCGTAATAGCAGTTAGCCTATATTAGCCAAGCATGGCAATTGTCGTAAAAATATTAAATTCAATGGAGCAACATTTTTAGCCAAAGTCAAAAAAGAGATATAATTAAATGTAATTATTTAATAGCAGAAAAGTATTAGTAACAATACAATAAGTAGGATTATTATTGATGACTTATTTACCTATATTCTAGAACTGATATATAATAAGTAAAAGTTAAACAAATTGATGATAAATAGGAATAATTAGGTTGATGTTCTATCTATTTATTTTCTAGAACTAATATATATATACATATAAATAAACTTAAACAAATTGATGATAAGCATTTATTTTAGTAGTTTTTTTTTCTTTCTGTTGTTTGCATTCTTTCCAGTATGCAGTAAACTTGCAATCTACTTTACAAAACAACAATTAACAAATTCATATTTTATAAATTATTAGTCTTTGCTTCTGAAGAAGACTGCATGCAATATTAAAAGGAGAAAATAAACAGAAGCAAAAAAATAGGATGCTTATCATTTTTTTTTATTCAAGTAATTCCAGCCATATGTTCAGTAAATAGATGTCTCGCTATTATTAGCTAAAAAATAATATTCTAGAATTAATGTGGGTTTTTCAGATGCACTGACTGTAAAAACAAAAAGTATAGTTGTAATATAATGCAACTTATACTACTCACGAGGGAGGTTCATACTCCTACTGGCAACTGAGTTGTGCAAAAAAAAAGAGGACTATTATGAACAATGTAATTAATAAAATAACAGTATAGTAATATTTTATTAACAATGGTATTAATAGATGATGATGATAATTGTATCTGAATTCTAGAACTGACTTATGTAAACATTAAATAATTAGTGGATATTCAATGGTGATGCATTCAAGCACTTATGATTGGTATCTGAATAAGTGGAATTAAAAGTGAGCTAATACTAAACAAATTATGCCAATTTCTGTAAAAATCATTCATTATTTTATACCTTCATATGGGATATATCACTTTATATTTTTACATCAAAGAAAGAGATCTTGACAGATTGTGCATACTTTTGTACCATATCTCTTTACATAACTATCAAGTCAGATTATGCTGAAAATTATTTAGAAAAGATTAAAGCCTTACAATGCAAGAGAACTGACAGATATTTAAGTTGGTTTCAAGAAAGTTCAGAAATCAAGAAACTTCATCTCCACTTTATGCTGTATAACCAAAAGATATGAGGAATAAAGTCAGCTTATTCTTTATCAATTGCCTCAAGGCTTTTGCCTTAGATTCTGTTTACCATAGGGAATTGTAAATTGTCTTTAAAAAAATATCAGGGCATTTCATGTTTCTTATAATGGATCTCTATATGTGTCTAAAAGTTTCATATATAACTCTTATCTACTTCTTTTTCCCTCTATATTTTGCTTCTTATATTTCAATATAAACTTCATTAACACTCCTTTAACACTTTAAGCAAACAATCTTTATTTACTTATAACAGTTTCGACTGTCCTAGCAGTCTTTTTCAGATCTACAACAAAAAAATTATACAAATATTACTTCAATACAACCAAAAATTCTTATTCTTATACTCCTTTATCACTTTAAGCAAACAATCTTTATTTATTTATAACAGTTTCGACTGGCCTAGCAGTCTTCTTCAGATCTACAACAAAAAAATTATACAAATATTACTTCAATTCAACCAAAAATTCTTATTCTTTATATTTTCATATTTTCTGATATAAAGAATAAGAATTTTTGGTTGTATTGAAGTAATATTTGTATGATTTTTTTTGTAGTAGATCTGAAGAAGACTGCTAGGACAGTCGAAACTTATAAATAAATAAAGATTGTTTGCTTAAAGTGTTAAAGGAGTGTTAATGGAGTTTATATTGTCTAAAAGTTATTGCTAAAATAAACTGTAGTAAAACAGGTTAAAGAAGACTCAAAGACATTTAGTAAGAAAATAAAGAGAATCATGTGAAAAATCGAATTAAAACTAAATATGAAGCAGTTCTTATGCTAGATACATCAGCTGACTTAAAAATTGATGATGTAGAATTCCCTGATAATATATTCCAATTCTTTCAGACATTTTGTACTAATAGTTGGCAAGTTAGATAGAATCAAGAAATATGTGATTAGATTACTTTTATCATTACAATTAATATTGTTATTCATTCCTAAAGTAGTTATTGCTATTCTCTTTATTATTATTAATGTCAAAGCACTATTCTTTCTTAACTTTTTTTTTTCTCTGTATTTCTACTATCTTTTCTTTTTACATTTATCTTATTATATTTTTAAATGTAGGCCACATTAATGGTTACAGCTAATGTGCCAAGTGCCAAAAAAATTATTGTACATGGTCCAGATCAAACTAGCATTCCTTCTCAATTTCCAATTCATGAAGTAAGATATAATTAATTGTGATTGGTTAAATGAATAAATATAATAATTATAGAAATGTATGAAATTTTTTTTTTATAATTTTTAGGATACTCAATTCCAACAGATTTTACAGGATAGTTTAGATTTTTTTAACATTCCTGACGCGCGGCATCACTTATATTTTTTAGTTGATACAAAAACAAGTAAGCTTTAGATATTTGTGTGTGTGTATTAATGAATATTTAATTTAATATTCATTGTTTACTTAATAAATTATTATATCAAAATAACTTGTGAAATGAATTAAATTTTATAAAACTTAGTTTTACATTTTTGTGAGTCTTTTTTTTTTTTACAAACATTTATCTGCAAATCACTTTAAATATATTCTGATCTAGCCATTAAAGTATCTTTACTAAATTTTAAATATTTTTAAAAGGTAACTTGTTAAAAAAAATTCAATATTTTTTCCATAATTTTAATTCAAAGTTTTGCACGGGTGATCTTTAATTTTATTACAACTTTTTTTTATTCAGTTCATTATGAATATTAAAGCAATATTGATCATTTGGTTAAAGGATCTTTAGGTATCTACTTTGGAATCTTAAACAGATAATTTAGCCTTATGTCTCTCACAAATGTTTATACTGCTGTGTTTTTTTTGTGTTTTTTTTTTTGGGGGGGGGGGTATTTATTTTTTAAAATTTTCGATTATGGTAGCTTTTCTTCAAAATCTTTAAATTGCCGAGCCTCACTGACAGATGTATTAGAATCTCATAGTTTCAGACTTGTAATAAAATAATGTTTTTGTAATAATCTTTAAAGCTTTTCTTGACATGGGTGTGTTATATTGTTATATGACTAGGAATAATACTTCTGGTCATTTAAGAATAACACACAACTCTAGAAACAAATATAAATGATATTATATATACAGCATTACACAATACTTTACTTTTGTTATAGATAGTGAATGATAAAGTTTAATTATTAATGTTATAGTGACCCTGTTATTTTCAGCCTGCTGGTGTTTTAACTCATGTGCAGGTACAGTGATGACTAGCTTGCAGTTTCCAACTCTATGGTTGATCTTGCCTCATGGTAAACTGTAATATTGTGGACAATATACATACTGCCATTTAATGTCTGACAGTTGTCTGTTATTTTTCCCTCAAATGGACCTTTATATATAGTGAAATTCATGATCTTGCAGGAAATGACCAGATTTATTGACCTAACTTTCTAATTGGCCTTCTTATGCCAGTGTTATTAATTACCTCATATTGTTGTTTTATTGATTCATTATTGTCATTTGAATCTAATCTAGATAAGAGCAAGTCCATTATTTAAGGGTAAGCTTAAGCTGATCACACGATTACCATTCCCTATGCTTACACAAGCTGTTATAAGAGAGGTAAAACTCTCTATGATGCAAGCCACAAGCTAGAAAGTAGCTGGGGATATTGGATGAATGGGATATTATGCACAAACCTTGCATCCATCGATTACTCTGGATTGCATTGGGTGGCACTATTGTATGGAGAATTTTGCCTTTGTTATAAAAGTTTGTGTATGCATAGGGAATGGTGATGTTCATGTTAAAATCTGTAAATAAGTATAAAAAGTCTAAAAACGTAAAACTGCATCATTTTGTCAAAAGAAAAGTTGCTTTCTTTTATAGAATGCTAGGAAGATTCATTCCTATTCTGATTTATATTTGGCTCAGTTGTTGAAGCTACAGTGGGATGCTAAGACCAAACAATTCTGTTGATCATTGTTAGCAATATTTTGTCATTGATTGATACTCAATATACACTACCATTCAAATTTGATAACAAAGTTTCTTACATTATTAACAAAGTGCAATTATTAGGAATACACTACATATTTAGCAGCTTGAATAATTTTTTAATACTTTTATTTTTAAAAATGCGTGATTTGACTTTTTATATTATGTATTTAACAATTTATTTAATGGTGGCATTTTTTAAAAAAAAAAACTAATATATTTATTTGCTTTATGATTGATTTAAATCCAAAATATTTATTTTATTGACATTTTTAAAATTATGCAGATATTCAAAAACTTACTTCTTCTACTGAATTCTAAATAATATATATGAAAGATTTTTGTACTTGGTAATATAATGTGATTTTTGAGTACTTTAATGATATATTCAGTGTTGAACAGTTCATTTAATTAAACTGAATTGATTTTTTTAAAATTTTATATTATTCGGCTGAAAATCGATTCTGACACCTTTCATTCTAAGCCCACCACTAATAGTAAAACTGCATAGAATAGGTAGATGGCTGCACTAATCAGAGAAAGACTAGAAAAAGGAAATATGTCAATGCTTATACAATGATTTAATAATGGTATAAGAAATTTTCAGAGGAAGGAAGTTATTAACTTGACTAATAGGATTTTTAGACTTTATGGATTTCTATGCAAAAATTTTTTTTACTTCATGTAAGTAAAAGTCATTCCGTAGCCTATCAGTGATGAAATAGGAGAAAATGCAGTGCCACTACTTGCTTGATTTATAAAACCAATCTTAAATTGTGGTGGGAACAATTTACAAGATGGATCTTTTTTAGGTTCTGCTAAATTGTATAAGTCATGCAAATTTTTTGCTGAATTTGCTTTAGCCATGCATAGGAATGCTCTTGAGTTTTTAATATTAATTTTTCTCTGAGAGCAGTGAAAGTTTGGAAGCAGTGAATTTTCATTTTATAAAATAAGTTTTAATAAAAAAATTTTCTTATCTATCAAAAGAGGAAAAAAAATTGACCTATTTATTTTAAAATTCATTTGCTTCTTTAATTTGCCCTTGATATAATTTCCAAAATGAAAACAGCTGAAACAATGTTTTGTTGAACGTGTATCAAAATTTTTTTTTTTTTATAAACTTGTTTTATCTTATGATTAGAGGTTTGGACATTGAGCTTTACGTAATAGGCTGGCAGTTGAAATTTTAAATCTTGAGCAATTTATTTCATTTTATTTTTTTTTAAATTTAAAATATGATTTTCCTCTGGATGGTATTAATGACATACCTTTAGGCTACAAATAGCTAAATCTAGTCTGTGTTCTTGCCTATCTATGTGCAATTTAAACTCTTAATGAAAAGCTATCAAAACATCATTTTTTTTTTTTTATATAAATGTATAGAATTCACTGAATATTTTTAAAATCAGAATTATTTTGAGAACAACTTATATGTACATAATGTGTGTTAGTGAAAAACTGACTTGTTTTGTGTCCAAGACATTACATCTGAATCAACACATATTTTGTAGTGATATAGCTATTCACCACAAAAATTTTAAGATACTAGCATGTATGATCACATGTTATGGCCTCAAATGTTGCAGTGTGTTTTGTCTTTTCATTAATCATCTTCAGTGGTTTATGACTCATGACTCTATTGCCATATACAGTTTGAAGCATTTCAATAGCAGTTTGACGATCATAAAACAATATTTAATGTTCGTGCATTGTTCTGACGCAGAATGAAATACCATATTTCATATCATAGTTCATAATCCAGACATGCTAATGCTTTAAAATTTTTGTGGTAGAATAGTTAAACTATGTCGCTATGTTACACATGTTATTCAAAGATTATGTTGTAAACAATTGATAAGAGAACCAGGCATCTTTTCATAGGACATATTATATTATTGTAAAATCAAAATAACTATACAATCCATTGTAGATTTTGTTTGCTGTTTAATAAACAAACATCTAAATGAGCTATTTAACAACTTCTTTGTTTAACATTTTATTATCTTTATAAATGAGGATCTTTATATGAATATTAATAAATATTAACATTCATATAGGTAAAAAAATGTCAAAAAAGGGTTTTTTTATAATTAAATATGAAATATGTTTATTGTTTAATAATCTAAGTAAATATTAATTATTTACATAATTATATAAGTGTATACATTTCAGATCAAATGCACAATTTAAATTCTTATCTACGAGATTTTTATTTTTTTCGACGATCTTTTTATCCTCAGTTAAGTTTAATTCATATGAATCCAGACCAGGCTCATCTGGCACTGCAGAAACAGGTTTGTTGATTTTTAGAATTTTTGATAGAAAGTTAATTAAATAGATTGGTATAAAATAAATACAGTATTAATTTGTTTTATATGAATAAATTGATTTAAGTTTGCCTCACAATGATTGGCTGGAGGTTGGTGATGATGACATTTTACTTGGAGGTATATTTTAGATTATGTCCATCTTCTAAATGGACTACAAAATGTTTTTGAAAAATTCACACTTTGTTTAGTTTTTAAATAGAATCAATTTTTATTAATTACATGCAGATTAGTATGGAATACTATGTTTTCAGTGGAATTCCTTTTTTTTCTTCACAGGGATTAAAAATTGATTTTTAGATTAATAAATTCTCAGTTTAAGATTATGCTCTAACCAATTAGACTATTCAGTCAAAAGTAATAATCTCTAGAAATTTTATATATTTATTTGTGAGGATCCTCCTAATGCTCTCCAAAATTGTGGATTCTCACATTAAATTGACTTATAGTATTACTTGCTATTGTCATAGGAGTAGTTTTTTAAAATTTTATGTTTACTCTCTGTTCCCAATCAAACTCAAATTTATTGTATATGCATGGTCTGCTATTTTAGACATCTGGTTTTTACCCTTTTTTAATCATAAATAAATAAAATTTCTACTATTCATTGCCTTTGATAGAATAGCCTTCTTGATATATTAAAAGACGCAGGTGAAGAAATAGAAATTTTTTTAGCCAAGTTATATACCAAATGTCTAAATGATAAAGATGTACCAGATGATTGGAAGAATGCAGTATTAATATTAATATTTTAAAAAGGTGATAAAGAAGATATTAGAAATTACAGACCTATCAGCCTTTTATCAGTTACATACAAAATTTTTACCAAGATAATTACAACTCGTCTACAGAGAACATTGGATTACCACCAACCAAGAGAACAAGCTGGATTTAGAAGTGGTTTTAGTACAGGAAATCATGTCCAGGGATTGAGAGAAGTTATAGAAAGGACAAATGAATATGAGCTGCCATTATGTTTTGGATTTGTAGATTATGAAAAGGCATTTGAATTTATAAACTTTTCTTCAGTGATTCAAGTATTGGATCATCAAGGTATAGATCCAAGATATTGTCATATTTTAAAGAATATTTATAAAAATGCAACAGCAACAATTAGATTAGAAAATGATACTGGGAAAGTCAACATTGAGAAGAGTGTAAGACAGGGTGACTCCATATCTCCAAAACTTTTTACAGCAGTGCTGCAAGAAGTATTTTGGGTATTAAAATGGGAAGCTAAAGGAGTGAAAGTAAATGGTGATTATTTAAGTCATTTAGATTTTTCAGATGATGTAGTTGTTTTTGCTAATAATGATTTAGATCTACAGGAAATGTTGCAGTAGTTATCAGATGAAAGTAGGACTAAAGATAAATTTTAAAATGACTAAAGTAATGTTTAATGGATTTTCTCAAAATATGAAAATAAAGATTGTTTATAACGAGTTAGAAGAAGTTAACAGTTACAAACGACTTGGTCAGATTATTAATACAGATGGAAACATAATGGATGAAATTAATCATAGAATTAAACTTGGTTGGAGTGCTTTTGGTAGAAATAACTTGATACTAAAAGGAAATATACCTATGTGTTTGTAAAGGAAGATTTTTAATAAATGTGTTTTACCTGTTCTCACTTATGGATCTGAGACTTGGACACTTAATAGAAGAGCAATACAGACTTCAGACCACTCCTCAAAGAAGTATGGAGAGATGCATGTTGGGAGTAACAAGAAGAGATCGAAAACATAATATATCAGTAAGAGAACAATAAGGTGTAACTGATTTTATTGAAAAAATTAAAAGATTAAAGTGGAGTTGGGCTGGACATATTGCTGGAAGAGATGATAATAGATGGACAATTGAAATCTTAAACTGGATTCCAAGAGATTGTAGAAGACCCAGGAAGAGACCACATGTGAGATGGATAGATGAAATAAGAAAGTGTGCAGGGGTGATGTGGAGAAGAGAAGGTAAAGATTGGAGGTGGATTAAACTTGGAGAGATGTTCATTCTGCAGTGGGTTGATAATAGTTGATGATGATGATCTTGTTTTACTTTAATATGCAAATTTAATTAAACTTTTTCTACCATTATTAAAAATAAATATGTATTTATTAGCTTTTGCAAGTACTGAACAAGTAATTAATCATTTCTCAACTGTATCCAGCATCACTTGACTCTCATTTTGATGGTTCTATCATAAAGTAGATAAAGTGACCTATTGCAAAAATTCTAATTAGATTTCAGCTTTCATTGATAAACCCTCAGCTTGGAAAGTATCTACTAAAAAAAGTATTGACTTTACTTTTTTCAAAATTCTTTCATAATGTTTAGATGTTCATCTAGATATATCCTATACCAAAATTAGCAAAACTTGTAACAGCATAATTATTTACTGTAAACTTCTTTTAAATTTGAACTGAATAAATATTTTAATATATTTAAAGGAGAGTTTGATTTGCTTTTTCTCCGGTAATTTAAAAATATTTATTGATAAACAGATCTTCGAATTACTCTTTGCACGTAAGAGCACGCAAATTCAACCTTTTTAAAATAATACGGTTGGGGGTAAAATAGTCATTGAAAGATCAATCTGTAAAACAAAATATAATTTGTATTAGTTTAAAACATTTTAAATAATATTTGAAAGTGTAAAAAAAAAAGTTTTACAAACAATCATGTTTTAAAATAATAGTTTTGAAAGCAATACTGCCGTAGGTCAAAAAATAGCTTTTTTTAAAAAAAAGACACTGACTGATTTTTTTAAAAAAAACCCCATTTTAGAGTAAATAATTAAAAAAAAAGTTCGATTTTTAAAAATAAATAATTTTAAAATACATAGATTTATTAAATGGTGAAATAGAATGTAACAATATTAAGTGGGAACGCATATTTAAATACTTGTGGCTTCTAAATTTAATCAAACCTGTACATTATAGGGCAGCCATGTTTTAAGTAGTATGGACATAAACAAGTCAAGCAGGCATTATTTGGCGTTAGTTTTTCCGTGTGTAACGTGGAGAATCAGCGCCACCCACGTAGTGGGCTAGAATCTTGGTGTAGCAGACGACGTAAGCTAGATCGAGCTTACGGTAATCAGTGCCACCTAGGTTCTTGGTAGCGTCTGATAGCAGACGATGTAAGCTACATGGCTTACGCATTGCAACCAGCGCCACCAGGCGGGCCGTTTTGCTGCCAGCTGGCTTGTGGAAGGTTCCTTTGCATACGCATGATGAACAGCACCACCTAACAGCTGGAACAGGCATTTCTGCTTAAAGGGGCCTTGCTCTAGATATTTCTGTGTGTTTACACACAAACAGCGCCTCTAGCGGCTGGGGTGCAGCTAACCAGAAAGTGCTTAATTACCCCAGCTTGTTCAAAAAAGAACCAGGAAAACAAAAAACCTCACCTGTAGAAATTAGAGTTAAGAGACAGAGGAAAACCTTTTGTAACAAAACCTCGTAAAGTACCTATAGCACAGCAAAAATTGGCGGATCGAAACCACCATCAACAAACAGTAAATTGGCGAAGAACAGCAAAGACCGCCAGTAACAGGCAAGGACTAGAAACCCCTCGTCTGATCTCAAAGATTATGTTAGGTGAAAAACCATACTTTTGGAGTGGGGGAGGAGTGCAGTATTCAAGGTCAAAGTATAATGAATATGTGAATAATAATAATTGTATAAAAATAACGAATATGTAAAACAATAATAATAATTGTATAAACGTAGAATAAAAGTAATAACTGTAATGTATAATAAATATGTAAAATAACTGTATAGTAATTAAGAATAACGATTGTGTAAAATTGCAATGTTATTAAATCATAGAAAATTGTACAATAATAGAAAACCCAGCTGACCTTATAGGGTCAGAAAACTATGTAAAATACCATATATGGTGAGAAACGTAAAAATACTGTGTGTATGTGAAAATGTAAGTGAAAACATCATATATGGTTAGGAATGTAAAAGACTCCAGAAGTCTTGAGGGGTATATAAACCCCCATAAACTAAACTAATTGTTCTGAATACGTTCTGAGTATGTTCTGAGTTTTAATTATGAGTCAGAGACTCCTGCCTCTGTAAGTCCAAAACAGGACTAGGGTAATTTATGCAGGTCACCACGACCTTTTATTATTTTATTACGCTTTATAATAGGCGATGTATATAGTTAAAATTATCCATATTAAACTATAATCTTGCCATCTCAATTCTGCCTTTGTCCATTTATTTACTTGCGGGTCATAAGACACTGCAGTTTAGAATATAGCTATTATGATTTATGTCATATACAATAAAAACATTTAATATGAAGCCAGTATTATTTAAAGTATAATTCATTAGCTTTAAACTTTTTTATATTATGTGTTTTATTAATAATACATATTATTTACAATTGTTTTATAACATTCTAAAATATGATGGTAAGATTATAATATCATTATGTTCTTTAGTTTGGTGTGGATGAAATTATTCAATCTGCAGTTGCAAAGTTTTATATTTACTTGATTGATATAAGAAATCAATGAAGAACAATAGTCTTCCTAAGAAATATATTTCATAGTTTTTGTTAGAGAAACAGAGCCCATAAATATAAAGATTATCTCAAAGACACTAAAAAAGTGAAATGTCAATTGTTGTTATTGGGAGACTATAACTAAGGATAAAATATATTGGAACTTTTATTAGGAAAGACGTTGAAATTTTTCAGCAAAAGAAAGATTGCTGAGAAAACGTTAATAGACAGCATGATATATATATTAAAAGACTAGGTTGGTCAACGATAGATGTGAACATATTTGTGTTTCACATATTGGTTTATAAACTCATTTTAAACTTCTTTTTTTTTTGTCTTTCTTTTTTTTTTTTTTGAGTTAGTATGATTACTTATTGATTGAAATATATTATGCAATTAAAATATTCTTAAACATCATTTTGTTCCTAAAACATTGTTTTTTGCTGCATTATTATTTTAATAGTAATTATTTTAAAAAGTATTTTTTTTCAAAGAAAACTATTTATTAGTATACTTTCAAGACAGATTATATTTGCCTGTATTATAGTGTTTATTTAAACATCTAGCAATGTAAAAATCTTAATCTTTTAAAATCCTGTGCTAACTCTCTTTGTCCATAATACGATCTTAGACAAGAATGAAAGGTGGAATCCATTTTTTACTTATAGATATTACTTTGACAACAGATTGTATACTCGTGGTTTAGATAAGCTTAGGCTGTTTTCATGTATTAATTTGTAAAACCATTTAATTTTGTGCAAAATCAGATTTATTATTTAAATAATAAGAAATAACAGGTGGGTTTGAAAGTTATTATAAAAAAGCAATTATTTCTTAGTCTGCTTTCAAACAGATTATATTTATCTGTTTAATGGGGTTTATTTAAACTTTTAATCCTATGACAGCTCTCTTTATCTATGTTAAGAAGTTAGACCAATTAATTATCATCATCATTATCAATCCACTGCAGGATGAAGGTCTCTCCAAGGTTAATCCATCTTCTCCGATCTTTAGCTTCTTTTCTCCACAACACCCCTGCACATTTTCTTATTTCATCCATCCATCTCACATGTGATCTCTTTCTGGGTCTTTTACAATCTCTTGGAATCCCGTTTAAAATTTCAATTGTCCATCTATTATCATCTCTTCTAGCAATATGTCCAGCCCAACTCCATTTCAATCTTTTAATTTTTTCAATAAGATCAGTAACACCTGTTTGTTGTCTTACCCATACATTGCGTTTTCGATCTCTTCTTTTTACTCCCAATATACATCTCTCCATACTTCTCTGAATGGTTTGAAGTCTCTGTATTGCTCTTCTATTAAGTGTCCAAGTCTCAAATCCATAAGTAAGAACTGGTAAAACACATTTGTTAAAAACCATCCTTTTCAAACACATAGGCATATTTCCTTTTAGTATAAAGTTATTTCTACCAAAAGCACTCCAACCAAGTTTAATTCTATGATTAATTTCCTCCATTATGTTTCCATCTGTATTAATAATCTGACCAAAGTATTTGTAACTGTTAACTTCTTCTAATTCTTCATAATCAATCTTTATTTTCATATTTTGAGCAAATCGATTAAACATTACTTTAGTCTTTTTAACATTTATCTTTAGTCCTACTTTTCTACTTTCATCTGATAACTCCTGCAACATTTCCTGCAGCTCTGAAGCATTATTTGCAAAAACAACTACATCATCTGCGAAATCTAAATGATTTAAATACTCTCCATTTACTTTCACTCCTTTAGTTTCCCATTTTAATCCACAAAATACTTCTTGCAGCACTGCTGTAAAAAGTTTTGGAGATATGGAGTCACCTTGTCTTGCACCTTTCTCAATGTTGATTTTTCCAGTATCATTATGTAATCTAATTGTTGCTGTTGCATTTTTTATAAATATTCTTTAAAATATGACAATATCCTGAATCTATACCTTGATGATCCAATGCTTTAATCACTGAAGAAATGTGTATAAAATCGAATGCTTTTTCATAATCTACAAATCCTAAACATAATGACAACTCATATTCATTTGTCCTTTCTATGACTTCCCTCAATACCTGGATATGATCTATTGTACTAAAACCACTTTTAAATCCAGCTTGTTCTCTTGGTTGGTGGAAATCCAAAGTTCTCTGTAGACAAGTTGTAATTATCTTGGTAAAAATTTTATATAAAACTTATAAAAGGCTGATAGGTCTGTAATTTCTAATATCTTCTTTATCACCTTTTTTAAATATTAATATTATTACTGCATTCTTTCAATCTTCCGGTACATCTTTATCATTTAGACATTTGGTATATAACTTTGCTAAAATTGTTTCTATCTCTTCACCTGCTTCTTTTAATATATCAATTATAATTCCATCATTTCCTGGAGCCTTTCCTTTCTTCATACATTTAATTGCATGTCTCACTTCTTCATTTAAAATTCTGGGCAATTCGGAAGAGTAATAGATATAGGAGGTACTTGTTCTTTATTACTATATAATTCTTGATAAAAATCTTCTACCAATTTCATGATGTCATCTTCTTTTTAGTAATAATTCCATCTTTTTTTCTTATTGCAGATAGAAATTTCATATCAATACCAAAATGTTGTTTAACATTCTTGAGACTTTTATTTTCTTCTACAGCTTTCCTTGCTATTTCACAGTTATACTTTCTTATATCATTTTCAACTCTTTTCCGTACCATTTTACAAAATTCGAGATATTCAATTCTTTTTAATACATCATTTTTGTATATCTTCATATTTCTTCTTTTCTTCATAAATTCTCTAGTCTCAGTAGAAATTTTATTAGTCAATTGCTGCTTTTTTCTACCAGCTATCTTTGTTGCAGTTTTTAAAAGTGTATCAGTTATTTTCATATTAATTTCATTCAAATCTGAATCATGTTCAAAATCTCCTAACATTTGAAACCTATTTGTAAGTTCTAATTTAAATTCATTAGAATGTTTCTGAAGATTAGGAATATCAACTGTAAATATTGTTTTTCTTAATAATTTTTGTCTCTCTAGTTTTACATTAACACGTAACTTACACCTTACTAATCGATGATCACTTCCTGTGTTAAATTTATTAAGAACATTACAATCTTGAAATATGTATTTCCTGTTAGTCAAAATATAATCCAATTCTGCTGTACCTTCATTTGGATGCTTCCATGTCCATTTCCTTTTAACATTTTTCTCAAAAAATGAATTTATAATATAAAATTTTTCTTTTTCTGCAAACTCCACAAGTCTATGTCCTCTCTCATTTCTATTACCATAACCAAAATTACCTACAGCAATTTCATCTTTCATTTGTCTACCAATTCTAGCATTAAAGTCTCCCATAACAATTTTAAAATGTTGTTTACTCTGATCAAAAGCCTTTTGTACATCCATATAAAAATCTTCTACTACTTCATCACTATGAGAACTTGTTGGGGCATAAACCTGAATTATCTGCATTTGGTATCTGCTATTAAGTTGTATAACTAATCTTGCCACTCTGTCCGATACACCATCAATCTCCACAATTTGTTCTTCCACTTTTTATTTATAATGAATCCTACTCCACTTGTATTTCCAATATGTGTGCCTTTATAATAGAGTATATGTCCACTTTTTAAATCAATTGTTTCTTCACCTTTTCTTCTAACTTCACAAAGTCCAATAAGGTCCCATTTAATATAAGACGGTTCTTCTTCTAATTCTTGCAATCTTCCTTCACTTAAAAGTGATCTGCTGTTGTAAGTACCTAAATAAAAAGTCATCATCAAATAGCAGCCTGGGTCCGCAATCAGGGGATTTTTAGCACCCTCCGCCTTCGGCCACCAACCGCTGCCTTGGTTGGTGACTTTACAACCTCCTGGGAATAAGGGCCATGCTTTATTTTTGTCTGTCATAATTGTATATATGTATTGGAAAAATATTTATCATTTACACAAACATTCATTCTGCCTTATCAGGCACTGAGAAGAAAGACCATGGTGTCACCACACATGGTTAAGAAATTCAGCACCAACCTCTGTGAAATAAATATATTAGAGTCCATATGCAAAAAAGTATATATTTATATGTTTATATGTATATTTGTTTGATATTAAAGGAAATATTCGTTTGCCAATGGTATTAGTCATATATGTCAATGAATACATCAAACTTCTTTTTAAAATTTGTTTTTATATGACTATAACCAAAATAAAATAATCCAATGTTTTGACTATTTTATATAGTCTTTTTTAAGGAATACTAAAAAAGAAAAATACGAATACATAATAATAATAAATATCACATTCCAAATAATTGCAAAAATATTAAAAATTCTCTTTACCTCAACACCTTTTCTATTACAAACAATCTCAACTTAATCAAATTTTTTACATTTATATACCCATCCAAAAATACCTTAAAAACATTTAATTAACAAACATATTATTTTCTTTTTTCTTTTCTATTAACTCCTGTTTAGTTCAGGTTTAATTTCACTAATGTAAATTCCTTCCTTTATCATTCTTTTATAATATGACTTTATACATTCTAAAGGTTTTATTTCAAAATCTCTGTGTTTAAATTTATTCATAGATTGTAAATAATAGAGTTTGTATCACTTAAATGCTGTTTTAATCTAGTTTCCAATTTATTTTTTGTATTCCTAAGATTTGACATCTCTATATTCTTTTTAAAACAATTCAAACATTTTGTTATGTAAACTGAATTCATAATCTCTAAATTATTACATTCCCTATTATTATTAATTAAAAAATTTAAACTTTTTATAAACTGGATAAATGAAAACATTATATTTCTTATTAATCATTTTGAATAATTTTCTAATTTTAATAAATAAATCTTTGGATATATTGAAACCAATATAAATTATCTTTTTTTATTCTTATTCTATTCTTTATTTTATCAATATTTTTATTAGAAAATAAATGTTTAATATTCTAGAATAATCATTTACAAAACACTCATGCTTTATCATATTAATCTCACCTTTAAACAAATTATTATTTGAACAATTTAATTGCTCTAAGAATTTTATTATTAATAATATTTATTTTACTATGATTATCAATATCTGATAACCAATTATTTAATTATCCAAAAAATGTTTTTTTTCTATGTACACTTAATAACATTATTATTATTACCAATTTTTTAAATAATCTTAACATTAATATTTTTTTTTCCCATAGTAAATTTAATTTTCTCCTCTTTACTATTAATATATTTCAAAAAAATTATCTGCCTTTTTTTATTACCGTTAAAAACCATAAAATAATCATCAACATACCTAACATAAAAAAATTGGTTTATTTTTACTACTAACAAAATATTGTTTTTCAAAATTATACATATATACTCCTGCCAAAAACCACTTAGACCATTACCCATACTTAAACCATCTTTTTGTTTATAAAAATCATCCTCATATTTAAAAATAAGATCTCTACAACAAATCACTAATATTTCTTATAAATGAAAACCTATTTTAATTTGACCTCTTTATCTTTTATATCCAAATCTATAATATTATTGATAGCCACTGGATCAATGTTGGTATACATATTAACTATATGTAATATATAAAATAAATAAGCTTGTTTAGAGCTATTAGCAGGCTCTTTATATATTACATATTGGTAATACAAGCTATATAGGTCATGTAAAATATGACTGATTTTTTACTAATATTATATTAACTATATCTAATTTTACAAAAAATAAATTTTTAAAAACTTTATTATCAAAAAAATCCCTTAATTTACTAATAGATTGTCTAGAATTATTAACTTAATTTTTTTCAAATAATGTTATTTTTTAAAAAAAAAAACATTACTATAAATCCACTTCAAAATATTTTCATAATAAGTATTACAACTACCAATAACTGGCCTCATTGGAATTCCTGGTTTATGAATTTTAAATAATCCTTAAATTTTTGCTCATTTTATATCCATTCTTTTTAATTTAAACATATCTGATTTTTCCATATAACCTTTTTCATTCATTATTGTTAATATTTTAATCATTTTTTTATTCATTAACATACTGTCATCTTTATTAATTTTTTCAAAACACTCCTTTAATAAAGTTAATATTTTTTTATTATATTCATTGTTATTTAAAATAACTACACTTGATGTTTTATCACCTTTTAAAAATAATAAATCCCTATATTTATCATGTATATCTCTAATAATATTCCATTCATTATACTTTCAATTATTCTCCTTTTTCCTACTATTATTATTTTTTAATTCAAATTCCAAATTTTTAATTCCAAATCTCAATTCATTTGATAAAAACTCCTTATTTTTAATATTATCAGTTACCTCATTATGACATTTATATTCAATTAATTGCATCTTTGCCTTAATTTTAATAATTTGCTTTTTAATATTATTAATTATTGAATGGTACATAATTTAAATCCCTTTTTAAAATATTTATCTCTTCATCACTAAAATTATAATAGTTAAATTAATAACAAAATTTTCTTTTCCCTCTATTTTCATATCTATCACTTAATATATTATTATTATTATACTTATTAATCATTAAATTTTTTACAATGCCTTTCTAAAACCCCCCTTTTTTTAAATACAATACTTTTTTAATAAAAATATATTTTAACTCATCTTCTTCCTCAATTGAAATTAAACTTATTAAACTATCATATATACTCTTAAAAATATTTAATAATTCAAACTTTCTTTTATATGCCAAATTAAAATTTTTTTTTTAACATTTTCTTCTCCCATTTTAATGTATACTTAATATCAAAAAACATTTTAAATTTCTTTAAACAGATACATTTAGGAATTACATTATTAATAAAACACTTTTTAAATTTTTTTTATATCCAACGCTATTTTTATCATTTTCAATTTCTACTTCATCCATTTGTTAATCACATTTTCTTAATTTCAAATTGTCTATAAAATTGTCATATATTTGAATAGAATTTTATACCATCTTATTACATAAAAACATATGAATTTTTATATGTAGGTGTGTTTATTAAAATTAAGGTTTTATTGAGTATAGTTTTCACTTATCAGTGTCTGAGCTTCCTACCCTATCTAGTCAATTGAAGATAAGTTCTAACTGAAATGCCAGCACTTAATCATCATAATAATCAACCACGCACATAAAGTTAATGCTAATAATATTTTACATAGAAATGTTATTAAAATAAAACTTTGATTAGCATGCACATATTTTATTACACATAAATTATTTCTCCTAATTTTGTACGATACTTTTTAAAATTAATGTCATTTTAAATTTTAAGTTAATTTCATACTACATTTTTATTAATATTGTCAACACACCCATTTTGTCAATTGTATTAGTTCTGAATAAAGAGTTTAATGTATTACAGAAGTCTTAAAACTATTACAATGTGAGCTGTTAGTGTATTTCCAAAGCTGACCAAATTAAAGATGAAGAGTTATATCTGTTCTTCCATCTTAAGAGATAAGATGATGGTCCAGACCTTCATCATTTGTAAAAATTTTGAACTGTCTAAAAATCTTCGTTTAATTGGGGGTCAGCGAACATGGGGAGGCCTTGGAGTAACATTATTAGTATCTTCTACGAGGGTAGTTGGATTTGGTTGTTGATTATGAGAAGTTTCATCTTTATTTTGTGTAATTAATTCTAAGTTTGAATGATTATCAGGATTATAGCATTGCTTATCTGTTTTGATTGCTTGATCCTCAAATGTTTTGTCTTGGTGTGTCTTGGCCACAGTATCATTATGGCGAAGGTGATTTATATGACTTTTTAATTCCCTTCCATCTTATAATTTCACTAATCTTATTTGCCTCAACATCACTTTTATTATTATACCAGGCATTCCCTTAAGTTTTAAAAGATTGCATATCTACATGTTTTCACCTGGTAGAAATTTTATAGGCGTTGGATTTCTAATTTTCCTACTAGGGAGTAGCAGTTTAGATAAGGGAGTATGAAAGGAAACAATCCAAGTTATTCTGCTGCCGTTTTATTTGTCGCAGTGATAGATGTGAATTGCTGATGGTACATTGCTTCTATTAAAGCTTCTGTAATGCTTTTAAAATTCGTTTTTTTTAAATACATATTTTAAATGTTATACAGTCTTCTCAGCAATCCCATTACTTTCTTGGGGGGAGGGGTAAGTAAGAATGTGTTTAATTCCTTTAATGTGCAGTAAATCTCTAAACCTTTGGGATGTAAAGCTGGTACCACTGTCTGTTACTACTAACTCAGGGAATCCATATATAGCAAATATTTTATTCAAGGTTATTATGGTACAGTCTGCATTACTATTCTTCACTAACTTATACTCATTCTAGTGTGAGTAAGAAATCTACTAAGACTAATATAATATAGCCATTCAAAGACTTAGCATGGTCAAAATGGATGCGAGTCCAAAGAGCCATAGGCTTTTCTCATGATTCGTATTGCTTGGTTGGAAACTTGGCAGTCTGTTGGAAATTGTGGCGCATTTTTGTCATGTTTTCTGTGTCACTAGCTAAGTTGAATCACCATACATATGATTGAGCTAGGACTTTCATCCTGACTATCTCAGGGTGACCTGAATGTAACAAGTTCTATATATGTATTCTATCTCGAGGTAAGATGAGCACGGAATCAGTGGTCAACACACAACCATTATATACAGAAAGTCCACACAAATTCCAGATCGACTTATTAAGTCTTGGGGGTCAGGCTTTTGGCCAGCCAAATTAAATCCAATAAAAGTTGTATATATTCCTTATCATGTGGGGTCACTCAGCTATAATAGTACTGTTTATATTATAATTCATCACGTCGATGTAATTTATTTTCTTAAATATGATTTCCTTCTTTGTTTAGTCATGTAATCAGGATAAAGCATTGGCGTGACCAATTTCTTTTTCTGGCTTGTAGACTAAACTATAATCATAACTGGAGAGAAGATTAATCCAATGTAACATTCATTGACTTACATGTTCTGGGATTTTTGCTCTGCGCCTAAAATACTCATTAGAGAGCTATGGTCTGAACAAATTTGGAATCTCCACTCATAAATGTATTGGGTGAAATTTTTTAATTGCAAAGGCAATGGCCAAACCTTCCTTGTTGATCTGGCTGTAATTTTTCCTTGTGGAGGTCAAGATTCTGGAGGCGTAAGCAATCGGATATTTACCTCCATAGCAGGGATGAGATATAATGGCTCCAACACCATATTCAGATGCATCTATTTTTATGATTACCTCAAGATCATTATGGTGGTGTACCAGTATATTTTCAGAAGCTAATAGGTCCTTAGCATTTTTAAATGCTTTGTCATATTCACTAATCCAAGTTCAATGTTGTTTCTTTTTGAGAAGTTGGTACAAGAATGATAAACAATATGATTTCTTTTTCCTAAAGCTCTTGTAAAAGTTTAAAAGTCTGATGAACACCTGCAATTCTTATACATTTTTTGGCTTCTAAGCGTTTTTATTGCTTTTACTTTATCAGGGCCTGGGTATTGATTATTAGAATTTATAATGTTTCAAGGAAATTTTATTTCTTTTGTATACTATATGCACTTTTTAGCATTTACTTTATCTTCCACACTTTCCAATTTTGAGCAAACAATGTCCACCCACTTTTCTAATTTAGCTTCAGTTGTGGCAGTGATCAAGATGTCATCTAAATAAGGAACGACATCAGTTACAGTTCTAAAGAGCATATCCATCTTGCCTGAAGATGTTCGGCACTCTGGAGATACCATAGGGTAATTTATTATATTTGTGTAGTCCCTTATGGGTGGTCCAAGTTAATAGATCTGCTGTTTTTTTGGCTATCAGTATCTGGTAAAAAGCAGCTTTCAAATCTATTTCTCGAAGTAATTGGCCTTTTGTAATAATGTCAATACATGTACACAGGAGACTGGATATGAGCCTTTATTTAATTGCTTATTTAACAAAACTCTATAGTCTCCACATAATCATAAATTTCCATCAGGTTTAGCAATTCTAACTATAGGTGTGGCCTAAGCAAATTCTTCACTTAATGTTAATACTCCCTTAGAGACCAATCTGCTCAGTGTTTTTTCTACCTCAAAGTAAATGATACTTTACTGGGCTTACATATAATTGGTTGTATGTCTTTCATTAATTCAATGCTAACTGGTCTGGTTCTTAATTCAGAAGATCCAGATTTAAATAATCCAGGGTATCATTTCTTCATAAGTTTCTACATGAACTATTTTTTAAGATGTTTATATGAACACCAAGAGGTTCAAACCAGTTTCTTCAGATCATCATACTAAAATCTTTATTTATTATATACAGTGTAAGAAACTGTCACCTTGAATTTAACTTTATAGGGAGCATGACTTTACCTCAAATGCCAACTTTATTTCTCTTAATGTCTGTGGTTACCACATCAGACTTTGTTGTGTTAAGAGTCTTTTTAAGATTTTCACTTATTTTTATTAATTTTTTTTACAAAATCAATGACAATCTTACTCCACTATCAACTTCCATAGTGACTTGTTTACCACAGAATTCCACAGCTAGTAAAATGTGATCTAATATACCATTATTTAGGGTTTTTATGTTTGTCTTCTTATACTCTCTCTCCCCCCAAAATTTGTAGACTGGTTTTCTGTTATTTAGTGGTACATGATCTCTAAAATGACAAATAACTGCTAAATGTCATTTTAAGTCACAATTTCTACATATTTTATCTTTATGTTTACAATTAATTTTTGAATGTCCAGACTTTCCACAGCAATAGCATATCTACCTTTTTTTCTCTCTGCTGGGAATTGTACATTTCTTATTAATTTTTCTTTAGTCAAAAATATTTTCTCTAATTGTTGAGGCAATCCATATTCAGAGGCATTATTCAGCATAATCTTCTGGGTGATACCCTTATTCAATGCAAGTTTATAATTTATATTCAGATCGCTCGAGTACTTTTTTAAAACTGTCATCTACCATTCCCTACAAAAATTGTTCAATATAATACTAAATCATCCATGCACTTTACTACTGTTACACAATGCTTTATTTACCACCCTCTTTTACAGTTTATAGTTTCGATTGCCCCAGAAATCTTCTTCAGAACTTTTATATCTCCTAATTTCAACTCCAATCTGTAAAAGAGAGTGATGAATAAAGCATTGTGTAACAGTAGTAAAGTGCATGAATGATTTAGTATTATATAATATACATTTGGCAATGCAATAAGAAAGATTAGTTTAAAAATTGTTCCAGTAAGGAATCATTTAATTTCTTGTCCAAAGTCATAATTTTTCGATAACTTTCTTAAAGCAAGATTGTAATCCATATATTTTTTCATGTGGTAGTTGCTTCCTGTTTCTAAATATTAGCTGCACCTCCCATTTATTTATTGTCTCTGCAAAATAGCTGTTAAAACTTCTATAACTTCTTTCCTCCAGATGTTTTGGATCAGTTAGTTTGTTTGCAAATTGAATAACATCTGGTCCCACAAAGTAAAGGAATGTAGACAGTTTAAGACATTTCCTCTATTTTATTTGTGAATATGAACATGTAGCACTCAACATGTTCTACATAGCTTCTCCATCGAATTTTCGAATCATTAAATTTAGTGCTGCCATTAACTACAGTATAAAATTTTCAGTATTCTCTAGTATTACTTTTTAACTACTCTGCATCCTGTTGACTGTACCACTCTGCTATGTCTGAGGATATTTGAAGACCAATCAAATAGTGAAAAAAATTTTTTATTTTATTTTAACATTTTGTACAATAGAGCAATTTCACATTTATTCAGTTTTCACACTGACATTTTTGATAGATAAAATGCCGAGAAATTAAAGCTAACATTATTGCATAATAAATACTATAAATTTGAATACTGTATTTAAAAGATAATTTTCTGCTACAAAATTCTTCTGACATTTATACAGAGTAATACACTTAAGCTTTGTTTGCAATTTATCTACAAGCACCTTGTGACTTTTATAACTTCAGTACCGTTGTAACATTAATACTCTTGAATCGTCCCAGTTAATTACTTCACAGTTAATTCTTTGCAAAGTACATAATAGTTTTTTAAGATTTTAATTTAGTTTTCTAGAGTGAATTAAGAAGTAATTAAGACTGAAACAATTAGTGTATGTTGAGGTAAGTAGACTTGATTTAGGTAATATATGTATGTGCAATCGTAGACATTTCAAGCCTTGTAATAGACAAATTTATTTCAGTCTATGAATTCAATAAAATAGCAAAAAATCATTGCAATTTTATAAAAAATGAAATCTAATCAAAAGATGTTCAAATCAGGTATTTAATGTTGGTATATTAAAACTAATCTCTTGTGAATTTTAAAATATTTCCTAGAACATCGTTGGCACTAAGAAGTTTAATGTAATCATATGAATCTCGAAAAGTCTTAGTTTCACCTTTTAAAGCCAATGTTTTTGTTTTTTTAGAGTCAGTGTAAAAATAAATTACAAACTGAAAAGTATATGAGAATTTCTTTATCGAAAATATCAAGAATTTGACAGAATGGCCAATCTATAGTAAACGCACTAAATCTTGTGTATTGAAGATTAATTTTGCCATATAAAACCCCTGATTATAAAAGTAAAAAATAAGACTAGATCTTGTAAAATATTGTAATCAAAAAACTATTTTTATTAATACTCAAAAAAAAAAAAAAAGATTTGTAAACAATATAGATTCGATGAGTCAAACTAAAAAAATATTCAGAGTTCATTTTGTTAAGTAGAAGTTTCCTATTTGTTCAGTTTAATCCAGAGTGACTCTGCAATTCTTTTTAATTTTTATTTTATAATTGTTTGATTTTTTAATAATTTTTGCAGTTTTATTCTTTGTGAAAATTATTGTCATCAATGGAATTAATAATAATAATTAAAAAAAGTCATGTCTAACTGATTCAGATTTGAAAACTATTCTGTTTATCTCTAAATATTAAAAGTTCGATGGAAACAAAACAGATCCGGATGTCTCATTAAAATAAAGAATATTTAAATTTTAATTTTTTTCTATAGTACATTATTATATTATGAAAAAAATGTTAAATATTATTAATCCATAACATATTATATTTTATTCAGAAATTGAATGATAACACCAAAGTCGTATGGCATATGTGTTGACACAGAAAAAAATTGTACATGAACTGTAAAATGTTGGCTACCCTTGGTTATGGTGTAATATATAGTAGATTGTTAAAGAGTTCTTAATTTGAAATATTTATACATAAATTTAAATTATATAAATTCATTATTATAATAAACTATATATAATTGAAAATTCAGAAAGTAATTATCAAAATATTTCGATTACACTGTAACGTGTGTTATTTCAAGTGATTTTTTTTTTTTTCAGGCTTTTACTTTAAAATTTTTAGAAATTGGTAAAATTCTTTTAAGTATTTCTATTATGAAGAGTACTCCACAAAACCAGGTTAGTCATAGCTAATTCTTTTCTAGAAAATCCTTATTGTTATTATTTGAATTTTTGCCCCACGATCAATTATATTTTTATCTGTTTAGTTGCAACAA
Organism: Epiperipatus broadwayi; assembly: GCA_028023455.1. Lineage (NCBI taxonomy): Eukaryota > Metazoa > Onychophora > Udeonychophora > Euonychophora > Peripatidae > Epiperipatus > Epiperipatus broadwayi. The sequence goes on along the minus strand of JAQFVV010012393.1, from coordinate 1,573,478 downwards.
CGGATGTCTTTTCTCCATGAGGAGTTAATGAAATTACCATCTTTCCCCAGAAAAGCTCTTGATGCTGAATTTGGTCTCTATAATGGAGAAATGGGAAAGGTAGTTTTTATTATGCATTTATATGATTATGTTAGTTATATTTTATATGCTTTGAATGCAACAGTTAAAGATATTGATTTAATAATTAATGTCCAAAAACTCATATTATGCAATGTTGGAAGGAAAAAAATTTCAACAACTTTTAGTTTGGATGCTTTTAACTTGAGAATGTAAATCTATTTAAATATCTTGATAGTTTTGTAAATAAAAAGGTGAACATAGATCCTGAGGTGCTGTCAGACTGCCATGTGTTGCTGCAGTTTTTAACAAATTAAAAAATAGAGTATACTATGAAAGCTAAGTTAGATATATAGAGAGCTGTTATTTTATATAATTTATTGTGTGGAAATAGAATTTGGATACTACTGATACAATACATGAGAAAAATTTCATTTAAAGATTCTCCATAAAATTTTAGAATTATAATGGCAAGATCATAAACCAATCAATATTTTCTTCAACTTGCTGAAAGTGATACTATAGAGTTGGCTTTTATAAATCATGCCTTTTTATATTGGACATCTAAGATGAGTAAGCAATGGAAGACTTTCTAAAAGAATATTTTATGGGAAATTTGAGCATGAGAGAGGTAGATTTTATCTATATTAAAAGGATTGTCTTAAATATATTCTTAAGAAGTGCAGTATCAGTGGATGCTATGTATATTTTTATATCATTCATTTAGTTTTAATAGTGATGATCTATATAATTATATAATAAAATATGCGATTTCTAAACTGTAATTTAAATAAATGAACCACTTTAAATACCTTTAAACAATCCAAAATAATTTTTCCTATTAAATCAAACTTAAATTATTATATAATATATAAAAATTAACCCAGTCATTCCCCAAGATCATTACAATTATTTGAGTTTCAACAGTGATAAGCTCTCCATATAGTAGTGCCATCTAATGCAAGTCATAGTAATCAATGGATGCAAGGTTTTGCATAAAATCTCTATCTAGTGCCTACTCATCCAATATCATCAGATTAGTTTCTAGCTTGTGACTTTCATCAGTGATGAGCCTTAGATCTGAGATCACTTCATCTAGATAGTAGGATCTAATGCAACTCCAAGAAGCCCACCTTTTACCTTTTTAGTAACTATAAAGCTATGAATTCAAAATGAAAACCCATAATGTTTTCATTCCAAGCTCATTTGCATATATGTTCTTGCATCCATTGATTACTATGGATTGCACTGGGTGGCACTACTGTATGGAGAGTTTCACTGTTTTAACAGCTTTTGTAAGCATAAGAAAGGGTGATCATGTGATAATACCTTCAGCTGGTTATAAGTAGTTGCCAATTTCTCACACTATAACAGTAATCTCTTATTCTTATAAGTACTAAATCATAGACTGATTCATTTTTAAACCATGAGACATTTCTTGGTTTGATATTTATAAAATTGAGGGATTATTATTATGATAGTTCAGCTATTACTCAAGCAAGTTCTATGATTTGATTGTTTAATGATACAAAATCACACCAATACCAACCAAATTGCAACCAATGTCTTAAGCCAAATCTTGCCAACTATTGTTGAGATAACATTAAACATATTTATAGAAAAAGGAAACTATTTTCTATTCACTACTTTGATATTATATAATATAACAGGTGGATTGATATCTTAATATTATGTGAATACTCACCTCGGCAATATTATCTATTTATTTTAGAGGGGCACCATAGCAACATTAATTAATATTGACTAATGATTTAGCAGGCAATTATCACATTTGCACCAGTCTGATTTCTTCATCCAAACATCAAACATATGAGATTATCAAGATTGTTATAATTATCATGGCATGCTCAAGCCATTACTCTACAACTAAAGATGCTGATGAGCATTTGATTCTCTTATCTGTCTAATTATTGTGGAAGACGAATTTATTGTCAAAATTGATCTTTATTTATTAACAAATAAAGATACTGACACAAATCATTTCAACATTAACCAAATTTTAATGAACATAATAAAATAATAACAGTGATCATAATGATTATCATGGAAGAGAGATCCCTATTCTTATTAACTTTCATTAATTATTATTTGATAAATAAGCCCAAACAAATATAAAATAAAATAAATAATCAAATGGTTACTCAGAGTTCATAAGATGTTTGAGTATTTCAAATGCCAGAATTAGAATCGATCCGAGGTCTTTACACTGGAGTCTGGAACTTTATTATTGTCATAAACCATGCTGGGCAAATACAATTGAATGGCTTTATTGATTGGGAATTTATAAGCAGTTTTGGGCCAGATAAGCCTGAATTGAAATTAATCCGAGAACCTTAAATTCTAGAGTCTGACACTCTTCTATGTATTAAATCACACAAAGCACAATAGTCATTAAAATTTCTAAAATTATTTTATTAATAGCCTGTAATGATTTATTTGATGTTCTGTCCAAAATAAAACAGACTTTTAAAACATAGTATATAGGCTTAAATTTTACTACATAGAATTGGATCATGTTTATAAATTACATATATTTATATATATAATAGTTATACATTGTTGCTAGATACTACGATACATATTATATTAATGATTCACCCTTGCATTATATTTTTAATCTGTGGGATAAATACTAAAACAATATTGAATATGACTCACTTATCATCTAATGTTATAAATATTAAAAGAAAATTTACTATGATTCAGCAGTGAGTATACTGAATATTAATAGACATGTATTTTAGTCAAAACTATTAACCTTTAAAAATAAATTATACTACACATGGTCTAATGAGTACTTTCTTTTGGCTTTAACTGTCAAGTCTGCAATATTATTATTTCATAGTAAATGAGATTCATGTACTGACTCTACAACTCCTTGGCATTAAGGGCTTATTTTCTCTTAAATAAATATACATTTAAATGTGGTCTTTGATGATATTTCATTATTCACGAAGCTTTAATATTATAACTGTGATTTATTCCCTGTAACTATGGTACAACTTTAAAAACAATCTTTAGTTTATGTTTTCCCTGATGTATCTATAATAAATAATAATCTATTTTTTCATAACTTATTCAATTATTTATTTCTTGATTAGATCAAATTTTACTGTAAAGTTTTATTTTTTCATTAAATATAAAATTTGGAGTACAATCATTTCATTTAAAACATAATCCATTAAATCAACTGTTTATTATTACATAAATATAGAAATCAAATTTTATTATTTCATTTAAATGCAACAATTTGTTTAGTCTGATATTTAAATAAAGAGTGCATTTTATGGCAATGAAACTGAATGACTGCCTTTTGTGAGTTTTTTTAACTTAATTAAAAATATCACTTGTAATATAATTTTTATATTTATTTCTATCAAAATAAAATCAAATATTATTTATGCATGAATTAAAATATTAAAAATTGACAGGCTTAAAAAAATTATCTGCAAGCATCTTATTCTGATCCAGTTAAAAAAATATCATTTTACTAAATTTTATATCTTTACTGGGGGTTATAATTAAATATATACAATTTAAATAAATACCCCAGGACAATTAGTCATTTATGTGTAATAAAAAAATTAATTGTTTTCATTAGAAAATTATATAAATCTATTTGCTATTCAAAAGATAAACATTATTTATTGAAAATACAGATAGTTTATTCCAAATCACGAAAAATTACTCTATTAAATTATTCTATTAGTATCAGCTATAGTAGCAGTTTTATTGACTGGAAAATAAATAGATGGAAGGGGGGGGGGGCATCTTGATGATTCTGCAGATTATTTAGATGAAATTTTATATTCAGCAATTTAAAATATGAAGATTTAAATTACCAGAATCGATATGTGTTGGATAATATTTAACATTTCATTTATACCTCCTCAATTCATTTAGTTTAAAATTAAAGCATTTAGGTTGATTCTCCATTTTAAACTTCTATTTGTTTTTGCAGTGATGATATTTAAATGCTTGACATATTATGGTAAGAATGGACAAAAATTTTATGTTTATATGTGGTTGTGTATATATACACAAATGCGTGTAAGTACATTTATGTTATATTTATTAATAACACATAAAACAAATATACTCTTGTATTTACAATATGTTTTACAATGGCTATACTATGCCTGCTACCGACAGCAAGATGTATCTCCTAATTCTGGATTGAATTACAGAAGAAAGGACTGCAGATTCCCTTATAAGTTTTCTATCACTTCTAGCTGTATTTTGGCAGCCTGTCTCATGAATAGGTCTGATGATACTTCCGGCTGTACTATGAATCTGACAAAAAGTTTAATTAGCACTGTATCACTTCACATAATCTCAATGGTTATTATTTATTAAAATAAAATAAATTATAAAAAAATCTATTAATTTTAACTGATTTTGAATATTAGGTACTAAAGTGCAGAGCATGTCTATCCTATCTTACAATATAACAATCTCCAGTAAAAATTAATGAAATATATATATATATTTAATGCTAAACCTCTAGAAAGTGGAAATTGATGCTTACGGTAGATTTTAAATGTGTTTTTGATGATAATATTGAAACTAATATAAATATATTTTTTATTACAATAATATTAAATTTAATTTTTCTATTATATTAAAATCATTTATTTTAAATTAAATAAATCAATAAAATTTTATTCTCTTATAGATTTCTTAATTAGTAAATTTGTAAATATTATATTTTTCAAGCACATACATTAAAATGCATTTAATATTTTCATTTGTTTGAGAATTTTACATTCTATAATGTGCCTGAGCTATATTCTTTGTTTAAGCCTAGCAGTATTTTTCTACAACACTTGAATTTTTTAATTTTAGTTATAGTTTGACATGCCTGGGCATATGTTATGTCTATTAACCATTTACTTATCAGTGTGTGATAACAAGTAAAAATCTTGATGTATTTTAAACTTTAAAATTATTTAATATTATTTAAGCTAAATGTAATTGGGTAAGTAAGGTTCCATGAAATGGCACAAGTATTTCACTATTTCTTTAGGTCATAATGCACACTAATACTAATAACACAATGAAATGATAATATATCAGCCTAAAAATTAATATTTTTTTTTTACAAATTGGCCTAGTTTAAACATTTTAACATGTAATTAATTATTTTAGGATTTTGAAAAGAATATGTGTATGTCTGTATAGATAAACTTAATCTATAAAGACTATTTTTAACCAGCACTTTTTTCAAACAATATGCACTCAGTAAATAAATATTTGAGTGAACTTGAATCATTCTTTAGGTTAAAAATTATTACATTGTTATTCAAATTGCATATTATGAGACATGTACATGTTTTTTCCTATGTCTAAAGGAATGAATTTCAGCTTGACAAACTTATGTTTAGGCATTTCTATTTAAGAATCTATATATATCATGGAAATGTAGGGTGCTTAGAAAATGTCTAAAAATGTCCTGTCTCACATAATCTGATTAAGTTTTAATGCATAGCTGTTTATTCATCACAGGGATGCAGTAAGATTAATAAAGATAAGTTGTTGTTTTACTAAATATAGAAACATGAAATGTATAAGCTTTACTTGATATGAACACTTTTAAGATATGAATGGTGGATAGCACTGATGTTAAGAAGCTTTAAAAATTTAACACTGATATAACTGTGCTTAGTGAAACTCATTCCAAAAAGAAGTTTAGTAGAATAGGCGAATGATTACAAGTTGTTTTGAAAGGTCATATCAACCATTGAAAGGAGATTATAGTGTTGAATTTGCTATAAAATCTAATTTACTAACTTCTTTGTTCGTGAAATTCCTTGTGAATTATTGAAATACTAATGGTATTAAAACATTGCTTGCACAATGATACATATGTTTATTTTATTACGCATATTCAATATTAGATTCAGGGAATTGAGAGAAAGCTTTTATTTTTTGTTGGATAGCATTATTACTGCAATACTTTCAAAAAGATCAAAATTTTCTTATTGAGCCTTTAATACATGAATTGATTCAAATAGTAATCATTGTCCAAAAGTTATTGCAAGTAATAATATTTGTGCTGTAAGCTCAAGTGATTTCCTGTTATTAAATTTTTGCATAACACATGGAGTGGCTATTATCATTGTAAAAGAACATGGATGCATTCATGCTTGAAATAAAGGTAATTAATAAATTACATTATGGTTAGGAGTCAGCACTTACAAGTGTTGAGTGTTTAACAAATCATATATTCATATGATCCAAGATTAAAACGATAGTTGTATTAAAAATAAATCTTATTTTATTCATATTCACAATAATGTTAATATTCATTTTTTAGAAATATCTATTTATGCTAATTTTGATAATTATTAAACATTAAAATTGCTAATTTGAACTTTCAGGTTCATCATGTTGCTGAGGCACGAAAGTTTTTTAAGAAATGTGTTATTGTTACAATCAAATTTATTTTTAGGCTTATTGGGGAAAAAAACATGACTGATGTAATGAAATATTTTCTGCCTAGAAGAATAATAAATTAAATGTGGAATTTCTTAATAAATATAAAAATTTACAGGCAGAAGTTCAACAACTAAAAAGAAGACTTAAAAATGATTGGAGGATTAAAACTGCAAATAAGAAACAAACAATTGCTGATTATAATCACTTTATATCTTTTTTGATCAACATATGCATCTGAAAAATGGTGTCACAATCATATTAAATCCAACTTAACATTCTCTTATACGATGATAATGATATTTGAAATAGTGGAAAAAGTATTTTGATCATCTTTTGAATAATGATACCCATTTTATATATTCATTTAGATTTGGATTCTGTTATCCAGCTTAGTGAAATCCAAACAGCTCCTTGTAATCTTAAAAATAGAAAAGTTGCAGGTAGTAATGATATTTCTGGAAAAGTTTTAAAATATGGTAGTGATATGTCAGCTTCAAAAATATTAGAAATTTTTAGTAATATGTGGAATCTAAACAAGCTCAATGTAAATGAAATTAAAACAGAAATTATTTTAAAACTCCATTGAGCTATGCATAAACTAATACAAACATCTCAATATAATCACTTAATATATAGAATTCATGCTTTGCATTGTAACATCAATAAACTGAATACTTAATTTGCAATAGCTTCAACATGCTTAGTAAAGTAAATGCTTATAAATGATATCTTATACTGCTCCTAAGAAGAGTATTTATTTTATATAAATATTGTTTTCAAATATTATAAGCATTATTTACAATAATTATTTGCATAAAAAAAATAAAAATGCATAGCCCTTAGTGTTTTCTTGAAGGTTTATGATGATGGTGTTCTAGTTGTATTTTTATATTGGACTATTTAACTTTAGTTAAATATTCCAAATATATTCAACTGTTAGTAATAGCACATCAAACAGGTTAGTATATGCACAATGTTTCGAGAGGTATTAATCTCCCCTCTTCTTCAGGTGTTGCTGGCCTGACTAGTAGCAGTACTAACATGGGATTCGAACCTGAGTTTTTAGATTTTTGAGTTTTGAATTTTAATGTAATGCTCTAACCAACTACAGACTGTTGCCTTTGGCAGGATGGCTCAGTTGATTAGAGCATTACCTTAAAATTCAAAACTCAAGAATCTAAGGACCCAGGTTCAAATCCCATGCTAGTACTGTCACTGGCCAGGCCAGCAAAACCTGAAGAAGAGGAGAGACTAATACCTCTTGAAACATTGTGCATATACTAACCTATTTGATGTGCTATTACTAACAGTTGAATGTATTTGGAATATTTAAATAAAGTTAACTTTTTCTAAAGAAATTCAATACATATTGTAACAGGATGGGGTGGTAGGATAAAGAAGTTTGAACTGGGGTGATGGAAAATCATCATCAACCCCAGTAAATACAAAATGAAATATCAGTAATTTACAAAGTATATATAAGTATAAATATATATATTTAAGGTAGCATGAGATTATAATCTCTGTGAACATTGAGAGACCAGCCAGCTAACTCATAAGAGCAACTAAAATATACATCAATCATCATATATCAACTAGCATTATAAATAAAAATAAGTATGAGTACTCAAGATAAATAACCATCCATCATCAAAACTGGTGGGAATAAACAAATCAGTATAAAATCAGTACAACACATCGACAGTCAACCTTGTGACTGGATTGGAAATGGATCTTCTTTAGACCAAGCTAACTATTGAGCCTTTGCCAGCTTGGGCAATTATTTAAACATAATTTGGATGCACCAGCTTAGTGCCCATCCATTAAAATACACAATAATCAGAAATCAAAACAATAATGCTGGGACATAAAAACATGCTGATCATCATCAATGCATAGGCCATTTAGTACCATTAATGTACTGGCCAACTATAAACTTAAATTTTAAATAAGACAACTAAAATAAAATATAGTGCATGGGCTTTAAAGAGTACCCTTGTTTGCGCCAACCAGGATGATGATTGATCATCTCTGGATGCCCCAAAGCACTAAGTACACATCCCCATTTATCCGTGTCCGAATCTAGCTCAGAGAACATAAGCTCTATTACTGTATGTGAACAAGAGGTGATGGAATACAATTTTAACAATTAAATAAGTTTATTAATAACAAAAAAAAAAGGTATTTAAGGTCTTATAGGTTAAGGATTCTGATTTTGAAAAGTATACAAAATTATGTACACAACTAAAGTTATTACATTGTTTTACAATATTTCTCAATTAGTTTCTACAAACGCATATATATATTCATACATAGACGTGCGTTTTATAATATACAAGAAATACATTTCAATTAAACATAAAATAATTATTACATTTGTGATTTACATAATTACTATTCAAAATCCAAATTTTTACATTGATTTACATATATGTGCGCACAGGTGCACGAATTCTAATATACAGTTAATATTAAAAATGAATTGACATTTAATCAGAAAAAAAATATTAAAATTTTACATATATGAGTATGCTGTATATACGCACACTGACTTTACCTATTTAAACTTGTTACAATAATATATTTTTCATAATTAATTCATTTGGAAAACATAAATTTCACAGATATACGTGTGTATAAACAAAATATATAATTTAAAATTTAATTTCAGTTTATAAGGTTTTTTTTTATCAAACTAAATAAAGTCAACTTTTGTTTGACAGGTACTTATTGATTAATTATCAGCATTCTTCGACCAATTTAAAAGTGTTGCTTTTACGATTTTAATTCAAACAAAATTATGTTTGCATTTGTATATTCTTCTTTTAATGTCTTTTTTTTTTTTTAATAAAGATTTATCAAAACAATTTTTTTAAATATTTATCAAATCATCTTTCTTTTAGACATTTGACTCAAGCAAATTATTTACTTATTCTGCTTTAAGTTATTAATTTATAATTTTAAAAGTCATTTTAAGAAATATTATGATAAAATAACTCACTGTATATACACTCAATGTGTTTATCGGCAGTTCCCTCCGTGTATAGATAAACAGTAGCATAAGTACATCAATTTCTTCATGCTTTGTCTTGTTAAGATTGGTTTCTAATTCATCAGAAAAAATATAATTCCGGGCTTGTCATCATCAGGGAAAATTATTCAAGTAATTAGTTGGCATACCATGTGCTTACTTTTGTAGTCCAAGCAATTGTCAAGCTGTCTTCTAGAACATATTTAAGCAGTTAGTTGATCCATTTGAAGTGACCCTGGCTTCATGAATAAAAACTCTGCAGTAAACTATAAGGCAGCTATTGGACTGTGCTCCCTTAGATCTTCATAGGAGGTCTGTATAAATCTGCTAGCTATTTTGCCCTCATTTTTTTTTAGGCTATTGATTTAGAAGTGACCCAGCTTCAAATAAATCAAAACTCCTGTGAAGGAAAATATTAGCAGCTCTGGATCTGCTGTCCTGTCTTCAGCTATATCAATTCATGGTAGATGGACTGCTAACTCTACAGTTAGCTAAAACCAACTGCTGCAAACTTTAACAAGCTACAACAAAATATATAACCAACTTTGCAGACAGCTCTCTTAAAAATCACTATCCAGACTGCTGATATTTTTTATCAGCTCTTTTTATAAAATCATCTAAGGTGTTATAACAACACCTTGATTAAAAACAGAATTTTATTTTTATCTCTCTAATCCCTTGGAATCTATATACATGTTTTTACTTAGGGGATTTCTAATAGATAAAAAATTTGTTTAATTAACTAAAAAAATTCTAAAAATAAGTATGGTGTTTTTACATTTCAAAATCAGAATAATACAATATTTATATTTATTCAGACCTTTTAAAAGTTTAATTTATAAAACAATATTTTAAATCAGAGTTATTATTTATTTATTTCTATTTCAGTAAATGTAGAAAATATCTACTATAATTTTTGTCTGTGTTTATTTCTACTTTTCCTTTATTTTACATAAATATTTATGCACACACACTATATTAGTGTATGCTTTGTAAGCCAACTGGTTACAATATATTAGATGATGGAAATAGTCCAATATAAAAATTCAATATAGCCCTTAAAATTTGCAAAAATTAGGATATAAAATTACTTTTATTTAACTGGATTCAATTGATTGCTTTCTTATAATCAATTATTATAATGAAATAGATTTGCTTTTTATTATTATAAGCATTAAGTATATAAGAAAATAGCAATCATTTGCAAAAGACAGAAGCAAATTTACAGTTGTTTAATCTACAAATAATATGAGTTACAGTAAATCTGAAAAAGGGGGCATAAAATTTATACTAACAAATAAATCAATAAATAATAAATTTAGATACAGACTGGAATAATGATGAAAAGTTATTAGTAGCAAATAGTTATTGATACACTCCAAAACAGTATAAATAGTTCACTTGTGATTCAATTCCCATGATGCACATACAACTTGCTGCTTGCTGGACAGTTTCCCTTTGGTCTTAGTTTTCAAAATACTTTGGCTCTGCTCCTCAATCTAATGTAGTTTTTTGACTTTGTTCAGCTGCTGCTCACAATCACATTGGCTTTACACTGGAGCACTGCACCATCACTTAAGCTTCTTACAGTTTACTATCCATTAGAATCTTTTACCAATAGTTTACTTGGTAAATTCACTAAGAAAAGATACATCACTTTGCCGCATCTGCTATTTATCACCTCCTGCAGCAATCCAGGGTTCATCCTTGATTGTTATCAGTCTTATTTTCCTCTTTGCATTTTCAATTAGTAAGTTCAACTTTTATTAAATCAAGAAATATTTGTAATTGCCAAACATTTCTTGGTATTTATTGAATGCAATTTTCTTATCACAAAAAGTAAATAATTTCCACTGTTACATTCTACACAAGTTAATCATTAATTAAACCCTCATCAGTTAGCAATCTAAAAAATATATATTTGTCTAATATTTTTTCCTTTTTCTGGAATACAAAAAACTTATTATTGAGTTTAAATGTGCATATTTTACAAACACGACGCCCCCCCCCCCCCCGATTAATTTTGAAAATTATTTAGACTCTTCTTTTCCTTCGCTGGCTTTGGGTACTTCCCTCCCCCCCCCCCACTTGGAGAAACAGGGTTTTTCCCTTGTTTTTCGGTTTATGTGTTCTGGCAGTTAGCTGTCTAAAGTTTGCTCTTCTAAAAGTCTTTAAAATTATCCATTTCACTATCAGCCATTTTTTCTTGTAGATCCATTTCATACTGCTTCCAAAATTCTACCTGTTCTCATAATTCTTTTATCTTTTCATTCCACTCTTCTGCTTCTTTAAGCAGCTGATTATTATTCATCAGTAAACGCTGATTTTCTTGTGATTTTTGCTCCAATTCATTACATAATTCCCAATGTCTAATTCTAACTTGTCTGATTTCTTTTCTAGTGCATTCACAATTGATTCAGACTCTTGTAATTTGGTTTGCAACGACATACTTATTTCATTTTTATCTTTCATGTTATCGGTCAATGCACTCAAACGATGTTTTTGGTGTTGTAACTGAATCTGAAAACTATTCTCCATTTCTTTTAAATCCTTATTTTGTGTTTGCAATTTAGTCATCTGTATTTGACGTGAGGTAAACTATTCTGTTTTCTTGTCTTGTGTTTGGGGTATCATTCTTACAAATTGGTTATATCTCTCACAGTAATGCTTGAACCAGTCGCATCCTATTAATGGACCGACATTTTTCCATTCTATGTACATTGGTAAGCTCATCATTTTGGTGCAGTATTTTATCGGTACTATATCAGAGCCTTCTATTTCTACTATGTTACTGCTTACATCTGCATAGATTGATGTTTTATGCATTTCAACATTTGCACGATCTCCTCTAATATATTTCCACAGTTTTTCCAAAATTATTGATATTTCTGACCCATTGTCAAATTCCATGTCTATTTTTTTGTTATCAAGTTGTAGCTGTAACATAAACTTGCTCTGCTCCTTGGTTGATGCGTAGTTAATGTTGTAAATGCTATCATCTGTGTCTGGGTTAGATTGTCTTTTTTGACTATCCCTTTTTGGTGATTCTCTATACATTCATACTAGGTGGTCTTTCTGCTTACAGATATGACATCATTTGTCTTTAAATGTACAGCCTTTTTTTTACGTGCTTGGTTTTCCACAGCAGAAACACAATTTTTTTCTAAAACCTTTTATTGCAAAGAAACTTTTTTAATTTCAGTTTCATGTTCCATCTTGTAAACAGTTGTTTTGTTGTAATTTTCATTACTAAACAGCACTGCCTGTTCTATGATGAGCTCATGGGCTTCTTCAAAATTTAATTCTGCATCAGCAAGCAGGTTTTATCAGAGTCTGTTCTCTGACATATCTCAGATTAATTGGGCTAACAGAATTTTGTCTACATAACCGCCATATCCACACTCTTTAGCCAGTGTTTTTAATGCGATTCCAAATGGTTCCATTGCCTCCTGCTTTTTAATACTGGTTTGGCAATGTGTCTTGATGGTCTGGGGTTAAAATGTTCCATCAGCTTGTTAATTATTTCTTCATATCCTATTTCTTCTGCTATGGGCATGTCAAAATACTTATTTATAAGGTCACTGGCTTTTAGTCCTGACATACACATTAGAGCAGTTATCTTTCTCTTATTATCTTTAATTCCATTTAATAAAAAGAAATTTTCCAACTGCATGGCATACCACAGCCAATGACTTGCATTGCTTGTGTTGAATTCCATTATTACTAACTGACCTAGCAACATTTTTACTATCCATAAGCTTGTTAGCTTTTTAAAACTTATTCGCCATTCACAGATTCGAGATGATGACTGCGCCAACTTGTTGTGTATTTGAATTTGGGTACTAAGAATGCCAACAAATAAATCAATAAATAATAAATTTAGATACAGACTAAAATAATGATGAAAAGTTATTAGTAGCAAATTTATTGATACACTCCAAAACAGTAGATATAGTTTACTTGTGGTTCAATTTCCATGATGCACATACAGCTTGTTGTTTGCTGGATGGTTTTTCTTTGTCTCAGTTTCCAAAATTCTTTGGCTCTGTTCCTCAAACTAACCGAGTTCTTTGGCTTCGTTCACCTCCTGCTCATGCCCATGTTGGTTTCACACAGAAGCGCTGCACCATCACTTATGCTTCTTACAGCTACTGTCTGTTAAAATCTCTTACCAATAGTTCACTTCGTAAATTCACTGGAAAAAGACACACGCATTTTGTGGCACTTACTATTCATCACCGCCTGAGGCAATCCAAGGTTCATCATTGATTGTTACAATCTTGTTTTCTTCTTTGCATTTTTAATTAGTAAATTCAATTTCTATTGAATCAAGAAATATTTGTAATTAGCAAATATTTCTTGGTATTTACCAAACATAATTTTCTTATCACTATACATAAATATTTTCCATTGTTACATTCTATGCAAGTTTAATCATTAATTAAACCCTTATCAGTCAGCGATCTAAAAAAAAAAATATTTTTTCTAATATTTTTTCCTTACTTTTTCTGGAGTACAAAAAACTTATTATTGAATATACATATTTTACAAACATAGCAACTATATGAACTAAATTGGAACTAATTTGATTTTTTCAAAATAGAGCATTCTTAGGAAGATATTGAAATGGACATCCATTCAATTAAAAAAATTATGTAAAATTAAGGCATTTGAAAATTTAAATGAGTGCCACATATATCATTCAAGTTAAATACTAACTAGTCCATTCTGTTCTTTTTCATTAATTGATGTTTGTATTAGTTTATATACAGCTTGCTGGGGGTTTATAGTAACTTCTTTAATTGAATTGAATATACAGAATCATGAAATTATGCTACATAATCTTAAGAATGTTTTTATTGTTCCAAGTTTTTAAAAATGTAGAGGCTAAATAAGATCACAATATATATATCATTTTTATCCTCGACAGAAAAGATATTTTCAAGAATTTTTTTATTAATAAAAGTTGATTTTTTTTGACTGACAAATAATTAGTTGATTTTTATTGCATGTGTTGGTATTTCCGTCTGAGGATTATAACTAATAGAAGGGATGCTATTGTAAGGGAAGTATGTTTTAAGTATAAGTGTAGGGCATCTAAATTTTTTTTCAGTGCAGTTGGGCATTTATTTTTTATGAGTGCAAAAGTTTATGGTAGATGTGAATCATGAAGGTACTGGGTTTTTTTGAAGATTAGGTATTGGGAAACATACGAGACAGAAAACAAAAATAATAAAATAAATAATATCCAATCTTCCCCACTATTTAATCATAAATACAGCATAATGAAGTTCAAACATTAATACCTGGAGCATTGATTACTCTGGCTTGCACTGAGTAGCAATACATATAGAGAGTTTTGCCTGTTTTAATAACAGTTATGAGCAAGCATAAGAAATGGTGATCATGTGATGTTTATGAGCCTAAATATTCTGTAATTTTTAATTAAAGTCAATATTAAAGGTCTTTCTTTCAAAACCTTCCCCCCCCCTCCAAAAGACATTTTATAAATATAGATCTATCATGTGCCCTCTGTCACAGAGATGGAAAAGGCTCTGGACATTTCCTTTAAAGCTGTGCTTCTCTCCGATATATCCCATTCTTATCACAAATGGTACCCATTCTCATACACAAATAATAGCTAATCTTATTAATAGCATATGTAGAGACCTTTTTCACATATGTAAATCACCACCTTCACTCTTTTCACACTGGTTTATAAGATACTACTTAATCTTTAACCTTCATCTCATACAGTTATAAAACATTCTTTCTAAAAAATTAGATAATTTTAAAATGACAAATAAAATCCAAGCATCAGAAGATATTTTTTTGTGACTATTCTAGAGTTTGATCTCAGTCATAATATCACAGTGACCTAACTAATTTTTTTTATTATTCTTAAATTATATATGTTGTAAATATTGATTATTCTTAAAAATATAACCAATGTTTGGAATACTAAAAGGTACATCATTTTACTTATATTACAACTTTTCAAAATTTTGCTCATTTTTTGTACAATATATAGTTAAACAATTTTTTCATTCAAGTTTATTATTATCATATATGATAGCATATTGTAGATTTATTAATGTATGAAATATTATTCTGTAAATCATTTTTATTAAATCAAAATTACTTTAGAACTAAAAATTGATGCTCTTTTGACAGGAATTGTATGGTTTTGATGTGATTCACAAACAAACCTGGACTAAGGTAATTTTATATGTTACTTTTTTAACTTCCATCTATGTTTATCTTTTTATGCATGCATACACATACATACATACATATATAATAAAGAAATAATGGTTATGTGTAATAAATAAAGCATGCAATGTCTAATAGATTTGTAAATAATTATATTATTGCTGACTGTAAAAATTATGAAAAACATTTTGCCAGATTCACTTGATTTCTAAATATTTCATGAAAAGCTATTGGACAAAAACAATATATAAGATATTAATAATTCGTAAAGCACATACTCATTATGTAAGTAATGTAATTGAAATTTGATTTTTATATTTATTTTCATAGTACTAAATATTTTTTTTATGTAAAAAAAACTCATTAATTAAATGGAAAGATATATATATAGTTAATAATTTTTAATAAATGTAATTGTTTAAATATGTAGAAATTTCTGTTATTTTTATTTTAGAAAAATCACAATCTAATGCTAATAGACAGGTGACCAATGAAAATTGTATATTATAAACACTTTTTGCATTAAAAGGGTCAGGTGTTGGGGGAATCATCTAACTGATTTTTCTAAAATAACAATAACAGAAATGTCCACATATATATATATATCATTTCAAAATCAAGAAAGAACAACAAAAATAGTATTCAATCATCTTCAATTTTTGCTTATGTTAAATAATATCTCAATTCTAAATATAATTTCAATCTAATATATGTTCTTTGCAAGGTCCATAATATATGTTCCACTTATTCCAAACATGTTTCTATTTCACAAGACATTAGCTATTGGTCTTTTATAAATACTCCATCAATATAAAGTGCTATTCTATAAGAATATTAAAATATTAATCTGTATAATGCCTCTTATTCTTCACACTATCAAAATAATATATACATTATGCCTTTCTGTTTTATTTGTTGATAAATATACATTAAAAAGTAATCAGGATTATGCAATATTCAAGGTCAAGAAAGGTATATACATATGTAATGTATAATGAATATGTAAAATAATAAGTTGCATAATAATAAGAGTACAATAATAAATGTAGAATAAAACTAATAACTTTTAATGTATAACGAATATGTAAAACAATAATAATAATTAGAATAAAACTAATAACTGCAATGTATAATGAATATGTAAATAACAATAATAATTGTATAATAATAAGAGTACAATAATGTAGAATAAAAGTAATAACTGTAAAATATAATGAATATGTAAAATAAGAATACCTGTATAGTAATTATGTGTAAAATTGCAATGCTGTTAAATCATAGAAAGCCCAGCTGACCTTATAGGTTCAGAAAACTGTGTAAAATACCATATATGGTGAGAAATGTAAAAACTCTGCGTGTATGTGAAAACACCATATATGGTTAGGAATGTAAAAGACTCCAGCAGTCTTGAGGGGTATACAACCCTCCATAACCTGATTTAATTGTTCTGAGTTTTAATTATTAGTCAGAGATTCCTGCCTCTGTAAGTCAAAAGCAGGATTAGAGTTATTATATGCAGGTCACCATGACCTTTTATTATTTTATTACGCCTACAATAGGCAATGTATACAGTTAAAATTATTCATATTAAACTATAATCTTACCATCTCAATTCTGCCTTTGTCCATTTATTTACTTGCTGGTCATAAGACACAGCATATTGGCGCAGTTGACACAGGAATCGAATCTGAAAGAAAGTGGCAGGCAATACAGGAACAGAACTACATTAAAATTGGCTCAGTCATCATAGGATCGAATCTGGAAATAATTGCCTAAACAGCAAGCTGAGACAAATCATAAGTGGATTTGAATCAATAGAGAAATGGCGAGCATATCGCAAGTTTCTATTTGCGAATTTAATGTAAAAGATCCGAGTGATTGGCCACTGTATGTTCAGAGGATCAGAAGCTACTTTATACTAAATAGTATTACCGAGAATACTGTAAAAGTAGCCTCATTACTTTGTTTCACAGGCGAGAGGGTAATCGAAATAGCGAACAAACTATGTGGAAATTCGCCGGAGACACAGAAATATGACGAGCTCGTAACACAGCTAAATGAATATTTTAATCCCCAGCCATCCAAGTTTATTGCTCGATTGCACTTTAGAGGCAGAAGGCAAAGAAAGAATGAGAAAATAAAAGAATATAACATTGGTTTAAGAAAGATGGCAAAGCCATGCCTTTACAGTAAATATTTAGAAGTTCTTCTCAAACAGCTATTATATGGAATAATTGATGGCCAGTTTAGGCAGATCTTATTAGCAATAAAAGACCTAACTTATGAAGAAGCTATCAGATGTGGAGGAGCTTACGAATTGCTACTTGATCAAGCGAGAGAGTTCAGAAGAGTCACGAGACCAGAACCACTTCAAACTACAAAATTTAAAATGTTTGGAGTTAAACCCAAAACCGATAAACAAATTAAATGTTTCGATGTAGAAAAATCGGTCACAAAGCCCATGATTGCAAAATGCCAGAAACTGAAAGTTATCGGAAAATAACTGAGTATCCCGAAAGATGGTACCACCATAAAAAACCTAACAGAGAACTGAGGTGCGAAGCGATGGAAAGTAGCTACATAAAGAGTGCTACTATAGACGAATCTGATCAAATTATGATAAACGTAAAACTATTCGGCAAACCATTAAGCATGGAAATTGATAGCGGATCAAGGATATCATAAAAAGTAGAGATTGGGAAAGGCTAATTCAGAATCTAAAATTCTCTCCAAGGATAGAGAAAACTCAACTCAAGGCCTGGGATGCTAATACAAATCCCATAAGGATATTAGGAGTTGCAAATGTAAAGGTAGAAACAATGAAAACTAAAGAAATACTACCAATATATATCGTGAACGGAGATATTAACCCGATCATTGGCCATGAGTGGTTCGTGCCCCTAGGCATAAAAATATGCGTTATAAAAAAATCGACATAGAATCGCAAGTCAAAAATAATTACCCCAGCTTGTTCAAAAAAGAACCAGGAAAATTAAAAACCTCGCCTGTAGATATAGAGTTAAGAGACAGAGGAAAACCTATTGTAACAAAACCTCGAAAAGGACCTATAGCACAGCAAAAATTGGCTCATCGAAACCACCATTAGCAAACAGTAAATTGGCGAAGCACAGCAAAGACCGGCAAGAACTAGAAATCCTCCGTCTCATCTCAAAGACTATGTTAGGTGCAAAACCATACTTCTGGAGTGGGGGAAGAGTGTAATATTCAAGGTCAAGAAAGGTATATACATATGTAATGTATAATGAATATGTAAAATAATGAGTTGTATAATAATAAGAGTACAATAATAAATGTAGAATAAAACTAACAACTTTTAATGTATAACAAATATGTAAAACAATAATAATAATTAGAATAAAACTAATAACTGCAATGTATAATGAATATGTAAATAATAATAATAATAATAATTGTATAATAATAAGAGTATGTAAAATAAGAATAATAATTGTATAATAATAAGAGTACAATAATGTAGAATAAAAGTAATAACTGTAAAATATAATGAATATGTAAAAAAAGAATACCTGTATAGTAATTATGTATAACAATTGTGTAAAATTGCAATGCTGTTAAATCATAGAAAGCCCAGCTGACGTTATAGGGTCAGAAAACTGTGTGTAAAATACCATATATGGTGAGAAATGTAAAAACACTGCATGTATGTGAAAATGTATGTGAAAACACCATATATGGTTAGGAATGTAAAAGACTCCAGAAGTCTTGAGGGGTATACAAATCTCCATAACCTGATCTAATTGTTCTGAGTTTTAATTATTAGTCAGAGATTCCTGCCTCTGTAAGTCAAAAGCAGGACTAGGGTTATTATATGCAGGTCACCACGACCTTTTATTATTTTATTACGCCTACAATAGGCAATGTATATAATTAAAATTATATGTATTAAACTATAATCTTACCATCTCAATTCTGCCTTTGTCCATTTATTTACTTGCTGGTCATAAGACACAGCAGATTGATTTTACACATTGACTATGTAGACATTTAAAATCCTACCAGTGTAATTTATTAAAACTAATTTTAGGCTAACTATTCCCATTTTTCACATTATCATCTGTTTATAGAATAACTTAAAGAATGTTATTTTAGCAGAAAGTAATGCATTTAAACAAACTAAATGGAATAGGCATAACGATGAAAAATGAAACTAGTTTGGAATGGATTAAGTTTATACTATCTCTGCAATTAGAATAGTTTGTTGTATTGATTGATAACAGATGTTATGATGGACTCTGAATGTATATTTTCCCAATGAGTTTAATTTATCATTTGTAATATTTGTGATAGGTTATTAGATATATCTAAGAATTATAGTAAACAAGTAATCATCAATGGTTTAAAAAAATGCTTAATTCATTCAATAATAACTTAAGAAATAATTAATTCAAGGAATAACATGATGTGATTTGAGAGGTTGAGTAGAATATCAAAAAATACTGAGTGTGTAGCTTTAAAGTTAGATAGAAATAGTTTTCTCATGAAAATTATCACAACAATGAGTTGTTGGATTGTAAAAGAGATCTCATACTGGATTGAAAGCTATTTAATACTGAATCCTAAGAACAAGAGAAATATCCATGAGGTCGTTAAAGATGAGTAAGACATTATCAACAAAGAAAATAGAATGAGCAGTAATACAAAAGTAACACAGGAAAATATCAGCAATTTGTTTTAGTAATTGATTAATAGATTATTCAAGTGGTAAACTCTGGGGAATATCTCTAATGGATCTAAATGAATTAGATGGTGCACATGATTTTTTTAAACAAATAATTTTATTAGGAAGATAATTGTGTGCTACAGAAGTGTAAAGAACAAAAAACTGCTTTGCATTTTTTTTTTACAAGAAACAAGTCTGTATTTATTCATTTTAGGGGAAAAATTGGCTTTCTGCACTAACAAAATAGCCTAGAAGACATGGCATTCTTTTATAGCATGGAATTGCCTTTTTTTTTGTAATGATGGTTCACTCAAAATTTTTTTAATGGGATTGACTTTAAACCATTTACTGAAGAATATGTTAATGAAAGATTATTTTTGATACTTAAAATAATGGTTGTGAAGGGATTGGGTGGAGCAATTATGTTGAATCACAATTGGTTAAAGCAAAAAATGATAAAAAAATCTAGTCTAATGTGTTATAAATATTATTTGAAGTTAGTTCAATTATAATAACCATAATATGTTATTTTAAACTAGAATTTTTATGAACAATTTCATTCCGTTATGTAATTTGGAGAGATCACATTAACGTAGAGATAGATTGACAATTTACAATAGAAAATTTGACTCGTATATATTTGAGAATTTCTGTATCAACACTAGTACAAGACACAGACATGTTTTTTTGTTTTTTGATAGAGGAATCCCTGAGGTATAAAAATTTTCTAACATAATTTCCTATGGATTTAACAAGTTTTGAAAGTACGTACATATTTAAAACATATCTCCATTGTATAAATATTCAACAGACAAAATTTTTCATACAGTAGTGCCACTCAGTGCAAATTCATTGGTATAAATATTAATTGAAAAATTTATGGATTGTTGTCTTTTAAATAACTATTTAATGCAAGGAAATTTCATCATATCTCAAATGATGATGCATATATGTATGTGCATGCACACATCAAATGTTTTTTTCAGATTTTTCTATGTATAATGATGATATTTAGATATTACAGTTACCTAATTCATTCATTACTATCCTCGAAAAAAATAATGAAATATTATAACTTTACATATGCTAAAAATCCGAAGAAAAAAATTGTTATATTTTAGTCATGAAAATATTTGTGTCAATACTTTACAGTATATATATATATATGTTAATTCTAATATTCTCATGGATAAATGATGATTTCATACTATTCTTTTTAGGAGATTCTGTGTAGTAAAAATAAAATAGCTAAACAATTGACGTTTCAGTACAAAACAAATACTTTCTTCAGAGTTTCTTTTTTCTCAAGTCATAAGAATGTGTGTGATATTGTTTTCTCTGGTTATTGGACAGACCAATCATAGAATAAATATAAGAAAGGAAGAACACATTTTGGCAGTTAGAGAAAAATCCAATTCATCAGCCATTTATTCATCATAAAATTAACTAACCTTGAAGTCAATTTTAATAAAACATATTATGAAAAAATTGAACAATATGATTAGAGATTGGTAAAAAAAAGTTATAGAGATTTTTAAAAGGCCCAAGGGCATAAACAGAAGTAAGAATTGAAAACAATTAACAATATTTGAAAAAAGTCATCCGATGATAAAATATATTTTTAAAACTTCTCAACCAATAGAATTTGAGTATGAGGAGAAAATAATAAAGGGAAAAAACAATGATTTTAAATCTCCCATACATTCTTATGATTAAAGAAAGAAGAATTTCTGAGGAAAGTACTTGTTATTGCACTGAAACATAAGCTATTTAGCTATTTTATTTTTACTACACAGAATCTCTCGAAAATAATAATATGAAATTATAAATATATATTTCTCGTCTTGTCTAATGAACAAATCATTGTTATTAAACATTTCAGCATCTCCTTACTTACTAGATTTCTCAACCAATGCAAAATGGACCATTAAAGCATTTCTGATATAAGAATTAATAAATCTAGTAAATATTGCAAATAAGGATGAAACTCATTTTAAACCAGAGACTTTCCTATGAAAGTTACAACTAAACTATATATAAATGAGACTGTGTTTACATCTGAATTTAAAATAAAATTTAATTATGAAATAAATATTTAAAAAGGTCTGAATAAATATATTAATATTATATTATTACTCTGATTTTGAGTTTAAAAAACAAGCATGGTTTATTTTCTTTTAATTAATGCTTCTATACATTTCTATTATTTATTTTTTAAAATCTTTGTAGATTAAAAATCCCAAAAAATAGTTTTTAATTAAAAGCGATTTGAAGAGAGTAAAAAACATGTAGATCATATCTTTGGTAAAATTTCAAAGTAGTGATTTGACAGACTAAAATTGATTTTACTCAAAATAAAGATTATATAGAAAAAACTGTTTTCAATTAAGATGTTTTTATCACCTAGATTTTATAAAAAGGTCTGATAAAAAATATCAGTTCAGTTTGGCTTACAGTTTTCGTAAGAGCTGGTCAGAAAAGTCTGGTTTTAATATTTTTTTGAGAATCAGGTGGCGAAATTGCCAGCTGCAAAGTCTGGATATTAATTTTTTTGGGAAGCAGTTGTCTAAAAGTTAGCTGCAAAGTCTGGTTTTAATATTTTGTTACAGCTTGTTGAAGTTTGCAGCAGTTGGTTTTAGCTGGCCAGAGAGATGTCTGGCAGATTTATACAGAGCTCCCATGAGATATAGCTGAAGTCAAGGCAGGAGATCCAGCAGCAGTCTACAATTCAATGGTGGAGTTTGAATTTACATGGAGGAAAATGACTCACTTCTTTATGTTGAAATTCATAGCCTTAAAAGTGTTCCAGAAAACTGTTTGCAGGCCTGAAGCTCATGAATCCCCAGACAAAAGGAAGATCATGGCATGCCAATAAATGACTAAATATACTATTCCCTGATGATAACAACAAACCTGGATTATATTTTTTGTTGGATGAAAAAAACAAGCTTACCAAGAAAAAGCTTGAAGAATTCATATACTATTTCAGTTATATGCAGAGAGAAGCACAGATAAATGTATATACAATTGTAAGTAGCGTTATTTATAATGTGAACAAAATTTTAAATAAGTTTTTTTTATAATTCATTTTAAAATGACATTCTAAAAGTAAGATATATAATCTATAATAATTATTTAAAATCATTTATTGAGAAAACAAAAAGACATTTTGAAATTTATATTTTTAATTCTAAAAACAATTTTATTTTTCATTTATTAAAAAAAAATAATTAAGAGACATTCTAAAAGTGAAACAAACACAAATAATTGTGCGTAGATTAAAAAATTAAGAGTCAAGATTAATTCTTTGATCATCTTATTTAAAAGAAAAAGGGAAAAGACTTCAGAGGTCTTTTTAGATTGAAACAAAAATATCTGCAGTATTAATTTTAAAGATGACTATATTATTCTAAAAATGTAATAATTACTTAACATAGGCTGTTAAAGGTTGTTTTTATTTTTGAAATAAGAAAGAAATCTAAAAACATTATAGTTAATTAAAACCTGATTTTATTTTCAATAAGAAATGAACTTTTATAAACTTTCAAACAAAAAAAGAAAGGAAGCTGTAAGAGAATTTGATAAACTGATTTTTTTTAGTATTTTATTATTGATACACATGTATATGTGTGAATTTTATGTATATTCAAAATAGAATTAGTTATTATAAAAATTAAAGAATTTTTGCTATTATCAAATATGATAGAAAATGAATTTCATTTATATAATTAATCAATTATCATACCTCATCTATATGCAATGATGTGTATAAACCTATTGGAACAGATATGTCAATCACAATGTAATAAACTGAATTTTGATTTTATGTTAATTAACACATTTATGTAAATTTTAATCAGTTAAAGTGACAACTAAAAATGTTTATTTTATGGCAAGTCAGATATGTTCAGAAATTACATGTACACACATGTACGTGTGCATATATATGTCACATGTAAAGCAAATACCAATGTGTGTCAGATAGATACTTATGTAAAATTATAATCATTTTTTTTATTAAATGTCAATTCAAACATATTTATTTTATATCAAGCAACACGTCTGTGTGCTGAATGGGTTTTAAGTAAACCTAATGTATTAATCATGTAAATCATAATGTAATAACTTGAATTGTGTATAGTAATTTTGTAAATCACAAATGTGATATTTTTTTATTATATGTTAATCAAAATCAGAAGGCTTTATATTCTACAGACCTTAATATCATTTTTTTAATATTGTTATTAATAAACTTGAATTCAATTGTTAAAATTGTATTGCATCATTTCTTGGTCACCATAACAGTTATAGAACCTGTGTTTTTCTGAGCTATATTCATGTATAACAGCTGATATATAAATGGGGATGTATTTAGTGTTTATGGGCATCCAGATGATGATGATTGATATATCCTGGAATGGCATTAAGATTATATTCTTTAAAGCCCTGCATTACATTTTATTTAGTTTAGTCTATTAGAATTTAAGTTTATAGTTGGCCAGTATATCAATGATACTAAGTGGCTAGAGCATTGATGATGATCAGCATGTTTTAATGTCCCAGCATTATTGTTTCTTATGTATTTTGATAGATGAGTATTTAGTTCATGCATCCAAATTAAAGCTTAAATAATTTCCCAAGCTGGCAACTGCTAAATAATTGGCCTGGTTCTACAGAAGACCCATTTCCAACCCATTCACCAGATTGACAGTTGATTTATATTTTTTATTGTTCAAATCCAACCACAAGATGGACTGTTGATTTTTTTTATTGTTGACCATTCATGATGATGCATGGTTATTTCTTTTGAGTATTACTTATAACTTTATAATTATAATGCTAGTTGATGTATAGTTATTTTAGTTGCTCTGAGAAGTAACTGGCTGATCTCACAGAGATCTAAGGATCTTATGCTCTCTTGAATATAACGTCTTATATATTTTTAGATATTAACATTACTTAATGTCTTCTCATCTTTCAATATCTCTTATTATATCTTATCTTATTTATATTTTATATTAAATCATTTTATTTGAAATATTCCTTCCATTTCTTCCCACATCATTACAATATACATATATAAAATAGTGTTTGGGTTAAACTGTGTGTTAGTTTTGATTAATTCCCAAAGTTTCAGTGAAATAGCATCTGCCATTGTCAAGATTAACTTTTCACGCTCAATGTCATTCTTTATCTCACATTCAATCTCATTATTATTTGAGATCTAAGGTGTTTTTTTTTTTGAAAAGTTAATCTTGACAATGGCAGATGTTATTTCATCAAAACAGGAATTAATCAAAATAAACACATGGTTTAATCCAAAAACTATTTTTATTTGCTTGCAAATAAGCTCTTAACAAGCTTTGGAGAATATCCCCAACCCCAAATTAGTTTCTGCTACTGGTTTCCTCAGTGAGATGCTATGATATTCAAGCATTAGATTAAAAATACCAGGACAAGCCAATAGCAGAAAATGGTCTGGGGTTGGGGAATATTCTGCAAAGCTTGTTAAGAGCTTATTTGCAAGCTCTTTATATAGCATTTCTAATACAAGCTTGTTAAATGAGGTCATGTGACATATGACTTGATTTCTTTGTAATATATATATATATATTAAGCACAATAATGAGTAATAAAATAAAACACTGGGGTAATATGTTGGACTATGTCCAACTTCCAACATCTATCATTAAATGTTAAATATCTAGAACATTTTAAACTTTTCAAATACAAACAACTGTTAATAATAACACACAAATAGACAACACAAGTTAGTAAATTACACAATGTTTCAAGTGGTATTATTCTCCACTCTTCTTCAGATGTTGCTGACCTAACCAGTGACAATACTAGCATAGAAATCAAACTTACACCTTTAGTTTTTTAAATATTGAATTTTAAGACAATACATTAATCAACTGAGTACATATATAGTTAAGGCTATAACCTTAATACTATGCACCTTGAGTGTTCAGTTTGCCACTAGAGGAACCTCTGCACATCTTCACACAAGATTTGCAGAGGTCCCTCTAGTGCAAATTGAACACTCAAAGCGCATAGTAGTAAGGTTATAGTCTTAAATATATATGTACTTACGTGCTGATCATGTGCTTAATAAATTACGCAAGTTAACCAACTGAGCTATTTTGTTAAATCAGTAAGAATTTCATATACTTATCTATGATGATTGATTTAAGTCCACCCTTCCTCCACTTTTTTTTTTCTCATAGATAAGTATATGACATTTCTACTGACTGTTGCTTTTGACAGAATAGCTCAGTTGGTTAGATTAGGGCATTGTCTTTAAATTTGATATTCAAGAATATAAAGATGTAAGTTAGACTCCTATACTAATATCACTGGTCAGACTAGTAACACCTGAAGAAAAATAGAGAATAATACCATTATGAAATGTTGTGTAATCTACCAACTTGTATTGTCTATTTGTGAATTATTACGAACAGTTTGTTTATATTTGAAAAGTTTAAATAAAATTTAAAATTTTCTAGACATTCAACATTTAAGATGTTGGAAATAGTCCAGCACATTTTTACATCTAAAATATTCTCATCGCAAACCTTCAGACAAATACTGGGATTAACTACAATTTTCATTATGTCACCATATAAATAAAAAAATCTTACAGCGTGACTACATTACCAGTCAAAATTTAAAAATTAAAATTTCATTAAAATCCTACATTTCGACATGAATGATAAAGTTTCCGTAATTTATGTTATTCAGTTGCATTACTTATTTAATAAATTATCTTCATGTTGATAAAATATGCCATTTTGATTTTTTTTATCCTCAAATCATTTTCTATATGCAAAATAAAAATATTATTTAAACAAAAACTTCCATGCAAATAATTTAATACTCTGAAAATACAGATGAGTAATCTATTCACAGAATAATATTTTTTTGTGCAGCAATTCATATTGTATGATTTTAATAAGATTTTAATTTTTAAATTTTAACTGTAATGCTACTGGAGATACAAGTCATGCTATAAATTAGCTATAGCTATTATTTATTTATTTACATGTTGATAAATTGAAAATTATAGAGTTAATTCCAGTGTTTTGTTTTACTATATGCATTAAAATGCTTAAAAAAAAGCAAATCAGATGTCACATGACCTAATTTAATAAAGCTTGTGTTTACAAATGTTATATATAGAGCTTGTAAAATAAGCTCTTAACAAGCTTTGAGAATATCCTCAACCCCAGACACCAGAAGCAGAAACTGGTCTGGGGTTGAGGATATTCTCAAAGCTTGTTAAGAGCTTATTTTGCAAGCTCTATATATAATATTATATATATTATATAAATATTATTGGTGAGACAAGAGAATTAACTGACAGGGATAATAGATTTGTTTTAAAACTAATTAAAATTTTCTCAGTTATTAGTAAAACTTGAATCAAATTTGGTTTTGAATTAATTGTCTTGATTATTGAACTTTGTCTAGTGATATAAATAATATTTTTTTAAAAGTGTATTAAAATTAGATGTTACTAATATAGACATTTACATAATGTAAAATGTTACCTTATTCTTTCATTATTGCATCATTGGAACAAAAATACATTATAACTCTAATCATGTAACAGTTATCAACATTATAAGGAATATTTATATTTTTTATACAAATTTAATCAGTAAGTTAATACCTTTCAATTTTATATATCATGATATATAACTAATATATATAATATTAATATTATATGTATATAAATATATACATTCATTATTCACATAGATAAAATATTTGATTATAATTACAAACATAATTAGATCGCTATATAGATGAAAAAATTAATCAGTTATTAGTGTAAAGTCATTTGTAGATAAATAACTGTCTGTCTTTAAAAAGTAATCTAGTTTTTGATAAATTATAATATATTTGCAGCTTGTAATGGGAATGTTCAGTGGTTTAAGTGGTCTCTTCAACTGGTCTGGTGACATCCACCTGTTTCTCAATGTCATTAATGGAACTCTTTTGTTACATTGCGAGGACTCGTCTATGTTGAGGTTATGTCTAGCGGCCTACATTAATGCGGCTCGACATTTTAAGAATATTTTTGCTACTAATGGGTAAGGAAGCTTGTTATATTATTTGTTTTTTTGTTTTTTTTTTAGTTTTTATTTTATGTTATTTATACTTAAATTTTTGATAAATTAAAAAACATAAAATTTTGTATTAATTTTTGTTAATGTATAGTCAAGTGTAAATGTAAATATTTCAGCTATATGCTTATTATGCCTACGCTGTTGCAAATTTACTCAAATCACCAAACGAATGGCCTTCTTTGTGAAGCAGTAGAATTTACATGCAAACAGCTGTTTATCATGCATCGTAAACCTTTTATATTACAGGTATAGTATATATTAATAGAATAAAAAATTATATGTGTAGCAGTATAATTATTTTATTATAGATAATGGAGCATTATATAATATTTTTAATTTGTACAAATTTGATGTTATGTAAAAGTATATGAAATACAGCAATATCTAGAAAATTTTTAACATACTTGATGTTACAAAATACAGTGGTACCATATTTTGTTCCAATCCCATCTCATATATAAATGTATATAGCTTATAATAACTCATGTTTTATTGATAAATATTGATTAGAATAGAATATTATTGTTTATTCAACTGCAAGTATACAATACTTTTTAGCATGTACATATATACATAACAACAGATGCTTTTTTATATGTATATGTAAATTAAGATTATACTATAAACAAATGTTAAAAAATAATAAATTGATGAGACATATTTAAGTATATTTTACTGAGTGTGTATTCATTCGTGTATTTACTGAAGCAAGAAGAATAAGAAAAAAAACTAATTACCTTATTTTTATTTTTAAAATAAAGTAGATAGCAAAATGTCTGACATTCATCACTATTAAATACTTTCTGGACAATATCCTTTTTTTTTTTCTCAATAACTGTTTTTTCTTATAGAAACATAATAGTGGTCTTTTTATCAAAAAATTAGGACCTCTATAATTGCTTGATTTTTTTAAAGTTACTACCAACTTTTAGTAGGTTTTAAAATTTTGTAAAACTTTAGCATTGTTCTCAGAAAATACTGCACATCAAATTTGGAAAGAATAATAAAGGAATAATAAATGTGTGTGCTTTCAACATAAATCAAAGAAATTTTATTAATATATATATATAATTGTATATGACCCTCTTAAGCTGGAAAAACAACTACTAGCATATTGTAAAATTTATTTACAAATTTTGCTCTTTTTTTTAACTGAATGGTGCTCAGACAAATAAAAAGACTGCTCAAATATAATAAAATTTAAGAATTTTAATAGTTTTTTTTTGTTTATTTATTTACATTTTTTGTTTATTTGCTTACATTCTTTTTTGAATGCATACAGCATAATTGAATAGCATGTAAGTCAAGTCATATAGTTTGATACCGTGTAGTTCATGGCTCCACTGTAGTCAATTTCTGAATTGTAAATTATAACAATGCAAGAATTTATATATAAGTTTTAAGGAAACTTCCAATCCTTAATTTATCATAGCTTGCAATTCAGAAATCAACTTCCATATAATATTCAACATTTTATTTAACATTAGTTTTATAAAAAATATTTCAGTACTCAATATATTATGATCACATTTTGCAATGTAATAATTTAGAATTGATTATATTAAATATCAGAAAATAACATTACAATATAGACAAAAATTTCAAAAGATATATTAATATAAGTTTTTGAAATAACTTTATAAGTTTATTTTTTTTAATAAATGTTACAAACTAATGTATTTAATAATATACAAAAGCATATATAATACATAAAAATGGAGATAGCAAATGTAAATGATCATTTTATATACTTTTAGGCAATTTAACATGAATATAAACAATGTTTGAAAAAGTTTATTCTCTCCACTATTTATTTATAATATGTAAAATATATTAACATAACCAATTATATATGAGCTAATAGAGGGTACCTAAATGCTCCCAATCATAATACTGATATTAAGTTGTATGTATTAATCACACAATTCATTGGTGAAGTTTTTTTTTTAATTTATTACAATTATAATCTTTATTATAATTATTTACATATAGTTATTTTAATAACTCCTTTTCAGTATGTTCTGCTCTCTGCTTTTTCTGTCTTTCTGTTTTCCTCTCCAGTTAACATTTCTTTTTATTCTTGGAAAAATAACTGAATATATTTTATGATATCTTGCATCTTGATGGAAAATTTGTATTCTATATTATTAAAAACATTTAGTTTGGCAGATAAGTCAAGTTGCTATAGAAAATCTTATTCCATTCTTAGTTCATTTTTTTAGTACAATTTAATTTTTTATTGTCAATTATCATATCATATCTAGTTTTCCACAAGATTTTCCATACATGAATGACGTTTATGTTATTATGTGGGATGAATCTCTTGATATGTTATGATATTTGATTTGCAAAACAAGGCTTTTTAGATTTGTGAATGCTTCACAGTCTTTGAAAAAGTGTAAAAATGTCTTTTTTTTTTACTCATGGAGCAAAATGGATTTAAGTTAATAATTATCCTTTTATTTAGACAAACTTTAATAGTTATAGTTTCATGACATGAATTGAAGTTAAACTTTAAGTAACCTTGTGGCACATATATTTTTTGAAGATTGTTACTGTTCTAATTATTGAAATATTATTATTGAGTCAATTATCTTTGCTGATTATCTCTTTAAATGGTTTGTAATTTACATCACTAAGATTTAGGAAATTTAATACATCATGAAACTCTTATCATCTTGTTTTTGGCATTTTCATAATTATATCTATTTTTGGAATGGTTAGATAAAAATCTTTAGATTTTACTATAAAGGTTAAATTCTTCATTTTAGTTTATGATATATATGGTTTAGAATTTTTATATTTATATTAAAAAAGGGAATTAAGTTTTATCTGAGTAAAATATATTTATGTATATGTTTCTTAATTAATTGTGTACCATGTAATTAATTAATCATTATGAATTTCATAAAATAAATAACACCTTAATTAAATAAATAATATCATAACTATATAAATAGTAATAATTAAGATTTATGATATAATAACTGTGTAAAATGCAGCTGATTAAATTAATTAACAATAATTATATACTAGTAACTATTTTTTTTATAACAAGAATCATTTAATGCAAGTTTCAACAATAAATAGTTATCAAATGTATAAAAATTCCCTATCCTTAGTATTTAAATTCTCATACTCAGACTAGTTTCTGACTTTTGCTTTTTATTAGTGAGACCTGGAATTCAAGGTTGGAAAAATACAGATATGCATACAGAAACCCTCTCTAACTCCATTTTACCTGGCAGCCATAAATTTGAAATTCAAATCAACCTAGACTTTTGAACCTAAGTCAACATGCTTGAACAATTACATCAATTTGAAACTAATTCAGTTTTATATTGTTTAGTATCTTTAGTTCTTCAGTAACTGCAGACATATAATGCCAGGACCATGAAAATTAATAAAACATCACTTAAACCACTTACTTAAAACAATTTAATAATACAAGCAGCTGTCTATTCTAGTGCCATCTATTGTAAACTTGGATAATCAATGGTTACCAGGTGCATATAAAATCCCTAACCTTAGTATTTAAATTATCAGCCTCAGACTACTTTCTAACTTTTGCCTTTATCAATAAGGCATGGGATTCAGAGTTGGAAAAAATGCATCCAGCATTTAACTTGAAATTCAAATAACACTAGGATTTTGAACCCAAGTCAATTTGCTTGAACAGTTATATATAGTTTAGGATCAATTGCAGACACTTTATTCTCTGACTAGAGATGAAAGTAACAACAACAATCATCAAACTATTATTTTAAAATCCAGATGCATATAAAATTCCTACATTTAGTGTTTAAATCCCCAATTTCTGATGGATTTCAAAATTTTTAACAAAATGAATAAAATGGAATTAAAGATCTTTGCTGGCTGCTTTCTCGATTCCTTCCAACTTTTAATCCAAGACTTTATTGAGAGGGGCAAAAACAAATCAGGATAGAAATTTAAGAACTACGGATAGTAATTGTATATGCATCAGGAGATCCTTAATTACTAAAGCTTAGACTAGATGGCTCTTCCTGTATTTTCATATTGTAATTTGGCGATATATTATCTTATCTTGATTAGTCTCTCACTATGAATTATTATTTTTGATTATATTATCCTTAATTGAGAGTACTGAGCATTTACATATAAAATATTTAGATAAATTAAATTTAATAATCTTTCAAAAATGATAGGAATAAAAATAAAATACTTAAAAATATTTAATTTTTTAATCTTTCAAAATTTCTTTGTTCACACAATTTTCTGTGAATACTTTTATCATCCGTGGGAATATGAATCACTAGTATAAACTTTTATATATTACAAAACCTCTATTACTACTTCTGTTTAATTAATAGTCATAATTGTATTTTTCACATATTTTTTGTTAATTAATTTACTAACAAGTTATTCAATTATTCCCCACCCCCAACCCTTTTTTTGGGTCAGTATTTTGCTCATTTAATTTTGTTGGATTTTTTTCAATGAGTTGAATATATTTTGTTCTTGTTTCATTGTCTTTTTTATTATTATAAATAATTGAATATTATTGTTATTTTAATCTCCACTTTGGTGCTTGAACATCACTTGACATCCTGCTTTGCTTCTGTTATAATTTGTAAATTCGGAAACTGTACAGTCTTCCATTTCAGAAGTAAAAATAAGTAGTTTATCAACTTTTTATTGTTAAAACCTTAGGATTACCTAGAATATGTATCTTGAAAAAGATCTTTTTATGATATTCTAGGATTAATATTGCTTCTATTAAGAATTCTGGTATTAAGCTGTCTACAAAATATTGCAATTCATATTCTGAGAAGTAATATATTGTATTGGTCATTTCTATCTTCTATTGATTACCGAGGGTGCCACTAGGTCACTAACTACCTAGAAATGTTTGGTAGATTACAGTTTATGGATAATAAAAGAATAGCCAAAATAATATTTAATTGGGTTATGAGTAAAGGGCAGGTAACAAAATGGGTGAGAAAGGTAATGCGATATGCAAAAGATTTGGATAAAGAATTTATATCATTATATTTGTACAAAAGATGGGATGATTGTGTTAGGAGGATTGTTGAGTGTTATAGTGGTAAGGAATGGGATAAAAGAATAGATTTATTAATAAAGAATAGGGAGTTAGTGAGATGGAGAATTAGTATGGAGAGTAAAAAGAGTTTAAATATATATTAAAATAAACAGAATATTAGATGCGAGTTAATATATGATAATAGTAAGGAAAGTAGTTTATTGTTTAAGGCTCGAACAGGATCTTTAGCAACAAGAGAATATACATATAAGTGGGAAAATATGGGTGATTTAGTCTGTAAATTATGTAAGGAAGGAATAGAAAATATTAGGTATCTGTCAATTGAATGTAAATGTTTGAAAACAGAAAGGGCACATATAATGAAGTTATGGAAGAGTAAATATGAAAAAAGTGATTATACAGAAAGTGGATTATTGGTTTTTATGCTGGGTTTGGGAAAAGATAAGGGGGATTTAGATATAAAGGCCATAGAGTTGACAAAGGTTATGTTGTGGAAATGGGATGGAGCAGAATATAGGAAAACTTAGACTGGGGAAAGGAAAATAAAGTGGCTAACAGGTTTCTCTGGGCATAATTGTTGAGAGATTCTTGACTCTGTTTAAGGAGAAGCTACAGTACATTACATCACATCACATAGAATAGAGCATTGGAGAGATGGAGAACTAATATGGAAAGTTAAAAGAGTTTAAATATATATAGATGGAAATGGACTATTGGGTACGAGTTAATTTATGATAATAGCAAGAAAAGTGGTTTACTGTTTAAGGCTCGAACAGGATCATTAGTAACAAGGAAATATACACGTAAATGGAAAAATGTGGGTGATTTAGTCTGCAAGTTGTGTAAGTAAGGCATAGAAAATATTAGGCATCTGTTGATTGAATGTAAATGCTTGAAAGCAGAAAGGGTACAAATAATGAAGTTATGGAAGACTAAATATAAACAAAGTGATTATAAGTTGGTTATTGGTTTTTATGATGGGTTTGGGAAAAGATAAGGGGGAATTAGATATGAAGGCCATGGAGTTGACAAAGATTATGTTGTGGACATGGGATGGAGCAGGACATGGGAAAACTTAGGGTGGGGAATGGAAAGGGAAGGGAAAGTGGCTAATAGGTTTCTCTGGGCATAGTTGTTGAGAGATTCCTGACCGTATAAGAAGTCACAGTGCATCACATCACATAGAAAATTTAATTTATGGTGATCAAAAGTTGATGATGATGAATGTCACCAGTGAGACCCAGGGAGAGGAAGAGATCTTTAACATTATTCAGACAATTGAGAAAAAACTACAGAGACAAATGTTAGCCCAAATAATTATAAACAATTTCATAGTTTATTAAATTTTCAAAAAAATTAAATCTCAAGCAAACAAAAATATAAAAGTTTGACCTAGATTTCTCTAGTGTATTTATCAAAGAGTGTATGTGAGTAATGAAACATTAAACACCCCGGTTGACAAGTTCATTTTCTCACCTAATATTTAAAAAAGGATTTATAATTTTTTCCTGCTAGTGGTTTATATAAACTAATTCCAGTTTCCCTATTTCAAGATTTTAAAACAGAGGTCTTGTAGGGAATACAACGAAACAATGCAGGTGAGCTTTCCTTAGTCTGGAAAAGAACCATCAGAACCAAGAAGGTCATATGTCTGTAGAACAGTTCATGATAACCATGTTGAAGATTATCAAGATTGATTTCAATACAAGAAAAGAAAAGATTATGGTATTGCGTAATCTGAAACAGAAGAAAACAAAATCTCTGATTTAGGAAAACAGAACAATATACTCGATAAACCCCCAGCCAAAAGATTTTCAGTCTGCAGGAAACGCAAACCAACATTGATTAAATTAATTATAAAGAAAGAATAAAGGACAGGTGAGTTAAAAGAAAATTACAAATGTCTGCCAAAGCATTTATCAAAGATTAGTAATATAAATAATAATGAAAAACACTAAGCATATAAAAATAGAAACTTGCAATACACTCCCAGATAAATAAATTAAAAATATGGAATCTTAAAACTAAGATCCCAAAACACACTTTAACTACAATAATAAGAAAATATATAAAATAATTAAAATATTGAAGGAATATTCAAAACTTATAATAAATACAGGATTATTTTAAAATTAATCTGAGACTTTAACAATGATTGAAACCCTGGTTAGAATCTGAAAATCCTTTACCTCAATGCCTAATGTAAAGTCCATCAGATTCTTCCAGCAGGGTGCACAAAGTTCTTTCTAATTCTAGTCCATCACAATGGCTTTTGATTTCTATCTCTTTGGTAGGGAATATGGAGGCAAATTCTGGATCAGTTCTTGTTTAAGCTTTTATGGCATGATCTGAAGGAACACTTTGGGATCCGGGGCTCGGTTTTGGTTGATTTAGCACAGCTTGTTGTAGATAAGACTCTGCTAGCATGTAGTTTTGGCATTCTGCAGAGACGATCCAATTTAGCAAATGGAAGTCAGTAATATAATCTCAGCAAGACTTCCTATTAGCATACAGCAAAAGATAATATTCTCAATGGCGTATACAGATGCGGATAGCAATCTTGAAAATTAATGGCGGCACAGCAATTCGAATAGGTATCACTAGTAGCATATTCAAAGCTGAATCAATACATGTAACAAGGAGAATAACAATAAGCTGAATAATAATTAGTCCCAAATCCCAGGGCTATTTATGTGCACTCTTATCTCCCATGTCATCTTTAATTAAAAGTTTTTGCCCAGGGCAAATATCTCAGAATTAATCATAATTAAAAAAATCTGACCAAAGTTCTTATCTTGTTCAAAATTAATTTAAAAAATAAATAAATGGAAAAATAAGTCTCAGCTTTTAAAAACAAATTAAAATCAAAAATAAAAGAACCAAGAATGCAATTAAAAACTTTTCAAAATTAGAATGCTTTTTCCAAAAGATTAAAACTTTTAAATTAGAATGTTATTGTACATACTCTTAATACAAAAAAAAAAAAAAAACTATACAAAACTTTTAAATAGTTTCCTTTTAAAACTTTATAAAAATAAAAGTTAGTTGTAATTTCGCGATGGAATTTTTGAAATGGATAAAGCATCCAGTTCAATATATTTTATTCTATATCAGGTTATTATAAGTGATTTTGATTTCTCCTGAGAATTACAATTATAATTAGTATAGGCTTTGATAACACCATAACAGAAATGTAATAAATTAAAGGCAGTAGTAATACCATATATTTAGAGAAAACATTGAAAATAATAAATACATTCTTAACACTGAGCACCCTTATTGTCAAAAGCAATAGTTATATTCCTTAAAAAAACATTACATTAAAAAAAAAGTATATCTCTTGATTTGAATATGATGTTTTTTTTATTTTTAAAGAAATATCTTTGTCAAGAGTGTCCAGCATTGAAGATGAATTAAGATTGTATTTGTTGTGTATTCAAAATGCAAGCACTCCGAATACCAACAAATAAAACAATAAATGATAATAGTGAAAAGTTATTGCTACACACACAACACAATATATATAGTTCACTTTTGGTTCACTTCCCATGATGCACTTCACACGTGGTTGCTTTCAAGACAGTTTTCTCCATCTCGTTCCCCAAACTCTTTGGCACTATTCAAATGCTACTCGTGAACCTGTTTGCTTCGCAATAGAGCACTGCATTGTCACTTAAGTTTTTTCAGCTATTATCACTTAAATTTCTCTTCAACCATTCACTCAGTAAATTTACTGGAAATAAAACTGCTCTCTGTTGCTCAAAACTATTTATACATGTAGGTTTGCCTCCGATGATCCAAGATTCATTCTTGACCATTATCAGTCTTGTATTTCCTATTAGTGTTGTTAATGAGTATTGTATCAAGAAGTAATTGTAATTAGCAAATATTTCTTGGCATTTATCGGACGCAAGGTTCTTGTCACAAATACATAAATTTAATCACTAATATAAATCCTTATCAGTTAGCGATCTAAAATATATTTCTCTAATATATTTTCTTTATTTTTTCTGAAGTACAAAATTTATATTTAAATTTCTATAAACATATTTATACAAAACATGACAGTATTTAGTATTTTAATTGTAATTAATTGTTTATATGATATTTAAAGGAATCTAATAACACAAATAAATAGATTAATTTTTATGAATAATTAATATAAAGATCTAAGTTCAATGTTCTTAATGTGTAAATATCTTTCCAATTAGGGTGTTTTTTTTGGTAATATTATGAAAGTATGGGGTAAATAGTCTTTACAAAAATTATTTTGCCAATAAATGTTGAATGTTTGGAGAAGGCTGAGAAACTAATCAAAATGAATTGGTGAAATATTTTTATCATGTTTTTTATGGTTTTTTAGCATCCTGGAAATGTATTGCTATTCTTGATTTTAATATCTAGATATTTTGCATTATCATTGTTTATTTTATATAAAAATGTCTATGGTATAGTAACTTTTTTAGATTATATTTTTCGTAAATTTGAATTGTATTGTTTTCTGTGCAATTATTTTAGAAGTTCAGTTAGTGTTGGTAATAGTGTTAATAAAAGATGAATTTTTTATTTCTTGAAGAATGCTTCGAAAATAATCTTTTCTAATAGAGATTTTTATCAGGAAGTGTTCATTGTCATTCTGCAAAATTATTACATTTTTTATGGTTGATGTGTGATATAAAATGAGCCTTCTGTAATTTTTAATATTTTTTTATTTAAAGCTAAAACATGATTTATTAATGAATTTTTTTCTTTGTTTATTTGTTTGATGAACTAGACACCATTTTGGTCAGTTTTATTATCTCCTT
This sequence comes from Epiperipatus broadwayi, assembly GCA_028023455.1. Lineage (NCBI taxonomy): Eukaryota > Metazoa > Onychophora > Udeonychophora > Euonychophora > Peripatidae > Epiperipatus > Epiperipatus broadwayi. The sequence goes on along the minus strand of JAQFVV010012393.1, from coordinate 1,535,032 downwards.
TAAACATAGCTTCTGTATTTCAAAATTAGGCTTATGTTGTTTTATGGATTATATTAGTTATTTTAAGTTTACAGAGTTTTGTTGAATATATAAAATTACAGTCTTGTAAGAATTTGTTCCAAATGTTCACTATCATTTTTTTATTATTTTTAATTAAAAAAAATTTTTTTAAAATTTGCCATAAATGTTAAGTTTAAAAACAAATCATGTTTTAAGAAATTTATTTTTTGAAAACTGGTTCAGCTGAATTTTAATTAATTAGAGAAGTTGAGGATTTGTCATTGATATAAGCATGTTTGATGCATATGGCTTGAGATGCTTTTTAACAATTTGTTCAGTCATGGATTATACATTTACAAAGGAATAACAAATAAAAACTTGATTTTTATATGTCTAGTTCTAATATGAAATCAAAAATAGAAAACATCTAGAGATTTTGAAATGAGAGATTGGAAGAAGAAAAAAAGAGAAAGCAAAATGTGTGAATGTTAACATTCTATATATAATGACAGTGAAAAATAAGTAGGCAATTGATTACTATAATAAAAAAATAGCTCTTGATCATTGTTGACAGTAGTTCACCATTGCACAGCAGCTTTTTAACATAATTTATGTTAGCATCTCAACATTATTGAGTCCTTTACAGTATTAAGGTGCCTAAAAATTTTGTAAAAGAAAATAACATCACATGATCACCATTGTCTCTGCAAAACTCAATATATGTAAAGTATACTACTTAACTTTACAGTATTTATATTTTGATATTTAACATAAATTTACAGTATTATTTTATATAATTTTTATTAATATTTAATTACATGTTATTAAATAGATGTTTGGCAGTATTGCAGCGATATTAGATTTGGACGTTAATAGCAAAATTGGAGATAGTAGTAAGGTATGAATTTTTATTTCTAAAATTCTGTTAAACTATTATTTCTTGTATACATTTAAATGAGAAACATATTTTAGCACTCTTTAGTCTAAATTTGAATCTTAATATTATTAACAATATTAAAATAAAATAAATACACTCATATTTTATATGTGCCCGCTATATCCTAGTCTTATTATATAACTAAAAGTTTGTAATTTTTTCTCTGCATTGCATAGTATTATGTTCAATGTTACATGAAGGATTTAAACACAGTATAAAATTGTGTTGATGTCTTAATATATTTGTATTTGCCCTGTGAGGTTTAATGCAGTGACAGAATAACAAACTCAGAGTTCAAGGTCAATGGAATGCTGTTCTGGCATCGACATTTCCAATGTTCTAACATCTAATGAAATTCTGAGCAATAAACTATTTGCTACATTTTAAAAACAGACAGCTATTAAACAAATCATTTATATATGAACTTCTGACTATTATTTTGACATAGGCTAGATGAAGCATTTGTAGTATGAGAAATGTGGTTTATTTTATATTATGTAGTTATTAATTATATTAAAGTTTAAATTTTCATCAGAGAATTTATATTTCTCATTTATTACAAATATTCTCAGAGTATTTTTTAATATTATATATGTATATAATTATCTAGATACAGCCTAAATTCCTGTTCACTCTACTGCTGTCACTTGATCACAAAACTTTAGATCCCTTGGACATTTTAGAACTAGTGGAGGGTGAGAAGCCACTCAAAGCGCTCGATTTTTGCTGTGAGATGGAGCCGGACACTTTCAGCGTTCTGGACGCTATCAGTCTTTGCGTAACATTGGTCGCTTATGCACCCGACTCTGCTCGCAGCTATCAGATGTTGGTGAGCATACTAAAATTTTTTAATGCATTTTTAAAATAAGGATTTATTATTATATTCCAAGAATAGTTTTGTGATATTGTTGTTGATTGAGTGTCAAATGATTTAATTTTTATAGCAATGAAATGTTCATTTTTTATATGAATTATTTTTGATTGAAAGTATTTGTAGTGTAAAAATTATAATTTCATTTTTATAAAGAATATAATTCATAGATAAAATGATATTTAACTATTTTAATGATGATATTATTTTTGAAATGACTGAATAATAATTATTTTACAAAGTAAGGTAAATTATATCATATCTACTTTTCAATATCAAATTCCACAATTTTCAGTTGTTTTTTTCTGGTGGTCACAAAAATAGTCATGAAATTTATCAGACGGTTAAGCAATTTATTTTTATCTAAAATATTTTATCACTAATAATATTTTATACTTGCTAATTTTTATAAAACATATAAAGATATTGTCTTAATAAATTTTGTATTCAAATTTTCTATATTCAGTTTTAAAACTATAAGTTTTTCCATTTAAATGTAGATATTGGTATACCCTGAAACTTAGAGAAACCTACTGTAACTGAAAAACTTTGTTAATACTTAAAATGAATCTTATATGAACAATCTGGATGTCATATTTTACCTTGTCCTTATCGCAATTAGATTGAGCATTTATTGTCACTAACCAATGCATTATAAAAAGATAATTCAGCCAATGGCAAGAACAGGCCAATAGGCGATGATGCTCACTAAATTTGAATGTTTCCATGAAGGTTGTGGATCTGGCAATTAAATAGTGAGCTTTTTTGAAGTTAAGGCCAGAGAACAACTGTTAAATCTGAATAACAGTAGCCTGGCTCTACTTATACAGTTGAAGAAAACTCCTGACTTGAACAGCAATGATCATTCTTCAAACTATAGCTATTTAAGCTAATGGTTATGCAGTGAGGCAAGTCCACATTTAGGACTAGAAGCTGTCAGAGCCAAAGCTGACTCAAGGCAAGCTATCATTACAGCTGGAAGAGTCGCTGTATCTACTCACGAGGCAGATTGTCACAATACAGCTGGAAGTGGGTAGAAATCTATAAGGGCATGTATAGTCCCTTTTTTAACAGTTCACTCTAGAATTGGGAACTATATCCGCCATTAGTAGCAGATGGAATGTAGCTATCTATAAATAACAATTGTAAATTGAGTGCATGGTTGTATCTTTATATTACTAATAAATATAAAATGTATGTATACTCATTTGTGTTTATATGTATAATTGTGACAAAACACAACACTAGAGCAACAGTCAATGTTTTATGCTTTGTGAGTCTTGCTTTTATAAAATCTTTGTGATGACTTATTTTATGTAAATTATCTTTTTAATGTTTAAATTTAATAAATAAATAAAGCATTTATGAAAATTCTATGCTCTAGTTTTTTGATTTTACTTGGCTTTTGTGGGCACACTTTTCCATATTTATTGTTAGCTTCTAGAGTCAATGACAACATTGTTATTGCTATCAACAATCATAAGATTGCCAAACTATTGTTTTGTTGCTATTCCAATCATATTCTAATAGCTTTATACACCTTTAGTATTTTCTAAGTCAATAATCTGAAAAAGTTAATCTTTGGATTTATCAGATATTAAATTTTTATTAGTTTAAGAAGCAGTGGTAGTTTTTACTGATAATCAAAACTGCTTTAAAAAGCTTAAGAAGTAGTGATAGTTTTTAACATCAAACCTCCACTCTTTTACACTTTTTATTGGCAATCTAAAAACTATGCTTTTAAAAAATGATTAAATGGTGATTATTGTCTAATTGACAGCAGAACATATTTTAATTTACAAAAATATATTAATCATCAAAAAAACTTTTCTAAAATTGATCTAAACATTTGATACACTTTGCATTTAGACTCTCAAATATATCTTAATAGAGTAGTGTTTATCATGCAATTATCATTTATTACAAATTTGGATGATAAACTACTTGAATTATTTTATATTACTGTTATTGAACAGTATAATGGAAACATAAAAGATGTTCATATTTAAATATTGGAAGATAGGAAAGTGTTATATTCCAAAACAAGCACAATGATTCTTTTAGATTATTTACCTCCTGCCACTTCTAGGAATATATTTTTACTAATATTTGATTATATAATATGTTCAAGTAAGGATAAAGATCATTATATGAATATGTCCCAGTTTATGGCAGCTATAACTGATGGCTAAATACTTTTTTGATAATGAGCTGACAATATCCCAGTTGACAGTAATATGTAAGTTGATTCCAACAAAACGTTTCATGACTCTCTCTGTTTACATCCAAAATATGCTTTTATTCTATTCAAGAACCATCTGTTGTAAACTTAAGTAATCAAAACATATTAGATAATTAGTCAATTTTGAATAAAATTAAATTTGACATGGTAAGAAATTTTATGACAAAAAAGTAATATTTGATCTTAATCATAACCTCCAAATTTCTAAGAATAATTGACAATTGAGAAAATTTGTTTATTCTCTGAATAGACATTTGAAAAATTTTTAAAGATTAAAAAACAACAACGTAGAAATGAATTATTTTGATTGGACTATGTAAGAAATGGGAATATTAATCTTTTTTGATAATATAATATAACATGAATCACAGAGTAAAGTACTTTATTATGGTTAGTTAAGTTTCATTTTTAATCATATGCAAGAAGAAATTCTCTCAAGTATTCCAATTTTTTTGATTCATAATTTTTTTTTCTTCATATTATTCCAGAAAACTTTTTTATTTCATCTATCTTTATTGGTATACTCCCCCCCCCCCTCCAGGTCTCTTTCAATCTTTTGGGATCTAGTATAAATAAATCTTCAGTTATCTTTCTATTACCATCTTAACAAACAGCCAAATTCTATATTATCTTTTAATTGTTTCACCTCTGTTAGTGACAATAATTATTTCTTTATCCATGTATTATGCTTTCAATTCTTTCTTCTTAATTCATAATATATATCTTTTCATATCTGGAATCTTGGTACTGTTTTTCTATTAAATCTTTCAAGTCTCTGATTTATAAGGAAGAACTGATTTTCTGACTCATATGCATATTTCTTTTTAATATTATTTCTATCAAAAGCATTCCATCCAATTTAATTTTACAATTAAAAAGAATTTCTTTAAAAAGTTACAGTTTTAAAGATACGGATTTAATATTTATATTTAAAATTTATTTGTTTTACTTATTGAAATAATCTAAAAGAAATGTTATTATATATTAAAATCAAATATTTGTAAGTTTTTATAACGGGCTGCCTTGGTGATATTTCTTTTGAAAACAAATACCAGATGATGATTCATCTGCATGTATATATTTACTTATTTTGATTTAATTTTTATATTTAGATGAAATTATATTTTTAAGCTGTAATTTTAATGATGTATTTAAATAGGAGGTAGAAGTTATCTGATTTTCAATAAATCATCTTGACAGTTGGTAATAATAAACCATTTTATAAATCTTCAAATATAAAACAACTGTATTTTTTATTTTATTTTCTGAGATTAAATTCATGCATATATATCAAAATATTGAAAAATAAAAATTAATTTATTAGCAGGTCCATGTTAGAATTAACTGATCTATATGCATTTATGAAAACAAAGCATACAAAGGTATTATATTATGTATATGTGTGTGTCTTTTTTAGATTATTCTTCAAGCTATCTTACCATTCTTTTTGAAAGAAATCAAAAAGCAAACAATTAAAGAAGATAATCCAGCTGCTGTACGAACAGAACTTAATACAATTAACAGCATAACTGTCTGCATGAAGGCTCTGATCAACAGTTGTGAGCCGTTAGCTAGGTAACATATTTAAAAATTTTTTTTTTTTAATATTTGGATAGTTTTTTTTTTTGTTTGTTTGTAATTGTTAAAATAGGCAAACTCTCCATGTGATGTTTAGTGGTTTAATCTTTAAAATAATAAATGGAAGTATATAACTTTCAAACACAATAATCATTTTTATATGTTTAGAAATTACAGTGGCCCTCAACGTCATTTTGACGTAGTGAGCGCTAGTAGCAAGACTGTGAAAACTCAAAGTAACCACTCCCCTCAGAGCTTCGATGCTCTTGAAGACGACTTTCACACAAGGTGAAGCATTTTTAATATTAATGAATTTAGTGAACAAGTAATTGAACTTTTTCAGAAATATTTGAAATAATAATTAATAATAATAATAGGTTGTAATATCATGAAAGACTTTTATTAATAAATTGTGACTAATATAATATATCATATGCTTTAGATACAATATTTTTTTACTAAGTATAACTGTTTGTAATTACTGTTCAAATTTGAGCTAATAAGTATATCCTTCATTGGCACAGTGCACACATAATTCCTGAGAAATCTTTCCAAATATTTATTATCAGTTATATGGAAATAAATTTTAAAAATGCAATCTTCATTTTATTAAAGAAATTTAAGCATAGTGATAAATTTGAAGATAAATTGCTGACAGGGAGAGGGGGGTAAGACATCATTTACTTGTCTTTTAGTTATTAAAGTAAATATAAACTATGTGTTGTTTAATTCATAAATTGTTCTTATTATTTTGCTTTTTATTTTTTCCATATCATATGTATAATACTAATATTTTTATATTTATTATAAATATATAAAAATAAAAATACCACAATTTTTAAATGATATCTATTCTGGTGTAGTATTATAAACTTTATTATTATCTTGTGAATTAGTGGTTAAGAAATATTATATTAGTAAATTTCTAAAGTTCCTTTCACTTTTATTTTTAAATAGAAACTTTCTGTGAAAACCTGCTCTTATATTTAAAGATAAATTTTTATCTTAATCTAATTTATAGAACATTTATTATTAATTTAGGAAGAATAAATACATCATTATGCCTTGCAAAAGTGATCAAAGTCAAGCCATAATAGTATATTGTTTTGCTTAAGCATGTTTAAAAAACATGATTCTAAGAGACAGTGTATAATGCTGTTAAAAATGAATCAGTTAATTTAAAGAATGATTCTCAAAATAATTTACAATATCAGTCTACTTTAACTTTTTATAATGTTTTGTCTGTACTAAAACCAAATTTATGTACATATATAGTTATTATGTATTTTGTTCTCCATATATTTTGTAAATATTTGGGTTGTTCAAATCCCAACTTTTAATCAAAAATTAATATATTAAATTCATATTTTAATCATAGTTATTGTTTCCTTGTTATAATGATTAATAGTGTGATAGCTTTATATTATATAATTACAAAGATAAGAGGAAAATGATAATTAACAAATAAAGTCATTGTGAGTAGTGCTAAAGCATAATATCTGTTACTTTAGTAACAGATATTATGATAGTATCATGCATATAGTAAAAGGCCTAAAAATGAGTTATGAATAATAAATTGCAAAATTTTTTCGCTGAATGAAAAAGCTACATTGGTTAATTTTAAGAAAATTAATTACAAAATTATGATAATAAAAATGATAGTTATAATAATATATTTTTAAGACCAATTGATGTTTTTTTTTAAATAAGATTAAGTGGTGATAATTATCGTCGTTTACATGAGCACGAGCTGGAGGAAGAGGAAATGCGCAGTGAATTCCGTAAACCACGGGACTCGTTGCTATGCGTGGCAGCAGAATTTTTGACTTCCTGCACACCACGTGTTAAAGAATTGACACTACAACTGGGTGATCCTTCATACAAATCTCAGGAGTTACTTGATTCTAAATGCCACATGGTAACCGAAATTATTTTGATGTTCATAATTCCAATTTTATATATGTCTTTAAAAAAAGGACCAATCTTAAATAAACTTTATAAAACAAAAAATATTTACTATATTTTAACAGCGCTTAGCAGAAGTTGCCCATGTTTTGCTAAAACTCTCACCTTTTGACCCTATTACCATGCGATGTCAAGGACTACAGCGGTAAATAGCTTTTATTAATTATGTAACTAACATAGGATAAATTACAATTAAATGCATATATTAATTCTATTAATTTATATTTATCATTTTTAGATATGCAACCTTAATCCTACCTATTACAAACTGGTCCTTGGAATCCGTGAGACCTGCTTTAAATTTAATTTTGCGCCGACTTGATAAAACTTTTAATAAGATCTACAAGAAGCCTGCTATTAGGGTATGTTATTTTAAAAAATATTTCATTAAAAGTTTTTTTTTTATTTTAATTTTTTTTTTAATTAAAATCATTTTTAGCTATTGCTAACTGAAAAATTATGAATATTATATAAGTAATTAACAATCATCACAAGATTATCTGTTTATAAATAAGACGATTTTAATGGCATGTTTTATATGTAAGCAAAAATAGTCAAGTGGCATGTCTTGGATTATATTATTCTAACCAAAAGAATGAAAGGTGCCTACAATTATTATAAGATTGAAGATTTTAACATAAACAGTTGTTGCCCTGATCTTGATAGGTGTAGAATAAATTTAACTTGAGTTCAAAATATAGAGGTGTTTTAAATTTGAGACATATTATCTTGATGTTTTCCTGAAGGTTTGTGATGATGGTATTCTAATTGTATTTTTATATTGGACTATTTCCATCATCTAATATGTGTACTGAATGTCTTTAGAAAAATTTAACTTTATTTAAATATTCCAAATACATTCTACTATTAGTAATAGCACATCAAACAGGTTAATATATGCACAATGTTTCGACAGGTATTATTCTCCCCTCTTCTTTAGGTGTTGCTGGCCTGACCAATGGCAGTACTAGCATGGGATTCGAACCTGGGCACTTAGATTCTTGATTATTGAATTTTAAGGTAACGCTCTAACCAACTGAGCCATCCTGTCAAAGGCAACAGTCAGTAGAAATTTCATATACTTATCTATGAGGTTTCTCCTGATTTCACCACTTTTTCCTAAGAGCAAAATTGATTAATGGTTTCCATACATTATGTATAGTCACATTAGGTTGGCTTATGGGAGTTTTTGCCATTGTCATGTGAGCAGGTTCTTTAAATTTTCTTCTTTGTATCTTTTCTTCTCTATCCAATATTTTTGTATTTTCCCAATTGAACATATGTTCATTGATACATACATGGTCTGCTACCTTAGACACATCTGTTTTCTCTCTTCTAATCATCAGCTTATGTTCTTGCAAGTGCTTGCAAGTGCTTTTCATTGAGACAACTTGTCTCACCAATATTATTTTGATCATAAAAAAAATGGTACATGAGAGGTGTGTTAGATTTCACTGCTAATGGAGAATATAAGTGAAAAATTAATCCTGAGATGTGCATTAGATGAGATATAATGCATTAACATTTAACATCTGTGGTTTTCTAAAGCTTACAGCAGATGAATCTGGAGTCAGGTGAAGAAATGTTTACTGAAATGTATAAATATTTATCAATATGCTATATCCAGGGTGACTGCTGCCAGCTGAATAAGCATCAAATGTTCCAGTCAAAAAAAAAATACACTTAACACGGCAATGAAACTTTACAAATCTAAGTTTATTAATAGTACATAGATAACCAGATATAATTATCCATTTTTTACAACTAATTATCCATTTTTTACAACTAACTTATGAGAGAATTATAACTCATAAAATAACAAATATTATAGTCAGATATCTGCATACTCCTGCATAGATCTGTATAATCTGCATAATCTTTTGGAGTTTTTATATCTTTGAGATTAATTTTCTAGTGTGCTTAGTCAATGAGAAGATTATTTAATTTCCTATCTGACTGTTTTTTATATACAAACATTTTATGTAAACACGTGTAATATTATTTTATATGTTAAGCAGAGTATTCCTCTCCTCACTTTAAAAAATCACTGAAATATTTGATCACACACATAGTCCTTAAATTGTTCCATTCTCCCTTCAATTTCTCACCCATCTCAATAGTCCAACAGGTTGTTCTTCTCCACTGTACTTTCTCTATTATTTTCATCAGTTTAATCTGCACTGAATAGTTTTTCCAGTGATACCTCTGGTTATTCATCAGGATGATTCTCAAGAGATCAGTTTCTTCTATCTCAATAGTTTTGGGCCTTTTTTTCTCTCATATGGTGCACCAACATAGTCATTCTCTATCATGGGATCCATTTCTTCTGCTAATGGAGAACATGTTCTTTCATTTTCTTCTTCGAATGACTCACTTTAGCAGTTTCTTAGATAATTTGTCTGTCTTTGGACTTCATTTCCATCAACCAGTCATATCATTCTTAGTTATATTGACAGTATTTTCAACACAAACTCTGGTTTACTATTGGTTTTTTATCTCATCACATAACCCATATTGTTTCACCTATATTATATTTCAGTGTTTTTAATTCTTATTTTTCTAGATCTGATTCAGGGAGCAACTTGTACATGTGTCTGAAATTTTCGCCATATTAACATTTCCTTGGGCGTTTTCCTAGTAGCTTTGCCCAGCATAAATTGTTGGAAAAACATAGCATTCGTTAAAGCGTCATAAATATTTTTTAACTTGGTTTTATTTAAAATCTGCTTCAATTGCTGGACTGCCTTCTTGGATAATCCATTTGACTCAGGGTGATATGAGGGTGTTAAAACATGCTGGATCTTCTAACTAGCTAGAAAATCTTTTAATTTCAGTGAAATGATCCTATTTTATTGTCTGAAATGATAGGTTTTGGAAACACATGGCACATAAATAGTTCATTTATTACACTCTTACAATTTCCCACATACTCATACTTTTATCTATATTCCACTCAATTTGAATAAAATGACCACCAAAAAATGTGGCCATTGAAAGGGCAGCAGATCCATATGTATTTGCTGCTGTGGTTTAGTGGCTTGTGACCAATTCCTTTGAGAGTAGCCTAGCTGCAGAGTGATGGATTTTTCAGTACTTGGATTACCTGTTCAATATCACTACTCTTACAATATCATCACACATGTGATCCTGCTAATTTTTTTATTTTGATAATTTCCAGATGCCCTCTTCTTTCTATAGGAAACAATACACTGCCTGTCATCAGAATGCATCTTTTGCACATGACAAACTATAGTGGAAGTTCCAAATTGGTTCATCTATATAACTTAGTCGACTTTGAGGTCATCCTTTTTTAATCTACTTTTTAAACAATTGTTAACCAGGATTATCTTTAGTCCATACCTACAGTATTTAAAACATTTGGAGTCTATATAAATTTATTTTAGTGGCTCATAACTCATATCCACATCTGGATTTCTAGACAATGTAGCAGTGTGGCCAATTTTTTTTCCTAGCTTATGCAGAGTTCAAAATCATATGATGCTAGTATATTCATCCGATCATCTGCTGATTTGCATGATATAAAGTATGCTTCAGATTTCCTAATATTTCTAAGGAGATCTATGGTCAGTATAAATCTTGAAAGTGATGTTCATACACATATTGGTGAAACTTTTTAACTGTAAATCTATTACCAGGGCTTTTTTATCCAACTGAATATAGTTCTTTTCAGCTGCTGGTAAAGTTCTGGAAGCATACACTTAATCAGACATTCTCCTGTCAATGTGATAACTGCTTCAATTCCATATTCAGAAGTAACCATGGTCATAATTATTTTGCTTTGTGCATTTCTATGCTTCTATACTGTTCTCAAACTCCATTACATCTTCCAACACAGCTTCATAAGCTACACATTTTTAATAGCACGTTACACAAGGTTAGTTTGGTTTCCCTCAGCAATAATTGGTTGAACTTGCTATCAATCATCCTCCACAATATCTGGTCAAGAAGCATATTTTCAAACTCAGTACTGAAATTACACTCTTTGGCAAATTTACACAGATCCCACATCATAATCCAGCATTTTTTTACATGCTATCTGGAGTATATTTCTAAATTGTATATGTGCAACATTTTTAGATGTAGTAGGCTTGAAATGCCTACTTAACTTTTCTTTTAATTCTTCATATCACGCAATCGGTTACCTATCTGTAACACTTCTTTTCATGCTAACCATATCCATATTACCACTTTCAGTTTATTATTGATTATATTAATGATTAGCATATATCTTTTCACGTGTGTGATGTAAAATTGTCATCCCACTACATTATTTCTATTGAATTCACTGATAGAGCTATTTGTAATGCCATCATTATTAAATTCTATTACTTCTCCCAAATGACATGTTTTCACCACTCTTAGCTCTTTTTTATTTTCTCTTCTTCACGGATATTTACTGGCTACTGTACCATTTAGCTATAATTCTGGTTTTCTTTTTACTATTACATAGGTTCTCTCGAAATATCAAATTGCATCAATCTACTATATACAAGTGTAACCTGACAACTATCAGCTGAATAAATATTAAAGGTTTCAATCATAAAAAAATAACCTACTTAACATGTCAGTGAAACTTCACAAATCTAGCTTTATTAACATTACATATATGGACAGATACAATCATCCTTTTTTATAACTAGCTTAATAGACAATCCTTTTGCAACTTCACAAATTTATAACTCATGAAATAGCAGACACAATTTATTTCTAGATAGTACTAATCAAATTTCTGTTCAATTCTGATTACATTTTCATAATTTTTGGGGGTTTTTAATATCCTTGAGATTAAATTTCTAGAGTGCTTAGTTAATTGGTGATTATTTAATTTCCTGTCTGACTATTTTTTATAAACAAATATTTTATACAAACCCAATAATATTATTTATCAGTTTAAAATATACATATACAAGTATATATTATAATGGTCGAGGAAGGGCGACACTTACTCTATCTGCCATGCAGGGCGCCACCACGCCATTTGAACCTGGAAAATTTATATAGTAGACAGATACTTCTTTGTAAGATTCCATTTTTATTTGACCGATATGCCCCAGTCAGTAAGCTCAATTAGTAGCTGAAGTTTAATGATATATACTTTTAAACCCATTTTTAATAAAGAAAAAGATAATAAAATAAGCCACTGCCAGTAATAATCACACAAACATTTACTTATGTACATATATAAAATAAATTTGAGAAATAAATTATTTAACATTGCTTTAGGTTTTATTATTATTTTTAACTTTAAAACACTTTAAGTTTTAATATCTTGATAAGACCGCCCAGATGGATATTTTATACAATTTAATAATTTGATAAATGTAAATATGCTACATAGATTACACATTTATATACTTGATTCTTTCTTTTAACTCCAGGCTACAAGTTTGCATCCAAACCAGCTCCAGCTTATTGATATACCGATGTGATCAATGCAAAATGAGGATGTTAGCATACAAAAAACCATGCTGACAGTAATATGCATCTATAGCATGATATCATTAAAAAAAAAGAATGACCCTCGTCCAGTACAGGAATGTGCATCTGTGTGGTGAGGTAATCATTTGGAAAATATATATCTTAGAAATGCTCTATAATGGGGGATTGTGGTCTTGGCCATCGTACTATCACCATCAGAGCATAAGGAGATCAATAGCACAGGGAATACATCTACATCCATTGGCAATGCGATGGATACACTTTTGGCCATGCATTCAATTGGGTATAGTGCCCTGATGCTAATGTGGTACAAGGGAATGAGAATCCAATACACCTCCCCACATCATATTGACATGAAACACCCATATATATATCCACCAGCACCGATTCAACTACAACACAAATAGTCTGAAATTAACCCACTTAAACTAACATAATCTTACAAATCTATGCAGCCATTTACCCCTATTTTTAAATTATTAGTTTAGAAGAAATTTGGTTATTAAACAAAACACAAAACAATAAAATAAATTATAACAGAAAAGTGAAAAATGGAAATGATTGATTAACAAACTTAATACATAAATAAAAAGATTATTAACTGACTTAAGAGTTCTATTGCTGGTCAGATAAGAGTTCACTTATTAGGTATATTTTTTACGAATTAAACACTTATTGAAAAGATATTTAAAAGGTTCAGTTGATAAAAGTTTGCACTTTCCGCGGTAGATTTGAAGTCCATCTTGTCCACGATGCATCGCACCAATCCAACCAAAGTTCTTTTAATATTTATATCATTTTTGTTGTTTGTTGCGTTGCATAACAGGAAAATTAATACATTATGAGAGTCCCATGTTTTATCGCCTCTATATAATTTTAAATCATTAATGGCCAATAATTGTTGGCATAAACTTTCGTTACACGTACCTGTTACAAATTGTTCCAGCACGGCTTTATCTAGGAAAAGATCCATAGATGCAATTTTTTGCTAGATTATGAAGAGCACTATGATAATCTTTTATACTTTTCATCCCAATCTTGGCTCCAGGCTCAGAATTGCAGTCTAGCATCATGCTTTGAGGGTTGGGGGTTAAAGTGGTTTGACAAATGCTCTTTAACTTGATTGTATATACAATCTTTGGGAGTTAGAGGTTCAGTGAGCCTGTTGGCTATCTCAACAGCTCCTTTCCCAGAAAAGCATAACAATGAAGCAATCTTATACTTATCTTTAACTTTATTAACGAATATATATTTTTCTACACGTTGAACATACAGGGACCAACTACTTGCCTCACTGACATCAAATTCACCAATTTCCATTTGCATAGCATAGTCGTTTCTTTACCTAAGTTTAACCATTGTTTTAATTAAGGGTTCGAATCAAGACTGTGACTATGTCAATTACTATGTCTAGCTCGAATTCCTCCAATTGTTTTATTTCATTAATGACATATTTTACTCTCATTAATTATACTGATATTAACTTTTAGAAAATAATCTTTTTCTACTCTTAAAAATTATAAGTCTTTTACTTACTATTTTAAAAGAATCAGTCTTTTGAAATTTTTTAATTTATTAAACTTATTAGATTTTTTCATTAAGTTTATACTTATATATGTATATGTATTTAAACATACACATACATATCATTTTTTGAAGGTAATTCTGGCTTGACTGAAATCAATAAGAAGAAAATTGATACTTTACTAAAAAGTGCAACAAAAGTAACAATTTGCCTGTATATTTTCATGAGCAAAGGCATGTGTGAAAAAAAGAAAGCATATAAAATATTAAAAATGATCCATTAAGACAAATTGAATGTCTGGAATTTCTTAAAATTGTACAAAAAAAGATGTAATGATAACATGAAAATATATCTGATAATTGGCAAGGAAAAATATAGAAGAGATTAAGAGGTTCAAACTATAAAATAATATCTTGGCAATGAAAAAACGTTCTTTCGGCACCTTTTCTAAAAAGAGAGATGGAAAAGTTTTGCAAAGAATTATAAAGTAGTAAAGAACAAAAAAACAATTACATTTTCTGAATTGTTAAGCATTTTAAATGAAGTGAAATATGCAATTAAATCTAGGAATGATAGTTTTATTACTAATGCCTTAAAATAAATAGATAATGAAATATTGAAATTGTTGGCAAAACTATATACTGAATTTCTAAATGGTAATTTCTTCTGTCACTTCTATATAATATCTTTACCAAGATTATAACTTGCCGACAGAAAACTATAGATTTCAACCAGTCAAAAGAACAAACTGGATAAAAGTGGTTTTAACACAATAGTTCACATCCAAGTATTAAGAGAAATTATAGAAAGACCGTAAATACAAGTTTATTTTATGCTTTGGATTTATAGATTACAAAATTTCAAGCCAAACTGGCAAACTAAAAGAATAAAAAAAATATATAGATTATTTAAGACATTTAGATTTTGCAAGTAATGTGGTTATTTTTGCAAATAATGATTTTAGGAAATGTTGCAAGATGTTTTCAGGTAAAAGCAAAAAAAGTCAATACAATTTCTTAAAAAACTAAACCAATGATCAATGGGTTTTCACAAAAGAATAAAATAGAAATGGATAATCATGAATTTGAAGAATTGAATGACTGCAAATATTTTGATTACATTTTTAATATGGATGGAAATTTAAAGAATGAAATTAGTTATAAAATTAAACATGGATGTAGTACTTTTACTGTAAATAATTTAATATTTAAAGAAACATATAATTATGTTTGAAAAAGAAAGTTTTTAATAGATGTAATTATCACTTCTTCTATATAGATTTGAGGTTTAACACATAACAAGAACAATACAGAGATTTAATGGATTAATGATGACTGAAAATAACAGTGTTGGATAAGAATTGATGTTATTTTAATTCACTTTATGTTTATCTTTAAAGGATTTTTTTTTTTTTTTTTGCACTGTTTAAATTAATTGGTAATGAGAATATATTGTACTGTTTTCTGTCTAATCTATTTTATTAGACGCGAACAGCTTGATGATTAGGTTTGTATATCTATTCAGAAAATAATCGTTACCTACCATGCCCGCACTTAATCTACGTTAATTCATATAATCATTTAAGTTTTTGGCGTAAGCGTTGTATGTTTCCAGGTAATATGGCCCTACTTATATGTACTTGTGAAAATCTCTCAGCACTTATATCTGATGGTAGACATAATCTATCTAGGTCTTAGCATAATTAAAAACAATTTAACCTACTTAAAATGGATGCTAAATTTCACTCACATTGTCACTTTTAATAGTTTAAATTTTATTTTTTTATTAGGTACCAGGATTCTGTTTAGACGTCTCTATTAAATCGATAATGGAATGACCCTACTCTGTAATACAAATTCCCCTTTAATACCAAGGAACAAATAATCCCATATATTAAATTCTATATCACATGAATTTTAGATGGACTAATGAAAGTGTAATATATATATAATCTTGATACCCAGAATAATACTGAAATACAATAAAGCGTGTTGGTATCAACAGTTGAATTTTACAAAGATCATTGAGAGAATACATTTATGAGGCTTAAACAAAGACACACTATAGTTTCCCTTTTTTTTAATATTTATTTTAATTCAGTAATAAAAAAAATAATAATTATAAAATTTCTGGGATCCATTAATCCTATTTATAGTTCATTTAGTTCATTAATTTTTTTTTATGGTTTACGCAATATGTCTTTTAAATAAATCTTTTGTTAAAGATTTGCAGAGGTCCGTACTGTCATTTTTTCAGGTGCATAGTCTTAAGGTTTATAGCCTTAATAAATATTACTTCAATAAATATCATGAGTTCATAATTTAAATTCTTACTGGTAAGATTGTTCAGTACAATAGTTCTTTGGAATTAATATAATCACCAGGCCTTTATGAGTTGTATATTAAGTTCTAGCTTTGACTCGATGCTTCTATCTCAAGCAGATGATGACTTCGTTTTTCTAAATCATTATACAGATATCCAAGGGAAAGGAAAGACCAGCAATGTACAGGCGTTCTAGCCAATCATCTGAATATTGGCAACTATAACATAGTAATTCTTCATCTTGTCATGTATCCAAGAAAAAAAGAAAAGGCCCCTTTATTCATCTCCGTCTATTTTATATCCCCCAGAAAACTCATTATGCATGTGTTCGTTGAACAACACCTCCCGAATTCCTTTTTTAAACTTTTATCTTTCATTAGATTTTTGTTCTCAAAGTTCTCTTTCTTGTAACTATTGTGGCCATATTTAATTACCAATGTCACACTGCAGAACTTTTATCAATATTTCAAATCAGTAGCCATTTTTATTATTTAAATTTGCTCTCTTTATTAAAAGAAAAAAAAAAAATACATATATGCCTCAAGGAAAAGAAATTTTCTAAGTTTAATTAAATAAAAGATTTATTATATATATTATTTTATATATATACAAATTCACCTACCATATTTTCTTGTTTTTTTAATATTACATTCTCAACAAAATTTTCAAATTCAACTGCCAACACATCTTGCATGGTTGCGATATACTATCACTGAAATTTATATAGGAGTTAAAACTTGAGTTAGTATCTTTTTTTTTTTTTTCTGTTTGTTGAGTATGAATAAATGAAAGGTAAGGTATTTCATGGTCTTTTTTTTTTCCTTTTGAAAAATTCTGAACTTTTTATGACAGAAACCTTTATGTCTACTCTATAACCAAATCATATAAGCATTGAGTATTTAATGGTCACAAACAGGTTCTAACTGTTTGGCCATTTTTGATATAAACAGATAATAGATATTAATTATCAATTAGCTACATGTTATTTTATCAACATATATTGATTGAATATCATCTTTGAATATGTTATTGCAATTTTTTTTTTTGTAGGACTTGCTTACATCTAACATACTTCCAAAATGAGTATTCAAAAAATTTTGTATATATTTAAATCAAAAAAGAAAGTTTAATTAATTTTGTTAAATAAATATTATGAGTCTGAATTATAATTTTATGATTTGCTTTTTTTTTTTATCTCTATAGAGACATACAGACTGGGATGCCGCTTCCAATCTTCTTCGAGGTATTTTGTTTGTTTTGTTAAAAAATATTTTACATTATTAATAAAAAAATTTATGTAAGGATTAATTGCAATATTTCAAAGTATAAAAAATATAGGCATATTTTTATAATTTGTATAGATCTAAAAGTTTGTGTTTAATTTCTAGCATGTAGTTTATATTGCAAGTTGCAATTCAGTTTTTTTTAATCAACTAAGACTATCTGTTTATATTACAATCATTTATTTTTTTGGTAAAGTCTCTTTTTACTATAAGTTTGTGTGCTTGTTCTAACATTTTAAACTCAGATCTCTTATGTCTTAAATCCGTGAATAGATTTTTTATTAATAAATAATTATCACAATACATAAAATGAATAAATTTTTCTGTGCAAAATACTTAAAACTGTTATTGTAGAAATTTGTAAAAGGGACCCAGCTTAATAAATGTCACATTTTTAAATAAATACTATTTTTATAAAAGATTTATTTTGCTAAAGTTTTTAAAACTATATAATATTTTTTAGAGTTTTTTTAATCTGTACTGTAATCTGTAATTTATAATAAAAAGTGCTATGTCTTAGTTCTACAATCCTCGAGTAAAAATAACAAATTATTTTAGGAATTAATTTTTTTAAGAACACAAAGGAAAAAAAAGCCACAGTGGCTCAATTTCTTCATGCACTTTAATACAAATTACAATATATAAAAATAATAGGATATCTAAATATATCAAGATATACTATTCATATGAGTTCACACTCTTCTCAATTACATAAGTCCCTGATCCCTTTCACTTAATACATACTCAAATAGTTAAATAATAAATAGAAGGCACTACATTATCATTGCCAATATTAAAATCTTTTAATCCTGCGGGCCCTTAAAGTGTTTTGAAATCATAATAAGATTGGGGTGATCTGTTTTAATCCTAATCAGTTTGGATACCTTCAGGAACCGAGATCCTGGGGAATAAGATGTCCCGGTGGTTTCTTCCACTGTTTCTATGCAATGGGAATCCCAGTTGACCCAAAATGATGAAGACAGAAAAAAGCACCCCTTTTTCTGTTTTCAGTCTTTTTATACTTTTTTTGCTCTTTTGTTTTCTGGAGTAATAATATAGTTCACGAGAATCCAAGTGGAGAGTTTTATCAGTTCAATCTTTACTGTAACTTTAATTAGTAGTTAGCTGATAGTAATTGAATTTTCTCCATTATCTGATTTTGCTTTTTCTTTCCATAATTACTTCCTGTTACAATATTTCGATTGAGTATTTTAATTAATTAATATTTGATATTCTCTATTACTTTATTTCTTTTTAATATTATTTTTATCTGTTCACATAATTTTAATATACATTTCAAAAAGTATATTTATTCATATTTTTATTATTAATTTTACATGTTTAAGATTAAATCGCTTTGCATACACATGTATAGTGTTAATTTTGATGTACTGTAAATTTTTTTTATAAGTGTTCCATTATTTTAAAAAGATTATGAATCAATTCTTGACACCATGAGAATAAGTGACAATATGATGTTATAATTTTAATATATAATTATTCTTAAGAGAAATTGTTTAGGAATTTTTTTAAAAAAATATTAGCTTGTTTTTTAAAGCTATTGTATTTTTTAAATTTGTGGAATAACTTTTTATAATGTGTTTTTTGTACTGTGTATGGATGTTAAGCCTTCTGCCTAAAAGCTGTTTGATGTTTCAAAACTGGATACTATAATTGAGTGTCATATTGGTAGCATGCCATTGCATTTTACAATTATAGAAAACATGCTATAAATTAAAAATATGAATCACTATTAATTGTTGATAAAAATGAATAGTTATTTATATATGAAAGTCTCTTAATACTATTCCTTCAAACAAATAAGACATTAGAAAAAAGCATTTCTGCTGAATTGGTTTTATCAGTTGGAATTTATAATAAAAGATATATTACCTTTTGCTGGAGTTTAAAAGTCTGTATCTGGATTAATAAAAACAAAACAATCTCTAATCTAATAAAGAAATAAACTTTGTTATCTAAAAGATAGTAAATTGTCATTCAAATTGTACAAAAGTTATATACTTTAAGTCATAACAAAATTTATTTATAAATGATAAGATAAAATGTGATTCAAGCTTAGTTTTCTACTTCCAAATTTATATATTGTAGGAGTATATATATACTCATACATACATATAATCAATATGTATACATTATATTTGTATTCTTATTATATTTATGAAAATAGATATATAATTTAGTAAGTTAGTATTTTTCATTCTTTAAAATGAAAAAAACGTTGAAAAAAAACGGTTGACAAGATAATGAATGACCTCTGGGTTCACATAGTTTATCGAATTAAAGGAAATGAAATTAACTTAGTGTATTAATATTGAATTGTATTGTAACAATGTAGAATGCGTTATGCTTCAGTAAGCTGATGCAACTTGATATAAAAATAATTCTATTTTTTATTAGAAGACTAAAGATTCTATTTTTGTCAGCTATATCCTCATAAAAACTTATACTATGTTCGATTTAAAAGAACAATGTAAGATAAAATCTATATTTTGAACGATTTAATATTTATTAGAAGAAATTTCTAATATTTGTTTAAAGAAAGTAATTTGAATATATTTTCATGTTCTATAAAAATTGTTCGAATTACATGTTCTAAATTGTAAACTTCATTTTAAAAAAGAACATGTTTATAAAAACTTCAACTAGATTTAATGTACTTTACATTATAAGGAAAATGCAGAGTGAGTAGAACACTTATTTATCATAGGATATATAAAATGCACTTGCCTAGTCAAATATATATGTGTGAATAACATCTTTTGCTGAATGCCTTAAAATTATATAAAAGTTCGAGCTTCAAAATGGAATAATAAAGAAACTGTGTATTAAGAAGATGAAATCTACATACAAAGAAGAAACTAATGTCAACTTGGGATATCATGTTATTCTCTTTAATGTGTAACAACGAAGGAATTAAAAATTGCGTCTTCGAAGAAGTTTCATTCGCGAATGCCAGGAACATCTGAGACTATTGTATTAACTTTTATAAATAACATTTAAGTTTTTAAAAATTATAATTGGGAAAGATTAATTTTCTTTTCTTTATTATCGTATTTATTTTTATTAAAGAAATGAATAATAAGAGAAAATTAATAATCTAAAATATTTTTATTTATATTTATGATTAATAAAGATTTAAATATAGGTTAAGAAATATTAATATGGGCAAGGCATGTAAAAATATAGAGGGATAAAGTGAACTTGAAGTAAAAGATTAAATTATTTTTAAATTCACATACTATTATTTTCTATGACATGACACTACATTGTTTATACTAATCCGAATAGTCTAATAACCGTAATGTATGATAAGTGAATAAATGATTAACATTGTTGTGAAATATATATTTTTATATTAATAAATATATGTTACGTACAATCATTTTAACGAATGAAAATGTTATATATAAATAATTGGATTATTATTTGTATAATCTAATTATTATAGAATAGTGTTAATATAAAAGTCTTAATATTTGGATACTTATATTTTATATACATTGTAAAATCACATAGTGTTATAGGTTAGAAAATACACCTTTTCCCCACTTAGCGATGGCAATTGGTCCTCCAAAACTCATCGTTAAGCAAGGATATTGTAGACAAAATACGTAATTATAATGGAGGTCTAGGGGGAAAAAATTGGTCGGTTCCAGTGATGTAAAATATCCACATTGATTTCCAAGCTCAAAGATTTTCTTGATTTTTTCATGACAATGATGACTAAATACGGTATCTAAAAAGAAAAGTTTTATATCACTAGGAAAAAAAATGCATATTTTCACTTTAAAAAGTACAGAACAGCAATGAAACTAAATTTGAATTTAAAAGTTTTTATATTCTTCTGCAGAAGTTTTTCATCGTAATGAAAAAAAATCTATACTGAAGTGCTTTTTTTTAAAAATTGTATTACAGTATATATTACTACTATACATTTATTTTATTACTTATGTGAAATTATTCAAATTAAAATACAATGTTTAATTATTTAATTGAACATATAGAAAAAAAAAATCAACTTATTTTCAAAGTAAAAAATCTAACTTCTAATTTTCTAAAACATACAGGTAGGTTTATTTTTCTTACTGTATAGTTTTAGTAATGTAATAATGCCCCCCCCCCATTCACGTAGAAAGATTTTTTAATTAAATGCAATCTGTTTTTTTTTTAAACTTTTCTAATTCGACATCATTTTAAAATATTGTTTTTCTTTTGATTTGAAACATCTTGAGTGTAAACAACATGTTTATTAACGTAGTTACAAAATCAATAACTATTTTTACATAATTATCCAGGTGTTCTAAAAATAATATATCGTATTTAAGAAACACATACACGCAGTTTAATATTCATATTTAGTGTTTTCCTGAAAGTTTGTGATGATGGTATTTTATTTGTCTTGTACTGTATTTATATATTGGAGTATTTGTATACAATATTATTAACAAATTAAAAATCCTCCTTTTTCTTTTCAAAAACTTTATTTTCTTATCTCAATACTGAACATATATATATACTGTATATACAGTATTTATATAATACAAAACTCCGTTTCAACTGTTTATCTTCATACAGTCATTTTCAAGGATCTCTCTCTCCCACTGCTATATTTTATTACTCTTTCTTTTACATTATTTAATTACAAATCAACGTTGAAACGTTGGAGTTTTTGTATTATATAAATATATATACTGTATATGTTCAGTATTGAGATAAGAAAATAATGTTTTTGAAAAGAAAAAGGAAAAGGATTTTTAATTTATTGATATTATTGTAGAACATATATACGTATTTTAAAAGAAAAAGTGGATGAACATTTGCTGTGTTATTTATTATATATGATGTCTACAGTATTATAGATAAAGTAATTATAGATATTTTAAGGGTTTTATGAATAAAATATTGTATGAGTATACAATTACAGCAAAGCCATTATCTGTATACATATTACAATAATATACTTTTGCTTTTGAGTAAAATGAATTTAATATAGCTATCTCTGACATCATCAGTGACGCAAAATTCAAGATGGCTGCCAAAATTTTTTTTGTTTTTATTTTTTCCAATCGTTATAGCGAATAATCAATTGTACATCGAAGTAGTGGGTACAAATTGATGATGATCGCTATTGCGCAATATCGCTAAGTAGACAATCGCTAAGCGGGGTAAAGGTGTATATCTACCGTAAGTAAATAGAATATTTATATTTTTAATATAAGGAGGTAGATATATAAATAATTTTTTATATATTGTAAAATTTAAGTTATTTAATTGTTAAATAAATAATTATGTTTTTTATATTAAATTAAATGAAGTCTTCAATTTTGTTTTATTTAATTTAAAGAGTTAGTGAGATTTACTATTATCATTACTCTAGAATATTGATAGGAACCCCTGAAGAGAGTAAATTGTTAAACTTCCCTGAGCTCGAAATCTGAGCATAACAGTAAAGTCAATTAAGGTGGAAATTGATTTGATGTGGTTTAGATATAATAATTTATTAATAATACATTAGTTATTGGGAACCAATATAGTTTTATATCAAAATTAAATCACATTATTCGCGGCATCCTATATGAAGACCTTAAACCTGACTATAGTGAAATGCGATTGCCTTAACTTGTCTTGTTGAGAGGGTGCATATCGTTACAGTATATATATATATGTCTTTTGTTGCAGTTATATCTAATAGTCAAAATAATAGGATAATACAATCACTTTTTTATTATACTGTAATCTTTTTAGCTCTCATATTTAGATATATAACATAAATTTTTAAATCAGCTTCACGATTTTAGACTAGATATAAAATTTCTCTTTATGTCTTAACAAAAAAAGAAATTAAACATTTGAGAAAGATAATTAGAAAGAAATAAGATGGCTAGAATATTCAGAATTTATTATGAAAAAAATATATAAAAATTAAGATAGAGAAATTAATAGTAAAGACATAAAAATACCATATACTGGTCACATACTGATGATGAAAAGAATATAAAGTTGTAAATCCACAGATACTAAGAAAATTTGAATGAACCATTTACCTAAAACATTTTAGATAAACTTTATATGGAAGAGATCCAAGAACTAGAAAATGCTATTATAAAGTTATTCATCTAATTTATGATTAATAGGAAAGGGCTTTCATTTGATTCGTTAACGGATCAGCTTTAATCAATGACCCAATAAATAGATTAAGACTGCTTTAATAATGCTTAATGGTAACCGATTTGTTTATTGTAAAGAATCTATGATATATTTCATATAATTTTCAGTCTTAGGTTATTCTATGAAAACATGCTTTTAAGTAATTTTTATGAATGTTATCCCTGTCTTGGATTGGCAAATCTCATGATCTATAAGTAAAGTGTATGGCTTTCAATATATGGTTCAAAATGACTAATCTCTCGAAATTTAAATGTTAAATTAATACACACAGAAACATTGGAAGTCCTCTTTACTTGGCAAGATAAAGCTCTATAGACTAAATGGCTAAATATGTTTTTAATCATCATCTACATGTTCATAAATTAAGCAAACTTATATGTGTTTGAATTGGCTAACACTGTCCTATATGTGATATACATGATCAGATTAATGTAAATGGGCCACAACTATGATTTTCTGGAAAGGGAAGTTATATGTCTTCAATTTCTGGTGATAATTAATGTCTTAATGTAATTGTTATGAAATTAATTGGTTATTCTATGTATACAAGCATAACTTCTGAGTTTGTTAACTGGTCTCCATTGAAATTGATATGTAAAGGTCCTTTTTTTTTTTGTAAATGATTCTTATGGATTGTGAATAAATTTTCCTTTTGAAAGATAAAAATAAAGAGATAATTTAGAAAGCCATAAAAAGTGATTACTATTAAATACAAATCTCATTAGTTTTTGCACGTAAAATATAATGTGGCTTTTACTTTTAGTTGTCCAAATAAAATTGTGTATTATCAAAAACAATGAAGTTTTTTTAAAATAAAATGTTGATTTTGATTTTTAGAGTAAAGGAATACAATTTTTTCAAAGCTTGAAAATCATTATATATAAATGTTATATTAATAATTGTTTTTATTTTGTTTGTTTGTTTTAGGAGTGTATTTGACTTTAAGCAAGTATCCTTATATTGCCCATTTGCCACATCTGAAGGTCAGAATAAATCAATATTTATTGTTGTATATTTCTTTCATTTATATAATTATTTAAATATTTATAATAAATAATTGTCTCACTAAATTGACATATAAAATACTTTATAATTAATTGGTCTTAGTTTATTATATATAAATTATAAATTTAAAAATTGAAGGTTAATCAATTATGTGTAAATTTTATACTTCAAAATAACAAACATTTTTTGTTAATGTTTTTTAAAATTTCTGCAATTATTTACAATGAATGGCAAGAAATGAAACATTTTAAGAAATTACCTTGCCTAATTGTGTATCCACTTACATAAAATTCAATCAAAAGTATTTCTTGGACAACTTTGCGCTATTAGTTTTATGGAAACATTGTCTGCTGATATTTGTATTATAATTTTGTCCTTTATTTCAAATTAAAAGCTTTTACTAGATGGTTTGACGAAAAAGTCATCATGTTTGGACTACAAATGTTTGTAATGCATCATGATTTTAGCAAATTAATTTACTTCAACTCAAGAGAATAGAAGTATATATCAATAACTTTCCAAAACCTAATAGAAGGCCTATCTAGAAGATTTAATGAATGTTATAAAGGTCAAAGATGCTTAGTCTAACAGATGATATGAATCAATATTTTAAAATATAATATTCCATCTCTTTTCACCACCATTTGGTTCCAAATCTTCATATAGATGCTTAAAACTGGAAAATATATATTTTTAAAGTAAATACTCGCCTAAAATACTATTTATTTTTTTAATTATACACTTTATATCATTTAAAATAATTAATGCAAAAACAGAATAATATTATGGAAAAAAATCAGTATTGTAATAAAAAGAAAAATACATTTACCTCTGTACATATTTAAATCTAATTGAATGGGTATGGAAGTGAATATTCCCATGATAAAAAATGAATTTATCATTCTTTTTCTTTGTTATTGTTTGAAAATCAATTGTGATGATAGAAAGTTCCAAGCTTTGAGCAAAAATTTGTATTTAATTATTTATAACAAAAATAAAATGAGTGTAAAATATTGCTTTTCATTATGATAGCGAGCACCCGTTATTGATGCTTTTCAAACTGTCATGTGAAATTTAATAAATTCAAATATTTATAACTATTGTATATATCTTAAGTTAATATGAAGTATTAATTATCCCAAATATAATTAAATATTAACCTGTAATTATGTATATATATATATAAGGAGATTAATACAATACAGTTACTTATAAATCAAATAATCTATAACTATAACTGAAAATAATTTGATTTTTATTGATAAACTAACTAGTTTCATGTAATCAGTATCTTTTTCTATACAAATTAGATGCCAGCAAGCACATAATAAAATATTTTAATCACATATACTCATCCATATCTTTCACCTTTCTATTATGTTATTTATGTAACAAGAATATCAGGTATAGAGCATGAAATGAAATCAGAAACCAGAGAAACATTATAATGAATATAAATCTTTATTAATAAATTTCTTGAGATTTAGAAAATAACCCTCTATTTATAATATTGACAATCGAGAAAACAAAAAATATAATTATTAACAATAATAAATAATAATAAAAAAATTAGCCGATGTTATTGAATTCCTTTCTTCAGCTTATTTATTACTTACATGAGAGTTATAGAGATTCAATTGTTTTAAAAAAATTAATTAATCACTTGATACTTTAAAAAGAAGTAAGATAAATAATATTATACTAAATGATAAGGTGTCAGTAGTAATTATCATTCAATGCTTTTCTTGAGCTCTCACATTATACAATTAAATAATATCTATGGGCAATGACAACACAAATCATGTCAAGTAAATGTCTCACATTTATTTTATTTTTTGTATTTCTTTATAGAAGGTACTGGAAAATTAGAAATTTCATCATATGTAATCTAAAAAAGAAACTTAGATAATCCCTTTTAAGTGATCTTTATTTCTGCACTTGAATATCTACATGTAAAGAAAAAATAATTCTTCACTATTTCATATGACTACTTTTACATGCTAACTTAGATTCTGATAATCTAAAAATATCACTTCTGTGTAGCATCATTAGAGACTTAAAAATAAATAACCCAATCTATAATTATCCCTTATGGTATATAATTTATGGCTTTTGTCCTTCTAACCTTATTTACCAATGCTGTCATCTTCTAGAAGATTGCTCTTCTACAACTTCAGGAGTTTATACTCATCCATATCATTTGATATCACTACTCTCTTTATTCAAATGGGGTTATATGTCACTATCACATCAAGTAAATCTGTTACCTAATCCTTCATGGTCTTACATGACCTCGTTGGAATATACACAATTATTGTGCATGAATATAAATTTTCAATTCTCGACTAACTTCAACAATAATAAAACAAACAATAGATAATATCATATCTGGTCTTTTTATTAAATATTAAATAATGATATCTCCTATCATCAAGCTATGGCAATCTTCCATTCACAATTTATATTAATATCTATGATAATATCTTTCTAATAAATACATGCTGATTATGAAATATTCCTTAACAAATAAACTTTAATATTTTCTAGACCACATCCTTCAATATGTCTACTTTTTAATTTATGGTTTCTTGCAATATATAAATAAATATTGTCTTTTGCAAATACGCATAAATTCATAAACTATATATATATATATTATTGCAAATATATATGTTATTTATAAAATATATTTTGAAATTTGAATTTAAATTGTAGTATGATAAAGTAAGAATTATTTAAGCTCATTAATATTAAGATGTAAACAAAATATTTGAATAAATAAAAATTATGTACATTAAAAAATAATTTCCATGTTTAGAAATAATAGACAAAAATTATTATTATTATTATTACTTCATCAGCCTGTTTGATGATTTTCAGAGAGCATTAATTCAGTAGATATTTCTACAGATTTTTTTAAAATAATAAAATGATTTTCCTTGACTGACCATTAAAATAATTATTTGATTTTGTACCTCCATATGCACTTATATTTTTATCCTGTCATTGACAGTAGCAGTTTTAGTACTGCATTCATGGTAAAAGTGAACAAATAAACAGAAATAAATATTACACAAATAATTTTGTTAATTAATAATTGATATTTATTTGGCTAGAAAAATAACATGAAAAATAACACATATATGTGGCCATATAGATTTACAAATAATAATAAGGCTGATGTGACTTGTAAAAATTCCTAAGTTTACTTTGAATCCTTAAGTGATAGAAATTCACTTTATATTCCATTGTCTTTTTTTACATTTGAACTTATCATTAGTTCACAATATGATGCAGCTGCAATGATGTGAATGTGTGTGGATTTATATATCTTCTTAAGTTGTGCTTTTATCCTGTTCTAGATCATTTCAAGGTAGCAATGCTATATCTTTTAATTACTTTGCATATCATGGAAATTTCTAGATTCAGATTATTAATCTAATTACTTATAATGCTATTTCTATTTCTGGGACAGGAACAAGTCTCTTGTTCCTAAAAAAAAAAGTCTCTTAATTTTAGTCAGCTTACTTGATCTCTGAAATTATCTCGTTGATTTAATTGTTAATTGAAAAACAAATATTTTCTATTAACAAAAATATCTAAGCGCAAAGATATTACTTTTCTTTTTACATTATTTAACTCTTATTTAGTTCACTTATAAGATTATTTATTTATTTTTAAGTATAGCAATGGCAAAACCATAAAAGACATAATGTAATATTTAATTTTATTTGCTAGTGCAGAGATAGTATGTAATTTAGACAGTAAGGATTTTTCATCCTCACACACACACTGTATTGTTTTTTATAATGTCTCAATGATATCTTATTGAGTGTTGAGGAAACTCTTAAACTAAGACATAAGATAGAGACTTTAGAAAAGATAAGAGCAGTTGTCTCATCTTTAAACCTACTTTCTAGTTATTGTTTACATACATAGATATTGTTTACATACGTTACTGCAAATTATAACATCTAAAAACTACTGCGTAGTAAATCGCAGGATTTCATGCTGTATGTTTGTAATTTAAACTCAGTGAGTTAAGTATGAAGATATTTAATATTCACGCTTTCAGATCTAAGTACTTTAGACTGGCTTGGATATATAGAAAGACAAGTAAAGAATAGGGTGGACCACCCTTTTCTTGTTAAATTCTCTGTCTTGTATTTACGATCTGATTGGCTGTTAGATACTAATGAGCGTGAGAGGTTTGCAGTTTGTCTTAATTTAATTTCAATCTGTTTGCGCTTTATAAAATAGATATTGTTTACATACGTTACTGCAAGTTATAACATCTAAAAACTACTGCGTAGTAAATCGTAGAATTTCATGCTGTATGTTTGTAATTTAAACTCAGTGAGTTAAGTGTGAAGATATTTAATATTCACGCTTTCAGATCTAAGTACTTTAGACTGGCTTGGATATATAGAAAGACAAGTAAAGAATAGGGTGAACCACCCTTATCTTGTTAAATTCTTTGTCTTGTATTTACGATCTGATTGGCTGTTAGATATTAATGAGCACGAGAGGTTTGCAGTTTCTATCAATTTAATTTCTAGTTATATAAGCCAATCTAAAACATCTCAGTATAAGAGCATGAAGTTGTTTCTCTGTTCACTTTATTTCCATTATTTTCTTTCTGTATATTAATTCTTGCAAAATCTTTAGATTCCTTATGTGTTAATACTCGGAAATATTAGAAAATCTGTAATATTTAATTTTATTTGCTAGTGCAGAGATAGTATGTAATTTAGACAGTAAGGATTTTTCATCCTAACACATGTTGTACTTTTTTTTAATAATATCTCAATAATGTCTTGACGAGTATTGAGAAAATTCTAATATTTACAAGTATTAACTCATAGTAAATCTAAAGATTTCATGAGAATTAATATGCAGAAAGAAAATAATTTTAAATAATATATTTGGATTAATATTTTTGCATAAATATTGGATAATCTAATGAATTATGGAGTGAACAAAGAAACATCTTCATGCTTTTATAATGAGATGGTTTAGATTGGTCTGTACAGCTAGAAAGTAGATAAGATGGCCACTCTTATCTTTTTTAGAGTCTCTATCCTGTGTCTTAATTCGACAGTTTCCTCAATACTCAAAAAGATATCATTGAGATATTATAAAAAAATAATACAGCACATAGGATGATCTAAAAGACATAATGCTACAGTTCTACATTGGAACACAGATAACAGTAAAGTATATCAAGAATTACTTTTAACTATTTTTATTTACAGTAACAAAATAAAAGCACAATTTAATATTATATTTCCATCTTTTACAGGATATTACTCTGTTTATTATTATATGTCTGTTTTTTTTTATGGCTATAGTTATAAATACAATTATGTGTTGCTATTTTTTATTTTTAAATATATATTTGCTCACACTTATTTGCTTTTATCATATATGTATAAATTTTTAAGAAGAAAAATAAAACTTTAAAAAATGGTCCACTATTAAAATATATAATAAAACGTGGAGATAAACAAATTGATGAGTTTAGACAGAAATTAATTTAATTTTGTTTACTGCTGACTTTATTTGTTTATTTTTTTTTTTAATTAATCAAGCAGTCGTTTTTTGTCTGACCGATGCAATTTATTCAAATTTTTATAATCTATATCTTTCTAACTTTGTTCCGTTTTTATTAATTATTATATTATTTTGACCTTAATCCTTAATTTTGTAGCAATTAACAATTTTTATAATGCATTCATGCTATTTTTTATATAAATAAATTAACAATAAATCTTTTTAGTATTTAAGTATGTCTTACTATCTTTATTACCTACATAGTTGCTTATTCTTTCCTTAAAATTCACATAACTTTTTAAACTATATTTTAAGATTTTTGTGTTTCTCATATAAAAATTTGGCAATTCAACTTTCACCTAAACTGCTTCATTTACTATTTATATATTTGTATATGTCTATGCAAACATGTCTTTCTATTTCTTTATCTAACATATAAGAACATAATTAATTATCCCCCCCCCCCGATTTCCTGATCATCCATTTTTTTTTAATTATTCAAAATGTTTTTTAAATCATTATATTTGTTCGTCTTTTTCATATTTATCTTTTGAAAAATGATTTATTTTATATTTTTTGTGGAATTTAGAACTCACTGTTATTATTTTGACTTTTTTCACTAAAGTTAATTTCCATTTTTTTGTCCTTCAATGTCTTTAAAAAAATTGTGTTTTTCCTATTTTCTGCATATAAAAATATATCATTAGCAAACAAAATGCCTGGTAAATCATACAATCACTTAATAGTCATTAAGAGTATTTTAGTGGATGGTAAGAGATATGCCATTTTATATCTTATACATTTAATAAAACCAATGTAGACATAAGATATCCCTGACTCAATCCTACATTACTTTTAACTCTTGACTGCATTTCTTAATTGTTAAATTAAATATTTTCATATAACTTTTTAATTAAAATCAACTATTCCATTATTTCATTCTTGTGCTTAACAATACTAGTCATAAGCTATTTCTGATTATTTTATCATAAGTTTTCTTTATATTTATGGAAGCCATATATACATGCTTAGTATTTAAGTTAATATATATCATGAATAAAATATAAACTAGTATGATATATATTTTAAATTTTAATTGGTCTACATGTTTTAGCACAATGGTAAAGAACCAGGTTCAAAAGTGAAAGGTTTTAAAATGAGTTCCTATCAGTGAAAAATAAGGAAAAATCTAAGTTCAGACAATTTAATGGGTCTCTTGTGTTTAGTCTGACACTTTGATGTTAGACATCATATAATCTTTTAAACAAGGGACGATACTATTACTATTATTATCTATTCATTTAAATTAATATCTTTTGAAGAATTTATAATAATTTCTTGTTTATGTTCTTTTTTAATAACATTGTAGTATAGTGATCCGCTCATTTACACATATTGCGTACAACTTATAGCTTAAATTTGAATGAAACTTGGAATTTTTTTTTTCAAATAGTTGTAAATTTTTAAGCAAATTTATATTTTCTTTTTTGTCAGCCAGCATAGCTAGTCTTACAACTAATATCTAGCTATTTTTAATAAAATAAGGAAGGAAAATTATAAGAATCTTTATCATTAGGTCTAATCTATTGAGTAATGTCTTTTCCTTTACTCTTTCACTGTGAAGCTACCTTTTTTTGTCCAATTTTTTTCTTTGTTATATATTTACATTAAATGAAGATTTTCATTGGTAAAAGATATAAATATATATTTTGGATTTGATCATATATATATATAGTTGCTTATTGTTATTGGAAACATTACATAGAAATTTCAGAGTAATCTCACTTGCCATTGTCTAGATAGCAAAGATCATTCAAATCAATGTTTTAGTTTTTCTGCAATATTGGTGGTGTCAAGTGGGACAATAATGTTGATATTAATAATAAGCACCTATATATATAAATGGGCCTGAAATATATGTTTACACACATACATATATGTATATATATGCAAAAACTTATAAACACTATTATTGTAATCTTCGTATATATTTTAACAATATTTAAAATATATATTTTCAGTTATTAATAAATGTATGTCGAAATTTGTTGTTATCTGACACCGCACAGCAGAGCGTTGGAGACAGCATCCACAACATGCACTACAACGCTGCGCAGGCAGTCTTGCAGATGACACCACCGCCAAATTTTTGCTCAGCCGTTGTTCGGCTTATCACTATGCAGTTGCAGGCTCTTGGGGTTAGTTAATAAACTATTTGTTAAATATTCTAATTGTTTAATATAGTAGCATATGTTTAAGGATCCGCCTTTTAATTGATACTTTTTTACAGAAAATAAATGTATATTCTTCAGTTATTTAAAATTTGTTCTTTACGATGTTATTAAAATTATACTCTGATTGATATTTGGATTGTCATTAATTAAAATTTTTGAAAAATTATATTTTACAAATGAAAAACAAAATGTTATTAAATATTGATATTTTTTCTTTTAAATAATATATCATTATCGGGTTGAAGGCAGTTGATTTATAAGGGTCTTGCGATTTGGTACTGCAGTCCTAGAATATTAATTTAAGTCCAGAGAATAGTTCTCGGAGAGGCCAGATTGGCAAGGCTGACGGTAATTGCCAGAGAAAGAAACACTTCTGTTCTTCAAGAGCTTCAACTAGCTAATGATTTTCTTTTCCACTTTCTGGTGAAGATCTAAACTCTCAGTTCCCATTTTAATAATCTAATTGGATGGAGTCCAACGATACCACATGTACCAGTGATATTACATTCCAACTTGCATTTTTGTTTAATAAATATATAATGCAAGTTCTTATATATTTAATTAATTAAAGTTTTCTTTTTTCTAATAATTCTTATCAGGAATCCAATCCGTATTTTACAATGGCATTTAATTAAATTTGCTATAGAGCTATTTGATATTTAATCAGAGTTGCTGATCTTTAAATTAATTTTGCCTAATTAGTTTATAGCATTTTTATAGGTCCATTGCGTTTATATATGCACATACTTAATTTAAACTTTAACATTTTCATATCTTTTTTTGTTTCAATAAAAATACACATTTGATCAGATTTTTAAAATACACATATTTAGCACATTGTATGGAAAAAAATGTTTTTAGAGTTCGGGTTTCGATCACTGACTAGGTGGCAACACTGAGTATTAATATTACAGAGCAACTTTCCCTTCATGAGGGACAGAAATTTTTTTAAATTTATAAATTTAAGATTTTACAACCTCATGATAAAAACATGAACAGACAGATATGTTTTTTATTTGTATATTTATTTTGCATAGTTTTTATTTTTTTAATTAGTGAATTAATTATTATTTTTTAATGAATTATCTAACTGTTTAAAAGATTTATTTAAAGTTCTGATAAGAAAATAATTAAAGTTTTTTTTTGGAAGAATTTTAAAATTGAAATAAACAAATTAACTATTGAAAGTTTGATAAGAAAATAAAGTTTGTTTGTCTTTTTGAAAAAAAAAAAAACTAAGATATTTATTATAATAAATTAGGAGTTGATTAATTGAACACTCTGAAAAAAGATTATTAACCTGTAGGAATTTTTTACTTTATCAGATTTGCAAATGATTTTTAATGGTAATTTTTGAAAGAGATCATTTGACTGTATTTTCTGATGAAAACCAGTATTAAAAGAAATCTGTGTACACAAAGAATTGTGTTATATATATAATATATAAAGAGCCTGCTACTAGCTCTAAACAAGCTTAATTTTTTTTTTTTTTATGATAAATGCTACAAGAGAAAATACATGAAGCTTTTATCTATGATGGTCTCCATCCCCAGACCGGTTTCGAGCTATGGCTGTCATCAGTGAGGAGCTAGGACATAAGATTCAAAATATTAACTCCTCACTGATGGGAGCCATAGCTCGAAACCGGTCTGGGGATGGGGACCATCATAGATAAAAGCTTCATGTATTTTCTCTTGTAGCATTTATCATAAAAAAAAAAAAAATTAAGCTTGTTTAGAGCTAGTAGCAGGCTTTTATATATTACATATTAGTAATACAAGCTATATAGGTCATGTGATATATGACTGATTTTAATATATATATATATATATATGGCTAGAATTACTAAACAGATTTTTATTATAATTATATTGATAACGCTTTTAGATCTCACAATAAATCAAGCCTCTTTCAACTTCCTCTTTCTATCATTTGATTCATTGCACTTAGTAGTAATATTTTGAGGATAAAAGTCATGTCCACAACTATAACCTGTAAATCACTTTTAGACTTTTTATACTGATAAACATGCTGTTGTAATCGAGTTAAAACATTTGCCTTCGTTTCCCATAATCAATAGCATTGCAACCAATTTTTTTGCAGGCAATGGAATAAACCACTTTGTATCTATTCATTTCTTCCCTACCATTTTTTGAATTATTTATTAGTCTATTTAAATATAAAGGTGAACGGAAACTTATATTATAATCTTTACCAATTATATTTTTCAATTTCTTACTTATGGATGGCATATAAGCTAAAGAAAACCACTTTTTGATTGTTTTATTATTTACATCCACTTTATGTTTAGACTTCACATTGTTATAAAACAAACTCAACTGTCTGTGTAATATAGTTTTTTTGTATTCCACACCTATCAAGTCATCAATATAATCCTCAATATTCCTTTTTCTATCTGGTTCAAATTTACAAAGATGCAAATTTCGATACAAAAAACACTTGAATCCAGCCATTTTATAATTCAAAGGAACATTCAATCATGGATGTATAAAACCTCTTACATTTAATGATTTAACAAACATTTTATATCCAAACCTATTACAGCATTTATATACATTTACATCTAAATACTTTAAGACGCTATCACATTTAAACTCAATAGTCCATGACAAACCAGAATTCTCATTTAATACATTAAACATATTCATTATCAGATCTTTTGATCCATACACAAAAACATCATCCACATATTTTCTATACATTAAATCATTACTCCTTATAAATGGCTTAACAATATATTTTTCCATTTCCAAAACATACAAACTGCACACAATACCACTCACTGCCAACCCCATCGGCCAACTATTCTTTATTTGATAAAAATCCTTTCCATATCTTGCAGTAATATCGCCATTAATCCACTCCAACACCTCCATAATAAACCTGGCTTTACAAAAGTCCACATAATAATCTAACAAAAGTTTTTTAATTACACTTATCAATTTATTACAGAGTTTCTCCATAATAAACCTGGCTTTACAAAAGTCCACATTATAATCTAACAAAAGTTTTTTAATGATACTTATTGATTTTTTACGGTCCACTAATCCATATAACTCCATAATAAATCGATAAATGTAATTAAAAAATTTTTGTTAGATTATAATGTGGACTTTGTAAAGCCAGGTTTATTATGGAGGTGTTGGAGTGGCTTAATGGTGATATTATTGCAAGATATGGACAGGATTTTTATCAAATGAAGAATGGTTGGCTGATGGGGTTGGTAGTGAATGATATTGTGTACAGTTTGTATGTTTCGGAAATGGAAAAATATATTGTTGAGTCATTTATAAGTTGTAATGATTTAGTGTATAGAAGATATGTGGATGATGTTTTTGTATATGGATCAAAAGATGTGATAATGAATATGTTTAATGTATTAAATGAGAATTCTGGTTTGTCATGGACTATTGAGTTTGAATGTGATGGTGTCTTGAAGTATTTAGAGATAAATGTATATAAATACTGTAATATGTTTGGACATAAAATGCTTGTTAAACCATTAAATGTAAGAGGTTTTAGACATCCATCATTGAATGTTCCTTTGAACTATAAAATGGCTGGATTGTTTTTTGTATCGAAATTTGCATCTTTGTAAGTCGAAGCAGATAGAAAAAGGAATATTGAGAATTATATTGATGACTTGATAGGTGTGGGATACAAAAAATCTATATTACACAGACAGTTGAGTTTATTTTATAATGATGTCAAGTCTAAACATAAGTGGATGTAAATAATAAAATGGTCAAAAAGTGGTTTTCTTTAGCTTATGTGCCATCTATAAGTAAGAAATTGGAAAATATAATTGGTAAAGATTATAATATAAGTTTCTGTTCACCTTTGTGTTTAAATAGACTAATAAATAATTCAAAGGATGGTGTGGAAGAAATGAATAGATATGAAGTGGTTTATTCCATTGCGTGCAAAGAAATTGGTTGCAATGCTATTTATTACGGGGAAACAAAGGCAAATGTTTTAATACGATTACAACAGCATGGTTTATCAGTAGAAAAAGTCTAAAAGTGATTTACAGGTTAATTCTGTTTGACGAAAATAGTTGTGGACATGAGTTTTATCCTCAAAATATTACTATTGTGTGCAATGAATCAAATGATAGAAAGAATAAGTTGAAAGAGGCTTGGTTTATAGTGAGGTCTAAAAACGTTATCAATCAGTGTAACACTAGTGCTCCACTGAGCATGCACTGGAATATTAACTGTTCAGTTCCAATATGTCACCATGATTCTGGTATACTGTGCTGAAAACGCTTGGCAAATTGTTCATTGTGATTAATATTTTTTGAATTTTTGGCTGCTCTGTTTATCACGATTTATACATCAAGAATAATTCTCATTATCTGACAGAGTTTTTTGTATTATGTACTTTATAAAGTAAACTAATAATTGTATCTGAAGATCAAGCTTAATTTTGTCTCAATCACATTCAGTATCATAGTCTTATTACTTCCCCTTTACAGCACCCAAAATATATGTATGTAGATAAATAGATCATAATAATAGAACCTCTTAGCTGATATTCAGACAATAGAATGTACTCTATTGTATACACACACATGTGCTATCAGCTGACGTCCAGATATAGAGTATACTCTTATGAATGAATGAATGAATGTATGGATATGGATTTAGATAAACTAAATTCATTTTATTTTATCAATACAGCCTTAGCTTATAATACACATTGTGAAACTCATCATAATATTATACAATAATAAAGGTATTCTGTTGTTCAGAATTTATTTTAAATTTTTTTTGTTCATAAAATGCATATTCTAATACCTTATTTGATTGTATAGGATCAATATCCATTAGAACAAGTATGTGGATCAGGATCAACTTCCAGTGGAGATAAGGTAGAAAACCTCCTCTTCCAGCTTCTTTTACCTCTAAGCATCCGAGTTGGGTGTGGTCGGAAAGGTAATCCAAGTAATGTCGTCTTATTCCTTCATCCCACGTATTTCTTTTTACTCATATTTTAGAATAGATCTGATAATAGTAGTATAAAATGATAAAAAAGACTATTTTAAATATATGTATAATAAAGAAGTCATGAAAGTAAAAAATGTAATCTTTTTTTTTTATTATTAAAAGTAAATAGGGATTTTCGTTAAGACACAATAATGTCTTTTATATCTTTTTATACTTAGAGCTAAAATTAGTTCAGTAGTTTTTTTTTTTACTTTTTTTGAAAGCTTGTTATTCTGAATAAAAATAAATAATAAGTTTCTATTAAAAATACTGATCAAATAAAATTTTTTAAAAATATTTATTGATAATTAGCACTTTCTAAACAAAATTTTTTAAGTCTATTTTTTTTTTTATTAACTTACTTTCTAACATAATATTAATTATGTGTGTGATGAAAGATGGCAAACTACTTCCACCATAATATTTCACATATTCTACATTTTTTAAAAATTTTATATGTAGGAAAGATTTAATAATTAAATATGATTTTTATCAAATTTTTAAATTAAAATTTTGTTAATAGAAATTGTAATTTTACAATATAGAGTGCAGAAGTACTCTTTCAACTGAATTAAATCTGAGATATGATTTTTAGAGGTTACATGATATTAATTATTTAAAAGTAAACTATAAAATTTAATATACACAGTATTACAATTTCAAAGTAATACGTTTGTCACCTGCCCTATCTTCAATGACATTAATCACAATGCTTTTGATGAGTTAGATTGTTCTACAATTGTAACATTGCACATCTTAGATTCTATAATTTATTCTTCAATAATTAGCTATTACATAATCATCTAAAAAATTTATTTTATATTTATCATTATAAAGGTGTTTCAATACTTTATATCATAAATAATTTAATAAGTTTGTTTTCATATTGATTCAAAAGGTACAGAATAACAAGTTTTTATCGATAAAAGTCACAAAATATTTTAAAAGACTAATTGTTCTAATTTTCAAATAGCATAATCTGATTAAAGGACAAAAATGATTAATCAGATTTTGCTTATTTCAGATTTAGTCTAGACTCATTTCAAAATCATTTTCATTTTTCGCCATTTTTAAAATTTTTTATTCATTGCACTTATTTTTCACTTTATTTTCACTTTTTCTTATAGAAACAATTAAATGAAATATTTTCTACTTTATTCAAAGCCTATGATCTTGATTTCACAATCAATTTTTTAATGTTTAGGGAATCTATACTATTTCTGAAACCAGTAATTTAAATTTTTTTTTAATTGAACATTAGTAATAAATGTTATAATTTTTTTATTTAAATTTTTTGTTTCAAATAGATGTCCCTAGGATCAGTCAAATTGATATTGCTTTTATTGTGAATACAATCATCAATGCAATAAATCCACCAGCTAGAACCTTAATGCCAATGTCAAACAAGTTGCATTTGACCGTTGGTGATGTTGGACGTTCCGGTAGTCTGTCATATTCAGAAAAACCACAAAAAGTTAAAGAATCGCTCTACCAGACTGCTTTCTTAGGTATGTAAATTTATTTAAATTATATTTACCAATTTAAATACATTCAACTGTTAGTAAGAGCACATACATTAGTATAAAATACAATACTTCAAGTGGTATTATTCTCTTCTCTTATTCAGGTGTTGTTAGCTTGGTCAATGTCAGTAGTAGCAGATTTGATATCTGATAGTATTGTCACAGATCAGAATAATACTCCTTGAAACATGTTATATATTAATCTGTGTACTAATATTAACAGTTGAATGTATTTGAATAAAATTAGATGATGAAAATAATCTAACATATATAATTATAAGTAAAATGCCTTTATCACAAATTTTCAGGCAAACAAAAAATAAATCATAAAAGAGTGATAATATAATAGTAACTAATTAAAATTTATTAAAAATGATTACAAATACTTTAACAGTTCGAATATTTAGATATTGCAAAATATTTTTAAAACATTATGACTTTAATAATTCAAAATTAGCACCCATCACTTTAAATCATTAAACTATAGTATAATAACTATTATCCAACATCAGTTATTTTAATTTCACATCTCCAAAAGTATTGCTATATCTTTTCTTAACTCACTAGTTGCTAGGTTGCCTAATATATTTATTTGTTTATTTATGTAAAAAGTGTAATTTAAATGAAAGTATGTAAAATTATTGGTTAGAAACGTTTTGTTTTTTTTCTACGATAAAATTATGGAAACGTTTTGTTTGTCATTTATGAATTATTTCTTAAATTTGTTAATTTTTTTTTTTGCAATAGTTGATGTTTTAATTTTCTGGCAACAAATAATTTATGAGGATAAGAAGAAAGGCTATGAATTGAAAAACATTGACTAAATTTGTAGAATTCCTTCATCCTGCAATGGATTTATGATGGTTGAAAGTGATGATGCTGATAACATATAAGGTCATATCCAAATATTGAGGACCATTGAATATGAGTTGTAATTACAATGCAACTAATAATTTTTATTTTTGTTGATCTTAAAATAAATAAGAATACAGTAATTAGAAAATTTTAATTATGCTTCTATGCAGATTTGTGACTTACTTTATAGTTTAGCTTTGCCTAACTTTATATTGGCATGAATTTGTTTTTTTGCTAACCAATAATTCTAATCAGTCTTCTTGAACCCAGTATCTTTTTTCATTTATAGAATTGTACCTTTTTCACAGAGGTAGATTAACATTGGGACTATTAGTTCAGGAACAATTTTCATATCTATGAAATATCCAAATATGCTGAATAAAGACCTGACAACCGTCAGTTTGTCTTCAAATGGACGCATTAGGAATATTAATTATATCTCACTAACCTCCGTAGAAATTAACTTCATATATATGACATTTTAATGTTATTACATTTTTTATTTTCTGTTATGTAAAAATCTTACATTTATAGTTAATCAATTTATTTGTTTTAGCTAGATTAAAACATAACAGTCTAATATACAATACTTTAATTGCAGCCCTAGTTACATTTTGTTTATTATACACTGTGTACTCTTGCATATGTTTGTCGTGCAGATTGTTTGATTAACTGAGTGAATCTTGGTCCTAATTAATTAGATAAGTGTTGTTTTATTATATATGTAAAACCTCGACAGTTCAAAATAGTACAACTTCTTAAAAAATAAATTCTGAAATTATACAACCATTTTATTAAAAAAAAAAAAAATCTGCTTAACAAAACAGATTTTAATACAAAGTTGAAACATGTGCTTACAAAATAAAATTTATTTTACATAGTTATTATCGAAAATTGTTTTTTAACATGTGTTTCAAATTACTGATTGGATGGCTTAAAGTTATAAAGGATATTAAATTATTTTGTTTTAAATTTTTTAGGATTAAAAATTGTGGTGGTTTGTTTCGAGAAACAGTTGGCCACTGAGTGGCATAGAATTACTAAATGCGTTCAAGAACTTGGCCATAGAAATGCAGGTATTTAAATTGAAGTTGACATTATAATTTTTGTGGTGGATTTTTATTTGACTATTTATATTTTTTCATTTTTACTTTTATAGGTGGAATGGCTTTATGGAGCTTTTTAGATTTTGTAGTCACACATAGAAATAGTTTGTTTGTATTACTTTTGCCATTTATACAGTATAAGGTAATTGAAAAAGAAAATAAGTTAGTATTTTAATTGTCTAATCACTTATCTTTTAATTTTTTTATTTCAACAGTAAATGTTACGCTTATGATTATAATATATTTAATTATATTTTCATATAAAAAATATCATAAATGAGAGCATTTAAACAGTCTCTATAAGCTCACCGTAAAAATAAGATGCAATATATCTAATGTTATATATTGTATCGGTTGAAAAACTACCACCACCTAAGCGCAAGTCGGATCCAAACTCAGCTGAAACAAACTGAATTCAAACCCAACTCAGCAGTTCAGATTAGTAGAAATCTAAATCGACGGCACAGTGCTATGCGCCAAGAAACTAGCTCAACGGTTGGTGAGGATTAGAGACCCCTGAACTGACACTAATATTGGATAATTAATTAACTTAAGATACTTTTTTAAATCGAATCATATATATATGTTCGGGTTGCCAACGCAGACAGCGAGCATTAACATTAAAATAATTGTTGAATAAGATAATTAAGAACTAAGAAACCAAGTGTGTTTAGAAAATATTTAATAATAGTTTGTTTTGTTTGAATTTTAAATAATGATTATATTAATTAATTCTAGTCCTT
Source organism: Epiperipatus broadwayi (assembly GCA_028023455.1). Taxonomy (NCBI): domain Eukaryota; kingdom Metazoa; phylum Onychophora; class Udeonychophora; order Euonychophora; family Peripatidae; genus Epiperipatus; species Epiperipatus broadwayi. The sequence continues at coordinate 1,492,632 of JAQFVV010012393.1, read as the reverse complement.
AAACAAAGTTTATAATTATAATAAGAGTGGCGGTCCTATTATATGCCAATGAATATTAAGCAATATTATGGAATTCTATGTCTATGCCCCCAACAAGAAAATAAAGGCAGATAAAGGTATTCATTTGTAAAGGACATTATTACTCTAATTTTACACGAAAGAATGTGAGATTTATTTTCACATTCGCAAATCCGTTCATGACGAGCAAGATACGTATTTTGGGGCATAACTTTAATCTTTATTGGAAAACTTATTTACTTCAAGATAACTGAGAATTTGTTGAACTTTAATTGAAATCACTTCATCACGGATTACGAGCATCAGAGCGGACTTTACTGGAATAGAAAGGTAACGGTGCTGACGAATTATGAGCTTCAAAGTAAAATGAACATGAAAGATAATAGCTGGTCAGTGATTTAAAAGTAGTATGGCAGCTTGCATATGACAAGTCTTATGCCTTTTAAGTAGATATGAAACACGGGGAAAAGCCAGGCCGAGTCGTAACTGCGAACCTTTGGTGTTCCAAATATAACATACGAGGGGAGGAAGTGCTTTCTTCCTCTATAATTAATATATCAGAAATATCATCACCGACAAGCCTGCGAAACGAACAATAGCCCTACACCAGCAACATTGAAGATGATGACTTAATAGTCATCATTTGAAAAATAAAACCCAATTATAGAATGCTCTACATGATGACTTGATCAAATGAATTAAAGTCAAACGAGCTTTTAACTAACATTATTTTAAAGCATTTATCAAATTATATTAGTTATGCCCCAAACCTTGTGCCCTTCCTGAATCTTAATAGAAAATAAAAAAGTTGAATTAGAATATATTTATTTGATTCCTTTATCGGCCCTTTTGCAAAAAACATTTTAAGATTATATATGAATAAATAAATAAATATTAGTGAAACGAGAAAATAGCGGTGGCATAGATTAGAAACGGAGCTAATAATTTATTATTAGCCAATGATAAAAATAACAAACATTTAATAATTTCTTTCGACTCGATGATTGATCGAACTGTATAAATCTAGTTCTAATGGGCGAGAATTAACTATCAGAATTACTCTTATATTACTTGTATAAGGCAAAGGAAATGAAGGAGATCATTGAGTCGAAGGATTATTGGCATATAATTAAAAATAACAACATTAATAAATTTACTCAATAAATATACATAATAAAATAAATGAACCGCCATCGTGAGAAAGGAAAGTTAAATTTAAAGACTAGAAGTTGAGAGAATTACGATATAATTTTAAAATAGCATAAATAAAAGCAAGTTTACACAGAGAGTATTACATCTATAAATGAGAAGAGCTCTTAAAGGGAGTGTAAAATAAAGTTCGGAACTGGCCAGAAAGTTTAAGGTTCATTATGGAAATATATTACCCATTTTTTCCGGGGCTGGGCTCCTTAGTTTACACATCCGAGATGGTAAAAACGTAGGCACGCATTTAGTTGATTATTTGAACAGTATTTTATTTGATTTTGGCAGCATGATTTGTCTGGAAAGAATTTGGCAGCTCCATTGAAGATTTCCAGGGGACTTTAGGAACCGCAGCCAGATTCCTGATGTTTTAGCCCTTCACCATGATCGAAACACTATTTAAAACGCACAGAGTTTACTGCACTTCTCTACAACAAAGATGGCTTCTTTTCCAAACTTTTTAGAGCTATATATACTGTCTTCTGATGCCTTCAGGCTAGCGCTTCTTTCATTATAATTGTTTTTAGATACATTCCTTCGATAAGGCTTTCAAACTCATTAACTTGAATTCATTTTCTAATTAGAAAATGAATTCTTAAAATCAGAAAATGATTTTAATTAGGAAATCCTTATCTTTTTTTCTAATTAATAAAACTTTAACTATTGTTTTTGGAAAGGGAAAATCTGAAAGCTTATCGGAAGAATGTAGCTTTTAATCAATAAAACTTTAACAAATTATTTAAGAATAAAATCAAACATTCCCGACGCAATGAAACTTTCGAACAATTATATATATTTAAATATTTACAAATATATATTCCACGCAATTATAATATATAAATTCATGAATAATTCTATCATAAATTTTTTAATAGAATTGATCAATTTAAATCTGAAACTAATTAATTTTAATACGCATTTATGAAATAAGTTATTTTTTATGGAAATTAGCATGGATTGAACATATAAAGCCCCATTGCATTGGAAATTTAAGGTTAGTACTAGGGTTTGAAGTGGGCTTATGGTTAGATGTCATGAAGCTAGGATCGAACTCAGATCCGACTGCTTCAATATCTAATATTCTGAATTGTAAACATTATATAATATCAAAAACGCCATTTTTTTTTTACACTTTATAGCAAAATATATTTATTTAATTGATTACAGTTTCAACTGTTTCCAGCAGTCTTCATCAGATCTACAAATTTAAAACATTACATAAATACAATCATATTTTATATATTTATACATATAATCTATAATTTAACTATTTTACATTATATTATATTCAATAATACTATTTTATTTTATTTTCACTTTTAATTTTATTTTTTATTATTTATTTTTATACCCTTTCTATTATATTTTATTATATTAATAAATCATTTTTCATCTTTTACCATATTTTACATTTATAAATTTTTTTTATAAACTTCTTAAACTATTATAATAACTCCTATCCAACATACATTCTATTTTATAATCTTACAATTTAATCCACTAATTATTTAACCTTACTCAATCCATTAATTTTTCTTTTCTATATAAGTGCTTTCGACCAATATGAGTTTCTGTATATATCAGTCTCACCTGGAAACTCAAGAAAACCCAATGGACAAAATTTACTATTTTTTGTTTACCTGGAATTGCTATCCACATGTCTAAGAAGTCTTCAAGGAGTTTATGAAATAAATTATAGAAAATGTAAGGATAAAGGGATTGTAAGTATTTAGGTGAAATGAAGAATTCAATATATATATATAAGGTTAAAACAACATAAATATGATAGAGGATCACCAATATATTTGCATTCTTTGGAGACAGGTCATGAGTTAAAGAGAGAAGATATTAGATTGCAGACTACTTTAGGGAGTTACCTTCTCTACATTTTTATTCCAGTGAAGGTAGGTTACATGGAGGAAGGTGATGCCTAGCTTTTAGCTGAATCTAGCACATGGTTTTTATTGTACAAACCATTTTTAGTGCTAAAAGCTTGATTACAAAAAAAAAAAAACATCTGTTTTATTCAATAGCTCAGCTGGATTAAGCTTGGGCTGCTCTTTCTTCAACAGCTAAGTTAGGAATAATTTCTTCTTTATTTTTCAGCAGCTGTATTAAGATTTGACTGCTCTCTTCAACAGCTAAGTTAGGAATAATTCTATATGTGGGTATTATCACTAATTCACACCCCCACATACATTTTTTTTCTAAAACAATCTTGTCCATAAAAACAATTTGTCTCTTTACATGATAATTTTCATGATAACCAATTAGATAATATTTCATAAGTACAATTGTTCAGCCAATTTTTTCCTTAATCGTAGATACTGAAAACAAATCAAGAACTTAAATTAATATTATAAAATTCTTGACATTCCTTTACAATTAAAAAACAAATCTTGCAAAAAACAACAAAAACAAGATAATCAATTAATTACACGGATTTGATTTTTCTTTTTCATTAAAGAGAAATAAAAACCAACAACTCTGATTAATTAAAAATAAAATTTACAAAGTTATTAAAATCTTATTTTATTCTTCCCTCTCTTATTTTTTTTTTTAAAAAAATACTCTTAAATATATTTAATGTTTGAGAATTTTCATATTATCATATTGAGGACTTAAAAAATATTGAGTTAAATAATGACCCTTTTAAAAAAAATAGGTCTAAGAAAATTAAATATTATTTTCCCCTATTATTTAAATAATTTTTTATATTCACCTGAGGAACATGCTGCCAACTATCTGTTTATTTATTTTTCTTAGTGCAGCTATATAGCCATTTGGTTACAATATATATAATTAAATCCTAAACCAATGATAAGTTTAACTATCTAGGATAGCAGTGTCTAACATATAATTGACTATATTTATGAAATATTTTGAACTTATTACCAGTAAATTTTTTTGTAAGTATTTAATTACATATAAATTAAGTTGATTTTGGATAATAACTTTTAAAAATTTGCTTAATATTTCCTTTTTATTTTTATATAAGATGATGACAATGATTGTGGATAATGAACAAGAATACTATTTGCAACAACTTATTAAAGAAAAATTGCAAGGATATAGTTTGCCGACTCCCAAGTGTAAGGGCAGTTTATTAGTAGATTTGGCAACAGATTTGAAACGTCTTAAAGAAGATTTAGCTAATCGCGCTGCAGGTACAAAGTATTAGCATTTACCAAAGGGTTATTATTATTTAGTAAATCTTATTTCCTAGCATAATAATTTATTTATTGTTATAGATGGAAGCTCCCGTACTCCGACTACAATTGCTCCCGAGCCACACAGTGATCAGTCAAATACGAGTTTCAATCGAAGACAACGATCAAGTATCACAGAAATCAATAGTGATCAACAAAGTGTGACAAAGTTAGGTCCCCTGCCTGGTTCGCAAAATACTCCTACTAAAAAACTGAGTAAGTTAGTAATGAAATAAAAAAATAGTGATAAGAAATGATGACATTTAATAACAATAATAAAATCCCAAGCCATAATCATTTGACTATTTCAGCTTACAAAAGTATAGTATTATAAATAAATAATTCTTCTTTCTCTACTCTAGTGACATCTATTGTAAATTTGAATAATCAATATTTACCAACTGGTAAATGTTGTTTAATTCTTGTTCATGGACTAGATTTGTGAAACCTTTATTGTATTAATTATGCTCTTGGTATTTATCCAAAAATTTTAATCATGAATTGATTAATGTAGTGCATTCTACTTTTGTGAAATTGTAGCAAACTTTTGATAGTTGATCACTGAATTTGAAGCATGGTTTTTAAATCAATATAATGCAGTTATGTATATATTTAGGCCATACACTTGGATAATTTATTTAAGTTTATAAGGATTGGAGACCATAATTATTAAAAAAAATTTCATCTAAACAATTAGTGTTTACTTTGTAAATATTTTTTTAATCGATATAAAACTTATTTTTATTAAAACGTAATAAAGAAGAATAAATAATATGATCAACTGTATACTTATTAAACTAAAGAAAACTAACAAAAATTATTGAATCATTAAAAAATCACAGTTACACAACTTACAGTGAAGAATTTCAAACATTAGGGAGAGATTTTTTTTTTTTTTTTTTACTGTGGGAACTTAAAACTTATTCACCTTTTGTAACCATATTTATTTAATTTCATAATTAACTTAATTATCTTTTGAATTGGTATGTAATAGGAATATTTTGACCTTTACAAAGTTTAGTTAATGTAGAAGCAGAATACATTTCATGCTACGTAAAATCACGTCAAAGTTTAAATACAATTAATATGCTTTGATTTATTAATGTTCAATGAAGAAATGATGCAATAAACAAATTACTAATTCCAAAAGAACATAAAATGAGAATAACTTGAATAGTAAAATTATTTATTTAAAAGTAATTAATTTTTAGAATTTTTCACACAAGAATTGATTCCCTCATTCCGTTTTCAATCACATGGTAATAATAAATAGTTTATTGATCAGAATTTATAAGAAGTGTTAATGAACATGACAGACTTGGGCTCCTATTCATGGACTTTGAGTTTCAGATTCTGCTATTCTACCATTGCATCAAACTATGCAGAGTAGTCACACAGTCATATTTCTTTTTAATAATGTTATTTTATTGAAAACAAGGAAAATTAAATGTAAATTTCTGATCAAAGCAGATCTGATCTTTCCCTTGGAGCCAGATGATAAAATCAAAATTTTATTATTTTGAGTATGTTGGAGTTATGAACTATGCTGCATCTAACTACATGATTTCAGTTATATGCTATTCAAAAATAAATGTAAATAAATAAACAAAAAAACCATTAAAATTTGCACATTTTATGATATTCATGCAGTCATTTTTTCTTTTCTGAATGTTTAAAAAAGGAAAATTTATAAATAAATTTTACTATAATGCCAGTAGCCATCTTTCTGTCTCAGCTTATGTTTAAAGCACATATATTTTATTCTTCTTTTATTATTCTTTCCAAATTTGATATGCAGTATTTTGCATGATAAAATATTTTCTGAGTTTAATGCTAAAAGTTTTATAATGTCAAAACAATGAGAGAGATTTTAATTTTTTGATAACAAGATAACTATTATGTTCTATAAGAAAAAAAATTATTGAAAAAAGAAAGAATATTGCCCAGACTTATTTAATAGCGTGAGAGTTAGACATTTTGCTAGTTAAATTAAAAATAAAAATACTTAGTGTTTTTTTTTTCATTATTATTGTTTTAATGAGTACATGAGTGAACACACACTAAATAAAATATATATAAAGGTATTCCTTCAATTTATTATTAATAACTATTTTATTATTTTTTCAAAATTTTATTTATACTGAAATCTTCATTTATGTATGCATACTATACATATAAAAAAGCTTCTGTATTGTGTATGTTGAAAAATATTGAACACTTGCAGGTCAATAAACAATATATATTATATTCTAATCAGTGTTTGACAACAAAATATGAGCTATTATATGTTATATATGTTTGAACGTGAGAAGGACTTGAGACAAAATACAGCATAGTTTGTGATTCCACAGAATATTTATTTGAAAAGTGTATAATGCTTGGGAAGTTTAAAAGTGCTCAACAAGATATTTGTGAATTTTAACTTCACATTAATAATTATGCAATTAAGAAAACTGAAAAACTAAATATACTATTAATATGATCATCATAAGTTGAAATCATTTAAATAATATAATAGTAATAATATTTTACAAGGAGATTTATATTTTTTTGATGATAAACCATTAAGCATCACATGATCACCATCTCTTATACTAGCACATAATTGTTTATAAACAAGGCAAAACTCTCCATACAGTAGTGCCACCCTGTGCCAGAAGGCATCCATTGATTACTCTGTTTGGCACAGGGTGGCACTACTATATGGAGAGTTTTGCCTTGCTTTTTTGATGATCTTTTTATAAGTTTTTGTTTTATATAGTAATAAAATCAACTTTTGTAGATAATTATTTCTTACAATTTCAACAATAAATGTCATATTTTATGCAATCATATTTTTGACCCCATCCATTTCAGACAAATGCATTAATGATTATTATAAGACATTTATTAGGCTAGAGATTATCATATCATTCCTTAGCCCAGATATAAATATTAAACTCGGTTAAAGATTAATATATTTACCTTTTTAATTAAATATAAACACATAAAATAATTAATCCAATTTTTTTCCCCTATGTGTAAAATATATTTAAAACATTCACTTCAGCATACAAACTGAAACATATGGGTAAAGACATCAGAAAAAGATAACTAACACTCATGATGCATTTCATGCTGAATCAACACTTTTCAGTTGGCCTAAGTCATAATATCTAACAGATGTTTTTGATTAATATTTATCAATACATAATTATTATAATTTGATTACAAATGTCAAATGTTCTGTACTCATAATTTTTATTATTAGGTTAGAGATTATCAAATTGTATTTATTATTTATAGTAATTGTGTTCTTAATAATCAGGATTTACTCATACTATAAAAATTACATTTGCTTATCAGCTCAAGTTTAGATATAAAACAAATCTTATAAAAGCTTTAAATTTTATGATTCAATAGTAACTATTTTCTTAATTAATTTCTCAGTTTCATGAAACTGGTATTTTCCTTTTGTGAAAACTCATAGAATCACTTAATATAATCTGGAAACTGTTTGGGAAAGGAATGAAAGTGCTGTAAATTATAACATCCATAGAGGATAAAATTGAGTTCTAGAGACAAATAGCTGCTAGGTGAGACATAAAATTGAAACTTTTTTTGATGATTTATATGTAAACTTGAGTTGAAAGGTGGATCTTAAGTTATTAAAATTTGACACCAAAATTCAGAATATTGTAATAAAATAAAATGATGAGTTATTTAATCTTTGACCCATTACTTCATAAAGTTCTAAATCCTCTTATATGCATATAGACACATGCATATATTCATAGTATTATTTCCGAAAGCTCCCTTGTAATAAAAATACAATAGCTAAATAGCTGACATTTCAATATAATAACGTACTTTTCTCAGAACTTTTTCTTTCTCAAATCATAAGAATGTGTGTATTTGAGAAAGAAGGTCTGAGGAAAGTACTTGTTTTTTTATTGAAATGTCAGCTATTTAGTTATTATATTTTTAATACACAGAAGCTCCCAGAAATAATACTATGAATTCATTTATCCATGAGAGTATTAGAATTAAGATATATATATAATTACTTTTAAACTCTCTGTAAAGGCATCATAATGCATCTGTGTGTGTATAAATAATTCTTATTCTTAAATTTGCTATTACATTTTCTAATATTTTGCATAAGAAACAAATAATTTCTGGAATGATTATTGTTTATTTACTAAATTACTTAAATCTCTATCTTTATTATAATAGTAAACTATTGGTAGAATTAGTTGGAAATTGTAGAAATCATAAAAAAAATAAGAAATCTAGTAAATTGAATAGTATAAGTATGTTTTTTCACTTGATATTGTATTGTATAAAATAAATGAAACAAAACAAATAGGTATCATTAAATGAATTATAACAAAAGTGTAGTTGGACTGTATATATTTCTTCAGAAAATGAAAACATAAATTAGATCCCAAGAGATTGTAAAAGGGATAGAAAGAGATCATATGTCAGATGATTGGATAAAGCAGTTTACTGAATTGATATACTTGAAGAGACTTCATCCTACAATATAATTGATATAGTAGGAATGGTGATGAATTAAAAGTGTTAGTATTAAGTTAGGACTAATTTCTAAGATCTGCTGCTCAGGAAATGACCTTTGAGCACAAAGTATTTGATTGAGTATAACATTTTAATTCAATTGACCAATCTAATTTTTTTTTTCCTTAGCTGGAAATATTTAAAGTTTTATTTCTTGTTAAACTGCATAGGATAATGTTAATAATGATGTCACAGATGTATTTATTATTTTTATTGTATTTAATTTTTATTTTGCAGTCACCACGATGTCACTAAGCGGCCCTCTTGTGGAATCTCCAAAAAAATCATCTTTAGCAAGGGATTGGAGTATACAAAGTGAAAGTCCAACACCTCGTTTGCGCAAAACTAGTATACGCATTCGTTCAAAAGAGGGTAGTCGTAGGGTGGTGGAAAAAATGCCTCATCAACCACCACCTGTACAGGAAGGAGAAGCAGAAGCAGTCCAAGGTATATTAATATAATTTTTTTAATAATTATTTATGATAGTACTTGTGCATAATGTTTCAGTTGGATTAATTTTTAAAGTAACCTGATAATTAGTATTTTTTTTTGGATTTATTTCTGAAAGAACCAAAAAAACAAATCTTATTGCGAATGCTTAACTTAAAAATTTTAACCATTTGAATTATTTCTATTGTGACTGACCATAAAATGTTCTAGCTAGGCATATCTCTGAGCCAATCATACATGAATAAGAATACATCTTTAATGGTCATTTTATTGCTAAGTAAATTAGCAAAGGCCTTACATTTTGCAAAAATATCAATATTTGATGGACATATTTTAAACAACCATCTTATTAAAGATAGTTTTTATTGTACATGTAAAACTATTTTGGTTTTTTTCTCAACATTTAGTTTGTAATTTCTTCCACAATAATCATTATAATTAATACAATACACTTCAACGTATAAAGGCGAAATTACTAAATTCTAAATCTCTCAGAGCCTGTTTGCTCCATATTCATAGCCTTAATATGTATTAAAATCATTGTATGTAAATTTATGCAAAACAAATCAAACCATCCATTTTTTGAAATTGTGAAACATGTGTCTTTTCTCTATTTATAGCATTTATGTCACTAGCAATGAAGTAAGCCTCCTTGATTTTCCTTTTGGAATTATTTCTCTCAGTACACACTATCTCAGCTCTGGAGGGTTCAAATATATGATTAACTGCCTTTTGATGATCAACGAATATAGAATTGCCTTTGTTTTTCTTTAGCATTATAATAGTTGTGAGGTTTTATAACATTTGCATTAAAATAAGTAAAACTGTGAAATTATTTTTATTTTAAAATACATGCTTCTGTATCTATTTACAAGTTGTATATTTAAAACCTATTGCAAAGCAAAAGCATTAAGAACAATAATTCACTTTACTGTTATTGTAGAATCTGCAGAAGTTACTCCCACATAACAGATTAGAGACTTGATACTTTCACCTTCCCTTGGTTCTCTATTAAATGAAATAGATGTTTTTTTTTTACTTATGAATAAATAAAACAACAAACACACATTGTTATCATCATTTCCACGGGTACCATCATCATCTTTTAAAGCACTTTATTAAACTATGCATTTACTTTGTTGATTTGTTCATATATAAATCACTACATATGATTTAGATAGCAATCATGATAACTAAAAAGAGAAAAGTTAAAAAAAAATTACAGGGTTTTTACATGTGGTTCACAAGATTTGTATATTTATATTTATTCAAGTCCATTATCACTGAAATGAGTTCTCTTACAGTACTGTTTTTCTTTGATAAGGCCATGAGTGGTAGCATATCAAGTTAAAGGATGAAGCATTGTTGCATTAATGATCAAGCATCAATATAAATATTGTGTTCTGCAATTTTTTATCTCTTTATCTTATAATTTCCAGCTTATTTGTAAATGTATTTGGATACCTACTTGCATTATTATTATATGTAAAAATGCATTTTGCTGGTGTATCATAGACCATAGAATATGAACATACTAACTCTATCCTGATGGTATTTTTTTGTGTCTGTATTACATGAATGCAACTGTAGGCTGACATTTGAAGAAAAAAACATGTGAAATTGTATTTCTGCCTCTAAACCCAAATCATCAGCATTTTTACACTGTCTTTTAAATCTGAACAAGTATAGAAAATCAATTTAATTTGGGTTCAAGTGAACAGGATCTAAATTTATGACACTGTTGATTATTATTGATATTGAGAGTGAGTTTATCATTATATTGAGAATCGGAATATAGTAGTGCGTAGACCTCTCAATGGTTATGTGTATTTTTTGGGGAAGGTCAAAATTAAGTTTCTGGATTGACAAAACAGATGTTAGTGACTTATTACACCCGGCAAGAGGAGGAGTTCTATCTATTGAAGCAATGGGTCTGAAGTCCAATCCATGCTTCACATCTTCCTATAAACTTGATTAATATTGTAGACCTAAATTAAGTTTATAGTCCAATATCAGCAGGGTTTTGCATTAGAGTTAAAAATAATTATGCTTATTAAACGTGTATTACATTTAAATATTTTGTTTTAAATAAATTTCATTCTATTAATAAAAATTGCTTAACCTATTAGTCAAACATATATATATATATACATCTAGCGTATATATATATGAGTTAATGCAAAATTCTGCTGAAATAAAATGCTTATTCTACTATAAAAAAATAATAATATATTGTTGTTAAAATTTTGTTAAAATATTTAGTATGATTTGATTTTGAGATAAGCCTGCCAACATTTTCTAAAAGAATGTATAGTTTTAATTAGTGAGCCATTCAAGTGTAATTAAAGATGGCCTTCTCTTTCTTTCTTTTTAATTAAGAGAATTCAAACTTTGAAGTAAGAAAGTTAGAGTAAAAAAGTTCCTTACCTTGTGTGAGAATCGTGTAGCAAAAAATACACTACAGAAATATTATTTATTAAATAATTTTTAGCCTCTAAGTCTAGTAAATTTGATGCAATTTTGAAAGTTATTTTTAGAAAGTGTTGCTTTGAAACAAAGGAGCATGGGGAGGCTTATCAAGATCTCAGATCATACAAACAATAGAAGGTAGCTGACAGAGAGGGTATAAATAGAAGGGAGAACAAAAGATTGATGATTCAGATTTTTTTCTTTTGAAGGATTCAGTTGATTCTGATTTTCCTTGTGAAGGTGATTCTTTCAGAGTTTGCTATTGCAAGATTGATTCAGATTTTGCTATTGCAAGGTGCATTCAGATTTCTCTTAGGAGAACTCTATCAGATTTTGTTCGTGATTTTATTCCCAAAAGTCTACAACTGTTGTCTACAAATCATGAAGAAGTTTGAACCTGCTCAAGCTAAAAATCATATAAGTTTGATAGATTCTACTATGCTCGGCTAGGCAAATAAATAGCTTTGCCTATCGCCGAGGTTCCGGAATACCATTCAAAATGCCTTAATATCCACTCAATAGTCATCTGAACTCTGTGCCGTGTCTGGAGAACTTTTCGTGAAACCATACTACATATTTTCATTGTCCGGACAACTACATCTCGACGGTCGGATCAAGCCACGAACGCCGTAGGGAACATGACCAAGGAAAAAGGACGGTAATCGTATCTCCTCTATTGAACTATTTCTTATGCTACCTTTTGTTCATTTTTTTTTTTAATTGCTTCAGTGAATTGATATGTATTTGCTATGTAACCATTTTTATTAGACTAACCTTAAATATATATATTGTGTGATCATCTATCTATATGTAACCTTTTTCCCTTCGCTATTCTTCCTTACTAACCAGTGTAAATATTTAGTATTCCATTGCGGTTAAGTTTAATAGTTAATTGTTCATTTAAAAATCTCTTTCCAATTTTGTTTATGTTTTTAAATTCCATACATGTAAAGTTTCCTTTGTTTGCTAACTTGAACTCCTCAATAGCGCCTCTTTTGTCCGCCATTAGCTTATAACGTATATCACATTTAGCTATATACGTTTTAAATAATTTTTAAACACTGTTTTTAGCGCAAAGCAATTAGAATTGCTTGGCGAAAGATTCTTTTTTGTTATCGTACTTTATCGAGAAGATCGAGTTGACAATTTTTAATAAAATTGGGAAGAAAAGATTTAGACCGCAAACCTATTAATCTGTTTTGATTGTCTAATTAGTTTGTTTCATTAATTTAGGGGAATAGCGGAGACCATTATATCATTAGTCATATTATTAAAGTCATTAATTAAACATATGAATTAACTAACAAGCTTGACTTTTGCTAAATTTGTTATAAATGCTTTATTTTACTTTTCAATGATCCAGGCACGCATAACGCAAAACACATATTTCTTAGTACTTTTGTACATTTAACTATTTAGCTCCTTAGGATTTCCCGTCCATGTCTCTACCGCTGTTGCTAAGCTTTGTGGCCGGTTGAAAAATAATTTATGTGTGGCTCAGATGGTGTTGTTGGTTCGTAAATTAGCCTCGAGAATAGGCGAAATAGGGCAGAGGTTATAGTATTCTTGATTTAATATCTCGCGTATGGGTGGCTTCGAGGTACTTTCGCTTAGGATTCGAACTAGGTTAAACCAGCATACATAATCTGACTGTCACAGTAGATTTTTTTTTTTCCGTAATTCTGACGCCAACAACGTGGGCCGAATTTCATTTTTTTTATTGGAAGAATAGGAATAGGGGATTTGAAGTAATAGATATATGTAGAATTTTTTTTCTCCTCGGATTGGACACATATATATAATGTTTTTTTTTTAAATAACATGAAATAATTGTTAGTTATACGTAATATTTTTTGCTTCGAGTTTGTCGCCGCGGGACGAATGTCATTTTTTTAGAGTTAAAAATAAGTACCCTGAGAAGTTTGTTTTAGTTTAATACATTTATATAAAAATATATGTATAATTTTTCCGAGTTTTGTTTCCTAATGTGAGCCAAATGTCATTTTTTTAAATTAATTAACAAGTTAAATGTGTCACAAAGTAAAAAATTTTTTTCCGAGTTTAGTATATATATGTAATGAATAGTTTATATTTAAAAAGTTAACACTCCGTTAGTTATTTTTTTGTGTGTGATTATAAAATTAGATTTCAGAATTAAACCAATTTTTTTTGCCTAATGAATAGATTTGTCATGGCCAGTTCGCCATATTTGTTTTCGTATAAAGTAGATAGCTTCGATGAGGCGGAAGTGTCAAATATATACCCACCCGCCCTCCCTTAAATTAGCTTTCGTACTTTAGATTATTTTTAGTATTGCTCAAATATGAGAAGTTTTGAAATAATAATGTTTTTCGAAATATAACATATATACGATAGTGTTAATATTTTAGTAAAAATTACAAATAGATAATAAAAAAATTTCCGTTTGTATAAATTTTTGTGAAGATCTAAGAGATAACATTTTTCCATTAAGAGAATTTTTTTTGAAGATCAAAAAGTTTTTGATAAGTTCAAATTAACACGTGTCAACGTATGGTGTTAGCAAATTTTTTTTTTCACTTTCTCTGCGTTTCGTTTCTTTATATTGAATAATTGTAATCATGTAAATTTTTTTTTCTTTCCTTTTTAAAGATTTTGAAATTACGTTTCCTCGCAAACATATATAAATTAAGTTTTGTTTCAATACTAGCAAACTTAATTTTATCTTATAAGAAAAGTAAATGCGTATGTTCGTTAATAAATATATATATTAAAGATATATTTTTGTATAACATATATGTCAGCCACCCTTTAGTTAAGATTTTTTTTCTCCATTTCGGATTATGCTATTGAATCATTTATTGAGTAACCGTTAGGTGAAGATCCTTTGAGTAACCGTTAGGTGAAGCCCTTGTTTTTTAGTAACCATGTTTGGTGAAGACCCTTAGAGTAACCGTTTAGGTGATGACCCCTTACATTGTAGAGTTCTCGATTGCTGAGTAGCCTGAAATAATAGGTCTACGTCTGCAATCATTGCTTCCTTGTTATATTTGCGATCAGCATTTACTAGCCTGAAATAATAGGAGTATGCGGTCTGCAATATGACAAATCTTTCTAGTAAAAATCATGTGCATGATAAGCAAAAAAAAATTTGTATAGGTATATCTGTTTGTATATTTATATGTAGTCATATATATGCTTATTTAATGATGTACATATTCATATATATGGGTGTATATGGTATACACTTCGTTATAGTTTGGTAAAACCCATTTTTATATAAATGTTTTTTAAACAGTTTTTGATCTCAATGCGTGATTCTGTAAAATTGCTTGATAATTGTTCATCTATTTCGGGTTGTGACCAAAATGGTAGTTGGTTTCGATCCCAGGTTCATAATTCGGAGTGGCAGTTATCATGGGATTTTATTTTTATTTTTAATTTTTTGTGTATATTTTGTTTTGTTAATCATACTTTGGCTGTTTGAATTTTTTTTTGTGTCTTGACCAAAATGGTAACTGGTTTCGAATCCAGGTCAGACATATTACCTTACGTAGTTGTATACGTCTTAGACTTAACATTGTCATTTAAAATAGCATTTACTTATTCATGCAGAGAATTTCTTTTTAAAAGAGAAGTGAAACTTAAAATAGATTTTAATTGCATTTAGCTTTATAAACCTTATCAATGTGTGCTTGGATCATTATCCATTAATACGTATATTTGATATGGCCATTGTCTTGTCGACTGGCGCCCTTCTCAAATAAATTTGTCGGCAAGTGCAATCTCTCATATCGGATATCAAATAAACCAAACTATAGTAGATGATCAAAATAACAATGTATGCATAGTGAGCCAAAATAATTTTTAAGAATGACATTTTTTTAGTTGTTTCAGGTGTCGGAGAAAGTCAGGTCAAGCTGTAAGTTTATTATTTTTAATGATATAGTAACAAAGTAGCAGTGATATTTAAGTGAAATATATAAAAATAAATAAATAAAGTGAGGAGAATATATGTAGTATAAATATTAAAACAGACATGGCAGGATTTGATATTTTTTTCATGAACAAACAGACACATAGGCATAGGTTTAAGATGGGACCTCGTGAGGTAGGCAAAGTTAATTTCTGGAAACATAAATAAAACAGATAGTTATAATTTTAGAAAGAAGTAAAAATTTTTTTTTGATATCCAGAAGGATATAATACACTTATCTAGATTGTTTATAAAAAGACAAATACGTTTTATAGCTAATATTAGGCAAAAATGGACCAACAGAAGGACGAACATTATGACAGCGATGAGGAGGTAGTGCTCAACCTTCCAAATATGGCAACATGCAGTGACCAAAAATACAATTTGGAAGATCTCATCAAAGAAATGAGAGATGAAAATGAAATGATGATGAACATGTTCCAACAATTCATGAATATGACATCACAAAGACTGAACCGTTTGGAGGAAAACATGGGTCTCCAGCAACAACATACCAGAACAAAAGTATTGCCAGATGAGGATACTCAGTTAAAATGGCAACAGAAACAAGATGATACACAACTTAAATCATTGATAGATAATGAATTAGGAAAGGATATGCATGCCTTGGACGTGTCAGTCAAGCATCAAATACAGGAGGGAGAAGAAAATGGACAGATGAATGTGGATAAAGAGGAAATGAACATTCATCAACAGATGAATCCAATCCAGGCGCAACAAGGCAACCAAATACTTACACCATTTATAATTAACCCTGTAACATCTCCTGTGGCAAAGTTTATCCACATACAATGTTTTAGAGGGGAACCAGGTGGAAACCCTAGACACCACCTAGATAGTTTAAAGATGTTTTTCAAATTCCAGAATATGACTGAAGAAGAAAAAGTGGCGATCTCCAGTCATCATTTGAAAGAATCTGCTAGAGACTGGTGGAACACTCTGTCTGATCAACCAATAACATTTAGGGAATATGAGCAAGCAGTGATGTCTATGTATTGGAGTGCAGAGCGACAGGAAGGTTTAATATATTCCATCATGCATGAAAGATACCCAGCTAACCATCAAGAGACTTATGCTCAGTTTTTTGTTAGACAGGTAAATAGAATAAAAACGCTAAATGCATTCAATTATCCGGAAATGCAAATAGTGAGAATGATTAGGCACAACATGCCACCTTGGATAAGGAAAATATTGATAAGTGCTCAAAGGCAAGATATTCAAGGTACAATTCATATATTAACGGATATTGACTACGGAAATGTAGAAGAGAATCAAAATGATAGGGTCTTGAGCCAGTCCAAAAATACAAGGCAGTACATACCACCAGACCCCGGAAAATTTAGAAATTAAAAACATAAATATAACTTGTCAGATTAAAAACAACACGGACTTGATTTAAAATATAGGAGAGTGAATTATGGATAAACTGTTAGTTATTTAGTAAAAGAAAGAAAAACTGTTAGTCAGTAACAAGTTAAATTTTACACCAAATAAAGAGTAGGCTTGAACTCACCTGGCATAAATTCTTACCTCTGACCTGAAGCAACAGCATTTTTTTTTAACATTTTTTTTTGTTCACTAACTATTGGGAAATGAAGCAATGGATCTGAAGTCCAATCCATGCTTCACATCTTCCTATAAACTTGATTAATATTGTAGACCTAAATTAAGTTTATAGTCCAATATCAGCAGGGTTTTGCATTAGAGTTAAAAATAATTATGCTTATTAAACGTGTATTACATTTAAATATTTTGTTTTAAATAAATTTCATTCTATTAATAAAAATTGCTTAACCCATTAGTCAAACATATATATATACATACATCTAGCGTATATATATATGAGTTAATGCAAAATTCTGCTGAAATAAAATGCTTATTCTACTATAAAAAAATAATAATATATTGTTGTTAAAATTTTGTTAAAATATTTAGTATGATTTGATTTTGAGATAAGCCTGCCAACATTTTCTAAAAGAATGTATAGTTTTAATTAGTGAGCCATTCAAGTGTAATTAAAGATGGCCTTCTCTTTCTTTCTTTTTAATTAAGAGAATTCAAACTTTGAAGTAAGAAAGTTAGAGTAAAAAAGTTAAAGTTATTTTTAGAAAGTGTTGCTTTGAAACAAAGGAGCATGGGGAGGCTTATCAAGATCTCAGATCATACAAACAATAGAAGGTAGCTGACAGAGAGGGTATAAATAGAAGGGAGAACAAAAGATTGATGATTCAGATTTTTTTCTTTTGAAGGATTCAGTTGATTCTGATTTTCCTTGTGAAGGTGATTCTTTCAGAGTTTGCTATTGCAAGATTGATTCAGATTTTGCTATTGCAAGGTGCATTCAGATTTCTCTTAGGAGAACTCTATCAGATTTTGTTCGTGATTTTATTCCCAAAAGTCTACAACTGTTGTCTACAAATCATGAAGAAGTTTGAACCTGCTCAAGCTAAAAATCATATAAGTTTGATAGATTCTACTATGCTCGGCTAGGCAAATAAATAGCTTTGCCTATCGCCGAGGTTCCGGAATACCATTCAAAATGCCTTAATATCCACTCAATAGTCATCTGAACTCTGTGCCATGTCTGGAGAACTTTTCGTGAAACCATACTACATATTTTCATTGTCCGGACAACTACATCTCGACGGTCGGATCAAGCCACGAACGCCGTAGGGAACATGACCAAGGAAAAAGGACGGTAATCGTATCTCCTCTATTGAACTATTTCTTATGCTACCTTTTGTTCATTTTTTTTTTTAATTGCTTCAGTGAATTGATATGTATTTGCTATGTAACCATTTTTATTAGACTAACCTTAAATATATATATTGTGTGATCATCTATCTATATGTAACCTTTTTCCCTTCGCTATTCTTCCTTACTAACCAGTGTAAATATTTAGTATTCCATTGCGGTTAAGTTTAATAGTTAATTGTTCATTTAAAAATCTCTTTCCAATTTTGTTTATGTTTTTAAATTCCATACATGTAAAGTTTCCTTTGTTTGCTAACTTGAACTCCTCAATAGCGCCTCTTTTGTCCGCCATTAGCTTATAACGTATATCACATTTAGCTATATACGTTTTAAATAATTTTTAAACACTGTTTTTAGCGCAAAGCAATTAGAATTGCTTGGCGAAAGATTCTTTTTTGTTATCGTACTTTATCGAGAAGATCGAGTTGACAATTTTTAATAAAATTGGGAAGAAAAGATTTAGACCGCAAACCTATTAATCTGTTTTGATTGTCTAATTAGTTTGTTTCATTAATTTAGGGGAATAGCAGAGACCATTATATCATTAGTCATATTATTAAAGTCATTAATTAAACATATGAATTAACTAACAAGCTTGACTTTTGCTAAATTTGTTATAAATGCTTTATTTTACTTTTCAATGATCCAGGCACGCATAACGCAAAACACATATTTCTTAGTACTTTTGTACATTTAACTATTTAGCTCCTTAGGATTTCCCGTCCATGTCTCTACCGCTGTTGCTAAGCTTTGTGGCCGGTTGAAAAATAATTTATGTGTGGCTCAGATGGTGTTGTTGGTTCGTAAATTAGCCTCGAGAATAGGCGAAATAGGGCAGAGGTTATAGTATTCTTGATTTAATATCTCGCGTATGGGTGGCTTCGAGGTACTTTCGCTTAGGATTCGAACTAGGTTAAACCAGCATACATAATCTGACTGTCACACTATGGACCTTGGCACATCCCAAAATTAACTTTTATGTCTTTTGAATTCTAAATATTTGTATACTATGAACCCCTAAAACATTTTGATGCAATCGACATTGCAGATATTTAATTGAGATTGCAACTATTCTTTTCCCAAAGCAACTTCTTACATATGGTAAAGCAATAATTAGTGAATGCTTTTGAAAATATGACTATGGGTGTATAATAATTAATTCTTGTAAGCACAAGGATAATGAATAATAAGGCTCTTGCATTTAGTGATATGTAGGAATTTGCTTCTAATTCCTTTTGGAATGCTTAAAGAAACCAAACAGAGCAAATTCCTAATGACCATTCCATATTTTCTTGTCATTGTAGCTGTTATTACTGTGTTGATTATTCATATAGTATATGAACATGGATGGGCTGCTCACCAATATGCATTAGCAAGCATGGTAAGTTTATTGGCTTTTTACCTCTGAGTTTAAGATCAAAAAACATCACGGTCTTCTCACTTGTCTGGTAGCTCTTAACTGACATCTCAGTTAACTTTTCTTGAAGAAAGAATGAATGTGCATGTGAATGAATTTTTTTTCTTATAGATACTTACAATCATGACACAGAAAAATAAATTGTACACTTATTCCCAGGAGGCCGTAAAGGCAGCAGTTGGTGGCAGAAGGTGCTAAGAATCTCCTGACTGCAATCCCCGGCTGCTATTTGATGGTGACCTTTTATTTAGATACTTATAACTGCAGATCATTTTCAAATGAAGGAAGATTGGAAAAAGAGAACTATCTAATATTAAATGGAACATTATTTGGACTTTGTGAAGTTAGAAGAAAAAATGAGACAATTGATTTAAAAAGTAGATATGTATTGTACTACAAAGGAACAAGCATTGGAAGTACAAGTGGAGTAGGAATTCATTATAAATAAAAAGTGGAAGAAAAGCATTGTGCAGATTGATGATGTATCAGACAGTGAGAGATTAGTTCTTTTAGCAGATATAAAATGCATATAATTCAGGTTTATGGTCCAACATATTTTCATTGTAATGAAGAAGTAGAAGTTTTTTATATAGATGTACAAAAAGCTTTTGATCAGACCAAACAAAATTTTAAAGTAGAAGTTTTTTATATAGATGTACAGAAAGCTTTTGATCAGACCAAACAAAATTTTAAAATTGTCATGGTAGACTTTAATGCTAGAATCGGCAAACAATTGAAAGATGAAAGTGCTGTAGGTGGTTATGGTGATAGAAATGAGAGAGGATCTATACTTGTGGAATTTGCATAGAAAGAAAAACTTTATGTTATGAATTCTTTTTTTGAAAAAATGTTAAGTGCAAATGGATATGGAAACATTCAAATGAAGGTATAGCAGAATTGGATTATATTTTGACTAACACAAAATATGTATTTCAAGATTGTAATGTTCTTAATAAATTCAACACAGGAAGTAATAATCGATTAGTGAGATATAAGATACACGATAATGCAAAACTAGAGACACAAAAATTATTAAGAAAAATAATATTCACAGTTGATATTCCTAATCTTTAGAAACATTCCAATGAATTTAAATTAGAACTTGCAAATCATTTTCAAATATTAACAGTCTTTGAACATGATTCAGATTTGAAACAATTCAAAAGGAAGATAACTGATATACTTTTAAAAATTGGTATAAAAAAGTGGCAATTGACCAGTAAAGTGTCTTCTGAAGCAAGACAATTTATGAAAAAAAGAAGGAATATGGAAATATAAAAAATGATGCATTAAGAATGATTGAATATCTCAAAATTTTGTTAAATGGTGTGAAAAAGAGTTGATAATGATATAAGTATATTTGTGAACCAACAAGGAAATCTATAGAAGAGAATAAAAGTCTCAAGAGAATAAAACAACATTCTGCAGTAAGAAAAAAAATATGGATCTACTACTAAAATGAGATAACATCATGAAATAAGCAGAAGAGTTCTATCAGAATTATATAGAAATAAAGAACAAGTGCCTCCTACATCTGTTATATCTTCTGAATTGCCCAGGATTTTAAATGAAGAAGTGAGACATGCGATTAAATTTATGAAAAAGAGAAAAGCTCCAGATAATGTCGTAATTATAATTGATATTTTAAAAGAAGTAGGTGAAGAAATAGAAAAAATTTTGGTAATACATGGTCTATTGATCCACACCGCGCGATGGTGCTGTTTCTAAGCTAAAGCACATAAATATACTGTTTACAAGGCTGCTCATAGATCTTACGGCTTGTAAACTGTTCAAACACTAAGATGTTGAAGTGCACCCTTACCCCAACATCTTTAGCATGTTGAACATTATTAGCAACGAGTATACGACACTCTCTATAGACATTACTTTTGCCTATTGTACAGTGTATGATATGAAGGTTTCTGTAGTTGTAATGATGAAAAGTATATTAGAACGGATTTTTTTTTTTTTTTGCTTCAATGTATTGTAATTTATGTGAGTTAATAAAAATTGTAACAAATTCTCAAACTCCCCTACTTTCGTTGTCAGGGATCAGAATTCACTAAATGAGGAGTGTAAATCACGATTCGGCAAAGTTCACGATCAAATCGCACATTTTCCGATACTTTTTTGAGATCAAAACAGTTCAATGGCAGACGACCATTTGGCATTGTAGTTTTGAGATTTATCTGCTACAGAAGCAGATGTGGTGGCCTTCCTTTAACCCAAAAAAAATATTTTACCCACCCAGAAAACCTTTTGTAGTGGTTTAATGAAATTAAGGCATTGTCAAACATCTGAAATGGAATGTCAATCACGTCAATGTCGACGAAGGTGTTCCATTCGCTCATGGAACGGGCTTTGAGGGCTGCCGAATCGCTTTTTCTAAGTGGTACGGCTAATTTATTTTTGAAGCCGGGATCAGCTTACAGTGAAGCATATTAGAGCTGAGTTGGAAAGGTGTCAAAACGCCGTAAGGAATATGACGACAGGTCTTAGACAGGTCTGTCGAGAAAACCTTGTTTCTCGATAAAAAAAAAAAAGTTTCTTCAAAAATAATAAAAAAGACTTGGATAAAAAAAAAAAAAGTTTCTTTAAACAAAAAAGACCGGACAAAAAAAGAATATTTTAAAAAGCCAAAAAAAAAAAAAAATCAATTTTTGTATTTTTAAGAAATATACATCAAACCGGTTACAAAAACAACAACAACAAAAAAAAATCCAAAAATTAAAAAACATAAATCAACAAAATTTAAAAACAGCCCGGTAACGTTATATCTATTTGTTTTTCACTAGCAACAGCGCCTTAGAGCAGTGTGGATAATTAGGTAATGTATTACCAAAATTTTGGCAAAGTTATATACTATACCGGACAAAAGCTTTAAATTCGCATATACTGACCGCCAGGGCACCACTAGTCTGAAATTTGGAACTAGACATTTATTTTTAAGGGGTTACAGGATATGCGAATCGAATGCGCCGGACTAAACCCAGGAAGAGCAAAAGCTAATGAATGTGGTTCAGACAATTGAGAAAACACTGAGACAAACGTCAGCCAAAATACTTATAAGAACTTTCTAAATTTATTAAACATAATAACAAAATAAACATGAAACTTGATTTATAAGAACTTTCTAAATTTATTAAACATAATAACAAAATAAACATGAAACTTGATCTATATTTACTTAGCAGACATTGACATTGAGTGTATGCGAGCAGAACTACGTTAAATACCCAGGCAGACAAGTTCGTTTCTTATCTATAACACAATAATGGCTTATATCTTCTTGCTAGCGGTTCGCCTAATCAATTCCCTTTCCCCTATAGAGACTTAGCAAGATGGATGTTTGTGGAGAATAACGGGACAGCGCAGACGAGCTTTTCTTAGTCCAGAAAAGAAATGTTGGAACCAAGAATGTCATAATTCTGCAAAACGCTCATGGACAAGTACATTGAAACGCGCCAAGGTTAGTCTCACCCAGAAAGAAACATGAACTACGTAATCTGAATTATAGCAAATAAATCTCTACCAAAAAAAAAATAAATAAATCATATATTCTAGAAATCGCTAGCAAGCCAAGTTTGATTTAGTTTAACGCCGAAGCAAACAAACAAACAAAAATAAAAGAAAACTACTAAGGTCGGACTGAGCATTTAACAAGGGTTAATCATAAAACTGAGAAATTATTAAGCATATAAAATATCACTCGCCCTACACTCTCGAACAAGCAACATTTTAAGATTGAAAATCTTGCTACTAAGATTATAATGTAAAATAAACCAAAATACAATAATATTTAAATTGATAAATTATACATCATAAATATAATTTCTTTTTAAGATTAAGCTGAGATTTGCGAGAGACTTGATTAGAGATTTAATCCTGATTTTGATATGGAAAGGTAAGTTACCTCGAGATAATATCAATTTCTGCTGTTCACACAAAGTTCGGTTTATAGAGTCCTCTACAATGGCTGTCATTTACTACAGGTTCAGAAGTCTGGAGGCATTATCGGGATCCACTCTGGACTTGATGGTTAGGTCATGATTGAAGTCACAATTTGGAGCTCCGGAGGTTCATCTTTGGAAAGGCTCAGCCCATCATGTTGTGGAGATTCTTCGTGGCGTATATTACAGGCATAGCGTCTGAATGACTGCTAGTATCGCGGCAAATAGAGTTATTGTCGGTCAACGGAAATTCAACTTAGTGATTCCCATGGCACCAATATCAAAAAATAATTTAGTCACTTTCACAATGCAAACAGTTCAATAACAGCTAAAATCTGGATCGATCCTCAATAACAAGAAGCTGAATAAGCTGAGCAATAAAAACTGAATGAATAGAATAGTCTCTTTGAATCCTCTTCTCCAATCCAAAAAAAAAAAATTACCCAGCTATTTATGTCCTTTGTTATCTCCCGCGCAATCTTTTTTTTGCAACTTTCCACCAAGGTAAATCTCCATCTCCCGCTCAATCTTAATTAGAAAAACAATATCTTACAGGGCTTTATCTTACAAAAATGATTATTATTTTTTTATATAAAAAAAAAATACAAAACTAAATCTCAGCTTTAAAATACATCAACATTAATTTTTTTTTTTAGTTTAAATAAAATACATATAAGAGCATTAATTAAACTTTGTTTGCTTTTAATTATTTTAAAAGAAAACAAGCATCATAAAAAAAAATATTTTATACTAAAATCAACTTAGAATTGAAAATATAAGATTTCAAAATAAATAAGTATGTGTGTTGTTGCATATATAAAACTTGGTTTTTCTTTTTTTCTAATTTACATGATAGAACCCTTGAATCGGATAAAGTATCCAGTTCAACTGCCCCTTCACGCCAACAAAAAAAAATAAAAGCATCTATTTGCTATTTCTTTTATTTTTCAAACTTTAAACCCCAACATTTAAAACATTTAAATCCCCTCCCCCTGGCTGAACATTTGCCCTGAGATCAATTCCTTAGAGTGTACCTCCTATCTTTTAGGTGGCTGGCCTAAGGCTTCGTGCATTATAAGATCCATAAATCCCACGCTCATCTTCCAATACAAAGGCATTCGGACCACTTTTCTTTTGTATAGTGAAGGGTCCCTCATATACTGGGAAAAATTTCTTATATTGATGCTGGGTTGGATTGCTGGCATGAGGTTTTCGTACAAAAACCCAAGTCCCCTACCTCGAATCTACATGGTCGTGGATTTCCCCGCTTTATGCGTACTTCAGCCATATGTTTCAACTTTATTCGAGCCTTTCTTTTATCCATTTCTTTATCAATTTTGTCCCGATCTACAGGCAAGGGAGCCTTTATCAGCATTGGATAATTCTGTCCAAAATGTAATCTGATGGGGGCAAACCCTGTAGATTCATTCTGTGTCAAATTTATGTAGTTAGTGATGTTTCCCGTCTGATTCACCCATCCACGGTGATTTTCGCTGACATAAAGCCGAAATAAACAGTTTAACTCCCTCATGACTCTCTCACAAGGATTCGATTGAGGATTACGAATAGATGTTAATACATGCTGAATGCCCTGTTGCTGAATCCACTTTTTCCAGTGGTGAGATTTAAAGGGTGTCCCATGATCTGTAAGTATCATCTGGGGCCTACCAATCTTAGAAAATTGATGCTCCTGTAAGATCCGGATAGTACTTCATGTATCCGCCTTTCTTAACGGATATGCAGTTACATACTTAGAAAATATATCGTA
Organism: Epiperipatus broadwayi; assembly: GCA_028023455.1. Taxonomy (NCBI): domain Eukaryota; kingdom Metazoa; phylum Onychophora; class Udeonychophora; order Euonychophora; family Peripatidae; genus Epiperipatus; species Epiperipatus broadwayi. Next base: position 1,466,861 of record JAQFVV010012393.1, on the reverse strand, counting down.
CATTACAATTAAATATCGGTATCGTTTATAGGCAGGTAAAGGCCCATAAAAATCTATGGCCAACATTTCATTAGGGTTGTGTGCTAAAATAGGTTGCAAGATCCCAGTAAATCTCTTATTTACATATTTAGTTTGTGAACACACATGACATTTCCCCAAAACTGATACAACATTTTAATATAAACTTGGCCAGTAATACTTCCCTGAGCACATGTTCTACTTTACGTGGTCCGTAGTGTCCATAAAGGCAATGTATATACTCTATAAGTTTGTTCCTGAGTGTTTGGGGTATAAGAATTCTCCATGAGTCTTCTTCTGTGGCGACTCTGTATTGCAACACGCCATCTTTTATTCTATAGGCTTTGTATTTTTCCGATGTTGCTGTGTCACTGGGGTGTGAAGTTCCTATTCCTTTCTTATATGTCATGATTTGTGCATACTCTGGGTTGGTCTCCTTTTCTGTTGTCGTGTAATTATTTTCCGCCCCTTTTAGCTTGCGGCTACAAAAATACAATACTCTGTGACGTTTTTGTTTGTCATTTTGTTAACACGACTCCAAGGCCTTGCCCATTGCTGTCGGTCTGAACATAAAAAGTTTGTGAAAAGTCAGGGTAGGCTAGAACCACCTGTTCCAAGAACTTGTTTTTAATGTGTTGAAATTCCTGCTCCTGTTTGTACTCCCATACCCATTTTTGGTCTTTTGTCAATAACTGAACCAAATTTGCAGCATCTAATGCAAAATTTTCATAGAATTTATGATAAAAATTGCATAATCCCAGAAAAGATCGTACCTGACACCTATTAGTGGGTGTGGGAAAATGTTGTATCGCTGTTAGTTTCTCGGGATGAGGTTTAATACCCTCTTTCCCAATTAAAAAGCCTAAAAATGTAACCTCTTCCTGGACCAGGCAACTTTTTTGTAAATTGATGGTAATGTTTTTCTGGTAACACTCCATTAAGAACATTTTCAAGTGTTCCATATGTTCTGCCATATTTTTAGATGCGATGACTATGTCATCCATATATATCACAATCAGACTCTTGATTTTGTCTGATAACACTTGATCCAAACACTTTAGAAGTCCTGAACCACTATTGATTAATCCAAAAGGCATACGCTTAAATGCATATGTATGTCCTTCATAGCGGAAGGCAGTATATTTGCGGTCAAATGGATGTAGAGGGATCTGCCAATAACTGGATGTCAAGTCCAATGTAGAAAAAATGGTTTTCCCTTGAAATTTTGAGAGAAGTTCTGTTATTGTAGGTGGAATGTTTCTTTCAGGAACGGTAATGGCATTTAACCGCCGGGCATCCAAACATATTCTGACAGATCCATCTTTTTTCTTTACCACTACTAATGGGTTAACATATGGAGATGTGTGCTTTTCAATAACTCCCCATTCAATCATTTGCTGTATTTGAAGATCTACTTCAGCCTTATATTGAAACGGAATGGAATATGAACGACTCTGGAAATGGCTTTCATCCTTAACTTGAATGCGATGCACATACCCCTCAATGATCTTAGGCCTATTCGAAAAAACTGAATAGAACTCCCTCAACAGTTCCATTAGAGGGTGTTGTTCTTCCATTCCTTTTAACATGGATTGCGACACTTTATTTTGCATTTCCACAGTATCCCTCACTTACTGAACACACTGTACCTGAAGTGGCTTATAACTCTTTAGCCCTTCAAATGGCATCAAAACTTCTTGGCAAAGAAATAAACATTTGTCATAATACAAAACACATTTATGCCTGTACAAAAAATCAGTCCCAATTATAACATCTTGTATGAGACCAGGCATTATTAAAAAGACATGGTCTAACTCTATGTTACCCAGATGCAAATGTAACCACACCTGTTTGGTTTCAATATTTGCCTTCTTGCCATTGGCCAGTGTCACCTGCATTCTTTTTATTGGCAGTGTATACAAACGTGGCTGGTCTTTCTTTATTTTCACGTAAAACTTACTAGAGAGCAATGACATTTGACTTCCTGAATCAACCAATGCTTCTGTAATGATGTCTCCAGTCTTTATACTGACAATTGGGCAAGTCTGCCTAGCTCCATTCCATGCTGGTTCTTCTTGATCCACCATTACATTAGCTACAGTCCTATGGCTTTCTTTACTTTTTTTAATTGGAGCTGATAATTGACTCTTTTGACCTTTTTCTATCGAAATTATCTGATCGCCCTGCATTGTTCTTTTCTCCACTTCTTCTTGGGCCTGATTATGTTCAATTTCATTTAGCAGTTTAATCATTTCTTCCAAGTGAATGTTACTACTGCACAACATGATCTGCTGTATATCCCTTGGCATATTGCCCAATACTATTCGGCATATCAGCCTCTCGGTCAATGAGAAAGCTATCAATGACTTCAGCCTTGATGCTTTGTTTGCAGAAAAACTGGATGTAAGTTTCTCCATTACCCCTAATATATCTTTCTTGTGATATATTAATGAAGATATGATACTGCTTTTCTTCACCCCAAAAAGTGTGCAATAATTTGCATCTGTAATACCAAAAAGTCTGTGGCTTGATCTTTAAGATATGCCACCAATCCTCAGCCATTCCTTGTAAATAGTGGCGTGCAATTGCCACTTGTTCAGTCTCCTGCCAATTATGACATTGAAACATCTCTTGCAGGCTCTCCAAATGCTCTAATGGGCTTTCCCAAATATCAGCCGTAAAAGATTTTATTTACCAATCTATTTTGGCCATGATACTAGCTAGTCTATCTTCAGCCTCTTCTCTAACTTTATTTAAATTCCCAACGCAACTTCTGTCTATTTATGAAATTCATTTCTTTTTTTTAATCTTCAATTGCTATTTATTATATATATATTTAAAGCACAAAAGTTAAACTGTTTACTTTTTTCTTTAAACGCGAACCTAAACTCTTTGCTTGCCTTTTTTTTTTTTTTTTTATGAACGTAACAGCTAATTTTTTTTTTTTTTAATAAACAAAGAAACAAAATAAATATATAACTTCTTAATATCTTTTTGTCTAACCCGTCCGTTCAGTAATAACTCTAAAGAACGCTGTTTAATTAACTATATATATTAATTATTCATATTGAAAAGATGAACCCCCTACTCCAAACTGCTTTCTACCATTTAGCACAAACTGATCCCTACCTACTGAATCTTGCCTCCAACACTGAAATATTCCTTAATTGTCCGAACAAAATCTCATGTGGGATTTAAAATCGAAGGGCCGCGTTGGTTGCGCTAAAAATTACTATCCTATATACCGGACAAAAGCTTTAGACTCGCATATACTGACCGCCAGGGCGCCACTAGTCCGAAATTTGGAACTAGACATTTATTTTTAAGGGGTTACAGGATATGCGAATCGAATGCGCCAGACTAAACCCAGGGAGAGCAAAAGCTAATGAATGTGGTTCAGACAATTCAGACAATTGAGAAAACACTGAGACAAACGTCAGCCAAAATACTTATAAGAACTTTCTAAATTTATTAAACATAATAACAAAATAAACATGAAACTTGATCTATATTTACTTAGCAGACATTAACACCCAGGCAGACAAGTTCGTTTCTTATCTATAACACAATAATGGCTTATATCTTCTTGCTAGCGGTTCGCCCAATCAATTCCCTTTTCCCTATAGAGACTTAGTAAGATGGATGTTTCTGGAGAATAACGGGACAGCGCAGATGAGCTTTTCTTAGTCCAGAAAAGAAATGTTGGAACCCAAGAATGTCATAATTCTGAAAAACGCTCATGGACAAGTACATTGAAACGAGCCAAGGTTAGTCTCACCCAAGAAAGAAACATGAACTACATAATCTGAATTATAGCAAATAAATCTCTACCAAAAAAAAATAAATAAATCATATATCCTAGAAATCGCTAGCAAGCCAAGTTTGATTTAGTTTAACACCGAAGCAAACAAACAAACAAAAATAAAAGAAAACTACTAAGGTCAGACTGAGCATTTAACAAGGGTTAATCATAAAACTGAGAAATTATTAAGCATATAAAATATCACTCGCCCTACACTCTCGAACAAGCAACATTTTAAGATTGAAAATCTTGCTACTAAGATTATAATGTAAAATAAACCAAAATACATTAATATTTAAATTGATAAATTATATATCATAAATATAATTTCTTTTTAAGATTAAGCTGAGATTTGCGAGAGACTTGATTAGAGATTTAGCCCTGATTTTGATATGGAAAGGTAAGTTACCTCGAGATAATATCAATTTCTGCTGTTCACACAAAGTTCGGTTTATAGAGTCCTCTACAATGGCTGTCATTTACTACAGGTTCAGAAGTCTGGAGGCATTATCGGGATCCACTCTGGACTTGACGGTTAGGTCATGATTGAAGTCACAATTTGGAGCTCCGGAGGTTCATCTTTGGAAAGGCTCAGCCCATCATGTTGTGGAGATTCTTCATGGTGTATATTACAGGCATAGCGTCTGAATGACTGCTAGTATCGCGGCAAATAGAGTTATTGTCGGTCAACGGAAATTCAAATTGGTGATTCCCGTGGCACCAATATCAAAAAATAATTTAGTCACTTTCACAATGCAAACAGTTCAATAACAGCTAAAATCTGGATCGATCCTCAATAACAAGAAGCTGAATAAGCTGAGCAATAAAAACTGAATGTATAGAATCGTCTCTTTGAATCCTCCTCTCCAATCCAAAAAAAAATTACCCAGCTATTTATGTCCTTTGTTATTTCTCGCGCAATCTTTTTTTTGCAACTTTCCACCAAGGTGAATCTCTATCTCCCGCTCAATCTTAATTAGAAAAACAATATCTTACAGGGCTTTATCTTACAAAAATGTTTATTATTTTTTTATATAAAAAAAAATACAAAACTAAGTCTCAGCTTTAAAATACATCAACATTAATTTTTTTTTTTAGTTTAAATAAAATACATATAAGAGCACTAATTAAACTTTGTTTGCTTTTAATTATTTTAAAAGAAAACAAGCGTCATAAAAAAAATATTTTATACTAAAATCAACTTAGAATTGAAAATATAAGATTTCAAAATAAATAAGTATGTGTGTTGTTGCACATATAAAACTTGGTTTTTCTTTTTTTCTAATTTACATGATAGAACCCTTGAATCGGATAAAGTATCCAGTTCAATACCAAATGTCTAAATGATAAAGATGCACCCGATGATTGAAAAAATGGAGTATTAATATTAATATTTAAAAAGTAAATAAAGAAGATATTAGAAATTATAGACCTATCAGTCTTTTATCAGTTTTATATAAAATTTTTACCAAAATAATTATAACCCATTTACAGAGAACTTCAGATTTCGACCAACTAAAAGAACAAGCTGGATTTAAAAGTGGTTTTACTACAGTGGATCACATCCAAGTATTGAAAAAAGTTATAGAAAGATCAAATGAATATGGTCATTATGCTTTGGATTTGTAGATTATGAAAAGGTATTCTATAAGCCTCAGTGAATAAAGCATTGTATCATCAAGATATAGATCCAGGATATTGTCATATTCTGAAGAATATTTATAAAAATGCAACAGCAACAATTATACTACATAATGATATTAGGAAGGTTAACATTGAGAAGGGTGTAAGACAGGATGACTTTATATCTCCAAAACTTTTTACAGCAGTTTTGCAAGAAGTATTTTGTGGATTAAAATGGGAAACTAAGAGAGTTAAAGTAAATGGAGTTTATTTAAGTCATCTAGATTTTGCAGATGGTGTAGTTGTTTTTTCAAATAATACTTCAGAAAATGTACATTATGGGAATTGAACCACAAGTGAATTATATATATATATATTGTAACGATCCGGAGAATAGACTTACGTAAACTGCACTACAGGGCGCCATCTAGGCATTTGAACCTAGAAAAATTTATAAAGTAGGCAGATATGTCAGTCAAAAAAAAAATTTTTTTTTTTTTAAATTTTGATTCCGGTCGTTAGCCCATGTCACTAGCTCAGTGGAATAGCAGAGATTTAATAAGATAATCTAAGAGTATATATATAAAAAAGAATAAAATAAGCCACTGCCAGTAATTAACACACAAACATTTATTTATTTCACATATATATAAGATTTAAAATTATTTTAGTATTAGTTTTACAGTTCAAAATTTAACCTACATTTTTAACTTTGATTTTTGACTTTAATTTACATTTAATTACTATTATATTCTAATTTTACATTTTAATTAAGTTCGCACAGATAAATTTATGAAAGCTTGTTTATAATGTTGAATATAGATCGGTTACATAGATTTCACGGTCAAAAACATTTCAAAATAAACATAAACGATCAAAATACAAAATTATTGATTACTGACAATTGCGGAGGGAAATTTATACGTAACCCATTAGTATTCACCATAAGATACTTGCATTGTGACCAATAACTTAAAAGACATCCGAATAAATACATTTTAGATACTCACCGTAAGGTATCATTATTTATCGAATGTCTATATATTTTGATCAAATATGGAAACGCAAAACATAGTTAACCAATAAACAATCCATGCAAGCGTCTATAAACAATTTAAATTTAATGCATTTTTATTTAGGGTCGAGTATGAATAGACCAGATAAATTTGCTTTTGAAAATAAACATTCTATCCCTATTTAACCTTAGGCTAAAATTCGTAGTCAAACTGGCATCAATTCATCTGATATATCGATGTATTCAATGTAATAAAATACGGCAGCACAAAAAGTTAAGAGAAGAAATTGCCTCTCATGAGATAGGAATATTACATCTATCTGCAAAGAAGAGCAATAAAACAAAAAACTCCATAGAAAGGAACTGCGGTATCCGACTTATAATTCCTTCCATAGGCAAACGGAGTGTGCGGCGTATGAAGCGATTCTTCCCATAGCGAATCAATATTACATCTACTAATCACACCAATATATCCAATCCATTGACCCAATTTAACCACGAAACAAATAACCTAAGATTACCCTCCCCTAATATAACTTTACAAATCTATACAGCCATTCACGCCCGACTTAAGTTTAACATTTATATAATTTAACTTAACGGAAAACAGAAATCATAAATAAACTTAAAGAACAAAATTAAATAAATGGAAATGATTTTAAACAAATAAATAAAAAATACATCAAATAACATTTTAACTACTTTAGTCAGATAGGAAACTAATGCAATTATTTTAAATACGAAAAGTTTTAATTTAATGTTCATTATTTATAAAGTTCTTACGGTTTACAACAGTTCATCTTTATATGTTCCTTAGCTGTTTGAACGTGAATTCCCACGCCGTCCTGAAACGATTGGTATCCATTTAGTCGTTTTATTTATTCATTCGGAGGTTTTTTTTTTTTAATTGGTCCTCAATGTAGAAACGATAGTTCATTTCTCTTTCTTTCTTTGGCAAAACTGAAGGGATTGAATCGTGCGTCTCTTCAATTCCTTCTCCCGCATCTCCGCACTAACACCTATCTGTCACATCGTAATAATCATAATCACTAACTAATAATTTCCAAACTTATCCTTTTTATATTAATGTGTAGGATTGAATTTACATTACATCACCGATGCGATGGTCCTTTCGCTGCGGTCGGATTCCATAGGGATTTCTTCTTATTTGCTAACAGTTTCTATTGTTTTCCTATCTGACCGGTGTTTTTACATTTAAATGCCCAAGGCTGGTTTACATTTAACTAATTAACAATCATTTCCATTTCTGATTAATTAACCTGTTTTCCAAATCAAAAATATATTTAAAGATAAATTTAAAGATATAATTTTATCTCCAAATCTTTTTAAAATTTAGTTTTAAAATACTTTTTCTTTAATAAAGTTTTATTTTAATAATTTTTCATTATCTGTGCGATTTAACATATACGAGTTTAAGATGATATTTAATTTCAATTTTTAATTCTTAAAGAAAATTTTTAAATGCGAACTTTTTAATTTACTTTCATGTTTAATAAATATAAAAAAAAAACAATGTAACTAACGTCTGTGCTCGTTACAATATATATATATTGTGTTGGAGTGTATCAATAACTTTTCATTATTAATAATATTTCATCATTATTCCCGTTCTTATCTAAATTTCATTTATTGATTTATTTGTTATATTCTTAGTGCCTGCATTCAAATACACAGTAATAATATTTTCTTGTTAAATGTGGAAAATGCTATTTAAATATAGAAGTACATGTAAATAAGAAAAGTAAAGAATCATTGAATTACTATTATTATTGTTATGATGGTGATGATGTAGTGTGGTCCAAGACCTATTTAATTGTAATATTTTGTTAATATGATTACTTAAATAGTTATAAACAAAATTTTTTGAAAAGATAATAATATGGTAAACTAATTACAGATAAGAATCCATTTAACAACTTTTTATATAATCCCATTTATATAAAAAAATATATATATAAATCTTTATTGTTGTGATATGTTAAAATACATCTTTGAATGATCATGTTTGCCGTGCTTTATGATTATGAAGACATTTTTAAAAAAATTGTATTATTTTTTTAAATAAATTAAAAAGCTTATATTTATTTAAACTTTCATATTTCCAATACTATTTAAAATAATGGATACTCTGCAATTAATAATTTTGTAATTAATAAAATTAATTTATTATTATTATAAAAAATAAAATATTTATTAAAGTTTGAAATCCATATTAATTTTGTACTGATAAATGAAAAGTATTATCTTCTTTGTTTTTATTTTTGATGGTAGGGCAAAGAAGTAAAATCAGTTTGCATCAAAAATTAATTAGAATTTCTGCTGATTAAAAATGTAATTCTTTTTTTTTAAATGCTTAATTGAATTATTTAATTCTGAAAGCAACATATTTAGAATATTTTGTGCAATTCGTGAATATTTATAGATTGTAATACTGTAATAGTAATATTCAGCGATTAAGCTAATGCACATGCGATTTGAAGATTTTAAATTATAAATGAATACTCTCACTTTCCAAACCCAAGATAAAGTATTTTTCTTTTCAACCCAAACGTTTATGTATGGGCAAATCTTAAGCGTTTGGAAATGAGAGCGTGAAGATATTAAGCAATCACTTTAAATTACATTTACTATACTGTAAATTTTATAAATATAATAGTTTTTATACTTATAGTATTTTTTATATGATAGAAACAAAGCATTATTTTAAAATCTATGCATTATTTATTACATATTTCACATATTAGTTTGAAAAATATTAGATAGACAATATATAATATATATTTTATAATGTTTTGAAAGTTATCAGAAATGTGTATGAATATAGTAAATAAATTGATGCTTCAAAAAGGAAATTGTGCTTAGTATATTGCTGAAAATTGTATGCGTTCTCAGTTTATATGAAAAAATTTTAAATTGTGAAATGTCTGCAATTGTACATACTAACATTAAATAAATCAAATTTACTTATCTCAATGCACACTAATTGTTTTAGTCTTAATTACTTCTTAATTCTTTATAGAAAAGTAATAAAGAAAACTATACCTATGTAAATTAAGACCTTAAAAAAAACATATTTTGCAAAAAATTAACTGCATGGTAATTAACTGAGAAGTGTCGGAGTATTAGTGTTATAATGGTACTGAAGTTATAAAAGCCGTAAGATATGCTCAGAGATGAATTCTGAACAAAGCTTAAGTATTTTACTTTGTATAAATGTCAGAAGAACTTTGTAGTAAAATATTCTCTCCTAAATAGAGTATTCAAATTTTTAGTATTTGTTGTGCAGTAATGTTAGTTTAATTTCTCTCCGTATTATCTATCAAAAAAGTCAGTGATGAAAATTGTGAATAAATATTATTGTAAAATTATTCTAGTGTATTGTGTTAAAGTTAAAAAAAAGAAGAGTGTTTTGTTATGTGACTGGTCTTCAGAGACCCTCAAACATAATAAATGGGAAGCATTATTGTTAATTGATATTGTTTAAACCTATAAGTAAGGTCATGTAACATTTGAGTACCCATATATCATGTTGAGTTCATCTATACTGTAACGGCTCGCATCCTCTAGTTAAGGTAGTCGTATCTTACTATAATCAGTTTTAAGGTCTTTATATAGGATGCCATGAATGATGTGATTTAATTTTGATATAAAACTATATCTATTCCAAATAAATAATTTATTATTAGATTATTAATATAAATTATATCTAAACCACATCAAATCAATCTTCACCTTAATAGATTTAACCATTAGACTCAGATTTCAAACTCAGGTAAATTTAACAATTGACTCTCTTCACGGGTTCCTATCAATATACTGGAGTAATAATAATAAATCTCATTAATTCTTTAAAATGGGTTTCATGAAGTTAATATAATAATCAGTAATGATTATATATTAAATGTTTGATCTTAATATATTGTCCAGATCGAGTTTTAGAGCTACCACTCTATCACTGAGCTAAAAATCACAGGAATAAATTTGACTAATCAATGAATATTAATTGCTAGAATCGATTAAGTATCTGGCCAGGTTCTACTTGCCCTTTATCCATGAGGAGTATTATATTGCAAATGTTCAATCAACAACCATCTTTATCTTTTTTAATACTCTCAAGTCAATGCAAATGTTAAATATAAGTTAAGTGAATTAAGTGATACTTCATTTGAAATAAAAACATGCATTATGTAATTTAATTATCTACATTATGTAGTTGTGACATGTCTCATCACATTAAAACAAATTATATAAAATTTGCATATGAAGTTTGAGAGATATTTCATTGTGTATCATAAAGGTTTCTTTTTAAAACATCATTTAATGCACAAACTTTACTTGTGAATAATATCATCCAACTTAAGTAATGTAAGACAAAAGCAATTCTCCATTGTATTGGTATCTAGTGTAAACTTGAGTAATTAGTGATTATCAGATGCATATAAAATTTCTATCCTTAGTATTTGAACTACCAGATTGGTTTTTGGCTTTTGTCATATTAATGAGGTCTGAGGTTCAAATTTGGAAAGAATACTTATGTAAAGACAAAACCTAGAAACTGGTCTGGGCATATGGGATTCAATTATTAATGATAGATTTTTTTAAGCTTACACTAGATGCCGGAGAACTAATATCTTATTTATTTTTTCTTATTCAATTGAAATTCTTATTTTTTTAAATTTTTATTTATTCACAGTCTTTACTTTATTTCATTATTATCACATTTATTTGGATTTTTCAAGAACTGCAAAGTAATACTAAATTGTTATTAGGTACTGACACTATTGAATTCTACTCTCAGCAATTGTAAGAATGGTGTTCTACTTGTTTGTAAGATTTTCAACTTAATATAAAATCTTTTTTTATGACTGAGTTTGAAATAAGTAGTTATTTACACAACTATGATCATTTTTGGAAATATTATTGTTTAGGACATCTCATGATCACCATTTCTTATGCTTGCTCATAACTGTTATTAAAACAGGCAAAAACTCTCCATATAGTAGTGCCACTCAGTGCATACCAGAGTAATCAATGGATGCCAGAAGGCTTGTGCCTAAAATCCCTATCTAGTGCCTACTCATCCAATATCCTCAGGCTAGTTTCTACCTTGTGGATTTCATCAGTGAGGATTCTGGGGATATTGGATGAGTAGGCACTAGATAGGGATTTTATGCACAAGCCTTCTGGCATCCATTGATTATTCTGGCATGCACTGAGTGACATTACTATATGGAGAGTTTTTGCCTGATTTAAGATGGTATTTAACTATAAATTATTTCCTTTTTTCTGAGCAAATGTAATAAATGACTGTTAATGAACACATACACAGAAAAAGTAGATTTTTAAATATTCATCTTTATTACTGCCTAGCATGATTTTAATATATCATGTATATCATATTCTTCACTTATATTAATATTATGTGTATGATATCCATGATCTATCTAAAGCATGCTAGGCAGTAATAAAGCTGAATATTTAAAAATCTACCTTTTCTGCATATCAGTCATTTATTGATAAGATGTTAGTAAATTAGTGTGGATATTAGTTATTAGTAAGTCATTTTAAAAAGAGCAAAATAAATAGAAAACAAATCAAAGTAAAAGAGAATATATATGTATCCCCTTTATGATAGATTTTTTAAGGAGGGCAGAAGGGAAAGCAAAATAGAAGACAATAATGTAAACAACATATATATTTCTTATAAATAATTATTCAAAAAAAGAACATAAACTTGATATAAATTCCCATTTATAACAAAAAGTATATTTAATATGTGGGAACAATTCTACTGTATATAATTAGTATATTTTAAAATCATTTTGTTAGTTTTTTTTTATTTTATTGATGCTGTTCCAGATGAAATTGACCTCTCTCCCAATTTTATTTTGGAACGTTATAACTTATTCCAAAAATTCCAACTTTTTATTCATGTGATCATATCAGATGTTCATGAATTCATATCTTTTTTTATATATACTAAGTTCAATATTATTTATTCCATGTTTTTTTTTATTCAGAGTGTTGTTATTTTTTATCCTTTAAGACAGATTTTCAACTTGTTATATCTTGTGTGTCAAGTTATTAAATACCTGAAGAGGAAAAAAAATTCCAAGTTTGACACAGCAAATGAATACACAGACTGCATTGCATAGTTGTAATATGTTGTATTACATTAAATTCACAAATATATACCTAAACATTTACATTATATAATTTTTTTTTACAATTTTTTACTGATGCTTCATTTAGTTATTTAAATAAATATTAGCAGGTATAAATAACATTTAGCAGATAATGTAATAAATAATAAAATAAAATAAAAATACTGAAATTAGCAAAAAAAAAATTTAAATGTTCAAAAATTAATTGAATTTCAAATAATTAGAATATTTGTAGAGATATAAAATATAATAATCCTGGTTATATGCAACTTGAAATTTAGGATATTATTAAAGATATAATAAAGTTTTAATTAAATAGCACTGAATAACATAATAATTTAAATGATGATTATATTACTATAACTAATACTTTGAAGTTTATTGCTCTAATTATTAAAGAGTCAATAATGAATTATGATATCACTGGAGTTGCATATGTAATTTCCAATCATCCTCAATTTTTAATCTGCCATTTAGTTTCAGTTTGGAATTCTGCCAATTCATTATTATCCACATTAAGCTCCATGTTTGTGAGGAGTGCCTGGTTTTCAGATATTTACATATAAGCTTGTATCCTGCCCATCCCTCTTCTGTGTATTTAAATGGATAAGATCCTATACATGAGGGGTCAGAATGAGTTTGGTTCAACATGGGCTCGGCAATAATGTTGACATCAGCATGGGATATTTTCAATGATATGGATGGTTGAAGAGTTGGAGGTTGGAGTAGATTGAAGCCTGTCCATAGTGTGAAGATCTGCTATCTTAATATAAATTGAGCACTGATTATATATATATGTGTGTGAGAGATGATAATCTGGACCAACTGATGAATGCTGGTTTAGCGTGAAATACGTATATTGGTGATTATTTATCTTTTCTACATGTGTGTGGTCATGTGTATCAATTGTATGAGATGGTGTGGATAGTTGGTGGGTGTTTGAAAGTCTGAGTTCAAATTCCCTATATTTATATTAAATTATTATAGGATTTTTCAAATTACCCAGGATTCAATTTTTTATGACCATTTTTACAAATACTTTTTGTGCTTTTTGTCACATATTCTAAATATGTCTGCTTTTTTCTGGATGATTTAATTTTATTTTTAAAATTTATTTTTATAAAGTTCTTGGTTATTTTTTTAATTCTTTATGCGCACACACACAATTTCTAAAATTTATGTTGTATTTGCCACAATATTAATCTTTTTATAATAAATCTTAAACTAAACCTACCATCAATGATGTATTTTAGAACATTTTGCTAAGAATCTTTTTGAGCCCACAAAGTTTAACATACTAAAAGAGTTTTATGCTTAATGCATTCATTTGCTATATTTATTACCTGGTGAAATCTCTTTTTTTTTTTCAGGTCTCTAAGTAAGCTTAGAGATTTTTAGTAAGTGTAAATAATCCATAACTAATCCATGTGTATCCGATTAATGAACATTAAGCTCTTTTTAGGTCAGAGATAAAGATCGTAGGTAAATCTGATTGATCATATAAATATTGATGCACTGACTATTAAAAAATAAAAATATAATTATATATTATAATGCATCCAGTGCTTTTTGATGTATGGGGGGGGGGGCTCTTACAAGCATAAAATCTTATGGTTTACTTTTTACTTGATGCATATTTTAATTTTACAAAGAAATAATTAAATTTTATTTATACAAATAATTAAGGACTTCATGATATGTTGGTTAGCATGTCACCTTCCATTATGTTCATGACTTTTAAGTTTGAATGGACAAACCTTGCACATTTTTCCTAAGTTACAGTTAGGCTTAGGTTATAGCCAGTAGCCATCCAGTATTGGTTATTAAATGGATATCTAGCTGTTATTAGTTTGAAGATGTATGTCAATGCACCAATTATAAAAACAAAAATATGATTGTAATATTTACTACTTTCAACACTAGTGCTGGAAAAGTACATTCCCATGGACATTGAGTCCATAGTTTTTTCTTTTCAGTTAAATAATTTGTAATTTTTTATACATGTAATTAGAGGGATTTGAATTCAGGATTTTTTTATGTAGTAAATTTTATCTGGATTTCTAGAAATGTTAATTAATACCAAAAGTTGTATTTCTATAAATTTCCATTACATAATTATTTTCTTTTTATTTTTATTTTTAAAATTTATTAAATCTTTTTATTCTCTAAATACATTATTTTCTATTACACAAATTGCTTGTGTAAAACTTTTTAGTGTATATTTCTTCCAATAAAATAAAACACATTTTTATGTACTTATTTAGTATTTTTAAATATATTTTTTAGAATTGCTGCAAACTAGTCCCTCCCCACGATTACAAAGAAAAGCTAGTGTCCACATTCGGCGATTCCTTCCGAAGCAGTCCAGCGTAGGGAGTTCCAAGTCAGAAGGTGGTGAGAGTCAGGACACTCCCACTACTAGTCCAACTAGTGAGACTGCACCAGAAGTCAAGCCAAAGCATCGGTTACAGCGTCAAAAAGCTCAAAGCCGCAGAACATTTCGTATGTCTAAGAAGAGCCTCAGCATCGACTTGACTGTGCAAGATCCATTAACCTCTCAACCCTCTGTGGTGGAGGAAGAACCACAAATAGTTGTACAAGAGCAGTATCATCCTATGAGATCGAAATCTGAGGAGGTCCCAGGATTCCAACCTCCAAGACGCCGGGGAGCTGTTTTAATTCGGCCTCGATCTCCATCTATGAGCCCTGAGCCTCCTCCTCCACCATCAAGTGATGCATATATTGCTCCAATTGCACAATGTGACTCCGTGGAATCTTTGTACAATAATGAAAATTCAGCCTTACTCAAAGATGAAGAGAAAACCAAATCTCAATCATCAATTTGTATTTATTTTGATGAGAAAGAGGTACAAGACACATGTGTATAAAATGCATCTTCACGAACATTAATTTTTTTTATATTAATTTTTATTTTATGCTTAAGGTTCTTATCAATAAACTATAAGACAAATATATGTCTGTATAATGATATAACTGATTATTGATTTAAAATGTAAATATTAAAGAATAAAGAAAGTTCAGTTACATTTTTTAAAAATCTATTCAGCATTGTATATGAAGTGGTTAAATTCAATTCTATTCGGGGCAGATATGTGTCATTTTTCTAGATATTATATGAATTATTATTCTCTCTATCAAATAGGTAGTTGTTTATATTCCTGGAATATATTTTAGATTATTGAAAGATAAAACATTGTGTATATATATATATAGTATGGATTCTACTAAGAGATGCCATGCAGTAGATACGGTCATAGCTAATAATGACTTAGTCATGGTTCTCTATACCTAGGACCATCCAATCACCAATCTTTCTCCATACGAATGGCCTCGTATCTGTCCTTATACAAGGGAAATACCTACAAAACATAGCAATGCAATTTCTATATAACTCCAATCACAATATTCATTTTTAAATTAATGTTTGAACATAAATTTAGCAATTATTTAACTAAAGCCTTTTTTATATTGGTTAATGTTAACAGACAAGTCAAAAGATTTCAGTCAAATTTATTTTTAAAAAACCTTGTTTCAAATGACATTTAAATATGTGACTAATTAATTAAACACCATAAAACATGTCAAATATTGCTATTGTTAATATTAAGTGTAATGTAAGTGATACCATTAAAGTAAGCTATTAAAAGAGAGGGGGATATAGTTCCTTTTTTTTGAAGCTCATAGAAGACATAAATTTGCTGCAAACATTACATTTTGCTATCTGCATTATCCTATTAATGTCAATTTGTTATTTATAAGAAATATACTTATTCAAAAATGAATAATTGTTGAATTAATACAATTAAAAGTATATGGGTTTTTATAAAATTTAAAATCAGACTCATCTATTTAAGTAGTTGTAGCTACTAGCAGTCATATATATATATCATTATCATTTTGTTCATAAAATTTTTTAAAAGCAATTTATGTTGAGGTAAGTTTTTTTTCTTTTAAAAGAATGGGTATATTTTAAAAAAATGTTAATGATATACTTATGTTAGCAGAAATTTGGTTGTATTTTAATATTAAAATTGTCTAATGATAATATACAAAATTTTAAAATATACATATTATATATTTGTTATTTTTAATTTTTATTTCATGTTGGAAGGTGAAGATTTTTAGATTCTCACAAGTTTCAATATTTGACAGATATTAAATAAAAGTAGCATTCTTGTTTATTTTATTGATGTTTTAGTAAATGTTACATTCATTCATACAGCTACTATATGTTTTTTATAAAAAAGATTCACAATAAATAATAAAAATTATAATGTTTCCTTTTAAAAGTAAATTTATCAGCATTGCTTATCTGTTGTATCAACCTTCTATTTTATATGCATACGTATGTATACATGTATTATAATTTAACTTGCTAAAATAAAATAAATTTAAAAGTAGAGAAACATTTACTTAGAAAAATGTAATTTACATTATACTTTTTATAATAGTACTGGTATTTATAATATTTAAATTAATATATATAAAAATATAGTAAAATTCACATAAATTATAGTTATTTTATTAGAAGTACTTTCGACTATACATCTTATAGTTGTTATCAACTATATAACATTGAATAATCAAAACGAGACATCCTTTCACAATACCCATAGTTCAATTTAGTTTAATTCTCCCACAATTATGTTACTTTAACATTTGATGATTTCTTGAAATCAACATAGCCTTTTTTATTTTACGTTTATTGTGGTGATGTTCAATTTGCACAATTTTTATAATCAAATTTAAATCCATATTGACCAGATTTATTATGATCAAATATAACAGATGATGAAGGTTTATTTACATCTTTTCCTGATTGTTTCTCTTTTTGAATTCTATTATATAAAAGCATATGCTCTTTTATTCTCTTCTCCAATGTACATTTAGATTCACAGATATATTGTAAGCCACATTTACATATCAATTTATATATAATACAATTTTGATTAAATTTGAATTTTAGAGTTATTAAGTAATCTATTTGTTGAGAAAAAAGCAATATGACATAAACCATTATAAATTTTTTTAATAAACATGACCTGCTCATCCGATACAAATGGCATTGGAATCCATTTCATTTTGATATTATTTTTATTATATTGTTGATTCCTTTTAAATTTTTTAATATACTAGTAATATCATCTTTCAACAAATAAATTTACATTTTTTATTTTATCACTAGAATATTTGAATAATTTTTCAAATTAAAATAAAAGAGGCTATGTTAATGAATCGGCAATCACCAAATGTTAAAATAACAGAATTGTCGGAGAACTAAACTAAATTGAACTATGGGTATTGTGAAAGGATGTCTCATTTTGATTATTCAATGTTATATAGTTGATAATGACTACAAGATGTATAGTTGAAAATACTTCTAATAAAATAGCTATAATTTGTTAATTTTACTGTATTTTAATATATATATATATTGATTTGAATATTACATATATTATGGAAAGAATATAGACATCAAAATTAATTTATTACAATATATATATATGTATAATAGATAAACTCTAAAAATTGAACACTTTTCATAGTCAAATTTATTTTATTTTCAACTAATATATTTTCAGAACTTAATACTGTCATGACTTGATGAAGTCATGAAAATGATACAAAATACCAAAAACATGCCAGGTTGCTAAATATAAATTTGATTCTATAAAGTATGCACTTTTTAAAGTTTATTTATTTTATTAATTATAATGTGGAGGTCTGATTTTAATTTTATATATGTAATACTAAGCTTATGTTAGTCTGAATGAAATTAAATTTACATCAGGGAATATTTATAAAATTGTTAAAAATCTGTTCTTGAGTTACATGATAACCAAAAATTTAATTCAATATTAATTCATTCCTGTTACTTTCTTTATATTTTAATTTTTATTAATTCTTTTAGATTGCCTGCAATTATTCCCAGTCTATTAATTATGTTGATTAGTAATCCAATATTAATAATTAATACTTAATTTGAAACTTATGAAAGTTAAAATATAAAACAAACATATAATACTAGAAGATTTATATTTGAGTTTATAATTAGCATATTATTTTTTTAAATATGAAAAGTAAAAGTATAATATTAGAATATGTCAATCAATATGAAATAATTTTGATCTTTTTTATTTTTAAAAAATTATATGTTATACTCCTGTAAAATGATTATAAACTGAATTTATTTTAATCCATTTGTATATTGATAAGAATTTTAAGCATTATTTCTGTATATGATTGCATCTACCTCATGTATCTTGTACTGATTCATCAAACATTTATATTGAACTGAAATAAATTATTGTTCAGTGAATTTCACGGAGTATTATTTGTCCGATTAGACCTCATAATAGTGTTGATTGGTTGATAATTATGTTATAAGTGTGAATTTTAATCATTTACTTACGTTTATCATGGAATCCACTCTATATTTTTATATTATGTAAATGGAATTGTAAATACATTTTTTGTCTAGTAAATGTTCTTTAGTAGACATAGATCTGGTCTTTGAGCTGAGCAAATATTCCACGTTTTTAATGTGACTATCTTTCTGTTCTAATAAGGACAAGATTTATTATATAATGTGTAAATTTCATTTATTAAATGAAGTATTTTGTTCTCATTAAGAAGTTGAATATATTCTATTAAAAGTTTTGTAACATTTTAATTTTGGCACATAATTTTTAATTTATTCAACATAATTGTTATGGAAAGTTTTCTTTAAAAAGGTATATATATTTTTTACTGTAATTATTATTTATTTAATTTATTAAGATTTTAAATACTTCTATAAATTTACAATTAATGAATTGTTCAACTTTCTTCCATATTGTTTATGTAAGTACAGTATTTGTTATTGTTGTTTTGACATATTGATTAATTTTATAAATATTTTTGTTTAGGAATTTTCTAAGTCCTTGTATATTGCAATGTTATTGTTTGTCTTCAAATCCTGTATTATATTGAATATATAAAATATGCAGGTATTAGTATGTTTTTCCTGAACTTGTCTTGCAAATAATCTATTTAGATTGAAAAGAGTGAGAATGTAAAATAGTGCCTCATAATAGTGAGGAAAAAAATGATTTATTTATTTATTTTATTGAAATTAATTTATTATAAGTGATGAAATTAAAAATATTCTTAAAATGTCAGTAAGTTGTTCAAATGACTAATTTTCTTTCATGGCATGCTAAAATTTCCTTACAATATGTATTTATTGAATTACATATGACTTAGGCTGCCACCTGGAATTATTTATAATAAGGTTATATATTTTTATTTAATTGTGCATATTTACCTCATTATATATATACTTAACCTACTCATATATATATATTATATGAGTGTTTGTAATAAACAAGGATAAAGTTCAAAGTTTTAGAAATGGAATGTTAATAGTATTAACATAACATCTAAGAATCTGCTCTCTTAACAAGCTGTAAAAAACAACAGAAACCAGTCAGCTGTATCTGTTTCTTTTCTTTAAAATATGTCAGCTTTACTACTAATAATTATTGGTATATGATGTTGTAATATGTAATACAGTCTATGATTTTTTTTTAAAAAAAGTGTAAATCAAAATACACTAGGAGAAAAAAAAATATTTTTTTTTCATAACGCGTTAAGATAATGGATTCTTGGTTTTTTATGTTAATATATAAAATAAAATTTACATTTTTTTTTCCATTTTTTTTTTTTTTTGCTGTTGTTTTGAAGCTATTTATTAACTAAAGCACAAAGAGTTTTCCATAAAGGAAATAAAAATATTTGGTGTTTGCCTTATTGTTGCAGTATTGATTATAGTCTAGAATTACTATTATTTTAAAAGTGACTTAATAAAGAATTTACCATGATTATGAGATTTATTTGTTAATCTCAGGTTTATGGATTTAAATTGTATAGTCTATGTTGATTTGTTAAGTATGATTTTTTTTTTTGTTGCTGTCTTTATGGAAAGCCAAATATTTTTGTACAAAGATCTTGCCATATAACAAACAATTTCTTTCAACTACATACAATATTTTTTTGTTTTATTAAAAAGAAAAAAGAAGAAAAAATATATTTTTTTACTTGTTAAATTTAATTTGCTTTTTCTACTTTTTTAATAACCAAAAATAATAATAATAATTTACAGCTGTTAATTAATATTTCTTTTTGTTGCTGATTTTGTTCTCAGAATCTCATTTATATTCAGATAAGTTTAAAATCATTTACATTTCATTAATTTAGCTTTTCCATTTTAATTATATTATTTATTATGTTTCATAATTCCGTTTCCAATTTTATATGTTTTGTTATTATTCAGTTGTTGTTTTTTTCTATTCATCACTTTTAGATGAACAAATATTTTCGCTCGTAGATGCTACATAGTTCCATTTTCAAACACTAGGAGTTTTGTCATTGTTCTGAGCTTGTCATCTTAATTATTTGCTGCAATATTTTATAAACTTGTTGATTTTTTTTTTTTTTTTATACTTGAATTTGTATATTGTAATGATTTTTTAAATTTAAATTGTTCTTATTTTGATTCAAGATGTTGCAAAAAATAGTAGATTTTGTAAATAATGTAAATTTATTTATTTATTTTAATATTCATTAAATAATTTTTAATATTCATTAAATAATTTTTTTTATTTTCATGAATAAATTACAAGAATTTTAAGTAATATTGGAATGTATGCATGTATATTTACACGTGTAAATATGTGTTGTTTATACATTTAAAGTTAGTTTAAAACAAAGTTGCCACTGCACCAAATTTGACTACAAAGACTGTAGGTTAAGTTTTTACTTTCTATCTACACCAGGTTCTAAGAGTTTATGTTACATTTCCATGTCAATTTTTGTTTTAAAAAAAGTCATATGGCTATTTTTTTTATGGAATAGAAACACTACGTGCTCTCATTGTGCATTATATGAAATTGAAACTACAAATACAGCCATGCTGATAATGAAAATTATTGGGAAGGCTTACAGTATTAACATTTCAGCAATTTACTTCTATTATTAGCTACACATGATTAGAACACTGCTTTGTTTGTGCTTATAAAAATTGTAAGTTTTCATTTATGGTGTGATATTACATATCATGCATTTGTTCAAAGCTTTATGAATATGCAAGCTTGTGCATGTACAGATGAATCATAAGTATTATTGGATATGTGTCTTAGTGTTATATTCATATAAAACCTAATGATTTAAAATTGATTATTGAATTCCAGGGATACTGTTTTGTTTTTGTTAGAAATTCAGTATTTACATTTTTACGGCAACTTTAATTTCAATTTTATATGCTACATTGTTAGAGCACACAGTATTTTCATTACAAATTATTTTAGTAAGTAATTTTTTTAAAAAGAATATTCCTATATACAATTTAAAATATACATTGTAATAACCATTACAGGGAAATATAATAATATGCAAACATGGTTATTAATTGATGTAGTCTATTGCTTTCACCTTGTCTTCAAATTTATGAGTGCTGTCAGTGTAATAGAACAGATGTCATTTTTATACTAACGCTTAGAGCTTTCTTTGTAGAAGTAATCCTACTATTCATTTAAATGATTCTTTGTTGGTTGCTTTGTTCTTTTTATTGATCCAATTGGTTGTGGAAGAACATAGTATTGAATAAGTATGGTCATATAATGTAATTAGGAATGCAAACAAAATAATCATCTTTGTCATCAAATTTTTAAACACAATTTGTGCTTATTTATTGTTCTGTTACAGTCGATGACTGACAGTTAAGATTAACATAATCCATATTAATTATTTTATTCCCTTACTGTAAGTGCAATTGTCCAGGGCAAAAAAAGGCCCTGAAGTCAAGGCTTTTGTCAATTAATAAAGTGCAGTAACCACACATCACATTTATAAAAATTTTCACCAGTAATTTAAGAATTATTTTATATCATATATAGATAGGCAAATTTTTAGAAGAGTTATCTTTCAGTGTTTTTTATTTAAATCAGAAAAGCAAAATGTCTTATATTTATTAGTTGATTCTATAAATAGAATAGACTATATGATAATATTTTGCTTTGAATTTTTAAAAGTTTATTATTTTTATATAAAGATTAAAATAAGCTGCCATATTTTTACTTTAGTGAAACGTTTTTATACTATATGTAATTCACATTTATTTATTTAAGATATATTGGAATTCATTCAGAAATAGAACAAAGACAAATTGATAATAGTTAAATGTTTCTTCTTAATAAATTTGTAAATAATCTTTTGAATAATTCTAAACAAGGTGGGATTGCATTTTAACAGTTATGGCTTCTACATTATACAAAATACTACAGTAGGGAGTATGTAACATTTTATCATTTAATTAACTGCTATTTTATTCAAAATGGTGTTGTGTTTCTGGATTTAATATGAGTGCAAAAATTTGACATTTTTAGTAATATCTGCAGCCCATAATTCTTAAGGCATAAAAAATAAGTAGGGGGGAAATTGACATTTAATTATTTATTTGAAAGACATTTGTGAAATTTAAAAAAAAAATGTTTAAGTATAAAATAGGAATATATTTTTTTATTAAGAAAATTTTAAGTTGGGCAGTGTGGAAATTGTAATAAGAATGCCTTTGATGATGGTAGTAAAGATAATTTACAAAAATAATAAAGTTGTTTTATTTTAAAATAAAAGTAGTTTTTTAAGCATTTGTTTAATTATTTAAAAATGACTTACGTACTATTAAATATTTATTTTAAATATAACTTCATTGTTTCAAATAGATATTTTTCTTTATATATATATATATTATTGTATTTTATATATAATTGTAATTTTAGAAAATGTATAGATATTTATTTATTTTATAAATTTAAATTAAAATGTATTTACTTGCAATATATGTTTTTTTTTTCATATAATAATTTCATTGCACCCTTCTTGTATGTATATATTAACATTTTCCCCATTTAAATCTGTTTAATTTTAATTTTTTTTTTTTTTCATTCTATATGCAGCAAATTTTCATTCTTGATGAAAAGCTCATCTTTTACTAATTGCCTTACTTATTCAAATTTTGTACTGACTCTACTACTAGATGCTGGTAGGAACGGCAGCCATTTTTATAGAAAATTTTTTAATCATAGTTTATTTAAGAAAACTATGACACTCATCAATACTGTATTAGTTTTTAAATAGTTTTTTTTAAAAGGGAAAATCTTTACAATGTTTGAATATCTTTTTCTTTGTATATATGTTAAAATTCAGGAAAAAAAAATATGAAAGCCATTTTTTGTGTTGATTTTATCTTTAAAGCTTTCAAAGTTTTAGGATCTAATATAAACTATAAGAGAGTAAATTAAATGATGTTCTGCATAGATAAATATATGGACTAAATCTTATTAAAGTATATGTATACATATACAACACACACTCATATAAGTAGATACGTTTATATGTGTAACAACTCGTGTATATCGTATATTTAATGACAAATCTTTTTTGTTGTTCCATATGTGTATTGTTTACAAAATGTTCATGATATAATTGAATGAACTTTTGTGCAAATACAATACATATAAATTGCAATAAAGGTTTAGTATCATATATATATATTATAGGTATATAAACTATAAATTACCATTAGCTAGATGATTTCTAAATGTATATCCCATGATAACAAATGCTTAAATAAATCATATAATCTACACTATTGTCAAGGCAATCTCTATAGGAATCTATCTTTTATTTATAAAGATTGCATTGACAATTGATTGTAGATTATTTGGTTTATTTAAGTTTTGTCTGTTATGTGATATATATAAAGAGAGAAAGCAAATTTATTTAAGTTATATTAAAAATAATAAACAAAATAATAACTCAGCTGATATTTTAAAATGAATTATCTTTTGATAATGTTGATTTATTAGGAAAAAATATTGACTAAAAGTCTAGCCAAGTTCACTTTTGTTTTTTATTTTTTTCATATTAATATTTTTGAATAGCCTTTCCATCATTATTGTTATTTAAACAACTTTTTTTCCATTATATATATGTTTTGAATTAGGTGGGTCCGAATATATTGCTGAAAATTATTATGGCTATTCCCATTGTCTGTATTTTAATCTTTTTGAAAAAAAGATTGATTTGCCATATTGTTCCACTATATGTGAAGTCAACTGGAAACATTCATTTCTAAGTATGTGATAATAATCCTATGAAAATAGAAGAATAAAATATAAAGCCAATACTTACAACTAACTTTTACACATCCAGCATAGATTTTACTTTTGATATCAAAGCTCAACTATGAACAGATAAAAAATATTCATAGTTAAACTTTAATACTATTGGTTTTATGAAGAATCCAGTTTAACAGTGTATTGATTTGTTTTGCATGTAATAATAATAAAAAAAAACACACATATATATATAGAGAGGTGATATTTCAGTATGATCATCAGCATGATTTTTTCAGGGATTGTATTGTTTAAATTGTAAAAGTGTTTATTTTATCATTCTATTTTCATATGATTATTATCATGTGCTGTATGAGGATAGAAAAATAACTGCATAGCTTAAAAATACATAATAGAAAAATGCAGCAGATTACCTTTTTTGAGAGTACAGATAGTGCTATCAATCAAAATAGTATATCATCAGTTATCTTCCAAAAACCCGAGTCTTAGCATCAGTTCAATCTATCTTCTCCAAATCTTTGTCATTTTTTTCTCCATATTCATAGTTGTTTCCTTTCTTAGTCAACTTTTTTCTTCCTTCCTCTCAACTTCCAATTCTTTTTTCAAATTATTTTTTTCATTATCATTATCTCACATACTTAATAACTTATATAAATTATGGAATAATTATACATTGAAGACAGAATCCATCTTAATTGTATAAAGAACTTTTTAATATTTATAATTTAACTAAATATTGAGATTCTAAAATCACCTATGTTGGCAAGCAACAACAAATTACTTCCAAAATTGGCCAAGTGTTATTGTCTTTTGGGAAGACCAGAAAGTGTATACTCTGAAGAAATATGGACTCGCATAAGATTATGACATCATATTCTTACTACATGGGGGCAAAAAAGGTTGTGTTTTATTTGTAAAAAAAATTCCAGTTTATATGTAGTTAACATAAATATATCTTCCATGAAAATTAATCAATATATATATTAAATATGATATCTATGCCATACATACTGCTTTAGACAATAATGTCAATGCATTTCTTATTCTAGTCATTTTGGTACATCTGATAAAATAGTTCTTAATAACACATCAGTCAGCCATTGAGAAAGATATTTTGACTACAAATGCATACTGCTTAAAGATGTGTTTTGATACATTTCAAATAGTTATTCTCACTCTGGAAATACTAATATAGGATAACTTATAATAAGTCCAGTATCATAGGGTTATTGCGTTTATATATGATGTTTTTGCAAATGATGTATCTAAGCAAAGAAACAACAATTCCAAATAATTGTAGTTATGAAGAGTTGAGATCAAAGAAGAGCTGTTGCAAAATTTAACAATGGATTTAAATCATGAGCCAATTATGCAGAAATCTTTAGAAAACATGTAAAATTTAAAGAAACAGGTTTTATATATAATACATTATGCAGTAAACTTTTGAGAAGATCAAGTATTGATATAATAACCTGCTTTTGCATATATCATAAGTTCTATTATAAAAGTGCTTGCTTTGGTTTAGTTTTCTCCTTTGATTCTAGACTTATGTCATATCTGGTATTCTCTCTGTAATTGTCAACAATATTGTTTAAACTGCATTTGTAGACTGAGGGTACTTATTTGAAATAATTAAAATGTATCAGATGTCAACAAGATTTACATTTTAAAAATTATCAAGCAGTGAATAAGAACTGAATATATGATTTTTTTTTTAAATAAAGATTTCAAACATTGTCAGAGATTTTCCTTTAATATATTTCTTAACATTTGACTTGATTGATTCTGACATTAAACACTCTGCTAACATAATAGCATTACATTTACTGTTCATTTGTGTTTATTTTATAACAAAATAGCATTACATTATTGTTCATTTGAATTGTTTTGATCATAGTTATTAATTAATCACTTAAAGTTTATGGATTCTAGCCTGTAACATATAGAAATATATCATCGTTTTAAAAAAAATATTAGTCATTTCACAAATAAATAATTCAGTAGATGAAATATAAGAACAAAATTATTTAATTTTTTAAAATTAAAATTCAAAGATATTTTTATCAAAAAATATTTTAAATCCAAATCTTCAAGAAAATATTTATATCAAGTTAAAAATTTCAACTGCTGGATTATTATAACAGATTCTTTTGATGAGGAAAAACCAAAGACAAGTTGATTTTTGTAGTACGATATTTTACTATCTTTTTTTTACATTTAACACTAACTTCTGTTGAAGATTTGTACTTGATTTTATTTTTCCTCTCAAAATGTTTCTGTTTGGTTGTTTTCTTCTGTACTGTTTTTGAATTTTTTTGCACATTGATATGTAATAAATAATACTTTATACTTATGTAATAGAAATGAAAAAAATATTTAACTAATTTTGTGTGTCCTGTGTTTTTATACATACACAAGAAGTCTCACAGGTTAATAATTACACAGTGTTTCAATGTCTTCTTCAGGTGATGCTGTAAGAAGTATGAAGAATAATACTACCTGAAACATTGTGTAATTACTAACCTATGAGAAGTCTGTTTTAAATAATATTGAATTATTCTTTACTTTTATATATTCATATTGCTTATAGACAATCTTATGTTTTTATTTCTAACCAAGTGACCATAAGCTTTTTTCACTCTTCTCCATTTATTATTATCGAACATTCATCTTATTAATCTTTCCTCAACAAGTTTTCTAGCTATTGCAATTATGTTTAAGGATTTTTTTTAAATATTTTATTAATCTCAAAAAGTTTTTTTTTTTAAAAAAAAAAAAGAAAAAAGTTTATTTATATAAAAATTTGCAGATTCATAACCCAAATTAGAAAAATTCAGAAAATAGAGACATATTAAGTAAAATTCAACATTTTGGAACAAAAACTCTTAAATAGTAGCAAAACAAGATGAACACTTGAAATAATTAATAAAAATTTATTGAAAAATAAAAATCTTTTGCGGACCTGGAGTTCAAGCAAACATAGCATTCATAATATCAAATGGTAAATTAATTAATTATGCTCCTTTTTTAATAATCTAACCAGTACAAAAAGTAAGTCCTAAAAGTTTATTTATCATAAAGGCAACCTGATTAATTTCAGCAATAAAATATTTTCAACTGAAAGTGATCTAGCATGATGATCAAAGGTTTTTTTTACTTCATCCCCTTTAATTATTTACCTACTTGAAAAAATTTATTTAATGAATGGATAATAATTTAAAACATCAATTTTTCTAGAAAATGTTTTATTAGTTATTAGGTCCGGCGAGATCAATCTGTAGGTGTTGCCAGGGTGATGTTGCTTTTGCCCATGAGTCAAATGTCTTTGGGGGCAAATCAGCAAAAGTCTGGCACTGGACACAATTCTTCACTGTTTGCTCTATTTCCTGGTTCATACTTGGCCACCACACATGACCGGGCCAAGGCTTTCATCCTCACTATGCCTGGGTGCCCTTGGTGGAGCAGGTCCAGTGTTTGTTTCCTACACTCTGGAGGTATTAGTATTCGATCCATCATAAGGATGCAACCCTTATACGTAGATAGGTTTTCCCGCACATTCCATATGGCTCTGTTCACATTATCTGGTTGGCGTTTCGGCCATCTCCATTGAATCCAATCCTTCAAACACTTGTACCCTGGATCAATTTCAGTCCATTTTTTCACTTCAGCATTTTATCATTTCCTGCTTCCAGATATCAATATAGTTTACTTCTATACAGTGTCTACGGGGGTCACTGACATCTGGTAAGCGCGATAAAGCATCAGCATGACTGATCTTTCTCAGGTTTGTATCTCAATAAATAATCATATGCCGCTAGCAGATTTTCCAACATATCATGCGTTGGCTAGCATGATCAGGAGTTTCACAGTCGTGTCCCAAAATTCCCAGTAATAAGTGGTGATCTGTATAGACCATGAATTTTCTACCATATATATTGATGGAACTTTTTTACGGCAAATATTATGGCCAGCGCCTCCTTGTCCAGCACTAATTTCATTCTGCAGATGTTTAAGTTCTTGACGCTTAGGCAATGGGACATCCCCCCCCCTAACACATGAGAAATTACTGCACCCACTCCAAACTCCAAGGTGTCAGTTGTAATTAGTACTTGGTCTCCGTTATAATGTACCAATACTCTATTGGACACAAGCAGTTCTTTTGCTCCTTGGAAAGCTATATCATGTTGCTTGCTCCAATTCCACCATTGTCCTTTCCACTAATTTATATAAATGTGTCAAGATGTGTGACTTTCCTCTTAATCTTTCAAAAAAGTTTAGTAGTCTTAAAAAGGCTTGCAATTCCTTAACATTCTTGGGCTTTGCAGCATTCTTGACTTCTCTCACCTTCTCTGGATTTGGATATTTCCCATTTTGATTTATCATGTCCTAGGAAATTAATTTCATTTGTGGCCCATATCTTATACAATCTCAGGTGTGTACTTATAGTCAGCAGTTTTGTGGTTCTCTCCATCACTGGTATCTGATGGAAGGCTGACTTTAAATCCATTTCTGAAAAGAATTCTGCCCTCTGCAGTGATGCTATACCTCACGTACACTCGGAATTGCATATGCCCCTTTATTTATGAACTTATTCACCGTAACGCGATAATCTCCACAGAGTTGGATGCTCCCATCTGGTTTTACTGCTGCTACCACAGGAGTTGCCCATGTTGACTCTTCAACTGGCAACAGTACATCTCTTCACCATATCCTTGATGGTCTCAATTTTTGGTTTTAGTGCAAATGGGACTTTCCGTGATTTGCATCCGACGGGCTGTGCTTCTCCTAATATTTCAACATCCACCAGGTTTGTTTTTAGCTCTGCTAGTCCCTGTTTAAACAGATTGGAAATTTCATTCTGACTTCAGTTTCTAACTGTACTCTCTTAATGATTTCAAGTTGTATTCCTAATGGACGAAACTAACAAAGGGCTAATGTCTCTTCTTACTATATGTAGTGGTAATACTGTATTTTTATCTCATACTCACTGGTATATTCACCTTTCCACAGATGTCAATCTGATTACCATTTACATCTGTAGCTAGTACATTTGTACTCTGCCATGTGTACTTACGTTTTCTGCCATTGTTTAACTTCATCTAGTCTTTATATGACATCAAGGAGAGTCCTGCACCACTATCTACTTCCATTTGAGTTTTTCTCCAACCTACAGTAACGTCATATCTGCCACCCCGCGATTTAAAGTTCGGATATGGCTGAAATTTGTGACATTGACCCTTATTTTTACAAACTCTGGCTAAATGTCCTTTTATTTTGCATATTGTACATCTGTCAGTTTTGTATCTATATACTTTCTTAATGTGGCCTTTGTCACCGCAACAATAACATTATTTTTTTCATTTATTGTCCTATTAGCATCTGTTGCTTCTGTTTTGTACATAGGTATCGTGTTACTTTCAGTTTTTACAGATGTCTGGAATTCTGCTGCTTCCCCAATCACTTCATGTGTCACACATTTTGTTAATGCCAACTTATAACTTAAGTTCTGTTCATTTAACAAGGTCTTTCTTAGATTGTGGTCTTGCATTCCGTAAAGTAATTGGTCTAGTAGCATATCCTCTATTTCAGATCCAAATTGACATTGCTTAGCGAGTGCTTTTAGTGCTATATCATAGTATAGCATTCTCTCGGCAATTGCCGTCTCATCCTATAATGCAGATGAAATATCCATTTGGATGTTGCCGGCTGGAAATAGATATTTAGCTTCTGTTTTACTTCTCCATATGCTGTATCTTCCGGGGTTTCTGGCTCACATTACTTTCGCAATTTAAAAAACGTCCTTTCCTGCTAATAACTAGCATAGCTACTTTTTGTTTGTTCTCATCTACTTTATTCGCTAGCATATAGCATTTTATGTGTTTGACATATGCTTTCCAATTCATTGTATCTTTAATATCGAATTCACGGATATTACTATTCAACATTGCCATTTTGTTTGTATTCGCGTATTTTTTTACACAGTCAAACAATATTCTTGTATTTTTACACAGTTACACAATATTCTCGTATTTTTACATGGTTATAAAATATTCTTGTATTTTTACACCGTTAAACAATATTCCGTATTTTTCACTATTGTCCTTTAAATATTCACTAATTGGATATTCTAACCATTCAATACATAGCTATTTTTTTTCCCCTCTGCTTTTTGATTTCGCCCGCCATTTTTTTTAGTCGATCTGCGCCATTCTGCTGTATACAGGGGTTACGAACTTTCTATAGGTTTTGTCAAGCTATATTACACATTTTTCGTTTACCAGCTGTATATGCATTTCCGTAAGGTTCACACAATTAAATAGTCCTTTATATGATTAGTTTAATTGTTTTATTTACAAAATCTTAAACAATAATTATATACAATATGTTAAACAGTCTCTGCTTAATTATTACCGGTGTCGTTCCGAGATACAAATGTCACTTTTTCCTTAAGACTTTATACTGTACATACACTTCAGGTTCTATCACATCCTAGTAGCTATTCCTGGCTTTAAACTAATGCTTCTCTCCCATCTCACAGTCTCTAAATATTTATTGCTTAGAAAAATTATAACCACTTCATTTTGTAGTTTGACGTCCAGCCATATTTTTTTACTCCTACTATTCCTTCCCATCATACCTTTTTCCTATCTATATCGGGGTTTTTTCACTACAGATATTTTCTAGAGTACCGATATCCTAAAATGACTATCGATATTTACACTTTATTGCAGACAGTCCATAATCATATGTGCGAGCTTCACCATTCAATGTTTGTTTAACTGCAGACCACAAAGCCAACCACAGTGAATGGATGTTAAAATAAATGATATATGGATGTATATAATATTAAAATAAATTGCAAAATATAAAGGAAATTTATATATATATTTAGCAATTATAAGGAAAAGTTTAAAGTAAAATAAATTATTTCATCAGCAAATATAAAGTATTGCATCAGCAGATAAATAAATTAGTTAATGCACAAAATAGAAAAAATTTAACTTAAGATCCATTAAGAAAAATCAGGTAATATAAAATTGTTTAACAATAGTGTAAAATCATACGATGCTTTTAAGAGTTTGTAAATAACGGAAGCATTGCTAGAATTCAATTAATGTAAAAAAGACTTGAAAGGAATAAATATTAAAATTTTTCTTTGTTCAAGCAATCATCTAAAATCTGAACTGATATATAAATGTCTGTACAAGTTTATGCCTGAGTAGAGACATTTTCCTCCACCCTTTGACTGTCCTTGGAGAGAATCCTAGAGATGAGACCAGCAGACGACTGAAGAATCATGCCTGATAATTGCCTACGTTTGTTATCAGAAAGACCTATCTAAATGGAAATGAGCACAGATGTCTGTGATATAGACCATAACAGCCATTAAGAAATAACTGCATCATGAGGCATCTAAAAATGGACCCTTAATTCACCATCCGTATAAAGCTTAATCCATATATATATATATATGCGCATCTGAGTTACCGATAACTTTTCTTTATCATTTTTTTATTATTCTGCTTAATATATATTAACTAATTGTACCTTACATATATTTAAAAAGGTTACATTATTCTAATGATCAACTAATTCTGTTTTTTTTTCTTATTATATATATGATGATGTATCATTAGCATACAAATAAAAATCAAGATTTTTTTTTCTGTATTTATTATTTCATTGGGAATGTAGAATACGCATGCACACATATATAAGGGAGGAGCTGGAAGATAGTTTAAATAAGTTAAAACTTTTATTTTTATTTCCCCAACCCATTAGAATAAGGGCAAAGTCATTTCTAAATAATTTGTAAAAGTTATTTTGATTTTTGAAAGAATTCCATGCACTTTCTGACACACACATATAGGGAGGAGCTGGAAGATAGTTTAACTAAGTTAAAACTTTTATTTTTATTTCCCCCAACCCACTAGAATAAGGGCAAAGTCATTTCTAAATAATTTGTAAAAGTTATTTTGATTTTTGAAAGAATTCCATGCACTTTCTCCCTCAGTTCTTTTTTTTATATTAAATGTTGTTAAAAGAAAAGAATACATGGCCATTTAGTTTAACTAAACTCTATATTCATTTTATAATTACACTAAGAAAGACATTCATATATATATATGCTTCTATATAATTTGGTTTATATTTTTAGAAAAGTACTTGCAATTATAATACATATGTATACTTAATCCAACCAAATGCTTATGGGGGACACAGTATATGTGTTATTTTTATATTTTGCAATAGAGGGATAAGTGTGATAAAATTATTCAATATTTATGAAATCTATACATAAATTAGTTAAATAACAATAGTTCTTGATTAATTATGCACAAGTAAAATGCTGGTATAATACTTGCATATAAATTAATTTAATGACTTTAAAAGTTTTTTTATTGTATAACATTTTCTAGCACATTAACATACAGGATTGTATCTATATAGTAATGTAAATAAAGCTTTAATATTTGTCCATATTTCCAATTCTGTTACTTAGTGATTATATCATGTCTCTATATCTTTTATTGCTTTTCGAATTACTTCAGCTAACCAGCTCGTAAATGCTGGACATATCAGTTGCTTGGAAGTGAATTTTGTTAAAGGGGCAGCAAAAAGAAATGGATATTAAGCTATCACAAAACACTTCGTTCCTGAACCCAGGTCATGCTTAGGCGAATGGGTTACCTTTCTTTAATAATCAATTCAAGATGATGTAGCTATCCATTAATCAAATTGTCGTGATGAAGATTCTACTATATTTTAGAGACAAGCATTTAAATATATACATAATCATTGAGTACCACACTGAATTTTACCTTTTTGTTTTATATATGCCTGTTGACAAATGATCTATGTGTTGCTATGCAAATCTATTAAAGATTCATTAGGGTTATATATTTAGTATAAATGAGGCTATGTTTAATTCAGTCTGCAGTTTGTTTAGCTAATTGAAACATGTTAACTTTACCATGTTTTCGCACCTTAGATCAATTTCCCCACTTCCTCTATCTAGTTAAATTCATTTCTATGTTTAATAATGCATGTCAAATGTTTGGGTTTTTTCTTTTATTTCAAAAATCTAATTAAATCTCATATACATACACTTGTACTGTCTTTATTTTATGCTAATAATAAACTAATTTATAATAGTAACAACGTTGTCAATGTTCATGATTGTATGTCTATAAACCTGATCATCACATGCTAAGAGTCTTGTCTCTACCTGTCCACCAGGCTGCATTAAGAAAATTAACTCTTGTGAGATTAAGGGAGTGAGTCATTTATGATTTAGAGAGGTGGGTGAAGTTTAAACCCTCTGCCTAATCTCTGGGTTGCGTTAAAGCAACTATACTTTCTGACCATTACACTTGTTTGTATAATCTGGTTCCCAACCATGTAACACTCTTTTTCTACTTTGTTTCTTGTTTAATCACTGTTTCCCTGCAAAGAAAGAAAAAAATTTTTTTGTGTATAATCTTATTTCATTTTCATCTGATCAATTTCATGTTTTACTATGTAGAATATATTTACACTAAAATCGAGAGAAAAAAATTTCTCCTGATCCTAGTAATTCCTATATACATAAAACATCTGAGTTTACATTTATCAGTAAGGTCCCATGTTGGGTGCCAGATTATACAAAAAAAACATGTAATGGTAAAAAGTATAATTATTTTAACCTGACCCAGAGACAGGTAAAGGGGGTTTGAACCTTACTCACCCCTCTAGATAACTAACTTATTCCCTTAACTTCATAAGGGTTAGTTGTCTTAATGCAGCCCAGTTATCAGATAAAGATAAGACTTAGGAATCCTAGTATATGGTCAGGTTACACATATACAATAATGAACATCTACAACTTTGTTACTATTATAAATTAATTTATTGTTAGCATAAGATTGGTTATATTTCATTTAATGGAATTATTTACAAATAACAAGAAAGTACCCATGTATGTACATATTCAATTGTACTTAGTTTTTTGAAATAAGAAAAAAACATTTGATATGCATTGTTAAACTGACGAATTTGACTAGGTAGAGGAAGTGTGGAAATTGATCTATGGTGTGAGAACATGGTAAAGTTAACATGTTTAAATTAGCTAAACAAACTGGAGACTGAATTAAACAGTTTTATTTATACTAAAATATATCGAACCAGGTCTGTTTAATAGAACTTGTTTAATTGGGTTAGCATAATTTTTAATTTATATTTCTAATATGTGAATGGACCAGTCCTTCAAGCAAAGGGGAGAATACCACCGATAGCAGAGCTATCATCAATACCTATGGTCAGACAACACGATCACATTTCCAGACTGTCCCACTTTGCTAGATTCAAACCCCTACCATCCAAAGCATTTTATTTGTTTTGAAGTAAACTTCAGGCACCAGTTAATTACAAGAAGTAACTAACATGCTCTGGATGACAGCCACTAAATTCAGTGCCTGAAAAATCCCAACTAGCTCAATCGAAAAAGTAATATAATTGCCAAAAAATTTATTTTAAATACTTTAAAATTAATTAGAAAATTCATTCATCCCTTTCTTGAATAAACTGATTACATATAATATCCTGGGCACACATATAATAAACATAGAACATTAAATAAACATCACACATTTTTCCATAAGCTATTTGTGTGATTAGGAAAGTTCCGGGAATATTTGCGACTTACACTAACTGCACATAAGTTATTTTATTCCTTACAGACCTGAACGGCCATTTTGAATGTCAAAAAAAATTACAGGACATAATTTTAAATAAAATTTCTAATTTATTACAATAAATATATATATATACATTTTTAGAAAGTGCAAATATGAAAGAATATAATAAAGCTGATAAAATAGTCATTACCAAAAAAAAAAAAAAGATTTTTTACATTTTTAAACATTTATTTTTACATTGGTTCACAAATTCTCAATTTTGAAAGGTATAACTTAAAATTACAATTTCATAGACAGCTTCATCACGTGTCTCAAAATGCTGAAAAAAAAGATATATGTCTTACCTGAGATTATTTTTCTATGCAAAAATTACAAAAACTGCGATTGGTAAGTTCCATTTTTACTAGCCGCTCTCCATGTTCTATTTTTATAACAGAGTATATGCTAGAAATGTTTGGTTGTCCTTGCATGCAGGTATCTTTAAAATATGTTTGGTTTTTAGCGGGGAAAAAAAATCAATAATTTACAAGATGTTGCGGACTCTAGTAAATTATATAGTAATGTATAGTATATATTATTATATTAGTGAAAAATGGTGTGTGACCTAAAATGTGTATTCTTTTCAACTAAATAAAATGTACTCAAAAAATAAATATCAAACAAAAATTTCTCCAAGATAAAATGAACAAGAAAAATCAATAAATATCAAAATAAACAAATTTATTATGAGCACTGATTATATATGTGTGGGGGAGATGAAATATGAGAGTAGATGTCTCTGGGTATATGATGAGTGTAAATGTGCATGTTTTTATATTATTCAAAAGTATTGTCTAAAATTCTATCGTATATATATATATAGTTTTCTATATGTTTATATCAAATTCTATCGTATACACCTGGGTCTCATTTTACGCAGATTTATTTGTGATTTTGAAATTACGCGATTCATGTTTATTCGGAAATCGAACTCCGATAATGTGCTATTACTTTAAATAATAAATTTCGCGCACTTACGTCATATTGAAAGTAACAGCACATTATTGGAATTCGACTTTCACCTTAGTAATTTCAATATTTTCATTGCTTTATAATAATAAGATTTTATGCAATAATGAAATTAAAATCATGATTTCCACATTTTATGTATACCCACATTAAATTTTACAAGATTATAATGTAAATTTGTTCAAACATTGTGCGTGTTAATTTTGCTTTTTAAAAAGAATGTAATCAATTATTAATCATTTAGTGTCCACAAGTTTATTTTTAATTATTTTCTTATTAATGACACTAATCACAAACGTGCTCTTAAATTCCAACTAGAGCTAAATGGTTGTATGTCTGGATATTGCGAGCTTCATAAACAATTAATAAAATCATCGTCTCAAAGATTAATTATGTTGTCACCAGAAAACCATTAACACGACATGAGAGTGAAGTTGGTGCTAGTTGTATTTCCTCTTGTGAAGAGTCTGATTTTTTACCAGTTTGCAAACGAACCTGTTTATCGGCAAGTAGCGATAATAATTAAAACGTGTATAAAAAATGTCAATTACTGTACTGTAAATTATGCATAAAAATATTGTTTTGAATAAAATTAAATATTATATTTAAAAAAAGTTTGTCTTGTATCAATTTTTTTCAAATTTGAAATTTTTTATTAGTTATATTTTATTTCTTTATATTTTTTTGTGCAAATTTTTAAATAATTTTACATTGGTGCTTTGCTTTTATGCGATTTTTGAAAAATCAGTCTGTATTCCTCCTTTTTCAAGGTAAGTTACGTCTATTTTTGTGCGATTTCTTTTGCTCATTTTCTGAGGAACCTATCTGTCGCGTAAAACGAGACCAGATGTATATATTCTTTTTTGCATATATATATAATTATATTGTATATATATTGTTTTGTATGTGTATATATATAATAAAGAGTTATAAACTAGGTGAGAAAAATAATTCAAAAGAACATTTTTATATTATTTCACCTGTATTATATCTTATATATATATATAAAATGTAATAAAAAGTAGGTCACAAAACAAATTGAAGTAAAAGATTTTACATTTCAAATGTCTTTTTATCTAAAAGTTTATCATTTTTATAAAAAGAGGGTTTAACTAGGTCAGAAAAATATTAAAATAAACGTTTTTATATTATTTCACCTGTATTATATCATATATATATTATTTTTAATTATTTAATTATAGAAAACAATAATAATAAAATGAATTCAAATACTCACAGAATCCTGTCTAAATGTTAGCATCAGTTTCAAATTTGAATCCAATTATGAAGGCATCAAAAGTCATTATTATAGTAAATAAATCCAACAGTAATCCTTATATCTTTTTGATATAATCTTTTTTTTATTTTTAAGCTTTTAACTTTTTTTTTACAAAAAAAATTGTTTCTACTAAGAGGGCTTATAAAAGCCCTTACATAGATAAACAATTGTTATGCTGTAAAACAAGTTCAATTGACCGTGAATATGATTTACGATCATTAACCCTTTTCCCGCCTCTTACGAGGCTCCTCGTAGACATCTGACATCACTCTAACTCTGCGAGTTTTTATACGAAAATATTCGTTCAATATGTTTTTAAATAGGTTTTTAAAAGCTATAAGATAGTGCCCTCTTCCGAATTCTTTTACAAGTAAAAAATAAAAAAAAACTGCATTTAAAGCTAAACAAAGAAAGAAGCTTATTGGTGATTGGCTCTCAGCCAGTTCTCAGCCGAAAAAGACATTCTGATTGGCTGAAAAAAACAAAGAAACCGCCTGATCAAAGAAAATAAAGATAAACGCTGAGATTTTCATTTCGAATGTGATTTAAGTATTAAAAAAAGGATAATTTGACAAATTAAAAATAATTTTTAAAAAATAAACTAAAAAAACAAAATTATTTTCGAAAAATATCGAAGATTTTTGTAAAAATATTGAAGCTGTAGTAAAAAGAAATATTTACTTTTCTATAACGTAAAAGTCGATCTTTTTGTTTATATTATAGCTTTTATGTTGCCGAAATTGAATATTTTAGAATAAATAAATAGCAATTTATTTTTGAAAGAACTTTCGTTCTCTTCATAACCTGAAAAATTAATAATATACTTTTTATAAACGTATCTGAGTTGAATTTAATATTATAGGCGAATATGTTTTAACAATAGGCTTTGTCTTCAGTTTGTGAGTTGGCCAATTAAAAGATTTGATTTTTACCTCATACAACCAATAATATAATTAGCGGTTAAAAGGTTAAATCTAAAAAACTAAAGAAAAATAAAATTATATTTTACAAAAACTTTCATAAAAAATCCAAATTTTATCATAAAAATAAAAGTTATAGCTCATTTTAATCGTAACGATGGCGGATTGAATGATCTGAGAACTGTAAGTGTACTGCTTACCGATTCCATGCAAACTCAGTTGAAACTAAATTTTTGTTCAGGGGCGCTTCGGACTCAAAGGGTTATGCTAATTAAGAGTTAATTTCTGTTGACTGGATATTTCAAAGATTTAATGACTACAATAATAAATTACTGAATCAATAGGATTGGGAATAAAGAATACTTAATATTACCTATAGGTTTTTTAAAGATATACATTCCTCTGGATAGATGGCTGCTTCTTTTTCCTATGTGATGCATGTTGTACCAACCGATTGGGATTTTGATTACTGATGAATATGGTTCTTTGCTGCATTTCAATCTGGCAGACATGTTCAAACAGCTCAGGTTTTTAGATATTCTAGGGTGGTTAGACTGGGCTACAGTGGCATACTTCTGACTAGCAATGCATGTTTTTCTTGACATTTATAAAAATATTTATTTGCACAGATTGGAATAACTGCTAAAAGATCTGATCTAATTATTCTCATTGTTCAAAATCCATCCACTGATTAGGTTGATCAAATTTTGGATAAGATGTATTTTAATTATGGATTTTAATTAATTGGTAACCATTGCTAATCCCATTCCTATGCAGCTTATCAGTATATGCAATCTTTGTGTGAATTTCTAAATTTAATTATAAGCTTTCTTTTATTTTTAAATTTAACTTTCATTTTTCCTTTTTTTTTAATACGCACACATTTTATTTCTTTTGAAATCAATTTTATTTATGCATACATCATTCCTACTTAAATGGAAAAATAAAATTCTAGTTTTTAATATTTTTTTTCTTTAATCGTTTAATCTCTTATTGCTCCACCCACTAATCCATGTCAATGGCTTTAGGTTGCTCAAAATCAGCCACTTTTTGAGCTATGGTACTGTTTTTACACTTGTTTAAAAGCTTTCAAAAAGTCCCATAAGATGCTGCCCTCTCGAATTATGTTACAAGTAAAAAATATATGTGATGTTGAAAATCTAACAAAAGGAGGGGGCAGTCCCTTCTAAACGCTGATTGGTTGATTATTTGGTAAAAAAAAAAGATCACCGATAATTTTCACCACTGAAAATACATGTTTTAGGTGTTTTTTTTATTTTTCATAGATATAAATTATTTTCATAAAATATGCTGAAAATATAGTTATTTTACAAAAAGTTAGATTTAATTAAAAAATTGTATACTTTATGATGAACGTAAATTGAAAAAGAATCAGTGAATAGCAA
Organism: Epiperipatus broadwayi; assembly: GCA_028023455.1. Classification (NCBI taxonomy): domain Eukaryota; kingdom Metazoa; phylum Onychophora; class Udeonychophora; order Euonychophora; family Peripatidae; genus Epiperipatus; species Epiperipatus broadwayi. The sequence continues at coordinate 1,426,732 of JAQFVV010012393.1, read as the reverse complement.
CAATTTTGACATTCTGTTTAAATTAGCATGATTAATCAAGAATTATCGTTAAAGTAATTTATGCACATAGATTTGATGAATATTGAATAGATAATTATATGAAGATCATACTTACGCCTCTATTACAAAATATAAAAATAACAGGCACTTATATAAACCATGTTCCCCAATATGTATTTTATTTAATAAGCATTTGATTTGATTAAGTATACATATGTATAATAATAATTGTGAGGTACTTTTCTAAAAATATAAATCAACTAAATAGATGCATATATATGATATGAATGTCTTTCTTAATGTAATTATAAAATGAATATAGAGTTTAGTTAAATTAAATGACAATGTATTCTTTTCTCTCTTTTTTAACAACATTTAATAAAAATATATATAAAAAAGCTGTGGGAGAAGGTGGATGGAAATCTTTTGAAAATCATTTACAAATTATTTAAAAATGACTTCTGCCTTTATTATAGTGGATTGGGGAAAGTAAAAATACAAGTTTTAACTTATTTAAACTATCTTCCAACTCCTCCCTTATATATACATATTCCACATTACCAATGAAATAATAAATACAGAAAAAAAAATATTGATTTTGTATGTATTCTAACGATGTCTATATATATAACAAAAAAAACAAAAAAACAGAATTAGTTGATCATTAAAATACATAACTTAACCTTTTTAAATATATGTAAGGTACAAATAGTTAATATATATTAAGCAGAACAATAATAATAAAAAAAATGTCAAAGTTAAAATTACTAGTAACTCAGATTAAGAGTCCATTTTTAGATGTCTCATGATGCAGTCATTATTTCTTGATGGCTGTTATGGTCTATATCATGGATGTCTACGCTCATGTTTCCATTTAGATAGATCTTTCTTTCTGATAGCACAGGTAGGCAATTATCAAGCATGATTTTTCGGTCTTCTGCTGAGCTTCATCTCTAGGACTCCCTCCAAGAATGGATACAGGAGGGTGAAGGAAAACTTCTCTACTCAGGCATGAACTTGTACAGATATTTACATATCAGTCCAGACTTTAGAACAAGAAGATGGTGGTTGTTTGAACAAAAACACTTTAGTATTTATACCTTTTAACTCTTTTTTTACATTAATTAATTGAACTTTACTCATGCTTCCATTGTTTAAAAGCTCTTTAAAGCAGCATATGATTTTACACTATTGTTAAACAAATGATTTTATATTACCTCATTTTTCTTAATGGATCTTAAATTAAATTTTTACTTAATCTATTTTGAGGGATTAACATACTTTAAACTTTCCTTATAATTTCTAAATTATATACATTTATATTTCCTTTATAATTTAAATTTATTTTAATATTATATACACACATATATCATTAACATTTATTTTAATATCCATTTACTGTGGTTGGCTTTATGGTCTGTGGCTAAATAAACAGTGAATGGTAAAGCACAAACATATGTGGTTATATATATATATGTACAGCTTTAATACATATATGGGGAAGTCACTTTTTAGTAAAGCAAAAAATGAATAAATCCAAGAAAATATTAAAATTGCCACGCCTATAGCAAAACACGACAATATGCTTTGAAAAGTTATCTAAAGAGGATGCTCCTCCAGGTATGAGTATGTGTTTGGCACTTGAGACAATTTTTCAGAAAATTAGCAATTTCATCTTTAGGTTTCACTCTAAGTACAAAATTACAAATGCAGGGAAAAGAGATATAACATAAGCCAAATGATATACATTTCAATGTTCTATCTATCCACTTCATACTTGCATACCATTTCATTTCTATAGAGGAAACATTTAAAGTCAGCTAGCTTGTGCACAATGGGTGTGAGTGAGGATGTAGTGCTCCATGAATGAAAGATTTGATCACTATTTTGTAGTTTATCTCACTCAGATTTTTGAATGTAAAGATCCAAGAATTTTATTCCCATGCGGTCTTATTGTTTTATAGTCCATAGTAAAGATGAGTTCTGCATTAAATCATTGCATACTTTATTAATATCCTCTGATACACAAATTAGCACATTGTCTACATAGTGCATATAAAAGCAATATTAAAATAGTATGTGCAGAGTGCAATGATCGGAAAAGAAAATTTAAAGAGGTGTGTTTTATCAGTAATATCCACGAGATAAAAAAGACTTGCATAGCATTGTCCCAGAAGTGAAATATGTAAATTACAAATTTACATATTAATCATTGAGTCTTAATATTGTCTTTTTTCCCAATAATACGACTTTGGCCAATAAATTTGAATGCTCTGATTATGACCTAGGTCAAAAGGATTGCTCAGTGAGTTATTAGTTAAATTGTGAAATAAAGTTTAACCTTTTCTTGGGAAGTTGTATTAACATTACTTATAGACTTGCAAATCTATCTCCATATTTGTGAAATACAATATAATTGTGTTTGATTTTATAGTGTTTTTTTTTTTTACTTTTTCATATATAAAAGTATGTAAAGAGTTGAAATTGTTGAGTGTTAAGATCATTATGAGCAAACTTTGCAAAGAATAGCCATTGCTATCTGTATCATATGGATTTTAATAAAATGTTTTACTAGAAAAATTTTTGAGACTCTTGTAATATTTCTTTTATTATTGTTTATCATCTCTCAAATTGTGAACTTAAAGCCACATAAAGGTTTCTATAAAAGATTAATCAATAAAAATCAATTCTCATTAATTAGTTACTTTGAACTATCATGAATAATTCATCAATTAAATTTAAATACAAGAATGATATATTGCAAAAATATATTACATTCAAATAAATAAAATAAACAGTGAAAACGAATAAAAATAAATAAATAAGTAATTTGTATAATAGAGGGAGCTGTATATAGATAAAAAAAAATTAGTGTATGATGGGAAAGAAAATGGTGGAAAAGTGAGTTTTAGTAGATAAGGGAAGAAATAAAAATACATATAAGAATTTGTTATGTCCACCAGTTACAATGCTGGGAACAATCTATGCAGTAAGCTAACCTTGCCCTGCCTATATATGCATAATAAAAAAGCAGATTCACTAATATATACATTAAAACTCATATATTTATAAAAAAAAACCCCGAAGGACCTACTTTATCATCCCTTTGCTGACTCTTGGACATTCAGAGGCCAGCAGTCTGCTCTGGAACTACCGTGCTAAAATAAGCGATGTTCAGTCCTTTCACAGTTCATCTGCATCGGTAGAGCTCCTGGTTGGGTCCGATCTTTACACTTTTACTCATTTCCCCAGTCCTGATTTTCTGAATTTGATTGGTCAAATCTTGTCCATCCTGTTCGGATCAATCCTTCCCAGTTTACTTGCAGAAGCAGATTTAGACTTGGGTTTTACTTTGATTGATTACCCTTAGCAACCCGATTACTTTTTAATTATTCATCTTGTTTATCTGCAAAGTTCCTTCGTTAATTAAACTTCCTAACTAAAAGGATTTGTTTTCTTGCTGTTTTAAAAATTAACATAGCTATTAAAGTATAATATATTAAATTAACAAAGTATTTTTATCTTCACGTATATATATATATATATATCTTATGTATTGTGCCAATGCCAAATTGGCACATGTATATAAAATAATTTTGTATAAAAATTATTATCAAAATCTTTCGGAAAAAAGAATTTGAAAGTTACAATTAATTACTTTAAAGAGGGGAGAGGGAGTTTTCCTATAAAAAAACAAACTAAGAGTTTATAAAAGAAAGAGTGTTATTATTATAAATTAAAAGTTAAAAATCTCTTTTCATTCCAGTTTAGTAGAATAAATGTGTATATAAGTCCGATGGTAAATAGAAATAAATGTTAGCTCATTAATAAGATAAATGCGTGTTAGAATAATATTAAAAAAATAAATAAATATTGAAATGAAATGTATTTAAAAACACAGTGGTGGACTACTAATTAAAGATATGAAAACAACACGTTTTAAAATAGCTACTACAAATTAAACAATCGACAAAAACACGTCATAGGATTAATTACTAATGGAATTTCGACAACACCTATTGCACCTTTTGCCAGAGGATATGAAAACGAAAACAATTCACAGATATAAATAGCTAGATTTTATCGGACATTCAGTTTGAGTTTGCAGTTTCAGTCTAGTTTTGCAGTGTCAGTTTACAGAAATGCAGTGCTGAAAAGCTTTTGGAAATATACGCTTGTGCTCCAGCCTTTTTAGTCCAACAAGATCATCAAAACCTGCCTGAGAAATAATGTCTGCATAACAACACAGAAATCCTCCATCAAGCGTTCAGCTGTCTTCAAAATAAAACAAATGGATTCGCATAAAAATCTCTTCAAGAATTGTCAAAATCTAACCGGTTAGATATAATTCATCAGAAGCAGCCAACGACAAGAAAAAAAATCCTAGGTATATGTTTTATAATTATCATTTACACATAGTAGTCACCACTGTAATCCGTAAATATTCAAGATTCAAATTATATGAACTCTATCATACATAAAATGAACTATTGATATGTGTGTGTGTTTCAAATGCTATAAATGCTTTATTATTATGTTTGCGACTGTGAGATAATTTAAAATGTCAAAGATTATTTTTGCTTTTTTCATAAAATATACTATCATGTGTTAATTTAAAAATGTGCGTGTGTTAAAATTGGATTTATAAAATGTTTGTAATGCATTTATGTTAGTTAGTAAATTATCTTTAAACTTAAGTAATGTTGATTAAAATAAATTGTCTTTAAATTTAAACTTTATCTGTCGGTCAATTCTTTTTATCAATCTCTTCTTACCAATATTTTATTACTGATTAAAATTAGACTAGGCTAGTTAAGGGAATTGTTTCGAGTGCTGGATTATGAGCCTACTGCCCAAATATGTTAGTCTTCAGACTAGCTGGCGCCCCGGGGTTTACCCCGAAACAAATAAAGTATTTGGATAGTAGGGGTTTGAATCTAGCAGCTGAGATGGGCCATTGTTGATAGTTAAAGCTATCAATAAGATCTCCCATTTTGCTCGAATGTGCCGGTTCGTTCACGTAACCTTTATAAGATTATAAATGTATTATGAAGGAGTTTGAAACCGACCAAAACTTATATATACGTATAAGTAGGTGGTTTCAGCGGTTCGACCCGGTACAGTATTTATATGCAACAAATTATACATGTACATACGGTTAAATATTAAATCCCCATTTACAACATTTACTATTATTATTTTGTGTGTATGTGTATTTTAATTATACACATACATAACAATACTTCCCCCAAGTTCGAAGATTATTTGTTAGTCTTCAAACTTAAAATATAATCATTTAAATATCTGGATTTATTTTCCTTTTTAGTTATTGCCATGAATTATTTTCCATTTGTAGTGGTGACTTCTCTGTAGGCAAAATATTTAATTGAAAATCAGTTTCTTGGGTGGTGCAAATTTTCGGTTTATTATCATTTTTTTAGAGTCTTGTCAGTTTATGTTGTGTCTAGATTTGGAATCCAGTCATCACTTTCATTTCTCCATAGCTGGTTACATGTTTTTTTAATATCTTACCATCAGCCATGCGAACTGCCATGACTTGTTTTGACACCTGGTGAATAACTTCCCCTGGAAACCATTAATTTTTATTGTGTTCTTTACTCCCACTCTTGCAGCTAAAATTTATATGAACAACTCTGTTGTTTGCCTCATTTTGTTGGTATTATTTTTGCAAGTTTCGTTCGCAGTTTTCTGCCTAAATATATTTCCGCTGGTGATTTTCCAGATTTGGCCACTGGGGTAGAATGCTGATGGAAAAGAGCAGTCAATACAGCTTTGTCGATTTTTATTTCCCTCATTTTTTTATAGCTGACTTGAGGCTTTGCACTGCTCTTTCAGCCAGTCCATTTGATTGGGGGGGGGGTGAGTACATGTTTTATTCCCCAATCTTGCATTGCCTCTGTGAACTTTTCTGATGTGAAACTTGCTCCATTATCTGAGACTAAAGTTTCTGGGAACCCGTGATAAGCAAAAATCTTGTACAGAGTGCTGTTACCTCTGTGCTGATATTTTTCACTATTTTATATTCAGCCCACATTGAATACGAGTCGACTACAACTAGAAATAAATGGCCTTCGAATGGACCGCAGTGGTCTATATGGATTCATTGCCATGGGTTGTCTGCTTTTGGCCATGTTTCAAAAGTTGATGGGGATGCTTTAGCGCACTGTTGACAGTTCTCACATTTCTTTATATATCATTCTATATCTACATTAATGTTTGGCCACCATATGACACTATGGGCTAGGGCTTTTGCTCTCATAATGCTTGGATGTCCTTCATGAAGCAAGTTTAATATTTGTTGCCTTCCTACCACAGATATCAGCACTTGGTTGCTCCTCAAAATGCATCCTTTGCATATGGATAGCTGTTCGTGGGCATTCCACAATTGTTTGCGGAGAAAACTTGGATGTTTGTGCGGTCATCCTCCTCTGATCTTATTTATTATCCACTGATAGTCGTCATCTTTTGTCCATTGAGCTACAATTTTGCTATTTAGATTTTGCTTCTGAAGTACATCTATATAATTTATTTCTCTTTCTAATACTGGTGCTTCATCAAGATCGGGCATGCGTGATAACGCATCTGCATGCCCAATTTGTTTTTCATTTTTGTATTCCAGACTGTAATCATAGCCTGCCAGAACATTAAGCCAACATAATGTTCATGGGCTTAAATGATCAGGCGTATGTTTATTTGCGAATTTTCCCAGCAGTGGTTTGTGATCAGTTATAATAGTAAACTTCCTCCTGTACACATATTGGTGGAATTTTTTCACTTCGAACAAAATTGCGAGCGCTTCCTTGTCCATCTGGCTATAGTTTTTTACTGCCTTCGACAATGTGTGTGAAGAATATGCTATGGGTTACTCTTCCAACTGGGCTGGGTAACTTAGTACTGCCCTGACCTCAAATTCAGATGCGTCAGTGGTCAACATAATTTCCAGATCAGTTATAATGTACTAATAATTTCTCTAGAGTAAGCAGCACTTTAGTGTGAATAAATGTCGTTTCTTCTTGCTCGTCCCATTTCCATTTCTGATTTTACTCAGTAGATTATATAAAGGAGTGGCCACTTGGGCTTTTCCTTTTAAAAAAGTTTCAAAAAAATTCAACAAGCCTAGGAAAGCTTGTAGTTGCTTCATGTTTGTGGTTCTTGATGCTTCTGCTACCAATTTAGCCTTTTGGGGGGAAGGGGATGTGCCACTTCTCGATATAATGTGTTCCAGGAATTTAATTTCCTTAGTTTTCCAAATGCATGTTTCAGTATTCAGCTTTTCGCCAAACTTATTTAGCCATTCACATATCTTATAAACTTGGTTTCTAAGTTCTTTGTGGTCGCTGTTATGAGGCTGTCATCAAAATATGGTATGACAGCATCCAATCCATTGAAAAGAATTTCTATTTTCAACTGAAATATGCTAGGGGCCGACATTCTGAATGATAATCTTTTACATTTGTATAGCCCAAGATGCATAGTAATTGTCAGTATTCTGGATGCTTCCTCTGTAACTTCCAAAGAAATTAGATTTTTGCAATGAAATGATAACTTCTCTACCATTTGGTACAGGGTATTCACTCTTGTTTAATGCTTTATTTACAGTTACCCTGTAATCACCACACAAGCATATCTGACATTATGTTTAGTTATGATGACTACTGGGGTGGCCCAATCTGACTTTTCCGTGGGTTCCAATACCCTTTTCTTGATGAGGTCATCAATTTTTTTTTCTACTTCTGAGCAAATGGTACCTTTCTAGGTTTGCAAATTATGGGTAGAGCTAATGTGCTCATTTCTAATGATACCAGCTCGGTTTTAATAATTCCCAGCTCCCCATTAAATAAATTTGGAAATTTATTTTCCATTTTTTTTTCCAACTCGACATTTTGTACAAATCTAATCTCTAATTTATGAAACCACTCACGGCCGATTAATGGATTTATCAGGGCATGTACTATATATAATGGTAAATTGACAATTTCACCCTCTACTCTGTTTACTGGAGCTTTAACCATGCCCTTTATTTTAATAGCATTCCCATTTACGTCTAACGCTTTCATGTCAGTTTTTACTATTTCAGGTTTTTGCTTATAATTTTCTGTAACGGTCTGCCAATCGCATAGTGAAATTAGGATTATACCACTCCCACTGTCCACTTCCATGTCTATAGGGCAATCATATATTTTAACTTATAATTATTTTATCATTAAGACTGGTTGCTGTATTGTTAAGCATTGCAAACTGTTTTTCTTTTTCCTGCAATTTACGGTTAGGACTGATTCTTGTATGTAGTATTTCATTTTGTTCTCTCCAACATATGTTTTGCCTATGCCCCTTCTTATTACATAAATTTACATTGTTCATGTCTAAAATAACAATCAGTGGCTTTATGCCCTTTTTTCCATAACAAAAACAGATAACAGGGTTTCTACTATTGTTGCCATTTCTTTCATTATTTTCTGTGGATTTGTTCCACTGTTTTGAAAGTTTTGTAAACTTCGGTCCGTTTATTTCCCCATTATTGAATTCTGCATATTTTTAGGCTGTTCCAAGACGAGCTCATAGGCTTTGCTACGTTTGATTGCCTCCGTATAATCGAGATTCGTTACTGACAGTAGCTGTTGTCGTAAGATGTCATTGTTTCTGTCTGTCAGAAACTGTTCAAGGAGAGCATCTAAGTAAGAATCATACATGCAGTCTTTACCCAACACTCGCAGTGCGTAGCAAAATCCTTAATCATTTCATTTCGAGCTTGCAGACAATGGTGGAACTGTAGTCTAGCAACATGCCATGAAGGAGTGGAGTTAAAATAATTAACCAATTGCTCTTTGAAGTCACTGTACGAGCATTGCTCAGGGGTTAAAGGCACTACACACTGATTTGCGATTTCTATAACCGCTTTACCTGCGAAACATAACATGGTGGCTATTTTGTATTTATCGTCTCTGACTCTATTAATAAAAAGATACTTTTCTATGTGTTCAACATACAATGGCCAACTGCTCGTCTCGTTTATGTCGAATTTGCCAATGGCCATATGCAATTTATCCATTATACCCAAATATTGTACTTAAAAAATTTCTGATTTGAGTAAATGGCGAATAACAGCAATTTTAATGCACCCTACTTTAGCTTTACTAAGTTTGAACTCTTCACTGTGCCAAATGTTATGTCCGCCAGTTATAATACTCACTGGCGAACAATCTATGCAGTAAGCTAACCTTGTCCTACCTATATATACATACAATAATTATAATCACAAAGACTAATGCCGGTAGAATAACAAAAGCAGATTTAATTACATTAATATATACATATTTACACATATACATTAAAACAATCATTATATATTTACATCAACAAACCTATACCAAAATAATAATAAAGATCTATGCGACCTATTTTATAGTCCCTATGCTGACTCTTGGATGTTCGGAGGCCAGCAGTCCGATCTGGAGCTACCGTGCTAAAATAAGCGATGTTCAGCGCCTTTCACAGTTTATCTGCATTGGTAGAATTCCCAGTTGTAAGTATCCGATCTTTATACTTTCACTCATTTCCCAAAGTCCTGATTTTCTGGATTTGATTGGTCAAATCTTGTCCGGCCTGGTCGGATCAATCCCTCCCTGTGACTTAAGATTTCCTTTGATTGATTACCCTTTGTAGCCCGATTACTTTTGAATTACTCATCTTGTTTATCTGCAAAGTTCCTTCGTTAATTATACTTTCTAACTAAAAGGATTTGTTTTCTTGCTATTTTAAAAAATAACACAGCTATTAAAGTATAATATATTAAATTAACAAAGTATTTTTATCTTCATGTATATATTGTAACAAAACCCCCTCCTCACTATATAATAAATTCACCTAATAGACTTACGACATGAAAAACATACATGCTTATGTATGTATATTTAACTAAAACTGTTTTGACTTAATTATTGTTTATCAAAACGTCTTCTGAATTTGTTCTCATTAACTGTAATACATTCCCAATGCGTATTTATGGTCATCATAGGACTCCAAGCGCCAATCTTATACGAATATAAGAATTACGCAAAGTGAATGTATTACCAACAAGAACTACTGTCTTAAGGAATGTGAGAAAGATTTTTGACCATTGGCTAGCTCAGTCTCATGTTTGGGTGATGTCATGGCCGGGAGTAGATGCGAATGGGAGTAAGAGTTTTGAAACACATAAAAAAATATACAAAGAAAATACCACAATAAGATTTCTAGAGTTTCACTATCAAATCAGATTTTTATTTAAATACTTTCAAAGACCATTATTATTCTTTTGATCTTTAAGAAAAAAACCAAATACAATTCAACCCCTTTAAACGTAATTATAATTAATACTCTGCCATTTTGATACGCACACGCAACATTCTTTACATTTTATTACAAATAAATCAAGTAGTGAAAGTCAATAGAAAGAATTTATTCCATGTGACATATACTATTTGCGCTATTAATGTTCACAAAATAAGAATTTAATAAAGTTCCTTTATTAAATTAATTGGATTGTCATTTTCACTTATGATAAATGATTAAAAATTTCTCATAAAAAATCAATATGTAAAGTTTTTTACCTGAATTTCCCGGGGGAATTTGCAGAAGATTGTTTTGTTTACTGTTAAGAGTTCTGATGAACGCAGGTAAAAGACATAAAATTCTTTGCGAGGATTCCCAATCTTTGTATTCATGTATGGCCGTTGTTTGATGAGACTCTGCTTTGGTTCCAACATTGGTAATTATTTAATTCTGAGGCATCTTGTTATTGTCGGACGAAACAGCTGCAGTTAGTTGGAATTAGGGGTTCGGATCCGATACATTATGCTATTACCCCAACATTTCCTTTTGATCCGCCATTATGTAAGCCTAAAATTTTAAAACTTAAAATTGGATTCACGATTCCACTATTAACGGCTGAAGCTCTGCAGGGACAAGACCCTGTGAATTATGGGTGCATCTTTTATAGTCTCCATTTGTTCTAGAAGGTTCTTTTGATCTCACTTCCTGTTTCAAATTGCTGCCTAACCAGATTTTGGTTGATGTGTGAAAAGCTTTTATTACTGCTTTCATTGTAAACAAAAGAAAGTAAAATTTCACTTCTGATGGAAACTTCTAGGCTTTTCTAAAGTGAAACAAAATCTCATTTCTATCTTCTCGACTACCAAACTATTCACACACACGTTTGTCACACGCACATATACATCATTTCAATATGACAGAGCCCACCCTCGTTTGTGTATTTATGTAACCACCACCATGTAATACAATTAAATATATATATATATGCATCTACATATACATTTAATGACCGTCACCTATATTATTTGTGACTGGGTTTGAATCCATTTGTCACAATATGTATCTTACGTATGTATATGCGACAAATTATACACGTACATACGTTTAAATATTAAATCCCCATTTACTATTATTATTTTGTGTGTGTGTGTGTATTTTAATTATACACATCCATAACAGAATTAAAATAATTTTATAAAAAATAAGTAAATGGAAGAAGCAGGAATAAAATATGAGTAAAGTGGAATTAAGGAATGGAATAAAATAATTAAAAATTAAGATAATAGATGAAATGTAAAATAAGGTTAAATTTATGAATATAGTAATATGTTATATAAGGTTAAATATATGAATATAGTAATATAAGAAAGATTTCATAAATATTACATTGAATTTATAAAATTATGGCAAAGGAAAAAGGTGAATAAATATAAATATGATAATAATTAAGAATAGAAATAAAGGGTAAAGTACATTTTAAAGTTATATAATAGTTAAGTTTTATATATAAAATGATGTTAATAATTAAGTTGATAAAATTGTAAAAATTTAATAGATATATGTATGAAATATGATTGTACTGATATAATGTTTAAATTTTTGTAGATCTGACAAAGACTGCTAGGAACAGTCGAAACTATAATATTAATAAATATTTTGCTTTAAAGTGTAAAATGAGTGGAATGTGGTTATTATATGTTATATATTAGAAAAGCAAAAATAAAGAAGGGAAGAGGAAGACAAACTATTAAAAATAATGAAAATACTGGTAAAGTTAGTAGAAAAACGTTTAGTTCTACACAGTTATACAGGAATAAAAAGAAAGTACAAAATATATGTATGAAAATACTACTAGAGAAAGTACATTGTTATTTAGAAAAGATTAGGAGCCTTGGATAGCTAGAAGATATGAAAATGGTATGTGAATTTAAACTGTAAATATGCTTTTATGTGATGAAAGGAAGAATATTGAATCTTCATTTCTGGAATGTAGAATATTGAAAGATAAACAGGATAATTTATATTAAGAATGGAAGAGAAGTGAAGATGAGATGATTAAAAAATTAGATTTTTGTCAAATCATTTATGACAAAAATATGATGGGAAGTAATGAAACAATGATTATTAAAATGAAATAGATAAAGAAAAGGAAATTAATTAGCATTGTTGAATGATTTAGCAACAATATAATGGAAGTAAGATAATGGATAGTAAAAATTAATGTATTTACAATAGTATAAAAAGGTCACAGAGAGCCTTTCATATGTAGATATCTGGTTTCATTTTAGATAAAAACAATTTTCATTATATGATACTCTTATGAAATTTAGAATCATGAACTTAACAATTAAGAGTATTTGAATCAACTCTTAGCTAAATAAAGTACTAAGATAAACTTAATGTTGTGATCAACCTGATACTTGGATGATCTCTTGAGAGATTATGTGATTATTATATATTTGTATATAATTTTTGAACAAGATCAATATATATGATTGAAAACTATTTAGTCTAGCATAATGATGTTCAAACTGTGGCTCACAAGCTAAACACATTTGTTATAATTTGAGACTTAGCAGAAATATATTAACTCTTTTCTGTATTACAATAATTAATATACAAAATAAATACAATTTTTAGAAACTTCACTTGCTATTAATAATATAAAAATTTACATACTGTTTTTAATTTCTCAGGATATTTTTTTAAAATCATATTATATGTGTTCAATACAATTAAAATAATCAATTGGGATTTTGAAAACATTTATTATATGAATCTATTACATTACACTTTGATTTACAAGAGTCAAATCACAACTTTGACACCAACTATTTCAGATAAATGCATTAATGATTAGTATTAAATATTTATTAAAGTAGATATTACTTCTAGCCAAGATATAATCCTCAATTAAGGTTTAACATATGTTTTTTTTTAAAATTATATATATAATCACATGGAATAACTCAATGTCACCTCTCTTTTTCTCTGTGTAATATCTTTTAAGATATACTTAAAATTTCTACAATATATTCTAAAAATTCATGAATAAAGACATCCTGAAAAAGACAAATGATGCTCAAGATACACATTTTGTGCTGAACTAGTACTCATCAATTGATCCAATGCTTTCTTCATTTGTTCAATATAAAACAATATAAAATTACAATTTGATTTACATGTATCAAATTTTCTGCACTCACAATTTTAGTACCAATCATTTCATATAAATATGTAAATGATTATTACTAATCATGTATTAATTTATCTTAGCTTAGATATAAATTTTAAACCTCAGTTCAAATTTTTTTTTTAAAAAAATTATAATCGTGTATTTATTTTTGAAACATGTATTTTGTGATTATTGAAATTATTACAAATCAACAGTTTAAAGACCATATACATGAATATCTATTACTATGATATATACCCATATCTGTACAACCAAAAGATGTGTATTATATTTGTATGTCTTACAAACATCCTAAGTTTATGATATGTGGCTTTTACTTTAATTAAGAAAGTGTGGCCACCAAGAAAACACCATTTGTCATATTCCTCCATTCTATATATACTATATACATAGAAGCAGGATAATACCTACATACTCAAACAACATATAGTTTCTGTCAAAGGAAGCATACATTAACAAAATATATAAATGTTTCAATTGATTAATAATTCTTTGTCTTCAGGCAAAGAATTTCAACTAATGTTTTAAATGCACTGGCTAATTAATACGCAAATGCTATATAGTAACTCAGCTTTTAAAATTTTTTTTTTTCCAATTTTGATAACTTTTCATCCTAAAAGATATATAATCGCCAAAACATGGTTCAAACAATAATCAAAAAATCTGAAGATAAACTTTGAAAAATAGGAAATATTCTATTAGTTGTTTGTAAAAATCTAGATGTCTTAATTATTTTATAGACAAAATACAGTAGTAGATCTATGTTTGAACACTAGTGAACATTACATTACAGTAACAATTTTCAAGGATCTTTATTTACAGTAGAGAATATTGTATTACAGTAATGATTTTCAAGGATCTTAATCTACATTTCTATATTTCCAAAAAATGTAGCACTTGTAAATTTAAAAAAAAAAAATCTTATATTTATTCATTTAGTAATAAATGTGGGAGAATATTATGATTTTTTACAATACATTATAATTTATGTTATTTACTAAATAGTAAAAAGTTATTAAAACAGGCAAAACTCTCTATACATATTGCCATTCAGTGCACGCTAGAGTAATCAATGGATGCCAGCCAGAAGGCTTGTGCATAAAATTCCCATCTAGAGACTACTCATCCAATATCCCCAGACTCGTTTCTGGCTTGTATCCTTCGTCAGTGAGAAGCCTTGGATCTGAGAGCACTGCACCTAGATCCTAACTAGGTGCAGTGCTCTCAGATCCAAGGTTCCTCACTGACAAAGGACACAAGCCAAAAACGAGTCTGGGGATATTGGATGAGTAGGCACTAGATGGGTATTTTATGCACAAACCTTCTGGCATCCATTGATTATTCTGACCTGCACTTAATGGCAATACGTATAGAGAATTTTGCCCATTTTAGTAACAATTATAAGCTAGCATAAGAAATGGTGATCATGTAATGTTTTTTGGCTTAAATAGTAAAAGTATTATACTCATATTACACATTATAAAAGGCCATCCTTATGCAGTGGACCTTAATATCCACAACCTGGGAATGGAAACCTACTTGATAAAACAGGATTTTTCCCCTCTACTTCAGACAAGGTTGGAATAAGCAATTAAGCTATCCATTCAATATTATATTGGCTATGTAATGGGCTGTCGGAATATTTTATCTTTTACTAATATATGCATTATTTATTTCTTATTCATTAATTTCATATTTAAATAAATTCCCATATTTACACACTATGATGAAGCATACTAGTTAAACAATGTGCATAAATTCATGATAAAAAAAACTCTGAATGATCTTTAACATCCATATCATGCCTGGTGAAATTATATACATTCAGACCTATACTCATATTACACATTAATATTACATATTATGAGAGTAAAATTACAAGCACCATTTTCTTTTAAAAAACTAAAGTTTATTCTGTACCAATATCGTAGTTGGTACATATAATAATTTTGTCTAAAATTATTGAAATAAAAATCTTTTGTTAAAAGAAAATAGTATGTAAAAGTTTAAGAGTTTTCTTATTGCAGTTTGTTTTCGAAAACGTATAATTAAAAGTCAAAGAGTTTTTTGAAATAAAAGTTACAATTGAAGGGGGGGGGGTTGCTTTAGAAATGTCAAATTAAAAGAAGTTGATTTTCAAATAAGTAAAGAATTCTTTTTATTATTGTTGTTAGTTCAAAGTAAATATTGTTCATAAAAGTTATAAATGATTGATTAGAAAAAGAAAGAAAAGTTGAAGCTAAAAGTTTAAAAATATAAATCTCTTTTTATTTAAGTTAAAGAAAAAAAAGTCATCTTAAAAACTAAATAGTGAATTGATCTTAAATTATATATGGCGTAAATGACAAATTAACATGAGCTTAATAGTAAAATATATATGTGCCATTGTAAATATAATAAATGTATGCATATTAAATATTAAAAAAAAATGATATAGAAAATTATAGTTTAAAAACACTCAGCGATGGCTACTAAGTTAAGAATCTATAAAAAAAACAAGTTTTACGATGGCTATTAAGTTAAACAAAGAACAACACTATGTTTGCGATGGCTGCTAATTAACATCTCCAACAACAGGATTAAAAGCTTTTCTCGAGGAATGCAATTAAAAACATGGAAGGTATTTCGACAACAGATATTGCTGGTGGACATCAAAACGACAACAGGCCTCAAGTATAAATAGTCCAGTTTTTCATTGGACAATCAGTTGAGATTCAATTTAGATTATGCAATTGAGATTGAGCAGTTGAGATTAAATCAGTCAATAATGCAGTGTTAAAACCCTCAGAATTATACGACTTTCTCTAGCCTGAGTCCAGTGAACATCCAACTTGCCCGGAAAAAGATAATGCTTGCATAACAACTTGAAATCCACCGTCAATGTTTAACTGTCTCCAAGAATAGTGCCAATGAATAATAATAAAACTCCTTAAGAAAATGTCCCAGTCAGCTGGAAATATTCTTACTTGAAGCAGCAACCAGGAAGAAAACAAAGTTCTAAATCCACATTCAAAAATCCTAGGTAATAACATTTTCCTTATTCTCATTTCTAAAGTAGCCATCGCATTAGTCGAAGCTTCCCAGAGTCCAGTAATATGAACTCTATAGCATACATAGACGAACTATTGATGTGTGCTTTAAATTTCAAATATTATTTAATGCTTTGTTATATATTATAGGGTGTGAATTAAAAATTTGTGTGATCATTATCCCAGTGTCAGATTAGCTAACTAGATTTATAAAAGTATTTAAAATTAGTATAATAAATGTTAATTAAAATAAATTGTCTTTTAAACTTAAAGTTTAATTTTGTCAGTCAATTCTTTTGCCACTAGTTAAGGAATAAGTTGTTATTGAATTAAAAATAGACTGAGCTAGTTAAGAGATTTTTCGAGTGCTGGATTATGGGCCTAATATCCGAACATGTTAGTTTTAGAAACTAGCTGGTGCCCAGGGTTTATTCCGAAACAAATAAAGTGTTTGGATGGTAGGGGTTTGAATCTAGCAGTCAAGGTGGGCCACGATCTGGAAATCTGATTGTGTTATACATTGCATAGCTCAGTCTGATCGTGGGTGTTGTTGACAGCTCTGCTATCAATAATATTCTCCACTTTGCTCGAATGGCCGGTTCATTCACATAACATTTATAAGATAAGATTATAAATTTATTAGATATAAGGTTTAAACCCAGCTAAACCTAATGAGTAGAGTAAGTTGGATCGTCTACGGTTCGAATCCGGTACAATTCTTTAGGACCAGAGAGAAATAATTTTCAAATACTAATGTTCCTTTGTAATCTTTGTCAAGGTAATACGAAATTGAAAATCAAGAAACCAATGTATAAAAGTGAATGCTAAAACCTTCTTATCATTATTTTTGTTCACTACAGGTTTCACATTTTAAATATGATTTAATTTTTTTTTTCTTAAATAAATCTATTTTCAATTATTTTTAAAGTAAATTATTGCAGTTTGAATATTATAAAATTACCAGAAATGTACTGTTTTTGTAATAGCCTTTTTTAATTTGTAACTTTAACAAAATTTTTACCATGGTAATTACAACTCGTCTACAGAGAACATTGGATTTCAACCAACCAAGAGAACAATCTGGGTTTAAAAGTGGTTTTAGTACAGTAGATCATATCCAAGTATTGAGAGAAGTTATAAAAAGGATCAATGAATATGAGTTGCCATTATACTTTGGATTTGTAGATTATGAAAAGGCATTTGATTCTATAAGCATTTCTTCAGGAAATGTTGCAAGAGTTATCAGATGAAAGTAAGAATGTAGGACTAAAGATAAATGTTAAAAAGAAGAAAGTAATGTTCAATGGATTTTCTCAAAAGATGAAAATAAAGATTGATAATGATGAGTTAGAAGAAGTTAACAACTACAAATATCTTGGTCAGATTATTATTACAGTTGGAAACAATGGATAAAATTAATCATAGAATTAAACTTGGTTGGAGTGCTTTTGATAGAAATAACTTAATACTAAATGAAAATACACCTATGTGTTTGAAAAGGAAGGTTTTTAATAAATGCGTTTTACCAGTTCTTACTTATGGATCTGAGACTTGGACACTTAATAGAAGAGCAATACAGAGACTTCAGACCATTCAAAGAAGTAAGGCGAGATACATGTTAGGAGTAAGAAGAGATTGAAAAGGCAATATATGGGTAAGAGAACAAACAGGTGTTACTGACATTGTTGAAAGAATTAAAAGATTGAAGTGGAGTTGGGCTGGAGATATTGCTAGAAGAGATGATAAAAAAAGGCCAATTGAAATCTTAAACTGGATTCCAAGAGATTGTAAAAGACCCAGAGAGACAGGATGAATGGTTGAAATAAGGAAATGTGCAGGGGTGAGGCTAGAGATTGGAGATGGATTGAACTTGGATAGATCTTCATCTTGCAGTGGATTGATAATGGTTGACAATGATGAAACAAAAAATTTTAATATATAAATGAGAGAATTTTATTTGTATTATCAAAGAAAGTAGTACTTAAGTTTAGTTACAAATAATAATTGCTTTAAATAAAATGCTCTCAATCAAATTAAGCTTCTTAAATATAAGGAAGGAATTATTTCCTTTGCATAAAATACTTTCTAAAAAAAATTAAGGTTTATTAATGGCAGAATTAATTCCTTCGCATAAAATATACTTCGTAATAAAAATTACCAATTATTAAATATAAGGATAGAAGTAGTTCCTTTGCATAAAATATTCATAATATAAATTATGGTTTATTAAATATAAATTACATGTGGATATGTTTTTCCGCAATCCTGCCAAATTCACAATTGAAAAAAAGAACTTTAAATTGATTTAAAGTAAAATATATATCCAGAAAATAATAGATTCATTTATTTTTAAAGTTGTTCTTAAATATTTGCTCTAGCAAGATCAGGATGTGTTCTTGCATCATTAGCAGAACTATATGCAATCTCCCCCAAGCTTCAATTATTCTTTGTGGTAAAACTAGAAGAGATGAATCTTGTGTCATATGCAATTCTGATTGATCAGCATGAGAAGCTGCCTTATGCATTAAATGAGAAGATTTCTGGACAATGGAATCGTTAGATCATTGTTCACTGATTAGCAGCATTAAGATTCGCTAAACACTGGGATCGTTGAGAAAGTGATACATTTTCACGTCATTTACGATT
Source organism: Epiperipatus broadwayi (assembly GCA_028023455.1). Lineage (NCBI taxonomy): Eukaryota > Metazoa > Onychophora > Udeonychophora > Euonychophora > Peripatidae > Epiperipatus > Epiperipatus broadwayi. Next base: position 1,407,529 of record JAQFVV010012393.1, on the reverse strand, counting down.
AGCAATAAGATTTGCTAAATGCTGTGATCATTGAGGTTATTCATTTTTTTGTCTTTCTTTGACATTTTGCTACATTATATAAACTAGAAATCTTTCTTCCATAGATTTATTTTCTCGAGCACTTTGCTTTCTTTTTCGATCTGATTCTTTTCGTTTTTCTGCATCACTTTGATACATTATCTCTCCAGAATTTAATTTTTTCTCTGGCTAAACACCATTTTCGTTCTATTGATGTCTCATTATTATCTATTTTTATTAAAAATATTCCATTATATATTTTATCCTGATTATTATCCATTACTATTAAAAATATTCAAATATATATTGATTTTTTATTTTACACTTCTTAATTTTTCACAGTATCTATATAAATATCCACTAAGATTGTTGTTTTTGTAACAGTTTTAATTGGTTGTTTTAACAAAAAACAATTTAATGTAAATTAAACAAGTTTTTAATATATAAATAAATGTGAGAATTTTATTTGTATTATAAGTATTATCCTAAAGTAATTGAGTTTACACAAGCAATAACCAAAAAAGAAGGCAGTTCCGTTTTTGCTGACCATCAGCAAGAACTTAATCATAGGTTTGAGCTCTCCAAAGCTGATATACTGTGTACAGAGTGAAATGACATCAAGAGAAAAAGCAAGGAAGCTCGTTTTATTATCAGTGACACCAACTCTATAAACAGGAAAGACACTTGCTTCGCCATTACCAGAAAATGAATATTAAAAAAAATAGTTTTGCATATAATAACGTGGTCAATCTACAAGGCTATGATTATGGAGTAACGAAACTCTGAAAGCGCTCATCCTAAATAAATTGTTATATGGAATAGTTTCACCTTAAACGCATTAGAGCATTATTAAATAATAATTTAATATACATTACCGATAATTAGAAAGTTTATGCGGTAGAGGGCCCTAAAATGAGAAAAGACAAGGGGGATTTAGATATGAAGGCTATGGAGTTGACAAAGATTATGTTGTGGAAATGGGATGGAGCAGATTATGGGAAAACTTAGGGTGGGGAATGGTAAGGGAAGGTAAAGTGGCTAACACGTTTCTCTGGACATAGTTGCTGAGAACTTCCTGACTCCGTATAAAGAGAAGTCACGTGCATCATATTATCACGGCTATCGTAGGATGTTGTATTATTTAACCAAACATATATTTCATGAGTTTTCATGCTAATAAATTTAAGTTTATACATAACTTTTAGTTAGATATCAATGAATATGTATTGCAGACTATATTGTACATTAACTTTTGATATAATGAACTTTACAATCCATAGGTGATCGATGATTATTAACTATACGAATGAGGCTACCAGTTCTTTCATACCTATAATGATCAAATTATGCTTCGTGAAATATATGAGGCTTAATTGACTAAGAACTTTTTTGTTTGACTACCATTTCGTTTAAAGGAAAGTAACAATTTCGGTTTATGAACCTACTAATTATCTTTTAACTATTAAATAAATAAAGAGGGCGCTTTCATCAATAAAAAATAAAATACTGTATATTATCACCTGATACGAGAAGTCAAGAAAACTAACATTACACGTTGTTATATTTGCCTTTTTATTTATTTTTTTAAAAAAATGCTTATTACGTTATCTCGCATGTTTAGGTCTTTCACTTTTAGCAGAGTAGCATCTTCAAATTTATTCTTCAAAAATGCAAATGTAAGTTGTGTACCTATTATTCTACCCACTGTACATATTGTTAAAAAATCTTATATCTCGCCACCAGCCAGCTGTGATTATTTTAAAAAATGGGCTAAACGACTTAATATAATTCCAAGTAAGTAGACTTTAGTACTGTTAAAGTTTTCTAAATCAGTTTTGATGTTTTCGCCCTATAAATTTAATTGTTTGTTATTTTAATCTGATAAACTTTATTATCTTTTTTTTAAAAAAAAAAGACAAAAAGGATATCTATTAAAAGACATGTTTTATTACGGTAAATAATTCGATTTTTGAATTCAAAGCAAATGGGGATGTGAATGTTAATATAGCTCTTTGTTCATTTATTCAATACTGTTGTATTATCGGCATACACTCACTAAATGAGTATAGCAATTCTAATTGGTGTTGAAAAAAAAAAACAGGTAATGTAATACTAATTTAGGTAAATATGACCTTTAACGGGCCGAAGGAATACATAGCCTGATGTAAGAATTTCGAACTATCTGTAGTGTGACGCCAATAATGAACAAAGTGATATAATGTGACCACAAATAAATATAACTATAGAATATAGTAATTGTACGTAAGCAGTCTGGTGTTAGAAATCCATTTAGAGAACAGATGTGAGAATCCTATTTGCTTCACGACTAATTACAATAAGGCTATGCATAGTTCTCAGTAATTCATAGAATAAAGTCCATAAAAATGGTGTCACTTTTGTAAATAGTCTTGAATGTAAATTCCTTCAGGTAGGATGAAAGTACGGCTTTGCTGGTACCAAATTGCCATTTCAGCTTACGTTCACACACATCCATAGGTTTCCTATGTTTTGTGGGGATATTTGGATCTATGAAATTTTTATGGTGCACAACAACAGAATATATTTATGTACCATTATAAAGTCTGCCTAGATTATTATATACAGCCCACTCGTCCATAATTTATGTGAATCCCTAGCAAAATTTATTGTTCTATAAGGGGTTCAAAAGTGACAGCCATCCTGTCTGGAACCTCGGTCGTGAAGCACTTTTTCAATCTCCTCACTATGCCACCAGTCTCACAAACAATGTAATCCTATGGCAAATTATTTGCCCAATAAAACATTATATTCATAAGGATTTGCATGGACAGATGACTTCTCGAAAAAAGTTTGAAATTCTCACCCCTAGACTATGGATTCCTTCAGCCTATTACCTTAGTTTGTTTTTGTGATGATTATACAAATCAACCTGTGAAATCCAAATTCATCCATTCATAGAAAATGCTGATGCTGTAATCCTCTTTCTGACATCTTGTGCAATATTGTGTTTTAACTTTTGCGGCAAACTTTATTTTTCTATTGTCTTCAACAAATTATGCAATTGAACTGTTGTGTTGTCAGCCACATCTTCCCAGTAAAAGGAATCGATATTACACTATCGTGTTTAATAAAATCTGCCCAAGGGTGGTTCAATGGAACAAGGCTCCAGACCTGATTGATCTATGTCTTTTGCTAAATTGAAAAATAAAGTATTTTATGAATTGCTAAATGTAACTAGGTATTCTCTTTTTTTTTTTTTTTTTGCTAGGCCCTACATACTAAGTAATGTATCTGTAGATCTAAGTGTTTTGCAATGTTATGGTTATGTTAATGTGAAATCAGCATAGATCAAAAACAATTCTGTTCTTCATTACCAATTTTATTTATTGAATCAGAATTCACAAAAGTTATGACGCTGTTACATATTTATAGATTCACAATTAATCATTCAAGAAAATAAAATATAATTTTTTGCATTGTATGTGTTTTATTTTGCTTTCTCAAATTTCAATTTAATAAAACTGCACAGAACCACTAAACTTCACATGATCACCATTTTTTATGCTTGCTCATAACTTGTTAAAATAGGCAAAACTCTTCATATAGTAGTGCCACTCAGTGCAAGCCAGAGTAATCACTGGATGCCAGAAGGCTTGTGCACAAAATTCCTATCTAGTGCCTACTTATACAATATCCCCAGACTAGTTTCTAGCTTGTGGCTTTCATCAGTGAGGAGTTTTGGATCTGAGATCACTGCACCTAGATCTTAGGATCTAATTCAACCCTCTAGCAGCCATCTTTTATCTCTACTTAACTCCAAAACTATGAGTTTAAAATTGAAAACACAATAATATTTTCAATCCAAGATGGCTTGCATTGAGTGACACTACTGTATGGAGAGTTTTGCCTGTTTTAACTACCATTATGAACAAGCATAAGAAATGGTGATCATGTTATATTTAATGGTTTAATACCAATCCTTCCTAATATGATAATGGTGGCTATGTTTATTAAAGAACCAAAGACACAAAAATGTATGGCTACTGAACTGAGTTCAGATTTATATGACTATATAAGCTACTGAGATTGGATTGAAAATATTATTGTGTTTTCAATGTTAAACTCATTTTGTAGTTAAATAGAGATAAAAGGTGGCTGCTAGAGGGTTGCATTAGACCCTAAGATCTAGATGCAGTGCTCTCAGATCCAAGACTTCTCACTGACAAAAGGTACAAGCTAGAAACTAGTCTGAGGATATTGGATGAGTAGGCACTAGATAGAGATTTTATGCACAAGCCTTCTGGCATCCATTGATTACTCTGGCTTGCACTGAGTGGCACTACTGTATGGAGAATTTTGCCTGTTTTAAAAACTGCTGAGAATCATTTTTAAGTATTATAAGAATCATTTTGAGCAATTTTACTGAATCAATATTTGAGTCATCATTAACATCATTGTCAATCATTATCAATCCACTACAGGATGAAAGTCGCTGCAAGCACAATCTATCTTTTCTGATTTCTAGCCTCTCTTCTCCACATCATCCCTACACACTTTGTTATTTCATCCATCCATCTTACATGTGATCTCTTTCTGGATCTTATCTCTTGGAATCCAGTTTAATATTTCAATTGTCCTATTATCATCTAGCAATATGTTCAGCCCAACTCCACTTTAATTTTTTAATCCTTTCAATGATGTCAGTAAAACCTGTTTGTTCTCTTACCCATGCATTGCATTTTCGATCTACTCTTGTTATTTCTAACATACATCTCCATACTTCTTTGAATGGTCTGACTCTGTTATGCTCTTCTATTAAGTACAGATCCATAAGTAAGAACAGGTAAAACACATTTATTAAAATCTTTTCAAACACATAGGCATATTTCCTTTTAATATTATTTCTACCAAAAGCAGTCCAACCAAGTTTAATTAACCAAGTTTAATTCTATGATTAATTTCATCCATTGTGTTTCCACCTGTAGTAATAATCTGACTATTTGTAGTTATTAACTTCTTCTAACTCATCATAATCAATCTTTATTTTCATTGAGAAAATCCATTGAACATTATTTTAGTCTTTTGAAACATTTACCTTTAGCCCTACTTTGTTACTTTCATCTGATAACTCTTTCAACATTTCTTGAAGCTCTGAAGCATTATTTGCAAAAACAACTACATCATCTGCAAAATGTCCTTAGATTCTCACTTTAATCCACAAAATACTTTTTGTAACACTGCTGAAAAAAGTTTTGGATGAATATTTATAATGCAAAAAGTTTTATTTTCTTGAATGTTTTATTTTTATTTTTTAGCAATGATCCAAAATATATAAAATTTTTAACTAAAAAAATCATTCTTGATTTGATTTATACTAATTGTAAATTAATATATCTATATCTGCAAATGAAATAATTTTTTAAAATATTTATTTTTATCATATGACTCTGCTCTCTCCCTTTCCCCTCATGAAATTATTGCACAAGGTTTTGCTTTTTCTCAAGCTGGCTCTACTGTTTAAGATATCTTGTTCTAAATAAAGTTTTCTTTCCTGCATTCATTATAAAGCCTTTTTGTTTTGAAGATATGCTTTTATAATAGTTGGGTTCAATAGGACCACTAAATCGAAGAATGGCAGTATATTGAAGCTGTATTGCAATTCAACATCAAAGCTTTTCTATCTAAAAAAAGCTTCCAAAATATTTAAATTGATTCTCTTCTCAAGTTGTCACAGACTGATAAGGTTGTTAAGAATATCACAATCATAAACTGTGTGATCTTCGATTCTCTATTAAGAAAGTTAAATATTCTAGAGAGTCAGACTAACAAATGTAAATTACACTAGTAATTTAATGCAGGATTTAATAAAGTATGGTCTCAATATACTATGCTAATACTAATTTATTATGTTCAATATTTATAATACACTTCATTATCAGAGTATTAATAATTCTATTATCAGTATCTAACTATAAACTAGTATTAGTATATTTTCTAAACTATATATAGGCTAGTATTGGAATTTCATATTACCTTTGCCATCTGTTCACTTAGTCTATTGGTTCATAAAGCTTAGAAATAATAATAAAGGTCGCAGTGACTTGTTCAGTTTTATAATTGGCTTTCTGACCAAAGAGGCTGAGATCTGGAAAAGATGTTCCTTGTTGAGTTTTTTTCCTACTTCAAACCATAGTTCTCAGAAGATCACAAATATACAGAAGACTCTTACTTTGCGATGTTTTATATATATCCATTCTTTTGTTTTTTCTGAAGTATTCTATTCAGTGGAGAAAATGTAATTTAAACTGATTAACTATCTTTAAGCAGCTTAATCTAACTTTGATAAATAAAAAATCTTCATTAAGTTCCTTTCATATCTGAACTATTTCCTCTGGATAACAATTGATTTCTTATTTTTGTAAACTTTTTTTTCCACTGCATTTAGTTATAGATAATTATGCAAGCTAATTTACTGTACTTTTGAATTATCCCTAATTAATTCTAGACTACTTTTATTTTACTTTGCTTTTAATTCCCTGCAAAATTTAATCCTTTTTTGCTATAAAATTCTAATTTTGTTTGCTAATATCAATATTTCATAAACACGTTGCAAATCTAGAAGTCTAAAAAATGTTTTATCATCAAATGTATATCACATCACATCTTGATAATTACTTTATGAAATCATCTATAAAATTTTCCAAATACCTTTATTATAAAAATGGTAAACAAAATTGGAATTAGTACAGATCTTAGTCTAACACCAGTTTTCTTATCAGATTTCTCAGATTTTCCACTAACAGTGATGATAGATAACTAATTAATTGCCACAACATGTTCAATTAATTGAATCAAATCTTTTTTAAATCAGTTAAAGCAATTTGCAAATTGCACCTTTGATATTGACGGTTTTCTTGTATTTGAACAAATATCTTGTCTGTAGTGCTTTTTGATTTTCTAAAATCACATTTTGGTTTTTATTTATCTATAACTACTAATTCATTAAAAATCCTTGAAATCATCCTTACTTTAATGAATAACAATGATATTGTGTAATAACTACTGCAAAATTTTTATTTTTATAAATTGGAACAATACATTCATCCTTAAAATCCATTGACATATCTTCATGGGTCCATAATGTATTAAAAAATTTCAATAGTTTTGAAGCTAATTGTCATCATATTTTAAAACTAGGGTCTGCAGATTATCAAGAATTGTTTTCAATTTCAATAAGCTGAATATCTTTATGTAAATTTAAAATTGATAGGATATATATATATTTCAAGACAAGCAAAATATTCTTTTCATTCACCTATAGATTTTTGAAGATTATGATTTGTTTTTCAAGTATTTATGCTAATATCAAAATATCAAAAAAAAATTTAAATTGACCATGATCATCAAATGACTTTTTGTGGTTTTAATTAGTCATTCATTTAAGCCTTTTTGTCAGATATTTATTAAATTTTATATTCTTAAATCTCTATATTGCTTATAAAGTTCTATATTTAATTTATTTTAAACCACTAAACATCACATGATCACCATTTCTTATGCCTGCACATAACTGTATGACACAGACAAAATTCTGGCTGGCACTGAGTGACACTACTGTATAGAGAGTTTTGCCTGTGTTAATTTAATTTATTATTATGGTAAGCAGAAAATGATCTATGTTTCTTTTTAATCAAGTCGCTGATAGAATTGTTAGAGAATCTTTCAGAGATTCCATATCTCTATTACATTACAATCTTGAAAATGCAAATTAGAAATTTTAGTATTTAATAATTAGCTATTGAAATATGAGTTAAAGATACATCTAAAGAACAAATAACAAATTTTATTGTTTTAACTTATACAGTATTTTGCATTTATAAATGCTCAAGTAATATTAACTTCTTTTGTATTCCAACTGTATTAAATATCATTATTTTGAGCATTGATATATCCAAATTCTTTCTACTTAAAAAAAATGTTTTTATTTGAGTTCACAGCGACAGAACTATTATTTACAAAAACTTTTGGCCAGAGTTGACTTTTCCTATAAAAATGTGCACTAAAATTTCCAAGAAGAAAAAATTGATTTTTGTATAACTTTTCCACGAAATGAAGGCTTTTTTACTCTGATTTCTGAATCTAATGTTGGGGCATTAATATAATGGATGCAGGTATCATTATACATAATTATTTTAAATCTTTTATTGTTGCATTTAGGAATTTCAAAAATAGAAAATACCAAATTAGATCTCAAGTAAATCCAATGCCATACATTTTTTAAAAATAATTTTTATTAGTCATTTAGGGATTGGTTTCTATCCATTTTTAACATCTTATGGACGGATGTAATCATAAACATATAACCAAAGATATGTGAAAAAGATCTATGATCCCCAAGATGAACATTTTATACTGAACTAATACTCATCAGATTGGCTCAGATCACAATTGCTTACACATGAAATATTATCTTTTTAATATTTATTTGATGATGTGCTCTTCCAAAAAAGCTTGTTGCCTGTTACCTGAAACTTCCTTTTCAGAAGAAGGGCAAGCAATTATTCTTTCTTTTTCTGGAAGAAATTCACTAAGACCTGTTATATTAATAATCAATTTTGATAGCTCTTTTACTACAAATACTGTCTTCCATCCAATCATGTACCTATATTTAGATAAATAAAATTACTTAACCTTTATTATTTGATGTTTTATCATTTTTACTATTACTTTGATCACTAATTTCCTAAGCATGGCGATCTAGCTAGATTTCTTGAGATTTGTTATTTTAGCCATCTTTACTAGGTCCCACATTTGTGGTATGCAGGGGATCTCTAAATAGAACTAGAATTTTTCTAGAGTTCAGATCCTTGTTAAAATTCATCTCTGATATTGATGGTTTATGGTTTTTACTTTGTTGTTTCATTTTTTTATATAAGAATATCTATTTACTGACTAATAATCAGATAGCTATGGACTGGCTTTTTTGATATTTTCCTGACAACATTAAAATTGTAATCTATAGGTGTGGTGATTGGAAATGCTGATTACTGCAAGAAACTGGATTAACTTACAAAGCCTTTATTTTAAATCAATGGTTAATTTTTGCATTATGCATTAGTTTTTTTTTTGAAAACATTTAATAACTTTCAAGCAGAACTTGTGGGAATAAGTAATTTTAAAATTTTGGACAATTCTTTGAAAAGTTTTTTAAATTTTTTTTTTTTTTTTGGTATTGTAGACTACACTTTTTTGCACAAATATAAGAAGGCATATCTTCTGATACCAATTCGTTTTTTTATTTTTATTTTGTGAATTGGATGGATGGAGGTGATTGCCATAAAGCTGTAGAGGTTAAATTTTAATGATAACTAGCAATCTGAGGCACTCATTAACACAATCATATATTAATTTTTTCTTTTTAAAATAGATATTTTTCTCTTTTCTCATATTTATAGAAAGATGAAAAGCTATTAAGAATATTATTGGTCACTAATTTTTTATATATTTTTAGTTAACCAGTAAGAATCATGTTAGTAATTTACCTACCATTGTAATAACAACATTTAAAGTTGATTTGCAATTTGTAGTTACAAATGAGTTTTCTATAAGTATTGGTAGTAATAATGATTTGATTATTAAAAAACAAAACCAAGTCATATTACCTTTGTTAAAATTTTTATGTCACCATGGATCATATGAAGCCTTTATCAATGGGAAAAATAAATGCAGTAAGTAATAAGTAGAATCCATGACCTGAGGCTTGAGTGCAGGCCAAGTGAACTAGATCACATGCTTGTGATTTTTCTTGCAAGGAGCTGGTTCCATGGCCAACCTAACCAGTCTATCAGTAATGGTTGACATATGGGTATCTAGTCATTCTTAGCTGAAGGCAAAGATTACAGATTAACTAGGATTGATTATTGCCCTGACTGTAAAAACAAAATACATTGTGCAGCCTTTACTACTATTCGTGGAAATCATCTTCTAAGGACATTGAATCCATATCATTAATCTTTTCTTTTAATAAATGGGATTTTCAAATTTAAATAGCCAAGCAATTTTAAATAGACTTTTTAATCCAAAAGTTCAAATAAATATTTGCCACATACAGAGGCAAAACTCCATACAGTAGTACCACTCAGTGCAAGCCAGGGTAATCAATGAATGCAGGAAGGTTTGTGTAAGCATAAAGAATGTTGATCATATGATGTTTAGTGGTTAAATATTTGCCAATAAGGCAAGAAGAAAAAAGATGTTATAAAATCAGCTCTATAGAAAATTAAAACATACAATTAATTTTTGCAGCAATTATTATTCTTCCAACTTATATTTCAAATTATTAAATATGCAAAACTCTCCATACAGTAGTGCCAACCAGAATAATCAATGGATGCTAGAAGACTTGTGCTTGAAATCCCCATCTAGTACCTACTCATCCAATATCCCCAGACTAGTTTCTGGCTTGTGGCTTTCGTCAGGAGCCTTGGATCTGAGAGCACTACACCTAGATCTTAGGATCTAATGCAACGCTCAAGCAGCGACCTTTTATCTCCACTTAACTACAAAACTAAGTCATATGGGTCTGAAAGTTCAGCACCCATACATTTTGGGGTCTTTGGCTCTTTAATAGCTATAGCCACCACTATCCTATTAGGCAGGACTGACGAAGGCCACAAGCCAGAAACTAGTCTGGGGATATTGGATGAGTAGGCACTAGATGGGGATTTTATGCACAAGCCTTCTGGCATCCATTGATTACTCTGGTATGCACTGAGTGGCACTACTATATGGAAAGTTTTTGCCTGTTTAATAACAGTTATGTGTTAGCATAAGAGATGGTAATCATGTGATGTTTAGTGGTTTAACACCAATCCTGCCTAATAGGATAGTGGTGGCTATGGTTGTTAAAGAGCCAAAGACACCAAAATGTATAGATACTAAACTGATTTCAGACCCATATGACTATATAAGCTATTGAGCTTAGATTGAGAATATTATTGTGTTTTCAATTTCATTCTCATAGTTTTGTAGTTAAGTAGAGATAAAAGGTGCAGTGCTGTCAGACCCAAAGCTCCTCACTGATGAAGGCCACAAGGCAGAAACAAGTCTGAGGATATTGGATGAGTAGGCACTAGATGGGGATTTTATGCACAAGCCTTCTGTCATCCATTGATTACTCTGCTTGGCACAGGGTGGCACTACTGTATGGAGAGTTTTGCCTGTTTAATAACAATTGTGTTAGCATAAGAGATGGTAATCATGTGATGATTTCAACTTATAACTGTCAAAAAAAGTATTCTTTAATATGTAAATAACTATCATAATGCTGTTATGTAATAAAGGCAGTAGTTATATTAAGTATATTGTTAATGCATTTTTAGTACTGAGCACTCTTGTCAATGACACAACAATCTCCAAACTATTTCTTTGTAAATGTTTTGACTAATATAAAGACATCCTTAATCAAGAAACTCTTAAAAATTGCCAGTTATAGATAGGAGGGTTGTGAATGAAAAAAGAGATGTTAAGAATGATTACTAGTCTGAAGCATTAAATAAACAGACATTTATATATTTTCAAATTTATTTCATGTCAGTGCATCTTTCATCTTAGTTCAATCATATAATAACCATTCATTCCAGAAGTCAGAACAACATCTCTTACTCTGGATGCATTTTTGAAGCACCACCAATTCACTTTTTTTTTTCATGAATAGTTTGGAGATTTGGCTTATTATTCCTTAACTATATTATGGTTTTCTATCCAGTTTCCAAATGCAGTAGTAAAGTAGATCTTAAATTTAAATAATACATAGTATCTGAACACTTGGAACAGAATATCTGAGAGTTCCATAATATATTAGAAGTTTGATTAAATTTTGTTTTATATGCTTTTATTCTTCTAAGAAAAAATGAAAGAAGCAATTCATGTTTACTTGCTTTATCAGTTTAATTTCACTCTCCAAACCTTTATAATTACATATTGTCAACTACACCCTCAACAATAATACTAAAATCACTGAAGATTGTCATTGATTATTAATAACCATAAAAATGTTCTGTATCATTTATTGCAATGATAGAATATCTGATTTTGAATCTAAGGTCTTTGGATGCGATTCCAGTTCTGGCACCAGTACTTCTGATGAATTACTGAGCAATATAATCTTTTGATGATTATTGTTACCATGGAAGTTATTTATCATTAGCTTATACCCAATCCTCAACCGAAAACCAAAATTCTTATCAGGATTAAGAAAAATAATAAATAAAAGTTGAGATGTGTTAAGCTGTATAATTTTTATATGTGCTTATTGTTTGCTCCAGTTAAAAACTTGTTTACTTGTTCTCATACTTTTGATCAAGATATTTTACATAACCATATAACCAGTTATCTCATTAGAACACTGCAAATGATGCAGTCATCAGAATAGTGAGTAATGTCAAGTGATTGAATTAAATAAAAAAAATACATTCAAGATTTTAATGTAAATTTAAATTTCTCAGATCATTGAGTAGTCTACTTTAAATTACTTATATACATTTTGGAAATTAAAATTGCCATTTTCAATGAATAGGTCAATATTGCTACTTGAATTAATAGTTATTGCTAAATAATTAAATTTTAATCACAGATTATAATCACATATGGCAAGACTTTAATTTGGTTGTTATATACAAGAAAATAGTAAGTTGTCTATTCAACTCACTTAAATCTTGCAAAAATTACTTCACTTTAGAATTGCAAAGTTATTTTCTATGCATTCATATTCTCAAAAGATTTAATGAAAGTCTTTCACATAAACTTTAAGGAAGATTACATGTTGATATGCTAGTCTAAGTATGCAAATTGTTTTTAATTTCTTGCTGAATTTTAATATAGCAACATTTCCATCAGAAACAAGATAAGTTACTTCATATGTAATTGGAATAACTGAATTTTTGAAATATAAATATCAAAAGTATGCTATATACAACATTTGGAAACTTTCTAATAATGCATTTAGTCAACTGATTAAATATTGAGAGAACAGATATCACACATTTTTTTATTGCATAGTGGAGATTTTTTAGTTAACCAGTCTTTCATAAAATTTCACAACTAATTTTCATTTTTGTGAAATTGATTCAGATCGGCATGTGTCTCATTCACTTTTAGTGGAGATTTTTTAGTTAACCAGTCCTTCATAAAATTTCACAACTAATTTTCATTTTTGTGAAATTGATTCAGATCGGCATGTGTCTCATTCACTTTTTTGGCAGTAAAGAACAAACGAAAGTAAAACATTTCCCCTGAACTGAAAAAATTTACCTAATTGGGTTTTTGCCATTGATAAATGTTAAAATAACAGTGCTTTACCTATATATTTCTTTCAAGCAACATTTTTAATTGAAACACTAGATAAGAATGATGGCTAATTTATATACTCAATTAAATCCTAATAAATTACAAATTTTAATTGCATTTTTACGCATACATATAAAAATTAATTGTTTATTATCTTTAAAAAAATTCAAACTTTATTTAAACTTTTAAAATACAGTACCTTCAATAAATGAAGTTTGAATTTTTCTAAAGACATTTAACAATTATAGATGATGGGGGGGGGGGGTCTAAAATATAAATACAACTAAAATATTCTCACAAACTTGCAGACAAACGAAGATGCACAAATAAATTGCAGGGACTGTAATACAAGTTTTCAAATAAAAAAAATTGAAATTTGAAAAAATTGATTATATACATATACAAACAGTGAATAAATAATAAATATTTAATTCAAAAAACTTCTTTCAGCACCATTTCCCTATCCTCAGTATAACATTTTATTGTGAATGTTTAAACATATATACTGATATCCAAATTTATTTATCAAGTTCTTTCTTTTATAACTATTACTGATATGCTAAAAGTAACACACACATTCCCCTTAATATTTTACTTTATTTTTTCATTTTATGATAATGCATGTACAAATAATATAAAACAATCTTTTAGAAATGATTAGCTCCTGGGAACAGAACAAAAACTAAAATTATCAGTTTCAATGAAAGTAAGAATAATAACGATTGAAAATTTGAGGTTCTAAATATTATTTGAGGTGATATCGCATAATCTGGCCTTGTTATCAGTTCAACTATTCCATGCTTTAAAATATATAAGTTTAAATAAAAAGAAATAATAATCCTTTTTTTTTTTTCAATTCTATTATTCTAAGAGAACTTGATAATATTAATTCATCTACTATTTTAAAAAATTAATATATATTTGCCTCAATTAAATGTTAATTCAATTTAAAATAATATAATATTATAGAGGTAAAATATTAATTAATATTAAAATATTTAAAAGATAAGGCAAATAGTATAATTAATTATATTAAGATAAAATTAATATTAAAAATCTTTGCCTTTATAATATCATATTCATTCTTATTATAGAATATTTCTGAAAAAGAGACATGAAAAACTAGGAGGAGACATAGTTTGCTAATAAAGTGCAAAAAGTAATTGTTACATAAAAGCATTGTGAAAGATCATCGCTAAGTTTTGGAATTTAGAAAATAATGTTATTACATCTCTAAGAAACAAAAGATTGCAAAATATTAATTAAAATATTCTTTATAGTTTATAATGTAAATTATGATATAATTAAAAAGAAAAATAATGAATTTAGCCCAAACAAAAAAGATTATTCTCATTTGTCTGATCAAATATGTGAAATTACGAATGTATTTTAGTCTTACGTGTGTAATTTGTGTAAAATATCAAGTCATACAATCAAGTAAAAACATTGAAATAAAGTTTGCTCTACTGTATATGAAACAGTTTGAATCAGTGAACTGTAAATTGTTTAATAGCAGTAAGAAAAAAAAATTCTCTTGATAAAATAAAATTTAAGTTATTTTATTAAAATGAAAATAATATCTATGAAAATTTAAAAAAATGTTTAAATGTATCTATTGGCTAATATTATATAAACAACAAAGTAATAAATTCAATTCTCAAACTTGTTAGTCTTAAAACCATATAAGCAGAAATATTCGTCTTACTTCATTCAAACATTCTTATTCAAAGAATTGAAATTCAAGCACCCAAAGAAAATGCTAAAAATATTTTCAAGGGTTAATGGAATATTTACTTTTTTTCTTTTAATTTCATGATGCAAACTAGCTATAGCTGGTAAAATTAAAATACTTAACTATGGTTGATGAAAGTATTTAAATAAATTCAGATATGAATAATCTTTCTCAATCAATAGTATTCAAAGATTTAGATAAAGGGTTTAAAAAAATTATCAAATAAATCATTTAAATTATAATTAAAGCTAGTGGTCAAACATTACAATGTTATTTGTTCATTCTAGTTTATTTCTGAGGTGTAAGTAGAGGAAGTAAGATTGAGTAGTTAATGATTGAAAATGTTATCACATATAAAATATTTATGTTTGTTTATTATATCAAAATTGAGAATTATATATATTTTGTAATATTCAATGTTAACATTTATGATCTTACAATTGTTAAGCTAATTTACATAAAGGTATATTTGAAAAATTAAAATATTTTTCAATAAGTTCAGGTAAAATCATATATATATATATTTTTACCTGCGATATTAAATTAGGGAAATTTACAAGCCATTATTAAAATGTTAATTTGAAAATTAAGAAAGCAATTAAGGCTATCTTGATTTTCAAAGCATATTTTATCACAGCTGTAAATCTTCATAATTCACTTTTTAAAATTAAAAACAGATGTTTTATATTTTCCTATAAAACCTTTGTCATATCGTTTGATAAGGTAGTGATCAGATTAAGATAACAATTATTACTATTATAGACAATATTAGAATATTTTTTTAAAAAATAATAATAACAGTAGCAATATGTTAGCTCCAAATAAAAGTTATGAAGCTGGTAAGAAATTTAACAATTTTTTAATTATTTTTACTTCATATTTAATAGTGAAACAATAATTATTCTAAATAGCTGATAAGTCTATCATGTTATCTTTCAATAAGTATTAGTTATCAGCTCATTTAAATATTATGTAACTTAAATATATTTTATTTATTTAATTTTGCACATAAGCACTTTATATATATAAAAGATTTCCTTAAAGCTTTTAGCTCTAAATATTGTAGTGCTGGCGATGATTAAGTGATGTTGCTTGGTCATAGTACTATATTCCCTGATTAATCACGTTAAGACAAAGAATTTAACGTATATACATATATATTAATCTTGTTATTATTAATTGAATTGATTAAAAAGCAAGTATTTATATTTTTCTTAAGAGATGCTATTGGAAGAATATGCTTGTTTTATTAAGATTGTTTTAAATTAATTTGCATATGTAGATAACATTAATCATATAGAATTCTTCATTGTTTCTCTATTATATAATTAATGAAATAATGTATAAATTAAATAAATAAAATTCTAAATATTACTTTAATATTCACCACAATACCATTCAATAGTGTGTTTAGTCAGATACCATTATTATTTCAAATATATTGGTAATTTAGTTTGCAGAATATGTTAAACCAGATACATATCATCATTATCACTATAATAGCCACTTATAAACAAGCATGGACATTCTATTCCCACACAAAGAAAAGATAACTGAAGAACAAAATATTTTTGTGATGTCTATACAAAACAATCTAAGAAATATTAATTATTTTTAACCATTATAGAACCTTTACAGGATGAAAATATCACAGTAGCAAACTGCATTATTTCATCCATTCAGCCCACATATGGTCTCTTTCTAAGCCTTTTATAACTGCTCAGGATTTGGTTTAAGACTTCAACAATTCATTTATTATCATTACTTTTTATATCCTAGCCCAACTCCATATTAATCACCATACTTGTTATTTCCAACATATATTTCTATAATTTGTTGATTGGTTTTAATCTCTTTATTGCTCTTCTGTTAAGTATCCGAGTCTTAGATCCATAAATAAGAATTGAGAAAGGACACACTAAAAATCTTTTTTTCAAACATTTAGGCATATTTCCTTTTAATACTAAGTTATTTTTATCCAAATCAGTCTACCGTAATTTAATATTAATTTAATTCACAATGCTTTTATCTGTATTAGTAATTTGACCAAATTGCCCTCATTTATTTCTTCTAATTCATGATTATCAATCTTTATTTTCATATCATAATTCTTACATTTCATGAATCATTATTTGCAAAAATTCATTATCTGCAAAAATCTAAATGACTTAAATGATCTCTATGTTTTTTATTATATTTTAGTCCACAAAATACTTGTAAAAAGTTTTGGAATCTTGCTATCACATATCTCTATCAATGATTAATCTTTTTACTATCATCATGTAATCTAATTGTTGCATTTTGATAAATGTTTGTTAGAATATATAACAGGGATTCAAAATTTTAATTATTGTAGAAATGCCTATAAAATGAAATGCCTTTTTATAATCTACAAATTCAAAGCACAATGGCAAATCATATATATAGGTCCTACTAAGTATTCTAATCAGTGTTCTGTCCAACAATATGTAACTGTAAGTAATCATGTAATATTAATTTCTTTTATATTCTGATTTCTAATATCATAATCTACAAGATATTATTGGTTTGACAAAATTATATCTTAAATTTCTTTATCCTGATTTTTGTGTTCTAAATGAAATATAAGTGAAAATCACTGTTTACTTTCAACTCATGCATTCATGTTTTTCAGAAGAAAAAATAAATAGTTTTTTTTAAATGGTTTAATGTAATGACATTCAATAAAAAAAATTTTCTCTGAGCTTTTGGGACTTAGTGTCGGAGCATAAGAACTTAAAATGGGTGTAGGTACTATTTGCCCAAACCATTTTACATTATCAGTAGCCTTTTAATTGATACATCTAAGAGTTCCAAAAAGAAAAGATCCAAATGTAAACCTCATCGTTAAATTGAACACTATGCATTCTTACTTTTAATCAGTGATATAAAAAAAAAATTATAATTCTTCTGTTCAATTAAATTGGAGGACGAGATTACTAAGAAAACCTATATCAATCTTAAATTATGACAATTTGAACACTATCCTATATTAAGGTCTTTAAGAGTTCACATGAAATAAACTTCCCATATTTTATATATCTAGACAAAGAAAAAATTTGCTTTATTCCAATTATTTTTATCACTTAAATAAGCAATTATTCACATATAGTAACTTAGTTAGATTTTATTAAATAAGCCATTTACTATTGACTTTTAAAAAAAAAAATTTGCAATTATGGAAGAACTGAAATCTATGATTAAAATTATTTAAATTCCATTCCTACTAATTGAAACTCTGAATCTATATCTTATTAATTGTTCCACTTCTTATAAGATATCAACAAAGAATTTCCAGTCTGCTGAAAAGTCCAACCATCTTTAATTACATGTATGAATTTGAAATGGGTCTGTAAAATAAAATTTAATGCATTTGTAAAAAGGCCATTGGAATGATTCTCTGACAGTAGATGATTAAAATAAGTGATTAACTTATTTGAATCAAAGATCGTAATTTTTTATTTGGCATAAAATTAGTAACGGGTTTAATCTTTTATGGCTAGTTTTTGGATCATTGTTCAGCTAACAGGAACTAATTGGCTTTGCATCCATTGATGTTAATATTTTTCTTTTGACCAGTTATTCAGACTTGATACCAGTTTAGGTATTGCAACTTTGATTATTGGATATGTTAATAGTAAAAAATGATAGCTGCAAAAAGCAATCAATAAATCAGTGGATGTTAAATGTTTCTGAATTATTTCCCTAAAGAGGAAAGTTAAAATAAACAAACAAAAAAATCTTTGCTTGAATAAACAATTAACATGATAAATAAATAATGAAGATAAATGCAGGGGCTTTTGAGCTAAAGATAGTAAATAGTAAACTCGACAACAAGCATAAATCTTTTATATATATATATCACAAATTTGTCTTTGGTGTAAAATCTTTTAGCACAATTCATTATAAATTTTTTTCATTTATAGAATATTATTGTTAGTAGCCATAAAGGCTGACAAGTTGATGTTGATTTTTGGGAAATAAGTAAATGGCATCCTACCCATTTGTATATAATTTGCATAAGGCAAGGAATTATTTTATGACTGCCCCCCCCCCACTAAATTTAAAATCATGTTTTTGCTATAGACATAATTATCAACTATTCTGATATAAATAACAGTAATATCAGAATATTCCTGTATGAATTGAATACAATGCAGTACTGTACAATATTTTATTAAATTATGTAATCCAGTTGACAGTTTTGGTTGTCTTCCTCAGAATTGCAAATGTACAGTTCATATATATATATATGATTATTAAAATATTGTATACATACAAAATAAATTGTTCATATACATTATACCAATTACATAAAGAAAATTAAATATAATTAACAATTTAAAATGTGATTAATTTATTGTTTTATTTGTGCTTAAAAATCTCTACCTTAATTATATTTAATTAAATCTCTAACACATGCATTTGCTTGGATTAATATAATTGGTATTTAAAATTGATTTTATATTGTATAAATTTTAAGTATGTTTCTCATTGTGTAATAATGACTTTTATTATTTTAAAAAGTGTAATAAATCAAATGATTCATTACATTCTTTTTAAATTCAGGTTCTTTTTATTCAACTAATGAAAACTGGACTAACCTTAGCTATGAAGATTTGAAGGCATTAATTAATTCTGGAGACATCCAATTGATAGATGTCCGAGAACCAAAAGAAATCGAAGAACAAGGATCTTTGCCTAATTCTGTCAATATTCCTTGTAAGTTTGTAATTTATCTGAGATTTGATTTAGGTGTAATAAGTTTTAATAACATGAAGTATTTTATATATACAGTATATAATATTAAAATGTAAATGTGTGTTTTAAAATAGAGAATACACTTTTGCATTTTATTAAAATTTATTTTGTTATTTAAATAATAGTTAACAAACATGATCTTAAGATGCAAGTATATTATGTTTTATAAATAGAAAAAAAAAAGTTATGTATAATGATTAGACTCATTTATGCAGGAAATAACAACAAAAAAAACCCATTTAAAAAAAAAAGTAATGACATTTTAATATTAGGATTTATTTTATATATATATACATGTGCATGTATACCCACATGGATCAATATGTGGTGAATCCTTGGATTTATTAATAATTCTTTAGATCTATCAGCAATATTCAACCTGTCAATTATCCAAATAAAGAATTGAAAATTTTACATTATTAGAGAAGACAAAAAGAATAGAGAAGAAAAGATACAAAGAAGAAAATTTAAAGAAGCTGCTAAACAATCCCATAAGTCAACCTAGTGTGTCTATGCATAATGTATAGAAACTACTAATCAATTTAGCTTTTAAGAAGAAAAAATGGAGAAATCAAGGGGAACCTCATAGATAAGTATATGAAATTTCTACTGATTGTTGCCTCTGGCAGGATGTCTCAGTTGGTTAGAGTGTTATCTTAAAATTCAATTCTCAAGAATCTTAAGGGTCCAGGTTCGATTCCCATACTAGTACTGTCACTGTTCAGATCAGCACCACCAGAAGAAGAGAGGAGAAAAATACTTCTCGAAACGTTTAGCATATTGATGTGCTATTACTAACAGATGAATGTATTTGGAATATTTAAATAAAAGTTAAATTTTTCTAAAGACATTCAATACTCATATTAGATGGTGGAAATAATCCAAGCAATAAGTACAATTAAAACACCATCATCACAAACCTTCAGGAAAACAAAAAGGGCCATACATTTGCCACAAATAATTTGTGCAAGACATTGAATATCTCTTTTTCAGTTTATATTATTACAACCTACCTCAGCAATGATTGATTGCATTAAAAGTTTTTTTTTTTTTTTATGCAAATGATGACTGATATTCATATTTTTTTAAATATTATTTTATTCATAAACATTTTGCAACTATAGGAAAGCACTTCAGAAGAAATGGGACAACTAATTGGCAGTCTCTTCTGGCTGAATTTATAAATAATTGGCCTTTTTCAGATATGTTTGTCGCACTGACTCTTTTTTTTATTATTATTGTGATTTCTGAAATTAAAATTAGAGATGACAGTAGTGTCAATTGATATAATTAGAAAGAAATTCAATATATAATGCTTGTAAAATAAAAATTTCTTCTGCTACAAATTATAAATTTAGTAATGCTTGATGTCTATAGTTCAAAATGTGTTAAATCTGAAATTCGTATAGAAAAGCACTTGAAAGAGAAATATTTAATTTTAAGAAATGTCATTTTCAAAAAAATTCTATCTTATTTTAGCTTGACAAACTGATTAGAAGTTATGTATTACAGTGTGAATATTATTAAATTCAAACTGAGAAATAAAATAGCTTATAAACATTTATATCAAGGTTTGCTGTTACAGTTTTATAACAATATTGAAAATATAAGTTCTTGCTTCTCTATTTTTTTGTGATTTCTTAAAATTTTTGGGTGACTTATTTCTTAATAAAAATTTTTTGTGGACAATCAATCAGTCATAATCTGTTGACAACAGAAAAATAGTTTGGATATCAGTAAAGTTGAACACCACTGGCATATCTCCATGGCTCCTTTAGTTTACCTTGCCTATGTTATACAACAGTGATATCTATATGACATAAGTCTTACATAAGTATTAAATAGTCAATGCTCCAGATGTTACTGTTGGTACTTTGATTTCTGCTTAATTGGCTTTCTTAATGGAATAATTATTTGTTGCCATGACTAGGATCAATTTTATATTTAAGTATAGAAATTTGTACTTGATATTTGGGTAACACTATTTGGGGAAAAAATTATGAAAAGCATTTCTGCAAATGGAATTTCTATAACGATTACTGGATGATAGAGTATCTTCATCAGTAATTATTGTATATTTGATTATTTTTAATAAGGGTCACTGGCTTATAAATTAGTAAGAAAAAAAAGGTAAATACACTTTATAACAATTAGAAATAATATACATACAACTGGTTAGTTTGTGTGATGGTTTTTATGGCATGCAACAATATATATAAAATAATGGATTAATGTATAAACATAACATATAATTTGCCCATTCTATAACTACAGATGAAACTTTAGATTATAATTTCGATTGTATTGTGTGGTTTTCAGTTTATACATTGTAGCTTGCCTCACATATCGTCAGTCGCTGTTATGATGAATTCTATAATTAAATTGGCCTTATTCATTGCCATTTCTGTTTATCATTTACAGCATGATAATAATAATTGTAATTTTTATCTCATTATGTAATAGATACATATAATATAAAAGTGGATTATGTATCTAATCTTATTTCTTTGTTTACATAATTCCTTATTTGATTCATTAATTGATTTGTATTTTTCAATTTTTTGCAAATGAAAGTTTATTGAAAATAATTTATTTACATTTGATAATTCTATTTTCAGAGGGAAGTTATTGGTTGAGTTGACTATATTTTTTTCCTCCTGATAAAGTTTGTTGTCATGTAATCTTCAAAGTCTCTGGGCTAATTTATGGTTGTTAATGTTCTCTATGGAATACAAGCTGCTATTTTTGAAAATGCGCATTTTTCTGAGCTAAGACTTCTTTTCTTTTACGTTTTTTTTTTTATGGTATCATGTGCTGGACAGATTAACACATCTGAGCTGGGCTCTTCATTGCCAAAGTCACTTTGTCTTGGTAGTACTATCTTTCTTAAATTTCCATTACAAATGTTTGCAATTCAAAAGCTTATTTATTGTATTTTAAAGTATTTTTTTCATTTTAAATTTTCTCCTGTTGATTAGATTGGAGAGTTTACCAGTTCAGCTTGTGTTTTACCCCTGACCATGCTCAGCATGGTATGTTGTACTAAGAGCATTCAAACCAAGCAAATACTTCATGTGTATTTTTTTTTGTTTCTTGAACCATTTTCTCAATCTGATTATTACTTTCTATCTGCTCAGTGTTGCTACTGGTACAGAAATTCTCTAAGTTGTGTTGCTGTAAAAGCTATTTCATTATTTGAGATTATCAATTTGGGAATGCTATTAGTAGAAAATTATCTTCTTAATAAATCTATAATTATTAGGGCATGAAAGAAGATTTCCACTACCTCAGCCATTTAGAACATGAGTCCACGATATTAAAAACTGATTGTTTCTCTGTGGATCTGTATTGTCAATCTGAAGCTTTGTTTTAAATGAGCAAGTTTTGATTTATTTTATATAGCTATTGTAGGGGTATTTTTAATTCAATGCTACTGTCTAAGATTAGTCACTAAGTTTATGATATAGCCAACTTCTTAAATTCGAATGATTATAAATGTCCATTATGTAAAATTTGAACATCATATTCATTTTCAAGTGAAAAATTAAGCCTCTGTGATTAATAGGCTGGTGCATTTCTTTTGAATTTTTTCATGTCTTATTTAAGCAGTTGTTGCAATCTTAGGTTGCTATGAGTCCAGAGTCAGTGGTTTCACTTTTTATTTGGGCACTTTTCTCTAAATCTATCATATTGACAGATTATTGATTGTTTATTTTGTATGTGTTTTATAAAAACTGCATTTAAATGATCCAGTTGAAAATTATATGTCATTGAAAAATTGAAACATCTCAGCGGGAAAGCATCCTGGGCAGGTTTCTATATCAGATGTTATAAAGTGTCTAACATTCGTTTGTAATTGATCTAATATATAAAACTGTTTGTAAAGGTAATCATGGGACTTTTAATTCCAGTGATTAAGGCTTCTCTTCTGATTTGGACTTCTTTTTTGTAAAAATTTGTGATGAAAAAGCAATGGAAGAATGTGTTCTATCTTTATTTTTGTGAACTAATTAATATGCATTCAACTCATTTGGTAATGCATGATATTTAAGTACTAATAGATTATTGGAGTTATAATATGCCAGTATTTTAGAAGAAGCAATGAGGCTTCTTAATTTTTGAAAAGGATTGCCATCCCCAAAATATTTGTTAAATAACTTATACAGAGGTTAGACTTTTTTTTTTCTAGTAAAAAAAAAAAAGTTCATAATAGTTGGCAAAAAAAGCTTAGAATGATGAGAGCTTTCTTTTGTTACAAGGAACCCAAGGTTCATGAATTTTCTTGCCTTTTTTAAAAAAAATGAATGGATACTCTTAGCATGGAATTTATAATGAAGAAATTCTAATTTCTGTTTTCAAATATGCCTAAGCTGATTTTGATGCCTGCAATTTGAATTTCTGTAATAATTTTCTATTGGATACTTATGGCTACCATGAGAAAGTTCTCTAAATAAGATGGTATACCAGATATCCCAGTACTAAATTAAATGATTACTTAATGGAGCAATGATGGTGCCACTGATATACCAAAGACAGATAATTAACTTTAAATCATCTTTTATGAATGATTTGAAGTGAATTAATATGTTCTAATTATGATTTTAGTTATATTTCTATAACTTTTTTTTATAAATCTATCCTAAACTGTGGATAATGTATGAACATTTGTTTTTCTTTATTAAAATTAAATAAACATTTTTTAAAACATTATTATAATACTTTATACAATTTTTACCTTGCTTTATAGTGGTAGAAGGCTGATTTTTTTTACAGGATTTTATGTTTTGGTTAAAAATAAAAAAAGTAAAAATTGTTTGGTATTTTATTCAGTTATAGTGTTAATGTAGTTTGCCCAAATGAAGATAAAGGTTACTCAGTTGATCATATAATTCTTAGTGAGATACATTGTAATACCACTACTTTTTAAATACAATTAATTTATCTATCATAATTAAATTTAAATCTTTATTCTAATAAAATTTGAAAAGAATATAATTATTTCATGACAAATCAACCAGGAGTCTGGATCTTGATATTTCAGATTCACTTGTTATGGAGGACATTGAAAATTCAGATTTTTGAAAGTGATAATTTGTTTTTATATAGAATTTTAAAAATGGTCAAAATGTTATAAAATGTTTCATTTTAATATAAATATAAAAATTGTCAATTACTATTATCGCAGAGACCTGACTTTTTGAGTAATTTTAAAGTTTTTTAATAGCCTTTCGTAAGCAAGTAAAGTATTCTTGCAAATTTTTTTTTTTTTAATCAGTTTTCAAAATGATGATTTTTGAATATTAGAAATACCATTTTCAATTTATATATAAAAAAGAAAATGTTATGTTCAGATATTCCTAAACTTAAATCCATATTTCATGGGTTGAATTTGGTATTATATTTTTAAAAATATGTAGAAACTGTTATACTCATTGTTACAAGTGGTTTATAATAATACTGAGATCTTGTAATATTTTTTTTATCAAGGTTATAATTAAATAGTTGTGTATTTAGGCTGGAATGATGTTTTGTTTAGCTTACCATTGTGAAATTATTTTTCAAACATTTTTTGATGAAATGATATTTAGAAAGTGAATAAATGAACTTATTTATATTTATATGAAGATCTAAGTAGAAGTAAATTACATAAGAAAGTTTATTGTATTATTGCAAAAAAAAATCCCTAGCTCTAGCAGTTTTATATGCAAATTAACATATTTTATACACAAGTTTGGATCTATTAGAAACTGCAGAAGCTTAATGTTCATCATTACCAAAATTTTGTTTTAGTATTGGATTGTAATATTATGACATGCTGGCATGTGTATACAGATGAATTCCAAGTAAGAATAGTTTCGGTGAAGTTTATGTTTCATTTATTTGTTGTTAGACATTTTCTAACAAAAATATTTTAATATATATGAAAAAAAATCTAAAAATGGATCTGTTTACTCACTGAAATGCAATCCATTTTCTGAAAATAATTATAGAGCTACTATTAAAAATCAAAGAAAAATTAAGAGTTAGTGGTTTTGAAATTAAAGATGGCATGACTATTGAAAAAAAGGTAAAAATATATGCTTTTGAAGAATGTGAGTCTGCAAATGATAGGGTTAGTAGATGCTGTTTAAAGTGATGCCAAAACATCTCTTGGATATTTAAATAAATCACTTTAATTTATTGATGAGTCATCTGTAAAGATAAATAAATTTGATTTTCTTAGTTGTGCAAAATTAAAAACATAATTTCTTTACTAATCTAGAAATAAAACCTGTAATTGAATTATCGCACACAAAAAAAAGTTTGAACTGAAGAAATAGAAATATTGTCACAATTGATGTTGGCATCAGTTAAGTACTACAGTAAACAAATAGCAATTCCCAAAAAGTTGGTCATCTTTTAAGATTCAGGAAGAAAGATGATGTTAGCAATTATATGGCTAGAGCTGTAAAAAAAATATTGTTGCAGAAAATAATTTTATTATCACCTAACTCTAAACCAGGAAAACTCTTGATGAAAAAAATGCAACCTAGTAAGAAAATTTTTATATTTGTTATTATATTAGTATGTGATGCCCAACGAGAAAGTTATTTTAATCAGGGAAGGAAGTACTTGTGAAGATCTTAATAAAAGATTGGTTCTAGATAATTTATAAGAATTTTATCAGACATTCAAAAACCAGTACAGTATTTTGAGAAAAAAATTCAGTTTTTCAAATTTTGTGAATTACATCCAAAAGAATGGGCACAATTATTCAGGGAAATCATCCGAATTTTGTGATTTTTCAGAAAAAATGAAACATTTATACTATAAGACGAAGTTCAGTCTAAATGAGAGCACATCTATTTGTTATCCCTAACAAGAAGTGGAAATGAAGCATATTAACTTTGTGTTAATTTGCAATTGTTTGAGACATAATAGAATTGCTTTTTATATACTTTAAACCAAATGTATACTAATTCTTAAAATGTAATATTAAACCTTTAAAAATCTATTACTTCTCAGATGGGCAATGCAGTCATTATAAAAATAGAAAACAGTACTGAATCTTTGCTATGCTGACATGATTATTCTGTGCTGCAAGCCAAGTTAAAATTTTTTTTTTTTGTCTTTTTTATTATTTAATCATCTGAGATCATCGATACAAAGACTGTTTGCTTAATGTATGAAAGTGGAGAGTAAATTGTGATCAAGAGAGATAGATTTAATTGAATTTGGAAAGATTGGGAGTGTTTCATTCGCCATTTTAAATATAGAAGTAAAAAAAAATAATTATTTGTTGAATGTGAGATAATGTAAGAATATTTTATAACTAAGTTGTATGTAAGATTAGTTGGTTTTTTAGTAAGTTTGTTACTAAAGAATTTTTTTTAATTTAAGAAAGGGAGTGATTTATTTGAGAAAAAAGAGGCCTAAGGTTGGAAAACATGTGATTATCGATTAATCATCATTGAAAAAAAGTAGGTTTTATCCTTCCATGCAAAGGGGTTTGAAGATTAGGAGAGGAAGTATAAAATCAAATATAGAATAGGTGACTTGGAAAATAAGGAATAAGGATAGAACTTGTATTCCATAATGCATATATAATGGTCAGAAAGAAATTGGGCATGCTGTGATAGAGTGTACCATATGTGACGAAGTTTATCACTTGAAATGTTTAAATAAGACTAGGAAGGATTAACAGATTTATGGTTATATAGACAGTGTGTAAAAGTGATAAAAGAGATGAAAAGGTGGTTTCTAAGTGTAGATAATTTAAAGAGAAAGTTAGGAAAAATGGAGCAAAATTTAATTGAGGAAAATAAGATAGAGTAATGTTTTAGTGGAATGACAGGAGATATGTGTGGAAAAATTAGTAGTGCAGTGGAGATGGTTAGCCAAAGAATAAGTAAGATAGAGGAAGAAGTAAAGGATATAGAAGCAAAATTAAAATCATTAAGAGATGAAGTGTGAGCAGATAAAGGAATTTTTGAGTAGGAATGATAAGGAAGTCCAGAAGGTGGTAGAGAGTGTTACGGATGGAGCAGAGAAAATATACTATGGAGACAGTATTGATAGGAGATTCACTAATTAGAGAATGTGAAGATATAATTGCAAGGAAAATGGAAACAAATATGGAAGAGTATGTTTGCCTGGAACTAGAATTAGAAATATTACAGATAAAGTAAACAAGCAAAGAAGTAGAGATGTGTATGTTATGGTAGGGATTAATAATTTGTCAGAGCCATCAGAGAGAATAATGGATGAGTACATAGAATTGATTAGGAATTTGCGTAAAATTAAAGGAAGAGTAGAAATAGTTTGATTATTACCAAGATTTGACCGAGGTATATGTTAGATAGGGCATGTTCTATAAATGAGAGATTGAAAAAATTGTGTAAGAGAAATGATGTTATGTTTGTGGATGATTGGGATTTTTTTATTGGAAAGAGGGAGTTATATAGTAAAGATGAATTGCACTTAGAAAAACAAGGAAGTGAAGTTTTAGAGAGTTTGATTTATAAAGAATATAGTTCAGAAAACTTATAAAGGGGCATGGGGTTTTAAGTGGCAGTGTTATCAGAAAGAAGAAGAATAGACAGGCTGTAAGAAATGATCAAAAGGTAGCTGATTTAGATATAAATGTAGATGTGGAGAGGGAATGGGTCTGTAAAGTTAATGGTAAGCAAGTTATTTATAAATGTAATGAAGAAGGAAGAGTCAAAAGAATTTATAAAAGAGTAGTTAGGAATGAAGAAATTGTTAAAATCCAGTATTTGAATATGCAAGGAGGTAGGAGACCAGAAAAGTGGCTGGAATTAAACATAGCAATTAAAAATGAAGAACTTGAGGTACTAGCAGTAGTGGAAACACATCTAAGAGAAGACAGAGAACCTATTCTGGAAGACCTGGTATGGCAGGATATAAATAGAAAAGAAAAAAAAAAGTGGTGGTGATATAGGAGTTATGTTAAAAAATATTTAAATACTGTTAAATATCAAGAACATTTGTGGTTTGAGATAAGGTTAGGAAAACAAGAATGGATGGTGGCTATAGTGTATATAGCAAATGGAGATAGTCAAACTATAGAGTGAAACAGTAGCATATATAAATGTCAAGTTAAGAATATATCTAGTTTCAAAAAAAAGGGAAGAAAATAATGGTTAAAGGGGATATGAATGGCCATATTGAAGAGACATAGATAACAAGAATGAATGGCTTTTGAAAATTTTTTGTCAGAGTGAATCTGAGCACTGAAAATTTATCAAATATTTATAAGGACAATACACATGGTCTAGAAATAATATATTTCACATAATAGATTATGTATTAGTAGAAAAAGAGGGAATGAATAAAGTATGAAATAGTTAGGAATGTGATGGAAAATGATAATAAAAATAGAAAGAATAATGAAAGATGTGGCTGGAGAATGAATGATAAGAATAAGTTAGAAGAATATTAAATAAAAGTAGAAGAAATCATGGAAGAGTGTGTTGGGGATGAATATAAGGACTGGTGTGGTGAAGTAGAAAAAGTGTCAAATAGGGTTTTAGGTGAGAATATTCAGAAGAATAAAAGTAAGAGAAAAGTGAGAATTAGTAAAAGAAAGGCAAAAAGCATGCAGAGAATATAAGTGTGCTATTAAGAGCAAAGAAAGTGAAAAAGATATTAATGAAATGGGAAAAATACTTAGAAAAAAAGAAGTTGGCTAAAATAGATAATTATAGAGAGAGAATGAAATTGAATAGTAGATTGTTGGAGGATATTAATAAAAGTGGAAGAAAAGGGAATAAAAAAATTTGGACATACATTAAAAGAAGGAATGTAGGGGAGAGAGAAATAGTATTACTAGATGATGAGGGAATAGAGTGTAACTCTAGAGAAGAATTAGAGATAATCTTCAATAAGTATGTAATGTATATAGAAAAGATGTTAGGATGTGAATGACAAAGTGATAGCAATCATGAAAGCATATAGTAATGGGAATATTAGGTTTACAGAAAATGAACTGAATGAGGCAGGGAAGAAATTGAAAGGTGGAAAGGCAAGAGGTTTGGACTGATGGGCAGCAGAGATGGCAATGAATTTAGGGCATAGGGCAAAAATAAAACTACTATCATGTGTTAATAAGATGGCACAGAAGAGAGATTTACCGGGTAATTGGAGTAATATAAAAGTAAGGCTACTATTTAAAGGAAATGATAAGAGTCATAGAAAGTTAAACAATTATCGATCGATAGCAGTAATGTCAGTGTTATTTAAAGTTTTCTCATATATAGTGGCTGGAAAGATTGCAAAATGGATGGAAGAAAATAATGTAGTGGGAGAAATGCAAGGAGGTTTTCGATCGGATAGACACATAAGAGATAGTTTATTTGTAGTGACACAACTTATAGATATGAGTAGAAATACAGGTAGACAGTTATATATGATGTTTATAGATATAGAGAAGGCATATGATAGAGTAAATAGAAATAGATTATGAGTAAGTTCAGTAAATTTGGGAATGGATGGAGTTTTAGTGGATATTATTAAAAAATTATATGAAAATAAATTACTATACATATCAATTAGGGAATATAGAATCAGATAAAGTTAAAAATGAGGTGGGACTAAAGCAAGAATGCCCTATGCCACCTATTTTGTTTTGTTGTATTTGAGAGAAATGGAGAAAACAATAGAAAGACTAGGAAGAGGGGTAGAGATACCATTAGTAGGTGGCAAGGGAGTATATACATGCAGATGATGTCTTTTTGTGTGCAGAAAGAGGGGAAGATATGGAAGTTATGCTGAGGCCATGTGCAAAAGTGGATAAAGAGATGGGGGTTAAATTTAGTGAAGAAAAATCAGTAATGATTAATTCTGGGGAAAGAGAAGACAAAGAATTTTAATTGAGGGATGTAAAGATAAGTGTGGTGAATAGATATAAGTATTTGGGAATCGTCTTAAGTAATCAGAGAAATTGCTTGGATGAATGGAAGAAAAAATTGATAAATAAAGCAAAGAAAAGAAAGAGATTGATAAAGAAATTAACAGTGTTTTTATATAATAAATATGATGTAGATAGAATAATGTGGTATGCAGAAGATTTGGATAAAGAATTTTTGGCAGTATACTTATACAAAAGGTAGGATGATTGTGTTAAGAGAATTGTTGTGTTTTAGTGGTAAGGAATGGGATAGAAAAATAGATGCATTAATAAAGAATAGGGAGTTGGAGAGATGGAGAACTAGTATGGAGAGTAAAAAGAGTTTAAATATATATAGAAGTAAATGGAATATTGGGTGTGAGTTAATTTATGATAATAGCATGGAAAGTAGTTTACTGTTTAAGGCTTGAATGGGATCTTTAGCAACAAGAGAATATACACATAAATGGAGAAATATGGGTGATTTAGTCTGCAGGTTGTGTAAGGAAGACATAGAAAATATTAGGCATTTGTTAATAGAATATAAATGCCTGAAAGCAGAAAAGTATACAAATAATGAAGTTGTGGAAGAATAAATATAAACAAGGTGATTATACAGAAAATGTGTTATTGGTTTTTATGCTGGGTTTGGGGGGGGGAAGGCCATGGAATTGACAAAACATTATGTTGTGGAAATGAGATGATGCAGGATATGGGAGAACTTAGGATGGGGAATGGAAAGGGAAGGTAAAATGGCTAACAGGTTTCTATGGGCATAGTTGCTGAGAGATTTCTGACTCCATATAAGGTGAAGGTGCAGTGCATCACATCACAAAAAATATATTCTGAACATAAAAATATCCCAATCTAATCTCACTGCCAAGCTTTATTTTTTTTAGTAATATGTGGAAATGATTTTGGCTTGACATCTTACAATATCTTCAGATTATATTCATCATTGTCAACCATTATCAATCCACCTCAGGATGGTCTCTAAGTTCAATCCATCTTCTCTCATCTCTAGCCTCTCTTTTCCATATCACTCCTGCATTCTTCTTAATTTTATCCAATCATCTCACATGTGGTCTCTTTCTGAGTCTTTTATAAGATCTCTTGAAATCCAGTTTAAGATTTCAACTATACATCTCATCTCTTCTAGCAATATATGTTCACCTGAACTCCACTTCAGTTTTTTAATTCTTTCAATGATGTCAGTAACATCTGTTTGTCCTCTTATCTATGTATTTCATTTTCAATCTCTTCTTGTTTCTCCTAACATGCATCTGTATATTTCTTTGAGTGACAGAAGTCTCTGTATTACTTTTTTTTTAAGTATCCACGTCTTTGATCCATAGGTAAGAACTGGTAAAACTCATTTATTAAAAGCCTTTTTTTTTTCAAACACATAGGTATATTTCCTTTTAATATTAAATTATTTCTACCAAAAGCACTCCAGCCATGTTTAATTCTATAATTAATTTCATCCATTATCTTTCCAGCTATAGTAATAATCTGATCCAAGGTATTTGTAATTGTTAAACTTTTTCTAACTCTTCATTATCAATATTTTCATTATTTTTTTTGAGAAAATTCATTGAACATTGCTTTAGTCTTTTTAACGTTTACTGTATTCTTACTTTCATCTGATAACACTAGTAATATTTCCTGAAGCTCTGAAGCATTATTTACAAAAACACCTACATCATTTGCAAAATCTAACCGACAAATAATCTCCATTTACTTTTATTTCTTTAGCTTTCCATTTTAATCCACAAAATACTTCTTGCAGTACTGCTGTAAAAAGTTTTGGAGATATAGTCACCCTATCATGCTCCCTTCTCAATGTTAATCTTCTTTGTATCATTATGTAATCTAATTATTGCTGTTGCATTTTTATAAATATTCTTCAGAATATGATAATATCCTGGGACAATACCTTGATAATCCAATGCTTTAATCACTGAAGAAATGCTTATAGAATGCCTTTTTATAATCTCCAAATCTAAAGTATAGTGACAACTCGTATTTATTGAACCTTTCTATAACTTCTCTCAGTACTTGGATATGATCCACTAATAAAATCACTTTTAAATCCAGCTTGTTCTTTTAGTTGGTGAAATCCAAAGTTCTCTGTAGATGAGTTGTAATTATCTTGGTAAAAATTTTGCAAAGAACTGATAGGTCTGTAATCACCTTTTTAAATATTAATATTAGTACTCCATTTTTCCAATTGTCTGGTTTGTCTTTATCTAAACATTTGGTATATAACTTTGCCAAATTTTTTTCTATTTCTTCACCTGCTTATTTTAAATTATTGATTATAATTCCATCGTTACCTGGAACTTTTCCTTTCTTCATAAATTTAATTGCATGTTTCACTTCTTCATTTAAAATTCTGGGCAATAATTGTAGGTGGTACTTGTTATTTATTACTCATCTCTCTTTTTAATAGTATATTATTGCAGAAATAAGTTTTCTACCAATATCTTGATGTTGTTTTATACTCTTGAGGCTTTTATTCTCTTCTATAGCTTTCCTTGCTGGTTCACAATTATACACATCATTATCAACTCTTTTTCACACCATTTAACAATATTTTGAGTATTCAATCATTCTTAATGCATCATTTTTATATATTTTCATATTCCTTCTTTCTTCATAAATTGTCTTGTTTCAGAAGAAATTTTATTGGTCAATTGCTGGTTTTTTTTAACAAGCTATATTGTTGCAGTTTTTAAAAGTGTATCAGTTATTTTCCTATTGATTTCATTCAAATCTGAATCATATTCAAAATCTGCTAATATTTGAAAACTATTTGTAAGCTCTAATTTAAATTCATTAGAATGTTTCTGAAGATTAGGAATATCAACTGTGAATATTCTTTTTCTCAATAATTTTTGTCCCTCCAGTTTTGCATTAACATGTATCTTACATCTCACTTATTGATGATCACTTCCTGTGTTGAATTTTTTAAGAACATTACTTTCTTGAAATGCATATTTTCTGTTAGTCAAAATATAATCCATTTCTGCTATACCAGCATTTGGATGCTTTCATATCCATTTAACATTTTTCTCAAAAAAAAAAAAAAAAGAATTATATAATATAAAGTTTTTATTTTTCTGCAAATTCCATGTCTTATATCCTCTCTCATTTCTATCATCGTAAACAAATTTACTTACAGCACTTTCATCTTTCAATTGTTTTCAAATTCTAGCATTAAAGTTTTCCTTGACAATTTTAAATGTTATTTGGACTGATCAAAAGCTTTTTGTACATCCATACAAACAAACATACTCTACTTTTTCATCACAATGAGAACTTGTTGGGACATAAACCTGAATTATCTGCATTTGATATCTGCTATTAATTTGTATAACTAATCTTGCAACTCTGTCCGATACACCATCAATCTCCACAATATTGTTCTTCCACTTTTTATTTATAATGAATTCTACTCCACTTGTATTTCCAATATTTGAGCCTTTATAATAGAGTATATGTCCACTTTTTAAATCAATTGTTTCTTCACCTTTTCTTCTAACTTCACAAAGTCCAATAATGTTTCATTTAATATTAGATAGTTCTTCTTCAAATTATTGCAATCTTCCTTTGCCTCTAGTCTAAATTGGTTATTTGAAATTGTATTTCTATTGATGATAATGTAAATTGTCATATTTAAATGAAACATGTCAAAGCTGATTGACAATTCAATTTTACTAATAAAATATACAGATGCTGTAATAATATAAGACAAGTTTATATTATTATATTGCGTTTTATTTTAAATATTGCATGATTACTCTGTGAATGTACTTTTTGTGATATCTATTTTAACTATAGACAATTTAAGACAAGCACTAGGAAAATCAATTCACGAGTATTTCCATGTTTAGCTTTTATCTATTTGAACTTTGTATAGCCTGGGGTAACATGTCTGAGAAAGCATATAACCATATATCGACTTTTATTATGCCATTCATGCTAATATCTTAACAATTTTAAGTGCTCCTAAATATTGCATTTTTTGTTTTGATATTCAAATTGTGGAAAGCATAGCTGATATTCTTCGCCTTTCTACTATGGTATAATAATTTATGAATTACAATAAATCTATATAAAACTTTTAATAATAAGCTTAGTAGTAGTAATAAATATATGTTTTCATTGATCTAGATAATAGTCTTTAGTTTCCAAAACAAAAGTAATTTAAATATAAATTATTTATTATATGAAATTTATAAATGAGTCATAATATGTTAATCATGGGAATATTGTGATAGATATGTGATTATTTAATACTTTATAATAGTTTTATTTGTACATTCAATATAAGGGACATTTAAAATTATATTTGAATAGAAATAATTTGGAGTTTTTTTAGAATGAGAATGATTATCTAAAATAGTTAAAACATATTAAATTGAATAATAATAAAGAATATAATTAAAAAGTTAATAGTGTGGATTTGATTTGTTTATGGAAAAGGAGAAAAATATAAAACAATATTGTTAAGAAATTATTTCTTACAGTGTATTTCAATTAATAGCCAAAGTTATTTTTTCTTTCTTTAGTGGGTCAGGTAAAAGATGCTTTACTGATGTCTGATACAGCATTTGTGGATCATTATAAATCACCTAAACCCCAGAAATGGGATGTGAATATTGTTTTCTATGGATTGGGACCCATAAAAAGCAAAGCTGCCCTTCAGCTTGCTGTCAAATATGGCTACAAGAAGTAAGTAACAATGATCATTAACAGTAAATAATGCAGAAAAGGGCGATTTTGGTTATTGTACTCACATATACAGTCATTGTTGTTTATAAATATATATTATTTGTGATTACTAAACTGTCTAATTTCTTTATTCTCTAATTGTTTTATGTGTGTTGTGTTTTTTGTGCAGTGGGAGAGGTTGAGAGTGCATTGCATCTTTCTCCTTCAAAGTTCAAATCTCGTTATGGCCTTGACATTTCTGATAGCAAAAATGCTAATATAGTATTTAGTTGCTTCAGGGGAATTCGCAGTTACAAAGCTCTGACCATTGCCAGAAATCTTGGCTTTGACAAGTAAGCAGATCTGAATTATTAAAATTCGTTTTGTTATCACTTTTAATAATTATTGCATTTTTTTTTCATTAAAATTTATATGCTGTTATTAAACTGCATGACAAATTGCAGCATGTCTAGAGTGACCATCTTTCTGGATAGTAAAAAATTACAATATAAATGTTTAGTAGTTTAAAAAATTATTTAAAAAAAAAAAAAATGAAAACCATTCATTATATACCCAAATAAAGAAATAAATCTTCATATATTCACTCTTAAATCATTATGATCTTAATTAAATATAAATTGCATTACTAAGTAATTAATATTCTTTTATATAATTTTTTTTTCATTTGTTTTTTTAATTATGATATATGCAATTTAAAATAAATGTATAAATAAAAAAAAAAGGTAAAGATTGAAATGAGCTTTAGGAATCATATGCATAAAGTATTTAAATTTTGATTCTTAAAATATATCAAATTGAATTATAATTCTACTTTTTAATTGTATGATAAGAAATCTTTAATGGATTAAATATTCAAAAATATAACTTTAGTTTTAATTCTTCATTGGAAAATTATTGGAAAATTCAAAATTTGAGATGATATCCACAGACTCAAGTCCAAATCTTGAGAGGTAGTCACTCTATTAATTTCTCTGCATGTCTGTAGTGTGTGTGTTTACATGTAAGAATTTGTTTTTATTAAACGTTTGTGAGTGTTGCTTTTTGTATGTAATTTTTGTAATCATAAAATAATTAATTCATTAATCTTTACTACTCATTTTAAAATCAGCTATAGTAAAATTTTAGTAGAATTATTTTCTATAATAAATAAATGATAATTAAGATACAGTAATTTTTTTTCATTATGCATGACATTTGGTTTCAAGCACTCTCATTGATATTAGAATTCGCAAATAAAAATGGATTATATTATACATTTAATGTGTTTTTAACATGTGTACATATTGATGTGTGTACATAGCGTAAAAAAAAATTTAAATTGAGAAAATTAAAACAATGGTTTAATCATTTCTAATTTTTTATACTTTTATTATTTATTTTTAGTCACAAATATCTGAAACTATAAATGTGAAAGAATCATCATTTCAACTGTTATCGATCTATTGCCAAATAATCTCTCTTTTTAATTTAGTTTCTCTGACTCATAACTCCTCTTCTCCAAACTTACTCATTTCAGCCATCCATATCATGTGTTCTCTTTCTAGAGCTTTTGCAATCTCTTGGAATCCAATTTAAAACTTCAATTATGTATTATCAACTGTTCTAGCAATATGTCCAGCTCAACTCTATTTCAGTCTTTTAATTTTTCCAATATCAGTGATAACTGTTTCTCTCTTAAACATGTATTTGGTTTTTGATTTTTTTTTTGATTAGTCCTAATGTACTTTCCATACTTTTTTGAATGGTATTTTTCAATTTATTTCATTTTTTCAAAAAACTAACTTCTGATTCATAGGAATTAGCTAAGATGAAGCATTACATGATGCATTTGATTGATCAAAAATTATATAAAAAATTCTACACATTTTCATTGTCATCAAATGAGTGTTGCCATTTTAGAATAACCTTTCAGAAAGAAAAGTTTGCTTCAGAAGTTCTCTATAATTTCTGCAGCCAAATTTTCTTTCTGAAAGGCTTCAATAGCTTGTCAAATTGTAACTAGAAACTTCATTGTATTCTATTCTCAGGCATATTTTTCCAATGAAACTAATAATGTTGCATCTTTTTCTGAAATGTTTTTAAAGTAATATTTATAATATGTGAAGCCCATTTTTTACATAAAAATTATGTTCAGCTTCATCTATAATATATTTTTTAATGTTATTTTTCATCTATTTCAGATGACCTATCCAATGAAGATATACTCATGTTGTTGTAAATTCCATATACCATTCATAAAGCTGAAGAACTTGTCTTATGATCTTGCCATTTTGCTTTCAGTATATTGCAAAGCATTTTTAAATAAAGTGTTTCCAATGCTATTATTGATACAAGATATTCATGGTCCATTCCCTACAATAAATTCGGTAGAATACTGGTCCATGCTTATAGACAATTTAGTTGAAATAGTTATATTATTATGATGAAATATTCTATCTTTTAAATTTTTAAATATAGGAGAACCACATTGGTATGTGTGTTACACACACCTCAACATCTTAGTTGGCTGTTTTACCTAAGATATTACCAAGATATTTAAATTGATTCAAATCCTCAAGTTAATAATCAGCCAAGATAAAAACTGAATTTTTTTTTACTCATTAGCTGCTAAAGTGCCAGAGTTTGTTAATATAATTATTAAAAATTTTTCTTTATCCTTACATTCAAAACATCAAACTTTGATTTGGTAAAAATATATAATCATCAACCTACTGTAAGTTTAAGAGCTAAGTCAATTCAAATTAAAAACTCTATTACCAAGCGTTTTGATGGTTGCTTTACGAATTATTCCAAAGACCACTGTTGTAAAAATTGAAACTGAAATTGGAGAAAGTAAAAATTCCTGATCAATACCTCAAATTTTTTACCATCTGTAATAACAGTTCTTTTCATAATCATCATGTAATAGCTATGCGATATCAATAAATTTCACAGACATTCAGCAACTTTAAACATTACCACAAATTTTTTTTCTGGAATTGATTCAAATGCCTTGACCAAATCAATAAAAACTATATAAATTGTATTCTTTCACATTGCTACTTCGTTCCATTTGCCTGGGCAATAAAAATTATATTTATAGTGCTTTTTGATTCTTTAATGCCACACTGAATCTTTAATAATCACTTATTTTTGACTGGAAATAACTAAGTCAGTAAAATTCTTGCAAGTATTTTTATTGTAGTGGATAATGTTGATATTATAGTTTTTTCTATCTTTTTTATTCGCAAATAAAATAAAAGATGCATTCTTAAGATCCAAGTGTTTGCAAACTTATTATCACTGTAATTTAAAATGTCTGTAATGATTCTATATTCAACTTTAAACAAATCAATGAGTTGGATATATCATTAAATAATTAATCTGAATTTTTTTATCATCTTTCTTGGCATGGTTTAGTGCAATGATGGAATAGCAGAATGTCCACAAATCCCAGCTCCAGATTGTTCTCTTCTGAATTTTTTTATGAATTTCCAAGCAGTAAACCATTGGATTATTTTTTTAATTCTGAAGATGATAAAGATACTGTATTTGTTATTATCATTATAAAGATATGACATTTATTAATTTAGTAGGATGATATATTTTATCCTTCAATGCATCAAAACAAAAGTTATAAAGTA
This sequence comes from Epiperipatus broadwayi, assembly GCA_028023455.1. Classification (NCBI taxonomy): domain Eukaryota; kingdom Metazoa; phylum Onychophora; class Udeonychophora; order Euonychophora; family Peripatidae; genus Epiperipatus; species Epiperipatus broadwayi. Next base: position 1,368,426 of record JAQFVV010012393.1, on the reverse strand, counting down.
ATCACAATCTTCAAACAATTGTATTTTTGGATTTAATATCCCAATTATTTTTATAACTTATTTCTTTAAGAATCTCTGTAGTCATTTCATTATCCAACCAAGCAGAAAATATCACCTGTTATTTTTTAATTAAATCATTAATAAACTATATAGTTTAGCACAGTTGTAGAAAGATAGATTTGAAAGCTAAAGATTATTGGATCAAAACTCAATTTGTCACTTTTAATGTTTGAACCTAATATATCCTTTCAGGCAACTAATTATTACTTGGTTTTCCCATGCAATTTAGACTAAATTTAAATGTCCATGGATCAAAACTTAACCTGCTACTTTGAGTGTGTGAATGTCATATGACCTTTTGAACTCTAAATTGGCTCCCCCTTTTTTTTTAATTAATGAAATAATCTTTTGTCAAATAATCAGCTAGGATTTTTTTTTTTTTTTAGTTAACCCAAAAACATAACATTACCCACAACACACACTTTTAAAAATATGACCAACTTGAAAATTCAATTCTGCAATTTTAGTGTTCAACACCTAAACTTAGCATAAGCAATAATTGCCTTTAAAGAATAAACTCAAAATTTCAAACCAATTTATTTGGGTTAGATCTATTTTTTTAGTGCTACAAAAGAGCAATACAAATGATGATTCCAAGCAATAGTTTGCTGAATGCTGATACCAATATCTGTGTAAGTAAAAAAAAAAAAGTTTTTCCTTATAAAAATAATATTCCAAATGTAGAAAATATAAATGTCGCTTATCGTAAGAATTTTTCTTTTCACTGAAATCAAGTCAAAATGATTAAATTGACATTAGAAAACTTAAATCAATGTGAAAAAAATAATTTTAAAAAACAAAAGATCAGTAATTTGTAAATGTGCTTGCTTCATGCAAAATAAAACCAAGAGTTTAGACTAAGCTTGTTATGAATTATTAAATATTGTAATTTTGTTCTCTATGTAATTTCGTTGTATTGTTTCACATCTTAAAGATTTGCTATAATTAGAAACAAAAGCAGATTCCTATTTTAAAGCTATCTATTACGTGTAAGCTTGAATTATTAGTGATATATAAATACTTTATGCATTTAAATCTATTTATATGTAATAAAATATTTGGTAATTACTGACTATTAATCTTACAATAGTTGGGAATAGAGTGATAAATTACTCCTTTTTTATCATATTGTGTGAGCTAAAGTCTTAAGTTATTTATTATTATTAATATAATTACTAATAGTGAATAAGACTGGCACAAGTTTTAGATAGTAATTATATATATTGGACTCCGTCATTTAATATTAAATATTGACAGAATGGCTCAGATAGAGCATTACGTTAAATTCAATATACTAACTTGTATATTATTACTTAAATAAAGTTTGATTTTTTCCAAAGATATTCAATATTTAATATTAAATGATAGAAATAGTCCAACATATAATTATTACTAAAATGCTATCATTACAAATCTTTAGACAAACAGTGGCACAAATTTTATATTAATAGTGGGTATATACCTGTAAAACGTAATCAGATTTTGCAGTATGTACATTATAAATAGAAAGTCAGGCTATTATTTTTAGTGAAAAGATTTGGGAATTTAAACTTCTGGCTCATTTGACGAGTGGAAATTTTTTCCTTAAGAAATAAATGTATAATAAGGGGGGGGGGGGCACTGTTATAACAGTGCTATTCTTAAGTTAAAACAGGCAAAACTCTCCAAACAGTAGTACCACTCAGTGCAAGCCAGAGTAATTAATGGATTCCAGAAGGCTTGTGCATAAAATCCTTATCCAGTTCCTACTCATATTCCCAGACTAGTTTCTGGCTTGTAGCCTTCGTCAGTGAGGAGCCTTGGATCTGAGAGCACTGTACCTAGATCTTAGCATCTAATGCAGCCCTCCAGCAGCCACCTTTTATCTCTGCTTGTAAATATAATAACTTTAACATTAAAAGTGCCATCATCTGAATCACTTATTGTTATTAATACTTATGAATAGTAAATATTGTTCTTAACAATAAATGATATATATTTTAATGGGTAGGGGGGGATCTAAAGGTATGTTCAGTTACTCAGTTGATGGTTTATGACATTATGGAGTGCAATTCAGTAATGCTGCAAATTAATTTGATTGGTTACTATCATAAATATTGATACTAAAAAAAAAAAAATATTGCCTATTCCCCTATATAAATGATAGATTTAAGATATGTTTCTTATGCTGCCATAATTGTTTTAGCAATTTAAATTTTTATTGAACTTGTATATCTAATATCCTTTTTTTTTTTTTTTTTTCCAGAGCTAGACATTATGGTGGTGGATGGGAAGAGTGGTCCCAGAAATTTCAGAGTGGTTCTTAAGATTACTAATGATACATTTTGTAAACATTTTAGGGGAAAAAATGTAATTTATATCAGGCTTAAGAAAGATTACTATGAATTTTTATACTGTCTACTACGAATGAAGATCATAATAAAAGATAAAATATATCTTTGTAGCACATTTATTTTAAAATAATTCTGATGAATATATTTTTAATAATTACTGTAAATAATTATATTTTCAAATAAAAAAAAACTGTGTATATATATTTCAATGTTTTAATTCATTTAAAATTATTTAGTGTTATATCTTACTATAAAATGGCTCATTTATTTTAAACACAATATTATGATTATTATTATTATTGAAAATATATCTGTTTATAAGCCATGTCACCATTCAATTTTATATGGTTAATATTAATGTTTAATATTCCATCATTCAAGCAAATATTATTGTCCAGAATTAAAACTATTATATTTTAAAACATGATATGCTTTTGTAATTATTGTCTGGATTATCTTACAAAGCACATTCACTTGCATTAGTACACAAATACATCTAAAATTCAAAGTGATAACTTTAAAACATAATAACTTTTCGGTGTTTAACAACCCATTAATAAAATGTGTACCATCGGATACACCTTTTTATTCTTTTTAAAATGATGCAAGTTTGGTTTTAGTGGCTCTTGGTGTTTGTCTGGAATTTGAACACAGCCTTCTTTAGAAAACTAGTCCAAAAACCAATAACATAAATACATATTTCACTTTTTTATGCATTACTAATTATAAATTAAAATGAGATATTAAACTGATCTGGAGTAATTTGCAATAACTTTTAGAATATAGCACAAGTATTGCAAGCCTTTTTATTACTTAGCCATTAAATATAAAATTTCTAACAAACTTGAATATCTTCCTTTTGATTTTGATTTATTTTTTAAATAAGCAAACATACGTTATGTTTGACCAACATTACAATATGGTGAAAAAGGGAAGTGACTGTCAATCAATGCATATACAGTTTATTCTTTTAAACCTCTGGCTCTAATTCACTATAATTCCAATACCCTTCATATCTAAACTTAGATGTAAGCATAATATACTTTACAAATGATTATGATAATGATTATCATTATTTCATCACAACATCTTTGATCAAATCTTGTGTAAGCATGTGTATTTTTTGTGCTTTTAAATAATACAAAAATGTATGTGCATAACATGGCAAAGCATGCGCAAATATATGTAATGTATATGTTTGTAGATGGTTATATCAATAGACAAAAAGCAACTACAAATTATATATAAAATTAATATGTTCTTTATAAATAATATATTAAAAATTAGAAAAAACTTTCTTCAACACAATTTTTTTTCCAAATTTTGTTTTTTTCTTAATTTTAATTCATGAATCTTTATTTTAGCTTTCCTCTCCTCCAACATTTTGACCATATTATATGTTCATTGTCAAGGATTGATCATTCCTCTAAAATATATATACAGGCAGTCCTCGACTTTCATACGTTCTACCTTTGTACAATTTACTATTTCATACAAAGGGCAATGGAACTTTTTATCAAGAAAAGAATACAATTCAACTATTTATAAAGAAAACTCCAGATACTAATCAATAAAGTATTATTTATATATATGCTAATATACCTCATTAAAAAGAAAATATTTTAAAAACACTTTTTGATGTTTTTTTTACATTGTTCTACTTTGTACATTTCAATTTTCGTACACATTTCAGGAACCAATTATGGATGAAAGTTGAGGATCTCCTATATATATATACAAATATATGTTTACAAAGAATTTTAATAAACAACATCATAAAAATATTTTATGACAAAAATTACATTTTTAAAAAAAATTTACTTCTTGTTTACTTTCCTATATATCTATATCTTTTTACATTTTAATTTTTTTCTTATATGAAAATGTAAATTAAAGAAAACATTTAAGCAAGAAGTATGTTTTAAAAAATATATAATTTAATCATAAAATATTTTTATTATTATATTGTTTATGGAAATTCTTTGCAAACATATATTTATATATATTATAATGAGCACAGACGATGTTACATTATTTTTTTTTTATTATTAAACATTAAAATAAAAAGTTTGCATTTAAAATTTTTTTTTAAGACAGAAAAATTGAAAATAAATTCTACCTTAAACTCATATATATATAAATCGCACAGATGAGAAAAATTATTAAAATAAAACTTTATTAAAAAAAAAAAGTATTTTAAAACTAAATTTTAAAAAGATTTGGAGATAAAATTATATCTTTAAATTTATCTTTAAATATATCTTTGGATTTGGAAAACAGGTTAATTAATGTTATGGAAATGATTATTTTAATTAGTCCAAGTGGACAAGCCTTTGGGCATTTAAATGTATAAACAACGGTCAGATAGGAAAACAATAGAAACTTTTAGCAAATAAAAAGAAATCCCTATGGAATCGGACCTCAGCGAAAAGACCACCATCATCGATGACGTAATGTTGAGTCAATCCTTAAGATTAATATAAAAGGAAAAGTTGGAAATTATTATGGATTATTAAGAGAGGACTGAGATGTGTTAAGTCAGAGAGTTGGAGATGAAGAGATTGAAAGACGCACTTTCAATTCCTTCAGTTGTTATAAAAATGGAAAAATGAAACATCGCTTTTCTTATACTGAGGACAACAGGATCGTCGGGGGATTTAATGTGAATTCCAAACGGCATGCAATGAATAAAGAGGAACGTTGAAAAAAAATCGTAAGATCTTTAAAAACATTTTGAAACACTAAGAACTTTAAAATATAAACTTTCTTAGTCTTTAATTTATAAGAAATAGAATCCTATCTGACCAACGTTATTTATTAATTAGTTATAATTTTATTTAATGTATTTCTTTTGTAAAATCATTTCCATTTAGTTTTTTTTTTGTTCTTTAAGTTTATTATGATTTCTGTTTTCCGATAAATTAAAATATATCAATGTTAAACTTAAGTCGGGCATGAATGGCTGTATAGATTTGTAAAGTTATATTAAGGGATGGTAATCTTAGGTTATTTGTTTCGTAGTTAAATTGGGTCAATGGATTGGATATATTGGTGTAGTGAGTAGATGTAATGCAAGATTCGCTATGGGCAGAATCGTTTGTATACGCTGCACTCACCCGTTTGCCTATGGAAGGAATTATAAGTCGGAGACCGCAGTTCCTTTCTATGGAGTTTTTTTTTTATTGCTCTTTTTGTCTGATAGATGGAGTATTCACAGGGGTCCCCAACTTTTTTGCGCTTAAGAGCACATTCTATAATACCGGCGAGGTGGCGGGCATCACTTATTTTTTCAACTAGGTGGCGAACACCATTTATTTTTTCAATGTAAATTTATAGTTGGATATTGTTAATAATACACATAATGTACAAAAAAATATTTATTTCAAAAATACAATTTTAATATATAATTAACGTTTATATTTTTATGCTGTAAAAGTATAGTATGCCCTACAATTTTATTACAATATAATACAATAATTTATAAGAAATTTTAAAAATTAAATTTATTTGTATCAGATAAATAATGTTTTATCGTGTTCAGATAGCGGCGGGCACACGTAAAACGGTCCGTGGGCACCATGGTGCCCGCAAGCATAGGGTTGGGGACCCCTGTATTCCTATCTGACAAGAGGCAATTTCTTCTCTTAACTTATTGTGCTGCCGTATTTCGTATTACATCGAATACATCGATATATCAGATGAATTGGCGTTAGTTTGACTGCGAACTTTTGGCCTAAGGTTAAATAAGGATAGAATATTCTTTTCAAATGCAAATCTATGTAGTCTATTCATACTCGACACTAAATAAAAATGCATTAAATTTAAGTTGTTTATAGACGCTTGCATGGATTGGTTATCGATTAATTATATTTTGGGTATTCATATTTGATCAAAATATATAGACATTCGATAAATAATGATACCTTATGATGAGTATCTAAAATGTATTTATTCGGATGTCTTTTAAGTTATTGGTGTCAATGCAAGCATCGTATATGTGAATGCTAATGGGTTACTTATAAATTTCCCTCTGCAATTGACGGTATCATTGACTTTATATTTTGATCGTTTATGTTTATTTTGAAATGTCTTTAACCGTGAAATCTATGTAACCGATCTATACTCAACATGTTTTAAAGCAAATTTTTTTAAATCCATTTGTGCGAACTAATAATAGTATAAAATTTAAAATGTAAATTAAAAATCTAAAATAAAAGTTAAAAATAAAGTTAAATGTTAAAGTAAACATATTAAAATAAAAATGTTAAATGTTATATATATGTGTGTGTAAATAAATTTTTGTTTGTTAATTACTGGCGGTGGCTTATTTTATTCTTTTTTATATATTCTTAGATAAGAATTTATATTATATTATTTAATCTCTGCTACTCTTTGAGCTAGTGACAATGGGCTAACGACCGGATATCAAAATGTATAAATAAAATTAAAAAAAATATTTTTTTTTTACTTACGTATCTGTCTACTTTATAAATTTTTCTAGGTTCAAATGCCTAGATGGCGTCCTGTAGTGCAGATTATGTTAAGAGCAATTTCTCTGGATCATTACAATGAAATATGTTTATCTGTTTACATAAAGTCGAATACTTTAAATCTTATAAGAGCACTGCCAGAAAGAAAAAGCACATATATTAAACACGAGAAAGTATTAATAATATTAAATTGTATTTTGTTAAAAAGAAAGTCAAAAGGCTGCAATTGATATGTTTTTTTTTTTGTTAATATAAATTATGCTTTAACGTGTATAGGCACGCACAGCCACGTAAGTTTATGATCGAAATGTGGTGCCTTACAATGAGTACCTTTGGGAATTACTTCAGTGTAACCCTATGTATGCATTTCAATCAATCATAAATAAAATGGTGGTATTTATAATTGTGCTGCAAATTTACACGTTTAAACCCATTATTTCTTAAAACATATTTACCTCAGTGCAATCTTTCTTAAATAAATAAATAATTCGTTTGTCATGCCGTGTGTAAAAATAAAATGTATAAAAAAATAGAATGCTTGGGGGGGGAGGAGGCGTAGACGTAAATGGTCCTTAGGAAAGAGATAGTAAACATTTTTTTTTATATATAGTCTTTATATTAACCAAATGTTTGTAAATTTTGTTAATCGTGTACCGTAATTACTAACCCTAAGTAAAAAAATTTTTTTTTAAGCAAGTTTACTGATATGTAACGAGCACAGACGATGTTACATTATTTTTTTTTATTATTAAACATTAAAATAAAAAGTTTGCATTAAAAATTTTTTTTTTAAGACAGAAAAATTGAAAATAAATTCTACCTTAAACTCGTATATATATAAATCGCACAGATGAGAAAAATTATTAAAATAAAACTTTATTAAAGAAAAAGTATTTTAAAACTAAATTTTAAAAAGATTTGGAGATAAAATTACATCTTTAAATTTATCTTTAAATATATCTTTGGATTTGGAAAACAGGTTAATTAATGTTATGGAAATGATTATTTTAATTAGTCCAAGTGAACAAGCCCTTGGGCATTTAAATGTATAAACAACGGTCAGATAGGAAAACAATAGAAACTTTTAGCAAATAAAAAATCCCTATGGAATCGGACCTCAGCGAAAAGACCACCATCATCGATGATGTAATGTTGAGTCAATCCTTAAGATTAATATAAAAGGAAAAGTTGGAAATTATTATGGATTATTAAGAGAGGACTGAGATGTGTTAAGTCGGAGAGTTGGAGGTGAAGGGATTGAAAGACGCACTTTCAATTCCTTCAGTTGTTATAGAAATGGAAAAATGAAACATCGCTTTTCTTATACTGAGGACAACAGGATTGTCAGGGGATTTAATGTGGATTCCAAATGGCATGCAATGAATAAAGAGGAACATTGAAAAAAAATCGTAAGAACTTTAAAAACATTTTGAAACACTAAGAACTTTAAAATATAAACTTTCTCAGTCTTTAATTTATAAGAAATATAATTCTATCTGACCAACATTATTTATTAATTAGTTATAATTTTATTTAATGTATTTCTTTTGTAAAATCATTTCCATTTAGTTTTTTTTTTGTTCTTTAAGTTTATTATGATTTCTGTTTTCCGATAAATTAAAATATATCAATGTTAAACTTAAGTCGGGCATGAATGGCTGTATAGATTTGTAAAGTTATATTAAGGGAGGGTAATCTTAGGTTATTTGTTTCGTAGTTAAATTGGGTCAATGGATTGTATATATTGGTGTAGTGAGTAGATGTAATGCAAGATTCGCTACGGGTAGAATCGTTTGTATACGCCGCACTCACCCATTTGCCTATGGAAGGAATTATAAGTCAGAGACCGCAGTTCCTTTCTATGGAGTTTTTTTTATTGCTCTTCTTGTCTGATAGATGTAGTATTCCTATCTGACGAGAGGCAATTTCTTCTCTTAACTTTTTGTGCTGCAGTATTTTGTATTACATTGAATACATCGATATATCAGATGAGTTGGCGTTAATTCGACTGCGAACTTTTGGCCTAAGGTTAAATAAGGATAGAATATTTTCTTTTCAAATGCAAATCTATGTAGTCTATTCATACTCGGTACTAAATAAAAATGCATTAAATTTAAGTTGTTTATAGACACTTGCATGGATTGGTTATCGGTTAATTATGTTTTGGGTATTCATATTTGATCAAAATATATAGACATTCGATAAATAATGATACCTTACGGTGAGTATCTAAAATGTATTTATTCGGATGTCTTTTAAGTTATTGGTGTCAATGCAAGCATCTTATACGTGAATGCTAATGGGTTACTTATAAATTTCCCTCTGCAATTGACGGTATCAATGACTTTATATTTTGATTGTTTATGTTTATTTTGAAATGTCTTTAACCGTGAAATCTATGTAACCGATCTATACTCAACATGTTTTAAAACAAACTTTTTTAAATCCATTTGTGCGAACTAATAATAGTATAAAATTTAAAATGTAAATTAAAAATCTAAAATAAAGTTAAATGTTAAAGTAAACATATTAAAATAAAAATGTTATATATATGTGTGCGTAAATAAATTTTTGTGTGTTAATTACTGGCAGTGGCTTATTTTATTCTTTTTTATATATTCTTAGATAAGAATTTATATTATATTTAATCTCTGCTACTCCTTGAGCTAGTGACAATGGACTAACGACCGGATATCAAAATGTATAAATAAAATAAAATAAAAAAATTTTTTTGACTTACGTATCTGCCTACTTTTTAAATTTTTCTAGGTTCAAATGGCTAGATGGCGCCCTGTGGTGCAGATTACATTAAGAGCAATTTCTCCGGATCGTTACAATATATTTTATATGAATAATCAATCCTTCACAATGACCATATAATGTGATCAAAATGTTGGGAGAAAAACAAATTTTTAAAAAAAGGTTCATAAAATTAAAAAAGACAAGCTTTGAAAATAAAAAATATATAAAGTTGTAGAAAATAGTTGACATTAGGAATAGAGAGTGAAATAAAGTCATTAAGAAATAAATAAAAGCGTGATTTGTTTAATTGTATTTTAATGTTTACATAATTATAAGATTAATAACACACATATACAGACATGACATCTAATAATTTCTTTAGTTTAAATAAAATTCTGCTTTAATAAAAAAATTTCATATCAGAGTTGTCATGTCCTATTTGCTTTAAGAAACTGTTTTAAGTTTTATTAATATCTACATATTGCTGTTAATATTTGACTTAGACTATATAATTTTTTATTTTTAAATTAATATCTGTTATAGAATTTTGGAGAATTATTTTATTTTATCATTAATAGGTGATTATCAATTTAATTGAAAGAAATATTTTAAAGAAATAAATTTTACTTGAGATATTTATTTGTAACTTAAAAACAAATCTCCATTTCACTAAATTTGGAGATGATGGATAATAAAAGAATAGCCAAAATACTATTTAATTGGGTTATGAGTAAAGGGCAGGCAACAAGATGGGTGAGAAAGGTAATGCGGTATGCAAAAGATTTGGATAAAGAATTTATATCAGTATATTTGTACAAAAGATGGGATGATTATGTTAAGAGGATTATTGAGTGTTATAGTAGTAAGGAATGGGATAAAAGAATAAATTTATTAATAAAGACTAGGGAGTTAGAGAGATGGAGAGTAAAAAGAGTTTAAATATATATAGAAATAAACAGAATATTAGGTGTGAGTTAATATATGATAATAGTAAGGAAAGTAGTTTATTGTTTAAGGCTACAATGGGATCTTTAGCTACAAAATAATATACATGTAAATGGAAAAATATGGGTGATTTATTTTGTAAATTATGTAAGGAAGGAATAGAAAATATTAGGCATTTGTTAATTGAATGTAAATGTTTGAAAACAGAAAGGATACATATAATGAAGTTGTGGAAAAATAAATATGAAAAGAGTGATTATACAGAAAGTGAATTATTGGTTTTTATGCTGGGTTTGGGAAAAAATAAGGGGGATTTAGATATAAAGGTTATAGAGTTGACAAAGATTATGTTGTGGAAATGGGATAGAGCAGATTATGGGTAAATTTAAAGTGGGGAATGTAAAATAAAGTGGCTAACAGGGTTATCTGGGCATAATTGCTGAGATATTCTTGACTTCGTTTAAGGAGAAGCCATAATACATCACATCATTTAGTCCACGTATTTTATATCTATTACGTTACATAATTTTATAATAATTTTTGAACGTAAATCATATCATGTTGGAAAATAAAACGTTTATTTGATGTGCAATAAAGATGGCAAAAACAACGTAAATTTGAATAATAAAAACAATTATTCAGTTCATTAAATAAATTCTTCATAATTGATAAAAAATATTGACAATAATATTAAAGAACCAAGTGATAATTTAACTGAACTTATTAATATAACTCAATTAAATTACTTATTTCCTTAATTTGAATATAAAAATTAGCTGCGAAGGTACACTATTCTGAAAAGATTAATTTTTTAAATTTTTTTTACAGCTGTGCACTGCTTTCATATTCTATGAATATGACCGATCTGATCAACAGCAGTGCTAAGCTGTAAATTTTTTAAAATAAATTTATAATCTTTCCGCAATAGTGTATCTTCACTATTAATTTTTTATTTTGAATTTATTAATGTTGGTGAGCCTATTCTTTCAACATATTGGAAAAAGCACCGAAGATAACTTGGATTATGAGGAATATTTTTGAAACAAAAGAACAATATTTAGAGCAACGCATTTGAAATCAATAATTAAAAATAATGAACTTTATTTAATAAAATTTGTATGACTAAAAAAATGTTTTATTTTATTTTATTGTTTTTAATTTTTCTTAACCATATTTATTAATTAACACACTCTTATTAATGTTTAGACTTAAAATATAATTCATTAATATTAAAAAATAAACTTTAATATTAAAATAGTAAATATGTAAGGAACTACATTGGATAGGAACTTACTAATAAAAATATGTATTAATAATGGGGGAATGCCATAATTTATTTTACACATGGCATCCCATAACCCTCACGAAGTTTCTGTTTCATATAATGTAACGGTATGAAAAGTAGAGCTGCTTTAATCCAACCTAGAGATGCAGGTCGAGGGGATTCGAACCTCACCTACTCCTCCAGATTGCCACTAAGCGACTTACTCCCCAAAAATCTCATTAGAATTTCTTCTCAATGTATGCCCGGTGGTCAGGGAGAGACAAGACTTTAAGGAGGAATTTACAAATAAGAATAAGTGGTATGTGAATGTATTAAAAATAAAAAAAAGATTTATTGTTCACAAAAGAATTAAAGTTTATTATTTACAAAAGAAAAACACAAGATCACTATCTAAAGAGGCAGTCACTAACCTCTCGGTCTACCCGAGAGCATCAATGTATTGACAATAACTACAGATAGGTAGTAAACATCGGTTTTAGTTCACAAATTATATTACATTTGCTTGGCATAGAATGAATGATTTTTGGAAAAGAGAGAGAGAGTAAAGGAATCACTCAGAGGTGGCAGAGAAAAAAAAATCAAAACGAACAAATTACTAGTTAAATAGATGTTCTTTGAGCTGTCGTGAAAACATAGCCTGTAACTTAAATTTGAACCCCCTTTTCTTTCCTTTTTACATCATCCACATCTTCAGGTTTTCTATGTAGTGCTTTGAACATAAAAGATAGGCTTAATAAAACAAATGTATTAACTAAATGTATTACTCAGAGATTCGTTGTTTATCCTTTTCTTGGCAGGCAGTTTTCCAGAGATATTTCTCTCTATGACGAGTGTAGAACGAAATGAGGCTGGTAGCGCTCCGACTCTAAAACATAGTAAGGTGAGAAGGAACTCGTTCGCAGAGCATGATTCGAGTTCAGAACGGAGCATAATGCTTATGTCCAGTCACTAATAGGTTTTACGTATAACGATTTACCGGAATCTTATCCGGGGATGTTCGTAAGATAAGCCCACCAATATGGAGATTGAAATAAGACACAATTTATAAAGATATTTCTGATTCCCCAAGTAACACACGAAAGATTAAGATGGAGTAATAATCTGTTAAAAAAAAATCAAGCCTGAAATTAAATACTAATATCTAAATTTTCATGCCACAAAGCTCTCACAAAACAGGTAAAAACTAAGATTAAAAAGAAATCCCCTTATATTATCGATCTTTACATAATCGTTTAGATATTTACTAATGGCTTTGTAGTGTTTTGTAAAATGGCAGACATGTTTGTGCACTCCAGAAAAAACTAGAATTTATTCGTAAGGCTGTTTTTAGATTGCGCTCTGATAGCTGAGGAATTTAATTAGTGCATTGACGTAATGGCGATCGACAATTCCTAGAAATATTTGTTAATTACAAATGTTTCTAGATAAGAGACATTACCTTATTGGTCAGTGCATTGATTGATCATTGCAGTTGTCAGAGAGTGATAAGAAGACTGGGTAACATCAAGGCAGTGTAATATAGAGAGTAGCAGAGAGCAGTCACACAGTATTGAGTAAGCAGTATTGGAATAGACATCTGTTTAACACCAGTAGAGATATCTCGTGTCAGTGCTGGTGGTTAATGACCAGCGCCCAGTGGAAATGTAGTTCACGGGTATAGCTGAAGGAGACTGCAGCAGAGATATGCAGAGCATTCATTGCAGAGCAGAGCATTAGTTGCAGAGTAGAAGCATTCGTTGCAGAGCAGAGCATTAGTTGCAGAGTAGAAGCAGTCGTTGCAGAGCAGAGCCTTAGTTGCAGAGTAGAAGCATTCATTGCAGAGCATTAGTTGCAGAGTAGAAGCATTTGTTGCAGAGAAGAGCATTAGTTGCAGTGTAGAAGCATTCGTTGCAGAGCATTAGTTGCAGAGTAGAAGCATTCTTTGCAGAGCATTAGTTGCAGGGCATTAGTTGCAGAGTAGAAGCATTCGTTGCAGAGCAGGGCATTAGTTGCAGATTCATTGCAGAGTAGAAGCATTCGTTGCAGAGCAGGGCATTCGTTGCAGACCGATTCGTTGGAGAGCACTCGTTGGAAAAGAACAGCGTGGGAATTGTATTACGTTATTTGCTGACCGCACAGTATGACTTGCAGATATAACATTGGCACAGTTGTAAGTGTGAATTTAACATTGGCGCAGTCGCATTTGCAACCTGGGAGTAGTGAATACGTTGAACTACAAGTTTAGCTGTAGACGGAGAAACTGGGTAAAAACGTCAATCCTAATTAGTAACGTTAACAATGGAAGTGAAAAGTTTGGAAATAAAATGCTTGCGCAGTCACCATTGAAGGTTACTGGCGAAAAAGTTTCGGCAGCAGAGTTAAATCATACATTTCTTAGTGAAATTACAGGAAAGTAGGAATAGCAACAAGGGTTTTTCTGGAGTGGAGGGAGGTGTGTAGTGTTTTGTAAAATGGCAGACATGTTTGTGCACTCCAGAAAAAACGTAGAATTTATTCATAAGGCTGTTTTTAGATTGTGCTCTGATAGCTGAGGAATTTAATTAGTGCATTGATGTAATGGCGATCGACAATTCCTAGAAATATTTGCTAATTACAAATGTTTCTAGATAAGAGACATTACCTTATTGGTCAGTGCATTGATTGATCATTGCAGTTGTCAGAGAGCAATAAGAAGACTGGGTAACATCAAGGCAGTGTAATATAGAGAGTAGCAGAGAGCAGTCACACAGTATTGGAGTAGATGTCTGTTTAACACCAGTAGAGATATCTCGCGTCAGTGCTGGCGGTTAATGACCAGCGCCCAGTGGAAATGTAGTTCACGGGTATAACTGAAGGAGACCGCAGCGGAGATATGCAGAGTTGCAGAGCAGAGTATTAGTTGCAGAGCAGAAGCATTCATTGCAGAGCAGAGCATTATGTTGCAGAGTAGAAGCATTCGTTGCAGAGCATTAGTTGCAGAGTAGAAGAATTCATTGCAGAGCAGGGCATTCATTGCAGACCGATTCGTTGGAGAGCACTCGTTGGAAAAGAACAGCATGGGAATTGTATAATGTTATTTGCTGACCACACAGTATGACTTGCAGATATAACATTGGCACAGTTGTAAGTGCAAATTTAACAGGCTTAATAAGAGGATACGAGAACTATTTAACCAACTATCCACCTTTGTTAATGAAACTTCTTTAGCATTTCTTGATTATATAAATACTCTCTCACACTTAAATATACATGTTATTTCAAATCATTTTACCCTAATTAAATGACTACATATATGCGCAAATGTAATTCTAATTCGGATTGAAAAAAAAAAAAAAGCAAAATGAGAAACAAAAAGAATAACTATAAGCCGAGTTTAGTTTGTTATTTTGCTTTTTCTTTAAGTAAATCGAAGTAAGAACGATCTATTGATTTCTCTTACAACAAAATAAAAAACAAAATCTCATTTAGAATGACTTTTTCGCTTCTGTGAGGTAAAATACCTTGTATATAAAAACAAAACAAATGACAGAATATTTTATTATTCTGCTTTGGAGATTCGTACAAAAGCAATCAAATTCTAGTGTCAGAAAAGAAATCAAAATTTTTAATAGTAACTTTTAATAAAACGTTTTAAAACAAATTAAATCACACACACATATATATAAAAGAACTAAATGTACATGTACATTTTGTTGATGATAATATTTTAAAGTAAACCAAACGCTAATACAAAATTTATATTACTGGTAATTTTTGAAATGCGTACGTCTTTAGTTAGATAGTCTTATGGAGATTCCAGTGCACTACACAAGTAACGGCTTATTTTGATTTTGGTACATCATTATCCATGACCGGCATCAGGCATTTGGTCAGGCAAGAATTGTTCTAACATTACTCTACATTATGATATTATACCTTTCCAGCTCCAGCAAAAACAGGAATCCGTTGAGAGAGAGAGAGAGAGAAATCTTCTCGGCCATTTCCATTATAGCATCCAAAAATTCTTTAAGTTACTTTGAATGTTGGTGGTTCAAAATCTACAGCAGGGAGCTAATATAATCTTAGTTGCAGGAGCTCCTTCCAACAAGTTAACTATATTTCTTTGCCATTAAAATATCTTGCGCTGTTTTTCAGTCCTAGCGGTTGAACTGACCCAGGTAAAAGCCGCACAGGAACTAAAAGTTCTCTCTCTATCTACCCAATTTGTTAGCCATCTTGCATTCCCATCCCCATTGTTCTCCATCTTATTTTTAATTGCAGTGTTTTTAAATTCATTATTTTTTTTATCTAATTAATCTTTTTCTCTAATGAGTTCTGACAAAAAAAAACAAGTTAAAAACTTGCTAACGCTTGTATTTAGGTCAACAGATGGCGTCTACCAAAAACACTGTCAAGCGTCTGTTTACATAAACGTCAGAGCATGCATACACGATCTCTAACTTTAATTCCACTTTCAGATCATGATATCAAGCTATTTGCTATCATCAGTGAAAGACAGGGATTTTAGAAACTAGATCTAAACACAAACTCTGAGCATTTATGAAACAGTTTCTATTTAGCTTGCAAGCGTGAATCTTTTAGACACGTAATGTCTTCAAACTCAGCATAAAATCTTTTCATTTTATTTTCTAAAATTAAAAAAAAAACATTCCGTAAATTTTTTCCTACTTTAAATTTAGTCTACATTCTTTGTGGTTGAACTCAAGGTCTTTAGTTAAACCGCAGTGAATGGTGAAGCAAACATATATATATTCTATGTGTATATATGTATAGTTTCAATAAATAAGTTAACTTTTCAATTAAATAAATTAATATTTTGTTTACAAAACATTCTAATTGTTCATGTACTATATCATAAATTGCTAATGTTTGCTGAGCATATAATATTAATTCTACAATAATTGCACACGTGACCTAGTTTGGCAAGAAGTGTATTCATGCAAATAGGGTCACCTCTAGCTTGGTTAATTTTGTTCAATTTTTTTTATCATATCTATTGCTTCTGGTGAACACAGTTTTTATAAAGTAAAAATCATAAAAGATATGTAAGATCAGCAATAAGAGAAGAAAGATTAATGTTTTATCTGTGATGCCCTCCAAAAACAATATTCATTACTGTATTAGGAAGATTTATTCACAATTTTATAGAAATGAAATTTAGATTAATTTCAAAGAAATTTATTTTTATATTGTTTTATATAGATGTAATGAATGACTAATAAAAATTATTAATATATTTTCATGAAATGATTTGTGCTAAAGTTATGAGGGCAGCACATTTGACATCAATTAAACTAGTAATTTTCTATCTATATATTTACTGAATAATGATAAAGATATGTGTAAGAGATTTCAGCATGAAATATGCATCTTGGGGATCATAAATATTTTTCACATCTTTGATCTGTTTATGATTATATCCCTTCACAAGGTGTTAAAAGTGGATAGAACCAGTCCCTATCTTGTGTGAAAATGGTGAAATGGAAATTACAAAAATATTATTCATTATAACTATTTTCATAGTCAATTAAAACTATATATACTAACAATATTACAATATTTCACTATAAACTCATCAACACTCCTTTAACACTTTAAGCAAATAATTTTATTTATTTAACAGTTTCAACTGTACTAGCAGTCTTCGTCAGATCTTAACTTTCCTTCTACCTTCACCTTTCCTCCATCTTTTTTTATTATTATTTAACAGTCGAAACTGTTAAATAAATAAAATTAATTGCTTAAAGTGTTAAAGGAGTGTTGATGAGTTTATAGTGAAATATAAAAAGAAGCAAAATATAGAGGGAAAAAGAAGAAATGGATAAGAATATTACAATAATTATAATTACATTCATATCGGCTTTTTTCAAACCAAATTGTGCAAACGCTTTTTGCGAGTGTTAAATAATAAATGAATAACCTCTGACCCATACAAGATATAGAATTTATGCAGCAATAAAAGGAATCGGTTTGAAAAAAGCCGATATGAATGTGATTACAATTGTATACAGACGCTATAAAAAATAAATGCTGATTTATATAATAATTATAATTATAAAATGAATTATTTGAAGTTATCATTAATATAGGATTTTTTTATTTACAATGTTTCCTCCTCCAGTCATCAAAATACTATCAAATAACATTGCGCAAGTAATTAGTTAAATGAATACAGCTTAACATAAATGACAATCATCATGCATCCAAGAATCATCAAATAGGTAAAGACTTTATACATCAGTCATTCGTGTCAGTTATTAGTGAATTAAAAAAAGAGAACACAACAGGAACATCTATACTTATTACTAACTTCTTGGGAAATACATGTTGGGTCGTCTCAATGAATTCAGATATCATTTACCCTAGCATAAGTTGTTGCTCATGCCAATATGATTGTAATATCAGTATTTTTGGAATCTGTTATATTTTGGAAAAAAGATTGCTTTAGTAACTGTAATTTGTATAAGTGATAAATCTAGGATTTGGGACTCCAGAAAAAATAGAAAAGAATAGAAACTTAATTATAGAGAGATATTGTAAGTTTAAAAGCAATGAAAAAATATTGTTGATAGATAAAAGAAATGTGAATAATAATGCCAGAAAGGCTTAATGGATTTAATTATAGAAAAGGCTAGGATTGTTTTATTAAAGCATTAAACTATTTTAAACTAAGTAAACAAAAGAATACAGAGGAAGAATCAGTTAATCAAGATCTGAAAGACTAATTGCAGTTGAAAGAAATGTACACTGACACAATTAAAAGCTTAATGATAATTTATGAAAAGAGATTACTGGTGGGGGGGGGGTAACTGAATGTAAAGAGCTATTGCCTTTTATAATAATTAATACCAGACATTAAACTGCAAAAAGGTATAAATAGTGTGGGCTGAAAAGAGCAGTAGCTTTTTTTTTACTCTTTGTGTGATGGTGCTATTGTATCATGGGACATCATGAGAAAGGACCCAAAGATAAAGTTGAAACGACTTTTCTGCTATGAAGGATATCATTCCAAACACTGAACATCTATATGTGCAAGCAACCAGATAGGGAAGCAACCAGATAGGGAACTTAGCACCGGTCTTATTTTTATTTGTGTATGCCTGATAAGATTCATGAGAACTGTGCAGAGTCGGACTGTAAGTATAAACAATTTTTTTAGTTATTTACTTAGGTATAAGAATAGTGAAGACAGTGGTTAGTGTTTAACCATGGGAGTATTAGCATTTAGTGAGAAATAGCCCTCTAATTTAAGGATTGATTTGATTATGTTAGTAAATGCCGAACTTTAGGAAGATATAAGTGCGAAAATAACTGCTGGCTGGTCAGTTGTATTATTCATTAGAATTGCTGAAAGTGAAATTGTATATAATGTGTTATGTATATTAATGTAAATAAATATATTTTCATCTTTAATTTGATTTATTCTTTAAAACTTATAGTCTATAAATTTTGTTGGCATTCAGCTTCATGTTTGAATATGCAACAAACTTGGCATAGTCACAGTTGTATTTGAACTTGTAAAGTCGGTATTTCAAAAATTGATACAGGCACAGTAGGAGGTCATTAGGGCGGTCAGTGATATCAGAATTCGATGTTAGTGATGCTGGTAAATGGCCTCTATATATTATGCAGTTAGATAATTTTTTCTTCCTCAATGGGATTGAGGACAATAAGAAAAAGATAGTATTGCTGATGTGTTTATTGGGAAGAAGGGTAATAGATATAATAAATAAGTATTATGACATACCCATAAAAGAGATGGTATCATATGAAGAGATAGTCAAAAAATTTAAGTGATCATTTTAGCCTCAGACAGTCTAAACATATAGCCAGGTTGTCTTTAAGAAATATAAAACAAATTAAGAGCAAAATTGTAAACAGTACGGCATGATGTTAAAAGAATTAGGAAAAGATTGCTTATATGGAGATTATGTAGATGAGATACTACTAAATCAGTTATTTTGGGAACTGTGATATGATAGACTCAGACAAAACCGGCTGACAGAATCAGATTTAAATTTTGAGTCAGCTATTAAGAATGGAGTGGTTCACAAGCAGATAATAGAGCAAGAAGCATTTTTAAAAAATAAAACTGAAAATGAAAGTAAAATTGGAGTTGGAAAAACTGATTAAAAGGAATGTGATAAAAGCAATAGGACAAGTAAAAGAATGAATTGTTTTTGCTGTGGCAAAGTGGGCACATGTGAAGGAAGTGCAAATTTAAAAATGAAAGGTGCCATAATTGTAAGCAGAAAGAGCATTTGGAAAAAATGTGTAGCAAAAGTGAAAAAAGTCAGGAGTGGCAGCAAAAAATAGAAATGAAGAGAGTTGTAATAGATATTATTGTGCCCAATATCAATAATATGAGAATACTAGACAAAATAAGTTTATGTTACAGTTAGAAATTTGTAATAAAAAGTTAGAAATGGAAATTGATAAAGGATCTGGCACATCATTGATCTCAGAGAAGTTATGGAAACAGGAGAGAATGTACAAACATTATTTCAAGATACATCTATCATAGCTGTAGAAGTCAGTGGAAATGAACTAGGAATGATAGGTTATGTGACAGCGCTTATAAAATTGTAGTGTTTGTAAAAATGGTAGATATTTTTGTGCACTCCAGAAAAACTAGAATTTATTCATAAGGCTTTTTTTAGATCGCGCTCTGATAGCTGAGGAATTTAATTAGTGCATTGACGTGAGGGCGATCGACAATTTCTAGAAATATTTGCTGATTACAAATATTTCTGGATAAGAGACGTTACTCTGTTGGTTGGTGCATTGATTGATTGTTGCAGTTGTCAGAGAGTGATAGGAACACTGGGTAATAACTGAGCAGTGTAACATCAGGAGTAGTAGAGAGCACTCACGCAGTAGCAAGTTGCAGACGATGCGTTTGGAGAGCATCCATTTGCAGACCATTCATTGGAGAGCAGTTGGTGCAGACCATTCCTTCGAGAGCATCCGTGGCTGAGCTTTGTTGCAGATCAATTCATTGGAGAGCTTCGTTGCAGACCAATTCGTTTGGAGAGCTTCATGGCAGACCAATGCATTTGGAGAGCTTCGTTGGAAAAGAACAGTGTGGGAATTGTATAACGTTATTTGCTGACCGCACAGTATGACTTGCAGTTTTAACCTTGGCACAATCGTAAGTATGGATATTACAATGGCGCAGTCGCATTTGGAACCTGGGAGTAGCGAATACGTTGAAATATAAGTTTAGCCGTAGACGGAGAAACCGGGCGAAAATGAATGACAATCCCAATTAGTAACGTTAACATCGGTGAAAGTTTGGAAATAAAACGTTTGTGCAATTAACATTGGAAGCTAACGTAATTGGAAAAAAAAGTTCCAGCAGCTGTTAAATTGCATATTTCTGAGTGAAATAACAGGAAAGTAGCGAGAGAAAAACAACACCAAGGAATAGCAACAAGGGTTTTTCTGGAGTGGAGGGAGGAGTGTAGTGTTTGTAAAAATGGTAGACATTTTTGTGCACTCCAGAAAAACTAGACTTTATTCGTAAGGCTTTTTTTAAATCGTGCTCTGATAGCTGAGGAATTTAATTAGTGCATTGACATGAGGGAAATCGACAATTTCTAGAAATATTTGCTGATTATAAATATTTCTGGATAAGAGACATTACTCTATTGGTCGGTGCATTGATTGATTGTTGCAGTTGTCAGAGAGCGATAGGAACACTGGGTAATAACTGAGCAGTGTAACATCAGTAGTAGAGAGCAGTCACGCAGTAGCAAGTTGCAGACCATGCATTTGGAGAGCATCCATTTGCAGACCATTCATTGGAGAGCAGTCAGCAGACCATTCCTTGGAGAGCATCCGTGGCTGAGCTTCATTGCAGACCAATTCATTGGAAAGCTTCATTGCAGACCAATTCGTTTGGAGAGCTTCGTGGCAGACCAATGCGTTTGGAGAGCTTCATTGGAAAAGAACAGCATGGGAATTGTATAACGTTATTTGCTGACCGCACAGTATGACTTGCAGTTTTAACCTTGGCACAGTCGTAAGTGCGGATATTACAAAAATATAAAAAGAAAAGAGTAAAAGTACCTATATATATAGTAAAGGAAAAAGTCAGTCCATTAATAGAGCAGGACTAATTTGCCAAGCGGACAAGAGATAGAGCAAAGATTCCTGGAATTATTTGAACATGAATTAGCGCTAATAGCAGCAAACACTGTCCATTTTGAGTTGGTGTAAAGAGCAAATCTTATTATCTGTAAAGCCAGGAAAATATTGTTGGTCCAAAAAAAAAAAAAAGAGAGCAAGCCAAAATAATTATGATAATACAATGTTCAAAATTGATGTGTTGAGTTAAAGTTGGTTTAAAGGAACAGTAGAAAAGATTTTGTCAAATCATATGGTAGTTATTAGAGATGAAAATGATGTAATATACAGATGCCACAAAAAAAATGTTAGAGATTGGGAAATAACATTCCATTTGGGAATGATGAATTTAGGAATGGAAAAGAAAATGTGCAACCCAAAGGCAGAGATTTCATGAAAACCAAAATGATAATACCATTAGAGAAGTATCGGAAAAAAATGAAAGTTTGCAAATGCTTATAGAACAGGAAGAAGCAGAAAGTGTACCATTAGAAAAAAAATCACCCAGACATATCTGAGAAAAGTGAAAACCAAATGGGGTATTTTTTGGAATGGGAGAGGTATTATATTTTGGAAAAAAATATTGTTTTAGTAACCATAATTTGTATAAGTTATAAAGCTAGGATTTGGGATTCCAGAAAAAATAGAAAGGAATAGAAACTTAAATATAAAAAGATATTGTAAGTTTAAAAGCAATGAAAAAAGATTGCTGATAGATAAAAGAAATGGGAATAATAATGCCAGAAAGATTTAATAGATTTAAGTATAGAAAAGGCTAATATTGTTTAATTAAAGCATTAAGCTGTTTTAAACTAATTGAACAAAAGAATACAGAGGAAGGGTAAGTTAATCAAGATCTGAAAGACTAATTACAGATGAAAGGAATGTACACTGACGCAAGTAAAAGCTAGATGATAAATTGTGAAAAGACGCATTACTGGTTGGGAGGGGGGGGGGTAACCGAATGTAAAGAGCTATTATCTTTCATAATAATTAATACTGGATATTAAACTGTGCAAAGGCATAAATAGTGTGTGCTGAAAAGAGCAGTAGCTATTTCTTACTCTTCGTGTAATGGTGCTGTTGCAAAAGTTGTAGCGACTTTTCTGCTACAAGGGATTTAATCCCAGAAACCGAGCCTCTATAGGTGCAAACAGACGGGTAGAGAATTTAAACTGAATGCACCGGTCTTATTTTTATTTGTATATGCCTGATAAGGCTCGTGAAAACTGGCAGAGTCGAGTATAAACAATTTTTTAGTTATTTATTCAGATTTAAGAATAGTGAAGACAGTGGTAGGTCTTTAACCGTGGGAGTATTAGCATTTAGTGGGAAATAGTTCTCCAATTCAAGGACTGATTTGATCACGTTAGTAAATATAGAACTTTAGGAAGACATATGTGCGGAAATAACTATCGGGTGACCAGTGGTTAGTAGTCCTCAGGATTATGAAATTTATATAATGTGTTATGTATATTAACGCAAATCAATATATTTTCATCTTTAAAACGTATAGTCTATAAATTTTATTTTGTTGGTATTCAGCTTCGTGGTTGAATACACAACAGAATCTTAATCAGAAATACTTGCTATATATTCAGAATCATTGGTTATTTTATTTTGTACTCTAGTTCCTTAAGTTTTTAGATATTTGTGCAAAAACCCCTGCTTTGTTTCTAATCGTATTTCTTTTTGCAATATTTGATGTCTATTTGGTTTTTTTTTATATATATTAAATATATTTATTTGAATATTAAAAATTGTTTTTTAAATTCAAAGTTTTAATGAAAGAATGTATTATTTAATTATCATTATATTACTTTCAAACTAGAAAAAAGATACATATTACTGCAATAATTTGCAGAATCAATTTACTTGGGGTCATACTCAAAAACAATGGAAAAATTTCTACTGCGTCTAAATGACCTATTTTTAATCCAGATTCAATACTTTAATTAATTATGCATTTGGCAAATATAAGTTTTATGGTTATTGGAGCTGTTATCATATATACGAAGATTTATGAATAATTCATATACACATGAAGTATTTGTTATGAAAATAAAGGTAACAACATCTTACAGCCAGATTCTGACAGGAAAAGAATAAATGAAAATATGCTACTTTTAAAAAAAAAACATTCAATTTTTGTTATTGTTTACCTTTTTTCATTTTTGTTACCTCGGCAAATTTATAATATCATCAGAACCACCATGTGTGCGTAGACGGAACTGTAATATTTTAAATGGTTAGTAAATGCATATTTTATGAATTATTTATAAAATACTTTAGACATTTATTTTTATAATCTTATAATTAAAAGTTAATGTATGTTACTTGAAATATTTATAAGAAAGCAAATTTGGTTTACTAATTCTAAAGAGATTTTAATTCATTTAATATTATTTGAGAATTGTTTTTTTTTTTTTAACGATTACTTTTTACAGCATTTTTTATTATTATATAATATTAATCAAAATTTATAAGATTAATGTAGTACAATATTAGTTCTTATAAGTATTATTTGTCAAATTTACTTAGTAAAAACACTTAACCGCCTCTTTATTTTCTAGTTGAATGAATCTGGGACTTTCATTAATTTCTTAAATCAGTCATTCAGAACAGATTTTGTTACAAAAGATTTATACTATAATAAGATAGATTAATAAATAAAAGCCATATAGTAAATTAATAAATGAAATTTAATCCACCTGTGAATGAACTACAGAAGATAATTAGTCATTTTGAAAGGGCAACGTGAAGTTGCAATAACCCGTTTTACATATAACAAATTTAATGGAAATGTGATCTTAAGTTTATAAAAATAATTCTTAAAATTAAATCCCGTTAAAATCACTATTAACTATAATTTCTTTTCAAACAAAATTAAATAAAAAATATCTGCAACTAAATTAATGTTAAAGGTAATGAATAATTCTAACAACTCGGTTAATTCAAACTACATTATATTCATTACTGGTGAATGTATTGAAGGCTTATTTGCGCTTACTGCAGTACTTTTAAATGGAATGGTTTTACTTATCATAGCCAAAGAAAACAAATATGATACGAAAGATTACTTTATTATTAGTTTAGCTATGGCAGACGGTTTAGCAGGAATGACATATTTTTATGATGTACTAATGTTAGCATATAAACCAAACTTTGGAATTTACGGATGCTTAACACCGTTTGTACTTTCCGAGGTGTTCATTACGGCTTCAATGCTTAGCCTTTTAACGATGACTGCAGATCAGTTTATTAAAATTATCCGTCCATTTTTATATCAAAGATATATAACAACAAAGCGTACTTGGGGAATAATTGTGATCAGTTGGTTAATAAGTTCTTCGTGGGGATTATCGGCATATTTGTCAAAAGCCGACAAATTTATAGTTTGTAAATATGCGCTTATAATATCAAAAGGTCATAAAATTGGAGATGTACTTATTTTTTTTGTGTCATCCCTAGCTATGATCATTATGTACGTACCTATTACTATTACTGCTAAAAGACAAATCCGTCGTATAACATCCATAAATCATTGGTCTAATTCTTGGTCTCTGAGATTAGACTGTGGGAATAACTTTTTGTTAGCTGCACAACCGGATACAAAAATTTTACTCACTTTAGCCATTTTTGTAGCTGGATTTATTTTAACTTGGTTGCCTTTTAATGTTTTTATTATATGTAATTTAATTTATCCAGATTTCATATTTGAATTTATGTGTACAGCTTGTCTGGGTTCTTTAAGTGCTATGTATAATCCAATTGTATACGTTCTCCGATCTCCCCAGTTCCGTCATAACTTTCGTCAAATGTTTTGTTGCAAAAATCATATTTTAATTCTAAATTCTAAATAATAAAACGTTCACTATTAAGTTTCTTGAATATTATGCGTATGATTTCCTGAAATATCTTTTTCCCAGACACACATCTATAAGTTAAAAAGATTAAAAATTTATTATAAGCTAATAATAATGCAATAAACATTTATGCATATTAATTAATGCAAATGTACTACCATTTTATTAAGCACCTTAGATTCTATTGATTATTGTTTCTTTCTATTCTGTTTTTATTTTGTATCATCCTATAACTTTCTTGTTGTATTTAATTGCGACTTAATGAACCAAGAAACAATAAGGTTTACTATTCAATTATAAACAATAAATTAAAATATAATACACAATAATAGTACTTCCGGTATCAGTTGTTAAGTAATATAAATAAGTTAGACCTAAGATAAATAAGTATAGAAAACTGGAATTAGCTGTTTATAATATATATGTAACTAACATATTCGGCCACACCCGGAAAGAGAAAGATGGGGTCGGTTGAGAAAAGTGCGTTTATGTGGAAATGCGTTTGTTTTCAAATGTAATCTTTATGGAAATTAAGACTAAAATAAAAATATACTTACTTATCTATATGATAAATAATAATAACTATTACAATTTGATGCTATATGTGATTGTATTACTAACAAATATCTCAGGATACTATGATAGATAAATAGTATAATCTTAGAGTATTATTTAGTATACAGACGGTATGGTATTTTATAACAAGTAAATAATTATTCGAATACAAACAAGTATATTTATTCATATAAGGCTAGCATTTTAGCTTTCTCATTTCCAGATTATATGTAGCATTAAATTCAGGGTTCTTAATTAAATTTAGTAAATCATTTATTAAATAAATTATAATCTTAAAATCAAAATTATATCTGTTCTGGATATGATTAAGATATCAAAGGGATTTTGTTGTACCTTGTCATACCTTAAGAATTATGTATTTTAATTATTGACAGAAGCAAAAATAATGCAAATAAATTAAACAAAGTAAATTAACTTGATGTAAATAATGTGTGAGTATGACTAAATTGTATTAAAATGTGTAGATGATAATGATGATTTCAATTAATAATAAACAAACTTTTGTAAATAACAATTTATTATTGATGAGCAATTATATAAACAAAAATAAAATTATTAACAAGTAACAAAGTGTAAATCTAATAATAAAAGTTCTCTACATACTAAATCTTATTAATTTATTTTTCTACGAAGCACTTTTAATACTGAGTTATTACTGTAGGTCTGATTAACGAAGTGATGCACATAACAAGACATTCTATTGGAGAGTTTTGTACAAGAGTAATCCACTACCTCACTTTAATTAAAGGTGGATATGGGAATGTTTTATTATGTCCTCTAATACATTTACATTAATAATTAGCATAGTGACAACCTCCTTTGTCAGTATTGGTATAATTCGAACCTTTTTGGAACAAGTGAATTATTTATCCAGTTCTAGATTAATATCTCTATCATCATACAACTTCATGAAGTGTAACAATTAGATGGGTATGTCACACGACTTGCTATGTTTTCTAGCTTATGCTATCTTTTAAAATTTAATAGTTGGTTAGGAACCTACCTCAACTAACTCATAAGGTTTATATTGAGCAATACTATGAAAATATAATGTTAACATTTATTAATCAATCATATACACTCTCTCCTGGTCACATAGAAAAGATAAAATGTTCAATGGTTATTTATTTATCTACTTAGAATACCTTTGGTTATCAAGAACCCACAGAACATGTAACAAATTAAATTTTAATGGGTTGATTGGAAAATTTTATTTTAATTTAAGCTTAATACATCCCCAATACAAAATATAATAACAAACATTACATTTATACTTAGTATTACTAATAAGTTACAATTTACCTGTACCTTTATCATCCTACTGTTCTATTGACAACTTTATTAATATCATATTTATAACAATAAATAATTTTAAAATATATAATTCAAACAAGTCAAGAATAAAATCCATTATATAATCTCCTTCACTAATAATCCTTGTTTCTATTTATTGTTCACAGAAAATTTATTGAAGCATATTAAGCATTTTTATTTGTATTCAAATAATATTGCAGTTTCCTAGTAATAATAAATATTTATAATAATATTCACTTAACATTACATTCACATGATAGAGTAATTCATTTAGAGGTTGAAATTTATAGTAAATCTCAAGCATATGATCTCCAAAATTTTCCATAAGTCACACTTATTATTTCTGTTCCAGCTTATAGTAGTAATTAATCCACTTAGAACTTTATTGGTAACTATAATATCTCATAGTTTGAAGTTATAATGCTATTAATTTAAATCCATTACCCTTAGGTCGATATTATAATTTTATTATTCTATCAAGTCGATAATTTAATCCTTTAGGAAATACTAATTGAAAGAATATCCTCATAATTGATATTTATCACACATATAAATGCAGAAATTGGATAATCCATTAGTTTGAGAACATTGAATTTATTCAGTTATAGTTCAGCTCTTTTTTAATAAAGTATAAGACTTAGCAAAAAATAAATAATTCAATGACTTGAATCATTTGAACCAATTTTCATTGCTATATTAAAGTTTTTTTTATACATGCTCAGATACAGTATATTAAACCACTAACTAATATGAGATTTGTAACAGTTCAAGCAATCCATAAGTAAACATAGCCAACATTATTTTAACAAGTTATTATAGTTTTAATGAAGAAACAAATAATTATTGAAATATTATGTTTAGTAGCATCCTATAAGCGATTTTGACTTAAAATATTAAAATTTCATTTTCTTTTGAATAGTATTTGGTGATAACCATTATTGCTGTTGTAATTTATCCATTTAGGTCGATGAAAAGAAAACATTTTATCAATTAGACAAAATGCCTAGCAGGTTTCTTTACTCTTCCATGTTAAAGAAGGTTAATAAATTAATTGGCTATTTTTGATTTAAATCTGGCAAGGTTTTTTATGCACTATAATTTAAAAGGCACAACTGAAATTTTAATAAGGGTTATATTTAAAGCTTTCTATACATTGTTCTTTAAGTTTGTACAGGGAAAATTAATTTAATTGTTATGATAACCATGAGAAGATGACTTTAGCATCTGGAGAATCTCAAAAGTGCCAATTTTCGAGACATAGTGTTAAATGGAGATTTAAAATAATACAAATTTACTATACTGTATTCTGCATTATTTACTCACAATAAAATATATAATTATTTATTTTACAAATAAATAATTCATAACCTAAGAATATTAAATAATAATTATGTTATGCAATTTTAAAGTTCTCAAAATTTTAATTATTAAATTTATTTAATAAAATAACGTTTTAGAATTAAAACAAATTCATTTAATCATTTTATACTTATATAACTTTTTAAATTGACTTTTTTTTTAGCACAAATGTTAGCTGTATAATTCTCATAATATAATTGATTATTGGATTAATGTTTTAATTCTATTTTAAAGTATTGGGTCTAATATCTCCTATTTTGAATATTCCCTCTAATATCAAATTTGTGTGTGTGTGTAATTTCTGTCTTCATAAATATAACTAAAGTCAACTGCCTTTTTTAAAAGGAAAAATTGAGGTGCATGCATTTTGGTATACGTTAATTAGTAAAATCTATTCAGAAGATATTTTAATTAATTTTAAACTAATCTACTATACTAGGTAGTATTATAATAGACATTTTAATTCTATTTTGGATCATCTTACCAACCATAATATTGACAACAGTGATTGATTTACTTCATTTAATAATGAAGCAAGCCAATATATTTTTTCTTTTTACAGTTTATGGCTATGTCTATTAATTCCAATTGTAAAATATAAGATTATATTTACCCCTTTCCTACAGGACATTTTTTTATTGACTTGGATAGTTCATG
Source organism: Epiperipatus broadwayi (assembly GCA_028023455.1). NCBI lineage: Eukaryota > Metazoa > Onychophora > Udeonychophora > Euonychophora > Peripatidae > Epiperipatus > Epiperipatus broadwayi. The sequence continues at coordinate 1,338,692 of JAQFVV010012393.1, read as the reverse complement.
AAATATAAAATAGAGTTATTGATGTTTAAACTAAAGTTAGTATTATTATTATCATTATTAATTCCTAAATATTAAGTTTTAATTTTGCTATTTAATATAAATCATTTTAAGGGCTTGAAAAAAAAAAATGTTATATAGGCTTGGACTGTATGATTTATTCTCTTTAAAATCATTGATCTAACATCTTTAACTTATTTTTAACTTGTCAATTATTTTGTTCCCATTCTTAATATTGATATATCATTACCTAAGATTGTATTTATAAATTATAGTGTATTATCTCTCAACATTTATTCTAAATATGGTGTGGGTCACACACTTTGTGTATTATAGTTACGCTGTGATTCTTTTGGAGTTGTTAGCAGAAAGGCATTTCCTCATATTTTATTTTTAAATTTGGAAAGGTTTCTTATATTGATTTAAAAACTTTTTGAACTTATGCTTCACAGGTTGCTAACTTGGGGTGTATGCACTACATAACCATTAACTCTAAATGAATGTTGTTTTGTTTGAGTGGGGAATTCATTTGCAACTCATTTTTTTAAAAATTTTTCCTAGCCTACTAAATGTCATTTTCATTATAAATTTCTTCAACAATGATTAGCAATAAGGTTTTTATCAACAAGAGTTAAGGTCATCTGAATTGTAATCTAATAGGGCCAAACTTTGTAGATTTATTTATGTGAATGTTAATGTAGTTTATTGACCCATTGCTTGTGATTGCCTTCTAGGTAAACAATAAAAAAATCTGCCTAGTTCTCTCATTACCCTCTCACATGAGTTGGATTGAAGGTTTTGTATTCACTTGATATTTTATTTTTCAATCCATTATTCCAAATATTGGATATAAGTGGGATAGCATATATACTAAAATGATTCACGTATATAATTTAAAAATTTGTTAGGATTTTTAAATGAAAGATTTTACATTTTTTACTAGATGGAAAGTATATATACACTTGGATCTCATTTTATGCGGTAGATAGGTTCCTCAAAAAATGCGCACAAAAGAAATTGCACAAAAATAAATATAACTTACCTTGAAAAATGGGGGATAGATTCTGTAATTTTCAGAAATTGGCATAAAAGCAAAGCAACAAGGAAAAATTACTTTAAAATTTGCATTAAAAAATAAGCAAATAAAGTATGACTAATAAAAAATTTCAAATATTTAAAAAAAATTAATACAAGACAAACTTTTTTTACCCTACATCCCTAAAATATCCAGCAAACTAACGAAAACTTTAAACAATAAATTCAACATAATATTCAGAACTCCACCCAATTCCAATAGGTTGATCAATAACTCTAAAGACCACATTGATCGATCGCTCACCCCACACGTGGTGTACTCTATTTCCTGCCCTCAAGCCGGATGCCACGCTACATATTATGGGGAAACGAAAGCCACAATTAATACCAGATTGGCTCAACATCGTTACACATTCAACAGAGCTCAAACGAACAGCAGCACATCCTCTGTATTTTTCGAACATAGTAAACAATCTGGGCACAACTTCATACCTGCCAACCCCATTATTTTATGTTCAGAGCCAAATGATTACAGGAGAAAAATAAAGGAGGCATTCTATATTAATAGAGACATCCATGCCATTAACAGAAAGGACACATGCTTCGAGATCTCGAAAAAATGGGCTACGTAACAGTAGCTTATTTGAATATTTACATTTGCATATATTTATTACACTTTTCATGAAGGCTATGAGTATGAGGCATGGTTCCTCGAAAACGTTCAGCCGAAAATTTTTAATAGTAAGTTATATTTTCTCTAATTAATAATTACAATTAAGTATTTTTTGCTTTTACATATAAGGAGAAATTAAAACCATATTTATTTACCTTTTTTATTAACTACAATATTAATTTTACATTTTTTCATACATATTTTAATCATTACTGCTGTTAGATAATATGCATTCATTTGTGAACTAATAAGAAATCAGATTCATGATGTAATGTACAACTAGCACCACTTTCAGTCTTGTGCTATGTTAATGGTTTTCTGTTTCTATATTAAAAAAAATGAGATCGCAATCGAAACAAAAAGGTTATACATTATCGTTAGAAAGATTATTTTCAGTTTATAAAATCAATAAAATCTTTGTTATTATTTATTTAAAAAATCTAAAAAAATATTTATTTCTGTTAATATCTAACAAAATCCGTTTTAAAAGTTTAAAATTTTTGAATATTTCTTGCGATATTTTTATATGTACGTGTAAGTCTATTATTATTACTTACTCATTAGTATAAGTAGGTTATTTACATAGAAGTTAAGATTCTAAATACAGCTTCAGACCATATTCATGTTAGCTGCTAATATAATGTTATATTTTTGAAAAGTACTTCAAGTCAAAATAAGTTATTAATAAATTAAATTTCTTGATATCTAATAAATATAATGAAATATGAAAGATATTAAGAAGGAACATGAATCGCATAACTTCAAAATCACATTAAAATAATCCATATAAAAGGAGACCCAGGTGTGTATATATATCAGTATGTGCACAGATAAATATATAGGTCTAATTAATTCTAAATTGATTAATATAATTTAAAACAAAAGATTTTATTAATTAACAATTATAAAGTTATCTTATAATTAAGTGTGTGGAAATGACATTTTAAAATAAGGAATTAATTTCTAGATAATATGACTGGCTAATTGGGAGATTAATATCATATGTTGTTTAGTCAAAACATTGTTTTATTTTGTTATAATCCCTTTTCAAGGCTAATTTTTGTAAAGTCTGTAATTAGTCAATATGTCATGGATCACAGCAAAATTCAGGACTAATCTACTACCAATAGATGGATATATGAAATTGAACTATGATGAAAACTGATAAGGCAGCTCAGTGAACTATTAATAGGGGTCTCTCAGAAGATGAATTTATTATGCTTTGATTTGTCTACTCATTTTGTCTTAATTATAAAAGTCACTCTTAAAAAATATGCAATTGGCTTGTTATATCATGGAAGAGTAGAGAAACAATATCTGCCCCACTCTAGTCAAACCAGCCAAGTGCAAGCTTAAAACTATCATGAAGTTCTGGGGGAAAAGCTGTAAAATAATGTAAAATTATCCCAGTGAGCATTGTGTCCAGATTGTATGCAAACTGAATGCTGTCTAATTTCAAGTGTCTATAGCTTGGGGGAAAAGAGGAGTCATCATTCAGCAAGAGTGTATTAATGAAGACCATTGCAATCATCAAGAGCAATCTCATAGAAGCTTGACAGGTCATAAATAGCTATGTTAAATCAACAGATACCTGAATTCAGAACTTGAACTATTAAAGTTGAAAAGGTTAACTTGTATGAACATCAATTGTATGCGATTATGACTTTATCTCACTAACATTAGATATTTAATCTCCTTTATATATATGTAAATGTTGCATAGATTGTTGTGATTTAGTCACCCCAGATATATATAGGTTTAGAAATGATAATGGTGATGGATTGCTTAATATTATTATTTGAGATTATTAAATGCATTATAGTTCAGATGGCATAACATAAAATATCTATAATAAAACAATTAGCCAAACATTGCAAACCTTAGTCATTTGCTAAAAGCTTTTTTAAGTATTATTTTAGTCAATTATTTTAAAACAAAAGTTAATAATATTTCAGCTAACCTGCATTGTATTAAGAGTTAGAATAACAATTTAACCATTAATGTAAATAATATAGATTAATGACCTCTGTATGGGATGAAATGCTACGTAGACAGATTAAATAAATCAAGATTGTTTTTCATAGTTGTAAAAGTTTACAGTTTTAAGCAAAATACCCTCACAGGTTTGGAATAGGAGGCATTGAAAAGAATCTTTATGGGTATTAAATTTTCTTGAGCTAATGTACTATTATTTTTGGCTGTTTTGTATATATATAAAATTTCTATTGTATAGAAATGAGTGTAATGCAGATGCTTTTCCTGCTGCTAACACTCAGCCATTTAGTTTGAGCAGTACTTATTTTTGGGAAGATACATATTCCTACCATATATCATATGATTCTTTGATTGTTCATAAATGAGTCTAAAGCAGATGGTTTCTGCTGCTTACACTTATTGTATTATTATTATTATTATTATTATTATTATTATTATTATTATTATTATTATTATTATTATTATTATTATTATTATTATTATTATTATTATTATTATTATTATTATTATTATTATTATTATTATTATTATTATTATTATTATTATTATTATTATTATTATTATTATTATTATTATTATTATTATTATTATTATTATTTACCAGGTAAATGCTCATTCTTACCAGTTAGTTCATAAGTTTCAGTCCCTAATGTCAGGTAGATGAATGATTTTTATCTGGGAATTTGGTGATATTTATTTGATTAATATTAAAACAGACATTAAAGAGTTTCTGGCTCATGTGATATTTTGTTTTCCTTATTTGAGTCATTTAGTACTAGTTTTCCAAGCACTATAGGCTTTTAAAATATAGTTTATATAAATAATTTTTAAAGTATCCTAAAGCTTTTAAGATTAATGTCTTAAAAATGGGTTATATTAATAAATATTAGTAGTTAGTCTGTGCAACAAGTCTGTATATGCCCAAGAACAATTAAGATGCATAGGGCTGCATATTGCCCATACATAATGAGGTAGTGAATATCTAGTTTGATGAATTTTGCTTTAAACTAACTAGGGCAGTTAAATAAATGGATTAAGTCTAAATACTGGGCTTCTGACATTAAGTGTTGTTATACTGAATTCCATCCTAGGTAAAATATCAATAGACTGGTGCTTCCTGGGGATTTCTATCAATTATATTATTTTTTTGGTGATCATGTACAGTATATCTATATAAATAAAAATGTTAATGTTCATTTGTTCAAAATCTTAAATCTCCGAAAGTTCTCCACCGCTTGCTTTGAAATTTTGACACAACATTGCAATCGAATATGTGCATGTTTTATATATATAGACTATTTATATATCTACTATTCTATACCCGTGATAGGTAAAAATATGCTTTTTTTTAAAAACAGCGCTATCTGTTGGACGTAAAAACAACACATGCTATACTAAATATTTTACGATTCCATTTCAATGTTTCTGATTGCATTGTTAAATTGAATTTTCATAGATTTTGATTTAATTATTTTGTATGAGAGATTGCAATTTCCAATTTGATTGGCATTTGCAATCACCATCAACATCTTTAGAATTGTGCGGTTTAGATCTAGACATGGATTGCTTCTCACATAGACAATTATATGTTGCATGTTCTAGAGTCGGTAAACCAGACAATCTCTAATATCTGCATAGACAATGGAACAACAAAAAATATTGGGTGCACCAAATATTGTATAACCACAAGCATTGTGAAATTAAACATATTAGAAACGTGCACTTTCTCTTTTCTTTTTTTTCCCATTTAACCAGACAGCCACAGCAATGCATGGTGGGTATGGTTAGTACATAAATAATCTTAATTTCTTATTGTTCTAGCTTTTGTCATTTATTGCAATGAATAATGGTAATTAAAATATGATATGAATCTCTTGCATCTAATTGAATTTAGCAGGATATAAACAGAAAAAGTTTTTGGTCGTGTGATGAGAGAATGTGGAACAGTAAGCAGACTACCTTTAGATGATTTCCATGTTAGCTGTACATTTTTGACTATTACAATAATGGGTCAGTAAAAGCATGTGTTCTGATAATGTATTCTATTTTCTTGAAGCCATAGTGTCCATATAAGCAATGGATATAATGGATGAGTTTATTTCTACTGCTAGTTGGGACAATAATTTTCCAAGATTTATTTTTGGACTTGTTGACTTTGTACATTAAGATATTTTATATTAATTTGTATCTTTCCACTATTTGGTTGATTAATTTACTGTTAGTTGTGGAATCTAATAGATTAGACAAGACAGTAATGATTTGGTTTAATTTTCCATCTTGTCCTTGCTGCACAAATAAGTTCTCAAGATCTTTTTCCACAGTAAACTAATACTAGTGATAATTATATTTTCAGTGTCTGAATGTATACTGATAATTTCTATGGGTTGTCAACTAAGAACATCTGCAACTACCTTACTTTTGCCTTTATGATACTAGATTTTGTAATTGAACTGTAATAAAAACAGACTCCATTTTATGAGATGTTCATTTTAAGGTAACATTTATTAAGGAATTTCAGAGTTTTGCAATCTGTGAGACCAATTCTATTTATTCCCAGCAAAAACTGATATAAATTTTGGAATGCCCAGACCATGAGGTAAGTGTTTTTTTCCAGTGGTTATGTAGTGTAACTCTGTGCCTTTCAGAAGGTGGCTTAAAAAGTACATGATTCATGCTTTTTGTAAATCATCAATGAGATACTTAACTACTCCCAACCCATATCCACTGCTATCTTTTTGTATATGAAATGTTTCATTAAAATTAGGGTATGATGAAATTATTCTTTAAAAAAAATTAAACTTGATGCATTCAAGTTCTTGTGTGTGATGTTTGTTCTACTTCCATTTCTCATCTCTCTTTAGTAATCCTGACAAATGTATTATATCATTGATAAACTTTTGGTAGAACTTGTGATAGTAATTACATAATCCTAAAAAAAAATCATAACTGATTCTTGTTTTGAGGCGCTGGAAACCTTTGAATGGCTGGCATTTTATCAGTGGGGCTTTAATACCACATTCTCACTATGTGTCCAAGGAAACCAGTCTCTTTGGCAACAATTTAAAATTTTTCTAAATTAATCACTGTGCTAACAAATAAAATCAAATGTTACATAAATTAATCTTTATATCATTGATATCACATTCCTTAAAAAACATTTCCAAGTTTTTTAGGTGCTTATCTATGTTTCTTGAGATGATGTTGATGTCATTTATATACATATAATAGTTTTTTTTCAATTCTTTGAATTGGATCCTGTCTGGACATTGAATTAGACTGCCCCACTTAACCAATTCAATGTTATTTTTTTGTAAACATGAGATTGTCCCTCATATTGGAAAGCTTTGTATTTTTGATTGTCTTGATGAAGTGGTATTTGATAGTAGCTGAATGTTAAATCAATAGTGGTGAATATGGCTTTGTCTTTGAATTTGATCAATAGCTCATGTACTAATGGAGGGATGTCACTTGAAAATGGTGGATTGATTTAGAAAACAGGCATTCAAACAGATTCTCACAGATCCATCTTTCTAATGGATCTCTATGAGGTTAATATAAGCTGATGCTCATTCTTAATAATATTTCATTTTATCTTTTTGCTGATTTATTGATATACTTCCTTTTTTATTGATAGAATATTGGGTACATCTTATGCTGGAATGGTTCATCATTTCTTAACTGAATATGGTGAGCAATATTCTTTAATAATACCTGGCACTTTTGAGAATATATTTTTATTGTACCACTAATGATAGTGCTCCACGTAAGATTGTTTATAATTATTCAAAATAAAAATTTTCATACTCAATGTAAAGATTTTAAAATTAAAATTCTAATAAATAAAATCATTGCAAAATAAGTTTCATAAAAGGAAATGAAAGTTTTAATAAATAAATAATAAGTAAGCCAGAATAAGTAAAGAGAGTTGTTGTTTAAAAAAAAGTTTAAAGAGTTTTATTATTCGTTTAAAACATTTTGCTAAAAGTCAGCAGTAAAGAATAATTAGAGGAGCGAGAAAATTTAACTTGACAAAAAATAAACTATAGAATAAATTAAGAAAGTGTCCATACTTTTATCATTTATTTTTTATCTTTATTAAAATGATTATATTCCAATATTAAATGTTCAACATCTTCTGTTTCCATGCACGTGATGAATGTAAATGTTTTCTTCACTTCTTAGTATATTCTGTTATCTTTAGAGTTTCCTGTTCCTCTTTAATTCACTTCCTTTCTGTTACTATAAATGTTATTATATAAGTGATGCTTTTTAATCACATATCTTAAATTTTAATAGCATTTTCATGAATAAATAAATTTTCCATTACATTGCTTATATTCTACTATTATATTCATTCCAATTCTTGTCCAGGTATTTTAATATCTGACATAACTATCTTAAACTCAATTAAAAAATTAGTTTACCAATTCTTTTCCCATCCACAAGGCATAATTGTCTAAATGCAACTGATTTGCTCTTGGTGATTTTGTGATATAATTACTATATTATTTTTGTAGTTTCAATACCCAGTCACATGTTTTCCCATTTCTTTCCGAGTTTTATTTAAAGTTATCAATAATTTATACATAAACAGCATAAGTTTCATAATTGATATTTGACATAGTTACTTTTACAATGTTCTACTTATATTCTGTATGAAAATAGTGTCAATTTCTTAATCCATTCTTTTTTTTTATTATCACATATTTCCCCACCTAATCAACATTTTATTTCATAACTAATTATATTCCCAAATAAGTATACTGCTTCAATTCTTCAAAGTAGTATTATAATTTTTCATTTCTTATTCTAATTTATAATTTACTTATCAATATCTTTAATTTTTTTTAAATTATTTTATTTTTTTCCTTGTTTTAAATATATATTTTAAATAAATTCCTTCTTTCTTTTTCATCAGCAAAGGCAAACATATCATATAGAAAGATTATTCTAAGTAAAGTAAAAACTAATATTAGTTTAATTTTCAGAGATAGAACCTTGTATTTATATATATTTTTTCTGTAATCTATAAAAATAAAGACAATTATATCTGAATGGTTTGGCATAATCAAAATGTTAGTCCAAGAACTAAGGATTCATTAACCGATTCCCATCATTGATTGAATGGAGCTAGCATTCACATTAGTCTTCAATTATCTTATGACTTCTTGAACAACTAACATGTATTTACATGTACAACATGTCATTTTCTTTTTAACATAATAAACCATCTTTTTTTTTCACTTGTAAAAACAATTTTATTTTTAATTATTTCAGCTGAATCTGCAGTCTTCATCAGATCTGTTGAATCAATTATATAAAACTAGAGGACTCTGCTCCCTATGCCTTCCTTCAGCACTGATTAAATTTTATCAGTCTTTTTATCCTAAGACAAAAAAATGCTTTTTATGACATTATTACTTTTTATTATTATTATTTAATATATATTTTAGCACACACATGCACACTACAATTTATTCTTTTATTAATTAGGCAAGAGCAAATTTATTGTTAAATAAATAATTAAGGTTCTTTTTTACTCACACACAATTCTGAAATATTATAATGAGTTGCCAAAAATGTTTTGTTTAAAAGCTTTATTTTACCCACAATTAATTCTGAAATCTTATAAAGAGTTGCCAAAAATATTCATAAGAAAGTATTGTTTGCCTATGAGAGAAAAATCAAATTCTATTTTCCCCCGCATTGAATAAGTCCTTAACTATTTTATAAAATGCAACTATTTTCTTTAATATATAATTAATTGTACCAGAATAAGTTTATTGTTAAGTAAATAATTATTAATACTTTTTTAGAGCAGTGTATTTTTTTATTACAGATGGTTCTTTTGGCCACATTTTTAACAACAGTTTGTTCTTTTTTTATAAGGGTATTTTTATTTCATACTAACAATTTATATCCATCATTTAGTATTACTTTCATTTCACTTATAATTTTTTAGATATAGATAAACAGATTGCTGATGAAGGTTATTGATTCAGTCGCAACAGAAAAATAATATTTCTTTAAAAAATATTAAAAAGAGAACAGCTGTATTATATTAAATTGAGTAATAAAGAGATAGTGTTGCCATTGATTCATGTATATATAATTCTAAGACAGTATGTAATTTACTTATACAGAATGCTTCTTATATATGTAAATAGAGGGATTTAAACTAAGGATTTTTCAGATGGTTATATGTTTCATGGCATGCAACAGTCAGTGTGTGCATAAATATATATAAAGTTGAAAGAGAAAGTAAAAATAAACACAGACAAAATAATTTTGTAGATATTTTCATATATTATACTGGAATAACAGTTAATGATTAAATATTTTTAAATTAAAAATTATTATAAATTAAACATTTAAAAAGATCTAATTAATATTTTATTTTGATTTTGAAATTAAAACAAGCATGTTTTATGTTACAATAGACATACTGGTAATTATAAAATTCCACTATCTATTTTGATTAGCAATATTTTTTTATAATTAATGCTTGTATAATATATTTTGATAAAAATGTTTCAAAGTTGTTTTTCAAAGGATTAAATTAAATTAAAGAGTCATTAACTTATTCAATCAAGATAGAAAAACATATTTTTAATTACAATATCCCCCCCCCCCGACCATGACTATAAAAGGTTGGAAAGAAGATTAGAGGGAGAAGTTTTTATAGTTTTACAGCTGCTGCTACTAGTGCAATAATAGCAGAGTTTGGATTCACATGAAAGTAGTCTGCTTTCTTTATTCTCTATAACCTATATATGTGTGTATTATGAAGCACAGAGATTGAAGGGAGATCATTTCAGGTCAGAAGTTAACTGGATTATACCTTTCCTAAAAATAATAAGTTAGTCTAATGTTTAGAAGAAACCAGCTTTCCCAGAGATGAATAATTAGTTATATGTATAGTTTTATCTATATACAGAAAGGCACAGATAAAGATAATGCATGATATATATATATATATATATATATATATATATATACCAGCTATACTTTATATATATATATATATATATATAAAGTATAGCTGGTGAGGAGTATTTTACATATATATATATATATGGGAAAGAATATTTTAAATTATTCCTTGAAAATATAATTTAAAATCTATAATTTAAAAGTAAAACAATTTGTTGCTTCAATTAAAAGTCTAAAAAAACAAATGATTGATTCATAAACAATTTTTATTAAAAAAAGAGAAAAACTCCAAAAAACAAGACTTGCTTGAGGATTTTTTTAAAAGATTTTTATAATTAATCAAGAGTAACCTGGCAAAGATGTATTACTTTTTTTAAAAAAGAAAACTTTTATGAAGGACTGTCAAAGAATTAATAATGCTTTAAACCATTAAACATCACATGATCACTATTTCTTATGCTAGCACATTACTGTTATTAAATCAGGCAAAGCTCTCCATACAGTAGTGCCACTCAGTGCCAGAGTAATCAATGGATGCCAGAAGGCTCTCATCCAATATCCCCAGACTAGTTTCTGGTTTGTGGCCTTCATCAGTGAGGAGTTTTGGATCTGAGAGCACTGCACCTAGATCTTAGGATCTAATGCAACCCTCCAGCAAACACCTTTTATTTCTACTTAACTACAAAACTATGAGAATAAAATTTTCTCATAGTTTTGTAGTTAAGTAGAGAGCAAAGGTGGCTGCTGGAGGGTTGCCTTAGATCCTAAGATCTAGGTGCAGTGCTCTCATAGTTTTATACTTAAGTAGATAAAAGGTGGCTGCTGGAGGGTTGCATTAGATCCTAAGTTCTAGGTGCAGTGCTCTTAGATCCAAAACTCTTCACTGATGAAGGCCACAAGCCAAAAACTAGTCTGGGGATATTGGATGAGTAAGCACTAGATAGGGATTTTATGCACAAGCCTTCTGGCATCCATTGATTTCTCTGGTTGGCACTGAGTAACACCACTGAATAGAGAGTTTTGTCTGTTTTAATAATACTTTTTAAAAAAAAAGAAAAACTTTTTTACTATTAGATAACATGTGTGACTTTTATGTATACTTTCAATATGGAATTGTAAAAAATATATTTTTAAGAATTTTATTTTGACAAATTAAAATTACATATAAACATACATTTCTATGAATACCGACATATATATGTGAAAAGTCATTATTTATGTATTAGTGAAATGTGATAACTTATTTTATTATTATATGACAATTATATTTTTGATTATATGAAAATTCAAATATGTTCATAAATTATTATATCTCACATCTGTATGATTATATATGTTTAATGTAAACTTATTGAAACCCATTTGTAAATTATATAATAGAGGATTTTTTTTTGTATTCATCAAAATCAAAATGTTTAATTTATATGTATAGCCATATTCTGCATACCTTAATTTTTATTTTATTTGTTATTAATAAATCAATATTTCATTGTTAAAGTTATTCCAATAAATTTACTCAATCATAAAAAGTATTATAATTAACAGTAAGTTAGTTTTTGTTCTCAGAGCTAGATTTGTGCATAATGGTCTATTATATAAAAGGGGTTTATATTTGGTGTTTATGGATATCCAGATGATGATCCTAAATTGGTGCAAAAAGAATATTCTTTGAAGTCCATGCACTACATTTTTTATTGTTTAATATTTATTAGAAATTAAATTTATAATTGACCAGTGCATTAATGGTACTAAATAGCCAGGACATTGATGATCAGAATGTCTTAGTATCCTGGCATTATTGTTTTTAATTTGTATATTCTGATGGATTAGCACGTATGTTCATGCATCCAAATTAATATTTAAATAAATTTGTCCCAAGCTGACAAAGACTGAATAATTAGTCTGATGTATAGTAGACCCAATTCAAATCCAATAAGATGATCTTGATTTATTTTTATTTAGATCATTTATGATAATGAATGATTATTACTTTTGTATAATGTTGGTTAACTTAATTCGGTATTGATCTCTCATGTTCCTCATATTCATTATTATTCCTTTTATTTAAATTTTTTATGGATGTGTGGTTGATATTCCATTATGCCAGTTTCACCCTTAGAATCCATACCATTAGAAATAGTTACCCAAATGATGGTCATGTACTGATGGCATCACTACAAAATTACTACTGAATTTGAACCCAAATATAAGCACATCTGAGAAAAAAAGTATGCATTTTATACAGAATTAATTTTAAAGTATTACTGTGAAATATGTGACAAGAGTATTGATAATTATGAAATAGTTTTAATGTATATTTAAGGAGTTTATATTTAAAGTTGAATAGAAAAGCTATGATTTTGAAGTTTTTATTGGGTGTTTGATTGTTGAAGTTGGTTTAGCTGTACTTTCCATTTTGATAATAGATGTTTTTGTCATTGGTCTGCAGGTACAATGTTTTCATGCAACTCTAAAGTGTATTCTAACTCAGGAATTGCTCCAATCCACTTTCTGATTTACTATTGTTTATCATGATGCAGTTAAAATAGTCCTGCCATGATCCCAGCCTCTAGAATCTTCAAGAAAAGGAGCAAGACATTTTTCTATTTTTCAGCTCCTAAGATTCAAAGGAGCAGAGCTTTGCAAAGATTTTTGTATTTTTATTTTGTGTCTAAATTGAGGCAGTACTTTTCGTCTTTTTGTTGCATTGTGTACTTATAGTCCAGTAACTAAATTTTTTATCTCAGAATTGCATGTCACCATTTATTCTGTTAAAAAAATTGATGAGTACATAGTTTGAGATATGAACTTTGTTTTGATTATAATGTACATTATGTAGAATATTGTTAGATGGGTGTTTCATTTTATTTTCCTTTTCCCCAATCAGGTGGATTATGACATTTATGAATATCATGGCATGCAAAACACAGAAAAAAAAATGTAGATATTTTACATATTACACTGGAATAACAGTTAAGTTTGAATTTTTTTATTATTATAAATTAAACATTTAAAAAGGTTTAATATTTTATTAATTCTGATTTTGAAATTAAAACAAGCATGTTCTTATGTTATAATGAATATACTGGTAATTATAAAATTCCACTATCTATTTTGATTAGTAATTTTTTTTTGTAATTAATGCTTTTATAACATATTTTGATAAAAAATGTTACAAAATTGTTTTTCAAAGGATTGAAGTAAATTAAAGAGATTCATTAACTTTTTTCAATCAAGATAAGAAAAACGTATTCTTAATTGCTGTATTTTCCCCCACCCTGACTATAAAAGATTGGGAAAGATTAGAGGGGAGTTTTTTTACAGTTTTACAGATTGTGACAGCAGAACTACTATTAAGTTATAACTGAAGGCAGTTAGTGCAACAATGGTTGAGTTTGGATTCACATAGAAATAGTCTGCTTTCTGTGTTTTCAATAGCCAATTTATATATGTGTATTAGACAGCATAGAGACTAAAGGGAGCTCACTGTAGGGGAAGTTACCTGAATTATACCTTTACAAAAATAACAATAAGCCAATCTACTGTTTAGAAGAGACCAGCTTACCCAAAGAGGCCACAGCTTGCTGAAGAATGTTATATGTATATTGTTTTATCTATTTGCAGAAAGGCACAGATAAAGGTACTGCTTGATTTATATAAAGTACAGTTGGTGAGTAGTATTATAAATATTGAGAAAGATAATATTTTAAATAATTCCTAGAAAATGACATTTAAAATCTATAATTTAAAAATAAAACAAAAACAAGTGATTCATAGACAATTTTTATTAAAAAAAAGAAAATCTCCAAAAAACAAAAGACTTGGAGTACTTTTTTAAAAAGATGTTTATAATTAATCAAGAATAACCTGTCAAAGATGTGATATTATTTTTTTTAAAAAGAAAACTTTTACGCAAGACTATCAAAAAATTAATCTTTTTAAAAAAAAATTTTTTTTCTACCACTAGATAATGAATGAATTAATAACTGATTCATATTATTTTTTTATATATACACATGTATGTGTGAATTTTATGTATACTTTCAGCATGGAATTAAGTATAAAAATATTTTTGACAATTTTATTATTTTGACAAATTAAAATATATAAACATCACTGCACACACACTTCCATGGGTGCCCACATATATAAGAAAACATTTATTATGTATCAGCAAAATGTGATAACTTAATATTATATGACAATTACCATATGTTATGACATCTGTGTATTTATATAGAGGTATGTCAGATAGATATGTTAAAATTAATCGTATTTTCTTTATTATATGACATTTCAAATATGTTTATAAATTATTATACCACACATCTGAGTGATTATATATGTATTTCATGTAAACCTACTGAAACCTATTTGTAAATTAATGTAAAAGTGGATTTATTTTAGTATTCATTAAAATCAGGCTTAATTATATGTATAGCCATACTATGCAGATATTAATTTCATTTTGTTAATAATAAATTGATATTCATTGTTAAAGTTATTCCAGTGAATTTATTCAATTATAGAATAGATTTAAAATATATGATTAGAATTATCTCTTGCTCATAGTAAAAGTTATAGAGCTTTTATTCTCTGAGCTAGATTTGTGCATAATGATGTTATGTAAAAGGGGGGTTTATATTTAGTGTTTATGGACATTCAGTTAATGATCCTGGATTGGCTTAAAGGAAATAGCCTTTAAAGTCCATTCACTATATTTATTTAGTTCAATATTTATTAGAAATTAAGTTTATAGTTGATCAGTACACTAATAGAACTAAGTGGCCAGGACATTGATAATGATCAGCATGTTTTAATATCCCAGCATTATTTTTTTATTATTATATATTCTGATGGAGTAGCACTTAAGTTTGTGAATTCAAATTAATATTTAAATAATCTGCCGCAAGCTAGGAAGAGATAAATAATTAGCCTGGTCTATAGTAGACCCATTTCAAATTCAGTCACAAGATGAACTGATGATTTATTTTTGTTCATGATGATGAATGATTATTTTTGTGTAATGCTGATGAACTTATAGTTAGTTCATTGTTGATCTCTCATGCTTCTCACATTCATTACGATTGCTCTTATATTTAATTTTATATTTGTATTGAATTAGGGTTAATGATGATTTCCATCACCCAAGTTCACCCTGTTGCTCTGTACCATTACAACATATATATATATATAATTCTAAAGCAGTAATTTACTTATACTGAATGTTTCTTATGTAAGTAAAGAAAAGGATTTAAATTCAGGATTTTTCAGTTTATTCATTTCTCCACTCTATCTCAAACAAACAATGCATATAACCACACACACATGGAAAGATCCTGGGTTCCCAATATACATATTTTGTGCAGAACCAGCACTCATCATAATATCCCACACATATATAGAGTCAGGCCTCAGTTTATATTAAGATAGCAATTCCTCAAATTTTAATAGGTAGATATCCACCCTACAACTCTTCAGCCATCCATTTCATTAAAAAATCAATGATGGAATGACCATGTAAATCAATCTAACCCCTATAATATCAAATCCCAAAAGGGTTTTAAGCATTCCATCATCAGTTTTTTCCAATGAAATAGATGGTTGAATAGTTGGAAGGGTAAGAAGATTGAAGTCTGCCCATTAAAGTTTGAGAAAGCACTGATTGTATATATGTGTGGGAGATTATGATCTGGCCCAACTAATTATTGCTGGTTTTGCACAAAATACATATACTGGGGATCATGTATCTTTTTCACATGTCTGTGATAATGTGTATTGGTTGCTTCAGATAAAATGGAAGCTGAGTAAACTGAAAAATCCTGGGTGTACATCTGTCTATTTACATATACATTGTAATCCTATCTGTACATATATAATTTTGTCTAAAAATTATTAAAATAAAATTATCAAAAATAATGCAAAGGTTAATAAATCAATAAATAAGTTTATAAAAATCTAAAGACTTTTTTTTTATCAAACAAAATACAGTTTGCTTTAGAAACTGAAAACTAAAAGTTTAAAGGGTTAGTCATTAAAAGTTTTATAAATGAAGTTTAAAGAGTTTTTTTTTTTGTGTTTAAAAAAAAAGTAATTTGCTAAAAACAATTAATTCATAGTTTTACAGGGAAAATTAAAAATAGTTGATTTTCAAATAAATAAAAAATCTCTTTTAAGTTAAAGAAAGAAAAGGTAATCTTAAAACTAAGTAATGAGTTTATTTGAAAGAAATATATATGTGCATAAATGATAAATTAATTTTAAGTACAAGAAAATGTGTACATGTTGATAAATAAATACATACGTGTTAAATATTAAAAATGATACAGAAGTTAAAATGTAAAAACAAAATGTGCAATAGTTACTAAGTTAAACAAAATCCACAAGACAACAAGTTTGCAATGGCTGCTAATTAAAAGATCTCCAACAACAGGATTAAAAGCTTATCTAAGGAATTTCAACAAATATAGCTGGCGGACACCAAAATGTCAACAGGATATCCTACTAAATAGTCCATTTTTTTTTCATCGGACAATCAGTCCAGTTCAGTTAAAGAGTTCAGATTGTAGTCAGTGCAGTTATTTAATCAGATCAGCCTAGTATGTATCCAGAATCCATCATGCATTGTTAATCATCATCGTAAACCTACAACTTTTGCTCCAGCCCTTAGTCTAATGAAAGATCAACAATTTACCCAATAAAAATGATGCCTGCATAACAATCTGAAGCCACTCAATATCTAATTGTCTTAAAGAAAATGCCTCGGAATAATAAGCATCAAATCTCCACAAGAAAAATCTCAAATCTAACCGGTTAAAAATATTTTCATTAGAAACAGCAAACAGCAAGTATCCATGTTCTAAAATCCTAGGTAACAACATTTTCTTATTTCCATTTAAAGTAGTCATTGCAATAGTTTGAATCCTCCCAGAGTCAAATAATAATGAACTCTATAGCATGCATAAATGAACTATTGATGTGCATGTTTGTGAAATGTATATGTTAATGCTTTAGTATATCTTATATTAATTACATGTATTTAGTTAAATGCCTTATATTATTTAATATTCTGTTACATTATATTGCTATTGTATATGGGTAGTCCTTATATGTCATTATCATTGCATAATTTAATTAAGTCCCTATAGAAAATAGTTAAATTTAGAATAATAATGTTTAATTAAATAAATTATCTTTAAACTTAGAGCTTGTCAGTCAATTCTTTTTATCACTAATAAAAAGCAATAATTTGTTATGTATTACAATAGACTGAGCTAGTCATGGGAGATTTTAAGCACTGGATTATGGGCCTACTGTCCAAACATGTTAGTTCTAGCAACTAGCTGGCACCTGGGATTTACTCTGAAACAAATAGTGCTTGGATAGTAGGTGTTTGAATCTAGCAGTTGAGGTGGACCATGGTCTGGAAATGTGATCATGTTATGCATTGCATAGCTTGGATTGACTATGTGTATTGCTGTTAGTTCTGCTATTGATTATATTCTACCCTCTGCTTGGAGAGCCAGTTCGTTCACATATTTATAATATAAAATTATAAATTTACTATAAATAAGCTTTAAACCCAGTTAAAACGAGTAAATAGAGTACGCTGGATCTTCTATGGTTCAGACCTGACACAAATGGTGCCCAACATGGGGCCAAACATGTCATAAATGACAGTAATTATATATTTGTATGCTGTTTGAAAATAAAAATTTAAAGAAATGCTAAATTGTGTATTTTAAAGTGGTATAATTTAAAAAAAGAATTGACCAAAACTTTTTTTTCTTCTTTAAATGAAAAAAGATTTTGATATTTATGTTATTTAAAATAAAATGTTCATTTAAATTGGAAACAGATGTTTTGGGTGGAGTTAAGGTGTTAAGAATGGGTAGAGAAAAAGGACAAGGGGGTGGAGTCAGTCATATGTTCTGTATAAGAAAATAAGTAATCAGTTCGTATTTAAAGTAAGTGAAATAGAAATAATGTTTCAAAAATAGAGGAAATAGAAAAAGAAGATATATCTGAGATGCAGATGATGATGAAAATGATGACGGACATGATAAATATGATGAAAGAAATGTGTCAAGAATTCAGGCAAAGTCAACAAGAACTCAAAGCAGAATTAAGGAAAGAATTGTGTCAGGAATTCAAACAAAGTCGGCAAGAGTTTAAAGCTGAACTGAGAGAAGAAATGTGCAAGAATTCAAAAAAGGTCAGCAAGATCTCATTGCAGAAATAAGAGAAATGAGACATGAGATAATAGGAAAGGTAGAAAAGAACCAAGAAATTAGAGTTAGATTTTATTAAAGAGTCAGGAAGTTGAAAAGGAAGTCAAGGTAGTAAGAGATGTAAGTGAAAGGAAGGATGAATTAGAAAATGTAGTAGAGAAGATAGTGTTAAGTATAGTGGCTTGGAAATGAAAATAATAAAGATAGAAAGTAATGTATAAGAGCTTTCACAAGGAAATAAAAATAAAAAGGTTAAAGTAAACGTTCATGTTCGTTGTAAATGTAATTTAAAACAAAGAAAAAGAACAGGAAAAAATATTCTCAGTTTGAAGAATTACAGAGGTTTGTTAGGTATAAAGGTTTTCTGGGTTACAAAGTTGAAAATAGAATGGAAAAGGAAAGAGATAAAGCAATAAAGTATAAGCAAGGGATAGATGAAGGGGGAAAGTTGATTTACAATATAGAGTTAGTACAAAGAAAAAAGGAACCACCTGACAAAGTTTAGGAATTAGTTAATGGATGGAATGTTAAAGTAAATGGAAACAATAAGGACCAAAAGTGGACTATGAGTTGAATATAATTATTTTGACGTAGGTGATGAACTTGAATCTGAAAATTTTTCTATTGGAAACTAAAAAAAAAAAAGGAAGGAATTGTTTCGTAAATAATAACAAGGAGGCTTCACTGAATAAAAGATTTTTTTCTGTCATGCACATATTAATAAAGAAAAATGTTCGTAAATAAATAGGACAAATAAAATCAACAAAATCAAGTTAAATAAATAAATATAATATATCTGTAAAAAATAATAAATAAAGTAGCATAATAAAATAAAAGTTTGTTTTGAATGCACGCAAGTTAATAAAAGAAAGTCGAATAAATGGTTTAAAGTAATTAAGATAAGAATATATGTAAAAAAATAATGTAGCACAATAAAATAAAATAGTTTTTTTTCTGAAAACACGCATGTTAATAAAGAAGTTAAATAAATGGTTTAAAAAATAATATTGTAAGATTAGTTATAAATAATATAACTGAAATGTAAATCTAAGTCTAAGTTAGGAGTGTATTAAGAGATTGTAACTAATTGAAAGAAGTGTAGGAAGTCTAGAAATAAGTTTTAAGAAAAGTTGAAGTCATTGGCTGGATGAAATTGTCACCCGTAATAGACTGTCAGGGATTACTTCTCAGGGGGACATCCCCATTCTTTTTATAAATGCACACTGGGAACAACCAGAGTAAGCTTCAAATTACTTCTTCAGGGAAGAATCCCCATATTCCATATTATTCTCATTTCATTCCAAAATGTAAGTCGAATTGGACAGTAGATGAATCCTGCCATTTGCAGTGACCTTTCTTTTTCCAAAGTCTGGTAAAAAAACTGGCAAATGAAGCTTCATTTGAAATACATGTAAGCCGATATAAGCCAGCGAACTCTGCATCCACCTCATTTTAAAATCCCTGTATCATGAAAAAGTGCTGTCCTCAAGGTCGTCATCCAGTACTGGATTATTGGAAGCAATGTAGTCAGCATAAAAGGAGGAAAAGCATAGTCAAAGAGATTGCCCTCAGCATGTATAGTTTAGATAGAGAAAACTTAGAGAAATAAAAATTCAAGTAAATATTTCAGATATAATAAGTAAAGTATCAGATAAAATGGTCAAAAATTACGCATTTTACTTTCAAACAGAGGGCGGTGTATTGTACTGATATCTTATCTGTACACATATAATTTTGTCTAAAAATTATTAAAATAAAATTATCAGAAATAACGCGAAGGTTAATAAATCAATAAATAAGTTTATAAAAATCTAAAGGGTTTTTTTTTATCAAACAAAATACAGCTTGCTTTAGAAATTTGAAACTAGAAGTTTAAAGGGTTAATTGTTAAAAGTTTTATAAACGAAGTTTAAAGCGTTTTTTTTTTTTGTGTTTAAAAAAAAGTAATTTCCTAAAAACAATTAATTCATAGCTTTATGGGGAAAATTAAAAGTAGTTGATTTTCAAATAAGTAAAAAATATCTCTTTTAAGTTAAAGAAAGAAAAGGTAATCTTAAAACTAAATAATGAGTTTATTTGAAAGAAATATATATGTGCGTAAATGAATTAATTGTAAGTATAAGAAAATGTGTGCATGCTGATACGTGTTAAATATTAAAAATGATATAGAATTTAAAAATGTAAAAACAAAATGTGCAATGGCTACTAAGTTAAACAAAATCCAAAAGACAACAAGTTTGCAAGGGCTGCTAATTAAAAGATCTCCAACAACAGGATTAAAAGCTTATCTAAGGAATTTCAACAACAAATATAACTGGCGGACACCAAAATGACAACAGGATATCCTAATAAATAGTCCAGTTTTTTCATCAGACAATCAGTCTAGTTCAGTTAATTAGAGTTCAGATTGCAGTCAGTTCAGTTCAGTCAATTAATCAGATCAGACTAGTATGTATCCAGAATCCATCATGCATTGTTAATCATCATTGGAACCATACGACTTTCGCTCCAGCCCTTAGTCTAATGAAAGATCAGAAATTTGCCCAATAAAAGCGATGCCTGCATAACAATCTGAAGCCGCTCAATATCTAATTGTCTTAAAGAAAATGCCTCAGAATAATAAGCATCAAATCACAAGACAAAAACCTCAAATCAAACTGATTAGAAATATTTTCATTAGAAGCAGCAAACAGCAAAAAGTATCCACATTCTAAAATCCTAGGTAACAACATTTTCTTATTTCCATTTAAAGTAGCCATTGCAATAGTTTGAAGCCTCCCAGAGTCAAATAATAATGAACTCTATAGCATGCATAAACGAACTATTGATGTGCGTGTTTGTGAAATGTATATGTTAATGCTTTAGTATATCTTATATTAATTACATGTATTTAGTTAAATGCCTTATGTTATTTAATATCCTTTGTTACATTATATTGCTATTGTATATGTGTGGTCCTTATATGTCATTATCATTGTATAATTTAATTAAGTTCCTATAGAAAATAATTAAATTTAGATTTTAATTAAATTATCTTTAAACTTAGACCTTGTTGGTCAATTCTTTTTACCACTAATCAAAGCAATAATTTATGTATTACAATAGATGGAACTAGTCATGGGAGATTTTGAGCGCTGGATTATGGGCCTACTGTCCAAACACGTTAGTTCTAGTAACTAGCTGGCACCTGGGGTTTACTCCGAAACAAATAAAGTGCTTGGATAATAGTGGTTTGAATCTAACAGTTGAGGTGGGCCACGGTCTGGAAATGTGATCGTGTTATGCATTGCATAGCTTGGTCTGACTGTGAGTATTGTTTTTAGCTCTGCTATTGATGATATTCTCCCCTCTGCTCAGAGAGTCAGTTCATTCAAGTAATATTTATAATATAAAATTATAAATTTACGATAAATAAGGTTTAAACCCAGTTAAACGGAGTAAGTAGAGTATACTGGATCTTCTATAGTTCGGACCTGGTACAATATATATATATAATTTATGATAGTAAATATTTATTTGGAAAAATGCAAATAAAAATCTATTTATTTAAAATTCTATTTATATTTATTTAATATTTTTATTTTTATATAAAGTTTAAATTTTATATATTTTGAAGAATGTATACATAATTTATAAACTTTGAGATAAATTTTCTTGGCTACCAGAAACTGATTCACAAATAATTGTTTCATCAGATGTACTATGATAGAAACTAGGTAACACTGATTCATCTACTTGCTCGTCATCACCTTCTTGAACAATTGTTGCATCTGATACACTTTCTGCTAGTATTTCAATTTCTTGATCAAGTGGTCCATTTTCCTGAGTAACTGATTCTTGTGAATTAGTTTGGGATTGTTCTTTTATACTAATTTCATTTTTCTGAGGTACTTTTTTAAATAAATCTTCTGAAGAAAAACTTAGTACATCTTGTTTATCTGTTTCATGCTCTTTATTAATAATTGCTTGGTCTCCTAGAACCTGATTTGGAATTACTTCTAGCATAGAAGATGTAACTGTATATCTATAATATTTGTCATCATGAGTGCGAGAATTTGAACGATTTACAATTTTGTCATCTATGAAGTCAGACCTTGATTTAAATGGAGTAATTTTCACTCTTTCAGTTTCTGGAAAAAAAAAAAAAATTTAATACAGAAAATTTATAAAAATAAAAAGTTGTATGTTTTTACTGACTATATTGAGTATTAAATTTAATAATAATTATCTATATTTCAAGTTTCAAATTTAAAATAAATCTAATAAAATCTCAATAAAAATAAAATTCAAGCCCACTAATAACTAATAAAAACTCATAAACAACAGCTATGTATATATATTGTAACATTTTCCATATATTTCACATAAATCATAATAATGAATGTAAATATAATAGGCTCAAAATACAATAAAAGTTTATATGAAAACTGGCTGGCTAACATAAGCATGAGCATGAACAAATCTAAAAGAAAGTCACAAAATGCACTACCAATCTTAAATTACATTGATTGAACTTCCAAGATCTAAAATAAAAATATCAAAAGATAGATTCAGGTTGTAATTCTATTAGATAATTAATGCTCAGGAAGGCATCCCTCTATGAAATGAGTTTAGAATTAGAATTATGAGTTGGATGATAAATGAATGAAGATGTAGAAGATTAAATGGGTGATGAAGAACAAATAATATTTAACTAATGGAAATAAATAGACTTAAGAGTGAGGAGAAGAGAAAGGAAAATGTGTTAGGGTGATGAATAGTTAAGGTGATAGATAGGGATCAATGAAGGGTGAATCAATTATGATAATGACTTATGATGAAATGAAAATAAAAGAAAGTAAAATAAGGATGAGCTAGACAAAATAACATAATGTGTATTCTTAAAGTATAATAACTTATGCTACAATATGTTAATGAAACCACTGATTTCCTATTTTAGCTATCTATTTAGGATAGTAGACAGTCAACACTACTTTCAGAGTCAATACGACTATTGTTCTACATTTCAATCATTAATTTCATATTATAGGACTCTCCCCCAATACTAATGAAAACATCATTATTCTAAACGCTTGGGTATAAATAATAAACAACAAAGATTAATTGTATAGATGAAATCACCTTGAATAGATAACCACTAGGTAACAATCTACCAATATAAAATAACTTTTGACAAATATTATTTCTTATTGTCATTTGCTTAATGTTCAGTGCAATTTACATTTTTAAATATTATCTTTCAGGAATGATTTTGTTACTATCAATATTAAATTGTTAAAACTTAAAAATATGGAATATAGTGAAACATGCAATATATCCAGAGATATAATGGGGTTGATCTAAGGCAAAAAGAGGATGAACAAATAAACTAGACTCTGGTCATTTCATGACTGAAAAATGGTCCAAAATCCCAGTGTCACTTTTGGAGTACCTTGGAGACATAAAAAAAGAAAGGGATGGTCAATCCCTTATTTAAATAACTATATGAATACACTATGAGGATATGGCCTTAATCCACTCAAAAGCCCTATGTGCATCATTTATGATTCACCCATGATGATCATTTCTATTCTCACTCAGATAAGGGAACAAGTATTCCTGACAAGATATAACATGGATATACCACATATTCCAAATATTATATGCATACCATTATAATCATCCAATGTGATAACATCCAAATCTCATACTAATATCACTTACCATAAAAATGCAAACATTAAGCAAAACAGGATATATTACTATTTAATACATGAAAATCACAATTATCAATATCAATTTAAGAGTGATCAACAATTTTAACTGTCATTAGCTGTAAATTAGTTATATATAAAATACAATATCAAATACACTTAAATTGATTAGAGTTGGATGTTACCCTTTTATTACCATTCGTTAATTGCAGCTTTTATCAACGTGAAAGAAAAATATTAAGATAAAATTATAATAATTTATTGTGAGAAATTTTACCCTTTAACCTGTAATCATATTTAAAACGAAGCAAAATTTATACTAAATAAGATTATCTTTTTTTTGAACAAGCTCATATTCATATTAATGGTTTCATTTTCTTAGTAGACCACTTTCTACATCTGTAACACAAACGTAATATTATAATACCATACATGTTTAAACTAATAATGAGCTTTCATTACATAAACTTTCTTCACACTTCTTTTTGTGAAACAAAGAGAGAAACAAATTTTGATTACAAACATTTGAAATCTGCATTATTTAATTTACAAACATTCTTTACTATTTTAAAGTTACTCTGTTTATTTTCTATCATCTCATTTCTTCTTTTATCAGCATGGCAAATCTTTATTTTCTTCTTTTACATATAATAAGTAGATTACCTGAAGACATTAGCATTTACTCTTGAACTTTTACTAGACAATAATCCGAACATTTATTCTCTACAGGTATCATCATGACTTTTATTTTCTTTACAGAAATTTGTAAGAACTTTCAATACATATTTACTGGTTTACTACAACATGGGTGCACTTTATACTTATCCATTAATATAACTAGTAATCCTGATATATTATTGGATCCTTAAACAATTGCAGTCTTTTCTATTAACTGTTAACACTTTAGAATACAGGATATTAAGAAGTTGAAAATGAACATTGCTTCTTATTATTATTACATATGTAAATTTCTTATATTTTATTGCATGATGGAAATTGGGTCATGTGATTTATGACTCTTACTTTGACTATTTAATAAATAGTATATTATAAATTTGATAATTACAATGTGGGTAACACAGTAACTGACATTTAATTTAATATTGCTGAAATACTATAACTTAACTAAATGAATGTGTTGATTCCACTTGTCCGGGGGTAGTTTTAATGCCATCCAGTTTTAGGTCAACACAAATTCAAGATAATATATAAAAAAATTTTAATGTTAAGAGTTTTAATAAAATACTTTAATGACTAATATTTTACTATTTTATTTGTATTTGTTAATTTATGCAAAAACTATATTGTTGTTGCTAAGAAACTGAATGCAACAAAATAATTTTTAATTTTTCTTAAATTACTTTCTCCATGTATTTGGCAGCTTTTATAATGTAATGGACATTGTTGGTATTTCATATTGAACTTTAAATAATATTTCACCTTGGTGAAAACATGCCGTGTCTTATTTGATGTGAATTGCAGTAGAGAAATACATGTTGATAAAAGGGATTACTGATGACAAGTTGAAAGTCACCCTCTTCCTCAAAAATCAAGCTGGAATGTTGGGCACCAATTATAATGGTTGGGATGAATCAGAGTCTTACCATATCTGCCATATAAGGGCACCACCAGGCCATTCGAACCTGGAAAATTTATATAGTAGGCAGATACTTAAGTTAAGATTCAATTTTATTTTATTATAGACCGTTATGCCCCAGACACTAGCTTGCAGAGCAGCAGAGATCATATATATTTTAATATAAAGAAAGATAATAAAAAATAAGAATAAGACACTGCCAGATTAACAATACCCAGAAACATTTATTCTGCATATATATAAAATTTAGAATTATTTTAGTATGATGTTTACTTTATAATTTGATTTACATTTTAACTTTTGATTTTATAAGTTCACACAGATGAATTTATTAATATTTTATTAGAGTGTCAAGTATGGATAGACTACATAGATTGTACTCAAAAAGACAATATTCTATATGCCTTATTTAACCCTAGGCCAAAAGTTTGCAGTCAAACTAACGCCAATCTGTCTCATATATCAATGTATTCAATGCAACAAGAATATGATAGCACAATACCATACTTTCAGAAATGTACATCTGAACAGCATGGTTATATAGAAGAAATTGTCCCTCAACCAGTACAGGAATGCTATGTCTGTCTGGTGAGAAGAACAATACAAAAAAAAAAAACTCCATAGGAAGGGATTGCAGTCCTTTTTGCCGACTTACAATCCCATTCCATAGACAAAGGGGTGATCCATGAAGCAGGGAATACTGTCTGTCTCCGATGGTCAATAGGAAATAGGCTTATTTTGCCCAAGTGTGGCATATAATGTGATCCTGCACATAGCGGCATATAATGTGATCCTGCATGTAGTGGGTCTTCATGCTACATTTACTAATTATACCAATACATCCAATCCATTGACTTAATTTAACTGCAAAACAAATAACCTAGGATTTACCCTCCCTTAAACTAACATAACTTTACAAATCTATGCAACCATTCATGCCTGATTTACATTTAACATGATTTAATTAAAAGTTTTAGCTTAATGTAAAAAAAAATAATAATAATAAACACTTAAAAGAGCAGAAAAAATACATTAATGGAAATGATTTGAAAACTACATATGATAAAACTAATTAATAATAAATGATTTAGTTTGGTCAGATAGAAATTTATATTTATATTTAAATACTGGAAAAATTTTATAGTTAAAGTTCATTAGTTGTATAAAGTTCTTACAGTTTTAAAAGAGAAAGTCCATACTTTTTAGTTGGCTGTAATTTGGATCCCTTTGTTTCTAATTCCCATGATATCCTGGAGAGACCAATATCCTGTTACCATTCTATTGGTATTCATCCGCAAGTCCTTTACTGTAGCTGGTATAGTTCTTTGCAGGATTTTATTGCAGGACCCTGATGTCTCGGGAGTCTGCAATATAGGAAAATGAAAATGCATCTTTTCAATCCCTTCTCCTTCAACTCTCCCAGACTTAACACATATAGCACATATCTAATTATTTTATTTCCAATCTTTTCCTTTTTATATTAAAATTGTGGATTGACTGGGCATGACATCATGATGATGATGATTCTTTCACTGTGGTCCATTTCCTGAGGGATTTTTTTAATGGCTATTCTGTTTTTATTGTTTTCTCTCCTATCTGACCTTTAATTATAAATTTTGAGATGCCCCACGAGTAGTATACTTAAGACTAATTAAAAATAATCATTTCCATTTTTAACCTTTTTACACAATAGAATTAATTAAATTATTTTACATTCTTAAAGATATATATATATATCTTTAAGTTTTTCTTAAAATTTAGTTTTAAAACTTTTTTCTTCTTTTTTAATAGTTTTCTTTTAATAATTTTCCATCTGTGTTTTTATATATATATGAGTTTAGATGACTTAATTTTCAATTTTTAAAAACATTTTTATTTGCAAACTTTTTATTTTTAATTTCTAATTTTATTTAAAATAATGTGTGCTAGTTACACTATATATAATTTCTTATATTCACAATGAGTTAACAGAGTCCCTAAACACTTTCATGCATAATAGTACATCAAAGACTATTGCATTACTCTAAATATTGGGATGGTAAAATTGTGTGTACAAATTAAGACACAATTGCAAAATACCTAGATACTAATCAATTAATATTACTTTGGTTACACACAATGTTGTCTACTTATTATAATGAATGTACAATAGATCGTGAAATCTATAATAGCACTGTAATATGGCAAATCATAATTATCATAAAATGAGTTTTCCATTGCTGCCCTGATGGTAAGAAAAGAAAAACAAGGTAACACTTATGCACCTAGAAATAAAAATGAGCTGATAATTATCTTATCTGAGATTATTTCAGTAGCTGTACAAACATAATAGATGAAGGGTATTATAGATAAAGCTTTTGCAGCCCTACACTCTATGAAATAAGTTCAAAAAATATAGTAGTTAATTGTTTTTAATATTAAAGATAGTTGTCTCTTTATAAAAATAGTACATTTTAAATATTTTGCATAATTCAATGTTTATGTAAGGTGAACTGTTACATATTAAAATGTATTTATTGTAATTCAGATGCCTCTACACAAATTGGTCACAAGTGTAACTTCTTTACTAGTCCAATCATACACTATGATGAGCATACTGAGAGATAGCCTAAAGCCTAATGCTGATAATGTTAACTCCACACAGTAATATTTCCTGTTCGTCATATGGATACAAACCATGACACCTAAAGTCACTAGAATATTTATTAGTCCTAGCTGGTAATATTATTATAGATTTAGAATGGCATCACTAGCAACCTAGGTTTAAACTTTTATTCTTTGAAGATATTCTGTTAGCATTAGATCATACATTTAGGCTCATGGAAACTCATTTGTAATGTTGCACTACTTATTTAACTTGATGAAATGCTTCAATAAAAAGTGAAAAAAAATCAGATATAACATTAACAATTTTATTCTGGTAGTAATATGCAAGTGGTTTTTACATCCTCTCAAACATTACAGCATATGATATGAAGCAGCAGTGGCATCACTAGATAACAATAATATTACATTACTATTTCTTTTCTTTTAAATTAATTAAGTACATATCCAAAAAAATAATATATTTTATTATCCAGATGCCACTTTAAGATTGAAATTATTACAAAATATAAATACACATCTAACTCTAAAGTAAACACACATAGATAATATTTAGAACAGATGGATTAATGTAAAGAAATAAATTAATATTGGTTAATAATTAACAATTGGTGGAAAAAAAACACTTATATATGTTTATAAATATAGTGACAAAATAAATGACAACTTTTACTTGGGTCCTGATTTAGTATTCTTTTGATCTTTGTCCATTATTTTTTGGTCAGCAAAACATAGTTATAGTCCAATGATGATAATCCTTGGAATGATTTTTCTAACTTCTATTAGTTCACAGACTTAGTTTATGGAATTTTGAAATATATTCTCAGAATTTAAAATGAATTCTTCATTCATTAATTATTCCTATGTATTTTACAATAACATAGATTTATCCATGTGGGTTTTTAGACAAATTGTGGATTTTGCTAGTAACAAAATTGGTCATGATATTTCTTCAATGATTAATCCATAGTTTGCTGACCATTTTTGGTAAATCTTTCTTCTCTCGTGGTAAGGTACACTTATTCATGTATTGTAGAGCTGGAATGAAGCAATTAAGTTTTTTTCTTCATGCTAGGTTATGCAGGATGAATATCTTCCATTTCTTTTTCTGTAAAGCATTGTACAGTTGAGGAATTGGATTGTCAAAGTTCTCTTAGCAAGTTTTTTTTAAAAATTGTTTAATTTTTTCCAATTTCTAGTGCTTATATATATATATTGTGATGATCACACATACTGCGATCACACATGTGTACATTTAATATATAGCATAATATTAAATGTGAGTTTTATGTAAACTAAGTTATAAAAATTGGATAATAAAGTTAGAAAATAAAATTAATTTATTTTAAGTTAAGTTTTAATTAAAAAATCAAAATGGTAGCTGAGGAATGCAAGTAATTAAAAAAAATCAATTATGGTGATTAAAGAAAGTGAAGGAAGGTAAGCAACCAAGATCCTTATCTTTCACCTTCCAATGTTAACTTTTTTAAAATTTAAAATTAGTAAAGTTAAGGGAATAGTAAAATAAGATCATCGAAGGTGATGATTAAATCTTTAAGGGAAAGGTAAATAAAAAGGGGTTAATGATTGTAGAATTAGCAATCATAAATTTCAGTCGCAATTACGAATAAAAATAAATAGATTTATAAAAAAAAAGATAAAGATCATCTCTTCAAAATACACATGTGAATGCATGAAATATATGTATAGGTGTGTAAAATAAAGAGTGTGTAAATAAGAAAATTATTTTATTAAAAAGAAATGGAAGTAAATAAAATATAAAAAAATAAATAAATAAAAAACAAGAAGAAAATTTTATGTATTTTATAAAAGTAAAATAAATGTGTGAAATGTAATTAATGACATTCCAAAAATAATCAAAAAGACAAGAAAAGGATTCTGGGACAATTAAGTAACAAGAAGTGAAAGAAGTAGCCATGTTTGAGAGTTCTTCTTGAGTCCGCTGAGCTGACAGAGTAGTTCGAGAGCTGTGAACAAAAATGTACCAAGAAGTTGAAACACCGAGAATGCAGGGCTAAGGGGCCATGACGGACGCCAGTTGATCCACGCTCACCTTGGGTGTAAAGTCATCTTCCCCATGAAGAAATAGTAGAGATAGCACTTGCCTGATGGTTCACCTTCCCTGTCATAGAAGTCGCAAGAATACAACTTAAGTAAGCTGCAAGAAAGAATCCAGCCGGATCCCAAGAATTTCCATCTCTATAAAAGTGGAGTAATCCACATGATGGGTAATAATTCCCTCGTCAACGTCCAGACCACCTAGGTAATTAACTTTAATATAACACACATGCACAGTACTTTCGTAAATGGCCACATCAATTAAAAAATGCAATTGCAAATATGAATCTGAATGAACCAAATAATTAGTAATTTTCTGTATCAAAGAATACGTGAAGAAAAGATTATAAGCTATAAAATATCTACTTATAAATGTTTAGTATCAAAGAATTATCATTTTAGGTGACGGGTTAATTAAATTAGAATAATTTGTGTTATTGTAATGATTGCTTGTTTTATGTTGAAATATTATATTTTAATGTTTATGAATGTATTATATTAAACAATACTTATTTATGAATAGCTCTTTACATCTCGTCTTTCCTTCTTCATCATACTAATTATAATGATATACCTGTAGGGTTATAAAATACTAATTAGACATTTATTCTAGTAAAAGTACACATGTTGATATAGTACAGTAATATTAAATCTCGCAAAAAAAATTATATTTCAAATGCTGGATTATTTTAAATAAATCATTCTTATGAATGAATATCCAGCAGCTGAAGGAGCTTCTGATCGGGAAAGATAATACTGAAATATTCCATTGGTAATCTCAGCATTCGATCAGGAATATAGACTTAGTTAATGAGTCTATATTTGCTTCTTTGCTTGACCTGACAGTCATCTCGATCGTAAAGTGTAAAATTAAATGTTCACAAACGGTCGAAAAGGTAATTCTGTTACAATATATATATATGAGCCATGGTTTTCACAAAATGTAGACTGATTGACCGAGTTAAATTTTTTTACTGTTAGATTTTTATAGCTTATTCTTAATTACTTCAATCCAACTCTCTATAAGATGGTTTCAATTTAATTAGACACCTACTTTAAGATGATTGTCAATGTTGGATTTTTGATAAATACAAGAAAGACAGCATCATGATTATTAATCACGATTGAGAAATAGAGAAAGGAAAAACAGAAAATAAAAAAAAAAAAACATTATTATTATTCTTTTTTAGTTATACAAATTATTCTGAACTTCTGCATTTTTATAAAGTGAAAGTTAGTTAAAACTTCTATCATGGATTTGATAACTTTAAAAACTATTTTCTCTTCCCCTCTCTTTTTCCAAACAAAATTTTGCAATCAGTTAACAAGCATTTTTTTTTGTACAGAAATATTTGTTTGAGAAAAAATGTGATGAAACCTACATGCACACCCTAGAATAAAATACTGTTTAATGAGGTTTTTAGAATAAAAACAAAAATGCTATTAATTCTGAATGTTATCCTGGGGAGGGTGATTTACTCCCTAAACATATACATTAACGAATCCAAACTCATGTTTGGAGCTATAATCCGTCTTTATGACCTGCCCTTTGAACGCTGGAATCATATATACGAATCTGGCCGCACTTTTTCATGGCACCAAATCTACCCTTTGTAACCTATCATAGAAACAAAAAGTTTAAACTAACAAAATGATTCCTGTATTGAATAAAACTAGCATGAAACTATAGATCTAAAGAAGATCACAAGGTGATTAATAAAGATAATAACTTCTGGTCAAACCTGCTTTAAAATCCACACAAACAAAATGTGATGAGTTGAATTTGATATTCAGCAAACTAATAAATAACTAATAATTATATCTCTGGAATGATTATGAAATTAAACTTATAAATGAAATGATAAGTAAATTATGATGTAGATGATTAAACAGATGCTGAAAAGAAATAATAATTAAATAGTAGAATGAAATAAGTCTAAGAATGAAGTGAAAAAATGAAGATGTATGAGAATAATGAATGATTAAGGTAATGATAGAAGAAAAGTTAATGAATAGTTAAGATGATAAAGAATTAATTATTATGATAATGAATTAATATCAAATGAGAATGAATAAATAAAGGAACATGAACAATGTTGATGATGGAGACTGAAATCTTAGATTATAAACTAATATTGTATTAAATGGCGATAAGATAAGCTAAATAAAATTAGGGATTCCAAGCTTGACACAACCAGAATATTTACCATAAAGTTAAAACAAACTATATATTTTTATGACAAAAAAAAATAAATTATACTTTAATGTTTGGTTGACTTTCATAAAACAGTGAAAGTAATCTATTTTCAAGTCTAATTATAATAAACAACTAGCTATCAAATTTATTACAAATTCAAATTCTACCTTGAAACTTAACAACTAATTCTTCTCAGGGTTCAAACACTCAAAAATCATTATACAAAATATACTTGGGTCAGTGAGAGGGATTTTACCACTACCCGAATAGAATGCACAAAACAGCTTTCAATATAAACTCAAATTAACAATTATATTTAGCAGTTACACATAAACTTTATGAACTCAATAACTCTTATAACTTTAATATTTAAGAAATAGGAATAACTTTTTAATAAATAACCCCATAACTTATGAAATTCCTTTTCTCAAATAATTATAAACCATGTGATCAAGATCAGTGAACGATAGCTCTGCGGGTTCAACTAAACTGATTAAATCAATATTATGTTTATCTTTCAATATATTACTTAAAATAATATATACTATAAGTTATTAACATTTTGATTATTGTGTGATGATGCATTAGATGTACTCTTAAGTGATTGGGCTTAACCAAAATTATTTTGGTATCTTAACCAATAGTGAAATGTACTATATTGGTCAATGATGATTTCAACAGATAATCTTCTGATATGCTGATAGCAATAACCATAATGGTGTGTATGGTGATTAGCAATAAGACTACAGACAACTAAATAAATTCTTAACACAACAATATTTATTTACAATATTTACAAATTTTAATTCAGAGACATGGCAAGAAATAAAACCAATATATTGAATTAAACTCCACCAGCTTATACAATGAAATTCAAAGTATCACTTATTACTGTTTAGCCTATCTTAAAGAATAAGATAATGAAACCTTATTTAAGCTGGACTAGCACTTAAATTACAAAAACAACAGTGTATTAAGTTGGGTATGCACAAATTTTAAATTTAGAATTCAAAAGTTATAAAGTAGTGCATTATACCAAAGCCATTTCTTTTATCAGAATATGATAAGGGCAATTATCACATTCTGCACAATTAATAATTGATTAAAATTTGAGATGAATAGGTTTCATGTATTAAAGCAGGAACAGACATCAAAAGTCAAATACACACATGTCACTAAAACATCTACGTCCACAACTTAATCATTGAATAGTTAACTGATCTTACCAATCCATTGACAAATCACTACTTAATGAAGATAAATCCACACTGCCCACATGCATCTCTTGCTCTTACATCTATAAGTTCTACAATTACTAATAGGTTTTGGGTTTGGTCTGTCTATAAACTTATGAAGATCCAACAACACCATAAAACACTATTATAATTAGGCAAACACTACGGCTAGATCAATATTCCTTAATCTAACATCATCTTATCCTTGCTATTAGATTTTGAACTACTATACTTCACCACACATGGTGGAAAATTAACTCTCTAACTTCATGAGGGATTAAGCAATAAAAAGGGAGGCTCTATAAAACGTGATAGTTGTATAATAATATGGCTAATTCTAATACCTCTCTATAGGTATGCAAGTGTATGGCTAATTCTAATACCTCTCTATAGGTATGCAAGTGTATGGCTAATTCTAATACCTCTCTAAAGGTATGCAAGTGTGTGTTTATTCTCATCACAGGAAAATAGAATTCAGACCATGGATATCCTCTCTTGGGATTCATTATGCATTAATTATTACTCTGCCTCTACCATATTATCCTCTCATACAATCAACAATGGATGATTCTCCATCAGACCATGCTCAATATTAAT
The DNA here is from genome assembly GCA_028023455.1 of Epiperipatus broadwayi. Classification (NCBI taxonomy): domain Eukaryota; kingdom Metazoa; phylum Onychophora; class Udeonychophora; order Euonychophora; family Peripatidae; genus Epiperipatus; species Epiperipatus broadwayi. The sequence continues at coordinate 1,303,826 of JAQFVV010012393.1, read as the reverse complement.
ATTAATCTATTTGATGCTATTCTATGTAGCATATACTTAGCAGCTAAAAGTTATCACAAATCATTCTCAATGCTATAGCAAGGTAAAACAACACCAACAATAAAAGTGGAAATATAAATATTCCATTTCACAATGCAGAAACTATGAATGCATTAATAGACAAACCAAAATATATGTCAAATAAATCATTAATTATTTTAAAATAACCAACTATACTTTTGTTATAGCAAGTACTATGCATGTAAACAATAAAGATCGATCTGCATTTATATTCAAAGTGGACATGTTTATTTCTATGTAAAATTAAGAAATGAAAAAGGTTTAGACCAATTTTTCTTTTATATAAGAAAATAATTGAGTCATTATAGTATCTCTTTGACAAAAATGTCTGTATGTTCACCCTTTAATAAAATATTAAAATCTGTTTAAAAAAATAAGAGAGATAAATCTCTCTTTTTCTTTGTCTAGATGAACGATATATATAATATTATGTTTTCCCTCAACTGGAAAAATAAAAATACATGTAATAGATGTATATATTTTACACATCTTTTTCTCTTTAACTCAATATATATTTTATACTACAATAAATAAATAAAAAGATAATTTCTGGAATAATATCTTACAAACACATATTACACTAATAGATTTAGGCCATAAATAAAAATAAACAAACATTTTCCCCCGTTGTACTTTCTCTTTCTCAATTCACAGTTTGTCCCCTCCTTTCGAGCAGAATGATCCAGTGTAACAGTCAGAAATGTGTGATTCATTAACATAGTGCAGAATTCGACCACCACACAAAACTGCAGCACCATAGTGAAGCTACCCATAGTACTGAGTTCGAACATAGTTTATTGGTTCCACAATACGATCTATGAAACAACGCATCTGATGCGACATTAGTAAATATTTCTTTAGGCACAGTGATCAGGGATATGCAAGAGATTCATGATTTTATTTTGAGTTAGCCAATAATAACACTAATATTAGATATTAATATTTTACAGAATCGAAGAAATATATTGAATGGGTATCGAATAAATAAAGATGTGACGGCAGACGTATAGTTTGAAATTATTTATTTAAAACATTTTAATAATAAATCATTTACTAATAATATTTGGTAAGATTTAAAATTTAGTAACGAGATTTTCCGATACTGTTAGATATCAAAGAGATACATTTATTTATATAGCTGACGTAATCTAAGCTACCTAAAATTCTCGAGCAAGTATTTCTAGGGCATGCCTTTAGGGATTTATACTTTTGCAATACAAGAGTCTAAAGTAAGATTTATAATAGTAGCGGTGGACATATATTTATTTAATTAAAGATATTTACTAATAACTAGGGGTAAACATTTGTTTGAGAGTAAATTATGTCACTAATGCAGGGATGGAGTTATACATAGAATAATAAAGTTAATAAAAGAAACATATGGCATGTCTAGAAAGGTGATAGGAAGTGGCAGTATACTGAAACTGCAAAGCCGTGAATGAGTTTAGAACAATGGGCTGGCGTTTGCCGGAGGCCCAAAGAGGTAAGGTATCACATAAGCATAACCAGGGGCAAGTGGTTCATGCCACGATTGCCTGCTGGCTGTGTGACTTTTGTCAAGCCCTACGGGAGCAGTTATTACGTCCGCTTGTGTAGGGCAACTGTGATTAATTTCAATCCTAAAGAATCCGAAGTATTCAAGGCTTGTAATGGGTCATCACATCTCTAAAACATAACACATATATAACATACAGACGATTCTGTTAAGATTTAAATATATTTTTATAACTCGGCCCTACATTATCAACATTTAATAAAGAACGTTGTGACTCTCAAAGAAATGCAATTTATGGAATTATTAATTAAAATTTAATAAAATATAAAACAATATGTAAACTGGATGAGTATTATAACTAATATGTCAGCCATTTGCTAAGCAGTAGATCCCTGCATTACAATAAATGAAGCATTGAATGCATGTCGATTTATATGAAAATATTAAGTAATTTATGGAGGTAAATATTAATGAAGATTTGACATGCATCCATTGTTTCAAGCAATCATAGACTTATACTTAGAAAATCATAAGCATGCTATAATTATATAATAAAATGTAGATTTTAGAAATATGTACCCAAGAAAGATAGAATTAGGCAAGCTAGATTATTAGAGAAATTTACAGGAGGAATTAATAATTAAATTTATAGTTTTACAAATGAGAATTTTACAGTTTATAGTTTATAAGTTATATAAAGAATGAGCTATAGCGTGATATTAGTAGAGTACTCTAGAGCTTGGGCATTACAGGTACTTGTTTTATGAGAAGTTTTCCGATTCAGTGGTCAGTAGCAAATTGTTCATGATTCTAGCATTAGCAGTTCTTTCCAGTATTTAGGTGATTTAGTTATTTGAATAACAGCAGCAGCTTTCTAATTGTTCGGAGCAGCAGATCTTCTTTGATTGATTTTATGGAGAGCACAGGCATAGGTTAGCGGCAGACAATCGACCATCTCCGGGAAGAATAGTCTTTGGCGCTTTCTACTCACGCATACTGAGGCACATAAAACAATATATATCTTTGGAAACTCTCAACTGATCGAGAGCAAAGCTAAAGTTCAACTGAAAGTCCTTAGAAAGTTCAAAATGGCCTCCCTTCCTGATCTTATCTTTTTAACTTTTGTTATATTTATTTTTGGATTCAATCATTTGCCCCAAGGATAATCAATACATTCTTATACATTTAATTTACATAGAACGCTGCATTTCTATTGTTTAGATTTTATTTTTACATTTACAATTTTGTAATTAGATTTTGGGGAATTTTTCTTTAATTAATCTATTATCTCTCATCGACCGTTACTTTTACAATTTCAAATACAAAAGGGAACATACGATTATTTTTACTTTTAATTAAATATTACAATCTATTTCTAAAATTATTACTAAATGAAATTTAAACAAAGCAATAAATAACGAACTTTATAATTTAAAATAAATGGTTAAAATTATATATTTTTATATACTAAAAAAAATACAAATTGCATTAATTATTTTTATCCATTGCTTTAAATGTGTGTGTGTTTATGGAGGATTTTACATATATTTATTCATTTTTAATATTGCTACACACACAATTCGATACCAAAAAAGTTTAAATTTGGGTAGGATAGAGTGGTGGGTGAGAGACGATAGAAAAGGTGAAACTTAAGATTCGAATGTGAATCTTACTGTTTCACCAGATACTGATATAATAAGTAATTGTTTATAAGTAACTCACACACATATATATATATATATTTTACGATTATTATCTTCAATTTCAGCATAGAGAAATAATATTCAACTACTTCCAAGTGTAACGCAATCAAACATATTGGTTTATTCACTTTTCTATAGATAATTTTCCTTAATAACTTTATAGGTTATTATGATCTTCAAAACAAATTTTTTAAATACATTTATTGATTCTGTTCTTTTCTTACATAGTAATTAATATATGTAACAACTTTAGGTAATTTGGACATTTTTTAAAAATCTTATTTATACGCGTTGCACAGTAAACTTTTAAAAGTAAATATTTATTTTTATTTCATTTCCATTGGCAAAATAATAACTGTTTAGTAATACCAAGAAGGATTTATCCAATTATATATACGATATCCTTAGCATTTTAATGAATCTGTAATTTTCCATTCCTATCATTACACAAAATTGGCACTAAAGAAAAATTAGCAGATGAGTTTTGTATTTCTTAAGAAAGAATTGAGAATAAAATCACTTGCAATTATCTTTTAACTTTATTAAAATTATATGATATAAAAATGACTTTTGAGTTTGTTTATAATATCTTCTGAAACCTTTCTTCAAAATCATTTTTAAATTATTTTCTTGAAACTCCAATTTACAAACAAATGTATTTTCTGGTTTATGCTTAAGTGTGGCGCGAAAAATAAACATTTTTCGTCAGCCTTTTCTCTTAAATGTAAACAATTTGTGTGTCATTTTTAAATCTGAGAATTTGAAATTATAAATGAAATAAAAGCAAAAGCTTACTTTTTCTTAAATTGTTCTGGGTTTGAAGTAATCTTTATTTAGGTAAGGACTTTTCCACATGGCTTTCATTTCTATTTTCCAGTATAACTTTCAGGAACCATCAATCAATGGAAAAACGGTGTTTAAAACGATAGCAAGGCTTTTAGATTTTTATTCCATGTTTTTAGATAACAATATACTATAATCCTTATTTAATTAAATTCCAAATTTTTCTGATTTTTTCAGCTTTTTCTTCCTTATTTTATAAGAGTAAAATCGAAGTCTATTGTTTCTAGTTCTCTTTTTCTTAATCAGCCCTCTCTACAACTTTGTTAAATCATATATAGCTTGAATTACAATGCCTTGTGTAACAAATTGACCAATAACCTTAGTGTGAATATATTAATATTACCTCCTCTAGCTTCATTTTTAATAACTACCCATAAAATCAAGATTGTTTTCAATACACTACAAAAAATATGCTTAAAAATTAACTATAACGATTCATTTTACAAGATTTACAAATTTAATTTATTTCAATTACTATTCAACAATAATAAAATAGCAATATATTTATCTCCCAATTAATAATAAATACTTTTAAATTGTTATTTTATCCCTAGTTTCAAACCTACACTGGGTTTAAAACCTCATCTCCACTCAAGCAGATTTCCTAATGCACCCAGAACAGTCTTTATTGAAAGCCACTTGTTAAGATTTTAATGCCAAATATATTATCATGATTTAAAATTTTGGATTATTTAATACAGGGACCTAAATAAAAGGTCACAATATATATATATATTGTACCGGTCAGAATTGTATGTTCATTTAACAAGGTTTAGAATCTAAGCAAAAGTACCCTAAATCCACTCATTCCCGAGATACACAGGTCAGGAGCAATCATGAATTCTGCCCTATTTGCTCTTCTCTAAAACTATAACATTATAAACAACACTTCTGATGATAACATGAAATTTTATTCATTCTGGTCCCAGAGACACAGCAGAGAAACACGAGATCTACAGGGTAATTAGCATAAATAAATAATGTTAAAACTTGGCTCAATCAAATATCTTATGTGAAGGAACAATTTATAAATTTTAAATGAATTGCACACAGCTAGCATTGCAAAAGAAACATGAATTATAAAATAGTATCCATCCAGAATGAGCAAAGACAGAACAACCCAGAGATAAATGTCCATTTAAAGTAATTAGTTATAACTTCTAAATATTACTAACATTTTTATAAATATTTAATGAAATTCAATGAGTGAGAGTCAGTAAGACACAATGCATGAATAATTATTAAAACATAATAATTTAATAAATATAAACAATTTAATTTACATTAGAAAACATAGCACAGATTTAATGTGGTTATTACTTTGCATATAAGCAACTGATTTAGTATGCTAATGAGTTATAGTATAATAATAAATTAATGTTATCAATGCGGTGATCATTACTTTAAGTAATGATAAGGACGTTTACAAATTCATCTCTAAAGAGAGGTTTACTCTTGATATGATAGTTAATAATTTATTGTTTATGAGCATATTTGGGCCTGTACAAATGAGGAATAGGTTAACCTAATAAGTTTTACTGTGACAATCCTAAAATATTCGACTAATTATTAAATGAGTGGTTTACAAACATCACTGCGCCACGTCTTATAGATAAAATGAGAACTACATATAAAAGAACTCGCAGTGCAAACTATAATGACAGCGTTTAAAATGGAGAAGATGTCCGTCTTTGGACTGGAAGGCTTTATCACATATATGATTCCTCTTGTATTTATCACAAGGCAGTATTCGAAAATATGAGTGGTAAGGATTCCATGGTACGCCCTCCGACGTGTCACATGCATAGCCTTAATACTCTGTTTACCCTGAGATCGGTTCTACCAAACCTCATTCCTAGACGAATTACATGAAGAAAATCCGGAGTTCGGATGATAAATATGATAAAGCAAAATATAAGTACTTTAAAATGCTATCGTAAGTAAGCAACGCGAATATGGCTTAAGTCTTAAATGACTAATGAAATAATTTAAGCTTAAATAAAGCAATAATAGCATGCGTAACGCCATGATAAAATAATAACCCACTCAGCATCGTACGTATAACTTTAATAAATTAGGATGTCGAATATAGAAGAGGAAAAATATTATTTTTCCTATTTAACAAGCCCAAGTATTCCTAAACGACAATATATTATAATTAATTTAACTCTTAATGGCGTATAAGTAATAAATAGTTATTAAAATATATTAATAATCAAATTTATTAAAAGAACATAAATTGCATTTAAATATTGATAGTGATATGATTTTTAAACAATCCGCCATTAAGCATAATTTCAAAATATTTAACCGAGCGAACAGCGTTCAATAAGAAATTTTACGTTTAACTATTTAAATATTCCAAAAATATCGGAATGATGATTGAAATAATATAAGTTCGCTAGATTAAAACATTAGCATACTAAAACTAATTTAATAAGATATATATTTAAAATAAGTTTTGCCGCATGAAATAAAATAATTAGAGTGTGAAACTTTAAAAGCTAATGATAGATTTAAAGTATATAATTCTGCGCTTAGCGTTTCAAAGAACAAGTTTAAAACTTAAGAGAGAAAATCACAAATTTAACGATAATTAAGTTTATAGTCAGTTATAAAATAAATAAAGATTACATTCTGATTACAATTAAGATTTAGGAAAGAAATGAAGTGAGGAGAATTAAGAGTTCATTCTTCGGCTAAACGGATTATCTTTAGAAGTTATGGTGGCCACTTATAATAATGTATACGAAGTTTAGCAAGGCACAATATTAATAAAATAATGGTAGGCATCTTCCAATATTCTTTTACAGTAAGACATAACAGTTCTCAAGTAGCGATGGCATAGCAGGGAGGCAGAACAAAGGCGATTTAAGATCAGGGAGGCAAATTCTTTTTACTCACAGTCCATTTTGCTTCCACTCTCTACACAAATACCAGAGAGAAGAGTGATTTGAACTCCTTTTGCGTGTTCCTAGAACTTCTGCTCCTCCTATACTTGAAATTTGGCAATATTGGAAGATGTAAACAATACGTTCCAGAAAGCATTATTTAAACGTATTTTTAAAATTGCAAATAACTTTAAAATATGATTTTTAGTTTGACTTGAAATGAGAATGACATTTTTAAATTGTAATATTACTTTTTAGAATTTTCTGGCATTGCTTTAGCTTTACATTAATTGTATTTATTTTTATATCTGTAATACATATACGCACATACACAATTATCTAAGTGAAGGAATTTACAAGCTTGGAAATAAAATATACTTAAGCTAAAATAATAATTCAACTGGTTATACATAACCATTTTGAATAAACAGGGTGGAAGTGATATGTGCATATGTGTGTGCTTAACATTCCTAGATGACCAAATAAACATACAAACTGGTTCAAATCCTACTTTAAAGGTATGTAATGTCATCAGGCTGTGAAGTTAAATATGTACTACAGATTTACCACTTCAATATATATATACACACACATACAAAAAAAACGAATCCATCACACATGCATTAAAAATAACTTGACAGAAGAGGATTACGAATACAAGTATTTTGGAATCTCAATAAAATCTTAACAATAAAAATGATACCCAGATATTCTCTTAAAAATACAGGACATTCTACTGCTATAACAGACAACTATTAGAGCTAATACTTAACTGATAAAATACATACTCAAAAACAATATAAACAGTTTTTATATGACCTGAAAATGCATTTAACTAGTTATTAGAGCACACACAGCCTTAAGAATAAAATCTATTGCTACAGTAATAAAATAAAATTTATTGCTATAGTAATATAAACTAGGGTGATGAAGGATGGCAATTTTTTGTTATAGATTGCATTCAAACCATCTCTACAAATAGTCCACATTTTTATAATGAATAAATAACAGAAAAAACAAAAACACTAAATTTATGATTGAACCTATGAATTTAACATTTCAGTTGCAATATTTCTTAGATGCATCCAAGAATTGTTAATTCTTTTTTTTTTTGCCCAATTGTCATAATGGATATAGTAACCTCAAAGATAATAGCTCGATACTATTACTAAATTCAAATAATCATATTCATTCAATGACATCCAATGTAACTTTTGAAAGTTTGAATTGAATGCCTGGATGCTTATATTGCAGTCCTAAAGTCAAACAAAAACTTTTGTGCAAGGAGTTATCATATTTATAACTTGGCTTTTTATTGAAATTATCTAATATGTTAAGAATAAAATAAATTTATGTAAGGCTTCTAAAAGCCAATAATAGATAACACAAAGGAAATAGTGATGACATGTTAAGATGAATCAAAAATCCTTCTATGATTATTTGTTCGAATTATTTAATGCGTAGAAACAAATATTGATGCAAGTGGCAAACCTTAGATAATATTTGTAAAGAAAGTAATTGATTGGAGAGATATCTTAGCTAATCAATTAGATAAGCATACGTAAAATAAAAGTTTTTTTATCATATAGTAATGCTTTTAATTAGTTAGTTAAAGATGGTGCAGTCTCAAAAAAAGGATTTGTTAATAATGTAATATGTCGTATAGTAGTTGATACAGTAAGGAGAGTAAATAATACATTTCATAATAATAATATGTCATACAGTAGTTGATAAAGTAAGGTGAATAAATAATACAATTCATAATAATAAAGGTGGCAGCACTAGTGATTATCTTTTATTTTTCACACAACAGATTATGTATTAGAATGAATAAAGTATGGAAAATTAAAGTGTTTGATAATGAAAAGAGAGTAGGCAATAGTGATTATAATTTCATTATAATAGAAATGGTTAGTAATATGATGGAAAATAGTAATAAAAGTAGAAAGGATAATGAAAGATGTGGATGGAGAATGAATGATAAGAATAAGTTAGAAGAATATAAAATAAAAGTTTGGGAATGAATATAAGGGCTGGTTTGATGAAGTAGAAAAAATGGAAAATAGGGTTTTAGGTGAGAATATTTAGAAGAATAAAAGTAAGAGTTAGTAAAAAGGAAAAAAGCATACAGAGAATATAAGTGTGCTATTAACAAAGTGAAAAAAATATTACTGTTAAATGGGAAAAGTATTTAAACAAAAAGGAGTTGGCTAAAATAGAAAGAGAATGAAACTAAATTGGAAATACATTAAAAAAAGAAATATAGGGGAGAGAAATAGTATTACTAGATGATGAGAGAATACAGTTTAGCTCTAGACAAAAATTAGAGACAATCTTAAATAAATATGTAATGGATATAGAAAAGATGTTAGACGTGAAAAGCAGAATAATATCAAACATAAACGCATATAGTAATGGAAATACTAGGTTTCCAGAAAATGAACTGAATGAGACAGTGAAGATATTAAAAAGTAGAAAGACAAGAGGTTTAGATGGTAATGAATTTAGAACATAAAGCAAAATTAAACCATTATCATGTTTTAATAAGATAGACCAGAAGAGAGATTTTCAGATAGTTGGAGTAATACAAGAGTAAGGCTACTATTTAAAGGAAAGGGTAAGGATCATAGAAAATTAAACAAGACTGATAGTGATAATTTCAAGTGTTACACAAAGTTTTCACATATATGGTGGCTGGAAGGGTCACAAAATGGATGGAAAATAATATAGTGGGAGAAATGCAGTGAGCTTTTTGATCGCATATAAGAGATAGTTTATTTGTAGTTACTCAACTTATAGATATGAGTAGAAATACAGGTAGACAGTTATATATAATTTTTATAGAAATAGAGTAGTCATATGATAGAGTAAATAGAAATAGATTATGGGTTATGTTTATTAAGTTTGTGAATGGGTGGAGCTTTAGTGGATCTTATTTAGAGATTGTATGAAAATAATTATTACATATATCAATTAAAGAATATAAAATCAGTTAAAATTAAAAATGGGGTGGGATTAAGGCTAGGATGTCCTATGTCACCTATTTTGCTTTTGTTGTGTAAATGGAGAGGGCAGTAGAAAAATTAGGAAGAAGGGTAGAGATACCATTAATAAAAAGGTGGTAAAAGAGTATATATAGTATTGGGTCCTTTATTTGCAGATGTATTCTTGTAACAGAAAGTAGGGAAAATATGTACTTGTGCTAAAGACATGTGCAAGGGTGGGTAAAGAGATAAAGATTAAATTTAGTGAAGAAAATTCAAAAGTAATAATGATTAACACTAGAAAAAAAAAGACAACAAAGAATTTTTATTGGGGGATATAAAGTTAAGTGTGGTGAATAGTTAAAACTATTTGGGAATCGTCTTTAGCAATCAGAGAAATTGCTTGGATGAATGGGAGAAAAAATGACAAATTAAGCAAAAAAAAAAAAAGGACTGATAAAGAAATTAACAGTTTTTAAATAATAAATATGATGTAGCTAGAATTGTATGGAAGGGAGTGGCAGTAGTAGGGTTAACATATGGAAACAATACATTATGTGTTACTAAAGGGTTGTTAGATTACTTAAAAAAAGTACAAGAGAAATAGAAAGGCATGCTTTAGATGTTATTAATACAGGCAACTCTCTCCATACAGTAGTACCACTCAGTGCAAACTCGAGTAATCAATGGATGCCAGAAGACTTGTGCATAAAATTCCTATCTAGTGCCTACTCATCCAATATCCCCAGACTAATTTCTAGCTTGTGGTTTTCATCATTGAGGAGTCTTGGATCTGAGAACACTGCACTTAGATCATAGGATCTAATGCAACCCTCTATCAGCCACCTTTTATCTCTACCTAATTACAAAACTATGAGTCTAAAATTGAAAACCCTAATATTTTCAATTCAAGCTCATTAGCTTATATAGTCAGGTCTGAACTCAATTCAGTACCCATACATTTTGGTGTCTTTGGTTCTTTAATAATGATAGCCACCACCATCCTATTAAGCAGGATTGGTATTAAACCATTAAACATCACATGCACACCATTTCTTACGCTTGCTCATCACTGTTATTAAAACAGGAAAAATTCTCCAAACAGTAATGCCACTCAGTGCAAGCCAGAGTAATCATTGAAATGCCAGAAGGCTCATGCATAAAATCCCTATCTAGTGTCTACTCATCCAATATTGCCAGGCTAGTTTAAGTAGAGATAAAAGGTGGCTGCTAGAGGATTTGCATTAGATCCTAAGATCTAAGTGCAGTGCTCTCACATCCAAGGCTCCTCCTGATGAAAGCCACATGCTAGAAACTCAGTGCAAGCCAGAGTAATCATTGAAATTCCAGAAGGCTCATGCATAAAATCCCTATCTAGTGCCTACTAATCCAATACCCCCAGGCTAGTTTAAGTAGAGATAAAAGGTGGCTGCTAGAGGATTGCATTAGATCCTAAGAACTAAGTGCAGTGCTCTCACATCCAAGGCTCCTCCTGATGAATGCCACAAGCTAGAAACTAGTCTGGGGATATTGGATGATTAGGCAATAGATGGGGATTTTATGCACAAGTCTTCTGGCAACCAGTGATTACTCTGGCTTGCATTGAGTGGCACTACTGTATGGAGAGTTTTGCCCATTTTAAAAACAATTATGAGCAAGCATAAGAAATGGGGATCGGGTCATGCTTTAGATGCAATGTGTGGATGGCAAAGCAGAAAATTTACATAGAAATGGGATGGTCAAGTTTTTATATAAGAGATGCAAAAAGTAAAATGAAAATGTTCAGTACATTGCAATTTGTGGATAATAAGAGAATAGCCAAAGTAGTATTTAATTAGATTATGAGTAAAGGGCAGGCAACAGGACGAGTGAGAAAAGAAGTACATTATGCAGAAGATTTAGATACAGAATTTATGTCAGTAAACTTATACAAAAGGTGAGATGACTGTGTTAGGAGAATTGTTGCATACTATAGTGGCAAGGAATGGGATAGAAGAATAGATGCATTAATAAAAAATAGGGATTTGGAGGGATGGAGAATTAGTATGGGGAGTAAAAAGAGTTTAAATACATACAGAAGCAAACAGAATATTAGGTGCAAGTTAATTTATAATAATAGCAAGGAAAATTGTTTACTGTTTAAGGCTTGAACAGGATCTTTAGCAACAAGGAAATATACACATAAACGGAAAAATGTGGATGATTTAGTCTGCAAGTTATGTAAGGAAGGCATATAAAATATTATGCATCTGTTAATTGAATGTAAAAGTCTGAAAGCAGAAAGGAAAGGGTATATATAATGAAGTTGAAATAGTTAAGATTTTACTTCATTAACACTTAAATAAATTAATATATATATGTGCTCTGCGCACAGTTAATGAAGCTATTAATAAATTTGTCAAAATTTTTACTGCCAAGTGCTTTCGGGACAGTCTACAGTCCCATATTCATGGTGAGTTATTCTGTAAATAACTGTAAAACTATGCAAATTTTATACAAATTTATATGCAGATGTTACGTGGACCATTTACGAGATAGGGAATAGCAGGCCTCTCTTCTGTTGATTGCCGATGGGTCAGCCGCAATGAAGTAAGCTTCCCTAACTTTACGTTTGGTGTCGTTTGTTTCAGAGCAAACGACACTGGCTGTGGTAGGTAGAAAAGCATGTCCAGAGTTTCTTTCGTGTTTGACAAAAATCGAATTACCTTTATACTTTGTTTTGGTTTTATTGTAAAGGTATCGGTGTTGAGCTACTCTGGTGGCAATGTTAGTTTTGGTCTCTCCATAATATGTTGCCATGCAATTTCTTTGGGGGCAGGTAATTTTGTACACAACTTGAGGGGTCAGTTCAGGTTTGATCCTGTCTTTGGTATTATTTATCAGTCTATTGGTGTTGGGAGGTGAACGGAAAGCGACTTCAAAGTCACATGATAGTGCATAAGTCTTTTAGCTGTAGAGTAAACGTATGGGATTAAGATTCTTGGTTTGTTTTCTTTCTTGTGGTTGTGGTTTATTTTATAGAAAAATTTGTTGACTTTTCTGTTGATGGATGAATAAGTGTATCCAATTTTCCTTAAATCAGTTATATAATTGATGAGATTTTTTCTTTTATCTGCCTCATATTTGCACAAGTTATGGTTCCTAAACATGAATGAGGAGAGGGCTGCAAGTTTGTGTGAGTGAGGCGCCTCACTCACACAAACTTGCAGCCCTCTCCTCATTCATGTTTAGGAACCATAACTTGTGCAAATATGAGGCAGATAAAAGAAAAAATCTCATCAATTATATAACTGATTTAAGGAAAATTGGATACACTTATTCATCCATCAACAGAAAAGTCAACAAATTTTTCTATAAAATAAACCACAACCACAAGAAAGAAAACAAACCAAGAATCTTAATCCCATACGTTTACTCTACAGCTAAAAGACTTATGCACTATCATGTGACTTTGAAGTCGCTTTCCGTTCACCTCCCAACACCAATAGACTGATAAATAATACCAAAGACAGGATCAAACCTGAACTGACCCCTCAAGTTGTGTACAAAATTATCTGCCCCCAAAGAAATTGCATGGCAACATATTATGGAGAGACCAAAACTAACATTGCCACCAGAGTAGCTCAACACCGATACCTTTACAATAAAACCAAAACAAAGTATAAAGGTAATTCGATTTTTGTCAAACACGAAAGAAACTCTGGACATGCTTTTCTACCTACCACAGCCAGTGTCGTTTGCTCTGAAACAAACGACACCAAACGTAAAGTTAGGGAAGCTTACTTCATTGCGGCTGACCCATCTGCAATCAACAGAAGAGAGGCCTGCTATTCCCTATCTCGTAAATGGTCCACGTAACATCTGCATATAAATTTGCATAAAATTTGCATAGTTTTACAGTTATTTGCAGAATAACTCACCATGAATATGGGACTGTAGACTGTCCCGAAAGCGCTTGGCAGTAAAAATTTTGACAATTTATTAATAGCTTCATTAACTGTGCGCAGAGCACATATATATATTAATAATGAAGTTGTGGAAGAATAAATATAAATAAAGTGGTTATACAGAAAATTGAGTTCTTGGTTTTTATGCTGGGTTTGGGAAAAGATATGGGGGATTTAGTTATATAGGCCATGGAGTTGACAGAGATTACATTGTGGAAACAGGATGGAGCATGGTAGAGAAGAATAAGGAAAAAACTTAAGAGTGAGAAATGGAAAGGGAAGGTAAAGTGGCGAACAGGTTTCTCTAGGCATAATGGCTGAGAGATTCCAGACTCTGAAAAAAAATACAGTGCATCATATCACATTTAATTTTACACATGAAAATAAACTAACAAAGTTTGTTAAATAAAATATCAACTTACTTAAATAATTATGTGTATTGCAGATCTTAAATTGCTGTTCGCAGACTTCTTTAAATTTTCTTGAAGCTTCTTTATGAGCTTTTAAATTCATCAAAAATGTTCGCGAGTTTTCAGAAATTTGTTTACCATCAAGTATTTCTAAAAGAAAAATTAACTTTTTTTAAAAAAAAGATCAATAGATAATTAATACCTAAGGTGGTTAGTCTCAATATAGCAAAAAGAGAAATATGAGCAAGAAATGAAAACTGAAGGGGTCAGACTGACTTTAGGTCAATATGGGTGTGACAAGAATCTCGGCCTCAGGGTGGCCTTTGAGCATTCCATCATCAGATTTTTAATTGGATGGATGGTTGATGAGTTGGGGTGTGGAGTGGATTGAAGCCTGTCCATTAAAGTATGTGCCTACCCAGACAGCCAATCAGATTTTAAACAGCAGTCTTAAGAACGATCAGGCCTTGATACATGACAGAGATTTTGCCAAGAAAAGGATGATACCAACCTTTTCTCTACTTAACTTTTTATATATATAAGCCAGTCTTAATCATCTTGGCCTGAAAGCTTGAAGATATAAACATATTCATTTATTACTCACTGAGTTTTTAATTTATGATATTACAGCGCGAAATCTTAGATTTACTACACCACAATTTTCTAGATGTTAATATAATTAATCAGCAACGTATATAAATAACATTTGTCTAAATCACATGTTGTTATAAAATTAGTAATAATTGAAATGTTATTTACATATGTTGCTGATAAATTATATTAACATCTAGAAAATTGCGGTGTAGTAAATCTAAGATTTCGCGCTGTAATATCGTAAATTAAAAACTCAGTGAGTAATAAATGAATATGTTTATATCTTCAAGCTTTCAGGCCAAGATGTTTAAGACTGGCTTATATATATAAAAGTTAAGTAGAGAAAAGGTTGGTATCATCCTTTTCTTGTCAAAATCTCTGTCATGTATTAAGCCTGATCATTCTTAAGACAGCTGTTTAAAATCTGATTGCCTGTCTGGGTAGGCGCATATGAAAGACTAGAAACCTTTCAATTATTACTAATTTAATAACAACATGTGATTTAGACAAATGTTATTTACATATGTTGCTGATAAATTATATTAAAATCTAGAAAATTGTGGTGTAGTAAATCTAAGATCTCATGCTGTAATATTGTAAATTAAAAACTCAGTGAGTAATAAATGAATATATTTCTATTTCAAGCTTTCAGGCCAAGATGCTTAAGACTGGCTTACATATATATATATATATATATAAAGTTAAGTAAAGAAAAGGTTGGTATCATCCTTTTCTTGGCAAAATCTCTGTCATGTATCAAGGTCTGATCATTCTTAAGACAGCTGTTTAAAATCTGATTGGCTGTCTGGGTAGGCGCATGTGAAAGACTAGCAACCTTTCAATTATTACTAATTTAATAACAATGTGCGATTTAGACAAATGTTATTAAAGTATGAAGATTGGCTATCTTAATATATATCTGAGCACTTATTGCATATACATGTGGAGATGATAATCTGGACCAATTGATGACTGCTGGTTAGGCATGAAATACGTATATTGGTGATTATTTATCCTTTTGACATATATGTGTTCAAGTGTATCAATGATATGAGATATGGTGGTGAGTGGTGGGTCATGTGAAAGTTTGTGCTCATATACCCTATTGTAACAAGCACAGACGTTCGTTACATTGTTTTTTTTTTATTTATTAAACATGAAAGTAAATTAAAAAGTTCGCATTTAAAAATTTTCTTTAAGAATTAAAAATTGAAATTAAATATCATCTTAAACTTGTATATATTAAATCGCACAGATAATGAAAAATTATTAAAATAAAACTTTATTAAAGAAAAAGTATTTTAAAACTAAATTTTAAAAAGATTTGGAGATAAAATTATATCTTTAAATTTATCTTTAAATATATCTTTGATTTGGAAAACAGGTTAATTAATCAGAAATGGAAATGATAAATTTAATTAGTCAAATGTAAACCAGCCTTGGGCATTTAAATGTAAAAACATCGGTCAGATAGGAAAACAATAAAAACTTTTAGCGAATGAAATAAATCCATTGGGAAATCGGACCTCAACGAAAAGGATCATCACATTGATGACATAATGTTAAGGCAATCCTTCAAATGAATATAAAAGGACAAGGTTGAAAATTATTAGGGATTGATTATTGATTATTACGATGTGACTATATGTATTAGTACGGAGTTGGAGGTGAAGGAGTTGACAGACGCGCTGTCAATTCTTTCAGCTGTTAAAGAAAAGAGAAATGAACTATTGTTTTCTACATTGAGGACCAACTAAATTCAAAAACCTCCAAATGAATAAATAAAACATCGGCTAAATGTATACCAATATCTTCAGGACGGCGTGGGAATTCCCGTTCAAACTTACAAACGACAGATAAAGATGAACTGTTTAAACCGTAAGAACTTTATAAATAATGAACATTAAATTAAAACTTTCCATATTTAAATGATTGCAATATTATCCTATCTGACCAACTTAATTTATTAATAATGTTATTTGATGTATTTTTTATTTATTTGTTTAAAATCATTTCCATTTATTTAATTTTGTTCTTTAAGTTTATTTATGATTTCTGTTTTCCGATAAGTTAAATTATATAAATGTTAAACTTAAGTCGGGCGTGAATGGCTGTATAGATTTGTAAAGTTATATTAGGGGAGGGTAATCTTAGGTTATTTGTTTCGTTGTTAAATTGGGTCAATGGATTGGATATATTGGTGTAGTTAGTAGATGTAGTCGGAGATTCGCTACTGGCAGAATCGCTTCATACGCCGCACTCTCCCGTTTTGCCTATGGAAGGAATTATAAGACGCAGAGCGCAGTTCCTTTCTATGGAGTTTTTTTTTATTGCTCTTCTTGTCTGATAGATGTCATATTCCTATCTGATGAGGGTCAATGCCTTCTCTTAATCCTTTTGGTGCTGTCGTATTCCGTATTACATTGAATACATCGATATATCAGCTGAATTGATGCCAGTTTGACTGCGAATTTTAGCCTAAGGTTAAATAAGGATAGAATATTTTATTTTCAAATGCAAATCTATGTAGTCTATTCATACTCGATCCTAAATAAAATGCATTAAATTTAAGTTGTTTATGAACGCTTGCATGGATTGGTTATCGGTTAAGTATGTTTTGGGTTTTCATATTTGATCAAAATATATAGACATTTGATAAATAATGATACCTTACGGTGAGTATCTAAAATGTATTTCTTCAGATGTCTTTTAAGTCATTGGTGACAATGCAAGTATCTTATGGTGAATACTACTGGGTTACTTATAAATTTCCCTCTGCAATTGCCAGTATCAATGATTTTATATTTTGTTCGTTTATGTTTACTTTGGAATGTTTTTAACCATGTAATCTATGTAACCGATCTATAGCAACATATTAAAACAAGCTTTTATAATCCCATCTGTGCGAACTTAATTAAAATGTAAACTTATAATATAATAGAAATTAAAATGTAAATTAAAATCTAAGGTAAAGTTAAAAATAATGTTAAATGTTAAAATGTAAAACTAATTTAAAATAATTTTAAATCTTATATATATGTGCATAAATAAATGTTTGTATGTTAATTACTGGCAGTGGCTTATTTTATTCCTCTTATATATATATTCTTATATTATTTTTTAAATCTCTGCTATTCCACTGAGCTAGTGACATGGGCTAACGACCGCAATCAAAATTTAAAAAAAAAAAAATTTTTTTTTTTGACTGACGTATCTGCCTACTTTATAAATTTTTCTAGGTTCAAATGCCTAGATGGCGCCCTGTAGTGCAGATTACGTGAAGTCGCCTATTCCAGATCGTTATACTATATATTAGGGGTGCTGTAAAAGTCAGAGTCACTTACAATACACACAAACAATACACATAAACACTCATGTACATGTTCATTTCAAAGAGGCCGCATAAAAAAATTAACTTACAAGTATATCATTAATGTCAATTAGAAAGCTTTAGCTTTAAATAAAAAATAAATAAAAAAATTTCCCTAACTAGACATAATTAAAGATCCCACATATATAGATAAAATAAACATAAACCTATTGTTTAATAACCATAGAAACTAACCAGAACTTGAACTTTAGAACAGGAAAATGATCCAGTCAAGCATATCCAAGCAACCCATTGTTCAAGAGACAAAGAGTTTATGATTCAATTACTTAATTAAAAACATTAAATCAACAATCACTATATATATAAACCTCATGAAGAAAAATAAAAGAAAAATAGTAGTGCATTTTCTGAAGATTCAAAGATCAAAATTGCTAAAAAAGATGGTTGACTAAGTCAAAGGAATTATTCATTTACATACCCTTTGTCAGCAAGAAATTCATCTATAAGATCACAAATTTATACCAAGGGAGGTACATATTAGTTAATAACCATTCATATTAGTTAATAATCATTCAGAAGAATATAAATATTACTTGTGAAAACTATAAGGGAATAGCGGCATATCATTCAAATATTATCAGAAGAGTAACTTTGTGGCTGTTAATATATATATATCACAGAATTACATTTTAAAGCTTTTAATTTTAAATAATTTGTAAGCAAGAATACTCAAGTTATTTAAAAGCTACTCCAATGTTTTCCAGCTAGACAATTTGCCATGGAGGTCTTGAGTAGATGCTTACCAGAAGATGTAAACATTAATTCATCCATCGAATGCCTAATTGAGATGCCAGAATTCTATAGAATGACCTTCTACCTTAGTTTCACTATATCAGCTTGCTGAGAATGCAATGGATGCTATGAGAGAGTAGCACTTATTGAAGCTGACTGACAGTGCTTCACACTACCAATGTATGAATCACAGAAGAAATATGAATCTAATGGTACTTATAACATAATCGGGCTTGGCCACTTGATGGCATTCTGGCTCACCAAAACACCTAACAAATGCCGTTTACAAGACCTGACTTATGGCTATAGAAAACATCTATGTTTGTCTTAGCTATTAGAAGGCAGTTTATGATGCATAACGCAGAAATAATACGGCCTATTTCTACTTTGTGACAGTTATTGTGAATCCACACACTTATCTTTCATTTACAGTTTGATATATATGTGTGTTTAGTTGGATTAGTCAAATTTTTACAATATATGTTACACAATATTTGTATTTGTAATTTATTTAATAAACATGAATTTATAGTAATTTTCTAAATGGCCACACTCTTGTTTAGAGAATGTGTAAGGTGTAAAAGCTTGCTGAGGGTAGGTAAAAAAGAATTCAGCCGATATCACATGTGAAATCTCGTTTTCACGTGAAATACCATGTAGTTGATAAAATGGATGGCGATCAACTTTTTCCGCAGTTGCCGACAACAGAGGCCAAGTATTTCTGCTGTCCAATAAAAATATACACGATTTTTTGTAAATTTCATAGAAAGCACATATTACAAACATGTTTAATAAGTAAATAAGACATTTATATGTGTTTGTTGTTGTTTAAAAAAGTTTGAATTTCTTTCTTTTGTCCGACTACAGTTACGATTTTGATATCTTTTATTTTAGCATTACAAACAACAGAACACTAACCCTAAAACTAACCCTAAACCTAACCCTAAAACTACACAGTTTTTTGTTATGTAGAATAAAATAATTAAGTGAAAGACATCGCTAAATAGACATCGCAGAGTAGCAGCTTTGTCCAAAAACAGCGATTTAAAAAAAAAAAAAAAGGATGTCGTTTACTAAATACAAAATTAAAATTAAACAACTTTTTTAATAAAAAGGCATGGATTTGTTTAATAAAAAGGCATGGAAAAAAAGTTATAGCAATCAATAAATTAATAACAAAAAAAAAAGCGATTCGATTTAAAAATATAACATGGCCCCGAACATTGTATTGTATTGTTTTTGATTGCCAACAACGCCATCAAGTGGCCAAGACTGATTATGTTATAATTACTGAAATATGAATCTATAAAATTAAAAGACTTTGCTGTGAGGTTTAGAAACATTTTATAACATATTCTCAAATGAAAAGTGTTACTCAAATCATTTAAATAAATCATCTGAACTCTAAATTTTATCTATGAACAATGGGAAAAGCATATGCCTAGATTGGATTGTTTCATTTATCAAATCACAAAATGGAAAGAGGGATTTCAGTTTATGGGATGAACAAATATTTTTGTTTTATAATAAATAAAATTTAGGTTTCCCCTCTTGGATAATCTTGACAGATCATCCAACTTAATATAGGTGGTAAGATTTATCTCACTATGTACAAGAAGATAATTGTTTGCTAATTTGTTATACTAATTAACATTTTTTTTCAGTATGAAAGATTAACCTTTTTGAATGCATGCACTTTGCTGTCAACAGTAGATTATTAATATGCAGGGGGTTTCCCTTTCAAAGATATATTTTATCAACTGGAATAAATGGTAAGGACATCATCCATTATACTACTGTTTGGATTTAAATATAAGCTTGTTAGAATTCTTTTTTTAACCATTCCAAATTGCAGCATCATGCCTCTTACATTTCAGCATTTCTGACATTTTTCTTTGTCTCACACATTAATATAAAATATACGATAAAATGATTATTTCTTTTCAGAAAATAATAAATTTGATTTCATTTGATAGATATTTTTGTCTACTACTGAAATAAATTTTAAATGCTCACATTTTGTTTCTGTAAATATTAAAAAATGAGGATGTAATCAAAACAAAGACTTTACACATCATCATTTCTAAAAAAGATTATTTTCAGTTTATAAATATATGATAAAATGATTATTACTTATCAGAAAATAATAAATTTGACTTCCTTTGGTAGATACTTTTGTTTATTACTGATAAATTTTAAATGTTCACATTTTGTTTCTGTAAATATTAAAAAAATGAAATCACAATCAAAATAAAGACGTACACATCATCGTTTCTAGAAAGATTATTTTGTTTATAAAATCAATGAAATATTTTTTAATTCTGATTATTTTTAACACATTGAAATGAATAATTATTTATTTCTCTTATATCTAATGAATTATGCTTTAAAAGTTTAAATTTTTTGAATATTTATTGCTAATTTATGATATTTTCTTACTTAAATAACTTAGATTGTTTACATCAAAGTTATAATTTTTTAATTTACTTGAGGCCATATTTATGTTAGCTGCTAATATAACATTATATTTTTGAAAATAAAGTATTTCAAGTCAAAATAAGTAATGAATAATTTATATTTCTTGATATGTAGTAAATATAGTGCAAATTATTTTTTTAAAAATGTTTAAAACCATAATAAATTTGCAAATAAACATGTTTTTGCATCATTGAAAACTGCAATGTCATAAAATGCCAAATGTTTTACAGCCTTGGCAACAGACAATGGCTAAACATGTCAGGGTGTGGCTTGTATCATAAAAATGGGAATTTTAAATTTTCCACCTTTTAGCCCAGAATTTTTTTAAAAAAATTATTATACATATCGTTTTACACACATTTTAACATATAATACTTACAAAAAAATTCACTAGAGGGCGATTTCACCAAAAGACGAAATAATTCAATTTAACTGGTCATAAAGTTAAATTGTAATATATAGGGGTTTTAACTCAGGATTTCACACAACCCTGAACTATCCACACACTGTTGAAAAGATAAACAATCACCAATATATGTAATTTCATGCTAAACCAGCACTCGTCAGTTGGTCAAGATTATCATCTCCACATATACACAATCAATGCTCAGCTTATATTAAGATTACCAATCTTCATACTTTACTGAACAGGCTTTAATCCAATCCATGCCACAACTCTTTGACCATCCATTTCATTAAAAATCTGATGATATAATGCTCAAAGCCCAGGTTGGTGCCAACCTTTTCATCCTACCCATTTTGACCATAAGTCACAATGACTCATCATGTGCAGGACAATCCATTTACATACATATACAAGGAATGGGCAGACCTTACAGCACTATATTTTAATATATGAACTTTTTTTCTATGGTACAGGCTTTTTCTTACCTGCACTTCAATATGTAACATACGAAGGTCCGAACAGACTTTCACATGACCTTAACTATCCATGCTATCTCATACTACTGCCACACTTGATCACACACATGTCAAAAAGATAAACAATCACCAATATACATATTTCATGCTAAACCAGCATTCTTCAGTTGGTACAGATTATCATCGCACATATATACAATCACTGCTCAGCTTATATTAAGATAGCCAATCTTCATACTTCTTCAGCCATTCATTTCATTGAAAATCTGATGATGGAATGTTCAAAGCCCACATTGCTGTCAACTTTCTCATCCTACCCATGTTGACCATAAATCACTCTGATGCCTCATGTACAGGACATAATCCATTTACATATGAGGAATGGGCAGATCTTATAGCACTACATTTTAATATATGAATTTTTTTCCACAACACAGGCTATTATGCACTCTAAAATGTAATATATAGGAGGTTTGAACTCAGACTTTCACATGACCCTCAACTATCCATGCTATTTCATACTGCTGACACAATTGATCACACACATGTCGAAAAGATAAACAACCACCAATAAAACTATTTGGTGCTAAACCAGCCCTCATCGGTGAGTTGTGGGGTGGAGTGGATTGAAGCCTATCCATTAAAGTATGAAGATTGACTATCTTAATATAAGGTGAGCATTGATTGTATGTATGTGATGACAATCTGGACCAACTGATGAGGGCTGGTTTAGCATACTGGTGATTATTTATTTTTTCTACATGCAAAATGTTTTTTTAGTTATTCCCCCCTTAAGAGGAAAAACAATTGGGAGATCATTTGTGTGAAGAAAAGATCATTAAGTAGATGATTTGAAAAATGTTCTGATTACTATCATGACCATGCATGGTATCCAAATTGTCATGCCAACCCATCAATAAACCTAATTTATTTTTTTTAAGAAGGTGATGATTGGATTTAGTTATATCATACAATCACAAATGTAAAAAAAAAAAACTAGCAAGTTTAGGAAAGTCAATCTTATAAAAAATTGTCAAATAAAATTTTATTTAAAATCTTTATTTGAATTAATCAAGAGATTAATAATTTAAAATTGTCAAATTAAATCAAGTCTGGCAAGAATGGAAAAGTTTGTATATGATAAACAAAATTTAAACAAGATAAAGTGAATAATGGTAAACAGTGGTGCTTAATGAATACATAATAGAATATTGAATACAAAATTTAAATCCTTTGCAGTTATTATGAGAAAATTTAATCAGAATGATCTAATACAGGTTATGACTAAAAATATGCATTGAAATGTACTTGTGTAGCCTATTGTTCAAAAAATCATGTAATACTTCAATATTCAAATGGAAAATTAAGCAACAACATTTGACCAAAATTATTCTCCACAATCTTCTAATATGCTAAACTGAGCACAATCGTCGTCCCCCTCATTTTAACGACATAGACTTAAGTTATTTTTTAAAAATCATTTTATAAATTTTATTACCTAAATTTTATTTTAAAAGCTATTTTTATAGAATGCATTATCATTTTTTTATTTTTTTTTTTGTTCTGTTAATTAGTGAACATTAAAGGGAAATATACAGTAATCTACATTACACAGACGCTATACTCTCTGTATACTATGACACTCAGTGCAAGCCAGAATAATCAATGGATGCAAAAAGGTTTATGCATAAAATCCCTATCTAGTGTCTACTCATCCAATATCCCCAAACTAGCTTGTGGTTTCATCAGTGAGAAGCCTTGGATCTGAATCTGGGGATATTGTGTGAGGAGGTATTAGATAGAGATTTTATGCACAAACCTTCTTGTATTTCAGTGATTTAATCTGACTTCCAGTGATGGCACTACAGTATGGAGAGTTTTGCCTGTGTAAACAGTTTGTATAAGCATAAGAAATGGTGATCATGTGATATTTAATTCATTCATTTTACATGCCTAATATAATGAAGTTGTGATTTTATAATAGTAAACTGCATAATATCACATCCACATTTCATAAATAAATTTATTTTAATTTTGTTTTGCAGTAATTCTATCATTATGCCTATTATAATGTAATCATAATATAACAGAATTTTCACTTGATCACCATTTCTTATGCTTACACAAACTGTTTACACAAAGGCTAATCTCTTCATACAGTAGCACCACCAGTGCAAGCCAGAGTAATCAATGGATTCAAGAAGGTTTGTGCATAAAATCCCTATTTAGTACCTACTCATACAATATCCCCAGACTAGTTTCTATCTTGTGACTTTCATCAGTGATCTGAGAGCACTGCATTTAGAACTTAGGATCCTAAGATCTAGGTGGAGTGCTCTCAGATTATTTTGGCTTCCACTGAGTGGCCCTACTATATGAAGAATTTGGCTTCTGTGTAAACAGCTTGGGTAGGCATAAATAATGGTGATCATGTGTTGAATAACCTACATTCCCATGAAAAATTTCTATTATTTCCTCTTCATTTATCTTTATCAACTTTATTTTTATTTATAATTAATTAATTACTTATATGAAAAATATATATTGCACAAAAGAGGGTTATGATATTTAGTGTAAACTTTTTTGTAGTATTTTAATGCATTATAATATTTAGTTTATTTATCATATGACCAATTGCTTGAAAAGTCAAGTAATTATCAAAATAACGTAGCCATTTGAGCCCAGTGCTTTCATTCAGTTATCTAAAATGAATTTTTTTTTATCTCTTTTCCTTAGCATGAGAATATATATATATACAATTTTTAAATATTGCTAAGTTATATTAATAAAAAAAAAGTGCATTATTCGTACATCATATATAGCAACTGTATATGTGTCAAGTTTGATTTTTTTACATTTTTAAATTTATCATTCATAATATTACTAATTAAAAAATATCTTTTAATACTGCAATATTAATATGGACTTCATAAAAAAGTGATTAAACTGTTGAATTCCTTACCAAGTGACTCACTCATCACAATGATATAATCTCGATACTTTGGATTCTTGTTTATTGGGTTCTGTGCTATTTCCAAATTGTTAAGTTGAGGCCATCCTTTAACCGCTGCTTCCACATCATCAAATTTTGAAAGGTTATTGTCATTTGCAATGAAATGGCTCATGCATTTTAAATATTTTAGCTCCATAATTGAGTCTAAATTATTACCTGAAGTATTCAATATTTTCACACAGTTCTTAAAGAAAAGCAGCAACAATATTAATAGGAACAACAAAAATAATATAAAATATTATAAATAAAAATCAACATCAGTAATAGAACATATTATAATAAAAATGATAATAGCAACAATACAAGTAAAAAAAAAAACTAATAGAAGAGATCTCTTTTCCCTTTCTACTCTAATATGTATCTGTATAAAAACTAGAGGGACATAACCCCCTGTTGCCTTTGGAATCCAAACTTTCAGCACTTGCTGTGCTCACTCACACTCTTTTGGCAGAGCTTACACAAAAATTGAACAATGAATTTTTAATAAAATACCCATCTTATCTATTCACTTAAATTTGGGCAAAGATATCCACCTTAGTGTAGTCAAAACAGGTCTTTATAAATTTCAAAGTGAAAACTTTGCAGGTCCTGATGAAATATCTGGAGAAATTTTAAAACATGGTGGTGTAAATTCAAAAATATTGACAAGTTTTAGAAATATATGAACCCATGAAGTTGTGCTGCCTAGTCTTGAGTATGCTTTTATTGTTCCAATTTTTAAACATAAAGGGACTATTATTGTTTTCTGCTACAGCAAATGTATTTTCAATGATTTTATTCAGTATAGTGCTTCCAGCCACAGAGGAATGATTACCAGAGATTCAATGTGAGTTTAGAGAATCAAGAAGTATTATAGATGTTTTTTATTATCAGCAAATGAAAAAAAAAAAGATTGGTATGATGTGAACATTGTTTTTATTTATTTGATCAAGGCATTCGATTTAGTTAATCTGAAATTAGTTAGTTGTCCACCAACATTTATTCATATTATACAACTTCTACATAATGGAATGAGAGGAAGTGATATTACTATAGATAGAACATCAAAGGGATTTGAAATAAAAATTGGTGTTAAAAATATGTATTTGTTACAATATTTTTAAAATTTTTATAATTGACTTTGGAATATTTGTAGGCAACTTAATGACACATCAGCCAAGGTGTGATATAGATTTGATAATGAAATTTTTAATTTTCTTTGATTAAAAACAAAAACAATAATGTATTGTATTCTAAATTTATAATATGTTGATAATTGCATTCATTTTGCAGCTCTAAAGATAATTTATAGAATGAATTTAATGTTTTGAAAGTAAAATTTAAATACTTTTGTTCAAAATTTCCAATTTCTTTAGCAGCCAGTGATAAAAAAATTCTCAGCCACTTTAAGCTTTGATTGTTATCAACTTGAGAATCTAAACCCAATTTAAATACCTCCATAACTTTATAAATAGAAAGGTAGACTTAGATGCTGAAGTATAATATAGACTACAATATACTATTGCTACTTTTAACAAGTTAAAAAATAGGGTATTTCAACATAAAGAAATAGTGATACCTATTTTATTATATGGAAGTAAGATTTAGACACACTAACATGCCCCATAAATAGACTAAAAGATCAGAATGTCATATGTAAACATATTTGTACTTCATGGATTGGCTTGTATAATCATCATAAAATTTATTTTTAATTTCTTGTTTTTCTTTTCTGAAGTTAGAATGACCATATTTATTTGTGAATTATTGCTATTGATAATAATATGTATATGCATATAAATTTATGTTTAAGTGCATATATATAATCATGTGTTTATATATTTATTCATGAATATATGTGTATGCATAAATACAATTTTTTTTGAGATGAATGAATTAATATAGATTTACAATATAGTACATATGTTTCATTTATAAGTAATTACATAAGATAATTTATATATATTTAAAATCAATGATTTGATGTACTACTTGTGTACTATTTCTACAATGAAAACGAGATAGGAGGCCTTTTCACATACGCGATAAAGGAGTAATTTTGCGAGCATCAAATAAAACCCCGCGATTTCATATTGAACGATATCAAAACCGTTTTCCATCCAGTCTAAAAATGTCATCAAACTCCTGTCAAATGTTGGTGGCCTAGCGGTTAGCATAAATGCCTTCCAAGCAGCTGCCCCGGGTTTGCTTCTCGGTCAACGCTTTGATATATGAAAAGGAAAAAAACTCCTGCAATTTTACATTTATTTCGCTATTAAATTATTTTGTTGACTTTGTTTTTTCTTTTATTTTTTTTATTGGCTTATCAAAAACACATTGCCATTTGTTTATAAAAAACGATATAAAATAATTTTTTCCGCCTGCATGAAAAATGAGAGAGGGGGTGAGGGGCGATAGAGATAGATAAGATCAAAATATGAGTGAAAATTATTAGCAAATAATGACCAAGGAAGTTTTAAAATATACTGAAATAATTTATTCTCAGTCTAGCTGTGCCTGAATGCATTATTACAATTCAAAAGTTAGATTTTTAAAGAATTATTTTTACCAAACTCATAAATAACAACCATTTTTTCTTACTTACGTCTATTCACCAGTCAGTTAAAAAATGGGCAATTAATAAAAAAAAAAGTGCATTGTTTACAAGTTGATTAAAAATGATTTTTTAAGAATCTAACTTACGATTCACAGAACTTTGTTGGTGTGTGAATAAATTATATGCTATATATTTACTAATCACTATTTATGGATTTATTAAAAATATTAGTAAAAAAAGAGATACGTCATAACAAAAAATTATCAAGACTTTATGAAACTTTCAAATTCATTTGAATAGTGTAAAAAGTGAATTCAATTATGTGCAAACCATTGCTTATTAATGAAAAACAAAGCCATAAAACAGCAGTATGCTATAATATGACTTTCAGACTCAAAAGTATTTATGTTATCGATCAAATGCCCAGAAATTCTGTTAGCCACATGAAAGATTTGTTACTTTCTGACCAATAAGAAGAAACTAGTCTGGGGATTTGGTTATCACTAGCTAGCTAATATCCACTGCCTATTCTAGCATACAAAGATGGCTCTAAGAAGGTAGACTAGGAATGCTACTGTTAATGTATATTATTAAATGTAAACTAAGAGAATCATATGATGATGATGATGATATGTGTGTGCATATATATAGATATGTCCAATTTTTATTCAGAAATCAGATATAATAATTAGGCAACTTGATAACATCTCAACACTAGTAATAGTTCACTTCTGTCAACACAATTTACTCAATCTGTACATCATTAAGATAGACATGTGTAGATATTTTCAAAACAAAATGCTAAAAGATATGAAGTTTACATATATTTAAGTATGAAACACCACAATATAAATTCACTAATATCAGTATTGCACAGTAATAAACAAAAATGGATTTTTTTCCCTATAAAAAGGAGCTCTTGAATGAAAAAAATTGTGATTATCAGATAAAATCTTTTTAAAAGTTTGTCTAGCAGAAATGGTCAAGTTCTTCAGTAATAAAAGCCATCTATAATACTTTTCATTCATTTTTGGAATTAATTTTGGGTATCAAATGATGGAACACTTATCAATTCTTTTGACAGATACCATTTAAAAACTAACAATTTAAAGTTTCTAAATATTTATTTTTTACTTCTCTTTAGTCTCACCTAATTTGCAGGAGGGGGCGGATATAGATGTGAAAAGGTGTTGTTCTGAATGTTAATAAAAGTCTTATAATGACACATTTTGCAATCACATGTTCATTTTGGGGGAAAAAATTTCAGTTCAAGTGTCCATTTTCTATGTTAAAATGGTTCTTTGAATGCGATTAATTCCTGTTATTTATTACAGTGTAAGAAGCATATATGTATATTTTATGTGTTTTTGTGGTAAATATTATTTAATAAAATTATTTTTTAGTGATTGTTTTATGCATATGGGAGTTTATTTGGTACTTTTTATTCAATATATTTTTGGGGGGCCAAGAAATTGTAGTTCTTAAGATAAAAATTTTTTGCTTTACAATGTTGGTTGTTCTTAATTACACATTTATTCCTGCAAATCATACGTATGTTTACTTTTTTTATAGTTTTACTTGAGTGTGAACATATTAGATTTAGCCTGCAGCACGATATTTATTAGACTTGCTTTACCTTTTCATATTCGTGTCAACATGCCAATAACTTTGTAAATCTTGTGAAAATATGTACAACATCCATGTAACGTTACTTTTTCGTCAATCTGGCAAAAAATTCACAAATCTGGTGACAAATATCATGTACACATTATTTTGGTCAGATCAAAAGATTTAAAGAGTTATCAGTGGACTGATACAAATGTGAAAAGGCATAGCACATCTAATACCATATTGCAGCAATAGTATACAAGTACCCTTAATGTTAATATATATTTATTTACTTACTATTATTATTTAATTCATATAAATTCATTATAATCAAGTATTATGAAAAGGTAACAATTGAAATTCAAAGGTTTTATAATGCACTGAGTATGTTTTCTGCAGATTACTGTCAGAATCATAGTGACGTTTTAAATTTAGCAGTTAGAACTATGCCTATATATATGAATGTAGTTTGATATGTAAAAGAGGCTTAATATGTAAATATGAATTTAAATATTTGATTTTTTTCGACAGTGGAATGCAAGAATCCTTTCTGTTGATAGAATCTGGATCCTTTGTGATTACACAAAGCCTTTTCATATTTAAATGCTGCCTTCAAATATTGAGCTTTATTTACATATCAAACTATATTCATATATACATAGGCATAGTTCTAACAGCTAAACTTTAAACAACATTATGATTCTGACAGTAATCAGTCAAATAAGCATGCTTAGTGCATTATAAAACTTTTGAACTTCGACTGATACCTTTTCATAATAATAGATTATAAGGAGTTTACACAAATAACATTATTTGATGAAAAAAAGAAGTAAACATTTAGAATTATTATTATTTAAGTATGATATATTAATTGTTTTATGATTTTATAATTGTTTTTATTTTTTTTAAATATTATCTTTGCATACATGATAATAGCAATTATAACAAAAATAATAAAAAAATCATATATAACAGCAATAGACACATATTAATAATTATACCTGGTTTTGTGCCCTTTTGGAATCTATTGTAATATAATAACCAATTATTATAAATAGAAAATGGTCAGATGTTGTAAAATAAAAACAACAATAAAATAGAACAGCAGTAAAATAGAAAAAAAGGTTCTATAAAGATTCAATATATGTTTAAATTACATATACATATATATTTAAAACACCTCATAGCTATATTATTCCAGCCACACTCCCCCTTTAAATAAATAAAAAAAAGCTTAAATTTTAGCATTACACTGAAAAAGAAATATACATATCAAGGGTGTGTGGGATGTAACTGAGAATTGTCGTTAATAGTATATATTTGTTGATATGTTTTTAATCCTTTGTACTTGAAAAATCTGCTTTTGGCAAAAAATCAATGGTTGTATTATAGTTTATTTTCTTTGGCTAGTCTTGTTTAATTTTGAATTTGGGATAATTTTAATATATTACCTTATATAATTTTCCATTAATTTTTAATTGACCAGTTGATAATTAAATTTATTGAAATTTTATAAAATATTCATACAATTACTTAGGTTATGCTTAATATAATATGTTTCATATATTTGTTCTTGGATCTTTAATGTAATTTAAAGGTTTAATATTTTTTGTAGTATCTATTTTATGTTCATATATTTAAATAATGAATATATAAACCAAATTTATCATCTCCCCTATTAATTGCCAAAACAGGTTTTTTTTTATGGGTAATTATTATTAATATATATGTTATATAACAAGAATACTAATAGCTCTTAACAAGCTTTTCAAAATATCCATATCCTCAGATTGGTTTCTAGCTGTTACTTTTATCAGTGAGGCATTACGATATTCAAGCATTAGATTTAAAATACCAGGTTAAGCTGAACATTTTATCTAATGGTTAACTATTAAATAGAAAATCTGAAATTTTCAGATATTCATATGTCTTCAAATTCAGATATCTAACTTTTAATAGCCATATGGGACTGAACTAAGTTCAGATGCACCATATATTAATAGCTTTAGCAATATAAAATCACAAAAGCTTTAAGAGCAATAACAATAATTGCAAGAAATCAAGTCATTACATAACATTTATAATACAAGCTTATTAAATTAAGTCACGTGATGTATGACTTGATTTCCTTGCAATTATTGTTATTGCTCTTAAGGCTTTGGCAATTTTATAATTCTAAAGCTATTAATATATGGTGTATCTGAACTTAGTTCAGTCCCATATGACAATTTAAGTTAGATAGCTGGATTTGAAGACATATGAATGTCTGAAAATTTCAGATTTTCTACTTAATAATTAACCATTAAATAAAGTGTTTGGGCTTGATCTGGTATTTTAAATCTAATGCTTGAATATCCTAGTATCTCACTGACAAAAGCCAGAGCTAGAAACTGATCTGAGGATAGGGATATTCTGAAAAGCTTGTTAAGAGCTATTGGCATACTCATTATATAACATTTGTAATACAAGTTTATTAAATAAAGTCATGTGATATATGACTTGATTTCCTTGCAATTATTGCAATATATATTATATGTTATATACAGAGCTCACAAATAAGCTCTTAAGCTTTGCGGAATGTTGAGCTTATTTGCAGCTCTATATGTAACATTTGTAAGACAAGTTTATTAAATTAGGTCATGTGACATATGACTTGATTTCTTTGTAATATATATATATTTATAACTGTTGATTATAATTTTTTAAATTATTTATTACATTTATATAAAAGAATGACACAACGGGCTTCATTAATATCCATTTTTTTATAATAATAATATATATAATTATTACTAGGGGATTCTGTGATTCAATTTCATTATGTTTTTTTTTTTTTGTCTCAAGTTAATAAAATAGTTTAATGAAAAAATTTAAATAATTAAAATTAACTATATTAAATTATTACATTTACAGCTACATCACCATTATATTCATATATTCTTACTCTTAGGCCCCATACTGTTCTCAGATCAAATAGCAATTTTTCTCCTGTAGGCAACTTCTGGTATTCAACATAAAGATCTGTCAGTTCCTGTAATTGATGTAGACCTTCTATTACAGCAATATTGTTATAACCAATATACCTGGAAAATGTTGAAAATAAGACTAGATCCCAATAATTTTGAATTAAAAGAAGTATTAATATACAATAATGGTAATAGTATGAATACTGAACCCTACTACTTGATGGCATTGTTTTTTACACAATGCACAACAATATTCCATTTTAGCAGTCTAACTTACAGCTAACACTATAATAGTGTTGTTTAGAGCTGAAACAGGCCACCTAGAGGGTGATGTATTCTACGATTATGTAACAAAATACTATACCCATTGACTTGTGACAGTATTCCTCAAGTAAGCACAATTCAACTCTCACTGTGGTCTGATTTGATGGTGGCCATATTTGAAGGATGTGAAACTATCAAAAAATTCATTGTGGAAATTTTTTGAGAAAGCGTAGTGGAATTAGTATGATATATTAAGAATTGTTGGGCCATCATGCATGCTTCCCTACAATTTTGAACTGCACACAACCTGAAAAAGTTAGGGTTTTCAGCAGAGTTCTGCCAAGTTCACGCGCAAATGCACGTTTATGAATGAATCTGTGCTAGAACAGTAAAATGTCGGCGCAGCAAGTGTTCAAAATTGGTTGAAAGGGAGTGAATTGCTGGCCACAGAGGTTGATGCTGTTGTGTTTTTCCAGAAAGCATACAAACATCCTGCCAGATGCGAAGCTATGCGGTTTGCAGGAGGAGCATGGTTTTAGTCAACTACAGAATCTGGGGAATTCTGTTGACACTCCTGCAAGCGTATCTGGGTTCTGCGTAAGGGAAGTTGGTTGGACGGCTCCAAAACCCCATTACTTACAGCTTTGAGGTCCATCTCCTATTGGAATCAAACAAACCGTAACTCCCCACCCCCCTAAAAAAATGTTTTTTTTTTTAAAAATGAACTGTTTAATGAAGGCTTTTTGAAAAAGCAAAAAATAAAGGAAGAATTTTTGTTATCATATAAAGGTTTCAGTAGTGTAAATATATTTTTTTAAAAAAACAACAACCCCATAATAAGAAAATAAAAGATGACAATTAAAAATCAAACCAACCAACTGTTGGTTTATTTAAAATGTATTGATTAATAAGGCTTTCCAACAAAAAAAACAACTCAAAATCAATAAAAAGTTGATAAGGAGAAAAGTCGCTAATTTAAAAGCAAACCAACCCTCCTCTAATAATTCGTATATTTTGTTAATCTATTTCTTTATACGTATTCTATATTCGAACACATTTAAAATTAATATGCGAAGTTTCCAGTACATTGACAAAAAATATTAAAAGACAAGAATTAAAATTTAAACCAACCCCCCTCCACACTCTAAAAACCAACTGTTGGTTTATTAATTAAAATTGAATTGTTTAAGGCTTTAAAAAAGAAGCTCAAAATCCCAAAAAAAGGGTGGTAATTTAAAAGCAAATCAACCCCCTCCCCCTCTATCATCTAAAAACAAAGTGGTGTTTGTTTATTAAAAAAGCAAAAAAAAAAAACTGCATTAGTTTAGTGTATAGAAAGGGGTAAAAAAAAATTTTTTTTTACCATAGTATTATGTAAAGAAAACGATAATTCTTTAAAAGCACCCCCCCCCCCCCGTACCATATAAAAACAAAGTGTTTGTTTATTAAAAACAAAAAAAAACCATATGGGTTTTATGTATAAAACGTGAAAAAAAATTTTTTTTTGTACTGTAGTATTCTGTAAAGAAACCGACGGTCTGGGTCTGTGAATCGTATATTGATGTGCATTGGGTGAAAAAGAGCGCCATCAAATAGGGTTCAGTATTCATACTATTACCACAATAACATTCAAACATCATTTCATTTGCCATCCGAATCACTTTTATGAACACTGAATAATCAATGGATGTTAGATCTCAGAAATATAATGCAGAAAATTGAAGCTGGTAAAAAATACCATACATTTAACTTGATATATATATATTATAACCAAAAAATAAATAAAAAAAACCCACAATTAAAACTATTTACACAGAGAATGATGATTACCAATCAGTAACAATAATACTATCCATAAAATATATACGATTTTATAACAATGGCTAAGCTCAGGATTCTCCTAAATATAATATATGCTTTAATAAAAAGAGTCATAGGGATAAGGGTAATAATAATTAAACATTCTAAATATATTAATTCACAGTTAAATATTTAAAATACAGGCACTCTTCTTATACTTGGAGCCTAATTATAAATATAGGGAATTGGAACTCAGACTTTCAAGCACTTTTAAACTATCCACACTACCTCATATCACTGATACACATGATCACACACATGTAGAAAAGATCAATAATCATCAATAAAATAAAGTGCTGGTTCAGCATGATATACATATATTGGTGATTATTGATCTTTTCTACATGTGTGTGATCATGTGTATCAGTAATATGAGATAGTGTGGATAGTTGAAAGGTGCTTGAAAGTCTGAGTTCAAATCCCCTATATTTTAATTCACAGTTAATAAATTTTAAGAGGAGAATTTTCAATTCTCTGTCGAAATATAAATGCTCTTAATATTGAAAACACATACTAAAGAGTAGTTAGATTATAACAATTTTTTTCATAATATAATTTCTATACTCCCTTCCAATATAATAATTCATCATGAAGATCCACATGAACAGCAAAGGGCCAACCTTATCAATAATCACATTGGAAATAATAGAAATAAATAAGGCAAATCACTTGTAAATAAAACCATTAGGCTAATCTGCAGCTTACTTTTCAATAACACATAGATAAAATTATTTATAAGAATAATGCTAAAAACATGTTATTTTTTCCTTTCCTATGAATGAGAAAATCAATGTCAGAAACGATCCCCTTATCATCCTCATCCTAGATCCCATACTCAACAGTACTAGGATTTAGGCTCCCCAGGCCCCTCCTGACCACCAGACCCTTTCATCCATTCAGCAAAACTAAGTGAAATGAAGAATTTTCATTAAAAGGCAAAATCACTATAGAAATCTTTTGAAATTTCAATAGCTACCATGTAATTTGCACAGTATTTTAATAAAGATTGAAATTATTCTTACTTGTGATAATGTGTTGACATAACTTGTATCCAAAAAGAGAGCTAAGAAACTCTTCTTTTAAATAGGAATAGTTTTAGAGAAAATTAATTCCCTAACTAAAAATAATGGAACTAAAATGGGGATCCAGAAACAGAGTCAACTGGAGTCCTTGGTTCCCTTTAGTGGATTAATTAACTATCTTGTTTTATTTGCTTTTTCAGTAACTTACAGTGATTTGATCACAAGATTCTAAAAAAAAAAAAAAAAAAAAGGTAATAATCAAAAGCATAAAAATTATGCAACTAGAATTGCCATATTGTCAAGAAAAGCATCTTTTAAACATTTTTCAATGACTGGAAAGATAACAATAAAAAGAAAATAATTCTCAGACAATTCGTCAATTTGACATTGCATTGAAATTCAGCCAATATTTTTTTAATATAGATCTGGGTCTATCTTCCTCACTGAAGAGACCCATAGGTCGAAACCGGTCTGGGGATGGGGACCATTTAAAATAAAAATGATTTGAATGCCTTCTCTTGTAGTAGCATTTATCATAAATAAAAAAAAAAAAAGCTTGTTTAGAGCTATTAGCACGCTCTTAATTTTACATTATAGTGCTTATTATTTTTTTTATTGCAGACAAAGTTAACTTTTTGTCAACTGTATAAAGATGGACAATTAAAATCTTAATCGGGATTCCAAGATATTGTAAAAGACCCAGAAGGAGACTATATATGAGATAGATGGATGAAATAAGAAAGTGTGCAAGGATGATGTGGAGAAGAGAAGCTGAAGATCGGAAAAGATGGATTGAACTTGGAGAGACTTTCATTCTACAGTGGATTGATAATGGTTGATGATGATGATGACAAAGATATGCTTCTTTTCCAATTAAACATAGTATACTCTAAAAGGTTTCCATTCTATCTTCAACATTTTTAAAAGTTGATGGTTTAAAAAATGATTGATGTCACAATTTTTGAATGTAAAAAAGTTTTTTTTTTTTTACATTTCTAAAATATTTTATATTATTTTCTTTTTTATTGGGATGCATTCTTTAAATGTGTTTGCTCTTCTTTGAAAGCTTCATAGCGATGTTAGAAAGTTTCTTCACAGATAAGACACAGAGTAATTGTATTATTTCCAAGAACATAAATAAATTCTAAGCTTAAATATTCTTGGGAATACTGCCAGCACTTTCTTTATGGTATTGAAATATTTAGTAAATTCTTTAAAATTAAACAAAGTATTTGCACAATTATATTTTAATAACTCTATCTGTCATAAAATAAATATAAAACTAATTTACATCTAATTCTGATCTCAAATATTGCATTCTAAATCCATACTAAAATTTTTAGTTGTATTTATATATTGGACTATTTCCATCATCTAGTATTGAGTATTTTAGAAAAATTTAAATTTATTTAAATTTTCCAATTACATTCAACTGTTAGTAATAACACACAAATTAGTATATGCACAACATTTTGAAAGGTATTATTCTCCTCTCTTCTTCAGGTGTTGTTGGACTGAGCAGTGACAGTACTAGCAAGGAAATCAAATCTGGGCCCTTAGATTCTTGAATATTGAATTTTAAGGTAACCCTCTAACCAACTGAGCTATTTCTACTTTAAAATTCAATATTCAAGAATCTAAGGGTCCAGGTTTGATTCCCTTGCTAATACTGTCACTGGTCAGGCCAGCAACACCTGAAGAAGAGTGAATACCTCTCAAAAAGTTGTGCATCTACTAACCTGTGCACTATTACTAACAGATGAATGTATTTTGAAAATTTAAATGAAGTTTAATTTTTCTAAAGACATTCAATATTCAATACTAGAAGATGGAAATAGTCCAATATATAAATACAACTAAGATACTATCATCACAAACCTGCAGGAAAATATTAAAATTTTGTTTACTGAAACAAGAGAAATTGCATAGGATAATTATGTTGTATTCATGTAAAGAGTAGTCAGACCCAAAGAATCGATATTATATTGTATAACTTACTAGCTGCATAAAAACATCTGAGATTTCTGAATAATATGGAAGTTTTAAAATAAGTGAATTTAGTTAAGAAAAAATATATAAAAAATTAAGTATAATAATATAACATTAGATCTTATTTAATTGACACACATCAATCCCCAAATGATCTCTATAGGTTTACCAATCCTATACATCTATTATCATGTGATTAATTAAAAAAATGGCATCTTGAAAAGGTTCATGTGTAAATGAAAATCAATTTGATATTAAATTAAACTAATTCGATTTATTAAGTGTTTATATTTTTTTTGACAACATTCTCATGAAATTAAATACCTATGTCATAATCAAACTGCAGGAAGATAAAACCCCACAGCTTCTACAAATTTGGTTTCATTAGAAATCCAGCTTACTTACAAGGATAAAAGATATTGTAATTATACATTTAAAAGATGCTCCATTTTTATAAACCACTGATATGGAATTCAATTATAAGAAGAAAAAAAATTCCTGAAAAGTATCATAAATAAATTTGAATGGACTAAAATATAATATTGTCTGAAAATGTTTAATTGCAATATTTTAAATATTTATAAATAAATAAATAACTTTGTGACACGTAGAAGGAGAATTTGTCATAAATTAGCAATTTGCTTCGAAGGAAGATTCACAATCTATTTACTATTTTTGTAATGTTTCACCAACCATTACCTCTAGGCATGTGCTTTGAAATATCATATGAAGGCATAGGCTGTGAAATAAATATGATGTTTAAAACTGAAAAAATAAAGAAATAGCATGTTTTGACTTTTATAAAATGTTATTGCTTTTTGAAGTTGCAAAATATAGAAACAAATCATGCAAAATATAGACCATGAAAATAATTTAAAATGGATTAAATCATGCATTAATTCATAATTTATTTAATAAGAAAACTGAAATATAGCCTGCTAATAAAAAAATTTCTAACATTATTTATTGGAAAATTTTTATTTATTCAATTTTTTTTATTAATTTCACATAGTTTAATATATATATTTCATTCTGAAATAAATATAAAAATAGTTAAAACTGATGAAGTTAAAAACAAACAAACATGCTTTGAGTTTTATGAACTGTTACCACTTTCTAATTTGCACAACATAGAAGCAAATTTTACAGGACATAGAACATGAAGATAATTTGAAACGGATTGCATCATCTATTAATTCAAACTTGATTTAATTAATCAAAAAACTTAAATATAGACTGCTAATGAAATATTCTAGAGAAGAACAATATTTTTGATGCTAACATTATTAAATGAAATTCTTTTTATCTATTTAAATTTTTTATCAATTTCACATTGTTAAATTTATAATTTTGATTTAAATTTAAACGTTTTTTTCCTCTCATAAATATTAAATAAGTATTTGTTTTAAAATGAAATAAAGAAACTTAGTTATTTACAAACTTATAACAATTAAAATACTGCACAGTGACCATTAGTCTTTATAATTTTATTTAATATATAAAAAGCATGGTATGAAATATTATAGTATATTTTAAAAACTTAAATTAATTACTTATAAGAATACTTACAAAGGTGTTAAAAACAGAGCTAAGAATTCTAAGCATCATGTGTAAATAAATTATATTACAAAAGAATCCACTTTGTATAAATATGCTTTCAAAATTTTTCATCCTTATAAACAAATAAATTATTTAACCCACCATATATATATAAAATCATACATGAAACAGAAATAGAAGCAAATGATGCACTTCACTAAAAATCTCAGATGTAAATCTATTAATAACGACTACAATTTCTCTTATATGGCTACCGTTATAAAAAAGAATAAAATGTTAAAAATCTTGCTGCAACAAAGCAACTGTAGTAAAAAGTACAGTATTCTGAAAAAGTATTAATGATTCTTTATTTAATAATAAAATTGCTCTGGCTCAATTAAATATGTGTTAAAGAAAAAACAAAGTTGCATTTTATGAAATAGTTAATGCAAACTTATTTAATGCAGGAAAAACAGAATTTAATTTTGGAAGTAATTTTATAGCTTTTGTTAAAATCTATAAATGTTCTTTTTTTAAAGTAAATGTTCTTTTAGAGTCATTATGTAGGTAATAGAAATAATGATTTTATGCAATGCATTAGATCATGATTAAAAGTTGAGAAAAACTTTAGATATTTTAATCTTTCAGTATTTTTTTTTGTCTTTTGAAAAAATAATAATTTGTAAGTATTGATAATAGACTTTTTGTTATTGCATTCTTTCAATTTTTCTTCTTTTTTGGCAATAAGTAATCTGCTTTCAGAAATAGAACATAGAAATACATGAGTACCTTAAGATGTTTTGAAAAAAAAACTGTAAGTGATGATTTGATGTAATATGTTAAATTAGGAGAATTTTAAAACCTACACATATGTCAAATAAAAAAAAAATAGAGTCATAGATCACATAACCCCATTCTTTTAAGCTTGTAAGATATAAACAATGAACATTGCTAATTGCTCAACAAACTTTGTGATAAATACTTAACCAGAGAAAGCATTTAAAATATGTCTGTCAAGAACCTCCCCTCCCCCCAAACCTCTGACCATTGGTTTCATGCTTTGGTACTCCTCAGAGATATTTTAAATGCTTTCTCTGACTAAGCATTTATCACAAAGCTTGTTTAGCAATTACTAATGCTCACTGTCTACACATATGTTTGGTACCATTCTTTTCTAATTTAATCTAACATTATTGTGTTGGAATTTTAAAAATATCATATATAAATATTGTATGAAAAGAAGTGTTAGAAATATTTTTCCATAATTTCTGCTGAAAAACTGTGGGAAAATGAAGCAAGTCTCAGGCACTGGGCACCAAAGGTGACAAGGGAAATACCCCCTAATATATATAAATTCTTTAGCAAGGTGTTATTTATTGATTCCAGTTTGACTCAAGATAACTTATATATTTGAATTTTCTGAAATCAGTAATGAGAAAGTTGTACTTTTATATATCAATGGTGTTTTTATACTGTAATTCATTACTTCAATTTCATTTCATATGCCATTTAAGTGACAAATATATCACACATATACATATATATCTGTAATTATATATATATATATATATGCAAATATACAACTTAGAAATAAATACAATAATGCATAAACGCTACATAAAAATTTTACAATATTACTTACAATT
Source organism: Epiperipatus broadwayi (assembly GCA_028023455.1). Classification (NCBI taxonomy): domain Eukaryota; kingdom Metazoa; phylum Onychophora; class Udeonychophora; order Euonychophora; family Peripatidae; genus Epiperipatus; species Epiperipatus broadwayi. The sequence continues at coordinate 1,262,973 of JAQFVV010012393.1, read as the reverse complement.
TATTTAATTTAGAAAGGTTTGACAGATTTTCAATTTTCATTATTCTATTGTTTTGAAGATAGAGATGAGTTAGATTATGGAGAGAATCAAGATTTTCAATTTTTTTAATAAAATTATCATACAGGTAAAGTATATTCAAATTTGTGCAAACAGATACATCTACCTAAAAAATATACACATATCATATATATATTACATATGCACTTTAAGATAAAATCTGATGTTTCAAAAAATCTAACTCTATCTAAACAAGATGCAAAAAGTCTGAATAGTTTTTTTAGTGGGAACTTTTCGTCAGTTATAATTTGACAAACTTAATTGAATTAATATAAAAATGTATGTATTTTTGTATTTATTGAAAATGAGGGACTCCATAGTACATATGAGCTGGGTTTCAATGCATTCTGGGTAAAACTTGAAATGTTTTTTTTTCTAAGTTTAAATAAGTTTAGGATTCTTTTTCAAGTAGTCACTCTGTAGACAATCCAGCTAACCATATAATATTAGTTGGTAAATGGATATCTATTCTTAGCTAGTGAACAAAAAATGATGAAAAACAATTATTTAAATCTTCATCACTCCACAATTGGAAAGTTTGATGAGGCATGTCTTCTTATTCACCACTTTGGACTACTGGAAAAAATCTTTGCCCTGCAGAGGGATACTATTTAAATTAAATGCTGATTTAACTTACTTTTTTTAAAACTAAAAACCCAACCAAAAAGAGATTTTTTTTTTTTAATAATATGGTATTATTGTAGTAGTGACTTTCTTATCTGATAAGTATTAAATGTCCACATGGTGACAGTATAGACTCATAATTTCTGTTTTTTAAATAAGCACTAATTCTTCATTTCAGCTGGAGTTTTTCCAAATATGATTTAAAAGTGTTCCTGATTAGGTCTAGCTAAATGTTAGCAATATTATTCCTTTTTAATCTTGAGGTATGATAATCCTGGGATTTGAATAAAGTAATATTCTCTTGTGATTAAAAAAACAACAACTGATTTTATATCCAAAATTAGTTTCTTTTTTTGAACCTCATTTAAGTTTTTTTTTTAAACAAATTTGCATAAACTTAAAGGCACAGAAGAAAAAAAACGTTTTTTTTTATTTATTTATTGAAATTAATAATAGATTGTTCATTTCAATATATATTAATTCTTGCATGGTTAATATATATATATAGTAACATAGACCTCTCTAGATTATCATGATCAGGCCACATTTGGTCACAACTGTAACTGGCTTACTAGCTCAATCATACACAATGATGAGCATACTGAAAAACATCATTATAAAGCCTATTGCTAATAATGTTAAATTCACACAGTAATATTTCCTATTCATCATTTGAATATAAACCAAGCTACTCAAGGTTATTAGAATATTTATTAGTTCTAGTTTGTAATATTACTAACAACCTAGAACAGCACTACTAGCAATCTAGTTTTAAACTTATAGTCTTTGAAGAAATCCTGTTAGCACCAGATCATAGCTTTGAGCTCAAGAAACTTACTAGTAAATGCATAAATAAAAAGTGAACAAAGCAAAACAAATGTAACAACAATAATAACAGTTTTATTCTGGCAGTAATATGCAAGTTGTCTTTACATCTTCTCAACCATTTAATATTATAATTCTTGATGAGACATTAGTATCACCAGGTAACAATCGTATTACTTTAACTTTCTTTTCTTTTAAGTAAATAAACATATTAGAAAATATATTTTATTATCTAAATGCCATGTCAAGATTGAAATTATATATATGAAAAAAAAAAGCATATTAGAAAATAGATAATGCACACACATAAAAAAAAATACAAAATATAAATATACATCTTACCCTCAGTAAACACATATATAATATTTGAAGTAGATGGATTAATGTAAAGAAATAAATTAATATTGGTTAAAGATTAACAAGTGAGAGAAAAAGAAGAAAAAATATATTTATAAACATTTATAAATATAGTGACAAAATAAATCGTATTCTTACTTTAGATTCTTTAATTTTTGATTCTTGTGATTGATCTTTGTCATCAAAACATAATTATTTCAAAAAACTAACACTTTAGTCTAATAATGATAATCCTTTTAATGATTTTTCTTACTTCCCATTAATTCCACAGAGTTTTAAAATATAATTATCTTTCATGATTTTAAAATGTTCATAATTCACTAATTATTCCTATGCTGTTTATGATCCCATATGGTTTTAAAAAAATTGTGGATTTTATCAATTAACAAAATGGATTATGATATCTCTTCAATCATTAATCCATAGTTTTGTGGTTGTTCCTGGTAAAACTTTGTTCTTTTCTCTTGATAAGACACCCTTAAGTATTCATGTATGATAGAGCTGGAATAGAACAATTAAGTTTTTTTTCTTTATGATGGATTATTCAGGCTAAATAACTTCATTTTCTTCTTCCATGGAGTGCCACGCAAACAAGGCATGGACAACAAAAGTTTTCTCAGCAAGTCATTTGTTTAATATTTATCTTATATATGTTAAAAAACCATTGCGAATTGGATTTGCAATTCACTCTTTCATATTTTCCAACTTTCAAAGTGTATATATGCGTTCTGGTGGCTTTCACAAAATTTAGACTGATTGACTGACTTAAATTTTTTTACTGATAGTCTTTTATATAGCATATCAACTCAATTTCTTTAATTCAATTCCCTATAAGGTGTTTGTTAATAAATAGCATAATCAAACACCTACCTCAAAATCATTACCAATTCTAATGACTAATCATCATTGGAAATTGAAATAAGGAAATAGACAAAATAATATATATATATTTAATATTATAAACTTATTCTGAAATATTTTAATTTTATAAATTAATAGTTAAAACTTCTGTAGCAGAGTTGTTAAATTTAAGAAACTATTTTCTTTCCCATTTTAATTTTTCCAAATTAATTTTACAAGCTAGTTTCTTTTTTTTATATTTGCTTTTGCATAAAAATATTTGTTTGAGAAGATATGCAGCAAAACCTGCATGCTCACACTCAAATAAAAACTAACTTTATTTACCAATATTTTTAATTAAAATGAAAATATTATTAATTATTAATGTGTATTCAACCATTAACTCTTTATATATTGAGAATTTTAGAATTAAAATGAGGATGATTATTAGCTTTCATATTTGACCTTTACATTTAATGCGTGATGTAGCTACACATAGCTACAATATGCTTTCATGTTTAAGTATCTGTGAGTGTCTGATGTTAAGCTCCAGGGCACATGGAGATTATCTAGTTATAAACCAAAATATGCAACATGTCAAAGCTGGCAGTTGATATTCTTTTTGCAACATATTGATTTGTATGATGTAAATTATAAGATTCAACACTATGCATAATGAATGAAGTGATACGTCATTCATTTATTAGAGTTTTATATCTATGTAGTAATAATTATTATAAACTATAATCACTTAAATAATATGTTTTGAAAAATTGCGTTTAGATTATTCATATCCTGTTATTCAATTTACACATGATATTTAAAAATGTGTGCTGGTTAATTTGTATATATATATTGTTTGAGTTTTGATTTTAATACAACAATTTTTTGGAGTCTCTGATTATTAAAAAAAATACATATATCAGAGCTAACAATAAATAGTAAACTTTTCATACGCATAGCATTTTGTATAATATAAATTAAAGATTTCGTTTTCAATTAAGGATAATGAATAAAGTAATTACCCATTCATATATTATATATTGACTAAACAAGATTTAACATTTTATGAAATATTTTCTAATCTCTGTACATTTACAAATCAGTAAAAAAATATTGGAAAAAAAAAACGGTAATGTGTTTAACGTACAAACACACACACACACAAATTTTGTTCTTAACTCAAATTAAAAATTAATCTATTCTTATATATTACACTTACAACAGATTGTAAAAATAATATATTAATTGATATATCGTATGATCTTAAATATCTTTTAACATATGAAAAATTTTAAAACTTTACAGACTACATTACTAAAATAATAAATGCCATTATACTTTGAATTTGTAAAAAAAAATATCAAAAGATAATATTTCTAATTTATTTTTGAATAATTTATACAACTTTTTCTGAATACTAATGTTAGGGTTGACTGAAAATGATACATCCATTCAAAAAAAAAAAAAAAAATACAATTTACAAAAAAAAAAAAAATTAATAAATTTCAATTTTTAAAATTACCAAGTTATACGTGATAATAAGTTGGTTTATTTCTATCATCATATTAAATGTTGAATGTATAGAAAATGTTAAACCTTATTACACTTGTTTTTGACAAAATAGCTAGTTGGTTAGAACGTTGCCTTAAAATTCAATATTCAAGAATGTAAAGATATAAGTTTGATTTCGATGCTAATATTGTCACTGGTTAGGCTAGTAACATCTGAAGAAAAATGGAGAATAATATTACTTGAAATATTGTGTGATTACTAACCTGTGTTGTCTATTTGTGCATTATTACTAACATCTGCTTGTATTTGAAAAGTTTAAATAAAGTTTAAAATTTTCTATACATTCAACATTTAATGATAGATAATGGAAATAGTCCAACATATTATTATATTTAATATACCATAATCACAAACGTTAAGGAAAATGCCAAGTTATTTTTTTAAAAATCTAAATTAGTAAAAAGTAATTTGTTTTTTTTTTTAAAAAAAAAAAAAAAAAAACTATTATAGTTATAATTGCAGATTCATTACATATCTATTTGTTCATTACTTTTCCAAAGCTCTTCTATCTCTTTCTCTCTCTATATGATAATTACAAATAAACCTATTTTTCAATAAAACATCAATTTCCCTCCAACTACTTTTCTTTTCAGGCTGCTCACTTTTCTACAACCTATCCTTCGTAATTCCTCAAGTTCTAAAACATGCACAATTATTCTTTTTTTTTTTTTTTTTACAGCTTCAACAATCTTTCTCACTCATGATTGTTGGTGTATCTATAAGTATGTCTATTCAGCTTTTTATATATGGATTTATGATACAGTTTTAAGATAATCTATAAAATAATATTTTCTACTATGCAATGATTCCAATTTCTTTTCTTAAACTTTATTTTCAATTAATCAACTTCTTAGATGTTTAAAAGCACTATTCTGCTCATTTCTATCCAACTACTTTGTTCAGATTTTTATCATTTTCAATTATTTTATCCCATAATTTTAATTATTCATAATTTTAGGTTTCTTGCACGCACATATATAATATAAATAAAATGTCTGTTAATTAGAACAAAATTAACCAAAAGTATCTGCAGACTGAAAGACTGTTTATAATAGTTTATTACCATTATATTTTAATATTTTTATTGTATGTATGTATGTATATATATATATATAATAAAAATCACTGCTACTGTTTACTATTTGAAATTTATTCTCTATAATCAATAAATATGATGCAATGAAATCATCTAGAAGAAGATAAAAATATGAAGTCATTAGCATGACAGTTGTAGATTTCATTATTCATGAAGCCACTTAGTGACTTGTAACTAACTGAATAAGATCTGAGCAAAGATGGCCATGTCCCCTCTTCTATCTTTATGGTTCACTGCATTTATAGGAACAGATTATGAACAGAATGTAGGCATACCATGAAAAGATAAGTGAGTTTAATAAACTCAGAAAATTTCAATCAAAACATTTTATTTAGATAAATTTAATCAAAATCTTTTACTTAATATGATTTAACTTTAAAAGCTTGTATTATAAATCTAATACAATGAGCATGCTAATTAGCTCTAAACAAGCTTTTCCAAACAAATGCTGCAAGAGAAAGCATTTAAAGATCTCTATCTAGAATTACTGATTTGAGGATAAGGATAGTTCTAGATAGAGATTTTTAAATGCTTTCTCTTGTGGCATTTGTCAGAAAAGCTCGTTTAGAGCTATTAGCATGACCACTGTATTATACCATACTTTGAATAATTAAACAAATGGTCTATGAACTAAAATATTTTGAAAATTGATTCATATAAGCTGATGCCAAAATAATTAAGATACATATCTTATAAGTGATTTACTCCCTTTGTTTATATATACATAAAACTATGTTTAATTTAAAGTTTACATATTAAATCTTATTTAATTATTACTAGCAAGGTATTAAAAGTGAGCTGTTGTTTCCAACCTTAATTGATTATGAGTTTAATAACTTTTAAATGCCATATTCTATCTGTCTGATAAATTCATTTCATTCTGTATTGCCAACAATGTTGACAAAAGTATGCTCACAAACATCAGAACTTTTAAGGACAGGTGGATTCATTCTACTCTTGATTCTTTGTTCAATATTTAGAGTGTTTTTAAGTCATAGCATTATTTACATATTTATTGAGCTATGTTGAATTTAATGGTTTCATCTTATATATATAATATCAAATATCAAATCACATCAATGTTAAGAAATTTTCAGCTATGCTCTCTGTGAATTAATAAATAAATATATAATGGAATATAAAAATTTTTTAGAATGAACTTACAATTTCCTTAATATTTTTGCCTTGCAAATGCATATGAGTTAAACGTTGCAAAAAATGTATATCACTTTCATATGGAAATTTCTTTGAATGGTTTTTTGCAACCTTTTTAATTACTTCCAAGGTTAATTTTACCATCTTGGATAAAGAGATGAATAAGAATTCAATGGAAGAACTGTAAACAAAATCTAAAAAAAAAAAAATATGACTAACATTTCAAATATTTAAACTATAGAAATCTATATATAGAAACTTTTACTATTAAGCAAATTATAATAACAAAAATATAATAATATATAACAGTTATATACTTAAAATAATCAAATTAATCTCCGATTATGCATTTAATTAGAAACTTTTACATTTAAGCAAATTATAATACAAAAACATAATAATATATAACAGCTATATATTTAAAATAATCAAATTGTTCTCCGATTACACATTTAATTAGAAGTCCACACAGTCAGTAGTTCTAGTAACAGTTGCATTAACACATGCCAAATAATAATTTTGCATCATTGTACTTAAATAAATTTAGAAATAAAAGACACGTAGTAGAAAGAAGAAAAATCATTTAAAAAACTTTCTATGTTTTTATTTATTTTTCCTGAAATTATAATAAATGCATTTTTAATGCCTTTATTTTCAGGTAGAATGAACAAATTATATATATATTAAGAGGAAGAGTTTCATAGCTACAGATATAAAACATATATTATATGGCTTCATCGAAATGTAATTAGCAGTCCTATTGTACTGATTTTTTGTCAGGATCAGATCTTCATCACCATACATGTTCAAATAAAGTTCAAATGTATTATATCCAAATGATAGGTATAATCCAGCCAAAATGCCAGTACAATAGTACTGTTAATAACTATGAATGAACCTAAGTAAAAGACATTGTAATGATTATTATGTACATGTAAGCATGGACAAGATCCACGTTATTCCAAGTCATGGTCCAATCAACATACTTGTGTTTCTAGATGCATAAATATTAACAAAAGTGTTTGTGTCTCCAGCTAGTTAACTAACTCAATAGTAATGGTGACGGAAGATATGGAGAATGGCAAATATTGATATAAGAATGATAAAGAGATTTTATTATATTAAGATTATGTTCAATCTTATTAAACATTTAACACATTTCCCACAATATTTGAATTCAAGTTTAATCCACACAATGATACTCAAATTCAAATAGAGCATACATATCAAGATAAAAAAACAAATCTCTTTCTTTACAAATGTTTAACACTAGCATGCTAAATCTTCTGCATCATGTATATGTATAAGTATATATATAACAGTTAAGAGCAAGCATAAGAAATAGTGATCATGTGATGTTTATTGGCATATGTATCTTCAATAGGTATGTACATTCAAAGTGTATAAGTTAGCTATGTTACCATGAAATCACCATTTGTAGCTTAGGTAAACAAGGTATTCCATAACACTTACTTATCACTCCTCCTTTTCATCTTTACAATAGACAATTTAATGGAGATTATCATACACAAAGCCAGAATAAGTAACTTTTTACATCTGAATATCAGTTGATTGTATTCTTAACTGAGGGAGAAAACACAAAATAAAGACTAATAAAGTAATGAATAATTTATTTATAAAATATTTTTTTAAAAAAGAAATTAATCATTAATTATGCATACATTATTAATCTCTATGCTCTTTAGGACTTGATTTAGATATTGAATGTAGTATACACACAATTGAAAATAATTCCTATAAGTGGATAAAAGAAAATATTCCTTTTCAAAAAAAATCTTAGAGAATAACTAAGTGCAAGGAAAAATTTGCATCTGATTAGTGAATTTATTTAGGATCTGAAAATATTTTTCAAATAAGCAAAACAAAATTGGAATGTCTATGACAAACAATTAATTTTGCTACAATTTGATTAAACATATTCCTTAGCTTAATTATAGTAATAAATCACAAAAATATAAGTATTTGAGAAGTTCAGTAAGGGTACAGTTAATCATCAGTTTTGATGTATTTAATTGTAAGTTATACTACATTTCTATTATATCACTCCTGAAATATTTAGGCAGTGACAGTGCTTATCCCAAACTCATTTCCTTTTGCATTCTAAGACTATGAAAAACACATGCACACACACACAAAACATATTGAACCAGATGCTTTATCTACTTAAAAAGTTTCATCACGGAATTAGTACTAACTTTTATTTTTAATAAAGTTATTTAAAAGTTTTATATGTTATAGCACATACATGCAGCTATATTTTAAAATTCTGGAATTTTAATTTTGTCATCAATAGATTTTACTTTTTAGTTTAAAAATGTCTTTTTTGACACACATTTTTCAAAATCAAATTGTAAAAACATTCTAATTTGAAAAGTGTTAATCTTTTGAGAAAACTTTTAATTTTGGAAAGTTTTATTTTTTTTTTTTTAAAAAAAAAGCCTTTAATTTTGGAAAGTTTTTAATTGCATTCTTGTTTTGTTAATTGTAATCTATTTTAATTTATTTTGAAATGAGCAGAGATTTAATTTTATCTTAATTAATTTTCAATAAGGTAACCACTCTGTTCAGAATTTTTAATTAAGATTAAGCATGAGATAGAGATTTGTCCTGGGCAAAAACTTCTAATTAAAAAAAAAAAAAAATTACACAGGAGATAAAAGAGCATATAAATGGCCTCCAACAGTTTCAGAATTATTATTATTGGTCTCACCTAGATTATTTTTCTTGAAAAGAGTAGTGACTCAGCTTATTTTTTTATTCTGCTGATTCATTATTCAGTTATATTAGTCTGAAGAGTCTCTTCTTTGATTTGCAGTCTTGTCATATATTTTAAAAGATTGCTGTTCATGTCCTGCCTGTTATTAAGACATATTGCTAAGTTCTTATTATTGCCTATATCTACTTGATATCATTTGCTTTCACAAAATGACCAAATTTCATGCCATGAGTGTTCAAACCTATGAGATGACATGCTAAACCAAACCAAAGGACTCCTGATAGCAAGAGGTTCCTTCCAGATGATACCTTGAACACCTCATTAGAACTAATCCAAAGTATGCCTCTACACTTGTCACCATGAAGAAATAAAGCCATCTGAATATTTAACTCAAGAATAACTGTGCTTACCCATTGAAGAACTCACTGCACTCTGCTTCACTGTAAAATAAAATATTTCTTATTCTTTCCATGGTATAATTCTCTACTTAATCTAAAAGTAAATCTGTTGCCTAGTGTTTTCATATCATAATTATTATATGTACTTTCTTATTATTGTATCCAGAGTGTGAATTTGAATCTTAGTTTTAAGATTCTTTTTATTTTATGTCATTTATTTATTTGGAAGTGTATTACAAGTTTCTGTTTTAAATGCTTTGTATCCTTTTCTCTTTTTATATTACTAACTTTGATTAATAGTTGGGCAGATATTAGTAATTTTCTTTTACCTCACCTGTCCTCCTTTCATTATAATTAATTTAGATAAGTTTAGTTTGCAATTCCTGCAGACTGCAAATCTTTTGGCTGATAGTTTATCGAGTGTATTGTTCTGTTTTTCCTAAATCAGAGATTTTATTTCTTCTATTCACGAATATGTAAATCATAATCTTTTCTTGTTACACTTTCTTGTCTTGTATTGGAACTAACCTTGATTATCATAAAAGTGTTTTTATCATGAATTGTTCTGCGGAATTTTGACATTCTTGGTCCCGATGTTTTATTCTGAGTGAAGGAAAGCTCACCTGCACTGTTTCATTATGTTCCCTATAATCCTGCTTTATTGTTGAAATCTTCAAATAGAAAAACTGGAATTAGTTTTATAAATTACTAGCAGGAAGATATAAACCTCTCTCTTTAAATTATAGGTGAGAAAACAAACTTATTTACCAGGGTATTTAATGTTTTCATTACTCTCATACATTCACTGATACACACCAGTAAAATCTAGGTCAAGCTTTTATATTTTGCTTGCCTGAGATTTATTTCTTTTCTTGAATTTAATAAACTTTAAAATTAATTAAATAATAGTTTGGCTGATGTTTGTCTCTGTTGTCTTTTATCAGTTGTCTGAACAATTATAAAGATCTCTTTCTGTCCCTGAGTCTAGCTGGGGACATTCATCATCATCAACTCTTGATCACTGTAAATTAAATTTTCTAGATTGTTAGTGACCTGGTGGAACCCTTGGAGATAAAAAAAAATAGAAGTGACCGGTACATAATTAATACAATTTTAGTGCTACCAACTTAGGGCCTCGAATTAAAAACCCATGTCAGATTTTGTTCAGACAATTGAGAAATATTTCAGATGAAGGCAAGATTTAAGTATTAGGGATCAGTTTGTGTCAGTAATGATGTGTATTGTGGGGACAGCTTGGAGTAGGGAGTTTGTCTTTTTCAAATGATATAATAAATAAACAATGAAATAGCGTTTTTCTGTTGCATTTTTTTTTTGAATGAAAGGAAAAGAGTAAAATAAATAAATATTAAGAAATCTTTTTCAAATAATTAATAATTAGTTAAATAGCATTTTTTTTGTTTTAAATTTTTTTATTTTTGAATGTAAGAAAGTTAAATAAATAAATATTAAAAAGTCTTGAATGTAAGAAAGTTAAATAAATAGATAATAAGTTTTTTGTTGTTGTTTGAAAAACAAAATAAAAGTTAAATATAAAAATATTAGATTTGATCTTGTGTGGAAAAATGGAAGTGAAGGACGAAATTGATAGTGGGGTAGTCTTGGAAAAAAGCCCGGTTTCTTTTAAAAATCCCCAAATAGTGGGGAAAAAAGAAGTGACTGAAACCCAGATAATAATGAAGATGATGATGATTATGATGAGAGAAATGTGTCAAGAGAATAAAAAAATAAAGCAGAGCCAGCAGGCAATGAAAGAAGAAATTAGTGAATTCAAAACAGAAATGATTAAGGAAATGAAAGAAATGAGAGGAGAAATAACGGGAAAAATAGAAGAGAATCAGGAAGCTATAAATACTATGGTAAAAGATTTGAATAAAGAAATTCAGAAAGTCAAGATAGTAAAAGAGGTATGAAAGGGTCAAGAGATGAATTTGTACAAGATAGCATTAGAACACTTAAAGATGAAGTTAGTACAGGTGGAAGATATGTGCCAGGAGTGGGCAAATACAGAGAAAATAACTCAAGAGGAATTAGAGATATCAAAGGAGAATTACAGAAATAGATCAAGGTATAGAGGAAGTGGTAGAAAGGTTAGAGAGCATGTTCTGATATGGTGGAAAGTAAAGATGCTTTAAAAGCTGACATACAGCAAATGTGCATTGGGATCACTAAAGAGCTTGGACATAGGGTGTCGAAAAAAGAAAGTAAATTGGGAGCTTTTATTGTGGAAAATAAACCATAATGGAATAAGCCTTGGAGAAGAGCATAGGGAGTTAGGAAGTAAAAGGCAAGAGGCTCTGATTAGCAGATTTTTGGAAAAAACAATTCTTTATTGAAACATTCAATGCCAAGGTGGGGGAAAGCCCATTAAATAATTTAGAAAGTTTAATTATCCTGTTTCATGTCCAAAATTGGCCGGAGGGAGATAAAGCTACAGTCACCAGTAGCCACCTTTGAGAAACAGCCTCGGATTGGTGGCACACCTTATATGCCAAACCGCATACTTTTGAAGAGTACAGACATGCCATTTTGAGAACATTCTGGAGAGAAGCCAGACAAGATGGGATACTTTATAGGGGTATCCCAGGAGGAATATCCTCTTAACCATGGGTAGTTCTTTTTTTAGACAGGTGGCAAAGTTAAGATCACTAACCATGTTTCCTCTCTCAGATGATCAGATCATTCAGACCATTAGACATAATATACTATCTATAGTACAACAAATGATGTTGAGCAACAAAGGCTGCTCAATCGAGGAAATAGCAGAATTATTAACATCCATAGATTATGGCAACATAGCCAGAGATCCTATAGACAAAGTTCAGGAGAATGGACCACTATATTGAACAAACATTTAGAAAGAAGGAACCATCTGACAGAGATTAGATCTATAGATCAGACAGATTTTAAAAATATTTTTTTTGTATATTATACCAGATTATGAGAAGGGATAAGTTAAATTTCTAAAATAACACATTCTTTTAGAGCACAAGGCAAACGTTCAGTCAGAATTTTGAGGGGAGCTTTAATTGTCTAAAAGTTGTTGTTTTTTTTTTTAAAAAAAAACTAAATGCTTTTTTTTTCATGGTGTGATGGGGCAGTTGAACTGGATGCTTTAACCACTTCAAAAGTTTCATTGCAAAATTAATACTTTTATTTTATAGTTATTTAAAAGTTTTATATGTTATAGTGCATATATGCAGCTATATTTTAAAATTCTGTGATTTTAATTTTATATTCAACAGATTTTAGTTTTAAAACAAGTTTCTTTTGACCCTTACTTTTTTTTAATCAATTTGTAAAAAACATTCTAATTTGAAAGTTTTAAACTTTTGAAAAAGCTTTTAATTTTGGAAAGTTTTTAATTGCATTCTTGTTTTGTTAATTGTAATCTATTTTAATTTATTTTAAAATGAGTGGAGATTTAATTTTATATTAATTAATTTTAAATAAGATAACCACACTGGTTAGAAATTTTAATTAAGATTAAGCATGAGATAGAGATTTCGGCAAAAACTTCTAATTAAAAAAAAGATTACATAGGAGATAAGAGAGCATATAAATGGCCTCCAAAATTTCGGACTTATTATTGTTGGCATGACCTAAATTATTTTTCTTGAGAAGAGAAGTGACTTTGCTTATTTTTTTATTCTGCTGATTCATCATTATTCAGTTATATTAGTCAGCAGAGTCTCTTATTCAATTTGCAGTCCAGCCATATTGCTGTTTGTGTCCTCAGACCACAGTTGATGAAATTATATTCTGCCACCTGTCATTAAGACATATTTCTAAGTGCTTATTATTGCCTATGTCTGCTTGATAGCATTCACTTTCACAAGACGACCAAATTTCACACCATGAGTGTTTAAATCTACAAGATGCCATGCTAAAACAACCCAAAGATGGATTCCTGATCCCAAGCAGTTCCTTCCAGATCATGGCTTGAGAACCAGCTAGAACTAAGCCAAAGTATGTCTACACTTGCCGCCATGAAGAGATAAAGCCACTAGAATATTTAAAATAACTATGTGTGCCCATTTAAGGACTCACTGGACTCATGCTTTACCTTAAGGTAAAATATTCCTTATTCTTTCCAGGGTATACATCTCTAATTAAATTCTCCACTTAATCTAAAAGTAAATCTGTTGTTTAGTGTTTTCATATCGTAATTATTATACATATTTTCTTATTATTGTATTTAGAGTATGAATTTGACTCTTAGTTTTAAGATTCTGTAGTTTTTTTTTTATTTTAAATCATTTATTTATCTGGGAGTATATTGCAAGTTTCTATTTTATATACTTTGTATCCTAACTTTGATAAATACTTGGGTAGATATTAATAATTTTCTTTTATATCACCTGTCCTCTTTTCATTATAATTAATTTAGATAAGCTTAGTTTGCATTTCCTGCAGACCACAACTTTTTTGGCTGGCGGTTTATCAAGTATATTGTTCTGTTTTTCCTAAATCAGAGATTTTATTTCTTCTATTCAAGATTATGTAAATCATAATCTTTTCTTGTTATACTTTCTTGTCTTGTATTGGAACTAACCTTGATTACCTTAAAAGTGTTTTTATCATGAGCTGTCTGTGGACATATGATATTCTTGGTCCTGATGCTTTATTCCAGGTCAAGGAAAGCTCATCCATGCTGTTTCTTTGTGTTCCCTATAAGACTGCTTTATTGTTGAAATCTTCAAATAGGAAAACTGGAATTAGTTTTATAAATCTCTAGCAGAAAGATATTATAAACCCCTCTCTTTAAATTATAGGTGAGAAAATGAACTTATCTACCAGAGTATTTAATGTTTTCATTACTCTCATATATTCACTGATATACACCAGTAAAATCTAGGTCAAGCTTTTATATTTTGTTTGCCTGAGATTTATTTCTTTTCTTGAATTTAATAAACTGTAAAATTATTTAAAAATTAGTTTGGCTGATGTTTGTCTCTGATGTTTTTTATCAGTTATCTGAACAATTATAAAGATCTCTTTCCCTCCTTGGGTCTAGCTGGTGGCATTCATCATCATCAACTCTTGATCACTGTAAATTAAATTTTCTAGGTCATTAGTGACCTGGGGGCACCCTCGGTGATCAAAAGAAGATAGAAGGGACTGGTTTAATATATATATATATATATATATATATATATATATTTACTTAAGAATAAGTCATTGTATTACATCTAATAAATGCCTATGAACTAAAGGAACATGCTATTCTAAATTAACTACAAATAACTATTTAAGTATAAGATACTATAAAAAGAGGCCATAATATATAGGGTACCATTTATTTATATATGGTACAAATATATTGGCATTTGGTCAAAGCTAAGAAAAAGTAAATTTAGCAATCTCATTAAAAAGACGCAATTAAATTTTTTTTAGTTTGTAAAATTTATTTTTTTAAAACATACAATGGAAGTTAAGTTTTTCATCCATATTTTTTTTTATCTAATTAAAAATAAAAGTAAAAATTGGAAAGGGCAAAAGACACACAAATTACTGATCTAGATAAGCTAAAAAAATATTTGTAGCTAATTAAAGATGGCAGAATTATGCTAAAAAATAAAGACTTTGTAACTGAGAAATATAAAAGAATGCACAGGATTACCAATGTGTATTTTTGACAAAAACAAAAGGTATGTGCAGAAGTTTGAAACTGGACCTTGAGTATAAAAAGGAAGAGACCAGTTTGATCAGCATCTTGACTTGTCTGTTTTTCCTTTGGTTGGTCCTGGATAACAAAAATATATCCAGGACCACTCTACACTGAAATAATTCTGCATGTTGGAGTGGACCAAGGCTTTTGCTGACATTATTCCTGAAAATGAACAACAGAAAAGCTTTTGTGACCAACCATTAGGATAGACTGAGATCAACATATAACCGATGGCCAAGCTCATTCTCCCACAAAAAAAAAAACTATGCATAGTAATCTACAATCTTTGTGAACTCACTAATCTTACCATTAAGTTAAGATTAACTATTCCTGATTGTAGTTTGCAAACGATTCTTAAAAATAAGCTTAAAATAATCCCGATAGAGACATTAATTTTATCATTCAAGAGATTAAAGAACTTTCTAGAAAAAATTTGTTTACCTAAGAACTTTATTTGTTTAACTGTTTAATTAATTGAATTATATCTGAATTAGTATGAGTGCTTTCCAATTAATTAGTAATTTCTCTTTAAACATTTTAATTTGCTAGAATAAATTATTTATTTCTAATACCAACTTTTCCTTGTACGTTATTTATGATTATTATTAAATTTATTAATATTAGTTTATTAAGATTTGAAAGTATAATTTACCTTTGCCAATATTTATTAATTATGCTCAAAGGATAATATTTAGAAAATAATCTTAGTTGGACTAAACTATGACCTAGATTTTTTTAAAATCATTTTCCGTTTAAATTTTCGAGACGCAATGCGACAGATTTCAGCGGATTCGTATATGAATCCTGGTACCCTTATAAATAGAAATAAAAAGCTGAGTATGTCATTAGTGTAAGTCAAAATAATTGGTACGCCAGTTAATCAGGAAATATAGTTATGTTTTTAGAAATACGAACAAGATATTTTCTTATCCATAGTTTGATTAGCTTTCACTAAATTTACAGTGAGAAAAAGATGGCCTACCAGATCTAGTAAAACATGGAAAATGTTACAATAGAAAATAATCAAATTTTTTAAATCTATAGTTTCACATAAATATCCAAGGTTAACACAGATATGGCAGTTAAATAGATTTAAATAAATTTTCTAACTATATCACAAATACTAACAATTGTTGAAAGCATTCATACAATTTCTATTATAGAATAATTATGATACATTACATATGAATAAACTATGTATTTTATATAGTGCGATGTTTATAAACTGTAATATTAATAACCGGCATTAAGCTATTGCACATACGCTTTGTAGATTTTTAACAATAAATGAATACTCCCACTTCAAACACAAGATAAGTCTTTGAAAAGATAGAATGAATCCATCTATCTTTTCGAACCCAAACGCTTATGTATGGGAAAATCTTAAGTATTTGAAAGCGAGAGCATGAAGATATTAAACAATCACTTTAAATTACTTTTTACATGCTTGAATGAATGATGCTGGCAAAATAAAAGAATAGTTAAATAAAATAAAATAAGAATTTTTTTTTTTCTGAGAGTCAATATATGATAATGGAAATGAAATAAAGGTTAGATAATTAAAATAATTTTTTTTTTGAGGGTTAATATATGATGATCTATTTTACTTATTATTTTTTAACAATGACTCTTCAAACTCTTTAACCACAGCTGCATTGCTTTTCAACTATGACTACAACCTTTTGGTAGATATCTTGTTACAAGTCCTCATATTTTTCCTCAATCTGTTTACTTGCTGACTTCTATCTCTTTCACCCTATTATTCATGCTTTGATGGAGATCTTGCCATCTCTACTCATTTTTTCATTATCTCTTCCATATTCAGAAATTCTGATTCCATACATAGTGATATATTTTTCATATCATTCATATTTTATGACATTTAATATATCATTTCTATTTTGTGACATCTTTTTTGACATATTCTTCATATTCATATTTTGTAACATATTTTATATATCATTCTTCATATCATTTATATTTTGTATTAATTTTCTCATCATCTTGATCAACCCCTCATTGTCCCCTTTGGGCTTTTCCTCCCTTTGCTGATTACCACCAGTTGGTATCTCATTTTCCTGCCTTTCTGGTTGATTTTCTTCAGCTGCTTCTCCATTTCAGCTGTCCCCTTTTCTGATTATATTATAATTCTTGCTCCATTTTTTTCAAGCAAGATATTATCATTTACAAAATACTATTTCTCAAACAACCTTAAATTGCTTTTTTGCTTTTATTATCAACTCGTGTATATATTTTATAAGAACATACAGTACACCACACATCTGACTCCTCTCTACTTCATTTACCATGCCTCTATCTCCTCTTCCTATACCACAGATACTATATTTTCTTGCCCATATCCACCATTCAACAACAAAAAACATTATTGTACACTAATATTAAACACACACAAAAAAAATCTTCATCTACTGAGATCACTATTTTTTTTGTTTTTAAATAACAAAATGAAAACCTAACAATAAAAATTCTTTGCCTGTTTTATATATATATATATATATTGTAACAGGATTTGCCATTTTCCATATATATCACACACATATATATATAACCATTTATAAGATTGCATGTATATATAATGCTACACGTATATGCGTAATTATAACGTAATTGTTTAAAAAAATTTTTTTATTCTGAAAGTAGGTGAAAACTATACTCCCATTTCTCACCCAGCATATTTATGGATGTCATTTTCTGACTCCAAGTGCCAATCTTATATTACTATAAGAATTATACTGGGAGAGCTGGAATACCAATATGGAAATGCCTTTGACTAGCTCACTCAGAGCGGGTGATTAACAAATCAAAGGAAATCTACAAGGGGGGCTTTTACTGCACTAAAATATGTTTGAGAGAATATTCTAAATTCCTTATACTTTCAAAAACTAGACCTAAATAAATAATACAAATAAACACACACTTTGTTTAAAATTTTGTAAATATTTTATTTATACCATGATTAAATATTATTTGATTTTGTGCTCTTTATTAACTAGAAAAAATGCATGCATACACACACTGCCTAGATATGTATAAAATTAGATAAATAAAACATATATCAGGTTCATATGGGTGGAAAAAGGTCATTTTAGATTTCTTACAAAAGTTTATGCAGATCGTTCATGAAAAGAAAGTTTATAAAGGAAAGTTTGTGAAGAATTCAAAATAACAAATGCTATCTGTAACACTAAATAGTATATTGTTAACTGTGCACATACCTGAATTGCTTTTCTTCCCCGGGGAAAATGATGGATTACCAAAAGTAAAAATTTTCATTCATTTTAAATTTATTTATAGCCCTCGATGTAATGGTAATCAGATTGGATTATTCATTCCGGCTGTTCTATATGCTTGTTTGATCTTACTTGTTGATCACATTCCTTTTTGAATTTAATTTAGGCTTTGGAGCAATTAGTTTCCATTTTCGATGGTCACTCATCTTGCAGCAACATTTGGACCTTCATGGGGTGGGATTGCATGGCCCAACATGCTTACAGCTTCTTAAGCCAACTTGCACTTAATTCTACAAGACATTTTTAAACAATTCTCCACTGCAGCACTCGACTGAAAATTAGCAATAGAAGAATATAAATGGTTTTTTAATTTTCTTTTATAGTCCCCTTCCCCTTTTTCTAGAAAGTTCTGCCATTCAAAATCCGGATTCTTTTGGAACAAAAGCTTTTAGTACCTCAAAATTTAATTTTGCTCTCCTTTTGTTTTGATTGAAATTCTTTTGAATCCAAAATGTAAATCTCCATAATTAAATTCTTCAGATATCGATCAAGTTCTTTTTGATATCTTTTTTTCATTTAACTTCTCCAAAATGAAATTCAAGAGCTTCCATCTTGAAAATAAAACATATTTCTATATCTGCATTTATACTTTTTCTTTTTTTTCTTTTATGTTATTTTATCCAGCAAAAATATATACACGCATTTCTATAAAACAAAGAGCATACATACCCCCACCTCTTCTGTTTATTTTAACCTGTTTTTAATCCCTAACTAGTTATAAATATAAATATGAAAAAGAAATAAATTCAATTACTTTGGTTATATTGATGCATGTATAGGAAAGTTTACTTTTTGAAACAGGGATCAAACTCAGCCCTGTTTCAAAATATATATATGCAACATCTCATCTCCCTCTCCAATCAATCTGTTTATTTAATCTATAACCATACACATTTTTTTCTTTTTCCTTCCTTTCTTTAAAAAAAGCTCTTTTTCCATTTTTATTCAAGCTTTTTATGTTGTGTAGCAATTTTCTTACTATACTGGCCATGTTGGTTCAGGCCCCATGTTGGGAGTAGATTTCTATTGTACCAGATGATGACTGCCCTGTAAATTCCCACACTGCACCCAAGGTGAAAACTGAGGTCAATGTTATGCAACAGAATACAGCATTGCAATAAAATATTAACCTCCAAAAAAAAACAAATTAAAGCTATTTACTTTAAGTTTACATGAGAGATAAAACCAAAGCTGGTTATATTTCCTCATCTCTCCCTACCAAAACTATTACCATGCTAATTGACATAATAAGATTAGCATGGCATATCTTTGAAAGGCTGAATGTAATATTCACCTTTATGTACCATTTTCAGGAAGAGAAAAGCCCTTCCAGAAAGGATATATCACTATCAACAAAACCTACAAAACAAAAAAAAAGAAGATCAACATGTCAATACACTTTTAATAGCCTGATAAAGTATCATCTCATAGGCTTTTGCTCAGTCAACTTCTGATCTCAGGCAAACAGTGGATTACAATATTAAGTAGCACCAATTTAATTATACACAGAACTCCCCCATATTTCCTTCATCAGCATACTCCGAAATAATGTAGTCTGAGTTTTTATCAAATAATATAAGTATAATAAAAAAATCCACTAGAATAAAACTACAAAAATTTAAAAATGCCTATATAAAATTGAAGATTAATATCCTTTGCTATAGCTAGCTTACAGCATATTCTGTCATCTTGAGTAGCAATATGTTAATATTTAAATCTTATTAAATTCTCACACCAATAACGTTCCCACGTGAATTATCTACTTTCCATAAATTGTGAATATTAACACAATTACACTGTTTATTCAATACATTATCCGTAGTATTTATAAAAGATTACTCCTTACTTTTTCTTTTCTTCAAATCATTTTCCATATGTAAAATAAAAACTATATCAAAGCAGAATTTTCCATTACAAATCACTGCATGTTCTGCAAAAACAGATTTATATCTATCTGCAGAATAACACAACTTATATAATAATTCACGCTCTCTAATCTTCTTTTTCAATGCATATTTAGTCTCCTCAATATAATTATATCTTCAATGACATACCACTTTATATATAATATTACATTTGTTGATTTTATCAATATAATCTATTGATAAAATCAACAAATGTAATATTATATATAAAGTGGTGATATAGTTACATCGAGGAGACTAAATGTAGATTGAAAAAGAGAATTAGGGAGTGTGAATTATTATATAAGTTAATAATAACATGTTATAATGATCATGCATTCCAATTTCTCATCATATATGTTTGCTTGTGAACTATTAACATATGTTGGTTTGTTAAAATGTTTCACTTATGAATTTGGGCAGAAATTTGAATAACTACTTCAATATAAATGATTATAATAATTCTTATAAAAGCACATATGGCAAAAACATCTCTCAAATATTCTATAAAACATTTGCCCAGTCATGGTATTTAATTTATTATTTTACAATTGAAAATGTTTTTGCAATATCTAAATTAATATATTTCTCCTCAAGATCATTTTATATAAAAATATTTTTTTTTACATTCATCGTCTAAATATATAAAATAAATATGATATTCATTTGAAATATTATTGTGACTAGTATATACCATGATTATTATATAAGTAAAATATCTTTCTAAGCTTATGCAGCGTATGCAATAATACACTTATTTAATACATAGAAAACACTGAGGTTTCAATCTTGTAACATAAAAATTTAATATAACATTAAATGAATATTCTTTAACAATTAATCAAGTAAATAAATCATAAGGCAATGATACAAAAACATTTGTTTACTAATGTACGAAAATATATATATCTTCCTAATTTTATGGAATGAAGTTTACTTTAATCTATGAGTAATAATATTTTGATATATATATATATGCTTGATTGTTATATTTGAAAATATTTATTTAAAAAAAAAGATATTTATAAATGCTTGTATTTTTCTTATAATATAATGTCACTAAATGTTTGTACTTATACTTGATTATTTCAATTAAGCTTACATATATCAGCAAATATGAGTGTAAGCAAAGCATTTTTTCCAATAATATTTATTTTTTATATTATTTTTATACTTGATTTTTTTTCATTGTTTAAAATTAATAATGAGTAAATAATTATGAAATGTTTATTCATAGAATTATAATAAATTTAACCATTATTAGTAATATTTTGAAATAGATAAAAAATAATATGTTCTCATTTGCATTATATTATTCTTTTTATAAACTATATTGCTAAAAATGTTTACTCTACCTTTCTAAAGTACAAAGTCTTCTTTTGTTGGACTTTTTAAGATGTGAGAGTGAAGCTTCAAATGACATTGTTGTTGTCTTCTACTTTACATATTATCTCCACAATAGAATAATTAGAAAATCAATTATAAGAAGGGAGAAGTACAGATTTGGAACTCTGGCTGATGAAATGGAAAAAAATTTCCCCATTTCTTCTTTGCTCTTTAGAAATCCATTTTGCTAATAAATTTCCAATTAAAAATATATATGTAGTTGTTTTCTTATAAGCCCTGATAACAAAAACTTTTTGCTACTTTATCACTGCTAAATGTAGAATATTCTATTTTTCTTTAACATTCCTTAAATAACATTCTATTTGATAAAATTAGTTATTGTAAATAAATAAAATTCCATATATTAATATTTTTAAAAAAATATCAAATCAAAATGATTTACTTAGTTAAATTACTATGATTTGTTTATTAACAGTATTCTTACTTTTTATAATAAAACGAATAAATATATTGATTTGTGTGTGTTTACATTTATTTCACACCCACACATGCACTCACAATCTTCCCATGACACCGGTTTCCTACCTATAGTTAACAACATTGAATTTTATTATTTTATCAATTATTTATTATATAACTTTAACAAACTCTATGAATTAATTATCTTAAAAAAATAGCATAACATTTATTTTGTTTTCTTTCATTTTTTTACCCATTTCTCTCTTATAATGCCAATTCGAGCTAACTGCTTCAATATATATATTAAAATAATTTTCTACTACTTTCACAACAGTGGATAAGTAACTATGAAAGTATCAGCATATATATATATATCAAGTTTATAAAGGAAAAGAAGAATAGAATACAATGTTGAAATAATGTCTAGAATGATTTAAATATTAATTATTTTTTAATGTTTCAAAATAAATGATTTAATGTTAAATAATAAATTCTCTCTGCTATAAATACATTATTTGATTTATTTCTAATTGTGAGAAAAATTCACACAAAACATAATACATCTATTTTTATATAAATTAAGAAGTGTCAATTTAAAATGTACGTATTATAAAAGTCGGTTTCATTATATTATATATTTAAAAAAAATTAAGAAAAAAAATTAATCAAAACATATTTCTGAATCTATATTATTTTCATGAATAAAGTTAATAAAGACAGTAATTGTAATAGTTTTAATTTTGCTTTTGTTAAGGAAAAAAAAAATAACTTTAATATTTCTGATTATCAAGCTAGAGAGAGCTATAAACCACTAAGATTATTTTTAACTAAAAACTTGTGGATTAAAAAAAGTTGCTGCAACTTCCAGATGCACTCCACACTGGTCAAGTCTAATATGGGAGATGCTGTTATTCTATGTTAACTCATAATCCACAGTGTGTGTGTGTGTGTGTGCAATCAGTGCTTATAAATATGACATTCAAATAGTATAAAAGAAAATCTGAAATAAAGACTCAATATTTATCTTGTCTAGCTGTTAACCAGAACACATTACACATACCATTTATATATGACATTGATCTAAGTAGGATATTCCTATAAGGCAACTTATAAGTGAGGTGAATCGAATCATGATGTTTTCATGAGACTAGCTATGAATGAGGCTGATTTACATTTGTATAGAAGTATAAGTAAAAGAAAAGTTGTTGTTGATAGAATCCCATAGAATACATTTATTTAGCTTATTCTACATATATATATATTGAAGCACAAATAGAAAAAACTTACTATTAAAAACCAAAACAACAATATATTATTGCATATCATTTCATATTAATTCCAGTACTAACAAAGAATAAAGATGTATTTCTTTACAGTTTAAAGAAACAAATATTTCATCTATAATGGCAAATGTTTAAAAAAAAAATGACTGAAAATAATTATGAATGGTGACCAAGGCTAAAAAGGTGTTAATAGAATGCATTTTAAAAACTTTTAGTTTAACATGAAACACACAAAAAAAACTAACCTATTTGAATTCCAAGTGATTAAGTTTTTTTTTTTTAGAATTTATCCTATCAAATTCTTTTTAGTTTATAAATGTGATTAATTTAATGAAGTTGTCTAAATCTTATTCTGCCTAATGCCATTTTTGTCCTAATGGTAAAATAAAAATCCAATTTGTCAAGCGTTGGTTGTCGAGATGTCAGCACAGCTGCCTTACAACCAGTTGTCCCGCGTTAGCGGGTTCGCTTCGCGGCCGATGCTATGACACATGAAAAAAAAAAAAAATCCAAATTAAAAAAAAAAAATCAATACATTTTCATTATAAAACACACATTTAAATATAAATGATATATACAAGATGTGTGAAAATACATTTAAATATACTGTGAATATGCTACAAGCATTTATATTTTCTAATTGCAAGCAAAAAGAATGTTATTAAAATAATTTAAACTTATGACTTTGGGACAAATTAAAATTAATAATTGAATTAATTTTTATATTATAAAATGAGGTGTGTATATTATATATGTATGGGTCTAAATTTAGATTTATATTCCCCAAATAAATAAATGATTCAAAATTATAAAACTATATAATTCTATAACAATTTTTACTTCTTTTATTTTACTATGTAATTCTATGATAAGCGTTTAAATAATAAATAAATAACCAAGCAATGTTTTCAATTTAGAAGATCACATCCATAGCACTCAAACTCAGTTATTTATTTATTATTTAAAGTTTAAATAAATTAATCTTTTATTTAAAAGCTAATACATGCTTATTACAGAAACCTATATAATTTAAAAACGAATTCAATAGTAAGAACTGAAACGATTTTTAATACTGTAAAATTCATATGTATGCGCATACATAGATATTCATGTCTTGATCAGCTTAGATTTTATATAAACCAAATGATATTACATGATTAAAATAGTTTAGTCTTATAAATTTAATATTTTGATGAGATGAAAGAAATATTTTATCTTTTAAATGTCTTATAAAAATTGAGATGACAAGTTTTAATGATATATTCAGTTTATCTATTTATTTAGATTTGGCAAAGACATCCAACTTAGTGATCAAAACAACTCCCCAAAATCTTAAAAGTGGAAAGGTTTTGGATCTTAATGAAATATCTTGAGAAGATATTTAAAATATGGTGGTGATATGTTGGGTTCAAACCATAATGAATTTTTTTTAGGAATATATAGATTCATAAAGTTGTGTAATCTCTGCCTTTAAAAATGCTTCTATTTTCAATTTTTAAAAAGAACGAAAATAGATAAGGTTGCAGTAATTATCATGGAGTATTATTATTATCCACTATGACAAAAATACTTTCGAGGATTTTATTAAATAAATAACTTCCAGTCCTAGATGAATAATTTCCAGAGACTCAATGTAATTTTAGAAAATCAAAAAGCATTGTAGATGTAGTTTTTGTTGCCAGGAAAATACAAAAAGAACAAAAGTGATTTATATATTACTTTTATTTATTTGGTCTAAGCATTTAATTTAGTTAATTAAACAGGTTTATAGTATTGTTTAAAATTAGTTAATTATCCACCATCATGAATTTATTTTATACAGCATCTATGTGGTGGAATGTGATAAACTGAGATATTTAAAATGAAAAGTGATGTTAAACAAAAATGTGAACTTTCTACAAGATTGCCATCAAATTTTATGATAGTTGCTTTTGGAATTATTTATAGATGGTTTTCCAAGGATTAACATGGTGATACAGATTTGAAGGTGGAATTTTTAATTTGAATTGATTAAAAGCAAAAACAAGAACTTCATCTTATTAAATTCTAGATTTATAGTATGCTGATAATTTTTGCTATTTTTTTCCAGTTCAAAAGATGAATTAATGTTTTGAATGCAACATTAAAAAACTTTGGTTTAACAATTAATGTTCAAAATTCAAGTTCTTTATCAGCTAATGATGAAAAAAGAATGTCCTCAGCAATTTTAACTTGGACAGTTATCATCTAGAGAATGTAAACTAATTTAAATACATTGGTAGTTTTATAAGCAGAAAGGAAGACTTGGATGTTTGATACAAACAGGCAAAACTCACTATATATATATTGCAACACACAGCAAGCTAAAATAATCAATGGATGCCAGAAGGCTTGTGCATAAAATACCCATCTAGTGCCTACTCATCCAATATCCCCAGAACAGTTATACACAAGCATAAGAGGTGATGGTCATGTGATTTTCATTGGCTTAAAAACAATCCTACCTAATAGGATAGTGGTGGCTATGGTTATTAAAGAACCAAAGACACCAAAATGTATGGGTACTGAACTGGGTTCAGATACATATGACTATATAAGCTGATGGCTTGGATTGAAAACATTAAGGGGTTTTCAGTTTAAGACTCATAGTTTTGTAATGAAGATAAAAGATAGTTGCTGGAGGGTTGCATTAGATCCTAAGATCTAGGTGCAGTGCTCTCAGATCCAAGACTCCTCACTGATGAAGGCCATAAGCCAGAAACTAGTCTGGGGATATTGGATGAGTAGGCACTAGATGGGGACTTTATGCACATGCCTTCTGGCATCCATTGATTACTCTAGCTTGCTGTGTGTGGCAATATATATATATGTAGTGAGTTTTGCCTGTTTTAACAACAGTTATACACAAGCATAAGAGGTGATGGTCATGTGATGTTTGGTACAACACAGAATGTTGCTATTTCTTTTAACAAATTAAAAGAGTATTTCATCACAAGAAAATAATTATTGCAACTAAGATCATTGTGTATAGAGCTGTTATTAGATCTAATTTATTATATAAAAGTGAGATTTGGACACTCTATAGATGCAATATAAAGATGTTACAAAAAATTTCATTTACAAATACCTTATAAAATTTTAAAGTCAATATATTGTTCAACATTCTGGATGTGACATTATAAAATCCAATATTATAACCCCAAATCTTCATCAGATTGAACACGTAAAATGAATGAACAATGCAAAACTTCCCAAAAGATCGTGTAATGGTGAACATGAGCATGGTTTATGTGGGGGAAATATAGACCCCATCCATATTATAAGGTCTAAAGACATACAATGCCAATTATTTCTATTGGGAAGATATGGTAGAGAACAGTATCAAAAAGCTATAATTAGATATGGTATTGAAGTATTTCAGATATAAATGTTTTATAGTGGAAAAAAAAAAAATAGCATCACGAAACATCAAATAACCTGAAAAATAGACAGGCATATTCTACATGCGAATGTGTTTGTAGTTCAAAGATTGGTTTGTATAGTCATTGAGAAACTCATTTCTGGAGCAGTATTTTTCCTTTTCTTGAACTTGGAATTATGCATGTATTTAGTCTATATAATTTAATAAGTATTAATAGATTTATGTTGTTTTTAGCTTATTGAAATATTTAATATCTGTGTGATATTTGTAAATAAGTCAGAATCAAATATAACTTATTTGTATTACTGTAGAATATTTATCTTTTACTTATAATTATGAATAAAATTATTAACTATTATTTTAAAATATTATGGTTAATTTATTTAAATACTAGATTTAGTAATATGGGTCTATATTCTTAAATATATATATATATATTGTAACGATATATAAATATGTTGTTACATTAATTTAAAATAAAATCTTAAAGTTCACAAATAAAAATAAAATCTATTAAAAAAAAAAACCTAAACGCTAAAATTAAAATGTTTGTTAAACGTATATATTCGCACAGATTCAAAACTTTAAAAATATTTTTTTTTAAAAAAACAAATAAATAAGTATTTGAACGTACTTTTTTATAAAAAAAGTACAAGACTTAAAGATAAAATATTTTTGTAAATGGAAATGATTGTTTATTAATTATCCAAAAGCTGTGTAATTAAAAAGTGAGATCAAAATTAGATAAGGAATAAAGAATTAGCTTGTCCAATATAAAAGCAGCAAATAAAGGCCCGGACCATAACGAAAAAATGGAACAGTGACGTCTTTGTTCATGGAATCCATAGGAGGACTATAAAAAGAAAAATATTGAGTTCCAGAGGAGTTTCCAACTTGTTTTGGTGAGACGAACGATAAAGACGCACTTGTCGTTCTCTCTCACTTAGTTTAAAAAATGAAAAGACTGTGATACCAGAATGGAACCAGCTAATGCTAACTCCAAAATATCAGACGGCCTTCCCTGAAAGTCTTCATGGGAATTGCCAACAGGAACCTGGATTCTACTGTGAGCTATATGAACTAAACAATTTTTAAAATCATAAAAAAAAAAATAATTAAGAAATTTCGTCCGGGTTTGATAAATTAATAAACAAGCCAACTTAAATGTTAAAATGGACTCTTATCTGACTTTTGTAAGTTTTTAGATCAAATTAATAATGTTTAAATTTATATGTTTTGCGTTGATAAACATCATTTCCATTTTATTATTTTTTATTTGTATTAATACTTATCGTATAAATTATTTAAATGCGTGAAATTTAAAGTTGGGTATAGACGTTGCATAGATTCGTTAGCAGTTAATTATGTTGCTGTTTCATAGTCGATTGGAATATATAAGTCATCATGTCACTGCGGTGTCTTATGATGAACACCATTGGGGTTTTTTGTATTCGCTATGCAATTGACATTATCGATGACTTTGTATTTTGATCGGTTATGTTTATTTTGAAGTGTTTTTAACCGTGGAATCTGTACAGCTGATCTATACTCAACATTTTAAAACAAATTTTATAAAATTCATCTGTGCGAATATAATAAATGTTAAATTTAAGTTGGGCATTAATGGCTATATAGTTTTGTAAAGTTATATTAAGGGAGGGGTAATCTTAGGTTATTCTTTCGTAGTTGAATTGGCTCAATGGATTGGATATATTTGTGTAATTAGTAGATGTAGTATGAGATCCGCTACAGGCAGGATTGCATATATACGCCACACACCTTCTGTTTGCCTATGGATGGGTTTGTAAGACGGCAAAAGGTCCATTCCTATGGAGTTTTATGTTTATTGTTCTACTCGCCAACAGATGTAGCATTCCTGTTGGTGGAGAGACAATGTCTTCTCTAATTCTACTTACTGTTCAGACGTACAGTCCTGACAGTATAGTATTTTGTGTTGTCGTATTTTCATGCTACATTGAATACATAAATGTATCCGATGGATTGACGCCAGTTTGACTGCGAACTTTGTGGCCTAAGGTGAAATAAGGGATAGAACATTTTTCTTTTCAAATACAATCTATATAGTCTATTTATACTCGACTCACTAAATAAATATTAAACTCATTATTGAAATCTATTTAAATGTAAAATTAAAGATTAATATAAACATCTAAAATGTTAAACTTATTCCTCAAATTAGAATGATTTTATATGTGTGTAAATAAATATTTTTATGTGTTAATTTCTGGCAGTGGCTTTTATTTTTTTTATATTTGGGATATAAAGTTATATTTTACAATCTCTGCTGTTCCACTGAGCTAGTGACTTGGGCTAACGATCTAAATATTTAAATAAAGTGGAATCTTAACAGCGCGTATCTGCCTACTCTATAAATTTTTATAGGTTTAAATGCCTAGATGGTGCCCTGTAGAGAGATATCGTAGTTTGCGGTTAGATTCGATCTTCACTTCTTTCCGATCGTTACAATATATATATATATTGCAATCTTTTGTGATCTAGATAGACAGTACTGGACAATAAGAGAATTTGATGTATGTTTGGATTATAATATTTTTTAGAATTGTATGGATGATACAAAAGAGCTAAGAGACATTTTGAAATTCACACTCTTTACTAATATGATATCACTACTTTATTTATGGCCAGTACATTTATGGTATCAGATGGTTTTGAGCAGAACTGATAACATAATTAAATGATCATTAATATTATGCCTCATTATTAAAATTTACTTGATAATAGTAATGACTATTAATGGATTTTATGTTATGTGGTATTTAAGTCGAATTATAAATAACTTGATTTCTTCCCATTATTATTCCACTTATTCTTACTGCAACTTATTGCAATCCTTTACAAATGATGGATAAATGTATTGTCATGTACCATTGATATATTTACACTTGTCTGTATCATTTTTGTTTTATTTTCCATTTTGTATTGTATTATATATATTGTAAGGATCGCTATAAGTCTCATACCTCTCCTTATCATTAAATGCATTGAACATAAATATATACATGGATGTGTTGATTTATAAAATTAATACATCTATTGAACAGTTCGAATTGATGATGCATAACAGTATGAACAAAAATTATATTGCAGTTTAATGAACTGGAAATGCCTGAAACAAAATCATAAATTTGTTATTAAATTTAATTTTATTAATATTTTAAAATAACAAATTTGACAGAACAATTGAGAAAGTTTTATAAAGAATAAAACTAAAAAAAAAACAAAAAACAAATTTATAATCTAGTGCTATAAAATGGGAGAGGGAAAAGAAAACCCTGATAGAGCATATGCAGTAACCATAACAATAACAAACAACTATTTTTTTTTCTTTAATGGCTGGAAAGTTAAAAATATGTTGTATAGAGAAGGTTACTACGTGAGATTTTCTTTTATTTATTCGCTAATGACAGCGAAGACAGTTAATTTAAAATTGTATTTTGGTAAAACATTTTCAGCATTTTGAAAGAAAGAATTATTGGACAGTAAATATGCACAGAACTGTAAGTTGTTAGTTTGATCTATATGTGTAAAAAAAAAAAAAACTGAAACGAAGAATATCACCATATATCCATTGGAATTAAACTTTTGTATAAACTATGAAAATTTAAAAATAAACAAATTATAACCTGTTGATTAAAGCATAATAGAAACCAAGATTTTGTTTTCTTTTTGTTATTGATAATTATATTGAACTATTTGCTATAAAAAATATGATAAAATATTCATTTACATAATCAAGTGTTTAATAATTATAGAACTGTTGGAAGTTTTAAATTTAATAACGTTTATCATCAAAAGAAAAAAAACTGACTTTAATCATGTTTCATTTTGGTATATAGCTATAACGTTTCTAATGCTGATATAAGAAAAGAATTTTATGTATATATTATAACATTTTCCATTTTGCTAGGCCTCTACACACTAATATAAACTGCATGTGAGTTGATCAAGCTATGTCAAAAAGAAGAGTTATATTTCTGTTCTAAAAACATAGCTATATTTCCTGATCAAACTCGGCCTATTAATTGTTGAGAAATATGCTATTGATGAAATCAGCTTTTAATTTATTCAATATGGGCGCCAGGTCCTTTTATTCTAAAGAGACTGCTGAAATCTGTCACCAGCCCTTCTCGCAAATAAAAAAAAGAAAATACTTTTAAACTAATTGGTATTGCATCATACCGTAACGAGAATTATTTTTTTAAAATATTATTACTCCTGGAATTTATTAAACACATTGGCAAAGGTAAATTATATATTTAAACATCACTAAAATAATATTAATAAATTCAATAATAATTAATAACTATTATTAATAGCGTACAAATGAAAATAGGTATTAGAAATATTTTTATTCTAATAGATTAAAAAAAATGTTTGAAGTAAATTATTTATCAAATAAATTGGAGAGAACACACTTAATTCTGATGTGAAACATTAATAATAGAAAAATAACTGCTGAATAATTAATTACAAAGTTCTTGGTTAAATAAGAGACTCTTGATCAATTAAATTAAAGTCTCTATTGGGATCCTATTATAAGCTTATTTTTACGAGTAGTTTTTAAAATGGTTAACTTTGTCACAATCAGGATAATGAAGCATAACTTACCGGTAAGTTTTAGTGAATTCACGATGGTTGTAGATAACTATGCATAGTTTTTCGGGGTTAAAATGAGCTCACGGCCTTTGATTATTAGTTGATCTTGCAGTCCATTCTCCTAGTCGGTCACAAAAGCTTTTCTAGTATACATCTTCAGGCACGATGTCTTCAGAAGCTCCGGTTCACTCCGACATGCCGAATTACTTCAGCGTAGAGCAATCTTGGATATATTATTGTTATCCAAGACCAACTAGAGAAAGCAATGAACAAGATGTTCCTCCAACCTCATCCCTCCTTTTTACACTAGAGGTCCAGTTTTCGGACTTCTGCGCATGTTATTACCATGGCGTTTTTTGGTTCATAATCTTGTAGATTCTTTATAAAATTTACGCTATAAAGTTCTCTTTCCTTATCAAGTTTATCGGCCATCTTTAATTAGCCAAAATATTTTTATTTTCTCATAATTTTTTTTTTATGTTTGGAATTCTTTTGTTCTCTCCAATTCTAACTTTTACTTCTAATTACATTAAAAAAATACGGAAGAATAATTTAACTTTCATTGTATGTTATTTTTTTTTTAAAAAAAATTAGTCAAAAAAAAAAATCTAAATCTACTTTTATTTTTTAGCTTTTACCAAATGCCAATATTTTTGCAATGTATATAAATAAATGTTACAATATAATAAAAATGATGCAGGTGTGCTAAAAAATTGTTGTGAAGGTCAAGCCAACTCAGATGGGTTTTGAAGAGGGTGATGAACATGATCCATAGGTGTAAATTCTCACCATCACATATATATAAAATGGCAATCAGATATTATGTGAAGTTGCATAGATCAGTGGTGAAAGTGGCCAAATCAAAGATTATCCAAACTACTTGGTCAACTTATGGGAATTGGATAGATCGTGGAAAACACTACTCTGGATAATGAAGCGAATAAAAGATGCTGAAAATTCTCAATCTACCATGAATTTTTCCATTTAAAGAAGATGCTCATGTTTGATCAAGAGGTTTACTAAATCATTCATAATTTTATGTTGATATGTAACCATTTTCTCATTATGGTTAACATACTGATGGTATAATTTTAAGGTTTTCTCTTCTTCATTTATGTATTTATTTTTTTATTACTTCCACATTGGATTTTTTTTGAGCTGGAAGTACCAAAGAATTTAGATGTATGTATTTCATGATATAAAATGTATTTTTGGAAATAAAGAAAAAAAATATATAAATGGTTCTGTTAGGAAAAAGAGAAGGACTAGACTATGATGAAATGAATATAAATGAAGGTAAGACTTATTTTTGACTCATTAACAACATAACATTAATAACAAAATTAATTATTAATAAAACCTATATTATCCTTTATTAACAAGACACATACTAACAATTACTTATAAAATCAATTGATGGCAATTCCAGTTCTCATGATTTATAATATTCACATACGAACCCATTAATTCAATTATATTTATAAAATAATAAATTGTATATTGATATGATGATACCTTATTTTATTTTTTTTAAAAAAAAATAAACAATGTCATTTGTTTAGATTGGTATGAAAGATCATAAATTATTTTTTTTAATATGATGGCATGAAAGGTAGAGACCTATGTATACCAAGAATGACCTATCATTTGTTTAGATTGGTATGAAAGATCATAAATTATTTTTTTTAATATAATGGCATGAAAGGTAGAGACCTATGTATACCAAGAATGACCTATAGTTGATGATATTATTATTTTATATACTTTTTTTTGTGTGTTATTATTTTAATGAGATTAAGTGTAAGTGTAAGAATCGTATTTAAGGTGTTTTAAAATGTATATTTATATATTTAAATATGTTATGTTAAGATAAAATAAATTTGTTGATTTTAATTGATTTTACATCAAGGATTATCTATAATTTGTTGAGAATACATCATTGAATTCACGTGTCTCTTGATATTAAATATATATATGTAGTATGTATCCAATAAGTGTACTATATAAGCCATAACATCAAGTCATTGCCCACATTGGCTAGATATATTCTTATAATTTATACCTGAACAGATTATGTACTTCAATTATGACTGAGTTTGAATTCTAGGGAATCTAAAGGATTGACATGAAAATTGGGTGGATCCGGTGCATATTGCCAAATGAATGGGGGTTGAATGATAGAAAGATTCCTCTTGGTTGTAGTGTTATTGGATCTTTCCAGTTTTTCCATGGACAGCCGGATTATTGTTTTAATAAATGTAATGGGATGGATTTAGGTAAATGGTTGGTTCTACTGCAAGTGTTGATGATGGATGGGGAATTTTCCATTATAATTTTCATCATTTATTTATATCCCATTGCATTTTGATGTCACAATGCGGTCGGCTATATGTTTGTATATTCGTTGGTCCGTTACATTTTTGGTGAGCCCAGTTGTGTGGCATTGAATCAATGATTTCCAGGCATCAAATATAATTCGGTCCGTTACATATGTTTATTGTCATTTGAGATCATATATGATATGCAGTCCATTACATTTTTGGAGCTTAGTTTCAATTTAAAATTATATTGATAGTGTAGAGTAGTAATTTTATCCATATTTAGAAAATATGTGTTGTAGAAAATCCATAATTTTAAGGTTGGATTGGATATTTGATTGTTGAAGTTTGGTTGGCTTTGTTGCAAGTATTGATGTTGGATGGAGAATTTTTATCATTGTCTTGAGGATGTGATGTATTCATTTCACTTGTTACTGATTGATCTCATTCACTGCTCCAACCCAAATTGTAATGTTAGTTACTATTTATCATGAAGCAGTTAACAGTAGTCCTGCAATGATTTTACCTCTAAGATTACAGAGAGAGTAAGGTATAGTTTTTTTTATATATGTATAATATTTGCCTTTAAGACTCTCAAAGATGAGCAAGGTAATATTTTATAAATAATAGCCCCGAAGACTTGGATGTAAGCAGGGCAGTGCAATAGTGTTTGCAGAAAACTATAATGGGTTGTAGTCGCTTAGAGTGACTGAAATGAGATGATCATCTGAGTGTTCATGGAACATTGTATACTTTAAGAGCAGTGAATAGGTTCTTTTATCTATCTCAAAATTTTGAAATGCTAATCATTCTTTTGGCTGTCAGTATCTGTCAGATCTTTAGAGGAATGGATGAGTATATAACCTAAATATATAGCTTATTCTTAAAGGACTGTTGATAGTATATTTTTCAATCTGTTACATTTTTGGCGACCCAAACATTTGGGGCTTCGATTAATTAAATCTCATACCCTGTAGACTGCTTATACATTTTTGACGTGGAACTTTTTGGGGCCTGAACAGGTATTTAGCCCATATATATATTGAAAGGAAATCTAGTCATTAGACAAATGTGAGCAATCAGAGAGTTAACATCAATGTTATAGGTTGTGAAGTAGTGATGATATAAATAAATTGTATATATAGTGATTAGACATGAGTATCTTAATCATGATAGTTGAACCGATTTGTAGTTAGAAGTAGATTGGGAATGAGTAAGTGTACAAGTGATGGTAGTTTAAAATTTTTTTTTTGGTTTCATTTCATCATCTTCAGAGAACCAGAATGGGAAGCCGAGACCGCATAACGAATATCCATATTGTAAAAAAATATAGTTATTTTGTAGAAGCAATAAATAAGGAAATATTCTGTCTCATAACGATTACATTGACATATCTGCCTTTATGCTATTAAGAAGTGGCCACATCATTTTAAAAATGGATGAAAGAGTTGATGAGACACAAGTAAATCAAAAGGGTGAAAATTTAGATACAGACACAAGTATAGAAGAAAGGTTGGTGTGCCAACAAGCATTTAAGGAACCTGCAGAAGAAATGCAGCAACATATTCAATCATTAGAAGAGGACCAAACAATGGTTCAAATCCCAGAGACCCCTCACCAAAAGGCGATTCCTATGCTAGGAGATCAATTAATGCCATCTAATGAAAGTGAATCCATCACAGTACAAATCCTGCAGGAGATGATGCTGAAGATGACTGCTCTGGGAACAAATATGGCTAACATGGAATCGAGATTTGAGTCTAAGTTAGAGTCAAATATGGCCAACATGGAATTGAAGTTAGAAACAAATATGGTTAACATGGAATCGAGATTCGAGTCTAAATTAGAGTCAAATATGACCAATATGGGAAATGAGATGTATAAATGAATTAATATTTAAATAGTAGGTTGGATAACATGGCAACAAGAGCCGATGTCAACCAAGTTGAGGCAGGTTTAAAAGAAGATATATCTCAATTCCAAGAAGACATGAGGAAAAGATTAGTCAGAATTGAAGAGAAATTGAAGGTGAGGATTCAGGAAGTTGACACCCAACTATCCAAAAGAGTAGGACAGTAGTTTCAGGATGTGGGAAAAACATGAACTAAAAATGATGAAGTAAGGCACAGGGTTGAAGCAAAAAGTACTAAGTGTCAAGAGCGTGTCAATGAATTTGCTGAACATATTACTGTTCACATCGACCAAGAGATCAAACAAGTTTATCAGACACAAGAGGTCATAAATAAAGAGGTGTGGAGTAAGCAGAACACTTTTAGAGAAGAATTACAAGCTGAGATTGTCACAATGTTGAAAATGAAGGCCGTGAAGAGACTCTTGGATCTATTACCCATTGTTTAGCTCAGTTGGGGGATAAGATAGCTTCCCTGGAGACCGATACAATAATTGGGAAGACCACCCTTCAGAAGTTAATTGAGTCTACTAATGAAACACATGAGAGATTGAATTCCTTAAATGAGGTCTTACAACATAAATCACAATCTGGGGACATCCAGAGGTGCCAGTTGAATGTAAAGTCAGCTAGACAAGCTTTGAAAGGAAATGAAGGAACTGATGAGAGTTGGAAGAAACAAAATAATGGAGTTCTCATGAGTCAGACCTCAAGGGATGATCTTGGAACTCAAGATCAGTATGGGGAGAGCATAGTTGCTTCTAAAACACTTACTGAGGTAGAGGAGATGAATTTGCTTTACCCGTGCCTGACTGAGAAACAAACCAATGATCAGCGGATGGTTGATGAACCTTATCAGATAAAGAATCATATGGATTCACAAGAAGTGAATAAAACTCAAGGGATCACTTCACAGATAAATGCGATAAACCAATTCATGAAGCTTAAAGTATTTAAAGGCTTTTCGAATGAAGCACCCACAAAACATCTTCGAAGTTTAGAATTATATTTTTCAGTTAACAGAGGTTTATCAGAAGCAGAAAGAGTTATTATTGCTTATAGTCACCTCCAGGGTGAGGCATTAATGTGGTGGGAATCACTGTATCAAACCCCATCCACATTTGAGAAATATCGAACTTTATTGGAGCGCAATTTCTGGAATCAGGATAGGCAAGAAGCCAACCTATATCATATACTCCAGGAAAGGAACAAGTCAATGCCTGGGGAAACATTTGTGAAATTTTTTCGATGACAGGTTACCAGATTAAGCACACTGGATACATATCACCTTATAGAATCGGAGATCATTCGGATAGTCAAGAGAAACCTGCCTTTGCGTATAGAGCAATCCCTTCTATGTACTAGTGCAAGAAACATAGAGCAAGTTGCTGAACTTTTGGCCAGTATAGATTTAAATAATACCAATTTATCTACATGAGGTCCAGAAAAACGAAAGGATGAGCCTTCATTTAATGCTATCTTCTATCGGAAAAGGAAGGATAACACATATGCAAATCCTCAAAAGAAGAGAATACTGCCAACCAATGCATCATAGTTATGGTCTCCGAAGTGTATGTGACCAAACAAAAGCAAAGCCACAAGAGGCTCATCACCAAGTCCAGGAGACTCTCCAAAACTGGGATGCAGTAAGTCTGCACCCCAGAGTTTAAAAAAAATCAAACTAAAGAGGTACTTGAGGCCTAGTTTTTCACCTCAAGAAAACATAAATACTCTGAGAAACAAAAGACTTTTGACAAAGTGGGAGATGACCAATATGACATATTCATGGGAGGATGGAATGCCAAATTATGATCAACAATATTGCCCCATGATAGATGTGCTGTGTGAGAATTTGCCAGTTAAAGCGCTATTGGACTCAGGTAGTCAAATTTCGGTCATTTCTGATCAATTTTATAAAAGGATACTGAGTAAAAATGTGACAATTAAGATATTACCTTTAAAGTCTATGCAAGTGACAATGGCCAATAGTAGGAAGGCAAAGTTGGAACAAAAACAGATCTGGGTAGAAATCAGGTTTAACAAAACTACACTCTATCATGTTTTCTTGATACTAAACGGATTAATTCATGATGTAATCTTAGGAGCAGACTTTTTGCACATAAACTCTTGTATTGTTGATTTCTCAAATAGGATTATAAAAATAAATGAAGATACCTTAGAAATGACATTACCTACGAGGTATGGTCTTTCTGAGGTAAATTGCGTATTATCTAACATACCAGAATCATTGGTTGACACTAAACATGCAGAATCAAATCTACTTGAAGGTGAGGATGTGAAAGAGTTATGTTCTCTGATTTATCAATTCAATTCAATTTTTTCAGAAATTCCAGGAGTTATTGAGGGTTTCCAGCAAAGGATTAAATTGATGACTGATCAGCCATTTCAATCCAGA
The DNA here is from genome assembly GCA_028023455.1 of Epiperipatus broadwayi. Taxonomy (NCBI): domain Eukaryota; kingdom Metazoa; phylum Onychophora; class Udeonychophora; order Euonychophora; family Peripatidae; genus Epiperipatus; species Epiperipatus broadwayi. The sequence continues at coordinate 1,224,635 of JAQFVV010012393.1, read as the reverse complement.
TCATATCCTATACCTTATCAGTATAGGCAGGAAATTTCAAAACAACTTAGCAAAATGTTAGAGTGGGGAATTATTTCCAAATGTTCTTCACCGTATTGTAATCCAATCGTGGGTTGATGAGATTTTGTTTGGATGCCCGGCAACTAAACAAGATTACCAATCCTGGCAGGAACATTCCACCGCTCATACACTGTAACAGTCAAGTTTGTACAATCGCGTAACAGAATTCAGAATCCAAGCAAAAGAGACCGAAGCTGACCAGACTAGGACTGTGACACCCCAAGTCTGACCACACTTCAACTCGTGAGCCAGGATTCCAAGACTCAAGACCCCATGAATGACCACCTTGAAATTACATGTAGTATACCTCTTTCCACATGGCCGACATAGGTCATGGAGAAGCAATAAGACTCCGATAATTAAAAGAGAAGTTCTTAATCGACTAAAATATATCACTAATCTAATTTAACTTAATGCATAGTTTTCACATATATAGGCTATAAATGATAATTGGAATTGGATTGAATTAGATCAATAATGAGACAGAGAATGAAATACATTAAATTACTTATATATTTATTTACAATTGGCATGGAATTGATAAGTTTTACACATTTCAGCGTCGAATGTACGCAAACATTGGATGGATAAAAGAACACATTCTCTTTTTATATACAATTCAAAATAGCTTTATATAAATAATTTCATTTAATTTTCATACATGGGTCTAACATATGCCCATATTATGAATTGCTTTACAACTGATACATATTTAATCACTACATTATGTCTATAAATCTATTTAAGCCAAATCCTATTATATTGGTGGCTGTTATATAAATAATTATATTGAATTCATTTACTAATATATATATATAACTTAATAACGAGCGCATAAACCAGCTCAAGTAATGATCGATCGAACATGGCTTTTGAGAGAAAATTTTCAGAATGCTGAAAGCGTTATGTTAAGGTGGGAGAGTTGGCTGAAATAATATTTTACCAATGCGCTATGGCACAGGTAAACAATAATAGGAAAAGTCGCTCTGTGGATGAATGAAATAACTCCAGGGTTCTTGCGACAAACGCCGGTACCCTGTAACCGATCGCAATGCTGTGTGAAAAGGAACATTGTGTTCAGGAATGGCGGGGGACTTACGTGCTAACCTGGCCTTGGCTCAGGCTTCGCTACTGCTCTACCCTATAAGAGAAGATGTGCTGGCAATGCCGTGGCTCCATCTTGAGATACGTATATTACGTATAGCAGCAAAACGAGAATAATTTCATAAAATAATATATCACATCCGCCAAGCAAAGAATAGTATATTTCATACTATGAAATACGAGTTAATAGCATATTAGCTCTATCAAATTGGGACAAACTCTTGTGTAGCCTGATTAATAAATGTCTATGCTATGAAAGGGAATATTACTACATCTGTACTTTGACATGCTCAATCTATTAAGTTACTTATAGATAATAAATATTTAAGGAGGGAAAGTATATTATGGACTTAAGAATTTAAATGTCAAATATACTTATAAATACGATCAAGGCTAAATTTAATTCTAAAATAAACTTATCAAGTTAAGTTTTTAAACGGTTGATTAAAAAAGCGACATTTCACATATTAAATCTTTTAAATAATAAAAAAATAGGATTTCGAAACAGCGCAGAAAGTTGACGCTATAAACAAATTACACGAAGATTTTCAAATAATATCTTCTTAAAATATACATGAAATTAAGTGCTCACTGTTTCGAAATATTGGCATATGAAATATAATAAGCATTTAAAATAAAATAAGCAAAGAAATATAGACACATCCGCAGTGATATAACTTTAAATTAGACACTTATAATGTACTATAAATGAAAGGAAAATATAAATTAGTCAGATTATTTAAACTTTAACACATTAAACTTTGATAGCAATTGACATATTTAAAATATTAATTAAATGGATTTAAGTTTTGGGTACATATTAGTTTTATAATTATTTTAAAAAGAGAGTTAGCTAACTTATATAGATATATTTACATAAAGAATTACACAGAGCTCTGCGGTTTGAAAAATAAAACGGTACCGGTATTATTTATCTGGACTGCAAGTTCTTGGCTGTTGGTTTGGTTTAGTTTGACTGGGCGGCATCATCTTTCCAAATCTGTTAGACTGATCTCTGCTAGCGGCATGATGGTGGTTCAGGCATTTTGATGAGAGAAACCCCGTTCTCCCACGGAGTAACAGCAACAAGATGCCCGCTTTTAGCCGGACATGTTAAACATTAACAATTGTGAATACTGGCTGCAATTCTCACTAACAATATGGCTTTTTTTCCCTTGTTAAAAATACAGAGTATTTATATCTTTTCCTTATCGGAATCTATCGCCTCAAGACTCACTAAACTCAGGAATTTAATTAAATATTTTCAATTTATAATCCAGATCTTAGATAACTTATGTTAGAAACATTCCATAAGCTATTATTATAATTAAAGATTTTTCGTTGCAAACAATTGTCCAATTTAGATTTTAAAATAACTTAATCTTATCTAAGGAGATTTTAATTAGTAAATTTTGAACTAGTTTTACTTTTTACGAATTCCAGGTGTGGTCATTAATGACACTTGTTTACAACCAAAAATCTTTTTAATTATTTGACCAGCTTTTATTTTTATCTTACATTAAAAACAACCTTTTAACATTTTTTAAAACGAAAACATTTTTAATATATTTATTAAAAATAATTTACAAACATATTTTGATTTAGCTTTTAAATATATTTTCGAGAAACTTTTCCCTGAAATATATTTAAAACAAGAAATCTTTTAACAATTTTTTAAAGATATTCAATATTATTTTTAGATAATGGCTTTTACATATTTTAAATCATGTCTTTCTTCTATATAGCACAGATTATATATCCACATACGAAATTACAATACTAAACAACAAAATTAATAATTTACACTTAACTTAAATAATATAACGAACATTTTTAGAAATATTAAATAAATTTAGTATGCTATAATTTTACTAATCCTATCTAATTATAGCGTTGGTTCGCACGTAAATATATAATACTGTTTATACAGACATGAGCAAATTTTAAATTTATTAACATTTAAATAGGTTCGAACTTAGCACAGATGAGTGTGTCATTAGGTTTGATGGTGAAACGATAGGGGCTTAGAAAGTTATCGTTTCATATCCAAATACTTGGGACAAAAAAAAAAATAACAAAAAAAAAGGAATTTACTTACAGTTGGCTATTAAATAATTTTATTAAGCTTTTTTTTTTTTTTACTAGTAATATTAAATCAATTAAGCTACCACATAGAGATGAAAAACACATAAACCCAATTGCCTGCTACATTCTATACCGAGGAACTTCATACATATTAGATAATCAATTATTACAAAAAAAATACGACTAAATTAAAAGTTTAAAAGCAAACCACACAAAATAGAATATTGTCAAATATTTACATTAAACAAACTTTTATATCCTACTGGATACATGTCAATTAATATGCAATGGGGATGTTATTTTTTTTTTTATATATATATTATAATGATAATTTATAAACTATATAATGATAAGGGAGGGTAGATCGTAACAAATATATATATATATATTTTATCTAAATAGGATCTGGTGGTACATTAAGTAACTCCTCTTAATCTGACTTAAAACATCACCCGAATATAATGTCATCCTCTTCATCTGATGTCCATCCATATCCCTCATACTCATCTTCCCATCTCAGAGTCGGTTGTACTGGGTGCATTTCTAGACTTCGTGAAAACTCACTTCCACTATATAGAACTTCCTTATCTGATCTTCTATTTAAGTCTACTCCTTCATAGCTAGAGAAATACTTTGGATGCTTTCCAGATTTGTTATTTCTGAATAGTAGGGTTTGAACCCGTTCTTTCTCTCTCCCTCTTTTTTTCCCCTGGCAAACCTCTGCGGCTGTCTCCAGCCTTCTCTCTGTCCATCCCAGCCTTGATTTCTTCCTACTTGTGTATGGATCCTTTCTTTTCTTTTCTTCCTGTTCTTTATGGTACTCTTTGATTCGTACTTCCCATACAGTCCACCTATTTCCCAAAGCTCTCTATCCAACTCTGTTCTGTCCTGCTGGAGCTCCCACTTTCTATCTTCTACTATCGCCTCAATATCCACACATTTGGATTCTTTATTCTCAGTCTCTACTATATTCTCCAGCATGTCCTTGCTATCCCATATTTCCAATTTGGTCCTCTTCAAAAAAAAATGGTAACTTTCATCATCCCCTTCATTAATCTCTGGCTTGCTCATTTTGTCCAGCTCAGTTTTCCTCAACTCTTTTCCACTGGTTTTAACTCTTCTTTTACTAATAGTATTTTCTTCTTCTAGCATTGTGCTATCAGACTTTACTTCTTCTCCCTGATCTGACACTAACTCTTCTATCTCACCCTCTACAGTATTCTGCATTTCCTTGCCATTTTCGTCCTGTGCTTTTTCTATCTTCTCTGTGAGTTTTACTGGAATCTCCTCACTTTTTAGCTGGCATCCCTGCAGGATTTTACACAGTTTTTCTTCTAGGTCTTTTCTGATTTGTGCTGTTCCTTCCTCACATCGCCTGCCCAAAGCTTCAAAACATCGTTCCATTTAGAGATTATTTCTATAATCCCTCTCTTCTGCATTCTGTCTACTTTTCCTATCTCTCTCTTCTGCATCCTGTTTGCTTGTTGCTATTTCCATTTTAATTTGTTTCAGTAGTGATTCCATCTGTGAATTAATATTCCAGCATTCTTTTTTTATTTCTTCTGCGGGTCTCTGTTCAGTTACCATGTTGTCTGACTTTTCTGACATGGCCACACTTTGTTGTATAGATGCCTTGTCCCTAATCTGGCTTGTACTCGCTTCACCTTCCATGTCTCCCTCTGTGCTGCTACTCTCTTCCATAATTTCTTTTCCCGATCTTAATATAATACCCCTACACATTCCTTCTTTTCCTGTTTTCCCTTCTTCCCCTTCGCTCACTACTTCCCTTTCTTCTTCCATACTATTATCTATTTTAATATACTAACAAAAAAAAATTTCTCTTTTTATTGGCTCAATTCGTTTTTACTAAAGTTTCTTGGTTTTTGTTTGCTTTACTAACTCGACTAATTGCTGCACTCCACAAAGAAAATGATCTGTCTCCTACTCATCTCAACACCTATACCTAACTCTATTAATATCCCTAACTTCTCGTTATACATTCGCTTGATGCCCACCCAACATTTAACTTACAGTGAAATAAATTTAATATATATAACAACAAAAATTATAAAATACAACTCACCCTTGGCCTCTTGCAGCTGTTTTTCTTTTTTAAATTTTCCATGGTTCATGATCATAATTTTAATTTACACGTCTGTGCTAGTTTTGAACCTTTAATACTTGATTTGACCTTACATTTATTTCCTTCTCTTTCTCGTTTCAATCCAATTCATAAAACATAAAACAAATAATATACCCCCCTTTTCTCTCTTTACTCCTGATGACAAAATTTATGTGAGAATGATTTGACATTTATTCAAATCATCCTCGGGCGCCAGTCACAGTGAGCAAGAAAGTTTACACAACATATATTATAAATCCCCTTAAAATTCTACCATGCATCTATATAAATAATTTTTATATAATGAACTAATAATCTACTCCGAGTATGGAATTAATTGCCATCCAAACTCATGAAAAAAAATCTATACATATACATTATTTTGGCAAAAAAAAATTTGACTCAGAATTTTTAATTTTGACAACAGAATTTTTTCTATATACTCAATAATCTCCTCAGGGGTGGAAATAGTTACAGGCCACATGATTTTTGGTGTACAAACCCGGGGAAAAAATACTACATATATATTATTCATTATTATTTAAAATGGAAGGAAAAAAAACATTATATGTACATATTAAACACTCTACAGGGTATTGCAGGGTGTGGGAATATCGAATAGCCACACAATGGGTGTCCAAACCCGGGGAAAAAATACTATACTATGTAACAGTCAAGTTTGTACATTCGCATAACAGAATTCAGAATCCAAGCAAAAGAGATCGAAGCTGACCAGACTAAGACTGTGACATCCCAAGTCCGACCACACTTCAACTCGTGAGCCAGGATTCCAAGACTCAAGACCTTATGAATGACTACCTTGAAATTACCGACATAGGTCATGGAGAAGCAATAAGATTCCGATAATTAAAAGAGAGGTTCTTAATCGACTAAAATATATCACTAATCTAATTTAACTTAATGCATAGTTTTCACATATATAGGCTATAAATGATAATTGGAATTGGATTGAATTAGATCAATAACGAGACAGAGAACGAAATACATTAAATTACTTATATATTTATTTACAATTGGCATGGAATTGATAAGTTTTACACATTTCAGCGTCGAATGTACGCAAACATTGGGTGGATAAGAGAACACATTCTCTTTTTATATACAATTCAAAATAGCTTTATATAAATAATTTCATATAATTTTCATACATGGGTCTAACATATGCCCATATTATGAATTGCTTTACAACTGATACATATTTAATCACTACGTTATGTCTATAAATCTATTTAAGCCAAATCCTATTATATTGGTGGCTGTTATATAAATAATTATATTGAACTTTGATCATGAATTCATTTACTAATATATATATATAACTTAATAATGAGTGCATAAACCAGCTCAAATAATGATCGATCGAACATGGCTTTCGAGAGAAAATTTTCAGAATGCTGAAAGCGTTATGTTAAGGTGGGAGAGTTGGCTGAAATAAGATTTTACCAATGCGCTATGGCACAGGTAAACAATAATAGGAAAAGTCGCTCTGCGGATGGATGAAATAACTCCAGGGTTCTTATGACAAATTCCGGTACCCTGTAACCGATTGCAATGCTGCGTGAAAAGGAACATTGTGTTCAGGAATGGCGGGGGACTTATGTGCTAACCTGGCCTTGGCTCAGGCTTTGCTACTGCTCTACCCTATAAGAGAAGATGTGCTGGCAATGCCGTGGCTCCATCTTGAGATACGTATATCACGTATAGCAGCAAAATGAGAATAATTTTATAAAATAATATATCACAGCTGCCAAGCAAAGAATAGTATATTTCATACTATGAAATATGAGTTAATAGCATATTAGCTCTAGTTATAGTTTCATAACGACTTGTTCATAAGATTTGGAAATAAGAAGGTGTTTTCCACCTTTGATCTAACCTCATGTTATTGGCAGATCGAGCTTCACCCGGACGATTGTCAATACACTGCCTTTAGGTATGAGGGTTAGGCATACCAGTTTAATAAGATGCCATTTGGATTGATAAATAGTGGAGCCGGTCTGATCCGATGCCTGGATAGAACCCTATCTCCTGAGGTTAAGCGAATTATAACTATATACATGGATGATGTAATCATCGCATCCACATCAGTTGAAGAACATCTTCAACATCTAATTGTTTTTTCAGGAATTCTTCCAAAAAGGGATTAAGATTAACTTTAAAAAAAGTACATTAGTTTGTAACCAGGTGGTATTTTTAGGCTATATTGTAAGTTGTAATGGAATAGAGCCTCACCCAGACAAAATTTAGTGCAATTCAAAACTTTCCTAGGCCTGTTAATAAAAAACAAATATGTTCATTTCTAGGGTTGTGTAATTTTTACCATCGTTTTTACCGTAATTTTTCTAACCATACGGAACCATTATTGAAACTAATATGAAAGAAAGAAAAATGGAAGTGGACTGAAGAGCAGGATAGTGCTTTTGAGAAAATCAAAGCAGGATTTTTGGAACAGGTTATGCTCGCCTTCCCTGATTTTGACAAACTTTTTGTAGTCCAAACGGATAGCAGCGGTTATGAATTGGGGGTAACATTATCTCAAATATTAAGCAGACGGATGTCCAGGTGTCCTCTATTTTATAAGCTGATTCTTGAAAGGCCCTGAAATTAATTATACCGTGACAGAGAAGGAGACATTAGCAATAGTATGGGCTTTTCAAAAGTTCCGACAACTACTTCTCGAATCAGAGGTAATTGTGATCACAGATCATAAAAGCCTCCAATTCCTAAATCACAGCTATTTAACAAATGCTCACCTTATTAGGTGGAGTTTGCTGTTACAGGAATTTAACTACACCATACAGTACTGTAAAGGATCCGAGAATGTCATAGCTGATGCACTCAGTTGGAATCCATGTGAGTCGGAACAGAACCATCTATCTATAGAGAAAGCATACATTGCAAATATCGAGGCAAGCATTGATAGCAATGTAGAGGATGGATTGGAAATGTTACCTGAGTTACAACTTATGGATCAGACTAGGCCCTATTATGAGAAGTTTGAAAGATGAAGAGGTTTTGAACACACATGAAAATCTTACTTTATACCAATTAAGGGATCAAGTATTATTATATAGGATTGATGAAAATACAGAAGAGTGGAGGGTAGTAGTACCGGAAGTATTGCACATCCCACTGATCATGTATATTCACTGTTTGTATGGACACTATGGTGCTCAGAAAACAGAGCATACCATCAAAAATTGGTTTTGTTGGCCAGGTATGTACAAAGACATCCTGAATGTAATTTGAGGTTGTATAGTGTGCTTTAGAGCCAAGCCAGTCAACCAAAACTACAGTGAAATGTCAAAGTCCATCATTGCTAATAGACATAATGAGATCTTGGCAATCGACTACTATGGACCTTTGCCTCCGTTCAACAAGCAAAAGTACTTGTTAGTTACATATGATCTCTTTTCAAAATATGTCTCTGCATACCCTATACCTCAAGCTAATGCTAGATACACCATCAAGGCATTAGACACCTTGCAATTTCTTAAGATAGGGAAGCCAAAGGTCATACTAACTGACCATGGTACTCCTTTCTTATCTAAGCAATGGAAAGGTTGGGTGGAAAAGCTGAAGATCAAACATGTGCTCACATCTATTAGAAATCCACAGTCCAATCCTTGCGAACGCATAATGCAGGAGCTTGGATCTGTTTAGGACTTACCTAGTGGATGAGCACAGAGGTGGAGTGTGAATGAATCAACTGGATTCACACCCAGTGAACTTCGTTTTAATAAACTTGTACCACTTTTATTTAAAAAATACAAACCCACCATTGGACCGAACCTACATGATGAGGAAGCCTATATTTGCTTGGTGCAACAGTGACTAGCACAGCAAGCATGTTTAAGGAATAATAAAAATAGGAGGAGGAAGGTACATAAATTTGAAATAGGGGATAGAGTTTTTGTGAAGGTGCAGCCTGTTAGTAAACCGACCGAATATAAGTATCATAATTTTTTCCCCAAATATGATGGTCCATTTGTTATTGTTAAACAAGCTAATTCTAATGCATTTTGGTTGAATATCAATGGAGAAATAAAAGGGACTTACAATCCTAGAAGTCTGAAACCATGTTTTAGTTAGGAAAGAAATATAGAGGAAATCAGGGCAGGTTGGGTATGAAAAGGAGTAGAAAGTAGATTTTTGAGGGCACTCATAATTACCATTTATATGTTGTGTGAAAGGAGATAACATGGAAACTAGTGAAAATGGAAAAGGCGTTTTGTGGTGAGAGTACGTCCGACTGCATAATTGAGGATGTATCGACTACTTTCAGAACTGACTGAGATATGAGGGTGTATCTCACTATGTATGTATATGGACACTCCATATTCCGTGCAGTTATTCTAGGTCACTATGTATGTATATGGACACTCCACATTCCGTGCAGTTATTCTAGGATCTTGTAACTCTGCGGAGCAAGACAAGAAGCTGACGAGACAAGTTTTCATGCTGCCTAAATAGGAGTATGGAACTGGTCAGATTCTGTTTCAATCCATCATAATACAATTATAGGATAGACAGTACTATTTAAATAGAAATTAAATAGAGATAGTAAAAAGGATTATTGAATATGAGTGTTTAAAAGAGATCAAATCTCATACAGAAATAAAATTGCAATTTATCAAAACAACTGATAAGAAGAAAGAGATAGATAATTACAGATATTTTATTATGTGAAAAGGAAAATATGGTGATGGGACATTGAATATAAATATTTTTTTTTATTTTATTCTAGTAAATGTCAAAAGTTTAAAAGGATTAAACTTTTAATCTTTTTGGATTGGAGGAATTGTAAGGATCGCTATAAGTCTCATACCTCTCCTTATCATTAAATGCATTGAACATAAATATATACATGGATGTGTTGATTTATAAAATTAATACATCTATTGAACAGTTCGAATTGATGATGTATAACAGTATGAATAAAAATTATATTGCAGTTTAATGAACTGGAAATGCCTAAAACAAAATCATAAATTTGTTATTAAATTTAATTTTATTAATATTTTAAAATAACAAATTTGACAGAACAATTGAGAAAGTTTTATAAAGAATAAAGCTAAAAAAATAAATAAATTATAATCTAGTGTTATCAAATATGGGAGAGGGAAAAGAAAACCCTGATAGAGCATATGCAGTAACCATAACAATAACAAATAACTATTTTTTTTCTTTAATGGCTGGAAAGTTAAAAATATGTATAGAGAAGGTTATACATGAGATTTTCTTTTATTTATTCACTAATGACAGCAAGACAGTTAATTTAAAATTGTATTTTGGTAAAAAATTTTCAGCATTTTGAAAGAAAGAATTATTGGACAGTAAATATGCACAGAACTGTAAGTTGTTAGTTTGATCTATATGTGTAAAAAAAAACTGAAATGAAAGAATATCACTATATATCCATTGGAATTAAACTTTTGTATAAACTATGAAAATTTAAAAATAACAAATTATAACCTGTTGATTAAAGCATAATAGGAACCAAGATTTTGTTTTCTTTTTGTTATTGATAATTATATTGAACTAATTGCTATAAAAATATGATAAAATATTCATTTACATAATCAAGTGTTTAATAATTATAGAACTGTTGGAAGTTTTAAATTTAATAATGTTTTTAATGCTGATATAAGAAAAGAATTTTATGTATATATATACTAACATAAAAATGATGCAGGTGTGCTAAAAAAATTGTTGTGAAGGTCAAGGAAACTCAGATGGGTTTTGAAGAGGGCGATGAACATGATCCACAGATGTGAATTCTTACCATCACATATATATAAAATGGCAACCAGATATTATGTGAAATTGCATAGATCTGTGGTGAAAGTGGCCAAATTAAAGTTTATCCAAACTACTTGGTCAACTTATGGGAATTGGATAGATCGTGGAAGACACTACTTTGGATAATAAAGTGAATAAAAGATGCTGAAAATTCTCAATCTACCATGAATTTTTCCATTTAAAGAAGATGCTCATGTTTGATCAAGAGGTTTACTAAATCGTTCATAATTTTATGTTGATATGTAACCATTTGCTCGTTATGGTATAATTTTAAAGTTTTCTCTTCTTCATTTATGTATTTATTTATTTTTTTATTACTTCCACATTGGATTTTTTTTAGCTGGAAGTACCAAAGAATTTAGATGTATGTATTTCATGATATAAAATGTATTTTTGGAAATAAAGAAAAAAATATATAAATGGTTCTGTTAGGAAAAAGAGAAGGACTAGACTGTGATGAAATGAATATAAATGAAGGTAAGACTTATTTTTGCCTCACTAACAACATAACATTAGTAACAAAATTAATTATTAATAAAACCTATATTATCCTTTATTAACAAGACAGCTACTAACAATTACTTATAAAATCAATTGATGGCAATTCCAGTTCTCATGATTTATAATATTCACATACGAATCCATTAATTCAATTATATTTATAAAATAATAAATTGTATATTCATATGATGATACCTTTTTTTTAAAAAATAAAATAAAATAAACAATGTCATTTGTTTAGATTGGTATGAAAGATCATAAATTATTTTTTTTTAATATGATGGCATGAAAGGTAGAGACCTATGTATACCAAGAATGACCTATAGTTGATGATATTTATTTTATGTATTTTTTTTTTGTGTTATTATTTTAATGAGATTAAGTGGAAGTTTAAGAATCACATTTATGGTGTTTTAAAATGTATATTTATATATTTAAATATGTTAAGATAAAATAAATTTGTTGATTTTAATTGATTTTACATCAAGGATTATCTATAATTTGTTGAGAATACATCATTGAATTCACATGTCTCTTGATATTAAATATATATATGTAGTATGTATCCAATAAGTGTACTATCAAGTCATTGCCCACATATGACTGAGTTTGAATTCTAGGGAGTTTAATGGATTGACATGAAAATTGGCTGGATCCAGTGCATATTGCCAAATAAATGGGGGTTGAATGATAGTAAAGATTCCTCTTGGTTGTAGTGTTATTGGATCTTTCCAGTTTTTCCATGGACAGCCGTATTATTGTTTCGATAAATATAATGGGATGGATTTAGGTAAATGGTTGGTTCTACTGCAAGTGTTGATGATGGATGGGGAATTTTCCATTATAGTTTTCATCATTTATTCATATCCCATTGCATTTTGATATCACAATGCGGTCGGCTATATGTTTGTATATTTGTTGGTCCGTTACATTTTTGGCGAGCCCAATTGTGTGGCATTGAATCAATGATTTCCAGGCATCAAATATAATTCGGTCTAATACATATTTTTATTGTCATTTGAGATCATATATGATATGCAGTCCGTTACATTTTTGGAGCTTAGTTTCAATTTAAAATTATATTGATAGTGTTAAAATGTAGAGTAGTAATTTTATCCATATTTGGAAAATTTGTGTTGTAGAAAATCCATAATTTTAAGTTTGGATTGGATATTTGATTGTTGAAGTTTGGTTGGTTTTGTTGCAAGTATTGATGTTGTTTGGGGAATTTTTGTCATTGTCTTGAGGATATGATGTATTCATGTCACTTGTGACTGATTGATCTCATTCACTGCTCCAACCCAAATTGTAATGTTAGTTACTATTTATCATGAAGCAGTTAACAGTAGTCCTGCTATGATTTTACCTCTAAGACTCCAGAGAGAGTAATGTATAGTTTTTTTTTATATATGTATAATATTTGCCTTTCAGACTCCCAAAGATGAGCAAGGCAATATTTTATAAATAATAGCCCCTAAGACTTGGATGTAAACAGGGCAGTGCAATAGTGTTTGCAGAAAACTATAATGGGTTGTAGTAGCTTAGAGTGACTGAAATGTGATCATCTGAGTGTTCATGGAACATTGTATACTTTAAGAGCAGTGAGTAGGTTCTTTTATCTATCTCAAAATTGTGAAATGCTAAACATTCTTTTGGCTGACAGTATCTGTCAGATCTTTAGAGGAATGGATGAGTATATAACCTAAATATATAGCTTATTCTTAAAGGACTGCTGATAGTATATTTTCAATCCGTTACAATATATATATATGAAAAACAAAAAACAAGTTAAAAACTTGCTAACGCTTGTATTTATGTCAACAGATGGCATTCTACCAAAAACACCATCAAGCGTTTGTTTACATAAACGTCAGAGCATGCATTCACTATCTCTAACTTTAATTCCACTTTCAGATCATGATTTCAAGCTATTTGGTATCGTCAGTGAAAGACAGGAATTTTAGAAACTAGATCTAAACACAAACTCTGAGCATTTATGAAACAGTTTCTATTCAGCTTGCAAGCGTGAATCTTTTAGACACGTAATGTCTTCAAACTCAGCATAGCAAGCCAGATAGCTACATGGGTTTGATCTCAGTTCAGCATCACCACATAGTAGAAGCCTCTGCAATATATATCATTGCTAGAAAGACCTCAAAGGTACAGTTATGAAAAACAAAAAACAAGTTAAAAACTTGCTAACACTTGTATTTATGTCAACAGATGGTGTTCTACCAAAAACACCATCAAGTGTTTGTTTACATAAATGCCAGAGCATGCATTCACTATCTCTAACTTTAATTCCACTTTCAGATTATGATTTCAAGCTATTTGCTACTATCAGTGAAAGACAGGAAATTTTAGAAACTAGATCTAAACCCAAACTCTGAACATTTATGAAACAGTTTCTATTCAGCTTGCAAGCGTGAATCTTTTAGACATGTAATGTCTTCAAACTCAGCATAGCAAGCCAGATAGCTACATGGGTCTGATCTCAGTTCAGCATCACCACATTGTAGAAGCCTCTGCAATATATATCATTGCTAGAAAGACCTCAAAAGTACATTTATGAAAAACAAAAAACAAGTTAAAAACTTTCTAACGCTTGTATTTATGTCAACAGATGGCATTCTACCAAAAACACCATCAAGCATTTGTTTACATAAACGTCAGAGCATGCATTCACTATCTCTAACTTTAATTCCACTTTCAGATCATTATTTCAAGCTATTTGCTATCGTCAGTGAAAGACGGGAATTTTAGAAACTAGATCTAAACACAAACTCTGAGCATTTATGAAACAGTTTCTATTCAGCTTGCCAGCGTGAATCTTTTAGACACGTAATGTCTTCAAACTCAGGCTTCTACTATGTGGTGATGCTGAACTGAGATCAGACCCATGTAGCTATCTTGCTTGCTATGCTGAGTTTGAAGACATTACGTGTCTAAAAGATTCACACTTGCAAGCTGAATAGAAACTGTTTCATCAATGCTCAGAGTTTGTGTTTAGATCTAGTTTCTAAAATTCCTGTCTTTCACTGACGATAGCAAATAGCTTGAAATCATGATCTGAAAGTGGAATTAAAGTTAGAGATAGTGAATGCATGCTCTCACGTTTATGTAAACAAACTCTTGAAGGTGTTTTTGGTAGAACGCCATCTGTTGACATAAATACAAGTGTTAGCAATTTAATTTGTTTTTTGTTTTTCATAAATGTACCTTTGAGGTCTTTCTAGCAATGATATATATTGCAGAGGCTTCTACTATGTGGTGATGCTGAACTGAGATCAGACCCATGTTGCTATCTGGCTTGCTATGCTGAGTTTGAAGACATTACGTGTCTAAAAGATTCACGCTTGCAAGCTGAATAGAACCTGTTTCATAAATGCTCAGAATTTGTGTTTAGATCTAGTTTCTAAAATTCCTGTCTTTCACTTACGATAGTGAATGCATGCTCTGACGTTTATGTAAACAAATGCTTGACGGTGTTTTTGGTAGAACCACATCTGTTGACATATATATATACATACGAGAAGTTCTATTAGTGTGATAGACAATACCATGGCCATCAGAGAATTTTAATATAAATTTGTTATTTCGCTAGTATTTAATGTTATACATTTTCTATTTTATTTATTATTATTAGTATAATGCATTAGGTGTTTTTAATTATATATTTCAAATTTGCATATGTTTATTCATCTGCATAATGAAGTGTTTTCTTTCTTGTATAATCTAAAACTGAGTGCACTTTTGGTGAAGTTCACCATAATCATAGCTCTCTTAAATTAATTATTATGCTGCTTTCTTTGTACTATAATGCAATTATTTAAATTAATACATAAAATATTAAATTTGTTGGATAACTGTACAATGTTTTCTCTTTTGTTTATTATATTTCTATCGTTGGTAATAAACCAGCTTCCTTGACCTTCGTCTTTCTGTTATCATGATCCATACATAGTAAGTTTACTCTATATGGGTCAAATCTATGATCAAATTGTTTTTCATGATTTATTGCAAATCATAGAAATATAATAAATACAAGAGAAAACAGCATACCATTATCTAACAAATGGAATATTTAAATGGACTAATTGAAATAAAAATGTGTGCATAATTACCTTACAGTATAAACAAAACAACAACAATAATTAACTCAAGAGAGCTAAGGCTATGGTGAACTTCACTGAAAGTGCACTCAACTATAGGTTATAAAGAAGAAAGAAATCACTTCGCTATGCAGATGAACATATGAAAATTTGAATTACAAACATAAATGAAAGAGAAAAATCAATATTATATATATATTTGCTGATAGATTAAAACATTGCTTTTATTATATATAATGTAAAGACATTCATCATCATCATTTTGAACCATTATTGATTCACTGCAGAATGAAGGTTTCTCCATGTTCAATCCATCTTCTCCAATCTCTAGCCTCTCTTCATCCCGGCAGACTTTGTTATTTCATCCATCCATCTCACATGTAGTCCCTGACCTTGGAATTCTGTTTAAGATTTCAACTACCCATCTTTTATAATCTATTCTAGTAATATGTTCAGCCCAACTCCAGTCTCTTAATTCCTTCAATGATGTTAATAACACCTGTTTGTTCTTTCATCCATGTATTTCATTTCTTTTTGTTATTACTAACATGCAGCTTCTCTCTATACTTCATAGAGTGGTGTGAATTCTCCATATGGCTCTTTTGTTAAGTGTCCAAGACTCAGATCCATAAGTAAAAACTGGTAAAACACATTTATTAAGAAATCTTTCTTTTCAAACTCATTGGCATATTTCCTTTTAATATTAAATTATTTCTACCAAAGCATTCCAACCAAGTTTAATTCCATGATTTAATTTCATCCATTATGTTTCCATTTGACCAAGGTATTTGAATTTGTTAAATTTTTTTAAACTTTTCATTATCAATCTTTGTATCCATCTTTTGAGAAAATGCATTGAATATTACGTAATTTAGTCTTTTTAACACTTATTTTTCATCCTAGTTTATTTTCATCTAACAACATTTCTTGAAGCTCTAAGCATTATTTGCAAAAACAACAACATCACCTGCAAAATCTAGATGACTTAAATAATCTCCATTTACTTTTACTTTTACTCCCTTAGCTTCCCATTTTAATCCACAAAATACTTTTTGCAAAACTGCTGTAAAACGTTTTGGAGATATGGAGTACTGTCAAACATTCTTGTCAATATTAATCTTCCTAGTATCATTATGAAATCTAATTGTCATATTTTTATAAATATTCTTCAAAATATGACAATATCATAGGTCTCTACCTTGATGATCTAATGCTTTAATTATTGAAACAATGCTTACAAAATCAAAAGCCTTTTCATAATCTACAAATCCAAAGCATAATGATAACTCATATTCATTGGTATTTCTATAACTTCTCCCAATATTTGAATGTGATCCACGGTATTAAAACCACTTTTAAATACAGGTTGTTGTTTTGATTACTTAAAATCTAAAGTTTGCTATAGATAAGTTGTAATTATTTTGGTAATTTTCTATAAAACTGATAAAAGACTGATAGCTAATTTCGAATATCTTGTTTATGACCTTTTTAAAATATTAATTCTGTATTCATCCAATCATCTAGTACATCTTTATCATTTAGACATTTGGTATATAACTTTACTAAAAAAAATTGTATTTCTTCCCCTGCTTCTTTTAAGATATCAATTACAATTCCATCATTATGTGTTTTTCCTTTCTTCATAAATTTAATTGCTCGTCTCACTTCTTCATTTAAAATCCTGAACAATTCAGATGCTATAGTAATTGCAGAGGTACTTTTCCTTGTTCTTTATTGCTATATAATTCTTGATAGAATTCTTCTACACATTTCATGATGTCATCTTTCTTTTTCTTATTGCAGAAATAAGTTTCATACCAATACCAAGATGTTGTTTTATACTTTTAAGACTTTTATTCTCTTCTATAGCATTCATTGCTAGTTCACAATTATACTTATATCATTATCAACTCTTTTTTGCACCACTTTACAAAATTTGAGATATTCAATCCTTCTTAAGTATCATTTTTATATCCTTTCATATTCCTTCTTTTCTTCATAAATCATCGTCTTGGAAAAAATTTTGCTGTCAATTGCTGCTTTTTTGTACCAGCTATCTTTGTTGCAGTTTTTAAAAGTGTATTGCTTATTTTCCTATTAATGTCATTCAAATCTGAATCATGTTCAAAATCTACTAATACTTGAAACCGATTTGTAAGTTCTAATTTAAATTTATTAGAATGTTTCTGAAGATTAGGAATATCAACGGTAAATATTGTTTTTCTTAATAATTTTTGTCTCTCTAGTTTTGGTTTAACATGCATCTTACATCTTACTAATCGGTGATCACTTCCTGTGTCAAATTTATTAAGAACATTACAATCTTGAAATATGTATTTCCTGTTAGTCAAAATATAATCCAATTCTGCTGTACCTTCATTTGGATGCTTCCATGTCCATTTCCTTTTAACATTTTTCTCAAAAAAAAGAATTCATAATATAAAGTTTTTCTTTTTCTGCAAACTCCAAAAGTTTATGTCCTCTCTCATTTCTATTACCATAACCAAAACTACCTACAGCATTTTAATCTTTCATTTGTTTACCAATTCTAGCATTAAAGTCTCCCATAACAATTTTAAAATGTTGTTTATTCTAATCAAAAGCCTTTTGTACATTCATATAAAAATCTTCTATAACTTCATCATTATGAGAACTTGTTGGGGCATAAACCTGAATTATCTGCATTTGGTATCTGCTATTAAAACCCAGAATATATGCAATAAGTAAAATTAATGAACTTTAGATTGCATGTAAATAATGTCTCCTATCACAGAGAAGGCAACTAGCCAAAAATAGTCATATGATTAAAATAACACATTAAAAGAGACATTATTAGATGTAAAAATGGTTGCTTCCAAATATACAGATTTAATATCCATGAGGTTGTTGTTTAACTGAATCCGATCAAAGTCATTATAATTTATGTGGATTGACTTATTGATTCAGCATTGGCTTGAAGCTGAGAATCATTATAAATATGAAATTCTGAAGTATATTATAGGCCTACAGTAGTAGCATATAAAAAATTGGTATATTGCTTATAACATTTGCACACAATTTATATGTAGTCCATTACTAAAATGGTGATTAATTTACACTTTACATATTAAACACAGTTTCCTACATAATATTGTGATTTTATATTTCCAAACTTGTCATATATGAACTAAAGGAGTTTGCAGTAATATATTATGCTTGCAACTGATCAAATTGCAGCTAACATTTATAAATCTTTAGACTATAATACACTCTTCAACATTTAAATACGTTTTTCTTTTACGAAAGATTATTTTAATAATTTTTTTTTTTTAGAACAAAATTATTTTATTAAAAAAAAGAAAGTATTTTAAAAATAATTTGTCAGTAAAGATTTAAAGATAAAAATATATCTAAGTTTGTACAAAACAAATTAATTAGTGTTATTGAAAAAATGAAAATGATTAATTTAATTAGTCAAATGTAAACTAGCCTTGGGCATTTAAATGTATAAGCATCGGTCAGATAGGAAAACAATAGAAACTAATAGCCAATGAATGAAAAACAATGGAATCAGACCTCAGCAAAAGGACCATCACATCTTTGTGACGTAATGTCCACTGGATCTGAAAGGCTACTATAAAAAGTGAGTGGAAGAATAGATTAGGACGATGTGTGAATGTATGGGTTAGTGCGAAGTTGAAGGAGAAGGGATTGAAAAGACGCACTCTTCAATCCCTTCAGTTGTTATAAAAAAAAAAAGAAATGAAACATCGTTTTTCTTATACTGAGGACAACAGGATCATCGGGGGATTTAATGTGGAATCCAAACGGCATGCAATGGATAAAGAGGAACGTTTCAAAAATCATAAGAACTTTAAAAACATTTTGAAACACTAAGAACTTTAAAATATAAACTTTCTCAGTCTTTAATTTATAAGAAATAGAATCCTATCTGACCGTTATTTATTAATTAGTTATAATTTTATTTAATGTATTTCTTTTGTAAAATCATTTCCATTTTTTTTTTGTTCTTTAAGTTTATTTATGATTTTTGTTGTGCGATAAATTAAATTATATAAATGTTAAACTTAAGTCAGGCATGAATGGCTATATAGATTTGTAAAGTTATATTAGGGGAGGGTAATCTTAGGTTATTTGTTTCGTAGTTAAATTAGGTCAATGGATTGGATATATTGGTGTAATTAGTAGATGTAGTATGAGATCCGCTACGGGCAGGATTGCATATATACGCCACTCACCTTCTGTTTGCCTATGGATGGGTTTGTAAGTCGGCAAAGGACCGCAGTCCATTCCTATGGAGTTTTTTGTTTATTGTTCTACTCGCCATCAGATGTAGCATTCCTGTTAGTAGAGAGACAATGTCTTCTCTAACTCTACTTACTGTTCAGATGTACATTCCTGACAGTGTAGTATTTTGTGTTATCGTATTTTCATGCTACATTGAATACATAAATGTATGAGATGGATTGGAGCCGGTTTGACTGTGAACTTTTGGCCTAAGGTTAAATAAGGATAGAATATTTTCTTTCAAATGAAAATCTATGTAGTCTATTCTTACTTGACACTCTAAATAAAAATGCATTAAATTTAAGTTGGGTATGGAAGTTGCATGGATTCGTTATCGGTTAATTATGTTTTTTGGTTTTCATATTTGATCAAAATATATAGACATTCGGTAAATAATGATACCTTACGGTGTGTATCTAAAATGTATTTATTCGGATGTCTTTTAAGTTATTGGTGTCACTGCGGTATCTTATGATGAATACCAGTGGGTTTCTTGTATTCCCTATGCAATTGACGGTATCAATGATTTTGTATTTTGATCGTTTGTTTATTTTGAAATGTTTTTGACTGTGTAATCTATGTAACCGATCTATACTCAACATTTTAAAAACACATTTTATAAATCCGTCTGTGCGAACTTATAATATTTAAAATGTAAATTTATAAAAATTAAAATGTAAATTAAAATCAAAGTTAAAAATGTAAATTAAATTTTAAAATGTAAACATGCTAAAATAATAATGTTAAATTTTATATATATGTTCGTAAATAAATGTTTGTATGTTAATTACTGGCAGTGGCTTATTTTATTCTTTTTTATATATTCTTAGATAAGAATTTTTTATTATATTATTTAATCTCTGCTACTCCTTGAGCTAGTGACATGGGCTAACGACCGGATATCAAAATATACATATAAAAAAGAATTTTTTTTTTGACTTATGTATCTGCCTACTTTATAAATTTTTCTAGGTTCAAATGCCTAGATGGCACCCTGTAGTGCAGATGACATTAAGCTAACCTTCTTCGGATTGTTATAACTGATTTTGAGGCACAGGGATCTTTTGGGAAACAACGTGGAAGCAGATTCGCTGACTTACACATGTATAAAATTGAAACTTCATTTGCCAATTCTCTTTATCGGACTTGGAAAAAGAAAGGGTCACTGCAAAATGGCAGGAATTTTCAACTGTCCATTTTCGACTTACATTTTGGAAAGAGGAATGATCCCCGACAAGTCCGTTACAGGTACTAAAATTTATCCAGTCGGCAGCTTTAAACGTATCTTTAACTAAATTTATTTCCATACTACCCTCATTTCCTTTTGCTCTAGATAAATTCCTACACATGTGTATACGTGCAGCATAATTCTACACCTACTAATATTCTAGATATCGAGTTATTACTGGACTTGCTTACAGGGAATCTATAATAAATAAATCCCTTTTTGCACACATCATGACATGCAGCAGGGCCAAGAAAATAACCTAAAAGGATATCTGGATAAATACATTTAAGATACGGATCATGAGGTATCGTATTTACCGAATATTACCAGTGTATGTGCGCGTATATACACATGTATACTTACACACTCTTAATACACCTTAGATTGACTTTATATTTTTATTACTAATCTTACAACATTATTTTTAAATTCATATGAACATTATTCTAACATTTGTATTAATCTAATCTCACAATATTATTCTAAACTACCACGGACATCGATTTTCATATTTATTTATATTAATCTAATCTCGAATATTATTTTCAACCCTTACTCAACTTTTTAATCTATGTGCGTGTATTCAGAAAAACTATTTTACTTTATTACGATTCATTATTTACTCAACTTTTATTAACTTGCGTATATTCAAAAACAACTTACTTTACTACGATTCATTATTACACTGATATATATATATATTTTGACTTGACTTTAAATCATTTATTTACTTCCTTTTATTACCGTGTGTGTATTCCAAAAAAAAAATCTATTAGTTTATCGTGAGCCACTTTTTATTATTATTTACTACAGATATATTTACGCTTATTTATTTAATTTGATTTTATCGATTTTATTTTAACTATTTGACCTACTTATTTATTTACGAACATTTTTCTTAATTAGTATGTGGGTTGATCACTTTTCCTAAGTATTGACCACTTCAAATTTTTATTTTTCTAGAGTGCATTTTTAGTTTTTATTTTCATCATTAGGTAATAAATGTAATGTTAAGAGAAGTAGGCAGAAAAGTATAAGGCAATTCAAACACACAGATAGATTTTGTGCTGATTTAAACCAACTTTTAATTTCTTTGCCCAAATACTCGCACACACCTCAATCCTGATTTAATACACTTTTTTTATATTTGATAATGTTTTACTTTCATTAATACTTTCATTATACACTTATTTATTTCATTTTTATTTTTAAAGTGTTATTTTTACTCTCCTTTCAAAAGAAACATTTTCATTTTGCTGGTCTATTTTGATTTTACACATTTATTTTGTTGGTGTCACGCTCTGCTATGTTCTAGACTTATGAGCTGGGATATCAATATAATCGATGACATAATCGAGGGTTTTGACATAAATCGTTTTATCGTTGCTTTGACATTTTAAGATTGTTATTTTATTTTACTAAGACTAACTTTAATCATTTTTAATTATTCAAACTAACTTGATACTCATTTTTTCATTTATTTCATTAAACTTTGTTAAACATTTTCCATTATTCAGAGTCGATGGTCATTAATAACTAGGTCAAGCCAGCGAATCCGTCAGATTACATATTTTTAATTTTTGTCAGGCAGTTCTTTCTTTCTACATACTAACTCTATAATATAAACTACCTTTCCTCTCTTATCTAACCTCCTTTTATAATTTATTACTTTATCTCTTTCTCTTTCCATTCTATTTTCAACTTTGTAAATCAGAAAACCTTGATATTTAGACAAACTCTGAATTACTACAATCTGGGAATATTTTTTTCTACACTTTCTTTTTTTAAATCTGTTTTTAAATCTACGAACACGAACGTTTACTTTAAACCTTTTATTTTTAATTCTTTGTAAAAACTCTTTTACGCTATCTTCTACCTTGAACTTATATCTCTCTTCTATTTCTTGGTCACCATATGTTTCTACTTTATAGGTCGCAAATGCTATTTGATTCTAATTTAATTTCTATGTCTTTTATCACCTCAATTCCTTTTCATCTTCCTGACTTTAACTAAATCTACCTTTATAATTTCTTGGTTCTTCTCTACCTTTCCTGTAATTTCACATCTTATTTCCTTCATTTCTTCTTTTATCTTATTCTGGCCCATTTCGATCTGGTCCTTTAACTTTTCAAGCATTTCAGCTTGCCCTTCCAATTTACTCTTCATTTCATTATTTTGGTTTTTAAGCTCTTTGGCTATTTTTTATATGCTTTGGCTGTTTCTTTTTGTTTTTCAAACATGCTGGTTAGTAAAGCTATGATTTCCCTTTTTTCCTTGTTGGGAATATTTTCTATATTTTTACCTTGAGCCTCCATTTTGGCTTTATTTCTTATCATTTATAATTTTAAACACTTTTTATCATTATTTTTGATACCGTATTTTATTTTAATAAATTTACTAATTTCTATTTTATTTATTTCTTACTAAACTGGAAATACACGCTGACTCCACCCCTCCTTTGTCCAATTTCTCTACCCGATCTTAACGCTTTAACTCCGCCCAAACACCCAACTGTCTCTGATTTAATATAATGATTTATTTCAACTAACGTAAATAGCATAAATCTCTCATTTAAAGGCAAAAAAAGGTTTCAGTCAATTCTTTTTTTTTATTTTTAAATTAATACCACTTTACGTACATAATTTCGCTTTTCTATAAAAAATTTGTCAAACAAGAAACACAATATTTGATTACTATTGCTCCTTAGGTCCAGCCCCATGTTGGGCGCCATTTATGTACCAGGTCGACCTGCTGAAACCACTTACTTATATGTATATATAAGTTTTGACCGGTTTCAAAGACCTTCATAATACACTTATAATCTTATGTTACATGAACAAGCCATCACGTTCGAGCAAAATGGGAGATCTTATTGATAGCTTTAACTATCAACAATGGCCCACCTCAGCTGCTAGATTCAAACCCCTACTATCCAAATACTTTATTTGTTTTGGAGTAAACCTCGGGGTGCCAGCTAGTCCAAGGACTAACGTATTCGGGCAGTAGGCTCATAATCCAGTGCTCAAAACATTTCCTAAAACTAGCTCAGTCAAATTTTAATTCAATAACAAAATTATACAAAATTATTGGTGGAATTAATTAATAAAAAAGGTTGATAAAAAGAATTGACCGACAAATAAAATTTAAGTTTAAAGACATTTTATTCTAATTAACATTAATTAAGTTTAAAGATAATTTATTACCAACATTAATTGACCAAATTTAAACATCTTGATAATCTAATTTAATACACGCACATTTTTAAATTAGCACATTATAACATATATCTGGTGAAAAGCATAAATAATATGTGACATCATTAAATTATCTCACATTCCCACACACGCACATCAATAGTTCATTTTATGCATGCGTAAGAGTTCAAATTACTTTACTCGGTAGAATTGATGAATTAATAGCGGTGGCTACTATGTATAAATGATAATAAATAAATGTTTACCTAGGATTTTTGGAGCATAGATATTGCTTGTTGTTGGCTGCTTCTGATGGATTATATCTCTTATTAACAGCTTACATTTATTTACATTCGCACGCACATATATATTTTACTATTCTAAAATCAAAAATAGTTTTAAGATTATTTTTCTTCTTTAATTTAAATGAAGAGATTTATATATTTTTTTAAAGCTTTTAAATTGTATTTCAACTAATAATAATAAACTCTTTACTTCCTTTTTATAAAACCTTTAGTTTAACTTTTCTAACCAATACTCCCCTCCCCTCTTTTAATGAATCAATTTTAACTTTTATTTCAAAACTAATGATAGAAAACTATTTGACTCTTATCTTTTCGAAAACAAACTGACCGGTTTCAAACTCCTTCATAATACATTTATAATCTTATAAATGTTACGTGAACGAGCCGTCACGTTCGAGCAAAATGGGAGATCTTATTGATAGCTTTAACTATCAACAATGGCCCACCTCGGCTGCTAGATTCAAACCACTACTATCCAAATACTTTATTTGTTTCAGAGTAAACCCCGGGGTGCCAGCTAGTCCAAGGACTAACGTATTCGGGCAGTAGGCTCATAATCCAGCGCTCGAAACATTTCCTAAAACTAGCTCAGTCTAATTTTAATTCAATAACAAAATTATACAAAATTATTGGTGGAAAGAATTAATAAAAATGGTTGGTAAAAAGAATTGACTGACAAATAAAGTTTAAGTTTAAAGACATTTTATTTTAATTAACATTAATTAAGTTTAAAGATAATTTATTATCCAACATTAATTGACCAAATTTAAACATCTTGATAATCTAATTTAATACATGCACAATTTTAAATTAACACATTATAACATATATCTGGTGAAAAGCATAAATAATATGTGATATCGTTAAATTATCTCACATTCCCACATACGCACATCAATAATTCATTTTCTGCATGTGTAAGAGTTCAAATTACTTTACTCGGTAGGATTGACGAATTATAGTGGTGGCTACTATGTATAAATGATAATAAATAAATGTTTACCTAGGATTTTTGGAGCGTGGATATTGCTTGTTGTTGGCTGCTTCTGATGGATTATATCTCTTATTTACATTCGCGCACACATATATATTTTACTATTCTAAAATCAAAAATAGTTTTAAGATTATTTTTCTTCTTTAATTTAAATGAAGAGATTTATATATTTTTTTAAAGCTTTTAAATTGTATTTCAACTAATAATAATAAACTCTTTACTTCCTTTTTATAAAACCTTTAGTTTAACTTTTCTAACCAATACTCCCCTCCCCTCTTTTAATGAATCAATTTTAACTTTTATTTCAAAACTAATGATAGAAAACTATTTGACTCTTATCTTTTTGAAAACAAACTGTAATACACTCTTCAACATTTAAATACGTTTTTCTTTTACGAAAGATTATTTTAATAATTTTTTTTTTTTTTAGAACAAAATTATTTTATATACATGTGCCAATTTGGCCTTGGCACAATATATTACCTGATAATTTTTACCAGTGTTGTTCTATATAATCTGCCATATGCAATGTTTAGACTACATGATAATATTAAAAAAATGAACACTGATAAGCATGTACAACTTGTAACTCCATCATTGTAAACTTTTTTTGACAATTTTATGAGAAATATTTACTTGCTAATAAACAGAAATTACTTGCAACATCAGGATGTTAGATATTACTATGCAAATAATGCTTCAAAGTTATAATAATTGTTATAAAAAAAAGGATTAAAGTAAAATACTGAAAAGACTACAGTAATATTTAATGTGTTTTAAAAAAAAGGGATATATGCGTGTGTATGTGTGAGTGGATAAAAATAAATGCTTTATTCGAATTATTAATGTAGTTGAAACATAATACCATTTAATACAAATATAAAAAACAAATACTTCAATCTTACTTAATATTTAAATATATGTATATTGTCTATACTAAACTTAAATGTATTTAAAAGGAATTTGGACTCAGACTTTCATGCTCCCTATAGCTATCCACTCCATCCTATATAACTGACACACATGATCACATATATGTGAAAAAGATAAATGATCTCCAAAATGCACATTTCATGTGGAACCAGTATTCATTAGTTGGTCTAGATCAGC
This sequence comes from Epiperipatus broadwayi, assembly GCA_028023455.1. NCBI lineage: Eukaryota > Metazoa > Onychophora > Udeonychophora > Euonychophora > Peripatidae > Epiperipatus > Epiperipatus broadwayi. Next base: position 1,197,710 of record JAQFVV010012393.1, on the reverse strand, counting down.
ATCTCCCACACATATATACAATCAGTGCTCAGTTTATATTAAGATAGCAAATCTACAAATTTTAACGGAAAGGCTTCAATCTTCTCCACCCTCCAACTTGTCAGCCATCCATATCATTGAAAATCTGAGATGGAACAATCAAAGCCCCTGTTGTTGCCAATATTATTGTTATACCCATGTTGACTTTAAGTCCCTCTTGGTCTTATAAATGAGGAGTTGAAGTGACTTAAAGTCAACATGGGTTTCACAATAATATTGGCATCAACAGGAAGTGTTCCAACCTCAGATTTTAAATGATATGGATGGCTGATAAGTTGGAAGGTGAAAAAGATTGAAGGTTGTCCATTAAAGTTTGAAAATTTGCTATCTTAAGATAAACTGAGCGCTGATTGTATATATGTGTGTGAGAGATGTTGATTTTGACCAACTGATGAATGCTGGTTCAGCATGAAATATGTATATTGGAGATCATTTATTTTTTTCCACATATATGTGGTCATGTGTGTTGGTTATATAGGATGGAGTGGATAGCTGCAGGGAACTTGAAAGTCTGAGTCCAAGTCCCTTCTAATTTAATCTTCTATGTAAGTTCATTATAATATGTTATACATTTATCAAATTATATTTAATAAATAGTATCATAATTGTAATATATTTTAATTTTGATATTAATATCATATATATTCTTTATTACTTTTTATAATGCTTTTTTACAATCCACTATTGACAGCTTTGATTGCTCCAGCAACCTTCTTCAGAACTTCTACTTATATTTAGAGTTAAGATTTGGAAATATAAGTAGAAATTCTGAAGAAGATTCCTGGGGCAATCGAAACTGTTAAGAGTGGATTGTAAAAAAGCATTGTAAAAAGTAATAAAGAATATAGATAATATTAATATTATATGGATTTGGCAATGCAATAAGAAAGATAAAGTTATATTTTATTTTTATACTTTGTGTATATAAAATAAAAAAATCATAAGCAAAATTTTGTTATTAAAGTGATTCAATATTTTTATATATTAATACAACTAAGGAGTTCAAATATATATTCTTCCTTAAGAGTACATAAAATATAAGTACATTATTATTGAAAAGGCAAACATATCATTGATATCACTGAAAAAAATTAAGATTAAATCTGTGTTGGATAAATTTCTAAAAAAAAAAAAAGAATATAATAGATGAACACTATAACACATAATAGATAGATGAGAGAAAGAAGTCCTCCAGCAATATGTAAAAGAGAAAATTGATAACTGTAATAACTCTGGGAGAACTTTATTTAATAATGGCTTGATAATATTTGAAAATAATGATGAAATCTGTTGAATGCATTCCTATAATATATTTGACTAAAATGCTCTATAAACACTGTGTAAAAAAAAAAAAAAGTTGCATGAATCGTATAAAATTAGTGATAATACAGCATCTATTGAGCCACACCATCCGATGGCGCTATTGCTAGTGAAACAAACATTAAAAATTCACTGTAGGAAAAAAAAATATTAAAATTTTACATATATAAAAATAAACTAGATGTTAATTGCAAGGAGGCAATAATTAAATTTTATGCAAATTACATGACGAAAAACAAAACTGACTATTTAGATATGTGATGGCGCAGTTCATTTCGCAAAGTATGCGCAAGTAGCAGGATGCTTGCAAAAACAGCACAGCTAGAATAATGCAATACGCGGAAGAGAGCATTATAGTGAAAAGTTAACGGAGAAATAATTAAAAATGTACCGGTATAGTTCAACACTAAAGAGCCGTGCGTGCATAATTAATACTGAGTTAATTTATGGAATTGACTCAGCACACCATTAGTTGAAATACTAACATGCTAAATAATATTATATTTTCAGAATAATAAACTCAGTAAACTTTTCTTGTATATTATTTAAAAAATAATTTAAAGAGTATACAGCTGGCTTAGATCAAATCTGGCTTCTGTACAAATCAGTTGCCGCAACCGCCAGTTCGAGATCAGTTGGTGCAGTTTCAAGAACTTACGTAAAGTATAAGTTAGTAATGCGAACATACAATATGGCCATGAAAAACAGTATGCTACACGTCAATAGACATAAATTACCGGTCCGAGTGCAATGACAAATATATATAAGCCATGTCGAGAGATACATAATAAACAACATTTCTGATAACTAATTTGAATAAATTTTATAAAAAGAACTTTTGTAAAAATTATATTAACAATTTTTTGAATACAATACACTTCATCAGGTTTTGTTGCAGTAATTGCAATAACACGTACATTAAGAATATACACACGAGATACGAATACTATTATTCGTGTATAGAGTACGTTTCGGTCATTAAGTAGCATTATTTAGTGATAAATCTTTGAAAGCATACTATAAAAATTAAAAAACAAAAAAACAAATTTAATATAATTATATAATAACATTAAAATAATCACCTTACTGGAATAGAAGAATGAGCATCACCACGTGGTACCTGTTACTAAGTAATATTATGCTGAAATATCTGTATATATTTAAGTATTCATTTATTTCAAATAAAAGTAAGTTAAATGTACATTTTTTTATTGAAACGATAAAAAAATCAGAATAAAAAGCAAAACAATTTTAAAAAAGTTAAAATTTTTATTTTATTTTAAATACGACAATGTTTTTAAAATTAAGTCACAAAGATGGCGCCTAAAAAAGTGAATGTGTTGGCAAGAGTTGATTATCCGCTATATACTATTAGAATTCTTGATGATCATCATGTATTGGTTGCTGGTGGTGGTGGTCAAGCTAAAACTGGTGTGGCAAATGCAATTGTAAGTTGATTTATTTTTTATTTTATGTATACGAATATCTGTTATATGCCCTTTAAAATATTAAAGGGAATAATGTTTTAATATTAGCCGAATTTATCAATAATTTTTAAATAGTAATTTTAAGAGATAATTTATATTTTTAATACTGAGGTTAACTAATTTTATCATTAATCAATAATAAAAGATAATACAAAAGTATTTAATTTAACTTAAATATGTGAATTAACGTTATCTTCTCCATCTGCTTACGTGGATGTCCTTTGTAAATTTTTATTAAATAAATTCGTTTCTAGAATTGATTAGTATTGCTATACTTTAAGTTTATTGTATTATTTTTTAATCATGATGATTAAATAAGAGATATTCAGTTACATATAAATATTATTTATAATAATTTGGCACTTCATTGTAGAGTTAATTTAGATGTTTGATTATTTTCGCAAATGATGCTAAGCGATTAAAAGTACGAAATTAAAATCTAATTAGCTACTTTGTTTAAATCTGCAAATTGAAAAAAAAAAAAAAAGAAATACGGAATGGTCTTTTGTTTTACATTTCAATTTTAAAATAAATACTAGCATCGGTGTTTTTTGATGTTGATAGTACTAAATGATTTTTGTACAGATTCCTGATTTAATATTTTACAAACTTGTCATTCTCAGATAATTGAAGAGGAGGTTTACTCCTGAAAGTTAAACATTTCTTTAATATAAATATGTTATAATAAGCGTTAAATATTTGCGAATATGCATATTTTGAATGCTAGTTGAATATTGCGTAGTTAGGCGTCCATGTGTATATTTGTATTGCAATTTTCCTGATGTGGCGGATAATCTGCCAGCTCAATTTTAAAGCTGAATGAATCCTTACTTATCAGAAATTGTAACATTAAGTTAGAAATAGTAAAATTAATTGCGCAAAGATCAATTATCTTACAATACATTGTAATTCAGTTTAATTAGTAAATTTTAATGCATTCGAATTAAACATTTTTGGATTATTCACAAATATCTATACTTCTTTGATATTGATACAAATTAATGTAAATCATTATTTTATTTTTCAATTAATTAAAATATTTATAAGTATGTTTAATGGAAATATTTGTGGATTTTTTTAATGCAATATACAATACTAATACCAATGTTAATCACTTGCTTTATTACTGAAAATTATACAGTAAATATCACAATTAAGGTAGTATTTCTTCATTATTAAATATAATAAAATCATATATGTATGCATTAACGATGTATGTATATAGGCATAGATCATGAGTATGGTATATTATACTAAAAATCATTAGGATAGAATAATATCTGTAACTAAATAATTAATTTTTACTTTGACAGTGGATGTGTACATACAATTTTATTACAGTATAATTGAAGTGATTGATATGGAAAAGTGATCTATCATTTTAAGTAACAAAATAGTTAAATATTGAAAAAAATCATCTAAAGAATTATATATATCATGAGTATAGAAGCTGAAAAGTTTCTTTTATTATTTTTGAAATAATCTCTTGCTTCTGATAGGAGTGCCTAAAAGTTATTAAGAATACATTTTTCAAAAAAAAAAAGTAGTAGATAATAGGAAAACTCTTTAGAACTTAGTCATGAAAAATTAGCATTAAATTAATAATATATTTATCAATTATTACTTGTAACATATAAGTATTAAGTTAGAGCCTGCTTGTAATAGAATTTGCCTTTTCATTAAAATGGAGACAGCATTTTGTTAAACAGGCTATAACTTGATGCTTATTTGATATGTTCAATTAGTAGTGGGGTTAATACTCATTTTATTATATTATATACGCATGTTTTCACATATACATTTCACAGGCTGTAAAAAATATTTGGGTTGTAAGGATAAACTTTGTTTCAAGAATTTTAAATTGATTCTAATCTTTTACATGATGTATGTATTTTTTAATGAAATTAATTAGTTTATGCATTTTTTTTTGCTCCATCATTAAAAATTCTTTTGTTCATGCATATATATGAGATTGTTTAAATGATTTTGAATAGAGTGATCTTTATTTCAAAAGAAAATGTACTAAATTATTTTTTTTTATATGTCTATACCTAAAACATTGATTTATATATAAATATGGGTAAAAATGGCTTTTAAATAACTTTCTGCACGTCTAAGGTTTCCACAGAGCACTAGTGAAAGTGAAGATATTACTCACTTAACTTTTCATTTTGAGCAGTTTTGTACCTTTTATTTTTAACGATGTCTTGATGCTAATTTACGTTCCAGTATTATATGGCTAACTAAGTTGGTTATGGATTGACTACTTGAATGAATAATCCTAAGCCTGTTTATAGCATGTAAAAAGTTTTATTCAACCACAATTTGAATCCCATATCATGGACATAGATGTTGGAAATGAATGCACACACATATACTATTTCCATATATATATACATATAGGCATAGTTCTAACTGCTAAACTTTATAGCATTATGATTTTGGAAGTAATCTGCTGAAAGCATGCTTAGTGCATTATAAAATTTTTGAACTTCAATTGTTACCTTTTATAATACTCTATTATAACGAGTTTATAAAAATGTGCAATAATGTATTTATAGATATGCAATTGTAATAAAAACTGATCTGGTAATGTCTCCTCTCTGGAGAAATGCTGAAGAGACATTTATCCTGCAATAGACTACAATATTTTATTGCTTTTAATAGTATTCATATATACATGAAAATAAAAATTAAAAAAGAAAACAAAATCTTAATAAATTATTGTTGATATAATTTTATTTAGTGATGGAATTAGTTTTTGACTTCTACCTATACCTTGATTTTGTTGTACCAATTTAAATAAGGTATTAAATTTTTTCTGGAGTCTTTTTGTGAAACTAACAGCACTATCAATTTTTTTGAACATTTTACAAAGATTAATTGAATATTGCCATATGATACCATGCTGATAAGCAAATTCTTCGCATTTCTTTTTTTGTGTTTATTTGGTTCATTCTAGGTGTTATCTGGGAGTTCACATGAAAAAAATAGGCTGCAATGTGATGACATGATGTTGTTGGAATTGAGATTGTAAGGAATATTTATTTTTATTATGTATTGAAGAGGATTTTAAATATCTTTCTGAGGCAGTTGTACATTGTAAATCAATATTTAATATAGATACCCAAATATTAATCTTTAGTGTCTCAGATCATAATTTAGATACATTTGTGAGTAAAAAAAAATTCTATAAGTGATATTCAGTTTGCATTTGCAACAGAAAAATTATTGCAGAGATATAATAAGTTCAAAGGCTTTTTCCTCTCAAGATTTACTGGAAAAAAATTGATAACTTTTATTGAAATTTTCTATCAAGTGTTAATTGGAGATTTTTTTTTTTTGAATATCAGATAGGATACACAAGCATCTTCTCTGAATAATATAGTTCTATAAGATAATGAATGTTAAACCAATAATCAAACAGTAACATAAATTTATTCTTTATTTCATTTATTTATATGTTTTTAACTATTGTAGTGTATCGATAAGTATAGTTATTTTTAGAGTAACACAAACAGGTTTGAAAATTAAACTTTAAGTTTATGGATGGTATCACATTGTTTGAAATTTGTTTTTTCATTAACATTTGAATATCACTTCTATGATTTTGTATAAAATATAAGAATTTTACTAACCTTAGTCTTGCCATTAATCATTCTAATATTGAATGGTAGAGATTTTCAGAATAGCCATAAATGTTATTAATTATATTCTCTTTGATTACTTTATTTTTTTGCTTATCTGGTATATTATATTACTATTAATATAAATATTTTCTCTATAAATTTGTATATATTTTTTTAATTTACTGTAATTTGTAATTAATATTTCAGAATTTATATTATGCAAAATTTTAAATTATTTGTGTTTATATATATATTTTTATTAGTAGCATTTTTAATACTTGTTTTATTTTCATATTTATTCCTTTACTATTTCTCCATAAAGGGCTATTAGAGAAGCATTTACACTTCAATGGGCTATTTAAAGATCATTATTTACTTTTTGTTATAACTATTTTATTTTCTAAGATGTGATATGTTGGACTATTTCCATCATTTATGAGTGAATATTGAATGTATAGAAAATTTTAAACTTTATTTAAACTTTTCAAATACAAACAACTTGTTAGTAATAACACACAAATAGACAATACTATATGTTGCCTTTGACAGAATAGCTCAGTTGGTAGAGCGTTTGCCTTAAATTCAATATACAAGAATCTAAAGGTGCGAGTTCAACTTCTAAGCGAATATTGTCACTGTACATATAGGCCAGCAACACCTGAAGAAGGGTGGAGAATAATACTACTCGAAACGTTGTGTAATTACTAACCTATATTGTTTATTTGTGTGTTTAACAAGTTGTTTGTATTTGAAAAGTTTAAATAAAGTTTAAAATTTTCTATACATTCAATTTTCACTCATAAATGATGGAAATAGTCCAACATATCACATCTTATAATATACCATCATTACAGACCTTCAGACAAATACTAAGTACTCGGTATGGACCCGATGCTATGTTGAAATTTAGACATTATGAAAAATTATGTCTAAAACTGGCTAAAGTAGAAAATCATTTAACTTTCTTATGTAAATGTAAATCAGGAGGGATTATTCCTAAGGGTTTGCAGTTAAAACCTCCTATTTCCTCCAAGAGAGCTGAGAAAATTATTCGGAGAGCAAATGAGGCCTTATTGAGAGAAAGTATAAAGGTTCAGCGGTTTACCAAGTATCAAACATTGCGATCTATTAGAAGTGTGGAATCGTTACTACAAAACAAAGTTACAGATGAAGATTTCTCAAGAATTTGTCAAGCTGAACAGATCATATTGTAAGTTACATGGGAGGATAAAAGACCTTCAGAAGAAGCTTGTCAATCTACATGGGCAAGTCAAATGTAATACTGCAACTAGTTTATCCTCGTCATCAGTGAAAAATCTTAGTTCTAAACAACTTACCGATTGTGAATTAGCAGTTCTTGGAAAAGGTTTGAATTTCGCCATTACACCATGTACTGTACCACTATTGGATATAATGGCCGCCACTGATGAGGTGACCCAAAATTTGAATCTAGACGAAGCGGCAGAATTACGCTGGAGAGTAAAAAGAACTGGAAAGACATCAAGTGCACAAGAAGTCAAACATTTCATGTGATGAGAGGAAAGCTATTAAATCTCTCAAACAGGATACATCTATAATCATTCTTCCTGCTGACAAAGGTAACACTACAGTTGTAATGGATAAAACTGATTATGATAACAAAATACAAGGCCTTCTCACAGCAGGCCAATACAAAAAGTAGCAAAAAATCCAATTCCAAATACAGAGGTAAAACTACAAGCATTACTCCGGAAGCATCGCAGGTATTTCAGTGATTCAGAAAAAAGAAAATTAACTTCATATTTCAGCAAGATTCCTCACCTGTATGGACTGCCAAAAATTCATAAAGACAATGTTCCATTAAGACCTATTGTTAGTTCTAGAAATTCACCCTGTCAAAATTTGTCAAGATTTCTTCTCGAAGTTCTTAGTCCATTGGCATATAGGACATCGTCTTTCGTCAGGGATTCTAAGCACTTTGTGGAACTAGTCAGGAACATGAAAATGGATAGAACTGACATATTGGTAAGCTTTGATGTGGAAAGTCTGTTTATAAATGTACCATGTGATGAAGCATTGTCTATTGTAAGGAAAAGGTTAAATAACGATAATAGTCTACAAACTAGAACAGCTCTACCTTTTGATAGTATAATGGAATTATTAACATTCTGTGTAACAACAACATACTTTCAATATAACTCAGAATTCTTCCAACAAAATCAAGGGACGGCCATGGGATCATCACTGTCACCCTTGCTCAGCAACATTTACATGGAAGAACTTGAAGCCACAGCCATAAATACTACTCCATGTCCACCTAAAGTGTGGCTTCGATATGTTGATGATACATTTGTGGTATGGCCACATGGCAAGGAAAAATTACAGTCTTTCTGGATGCACATTAACAACATATCTCCTACAATTAAATTCACGATGGAATCAGAACAAGAACAGAAATTGGCATTCTTGGATGTTCTTGTGTCAAGATTCCCTCAGGGCAAAGTAAAAACAACAGTGTATAGGAAACCGACACACACTGGCAAATACTTGGCATATACATCCAATCATACAAGAAGCACTAAACAAGGAATTGTACTATCATTATGGAACAGAGCAAAGGAGGTTTGTTCAGAATCCAGTGACTTGGAAAAAGAAAAGATTCACATAGAGCAAATGCTTATGAAGAATGGTTATCCATCATCAGTCATCAGTAAAACCTTCAATAGACAACACAAAGAGACACCAAAAGAGAAAACAGTTATTGGTACGGTGGTGTATCCATACATACCAGGAATGGCAGACAAACTAAAGAAAATCTGCAGTCAATATAATATTAGGACTGCTTTCCAAAGTCTTACCACACTTCAAGGAATGCTTACTTCTACTAAGCCTAAACTGGAAATGTTGAAGAACAAAAATTGCATCTATGAAATACCATGTGAATGTGGAAGGAAATACATTGGTGAGACCTGTCGCCCGGTTGAACAACGATTGAAGGAACACAAATTAATGGTTAAAAGAGAAAAAATAGATGTGTCTACCATAGCAGATCATGTATGTACTAATGACCATGTGCTTAAGTGGGAAAATACAAAGATATTGGATAAAGAGGAAAAAATGCATAGAAGAAAATTCAAGGAAGCTGCTCATATGACAATGGTAAATAATCATATAAGTCAACCCAGTGTTGCAATACACAATGTATGGAAGCCTCTAATTAATCTTGCTCTTAGGAAAAAGTAAAAATAAAAATAATTAGACTTGTTAAAAAAAAAATTGAAGGACTCAGGAGGATTTGAACCAACCCTCATATATGAATATATCAAATTTCTACTATATGTTGCCTTTGACAGAATAGCTCAGTTGGTAGAGCGTTTGCCTTAAATTCAATATACAAGAATCTAAAGGTGCGAGTTCAACTTCTAAGCGAATATTGTCACTGTGCATATAGGCCAGCAACACCTGAAGAAGAGTGGAGAATAATACTACTCAAAACGTTGTGTAATTACTAGCCTGTATTGTCTATTTGTGTGTTACTACTAACAAGTTGTTTGTATTTGAAAAGTTTAAATAAAGTTTAAAATTTTCTATACATTCAATATTCACTCATAAATGATGGAAATAGTCCAACATATCACATCTTATAATATACCATCATTACAAACCTTCAGACAAATATTTTATTTTCTATGTTTTTATTTTTTTATCTTTAAGATATTGTAATTTATATGTTTAAGTTTAAATCGATTACAGTGATCAATTATATTTTAAATATCTATTCATTAGATAAATTAAAAAATACTAGGAGTTTTGTTTAATGCTAATGTTTAAAGCAATGATGGCAATATGTATGTATGTTAGGTTTTTAACTGAAAGCAGAAGTAACTAGGTAATCGAATATTATAATCAAATTATAATATTTGATTGTTGTAAGCAAACTGAAAATCATACAATTAGATAATAGTTTTTTTTCAGTAATATTCCAGTGCATTCAAAATCAAAAAAGATGAATAGTAATAGAAATCAAAGTTAAAAATAAGATATTGTGTGAAAATAATGGATTGAATGCAAGGTCAGGAATTGTAATATGAAAGTTTTTTGCTCAAGAGATAGTAATGGAAATTAAGTCTAAAGACCAAAAATTTTATAAATGGATTAATGATTTGTATATATATATTGTAACAGAATTTTCCATTTTCCATATATATATCACGCACAAATATAATCATTTGTAAGATTGCGTGTATGTATATAAAGCTACACGTATATGCGTAATTGTTAAATATATATATATTCTTAAAAGTATTTCGAAAATTATTCCACTTCTCGCCCAGCATATTTATGAGCATCAATTTATGTCCTCAAGCGACTAGTTCTACTCAGGGCGGATGATTATTTAATCGTGGGAAAATATGGGGGGTTATACTATATGAGACACACTTTCTTCAATCAAAGTTATTACATTAATTTTTAATTCTAGTAATCTAACAAACTCAAAAACAAAGAAATAACACAAATATACATAAGTTTCATTTTACTTTAGTCTTATAACTTTTATTTCTATATTATTTATATGACCCGATTATTTTGTGCTCAAAATGATGAGAAATGCATGCATACACATACACTGAATAGAAATATATAAAATGCAATCGAAACTGAAAATAAAAGGGAAAACAATATCAGATTTGTCCGGATACACAATAAAAAATCATTTCAGAAAAGTTAATGAATAATGTTCATGTGGAAAGTTTATGTGTAGTTAAAAACACACTAACATTTGAAATATTATTCGGATATAGGTGGTAAATGTGCACATTACCTTTTTCTTTCTTCCTCGTGGAAAACTAAAGGTGAAATACTTTCTTCCAATGTGTATTGCATTCGACGTAGGTGATTTCAGCGGTCCGATCTGCTTTATTGATTTTTGACCTGCTACTATTGTTGGGGCTTGATCTTGGCATCGGAGTGATTGGTTTCCATTAATAATATTCGCTTAACCGGCGGCAACTTCAGTATCTTCGGGGACAGAACGGTAAAACCTAACACGCTTACGACTCTAAAGCCAGCTTGCACATCATTCTACCAGACAATGCTAAACAATTATCCCCTCCGCAGCACTCTACCAAAATTAGCAATAGACTAATTATAATCTTTTTTTTTTTTAATTAAGTAATTTTTTTTTTTATCAGAAAGTTCTGCGACTCAAAATCCGGATTCTTTTTGAAACAAAGCAAAGCTTTTAACACCTCAAAATTATTTTTACTCTCCTTTTGTCTTGATCGAATTTCTTTTGAATCCAAAACTTAAATCTCCTAATTAAATTCTTCAGATATCGATCAAGTTCTTTTTAATATTTTTTTTTCACTTAACTTCTCCAAAATGAAATTGAAGAGCTTCCATCTTGAAAAATAAAACATATTTCTATATCTGCATTTATATTTTTTACTTTTTTTTTTCATATTATTCTATCCAGCAAAAATATATACGCGCGTTTCGATAAAACAAAGAGCACACATACCCCACCTCTTCTGTTTATTTTAACCTTTTTAAATCCCTATTTAGAATTATAAATTTATATACTAAAAGAAATATAATTAAAAAAAAAACTAAATTCAATTAATTGGGCTATATTGACGCATACATAGAAAAGTTTACTTTTGAAACAGGGATCGAACTCAGCCTGTTTCAATATATATATGTATGTATGTATTTACATAAGAGTTAGTCTGTATGAGCAATATAATTCAAATATTTATTCCGAAACATTATTTATCCATGTTATGCTATTCAAATTAATGACAAAATTTTTTGTACCCAATCTACCTATACAGCTATATATGCCTGATAATAAGGCAACAGATGTATAGAATAAATATGATCTAGAATAGTCATGTGATCCTTTTATTGTTTTATTATGTACAGTGTATCTTCCCAGATTGATGCTGTATATCACAGTATATATACAAAAAAAATAAAGAAGTTTGATCTTGTTTAATTTCATTTCACTTGATCCATGGATAATGGACATTTTGAAATATAAATGTTAATTAGATTACCATGGCAACCTAATATTTTAAAATAATATAATTATTTACTATTAATATTAGCATCAAATTATATATTGGTTGTGCTCATTTTTAGGAAAAATATAAATAAGTGAATAAATAAATAGATCCTGGAAAATAATTAAGTGAATCATAAAATGATTACATGTCCATTTTGTTATTACATTCACCAACATACTTATTACAAAATTAGATGTTTCATGTATGCTTGTTTATTAATTAGTTTATTGGAATATATTATTAAAAATACATGTAAAAAATATATGTATTCATTAAAAGGTGTTGAAAATGTAATGTGAATTCTTTATTTTTGGTTAAAAATGAAAATATTGATATTGTAAAATGAAAAATTTTTATTTTATTTTACTGTATCCAATATTTACAGTCTTTATTACATTTATTAATTGGAGGCAAATTTTATTAAACAATTTTCTTATATAAATGAGTGTTCATTGAGTTATATTGAACAGTTACCCTAACAACATTGATACCAGCAAAGGTATATATAAATAGAACTGAAAAGCTGCAACTTGAGGTTTTATAAATTTTATCATTGCTTAGAATGGATGTTTTTATATTCGTTTTTAAAAATTATTGATTATTTTGTAAAGTGATTAATTTCTAAAACCATGAGGGAATAAAAATCTAAACTGTCTCCCCATTCAATTGGGGCAGTTCATTGATGAAATTCCAAGGCAAGCTCAAAATGTATTATAAAAAAAACCAATCAAAATACGTTGTATTGCAAATAAGCTATAAAAAAATATTTTCCTGTCAAAATCTAGGATTTTGTCTACTATCACAAGGTAGGAACTGTTTTCTATCTGCTTTTAACATTTTATAAAGGGATGTAAACATAAACATATGACCAAAAACATGAAAAAGATCTATGATCCCCAAGATGCACATTTTGTGCTGAACCAATACTCATATGGCCTAGACCACATTCTCTTACATATATCTTTATTATTGTTCAGTCTATATATAGATAGCAAATTACTACAGTTTGATAAGTGTTTAATGTGCTGCCCTCATAACTTTGACACAAATCGCTTAATGAAAATATATTAATAATTCTTTATTAATCATTATTCAATAATGAACAATATTTCTGTAGTAATTTGCCATCTATAAATATATAAGATATATGTAAAAGAATGTGGTCTGGGCCAACTGATGAGTGCTAGTTCAGCATGAAATGTGATTTAGAGATCATAGCCCTTTTTCATGTCTTTGGTCATATATTTATAATTACATTGCTCTACAAAGTGTTGAAAGCGGATAGAAACCAGTCCTTACCTCGTGTGAGAATGGTATAATGAAACTTACACTACAGAAATATACATTTTCTACACAGTTATTCCATTTCTTATGTAAATAAATGAAATTATGTCTATTAGCTTTGCTTATTGTAAAAATATTTCTTGTCTACTGTGTTTATTATTCTCTTCACAAAGTCCAATTAAATATTATTTTTAGTAATTATTTTATTAATATATATTGTAACCTTTCAATTTTTAAAAATTTTCCTAATTAAAAAAAAGAAATGCACCTCATGTCACCATATGCAGCTTTCTTTATTGTTGTGTTCACTCAATGCACATTTATTTATTTCTTTTTGTAAGCTATCTAAAAATTTCTGAGTTCTGTATCTTGTGATCATTGATTACTTAATATATTAATAGTTTTAGAGTGTAATTGGAAAAGTGTTTATTGTTTGGTTAAATTTGAACAGAATAGCTATGAAGCTTAGTTTTAGTATTATTTGTAATGGGTATCTTGATTATAGTTAAACTAAAGGATATTGTACATTTTTTTTTGTATATCACTTAGTAGATATGATGAATTAGAAATCATGTTCAAAGAGGCAGATAAATAGTAAATTCAATAATGATGATAAAAAATTGTAAGAAAAAAATATTCCAGATAAGAATTGATATATATTGTAAAGTAGGCTTAACATTTTAGGAGCTAATATAAATTTTGATTATAATTTAGTAATTAATTGTACTGAAATTATAAGAAGAGTCAAGGTATAAAAATAAATACAGCATTGATAAATTAGAGAAGAAAAAAAAAAGAATTTGGGATAAATTATCAGATATCCTATAGGAAAAATAAGGTTTAATTTTAATAGACAATGATAATTATTTAAGAAAAATTGGAGAAGGCTAATATAGAAATTATTGAATCTACATGAGATAATTACTAACTGGTGAAGAAAAGTAAATGGGAAAAATAAAAGTTAAAAGAATATGTAGAAAGTTTAACAATGAATTGACATGAATAATAATGTTAAAGAAGTTTGAATAAATGTTAAGAGATAGAATAAAAGATAGGTGATTTGATAAATGTAAAAATAAGGGAAGAATTATGATGGGAGAAGGTTTAAGAAAAACCAAGTAAGACTCAAGAACCAAGCATTTTGGATTAATGCACCTGTATTTTACCAAAAAGTTAAATGATCCTGTGATCAACTTATAACTAAGATCTAGAAAAGTTAGATAATTAAAACAAAGTCAATAACATGTATACTCATAATTTTAAATCCCAAATACTCAGATGATTTTATTGCTTGAGCATTCATAAAAAGTTCCAGCATAGGAATGGAAATTTTATATATCTGAAAAATTTCTAAGTTCAGGATTTCCAGACTTAATATTATTGATCTACATTTTTTTCTTTACTTCTCTATGTTTTTCTCTACAGTTTCTTCCAGTATATACATGTGATATTAGAAATTTAATATTGAGCAAATGATAAGTATTTAATTACCATCCATAAATATTTACCATTATTTGAATACTATTTATGAATATGTGAATTTAAAGTCCTCATTTTTTATAATTTCCTCAAAGTATAAACTTTGTAAACTTATTCTTTTAATACTTCTCTATAGCTAATTTTATATTTTCAGCATATAAATTTTTTTTCAAATCCATATTTGTTTTGGTTAAATTTCTGCTCTATGCAAGCTACACTAACTTCATTGCCAGAAAGGGTAACCTATTTTTATTAGAGATATGCATAACTAATATAATTCTTTTATTTTGTTATCATTATTTCTACCAAGAAATATTTAAAAGTACTCATCTCCTATATAATTTTCTATCCAATTATTAATCTTTTATTTTCTTCATTTGTTTTCATCGCTTTCATTCATTTTTTTTTTGTGTTATCAATCCAAACGTTCTACAAATTCATCTTCAGAATTTGCTACAACTTCTAAATATATATATTTCTGCAAATACTTAACTCCACCCTTATCCAAATAACATTAATTTAGTAACTTATTTAAGTACATTTTAAAAGAGAAGATAGAGAACAAGCCTTTGTATGAAGATATTCTACTAATATTCTTTGATTTATATACATATTTTCTATTATTTTTTTTATCATATATCTTTCAAAAGTAGATTTTACAACTGTACTGTATTTTTTTTTATCCAACTATTTCAAGATCCATACTGTTCTTCAGTTAGAATCACATCTATACTTAGAAATAATATCTATTCACCACCAATAAATCAGTTAATATCTAGCCGCAAATGAGAATTAAACTAGTTATTTTAGAATTCTGATAGATCATGGCTTAAAGTCCAGATAAGTCAGTCTCTTACCTTTATTATTATTGGCATCATAATTACTGAATCAAATGGTTATTTTCTGAGTCATTAATTATATTATAAATAAAAAATAATACTCCAGAATTCTTTTTATCCCATACTTTTTTCCCTTGATCAGTCAAGAATATTGCAAAATTATTATTCATTGTAGAATTTAAATATTTTATTGCATTTTTTTTTTTTTTTCATAGTTAATTTAAGCATTTTGAATCTTAATGATACAAAGTACTCATTAAAATATTGAGCTACTGCTAAAGGAGGTGGAGCAATAATTCAAACTTTTCACTCATAGTGATTAAATATTAATGCTTGGCTAAATTTACCTTATTGTCTAATAACTTTTAACCTTTTTCAATAGAGCATTTGGTAGGTCTGTTATGTAAACTTACCATATCAGTTTATGATTTCTGAAAGGAATTAAACTGTACTGTATTTGTAGAATACAAATATTTCTAAATTGGAAATCTGTTTTATAATATATACATATGCACTGATAATAAATTAAAAAATAAGATTATAATATTTCAATAGTCTTAGGATGTTAGATAGCACTGAATCTGTAGCTCATCTTAATTTTACTAGTAAAAAAGATAATTATAATATTTGTAATGCTCAGTATAAGATTGATGCTCACATAAAATTTTTTTTTTTTTTTACTAAAAACTATTGTGCATCTCTGAACTGCAATCAAATGAAAAACTTTATTAATCTGGATAAATACTTTTATATTTAGATTTAGAAATTTTGCTGTAGGATGATAATTCCCTTTCCCAACCCAATTTGGACATTTTGATAATTGGTGTTTTTATCATAACACAGTTGTATCATCTCAAATGTACATTCATATTTTTTTTCTTTTTTCTCTTTTAGGAATTTAAGGATATTTGTAGACAAATGATTTTTTCCCCAGCTAATTGTTTTTCACCCACTTATATATATTACTCATTTACAGTACATGCTCATTTGTTAAAATATTTTTTGAAATCAGGATAGTTGAAACTGATTCCTAACAATAATACTTAATTAATTCACTTAATTGGAATCATTTTTCCATTGATATTTGGAAAAGTACTGAATGTTTCCATAGTAAACTATCATAAAAATTAATAAAAATTAAAGGAATTTAAAATGTGTGCATATAATTAAATAATGGCATTAAAATAATATTCATTTCAACTATTATTAATCTATTATAGGATGATGGATCATTTAAATATACACTCTGGGAATTTTTTTCACACATGAAGCAGTAATCTTAATCTCACAGTAAATACATACTAAATTATGTATAATATTAAAATAATTATATGAACAATAATGTGAGAATTTAATATTTAGATATGCATAATATTTATTGTGCATATTATTTTAATATTATAGGCATGTTAGACTATTCAACATGAAAATAAAGACTATAAAGAAGAAAAAAAACAAAATTTTTAAATTAACAGATAACAAAATTTTATTGCACTACTATTATAAATAACAAATAGTATGAAAATAAAGGCTGTAAAGTACAAATAGTACAACCATAGAAGAAAAAAAATATTTAATTAATAAATTTTATACTTTTATCTTGTAGAATGTCATTGGCATTAGTAAAAAGAGAACCATATGGCTGCTATTTTTCCATGACATTTTTTACTATAAAAAATGCTACAAAGTAAAAGATAACATTTTTTAATTAACAAAAGTATTTAATTAACAAATACTATGAAGAGGTAGTAGATTTTTTGCTTTTACTTGTTCGTATTATTTAGTGAAAAAACTGAAAAATAAACAAAGATCAGCTATTGTATTTCCAATGACCAGAGAAGGCAAATGTTGGGACAGGTTACTCAGTGAATAATATACTTAATACAATTATACCTTTTCTTGTTTTATGTTTATAATGTATACATAAATATTATTTACTGTTAATATAATATGTATATAATTATATTGTTATAATATTATATGCTTTTTACTCAGGTATGTACTGTTATACACAAAGTTACAAACCTCCATATTCATGTATATAAATAATGCAAACAATAAATACACAAGATGTATATTTAAGTACATGAATAGGAATGTTCCAAGTATAATCGTGGACCTTTGCTTATTTTTTTCAGTTTTTTTAATTAAATAATATGTACATTTAAATAAAAGGAGAAAACATTATTTGTTCATAATATTTGTTAATTAAATACTTCCTTTTTTGTTGATTGAACTATATGTTAATTAAAAAATGTTCTTTTTTACTCTGTAGCAGTTTTTTTTATATAATAAAAAATGTGATGGCTTATTGATCTAGTGCCATTACATTTAACTTAATATATGTATTTATTATTCAACAACTGCAAGATAAGGTATAAAATTTATTAATTAAATACTTTTTTTCTTGTTTGGTTGTACTATTTATAATTTGTAACCTTTATTTTTATATTATTTGTTAATTATAGTTGTAATGTAATAAAGTTGTGCTATTTCTAATTAAAAAGTTTTGTTTTTTATTTCTTAATCTAATATAAGATTAAACATGTGAATAGAATATGTATATTATTAAAATAGGCACTGTAAATATACATATTTAAATATTAAATTCTCATATTTATTATTCCTATTATTATTTTAATATTATATGCATTTACTCACGTATTTACTATTAGATTTATTGCTCAGTACATCAATAGTGGTTCAGTGGCTATTCATGTGTGAATAAAAGTTCCAGAGCACATAAAATAAAACAGCACTGATGATAATCTTCAAGCTTAATTCAGTTTTTCTGATCTCTAGTCTTCCTTCTCGACACATCCATAAACTCTTACTTCATCCAACTACTTGACATGTGGTCTCTTTCTAGGTCTTATAAAATGTCTTACAGTCCAGTTTAAGACTTCAATTGTCTATTTATTATATCTTCTAGATATGTGTCCAGCTCCATTTCACTTCCTTAATTCTTTCAGTAATGTCAGTGATATCTATTTGGTCTCTCATCTAGTTATATCAGTTTTGATCTCTTGTTACTCTTAATGTACATCTCTACATATTTCATTGAGTGATGCACAATCTTTGAATTGCTTTTCTATTTAGTATCTAAGCATCAGGTCACATTTCATTTTAGTATTAAATTATCTCTGTCAAAAGCACTCTCATCCATTATGTTTTCTTCTGTATTAAGACAATCTGATGAAGATATTTGTAATTATTAATTTTATGATCATCAAAATCCATTGAATATTATTTTAGTCTCTTTAGTATTTATTTTTAGTAACACTATTTTATTTTTATCTGATAATTCTTGCAATATTTCCTGAAGCATGATTTGCAAAACAACCACATCATCTGTTTTATAACATATGCATATGCATTGATTATAAGTTGAGAAGACATTGACTCCATAGCTTACCTTAATATCTACTGGTTAAAGAGATAATTACAATCTGTGTGGTGTTCAGTATAAGATTTACACATACATATATATGTATATTACTTTTTACTCAACTAATGTGCATCTCTGAATTATTGTCAAATGAAATTTTTTATTAAGCTGTATAAATACTTTTATATTTAGATTGAGAAAGTTTGCTGTAGGATGCCTTCTCCTGTCCAGTTTGGACATGTTGATAACTGACATGTTTATCATAACACATTTGCATCATCTCAAATGCACAATCAATTTTTTTTATTTTCTTTTGTTCTTTTTCAGGAATTTAAGAATGTTTGTTTAATAAGTGATGTTTTCACCCATTTATATAAATTGCTTATTCATAGTATAATCATTTTCCCACTGATATTTGGCAAAGTACTGAATGTTTACATTATAAACTATCATACAAGTAAATAAAAAATAAGATGAATTTTAAATGTGTGCATATAATTAAACAAGCAATTAAAATAATTTATTCATTTTTAGTCATTATCAATCTAGTGTAAAATGGTGGATTATTTAAGTATATTAGCTGTAAAATTATATAATTTTAATTATTTATAAATGTTTAATAATTTATAATTTTCAAATCCATATTTATGTCTAAACATTTACATCTTTTATAAAAATTATTTGATAATTATAAATTAATCAATAATTTTAACATAAAATTAAATAATTTATTATTTATAATAATCTCAATTTATTTTTACAATCATTGTTTCCCATTTTAATCTACAAAATACTTCTTGTATAATTGCTGTAAAATGTTTTGGAGCCATGAACCTACTTGTCGTACACCTTTTCAATGTAAATCTTAGTATCACCATGTAATCTAATGCATTGCTGTTGCATTTTGATAAATATTCTTCAGAATATGATTATATCCTAGATTCTATATCTTGATAACCCACTGTTTTAGTCATTAGAAATGCTTATAGGATCAAATTCTTTTTGCAATCTCCAAAATCCAAATTACAATACCAACTCTTATTCATTGATTTTTTCTATAACTGTCAGTATTTAAACGTGATCTACTGTGCTAAAATCACTTAAATCCATCTTGTTCTTTTGTTTGTTAAAATTCAAAATTTTCTAGAGACAATTTGTAATTATTTTATTAAAGATTTTGTATATAATTGATAAAAGATTAATAAGTCTGTCATTTGTAAAATATCTTCTTTATCATTTTTGTTAAATATCATAGTTACTATTGCCTTCTTCCAATTATCTGGTAAATATTTATCATTTAGATATTTGATATATAACTTTGCCAACAATATTTCTATTTTTACACCTGCTTTTTTAAGGTATTGATTATAATTTCATCATTTCTTGGAGCTTTTCTTTCGTCATAGATTTAATAGCATGTCACTTCTTCATGTAAAATGTTGGGAAATTCTGAAGATGTAATAACTGCAGGATACTTTGTTTTGATAGAATTCATACATTTTATGATATCATCTTCCTTTTTAGTGATACTTTCATCTTTTCTTCTTTTTCCAGAAATAACATTTCTTATCCATTTGAGATTTTTAACTGTTTTGCCAATTCATAATTATATTTTCTAACATCATTATTAACTCTTTTTCATACTATTTTATAAAACTTTAGATATTCTCTTTAATGGATCATTTTAAAATATTTTTGCTATTTTTTTTATTAGGTATCTCTGTTTTAGTTCTTAATAGCGTATGAATTTTAATATTTTATTGATTTCATTCAAGTTTGAACCATTTCAAAATCTTATAATATGTTAAAATGATCTGCAAGTTTTAATTTTAAGTCATTGGTTTCTGAAAGTTAGGAATATCAATTGTTAATATGGTTTTTTCTTAATGATTTTTGTCTATCTAGTTTTGCATTAATATATATTTTACATCTTAGTAATCAATAATCACTTTCTATGGTGAATCTTAAGAATATTACAATTTTGAAATACATATTTTCTGTTTATCAGAATATAATCCATTTTTTGCTGTATTTTCATTTGGATGTCTCCATGTCAATTTCCATTTAGAATTTTTTCAAAAAAAAAAAAAAATTCATAATATACAGTATTTTTGGCAAACTATGAATATGTGACTTTTCTTATTTCTATCACCTTAACCCAATGCACCCACAATGCTTTCATTTTTAAATCATTTACTATTTATAGCATTAAAGTCTCATGATAATTTTAAAATATTGTTTGATTTGATCAAAAGTGTTTTATATATCCACATAAAAATTGTCTACTTCTTCATCACAATGAGAACTTGTTGGAACTCATACCTGAATTATGTGCATTTGGTGTCTTCCATTAAGTTGAATAATTATTCTTGCCACTGCGTATCTGATATATCATCAAAGTCCACAACATTGTTCTTCCATTTTTTTTATAATAATTCACACTACACATATTCTTTCAATATTTGTGCCTTTATAGTAAAGTACAGGTCCACTTTTTAAATCAATTGTCTCTTCTTCTTTTCTTCTAATTTCATAAAATTCATCAATATCCCTTTTAATATTTGAAAATTCTCCCAATTTGTGCAATCTTCCTTTACTGAAAGTGATCCTCAATTGTAATAAAAGGTCATCATCAAAAGAGAGTCTGGGTCTACAATCAGAAGATTCTTAGTACTCTTTATTTTTGGCTGCCAATTTCGGTCTTAACTGGCTATTTTACAGCCTTCTAGGAATGAGGGCCATAATTTAGTTTTGTCTATTAGGATTAATTATTTTAAAAAAATCATTCACATCCACTGTCATCCTGCCTTCATGAAAACTCCACTGATATATCAGTTAAGAGCTATTAAACTACTGAGAAGAAAGACCATAGTGTTTTTTAATTTTAAATTAAACAAAAAAAGCTAATAAATTCACTACACTGGCTGATATGTGTTACTGAGAAACCAATCGATATTCTTTTACTATATGAATAAATATATGATAATAATAGCTGCAATGACAAGAATGTACCAAGTCAATATTAGGAATTAGCCTTACTTAGTTCCTTTAAGGGCCTAAGAAAGAATCACTTGACACCTTTCATTTAACAGCAATTTTATTTCTGCAGACAATGTTTTATTAAATATTGTGTTAAATACAATATATATCATTTCATTTCCATATTTAAGTTTGAATTAACAAGTTGATATTGTATTAAAATTTGTTAATATATAAGAATAAAAAGAATTACATTTTTTAAATAAAGGAAAAAAATTGGATTTTTTTTTCTTGGAAGCAACTCAGAAAAAGATGTAGTCAAAAAAATAATGATATTATCTTATAACTTGTTAATATAACAATGACAAACGAAATTTTTTAAATAAAAATTTTTTTCTCTCTCTTTTTTGGAAGCAACTAAAAAAGATGTATTCAAAAAATAATGAATGCTAAGAAATAAGAAAAGGAAAAAAAGTTCTTTATTTTATTTATACATAAAGGATTTATGCTATCTTTTTACAGACTTTATCTTTAATTAAAGATTGTACTGATTCAAATTAACTCATTCAAATATACATAGGATATTTAGATTTGGATCATGTTGGTTAACTTTATAGAAGTTCTCTTATAATATGAAAAGATTTTAGACATTGATAGAATAATCCAAAAGGATCAAAAATTAGTTTTAATTCGTGTCATAAATAATAAATCTATTATGAACTGTTGCTTTATTATGACTATCTTTGTGAATAATTATATAAAATTATACAGAGCAGAAATAGTCTTTAAGAAAGTACTATTTTAAATCAAAATACTTCAGATATAAGCAGTGGTTTATTACCAAAATGAATCTGCTAGAAATTAAAGTGTGAACTGGTATGATATTCAAAGACAACTTACATCTAATATGTGCTTTAAAAATTTTTCAAAAATAATAGTGACATTTTACACACTGATAATATTTTAATATTAGGCATTTGATGGCAATGCCGAGAAGAAATTAAAGAATATCTTCACTGGTTGATTTTGTACTTAAAATTGTTGTAGATAGTCAATTTATAGCAAATCAGTATTGGTCAGTAAATGGATAGCTAACTTTTTTTTAGTTGTAGGATACAATAACTTCCAGACAATATGTGTTAATCAAATGAATGTCAATGCAGTCTAAAGAAAACATGTTTGTAATATGATACAATCTTCATTACTAATAACGAGAGTGTCTTATGACTTATGGATGCTTTTGCTGAAAGTTTCAAATACAGTGTAGAGATTTTGAATTCAAGCCACCAATCATTATCTTGATTTCAGGAGCAGTACACATTATTTTGTTTTTGGCATTATATTTTACTGGAAATCATATGAACAAAAAGGCATTCTTTTAACTTTAATAGAGTTAATAGCTTTCATTAGTCTGATAAGATTTATAAAATTCTAAATTAATTATTCAGCATTATTAAATGAAAAACTTTTTGATAATCAGTCAAATATTTGTTTTCTAAAGAATATTTAGGCGAATGCATGTATATGATATTTTATTGGGTGTGGGAGGAATGTAATTTAACATATTTTAAGAATGTGAAAGTTCAACATTTTAGTGATTTGTAAAAAGTAATTTGATTATTAATACAAAAATTCATTGGGCAAATTCTTTTAAGACAGGTTCTTTTTATCTCTAGTTACACTGTGAAAACTTTAAAATATTTTTAAAAAATGTCAATTTTAAATTAAAAAGAAATAACAGGAAAATATTTAAATTCAAATGATTACAAGATATCCTATTTCTCTCTTTGTTTAGTTACATTATTAAATCTTTCAGATATTTTTAAAAATTGTTAGTAGTAGATTATAAAAAACATGATAGTTCAAAGATTTAAATTAAAATATGTTGGTTCTAATTTTGAAGTGTTAATGTATTGAATTATTTATTGTGTTGATGAAAACTTTTGATTAGATCACTAGCAGATCAAATTTTGCCTCAATCGCCATTTGCATTAATGACTGTAATTGAAATATCTTACTTTGATCATATTAAGGAACATTTAATTCATTAATATTATAATTTTTGAGTAAATTGATGCTAAAAGAGGAAGAAATAACCAAACAATAGATGGAGTTCATCTTTACTATAAAGAATGTGAGAAGCCTGAAAAATCAATGATAAAATATTATAAAGAAATGCCATTTTATTATTGCCAGGAGTTAACTGCAAATAATAATTATCATCATCATCATCTTAAAAACAAATTCAACAAATATAATGTATGCATTCTTATACAAACAATTTAAAATGTTTTTAAGTGTAGTAAGATGTTATAATATATTCCCCAAGTGTATGTGAACAATTAATAAATAATAGATTAAAAAATTTAAAGAAATTGATAAGCTAGGCTTTTGTTGCTGGGTATCTTTATCAAAGCTAGTCAAATTTTGGTAAAGATGCTCTGCATTGAAAGTCTGATTTAGCAATTTTTTTGAAATTTATTGCCATATTTCTTATCGAATGTGCATTGAGAGCTTATTGTTAAATATTACTACAATGAATAAATATATAATTTGTGAAAAGCAGATTTCATGTCTAAAAAGTCTCATTATTAATACAGAATACTGTGATCAATCAAAAAATCTAAGCTAGAACATAGTAGCTTGCCTTTTTTTTTTGTATAAAATTTATTACAGCTTTTCTATTTGCCAATTTATTATAAAACAATTATACTAATATTTTGAGAATGTGTGTATGTGAACTTAACATGGGCAAATTTTACTCCTCAAATAATTTTGCAATAACAAAGACTTATTTTAACTTATTTTTAATCTAAAATCATAAAAATCTCATCACCCTGTCCCAATCTTCAGTTTATTGACAGTAATGACTGCAAAACAAAACAACTACACATATTAGGTGTTGCACCATATCCATAAATATCACTTAGTATCATATTTAGCTTTCTTGCAAAGAATAGATAAAAATTGATGATATAAATAAGGATTATATCTCAATGAATTATATTACATTTTTTAAAAATATCTTTTCATAATACTATTTTTGGTTAAAATATATAAAATCTTCATAGTATAATAAAAGCATTAATCATGCAGAAATAGTGAATTAATGACAAGTTGTAGTAAAGTAAAAAAAAAAAAAAATTGTTTTTGATGTTGTAATTATGTATATATTATAATGGTCGATGATGCATTGATAATATATAATATGTGATTCTATCTTTAAATATTCTAGTATCTATGTTGATAACATGATGTGAACACAATAACAATAAATAAATATTATACTTATTTCATTCTTCAGGGTTGAATTCACCATCATCGAAATCTGAGTGCCATTTTATAAACACCACCAGGAAATGTTCTGAGGATATACCCTGTTCTTATACTAATATGATTTGTCACAATTTTTTTCATAATATTTTTAGTCTTTATTTTAACCCTCTATATAATTCATTGATTAATCCAACCAGTATATCATTCTCAGTGTATAATTACATGGCCAAATCAAGGATCATATGAATTACTCCTGGATGAAAGTGACCTTGAACATGGTATTGTGACTGGACAATTTTCATATATATATATATATATAACAACTTGAAATCTTATAAAATTTTAAATGGATAATAAGGTTGTTTTCTCATCCTTGGTGTTCGCCTTAAGATGTCGCTACTTCTAGGTAAATTCCTAGAAATATACTGTTTCACCAGCCTTCACCCAACCAAAGAGGAATTTGTCTACGTTATAAACGCAGAAAAGTCCTCACGTTATGTTGGACGGAGGAGGCGGCAACAGAAGCCAACACAAAGAGACTTCTTTCTATGATAAAACACAGAAAGGGTTCCCGACGGCTGCCGGTTATGGCTTTTTTTCTATGCTAAAAGCAAAGAGAAAGAAATATCTTGACCGGCTGCCATAGTAGTCGATTTTGTTCATTATTTTCTCGTAGTAGTAGTATATCTATTCTCTCTGTAGTTTCGGGTGAGAGTGTGTGTATTTGAAGCGGTCATATTTTTTTTAAATTTGATAAGACGTCTATTTTTTTTAATGTGTTGTAACTTACTTTACTGTTGTAAGTTTAGTAATAATGTCCTGAAGATTCCATTATGAAGGGGTAACCCTCAAAAATTGCTTTTAAGGGTGCGAAAGGAAAAAAAATTAAAGGATCACGTGAAAAGTACCATTTTCGCGGGAATTCGTCCGTGACCAGTTACTTTTGCTATATATATACGCACAAACAAAAACAACCCACTGTCTAATTATTAGTAATTACTTGTCCGAAAAATAAAATTAGTCGGGTATTATTTTTTTTTTGTTTTGTTACATTTATTATTTCAAAATAAGATTAGTTTTTATATCTACACACTAACAAAAACAACCCAGTTCCTGATTAATTACCTTCTTTAAAAAAAAAAGCAAATTCAACGGGGTTTGATTTTTTTCAATGGAGTCTTTGAATTACGGTTTGTTTGTTTTTATATATACACAAGATTTACCAAAAAAAAAAAAAAGAAACCCACTTTCTGATTAATTATTTCAAAAGAAATGCAAATTAGTCGGCTATCATTTTTAAATTTAGTATTTCAATAACGGTACCCTTTTTATATAGACAGACTTAACAAAAAATAACCCACTTTCTGATTCATTACTGTCCCCCCCCCAAAAAAAAAAGAAAACGGAAATTAGTCGGGTATCATTTTTCAATTGAGTCTTTTAATGATGGTACTTACTAATAGTAGTCGGGTATCAATTCTAAATTGTAGTATATAAATTACGTTACTTTTGATAGATTTAGAATTACGTCTTGCTTTTTTAATAAAATGATTGATTTACTCATGACCAAAAATACTGTAACTTTTAAAAAAAAGACACAAAGTCCAAAAAAAAAAAAAAATGAGAAAAAGCCCCGTAACTTTAAAGACACACACACACAAACTCAAAAACAATCTTAAGATTAATAAACATTGACTTATTACGTCTTGCTTTTGAATCAAATTATTGATTTACTCTTGCAAAAAAAAATACCGTAACTTTAAAAAGACACACCTATAGTCCAAAAAAAAAAAATTCGAAAAAGCCCCGTAACTTTAAAGACACACACACAAACTCAAAAACAAGATAAAATTAATAAATATTTACTTATTATGTCTTGCTTTTGAATAAAATTATTGATTTACTCTTGCAAAAAAAAAAAAAAGACCGTAACTTTAAAAAGACACACGTAAAGTCAAAAAAATTAGAAAAACACCGTAACTTTAAAGACACACAAACTCAAAAACAAGATAAGATTAATAAACATTTACAAAAATGAAAAAAACTAACATCATATAATAGTATTAGTTAGTAGAATATTTTATTACAAATCTAAGAAATGAGATCTTTTTAGATCAAATCGATCATGTAGGTCCGACCCGGAATTGTTATATGTATATGTTTTTGATTAGCATCAACGCCATCTTAAGGTGAACACCAAGGATGAGAATACAACCGATAATAATTAACTATAATTTATTTACAGATTATTAATAATATAATTTCAAAGTACACATTTCAATATTTCCATTCTCCAGAAAACTTTCTGTAGTTGACATTTATAAAGTGTAAATAAAGTATTATTTTCATCAAAAACTATTATTGTTTCCTTTTAAATTATAATTTAAATTGTATTTCTCTTTGAGTAATTTCTGCTCCAACTATTCCTTTTCTAATTTGAGCAATAAGTAATGTTATTTCTTGAATAATCCTATTTCTAAATTATATTTTAATCAATGTTTCATGGTACTTATAGAAAAACAAATATACAAGTTATGGTGTTTATACATCCTTGAAAATGACCAAGATTTATATCTAATCAAATTTTTTAATTATTAATTATATAATCACAGTTAATAATATAATGATATATATTCAAGCATGGGTTGCAATTAACAAATACTCCATGGTTTAATGTATCTATGATATAATTTTACATGTTAATGATCTCTTGAAATATAACCCATTTACTTAATCGTACTTAAATTTACAATCTTCTCATATATATATAGAAAGTAAAGTTAATCTACCAGTATACCTCGAGTGTAAATCTTGGTAAACATATTCATAACTATATAATTTATCTTCCCTAAAATTAGTAATTCAACGATATAAGTTTTGGATCTTATTCCTTATAAAACAGTATCCATAAAATTAGCAGTGCATAGAAGTAGTCTGCTTTTGGATTTTACTCCTGATAAGCAGTATTCTTAATCATTTCTACTCCTAAATAATACTTCGAATCAAAGATGCACTTAACTATAACAATAGCTCTTAAATATCTATATTTTTATATATAGATCTCGCAAAACAAGCTCTTAACAAGCTTTGAGAATATCCTCAGCCCCAGAAGCAGAAACCGGTCTGGCATTGGGGATATTGTTAATAGTTTGTTTTGCGAGCTCTATATCTAACATTTGTAAATATGAGCTCTATTAAAATTAGGTCATGTGACATCTGACTTGATTTTTTCCTTTATCATTTTATTTTTTGCTATTAAGGTTTGGGCGATTTTATATTGCTAAAGCTATTAATATATGGTGTATCTGAACTTAGTTCAGTCCCATATGGCTATTTGAGTTAGATAGCTGGATTTTTAGACATATGAATGTCTGAAAATTTCAGATTTTCTTCTCAATAGTTATACATTAGATAAAGTGCTGGCTTGTCCTAGTATTTTTAATCTAATGAATATCCTGGCATTTCATGATGATGCCAGAGGCAGAAATCGGTCTGGGGTTGAGGATATTCTCAAAGCTTGTTATGAGCTTCTTTTGTGAGCTCTATATATAACATTTGTAAATACAAGCTTTATTAAAATTAGGTCATGTGACATCTGACTTGATTTTTTTTATCATATCTGTATTTGTACACATCATAGCATATATCATTAATGTTCATTAATACATGGGTTTAAATCTCTGTGCAAAATAATAACTGATCATATTTGTAATAATAAACAATTTATACACTTTATTTGAAATGAAAAATGATTTGACACCATATTTTATTTTACATCTTGGGTATTTCTTGCACACTATTTAATATTCTGCTACTTAACCACTGTTCTCTTGCTAATCTATCTAAATTTGAAAATTATTTTATAATATGAAATATTACTATTACATCAGGGATCCCCAACCCTATGCCCGTGGGCACCATGGCGCCCGCAGACCATTTTATGTGCGCCCGCCGCTATTCAAACACGATAAAAAATTATTTATCTGATACAAATAAATTTAATTTTTAAAATTTCTTATAAATTATTGTATTATATTGTAATCAAATTGTAGGTCATACTATACTTTTACCGCGTAAAAATATAAACGTTAATTATGTTTAAAATTTTATTTTTGAAATAAATATTTTTTTGTACATTATGTGTATTATTAACAATATCCAGTTATAAATTTACATTGGAAAGATAAATGGTGCCCGCCACTTGGCCGGTATTATAGAATGTGCTCTTAAGTGCAAAAAGGTTTGGGTCCCCTGTATTACATCTTTTATTTAAAATAACATTTTTTTGATATTTTATTTTTTTAATTTTTTATATTTAAAACATGACTTTTAAAAATAATATCACTCTTTTTTAAAACTATTTTTTTCAAAAACAAAATTCATCAGGAGCAGTAAATGATTTATTCTCAAATTTTTTTAAAATAAGATTAACCTTTGAAATAAATTAATTACATTGCAAATTAAAAAGGTCGCTAGTTTTTTTTTTCATTAGTTATAAAAAAATAGTTCACACTTCCATTTTGCCTATATATGTTACAATCAATCAATTTATAATAATTTCACAACTAAATGCATATGTAATTAACCAATAATATTAATTACACAAATATATATATATATATGATCAGAGCAAATGTTTTAAAAGATAATTAATACTTAAAAAAAAGTATAATTTTAAATGTCTTAAAAAATTAAATAATACTTAAAAAAAAATTTTTTTTTTTTCAAATAAGTTCAATAACTTATGTCCATCTGCATAATAGTAAAACAGTTTCTTTGCAAAAATTCTTGTAATAGCTTTTTCTTATTTTTAATTTAGCGTTTTTCCTTATTAGATTTGTACATTTTGGAGAGAAAATTAGAATGATTACATATAAGTTTTAACATGGAGATTTAATTTTTCCTTTTTTCTTCATTTTGAAATTTTGCTTATTAAGTTTTTATTATATAAATACTTGCTGGTTCATTATATATTTCTAATTGCACTGGAAGTTGAAATATCTTTTAGCCTTAAGTTGTAATTATAGGTTCCATAGGTAGATTTTAAACCATTGGTGGTATTTCCTACCTTCTAACAAATGGTCATTTCAACTTCTCAAACATCCAGCTTCAATGAGTTCTAAAAAACACATACCTTTATATATGCTCAGTGACTTCACCTGTTTTTTCTTAAACCTTAAATAACTCCTAATTACATTTAATTAACATACACCCCCCTCCATAATTATCTTCTTAACTAATTCTTGAGGTAAAAACTAGATTATAGGTTTTATATACTTAAAAAAAAAACACAAAACATTATTGTCTTCTATTAAAAATGCAACTGAATAAAATATATAATGTATAATCTTTTTTTTTTTTAATTTTCTTTTTTATTTCTATTTTTTTAAAATAAAATGCAGATACTTTAAGTTTTTTTTAAAACCTGTTCAGCACAACTCCACCATTCTATTTTGAATAGGCTAGTGACAATTTCATACATATCCCTTCATATTTGAACATTTTACTTTTGCAATTAAATCTTTTTAACATTGATAATCTTAATATTATTTATTACAAATGCAAATTTTCAAATGTTAAACATTCTAAAAGGTAATATTTGATGTTTGCAAAATATGAAAATAAATTTTAAAACAGTGTTCTTATCTATAACAATGGCACTTGGTACCATTGGACAATTTTATCCATTCAAAAAGTTAGTAGAACAAAGTATGAAATATTTGAATTCTGTGTTATTAAAATAAAATAAATTTAGGATTAGTTATCAGCTAAGGAAGAAAAAACATGTAAGTAAAAATAATATTATTAAAATTTTAAAAATATTTTTTTTAATCATTTTGATAAAGATGATTCTAGTTTTCCCAGTAAAAGCTGCTTCTGCTTTGCCATAACAAACCTTTTAAGATTTGTCTTTTTAAAAATAAATGTTGTCAAATAAAATCTCTTTTTGGTGAAGTAAATATTTGATTTAAAATAAGTATTTTACAAAAATATTGCATAAATAATCTTTAATTTATAAACAAATTATTGAAAATTACAAATTTTCTTTAGGAATGTAAATTATTCTGCTATTTGGCTTTGGTTAAAACACGCCGCTAATCAGAAATTCTAATTTTTATTGTTATCTAGGCCACTTCACTCATGGCATTATTATGTAAATAGATTATTGTTATTGTCTAAAAGGTCTGTATAATGCTGACATTTTCTGATTTTTTTAAAACTAATAATTTTACAATTGTAACTATAATTAAATAAAACTGTGCATAGTGATTTGAGGTTATAGATAGGCTTAAAGTAACATAGAGAAAACATAATGATCGCAGTATCATTATAATGCTTAAAACCGCAAATCTGCATGAGGTTGCTATGGTTTTTACCACAAACCTTTAAGATAATATTTTCTAATTAGTCTGCCTCAATTATATTGCTTTTTTCTTAATTAGTCTCTCTAATTTTAAATGTTGTAATTGAAATAATGTAACATTTAATAAATCATTTCAATATACATTCTTTCAATTATGTATCTTGAAATGATATAATTATTTCTCCTGATTATAATCATTCATCATATTATAATAAGTTAAAATAGGGTGGGTGGTATAGCACAGCAAATGTATTTATTTTGGAGACAAGCCATGCAAGATGAGGGAAAGATGGGTTATTTAAACATAGAATACAATTAGGAAATAATTAACTCATAACTCTAATAGGTAAGCATGTATTATATTGTGCATGGATATATGCATACATGTGAGTAAATAGTTATTACTTATATGTTATAAAAATATACATTTTAATGATTATTTAAAATATTTTATTAGTTAATTTTTAATACTAATTAAGGTAATTTAAATTATATATAAAAAGGTAATAATAATAATATTAGTTAACACTTACATTTTGTAAAAAAATTAATAGAGGTTGTTAATTTGATATGCTTACTGTTATTATTTTCTAAAAATTAATAACCTAAGAAACATCATTTGAGAATTGTATTGTCTTTGTATTTTACAATTTAATGAGAATCATCTGCAACTGGGAAATAAAAATTGCTATTTGTAAAGTGAATTTTGCTTCAATGACAGGTTAAAATATCAAGATTTCTGCCTAGATATGTAAACAAATCTTAACTAAATGTCTCCAGGGTAGATTAAAGTAAAATACAAAGAATTCTCACCCTCTTCAATAATGGAGTTAATATGCAAAAGGATTTATGTACAAAGGGATTATTTAATAAGTTCAAGACATCTTTATGTATATAAGTTATGATTGTTTAATCTATAATCTTGGATGGGTGAAGAGTTGGAGAGATTTGCTATCTTAATATATATGTGTGGAAGATTATGATCTGCACCAACTGATGAGTGCCGGTTCAGTACGAAATATGTATACTGGAGGTCATTTATTTTTTTCACATGTATGTGGTCATGTGTATCACTTGTATTGGATGGATTGGATAGCTTTAGGGACCTTGAAAGTCTGAGTTCAAATCCCTTCTAATTTAATTTACTATCTTAAACAATTTCTTTTGAGTATAGAAAATACTATATTCAAATTATTTATTATTTATATTTTACAGTGTTTTATAAATACACATACTCGTTAAATACTATAAAGTGTTACAATAATAATGGCCTGCATATATTATGGATATCAAAGAAAGTATGTAAGTATTGTTCTCAGTAAGTTAGCACCTTGTATTCAGTATGGGCTCATCTATCTCTAATATCACTATGCTGGAGGAATTTGTTTTTGAAGGAGCAAAGAAGAATTTTCATTAATGATCTGATTGTTATTATATTTACAGTATTAAAGAATTTGACAATAAGGTAGAGAGTTTGTTTTAATAGATCTGGAAGTTTTGCTCATGTGTTCCATAGGGATATTATATTTGGTTAGCTGGGATATTTTCAAGAATTTTATTTAGTAATGATATTCACAAATGGTTATATTATTTGTATCTGTTTTGTGTTTTGTCGGTATAATTGTTTGAATTATGAAATTCATAATAGTAGTAAGATTAATTATATATAGTGTTAAAAAATGGAATTCACTTGTATATAAAGATGATATATAAAGCTTGATTTTTTTAATATTTATATAATTGTAATTACTAAAAATTATGCTTTATATAAGCAAATATTCTACAAAAAAAAAAAAAGAATTTAATTACACTTTCTAAATAATAAAAAAATTGTCTCACTAATTACATAAAATATGCTTAAAAATATATCAGAAAGTTTTTTCATCTCAATTTTTTTTTTTTTAGCATATATAAATTAATTACTAGAGCATGTAATTATATTATCTGTTTTTGTTAAAATTGTTTTGTAATCAAAGTCAGAAACCGTTTTTTTTTTTATATGCATTTTTTTTTTGTTAATCAACTACATCAAGTAACTTAATTTAAAAGTTAACTTTTGTTTACATAGTTATGCATATATGTAATAAATGGACATTTTGTCTAAAATATTTGTAACCAATCAAGTTTTTCGATTTGCTGTGCACTTATCCATGCCCATTGCTATTGTCAAACGTTCTCTTTTTTGTAAAATCATTCACATTAATCTCTCATTATATTTTAGTAGTCATTCTGGTTCAACAATTAAGCTGAAGACTTGAAAGATCTGAATATATATATATATACAGAAATGATAGACTTTTTATTTAGATGCCTTAATTATAGTTATTTTGATTTTATAGACTATTTTTACAACTCGGTTGCATATAGAGGCAATATTTACTCCACCAATGATTTAATGCTTATATTTCCTGATTGATCTGTAAGATTTTATACTTTAAGAATAGTTAAAAACTTGTAATAAGTTTAGAGAAGTACATCACAACTGTGAAGCATTTGATCGATTACAAATATTTGTTGCATTTATTACATATATAATGCATAGGCATCGAAAGTATACTTAGTTTAATTAATTTCATTTAACATATTTAATCTCTGTTTTGGTATTTTTTTATATATATTATCTATAAATATAAACTTTCTCGCAGTTAAAATTATGTTATAATAAAGATTAATATTCTCTTACCTCAATTCCTTTATAGAGGCCAATGTGAAGAATTTTGGAAAGAAAACGTGAAGATCTTAAATCAATGTATTATTTATTTAAAGCTATAATTTAAATTGCTCTATATTATTTTAATTAACATTTGTGAAAATTTTCAATTTACAGCTCATCAATAATCAAACCAAATAAGGAAATATGTAAAATATAAACTTTCCCTACTGTTAATATTGTTATAATCAAGATTAATACGCCGACACTGGTTAATTAAGTAAATGAAATACTCTCAATCCAAAGCACAAGATAAAACTTTTTGAAAGAAAAAATCAATCCATCTTTATTCTTTTATTTCAATTCCTTTATAATAAGAGGCCAATCTGAAGCATTTTGGAAAGAAAGCATCAAAATCTTAAATCAATCATATTACTTTTTTAAAGCTATATTTTAAATTATTCTGTATTATTTTAATTTACATTAGTGAAAATTTTCAATTTACAGCTTATCAAATATCATTTAAAATATAGAGCAATTTGAACTATTGATTTAATATAATTGATTTAAGATCTTGATGTTTACTTTCCAAACTGCTTCAGATTGGCTTCTATAAAGGAATTGAAATAAGAGAGTAAAGACAGATCAATCTTTTCTCTCAAAAAGTTTTTTATTTTGTGTTTTGGGTTGAGAGTATTTCATTTATGTAATAAATCAGTATTGGAGTATTAATCTTGATTATAATATGATATTAACTACTAGGAAAGTTTATATTTACATATTTTTTTATTTGATGTGGTATTGACAAGCTGTAAATTGAAAAAATTTGCAAACATCAAAATAATATAGAACAATTTGAAATATAGCTTTAAAAAGTAATATGATTGATATAAGATCTTCATGCTTTCTTTCCAAAGTGCTTCAGATGGGCCTCTATAAAGGAATTGAGGTAAGGAAGTAAAGACATTGATTTCTTCTCTCAAAAAGTTTTATCTTGTGCTTTGAATTAAGAGTATTTTATCTACTAAGTAAACCAATGATAGGGTATTAATCTTGATATTTGGTATGGACAAGTTATAAATTGAAAATTTTCACAAATGCAAAATAATATTGCAATTTGAAATATAGCTTTTAAAAAAGTAATATGATTGATTTAAGATCTTCATGCTTTCTTTCCAAAGTGCTTCAGATTTACCTCTATGAAGGAATTGAGATAAGAGAGTAAAGATTGACAGATTTTACTTTTCAAAAAGTTTTATCTTGGGCTTTAGATTGAGAATATTTTATTTATATATATTATCATGGACGTGGAAGTTACAGTCTTACCGTATCTGTGCTACAGGGCATCACCAGTCCATTTGAACCTGGAAAATTTATAGAGTAGGCA
Organism: Epiperipatus broadwayi; assembly: GCA_028023455.1. Classification (NCBI taxonomy): domain Eukaryota; kingdom Metazoa; phylum Onychophora; class Udeonychophora; order Euonychophora; family Peripatidae; genus Epiperipatus; species Epiperipatus broadwayi. Next base: position 1,161,542 of record JAQFVV010012393.1, on the reverse strand, counting down.
GATATGCGCTGTTAAAGATCCAACTTTTATTTATTAAGACCGTCAGCCCAAGTCACTAGCTCAGTGAGATGCAGATATTTATAAAATATAAATTATTTAAAATATATCTTCAATATAAAAAAATAAAAGCCACTGCCAGTAATTAACACACAAACAACATTTATTAACGTACATATATAATCATTTAAAATTTGAGGAATAACATTTATTATTTTAGGTTGGTTATGAATTTTTAAATTTAAATTTTTTAATTTGAACAACCCGCACAGATTTGTTTAATAATATTTTTAAGAGTGTCGAGTATGAATAAACTACATAGATTGCATTTGAAAAGAAAATATTCTATCCCTGATTTAACCTTAGGCCAAAAGTTCGCAGCCAAACCAACGCCAATCCATCTGATATATCGATGTATTCAATGCAGTATGAATATGACAGCACAAAATACCATACTGTCAGGAATGTACATCTGAACAGCATGGTTAAGAAGACATTGACTCTCGTCCAGACAGGAATGCTACATCTGTCTGACAAGAAGAACAATAAAAAAAACTCCATAGGAAGGGACTGCGTTTTCTGTTTTACTATCCCCTTCCATAGGCAAAAGGGGGTGTGCGGCATATAATGCGATCCTGCACATAGCAAATCTCATACATCTACTAATTGCACCAATATATCCAATCCATTGACCCAATTTAACTATGAAACAAATAACCTAAGATTAACCCTCCCTTAATTAATTAAAGTAACTTTACAAATCTATATAGCCATTCATTCCCGACTTAATTTTAACATTTATATAATTTCGCACAGATTTGTTTAATAAAGTTTGTTTTTAATGTTGAGTATAGATCGGCTACATAGATTACACGGTTAAAACCATTTCAAAATAAACATAAACAATCAAAATATAAAGTCATTGATGGAATTGCACAGGGAAATTTACAAGAAACCCAATGGCATTCATCATAAGATGCCGCATTGACACCAATAACTTAAAAGACATCCGAATAAATACATTTTAGATACTCACCGTAAGGTATCATTATTTACCAAATGTCTATATATTTCAATCAAATATGAAAACAAAAACATAATTAAACATTAATGAATCTATTCAAGCGTCTATACCCAACTTAAATTTAATGCGTTGAAATAATTTATACAATAAATATTAATAGAAATTAAAAAAAAAATGGAAATGATTTTTAGCAAACTCAAATATATAAAAATTAAACATTAATAATTAATTTGAAAACTTGAAAGTCAGATAAAAGTTCTTTTTAAAATTTAGGTTAGCTGCTATTAAAAGCTTGTCAAATCTTAATGAAAGTTCTTAATTACTTTTAAATTTTATAGTTCATGTCTTACAGTAGAAGAATCTTGGTTCCTGGTGCCAATTCCCACGACGTCTTTATTTGAAGACCGGTATGTTGTTCTGGAGATGGCCTTAGCTGGTTCAATCCTGGTATTACAGTCATTTGAAATGAGAGAGAGCGACAAATGCGTCTTATCGCCCTTCTCACAAAATCAAGCTGGAACTGTTGTTAATTTCAATATTTTTCCTTTTATATTGATCGTCCAGATTCACTGAACAATGGTTTCCTGTTCCCTAATTTTTGTTATGGTCCGGGCCTTCATTGCTGCTTCTATCGGACATCTATTTTTGTTCTCTTATCTATATTTCATCTGAGTTTTTAATTATATAAGATCCCCAAGGGCTAGTTTGCTTTTGAATAATTAATAACACAATCATTTCCATTTACAAAAATATTTTATCTTTAGTTCTTATACTTTTTTTATAAAAAAACACGTTCAAATATTTTTTTTTTAAAAAGAAAATAATTTTTAAAGTTTTGCATCTGTGCGAATATATATACATACATTGAACAACTCTTTAATTTTAGCTTTTAGTTTTTTATTTACGAACTTAAAAAAAAGTTTTTATTCTAATTTTAAATTAATGTAACGGCATATACCGTTACAATATATATACATTATCATATATTTGTTCTATAAGGTTTTTATAATATGCATATTAATTATTCTCACCTATTAGGAAATATGAATATAGAAGAATTGGATTAAATATATTGTAACCAGTTGGGTTACATGGCACACAGCAACATAGTTGTGTGTGTGTGTGCATATATATATATATATATATAAAGGAAAAATAGAAATAAACACAAATTTTTATAGATATTTTTCTACATTCATTGGGAATAACAGTAATTATAATGGGTTAAATAACTCTGGATTTAAAATAAAATTTTATTATAAATAAACATTTTTAACTGGTCTAAATAAATATTAATGTTGTATTATTAGTATTCTGTTTTTGAAAATTTTAAAAAAAACAATCATGTTTTATTATATAATAGTTCTAATAAATATAAAAGAATATGTTATCTATTTTTGAAAATCTTTTAATTAATGCTTGTATACAGTATTCTATCTAAATAAAAACATGTATATCACACTTTGATAAAAATTTCAAACTTGTTTTCAAAAGGAATTAGAAAGATAAAAAAACTTTTTAAATTTAGTGTTTTTATCATCTCAGATGACTCTTATAAAAAGGGCTGATAAAAATATCAGTTCAGTTTGGCTGATATTTTTGAGCAGTGACCAAATTGGCCAGCTGCAAAGTCTGTTTTTTAATTATGTTTTTGAGAAGCAGTTAGTTAATAGATATTGGCAGAATTGGAGAGTTGGTTTTAGCTGGCTAGAGAGATGGCTGGCAGATTTATGCAAAGCTATCATGAGATGTAGCTGAAATCAAGGCAGGAGATCCAGCAGAAGTCTATTGATTCACTGGGGGAGTTTAGATATACCTAGAATGAAGACCCACTTCTCTGTCTATATAGCCTTAAATGTACACAAGATAGCTGGCTAACCTGAAGTATATGTGGAACCAAATCAAGACCAACTTACCTGGATTATACCCTCTGGTTATCAAGAGAAACCTCCAGTGGGTGAAGAATTAATTATACATGTTATTTCAGCTATATACAGGGCCGGCGCTGGGTACTAGGTGCCCGCATGCAAATTTGATTTTGGCGCTCCTGTCAATATGTATGTTTACTAAGGTGACCCGACCGTGTCCCGTGGCGTTTTAAAAAAGTCATGATTTTTAGAAAGAATGCACGATGTAATGCTATTTTTGATATCAAAAATAGCATAAAATTGATTGTTAAATTATATATTATTTCATACAAACAGTTTATATGAAATAATATATAATTTAACACGGCAAATTTAGATGTTAGAAAAATTTGCAGAAATTTTAAAAATAATGTGTTTGTTAAAAATAGACAGAGTGATTCAAATATATATATATAATAAATTAAAAAAAAATAATGTTTGAGATTAAAATATTTAAATGTTTAAAATAATTTTCGAAAAACATTTACATATTTTAATCTCAAATATTTTTTTTTTTTTAAAATTTCATATTTATTATTTGCGTCACTGTCTGTTTTTAACAAACCCATTATTTTTAAAATTTTTGCTAATTTTTCTAACCTCTAAATTTATGCAAATATTAGCAAATTTAATAATAAATTTACAATTTATAAATGAAATAATTTTAAAAAAAGATAATATTACAAACATACATATTTAATTTATTATTATTAATGTACGCTATATCTATATAAACGCTCCATATAAACCAAATTTTTAATCAGCCCCCCCCCCCCGGTCAATGGTGTCCCGTTTTACCAATGTTAAAATCTGGTCACTTTAATGTATACCACCTACATGTTATAAATATTAGTGTACAAAATCTTTCTAAGGGAAACAAACAAGGCAATGTAAATAAATAATTTTTAATATTAAAAAAAAAGAAAATACAGTTAAAAAAAGTAAATGCATTACAAAACATGTTATAATTATAATAATTTTATACTCCTTGACTTCATATTAATAAACCTTGATATGATTGTATTTATTTCCATTTCTGCACAAATATCATTTTCAATAGCAATTAATGCCAAATTAACAAGCCGTTTTTGAGACATAGTTGTTCTCAAGTAAGTTTTAATTAATTTTAACTTAGAAAAAGAGCGTTCACCGCTTGCAACACTAACAGGTAATGTTAATAATATTCTTAAAGCTATTGATAAGTTTGGCATAGATAAATTATTAGAAACTATAAAATTAAGTGTTTCGAAAGGGTTTTGAGAATTTAAAAACCCTTTTGAAAAATATCTCGAAAAGCACATAATTCGTCGAATAAATCTGTAGCATTAATATCTTTACTGTTATCAAATTTCAAAATATTTTCTAAATCTTTGCATTTTGCTTGTAACTCGCTCTTATTAATTTCTGATATTTTATATAGAAAATTGAAATTATTATAACATGCTTCGAGGAGTTCAAAGCGTTCTGTTAAAGAATTAATCGCTACATCTAAAAGTGTAAAAAACATGTTTATTTTAAATTTTTCTTCAGGTATTTGAGGTGTTTCAGTCCTGATGCTCGTAATCAAATTGACGAGTTTTTTTCCGTTGTCGAACTTCTTTGGCAGTTTTAAATTCTTTCTCTCCATCAACCTCTTCGCTAAGTTCATCTGCAATTTTGAGAATGTTTTTGAAATTTGAATCTGATCGATATTCTCGTAAAAATTTATTTAGATTTTCGATCGATTCTAAAGCAAGTGAAGCATTCATATTTACATTTTGGAGCATTTTACTGACAGGATTTATTCTATTTAATATATCATGCCAAATTATTAAAGAACAAATAAATTTGTAATCCTTAAGGTTAGTGCAGAGTGATTGAGCTTCATGTTGAATTTCTCTATTAAAAGATTCGTTGTTCATTATTTCATAGAGTGCATCATAAATTTCACCCAACTGATACCGTAGAGGCCGGATTGCATCAATTCTGCTTTCCCATCGTGTTTCTGATGGTTGTTTTAGAGTTAAAGTTTTAATAAATTTTAAAAGGATTGACCACCGTTTATAAGATGATGAAAAAAAATTGTATATTTTTTGAACAATTGCAAAAAAACAAATTGTATCTACATTGACTTTGGCGGCATCGTTTATGATTAAGTTTAAAGAATGAGCAGCACATGGTACGTAAAATGCACGAGGGTTTTTGGTTAAAATCAAATTTTGAAGTCCAGCCTTTTTGCCTTTCATGTTGGCCCCATTATCATACCCTTGACCACGCATGTCTTCAATGGGAATCTTCCATTTTTCCAGTTGTTCAATTATTGTTGTACATAAACCTCGTCCAGTGGAATCTGTTATATCTATGAAACCTAAAAAGTTTTCTCTAATTTTAACCGTTCCATTATTACAAAAAACGAAGCGAATAATTATGGTCATTTGTTCAGTTTTACTTGCATCTGGTGTACAATCTAAAATAATAGAATAATATTTGGATTTCTTTATCGATAATAAAATTGTTTCCCTAATTGCTGTACTTAAAATTTCCAATAATTCATTTTGGCTATCTTTGCTCAAATAATGTACTCTATTGTTTTGATCTAGGGCCCTCTCAACATGATTTTCCATAACGGGATCAAACTTCGCAAATAATTCAATTAATTTTAAAAAATTTCCGTTATTTTTTTCGTATAATTTATCAGATGATCCGCGAAATGCTAAATTTTGACTACCAAGGAATTTGATAATTTCAATCAGCCGTTCCAAAACACTCCTCCAATGTTTCTTTTCCATTTCATATAAATTTTGAGATTGACAATCAATAGTAATTTTGTTTTTTAATCTTTTCTCAAGTTCATTCCAATTCAATAAACTTTTCATGTGAGCCATACTAGTTTCATGTCTGTGTAAAGTTGTACTTAAATTTCTCCAATTATTGTATCCTTCTATGAGGCTAGATTCAGTAGATCCAAAAACTTTGCAACAAAAGCAAAACACAGAGTTCAAAATTTCGGAATAAATAAGCCATTTTCGAAAAACTACTTCTCCGTTTTCCATTTTTCTATTATAATATACATCAGAAAATTTACGGCCAAGTACATCGTTCAGATATATAATATCTTTCTTTTGAACAGGCCCCATTTCTACTAAAATAACACGTAGTTTGTCATTGATTTTATTCCATTCAGCTGGATCTTCTAAATTTGTACACATTTGATATGATATTGGCACAATGACTTTGTTGTCACTTAACTGTTTCTTACTAAAATCTTGTTCAATATTTTCAACAGTTCCCTGTAATCTAGATGATGTGCACGGTTCTGGTTCTTGTTGAGTATAAGCTATTTCAGAAGCAGTTGATATTTTAAGATATTTATTAAGTGATCCACTTTGTTTTTTAATGTTTGCTATTTTTTCAGCTTGGCGTTTACGATTTTGTGCACCGGATAGTTTTTTCTTAGTTTTTGATTCCATATTACTTTTACTCATGAACGCCACTTTAAAATAATTTTCAAATGTAATAAATAAATAAATACGGACTCTAATTTATATATTTACATCATGTATCTTAATACTTAAGATTATATATCGCTAATTTAGATGTCCAACACAAATTACTTCTTGCGCCAAAATACAAAACTCTATACGCGCGGAGGGGAAGAAGTTGTTTAACTTGTTTACCTAAAAAAGGCAGCTAATAAATTGGAAATATTCAGCCATTGACATTAAAAATGGTCAGGTTTTAAAATAACTCAAGTGTCCAGTTTTTTACGCTTGATTGAACATTTTAGTTTTACCATTGGCAAGATTTTCTTTTGTTATCATATATTTTTCTAATTAACACAGGTGGCCTGCCAGGCCTGATTTGCGATTTCAATAGAAAATTTCCTGGGATTATAATTATTGTTTACAAGTTCTTACTAAGATTTTAAAATTTGCGATAAACATCATAAGCAAACGTATGTAATTAATTTGCAAACCTAATTAGTATGCAGAAAAAATAGACTTTTGACAACGATTAAAATATATAAAATAAAAAGTAAACTGAAAATTATATTAAGTTTACTGGAATTATACCTATAATATATATTACATACACGTTCGAATATTTATATCAAATTATTATTTAAATAAAAAATTAGAAAATGTTTTATTTTGCAATATTATAATCGTTTCTTACGATTTCAAAATTATGTACATGATCTAATATATATATACGCATATACATACATAAGTTCTAATTTATAATACTTTTAGTGTGTGTTTATTTATATATTTGCTAGCAGAAAGTTACTTATAGTTTACTATAAGCAGTACTATATATATATATAAACATTACAATATGAAATTTGTAATATAATAAACTTTATGTTTAGTTTATTGTTCATGATAAATAATAGATTTGATTGTTTTATATTTTTAATATTAAGCAGAGCTTGTGTGCAGGCCTGCTTGTGTGTGTCATTTAATAAGATATAATATGACTTCATATGATTTTCAATAATCTACTCTCAATAATTTTTGTAAATAAACATTTGAGAATAATATTCTTCAAATGTGAGTATTTTTGTTAGTAGAGTTTTAATTTCTCAGGGATGGCGCCTTCTTTTTCAGATGCTAATCTCTCAGTGATGGCGCCTCCTTCTGCCAGCGCCCGCATGCCTAGCATGCGTTGCATGCCCGCTTCCGCCGGCCCTGGCTATATACAGAGAAGCACAAATGAATGTATATATATATATCTGGTAATAGTTTAAAATCTTTAAAATGACTTTTAAAATCATAACTTAATAAAAAAACAAATCAATAATTTGCTTAAGTTAAATGTCTAAAAGAAAGGAGCAGTTCTCAGATGATTATATATATATATTATTGAAGAAATTGTTTTTAATAATTCCTAAAAAAAAAAAAAAACATTTAAAAATATAATTTAAAACACAAACAATTTTGCTTGAATTAAAAGAAACTTGCAAGAGTATCATTTAAAAAAAACATTTATCTAATTAATCTTTAAAGTAACAGGCCAGACTGATTTTATTTATTTTTTAAAAGGAAAGGAAAAAGCCTTATTATTAAAGTAGTGAGATATAATATATAATGATTGTTTAAATTCGTTTATTGAAGAAAAAATAAAGAAAAACTAATTGATAAAGAGTAGAACTTATTACAAAATAACTAATGAAATTTTATGTACATTTTTCATATGGAATTAATCATGAAAGACATTTTTTAAAATAATTTTATTATTTTGATAAATTCAAAGATGTTATTGTGATTATATATTTGTGTTTTGAGTAAACTCAGTATAAGTTATTCATATTATCAAAATGTAATAACTGAAAATTTTAATTATTATTGTATTTCAATGTTAATTGAAATATATTCATGTAATAGTAAAATGGCTTCTGTGTTCTTATGTATATGTGTTGTATGTACAACTATTGGAACATATATGTAAATCACAATTGTTATTATGAACAAATTTTGATTTTATGTTAATCAACACATATATATATAAAATTTAATCATTTTTTATTATTATTAAATGTCATTTCAAGCATGTTTATTTTATATCAAGCTACATGTCTTTGTGTTGAATGAATTTTAGGTAAACCTAGTGGAACATATATGTAAACCATTGTAATAACTTGACTTGTGTATATTAATCATGTAAACCATAATGTAATAATTTTTAATAGTATGTTAATCAAAATCAGAAAGCTTATGTGTATAGCTATATTCTAAAGACTTTTTTTTTTTTATTGTTAATAAACTTGAATTCAATTGGTAATATTGTATTGCATCATTATCTCTTGGTCACAATAATATTTATAGAGCTTATCATTTCTCTGAGCTAGATTCATACATAACAGTCTGATATATAAATGGCGATTTATTTAGTGCTTAAGGGTTATCCAGTGTGATTGATATATTCTAGTTGGTGCAAGGAGAATATTTTTTAAAGCTCATGCACTACATTTTATTTTAGTTTAGTCTTATTAGAAATTATAGTTGGCCAGTTCATTAATGATACTAAGTGGGCAAAGTATTGATGATGATCAGCATATTTTAGTATCCCAACATTATTTTTTTGATTATTATGTATTCTGATGGATGAACATTTAAGATGGTGCATCCAAATTATGGGTGCTTGTCTTATAGATAAAGATTCCATTGGATGGCGCCATTTTCATGCTAAAACTATAAAATATGACCATTCTCGGGCCGTTGATTATTGCTGTGCTTTTTTGTAATGCGAAAATAAAAACAAAACCAAATCGTCTTTTTTAAATATTATTTTTTATTAACGTATACAATTTAAATGATAATAATAAATGTAAAATAAAATCAACAAATTACAATTTGATTCGTGTTTTTTATATCGTATACTTTTTAAATTGTGTTACGGCTTTTTTTTATCAATTTTCTATCAGATATTTTTTTACTTGTGTTACGGCTTTTTTTTTATCAATTTTCTATCGGATATTTTTTTACTTGTGTTACGACTTTTGTTGTTGTTGTTTAACTAAAAAATAATAATCGTAATAAAAGTAAAAGTTGTTACGGTTAGATTTAGGGTTAGTTTTAGGGTTAGGTTTAGGGTTAGTTTTAGGGTTAGTGTTCTGTTGTTTGTAATGCTAAAATAAAAAAATTCAAAATCGTAACCGTACTCGGACAAAAGAAAGAAACTCAAACTTTTTTAAACAACAACAAACACATACAAATGTCTTCTTTACTTATTAAACATGTTTATAATATTTGCTTTTTATGAAATTTACAAAAAAACCTGTATATTTGGATTTTTCTTACTGGATATTTTTTTCGTACCGCTCTTTTTTACTTCAAAAATATACAGACGGTAGAATATTCTTTGTCTCGTGGAATGTTACAAACAGTACGTTACTTGACACGTTACCTAATTACAACTCAATAAAAACATAGATATTTAACATTTTTCCAAATAAAAGTTCAATACAGTACATTGTAAAAAGTCTTAGAATTATTGCTTTAAAAAATCTGAACATTTCAATACTTAAAAAAAAAAAAAAAATCCAATGAAAACAACATTTCATTACAATTCAAATACAAACTCTCTCATCAAGCCATAATTATTTTATAAATTGTGCGAATTTGGAAAATGTATTTGCTGCTATGCGACGACATAGCGGCCTGCATTCTGTAGTACAACAAAAAAGTTGTATTATAGAAAACGCGGGTTCGAACATGTCGGCCCGCAGAAACAGCATTTTTATGTGTTTTGATGCGAAAACCACACCATAGAGCGGCATCTTTAGCTATAAGATGAGTACCAAATTATGTTTAAATAATTAGCCAAGTTGGCAAAAGCTAAATAGTTGGCCTGATCTCCAGTAGATCCATTTCAAATCCAGCCACAAGATGGACTGTGGATTTATTGTATTGATGTGTTTTGATTGTTGATCATTCAGGATGATGGATGATTATTTCTTTTGAGTATTACTTATACTTATTTACATTTATTGATAGTGCTTATTGATGTCTAGATAATTATAGTTGCTCTAAGGAGTTAGTTGGATGATCTCATACAGAGATTTCATGTTCTCATGCTCTCTTTTAATATATAACATTTCTTATATTGCTCATTATTAAACATTGCTTTGATAAATGTATTTTAAATTAATATCCTTTATATCTCATATTTATTTGAAATATTTTATTTTATTTTTCCATCACCCCAGTGATGATCACCCATCATTTTCCATCCCATTACAATATCTATGCATACAACCAATTATTAAAATCATTCCGTCTGCAAATTTCTGTTGGTTATACTTAAGAAAAAGTCCGATTATAATTTCTGTGCGAATATTTAAGTGTTTTATGTCTTTAACTCTATTGAATCATTTTTTCTGCTGAAATAAATTTTTGATGAGAAATAGTTGATCTAGATGATTTTACACTCAATGATAATTTAAGATGCATTGATGCATCATAAAACAAAGATTTGTTTGATTATATATATATTGAATTAGTATAGTTTCATGGTTAATAAGTTTTATTAGTATAAAATTGATAATGATTTATTATATAATTTTATATATATAGAAAAGGTATATATTGATTCTCATATTTGCTTTTTTTTTTGTGGTTTATTTTAAAAAATATTGTTAAGGAATTTTATAATCCTTATTTTTTAAAAATTATTTTCTGGTAATCTATCAAAATACAATAATTACAAATGAACTTAATTAGAAAGAAGATTAATTTCCAATTTTATTTTTGTTTTAAAGTAAATAGAAACTATTATTTTGTTTTGATTTTAATTTTAATTGTTTACAAAAATGTCACTAGCTAAATTTTAATTAAGCTCCTATTTATTTATTTATTTATTTTTACTAGCTTAAGCAGTTTTGATTTCTTTATTATTAAGAGATTAAGCTTTACTCTTGCAAATTGTATAAATCTGAAAATCATAGTCAAAATTTTAATCCAAAGTTGCATTTTGGGAAAGATGTAACTCATGCATATGAGAAAGATTTTTTTTTTTTTTTTTACTTCCATGTTTATTCTGAGGCAGATGCTTGTGCTTTTTCCTCACTTATATGAAGAGTTAAGACACTTTTTCATTGATCTTTTAATAATCAATAATTGCATTTGTGATGAATTGAATTCTATTAGCCAGCAGTTAATGATAGTGCCTATGTGAATTCTACAAACAGTATGTTTAATAATATTTTTATATTTAAAGTTTCTACAAATTTGTGTGATGAAGTTTTCTGTTGCCTTGCTAATTGTTTAAAACTAGATCTTAGATTTGTTAATCACTTTCTTCAGCTATAAAATATTAGTATATCCAGATGTCAGTAAGAATGACTAATAAATATACCTTGTTTTTTATCTTACAAGTTTACCAGGACAGAAAGTTGTGAAGCTAATTTTGATTTGTTCCTAATATGTCCACACACAAAAGAAAATGTTATCTATTATGAACAAGTGTGTGAGCACACAGGAAGTAAAACTAAGACTAAGCAAACATACAAATCAATATTAAGAGAAAAAAAGTCAATATATATATATATTGTGCCGACTCATATGGTTGTAGTCACACCTATGTATTTATTAATAATAATAAAAAAAGAAATTAGTTAAAGGGTAAAGGTGAAATAAACAAAGAAATTAAAAGAATTAGGTCATTGATATTTTTCAAAAATAGAAGGAAAAATATATATATAAAAGTCGTGAAAGGGTTAATAATTAGTTGAAAATTAGTTAAGAGGCTGTAAAGACTTTTATTTCTAAAAAAAAAAAAAAAGCAAAAAGAAGGGAAGGGGATCTATAACAAAATACATCTCTTTTTCTCTTTAAAATCACTTATTTGAAATTAAAAAAAAGGTAAATAAAAGATATTAGAAACGTATAGGCAAATAAAAGGTATTAGAGAGTTATGATATTTAAAACATTGTAAAAAAAGTAAGTTTAAATGTAAATTTTATTAAAATGTGAAACTTGTACAAAATTTTCATCATAGATCTGTATAAGATAAAAATAAATGTGTGAAAGGACATATTGTTAATTAGTGGTATTCCAGTAAATAATAGCCGGAAAATCTATAAATAAGGCATATTGAGATTATAAATTAGTTGATTTTTGGATTTTCTGTTATCAGATTTGTCTAAAGAACTAAAATGTGAGACTAGCATTTCTGAACAATATTAGCAGGCATAAGTCTGTTAATATATGTGGCTAGTGGCCCTAAATGGGCATTTGTTCTGTCTTTGCCCATCTGAATTCTCACTCATCCATGAAAGAACATCTGCTGTCTTGCCTGCTAAAATAGATTGCCGTTATTAACCGTGCTATGCCTGAAGAAAGGAATGAATGCTGCTAAGAAACATAAAGCAAGCAAGATGGAGACGAAACCCACTGCAACGGACCATACCAAGAATAACCAAGCCAACCGGAGTGTCTAGTGAAGAATCAACCATTTCTGTAAAAGAAGTGGGTGCTTCCCACAGGACGGTCTGCAGAGTGTTGGATGTCTAATAATCTAGGTAAACATTTTTCTATCTAACATGCATATATTGATTTATTTTATATCAAAAAGAAACAGACAGTTTAAAATTGCACAATATTTAGTTTAAAAGAAAAAAAAAAAGAAGAACTATTACTAGAGAAGTTATTTTTGTTAGAGAAAGGAACAATTACTTTACACTGGGCTTTTGCTAATTAGCTATTCTGCAATATAATTATATTATTTCAATGCTTATAGATTTGTTGTGAGAAGGCTTATAGATTTGTTTGTTACTTTAGATATTTGAATTCATTATGCCCTTCAGCTTGATAATTTTTTTTAATTACACATTATTACTGCTAAAAAATAGTTGTCTTGCTTAATTCTTTTTCACCAAGTGAACGAATAACAGTAGCAAATTAAATCTAGGTTATTAAAACTTATGTGGTTAACTTTAGATTTAAATAAAATAAGGGACAAATAAATACCTTTTTCTTTTATTCTAAAGAGAAGAAAAGTGGAATAAACAAAGAAGGAGGGCTATATACTAATATATTCCCCTGTTACCATGATAGTCTCCAAGAAAAATTTATAAATATTTCAAGCGCTGGATGCCTAATAAAGCATTTCTTATGAATACTTTTGTCCAGCAGCCGAGGGGCATCTGACCAGGAAATATAATGTTGGAATAATATGTGTGTATTTTTTCAGTATTCTGTCAGGAATATAGACTTAAAAGCTAATTGTAATTAGGTTTGTATTTGCTTCTTGCTTGAGGTAACAATAGATATTAAATATAATGAAAACTGTTACAATATAATATAGAGTACATGAATTTTAAGAACTACGCAATTAGATATACTCACTCTTCTGGTAGTGGTAAGTTTTCACGACTTGTAAATCATCTGAAAATGACAGTTGCAGGACATCTGCTATTTTTGCAAATCCATCTAGGTAAGTGATGTGTTTATGATGGTGGTGGTCGATTAGGCTGTAGGATGTCTGCTACTCTTGTAGATCCATCTGGTCAATAACAATGATGGTGGGTGATTAAACTCCAATAACCTGATGCTTCACACAAATTGTACTTTTTAGAAATGCAGATGGTCATCCATTATGATCATTCTAATTTAATCTTTGCCAGGAATTCAATTAGGTAACCTAAAAATCTCTCTTAATTCATTAAAAAATATTTTCCAGGATTAAAGAGGGATGTATTATAGATTAAAATATTGTATTTCTTGACAAAAAGAAAAAAATAAGATTTAAGTAACTAGAAATGCTAACAGTTAAAATAATAATTCCATTGTCAAGTTTAAAAGAACTGTTACAATTTTTGTTAATTTTGGATACTTTGGTATTATTCCTACTATAACATATTACTCCAATGATATATTACTCTTTAAGTTTGCGATATGCAACTTAATCGATAAAATTGGTCTGCAAATCCCTTGAAGGCATTATTTTAAACATATCGTAAACTTAGAATAATATGTCACCAGAAGTAATACATCATAGCACATGTAATATGAGAGTCCAAATGTAAAAAAATAATTGAGACATATATTCATTATGGAAAAAAGGAAAAAAGATATTGTGATACATAATGAAACAAATACTTATAAGTTGTGCCTTTTAGTATCACTATGTGTCATCAAAGCCATCCTTCCCTCTCCTGGCATATTTTGGTGCTTTGCACCATATATTCCACATGTAATAGCAAACTTCAAATTTTAAAATTAAAAATATTTTCGAATGATGGAGAGATATATTTATTATGGAAAAAGAGAGAGGTAATAGTATCAATGATCTTACCCGTTGCTTGACAGCGCTGGTGTTACTCAAAAACAGTTAACTATACCATTTTTGAGGCAGCCAGTTATTTCTTGTAGTGTGTTATGCTAATTATCTCGCAATTCACACTACTTTCAAGCAGCGTATTCTTACCCTACAAATGATCGCTATTGAGTCTGCACTATCGTATAATTTGAGGGTGTGTAGATTTGAAGTCAACATTTAAATGATGTACTATGATGTCCAAAAAATTTTCAAACTGTCTCAGTGGCTGTGAAGACTTTGTAATGGTTTAAAAATAATGAAAGTTTTGTTATAAGCGCAATTTATTAAACAGTCACAGCAGTAGCGATATCTTCGCGAGACATTAGTTTGTTAATATATTGATTTGTTTTTGTATTTTAATTTTGTTTAAATGCTTAATTTACTATTAGAAGAATAACGCACGTATATTAAATTTAATGTAAATACGATCGTAAATAAAGTTTTTTTTTTGTTGTTCAGTCTTATTAATTTGTTTATCAAGTAATGCATCTTTTGGATGATCCTTCGGATCATCAAAACCGCTGGGGTCCTTCCCATGCCTATTCCAGCACTATGCGCTGACATTTTAATGTTTTTTTGTTGTTGTTTTGATGTTTCAAGTATTAGAAGAATAGTGTATATTTAATAAAATCTTAAAAACATCCCAAATAAATATTTTGTTATTGTCGTTGTTAAAAAAGAATACATTTACTTTTTTACAAATGCCGCTGTATTTGTCAATCTTAAAAAAAAAAAGACATTTACTTTTTTAAGGTCATTTAGCAAAAAAAAAAACAACATAAAAATGTCAATTAGTTATTGTTATTGTTAAAAGAGAATACATTTCATTTTGTCAAAATGATGCTGTATTTGTCGTTATTAAAAAAAAAAGACATTTAGTTTTTTAATGTTCTTTAAAAAAAAAACAAGTAAAGGTCAATTAGTTCTTGAAAGGTCACGGCCAGGTAACGTTATATTTCATTGTTTTTCGTTAGCAAGAGCGCCATCAAGCAAACAGTACGATCGTTGATACTACTTCCAAGGGAGAAATATGAAAAAGAATCCTGAAACATTTTTTTAAATGATGAGTTGTAACAAAGTTTTTAGGTTTCCATTAATTTTTTAAACTAAAAAACAAAAAACAAAATGGCAAATTATAAGATAAAGTTGAACTGTTATCTAAAAATGGCAAACTGCAAACTGTAATTTTAATCTTATATTTCAATTATTTTTTTTTAAAAAACCCACAAATATAACAACTTTTAACTGTAAATGTATATAAAGTTTAGCAAAAAAAGAAGTCAGTGTATGGTTGAAATAAATAAAAAAAATACTTAGAAATAATGCGATATTACTGCAAGTTTAACATTATATTTTAAATATTTAAAAAACAAAATAAAGCACAAATATATTAAAAATTTATTAAACGCACATTAATTACGTAAGTAATATTTACTGAAGCTATCCTCTCAAGAATATGCGTGTAAACATACGAGAGTAGGGACCTCTACAGGTGTTTAACCACAAGCTTACGCTTTTCTTCCATAGCGTAAGCTTGTGGTTAAACATCTGTAGAGGTCCCTACTCTCGTATGTTTACACACATATTCTCAAGGTGATAGCCTCAGTAAATATTACAAATATATTAAGTAAATGTATTATTAAATATAAAATCTTATTACTTACAAATGATGCGAGAAGAGATGTATTATATTGTAGGGGGGGGGGATATCACTGGTGGAGTGAAGCGTTTAATATCTTCTAAATGGAAAGGAAAGGGTCAATTTATTTGACACGGATTAGTCATGTCAAGATTCTTGGTTGCCATGACATTATAAATAGAAACTTTGAATAAATATTATTGGATGAAAATATCACCAGAATAATAGCAGGAATAATACCAAAGTATGTAATTTTGTTTAGACTTTTATATTGTGTGATTGAGCTGCATAACATGTCAGAATTAAAAAAAGGTTATAACAAAGCCAAAGCTTAATTAATTATTAAAAAAGGAATTCCAATTAATTAATAGATTTAATTATTGATATTCTTTTCCCACAATCAACTGAAATTTGAAAAAAAAAAAATTATTTCATTATAAAGTGTGGGTATAATTGCAAAACAATATTATATTGAATATTTCTTTGAGGAAATAGTGAATTTGTTTTTAAAAACAGTTTTTTATCTTGTAATTAAATTTTAATATTGAAGATGCTGCAAAGCAATATAATAAAATTTTGAAGATTCATTTCAAAATGCTAATTAAGATTATAAAATTTGGAAAAGTATCAGATCATTATCTGGAGATAATTTTAATGCAGAATGAGTATTAATTTAGCTTCTAAATTAAGAGTATAGAATAAGAGAAAAATGTTCTGCTTTTAGAATTACAGAAGTAATAGTTAAGGCAGCATATATAACAAACAGGTCAGGCAAGTATTATTCATTCATTTTTCTGCATTTGATGGAGAGCTGATAGTTAGAAATTTTAATGAACATTGATCATAAGAAACACGTAACAATACCAGGCTGTAGTGGAATTGGAATAGTAGAACGGATAATCTATAAGGCAATTAAGATTGTAAATTGTGAAACTGATTTGAATTGCTAAAGCTATGAAAATCTGGAACTCGGTTTGAAAATGTCAAACATGCATTGCTAAATATCTTAGAGAACATCTGCTGTCACTAGCTGCCTGTGCTGAGTGCCTATAAATATACTTTTTTTGAAATCTCTTATCGAGTAATAAAGTTAGAACAAAGCTATTCCCATTTATTTAAATATCTTCAGATGGTAATTAGAAAATAGTACTTGATAAGGCAAAAAGAATGAAGAAATCACCCAATGAAGGACCACCCAAGAACTGTTAACATATGACTTAATGTAAGGACCATTGAGGGGTACCTAGAACTGAAATGCACATAATACGTAATGAAATACTTGTAAGCTACCTCATATTATGCATACATATTTAATGAATGCTTTTGTTGATATTAAAAAAAAGTACCTATTTTTTTATCCTATTCTCTTTTGATTTGTTATATATATTTTTAAATATAAAGTAGACATTATTACCTTTTCCTTTAAATATGGAGAGAATCAGAATTTGCTTAAGAAAAAGCAAAAGAAATGTGTACATATTTTTTTTGTATTTTTATCTCATTCTATTTTGAAATGTATGATATTTTTTTTGTAAGTGTAAAGTGAACATTATTGCTTATTTCTTTTTGATTTTGAGTGTTACAAGTTGCTGATAGAATAATATTAATTACATAAATATATTTGAGTTGAAAATATTGTATGATGGCAAGAATACTAATGTTAATAATCACATTTATTTATTAAATATGTTATTTTAAAATCTTATAAATTTTGTTTTCCCCTTTATTTATTCAGATTATTTTTGCATGTTGAATTGCTATTTAAATAGAATGTCTGTAAATTATTTCTTAGTTAAGCAACTGCTTCAAGGCTGATTTTCTTGTTGGTGAAATAGCAGGAGAATTAATCATTTTGGGAGGCATTATACCAGTAACAAGAATAACACTTTTTTAAAACTTGAAATGACATTCAGAATGGAATCAATTTGTCAAAATAAAATCAAAAATGGGGTCAAATTTTCTCAAATCTTCTAATAGTTGATTGTAATTTATAGGGGTTAATGTAATCAGGAAATATAACTGTAGTTTTTATATTCAGTAATACAGGTCGACAATTATTAATTTAATTGTGGAGTAGATTCAATTTGATTATCTTAGTGCTGGCAAATGAAGAATTATTTCACTAGCACCACCCAAGTGATAAAACATAAGTTAAAAGAAGGAAGAAAATTAACAGATTCCTTGATACCATTAAGGGATACATATATATTATTAGATAGAAGGAACTATTTCAATTATTTTAAATATTTAGATATATATTTAATTAATTATATTCATAATTAATTTCATTTTAATAGTTGTGTGATAGAATATTTCGTGCAGGCAGACAAAAAAAAATAATTCAATTTAAATTTAGTTTGATAATATTGTATATATATGTGCATACATTTATGATAAATTTACCTGGGTGATCATACCACGTTTTGTAATAAAACATATTAACTTTGGAGAAAATTAATATTTTTGAATATAGATTAAGCTAATATTTTAATGCTCACGATTTTGGATATTTATCTGGTGAATAAAGTTAAATCATTTCAAGATTAAAAGGGTATATAAATTTAATTATTCCTTTAATTGTGTATGTCCTTTGTTCTACTGTAATATTATTGTTTAATATCTTCATTGTAAATAATTTTGTTTTATCTTTTTGAACATTTATTATTAATATTGTTGGTTTAATCATAAAACTTTGATGTTTCCTCTGAACTAGAATTCTGAAATACGAATAGTATTGTATCCTGCTATTTTATATACTATCACACATTGTTCGAATGCACCTATAAAAGAAATAAAGCCAGAAATGCTGACAATGAAGGGTTGGCCAATATTACTACTCCATAAGCCTGGAATTATCAACATGGAAAGTATTAAATTTGTCTAGAAATCTTATATTCATCACTAAAAACATTATAAAGTTTTAATACCATTATATAAAATGATATAACAATGTGTGACTAATTGATTCCATATAGAGATTAAAAGAGAAAGAAAAAATAAATGCTGTAATTTAACATAAATTTGTTTAAGCGCAACTTATATAATAATTTTATAAATTTTTCTTGAATTAGCACTGTAAAATTGTAACTGTTCTCAGAAAACATAAATCAGTTTTATAATTTTTGTGTACAGGATAAAAAATTAGTTTAATAAAGTTTTTAAAAATTTTTTTTGTAAGATATATTTAAACTATTATTTTATAGTTATAGGATTTATTATATTGTAAAGATATATAATGAAAAATATTAATTAATGTAAAATTTAATTTTTTTTTTTTTTTCTAAAGCAAATATTTGAATTTGAAAATGCTGGAAACACCTGTTCAATGCGACCAGTATTTCGATATGAAACGGGATCCTGTCCTATAATGAATTCTTATTTGTTGCAAAATAACAAGACAGTTGTATTGGCAGCAGGAATGTTAGGAAATTGTCAAATATATTCAATTCGAAAAAGAACTATGCTAGCAAAAAAATATAAAGGTAAACTTTTAGCATTTTTTGATAATTAGTTATTATTTATATATATATAAATTTTATTTTCTTCAATAGTGAAAATATGCACTGGATTGTAAATCTTTGATAATTATTCAGTTTGATCTTGAAATTATATTTTTAAATTCCTATTTATATTCCAGTTTCTGCTTCTATAAATTTATATTCTACTAAGTCATGATAGTGTATAGTATTATAATGAAGGATGTAAAAGTTAACAGAAAAGTATATGCTTGTATATTACTTCAGAAATATTTAGATGAATTTATGTTAGAATTTATAAATTGTTGAATGAGATTATTAAAAAGATAACAGATTTATGATTGATACATTTTAAAACAATTATAGATTATTATAAATTCTAACTTAATCATTGTTTTATAATACTAAAAAACTTTGAAGATGACTCAAACTTGAAAGAAAGTAATAGATATTTGATGTTGAGATACCAGAAACAAAAAAAGCATTAATTTACCAATAAAATTTTTATGGAGACAAGGCAATGTATACAGGAAAGAAAAAAATCTGAAAATTCCTAAAAATGATCCATTCAGGTTTTAATATCTGGAATTCTGTAAATTTGTTAAGAATAAGAGAAAATATTACAGTTGATAAGAAAAACTAGAAGACAATAAAAGCCTCAGAGAAATAAAATAGCATATTATAAGAAAGTGGTTTCACTGTTGGCTAAAAAATATAGCACTTTAACAGGAATGACTTCATGAAGTTTGTGGAACAATTCTACAAAGATTTATGTAATAACAATATAACTCGTATATTTATGCCAACATCATTTAATATATTACAAATTTTAAATGAAGAGGTGAGATATGCAATTAAATGTATAAACCAATAAACATCACTTGATCACTATTTCTTATGCTAGCTCTTAACTGTTATTAAAACAGACAAAACTCTATACATATTGCCACTCAGTGCAAGCCAGGGTAATCAATGGATGCCAGAAGGCTTGTGCATAAAATCCCCATCTAGTGCCTATTCATCCAATATCCAGAGATTAGTTTCTGGCTTGTGGCCTTCATCAGTGAGGAGCCTTGGATCTGAGAGCATTGCACCTAGATCTTAGGATCTAATGCAACTCCCCAGCAGGGTTTTCAATTTAAGTCTCATAGTTTTGTAGTTAAGTAGAGATAAAAGGTGGTCGCTAGAGGTTTGTATTAGATCCTAAGATCTAGGTGCAGTGCTTTCAGATCCAAGACTCCTCACTGACGAAGGCCACAAGCCAGAAACTAGTCTGGAGATATTGAATGAGTAGGCACTAGATGGGGATTTTATGCACAAGTCTTCTGGCATCCATTGATTACTCTGGCTTACATTGAGTGGCAATATGTATAGAGTTTTGCCTGTTTTAATTAAATGTATAAAGAATAGAAAGTACTGAGGAAATGATAAAATCATTGTAATTATTTAAAAAAAGCAGCTGAAAAAATAAAGTGGAAAAATACAATGTGGATATTAAATGTTTGTATATATGTTAAAATTCTTTTCCTGAAGACAATTTGTCCTAAATTAATCAGTCAATAAAATAAACGAAAAGCTTTATAGCTCAGGAGTTTACAAGAGGTTCGAGCATGGAAGTACCATAACTGGAATCTATCTGAGGATCTTTGTTGCATTCTGGGATTTTATTACTAACCAAACTATGTGGGATATCATAATCAGTGATAGTCTACTACTGCGTGTCATGCTTAGTAATGCAATTTGTTATCATCTCAGTTTTAGAACTACATCATAAATTTAGTGAACAGTTTGCATCTTTAAGATATATATATAGGAAAGTTGATAGAGAAGATATTAGAAATTATATACCTATCAGTCCTATATATACTAAGAATATTACAAATCGTCTATATAGTACTTTGAACTTGAGTTAATTAAATAAATAAGCTGGATTGAAAACTAGTTATAACAGTGAGTCATGTCTAAGTACTAAGAGAAATTGTAGAAAAAATAAATGAGAGTTACTTAACAGTTTGCATTGAATTTGTGTACTATGAAAAGGTATTTGACTCTGTAAGTATTTCTGTTGTGATTAAAGCCTAAGAACATCATGATATCGATCTGGACTATTGTCAAATTTTGAAGAATATTTTTTTAATCGCAACAGCCATTATAATTGTAAGATTAACATCAGTTAGATTCTGTCCCTTCAAAACTTTTTACAATAGTTTTACAGAAAATTGAATAAAAGTAGAAAACAAAGGAATAAAAATAAATGAGATTACTTCAGACATTTAGATTTTGCATATGATATTGTTTTGCTAATAATAATTCAGAACTTCAGGAAATGCCAGTACTTATAATTACTTGGTCAAATTTTTAATCTAAATGTGAACTTACTGGATGAAATTAATCAGCGAATTAAATTGAGTTGTTGTAGATTTTTATTAAATATAATGTACTTATAGAGACAGCAAACCTTGCACTATATTAGAATTTATGGGTTAGGATTAAAAAAGATCAAAAGCAAAATACAACAGTGAGTGAACAAACAGAATTCCTTGAAAGAATAGTCTAAAACAGAATTGGCTTGATATGTTGGTAGAAGAATTGATAATACTTAAACAACTGAAGCTTTACTTGATCTTAAAATTTTTTAAGATACTTAGAAAGAGAACACATGAGATGGATAGATAAGATAAACAAGTTGCTGGAGTGATTTGGACAAGAAAACTGAATTAAAATAAATTGATTTAACTTAGAAAAAATATCATTCTTCATTGGACTGATAATAGAAATATAATTCAATAGTAATTTTAATGAGCACTTGCTTGAAAGATTATTTGATGTTTAAGCACTGGAAATGGTAGGTTAAGCTTCCATTTGAGGACTTTTAACTCTTGAATCTATCACTCTTCCAATAATGATGATTATGTAATAGATTCATGATTTGCATCTTGAACAGTTTGTATTTATGAGGTATGAAATTTCATGACATTTGAGCAGTATCTAGAGGATATTGATGTGTATAGAGAAAGGTCCCAAGCTTTTTGAAAGATGCTCATGGAGGATATGTTTCTACACTTAATGTTCAGGAATGACCGGAATGTTAGAGGTTTAATCATTAAATCATAGGATTGGGATAGGTTATGGGATGTAACATATTTTCATCTTTCTCAAAGCAATGTTTATTTGAAAGGATTGTATGAATTTTGGAATTCTTATTTTGATTATGATTTTATCATTTGGAAAATTAGCAGTAACCCATGAAACTTAAATTGTCCAAAATGCTCTAGTTCATATCTCAGCCACCTTCTGTAACTGAGCAAAATAATGATTGGACAAGAAAATACAATGATATGTTTGCTTTTATGATGATAATTTCATCAACATGTTTCATAATGGGAAGAAAGCATTCTAATCAATAACTGCTTTAGCAATTGCCAGCTGTAAACTATTCTAGTGGTTGGGAAAGTATAAATGCTAATTTGTTTGTTCACACAACATACTTTCACTCATCTTTAATACAGTTCTTTTGCTTGTAATACCACCACTTTTGTTCTGTAGTATTTACATCAGATATGAGTGGCTTTGAAATAGCATTATGCCATTAATGCTTTCCTTGTTGAGTTCACAGTTGTTCATTTTGGTTGTAGATTTATCTTTTGTTTCACTCTTTTGTAATATCTGTTGTTTTGTCTTAATGAATTCAGTTTTCTGCCCATAAATTGTTTCTAATAGCTGGCTGTGCTTTTTTTTTTTTTTTAAAAAAAAAAAACCAAAACATTAAATTTAAGGATAGTCTTATTAGAGAAGAATTAGCTAATGCAATATTGAACACATTATTTTTTATGGGCCAACAATTGCTTTGTCCTGCATCAGCTGGAAATGGCTTTGCTGAGCTGATGTACATTATCAAGGAGAGCAGCCATGATAATTAAAAATATGTATCTGTATATAAAACTTACAAACCTGAGCGAAGCTTATAAATGTTTTCAAGTAGCTGAAGATTGTCAAAACCATTCCAGGATTTATTTAGATATCCACTCACATAGATAACCAATATTGATTACTAAAGAGATATTTAACTGTTACCCACTGGAGGGGAAAACCACAAAACAAAAAAAAAAAAACCCAACAAAATCTTTACCTTGATCACTGATATGGATAATAGCATATATATCTGTGTGGAGCTCTTTTTTTTTTAAATAGTCTCCTCTGAAATAATCTTTAAGTAGTTTTCTATAAGTTGAAGGCCTTTCTAATATATATATATATATATACATAGAAACAGAATGCTCTAGAAATATATTTTTAGAAGGCATAACACGGATGGAAAATTTTTCAAATTTGCTCTTATAGAATTGGCACAATTATTAAATAATGCCTTTTCTTTGACTGCTCTTTGATAATGTGTTATTGAAAAGATCTATGTCCTGCAGAAGTTATTTAACTTATTTTGGATTAATAAATATGGTGCCACTATCCTTTGTCAGAAACAATGCATTTTGAAATGTATCAGCAAATAATTTTAAATAACGTTAAACATTTCTCATGCATAACTTTCACCCTTCATGGTTTTGAAACAATATTTTTTAGAACACTCAAGTTAAATAGTCCTATGGTAAGTAATCGAATGTTACTATATAATTTCTCTTTGTTATATCTCTTGCCCAGGGGAATTATCGTTAGCATATTAATGAAATTAAGTCAATATGTTGAAAATATCATTCACTCATTATTGTTGCAAGATATTGTTGTTAAATATTTTACAGCATTCAATGAATGTATTTATATTTTAACATATCCATACATTTCATCACTTGACTGTTTAGCATATTTAGTCTATCACAACATTTTATCACATGGGCATATTATCTCACATGCTTTTAGTCACTGTACTTCTTGTTTATCTTGTAGATTTTTTTTATCATAATTGTACATTTTTATGCAGTGTTTTTGATGTAAAAAACATTTAGTTTTAATGAATTAATTTAAATAATTTTTTTTGTACTTGATATTTTTTTTGTAATTAATAAGAGATTTTTTTGCAAATAAATAATATAAATTGAAACTTGTTAATAACAAACAAATGAAATAGAAATAAAATTTTTGAAGTATTAAAAATATGAGCTATTGATTAAAAAATAATGTATTTGCTATCTTGTAAATGATTTAATTTCCTTGATTATTTTTTTGTCACATATTTTTCAAATTATATTTTATTTTTTAGTAAAAGCAAAAGGATATGAAAATAACTTTTCGGTGACTAACTTATAATTTGAAATTTTGGACAATTATAAAATAAATAAGATCAAATATAGACAAACAAATTTCAAAACGGATTATTTTATCGTCTTTATTTATAAATTTTAAATAAAATTAATTACATAATGAATTATTTTTTAGTCTTTATTTATAAATTTTGGAAAAAAAATAATTGCATATAGTTTTAATTTATATTATTTTCTTGCAAAAAAAAAAAAATCAATTAATGTTTTATAAATTAAAGTTTTAATTGTAATGAGAAGTTTGAGTGATGATTTGGACAGTGATGATAAATGCACATGATGAAATGTCATGAGATGTATGGGATGAGGAATCTCAAAATCTCAGAATCATTCTCAATTGTACAGGTCTATTGTCATACACGCTTCTGCCACTGGATATCTCTTGTGGAGATTCTTTTGCATTTTTTTTGTGTTTAGTGTAATGAGTCTTAAAACTAAGGCATACGTAAGATTAGTTGGATTTTAGGAAGTTTGCTATTAAAATTTTTTTAATTTAAGTAAGAAAGTGATTTATTTGACAAGAGGGTCATATTGAAGTGTGAGTTTAGGGGAGCACATGTTCGTCGGTCACCATTTAAAAAAAAAAAGTTTTTTCTTCTGTATAAAGAGATTTGGAGAGTGGTAGAAAAATCATAAATTTAAATATAGAGTAGGGGAATTGGAAAAATAAGGAAATATCTATTGCATTTTATCAGCTAGGCATGCTTCAGTAGCAAGTATAGTATGTGATAAAGTTTTCCATCTGAAGTGCTTAAATAAGACTAGGAAGGATATAAAAGGAGTATAATTGTATTAGTCATGTATAAATTTGATAAAAGAGGTGAAAAAATGGTTTTTAAGTGCAGATAATTTAAAGAGAATGTCAGGAGAAATGACGAAAAATGTAGTTAAGGATGATAGAATGGAATATATATATATATTTAGTGGAGTGACAAGAGATATGGATGACAAAATAAGTAGTGCAATGGGGATAGTTAGTCAAAGAGTAAGTAAGAAAGAGGAAGAGGTAAAGGATGTAGAAGTAAAATTAAAAGCATTAGACATGATGTATGAGCAGATCAGAAACTAATGAATAGAAATGATGAGGAAGAAATAAATAAGGAAGTCCAAAAGATAGAAGAAAATGTTACAGATGAAGTAGGGAAGTAAACTATGAGGATGTGGAGATATAATTGCAAAGGGGAATAGAAATAGGTATGTAAAAGTATGTTTGCCTGAGGTTTAGAATTTGGGATGTTGCAGATACGGTAAAGAAACAGGAGAGAGATGTTTATGTTATGGTAGTGACAAATAATTTGTCAGCGCCATTGAAGAGAGTACTGGACGAGTTCAAAGAATTGATAAGTAGTTTGAATAAGATTAAAGGAAAAGTAGAAGTAGTTGGATTACTACCAAGATTTGACAATAAGTATGTGTAGATAGGGTATGTTCTATAAATGAGAGATTGGAAAAAATTATGCTACAGAAATAATGTTATGTTTGTGAATGTGTGGAATTTTTTTATTAGTAAGAGAGAGTTATACAATAAAGATGGGTTGCACTTAGCAAAACAAGGAAGTGAAGCATTAGGGGGTTTGATTTATGAAAAATATTATAGTTCAGGAAACTTACAAAGGGGTTTAGGGTTTAAATTACAGTATTATCAAAAAGAAGATTAAGAATGGATGGGATGTAAGAAGTAAACAAAGGATAGCTGATCCAGATATAAATGTAGATGTGGAGAGGGAATGGGTCTATAAAACTAATGATAAACAAAAAGAATGTTTAAAAGGGTAATAAGAAAGGGTGAAATTGTTAAAATTGGATATTTAAATATGCAAGATAATAAGAGACTAGAAAAGTGGTTGAAATTAAACAAAGCAAGTAAAAATGAAGGGCTTGAGGTGATAGCAGTAATGGAAACACCTCTAAGAGAAGAATCTACACTTGAAAATTTGATATGGCAGGGTATAAATAGAAAAAAAAAGGGGGGGTGGGGGGTGGTAGTATAGTACTTATGTCAAAAAATAATTTAAATACTGTAAAGTGTCAAGAATATTTGGGATTTGAGATAAGATTAGGAAGACAAGAATGAATGGTGACTATAGTGTATATGGCCACTGGAGATTGTCAAATTATAATGAAATGGAAGAGTAGCATACATGAATGCCTATTTAAGGATATGCAGAGTTTCAAAAAAAAAGGGGGGGGGAGAAAATAATAGTTATAGGGGATATGAATGGACATCTTTGAAGAAATTGATGACTTGGATAACAAAATGGACAGTCTTTGAAAATGTTTTGTCAGGGAGTGAATTTGAGCATTGGAAATTTATCAAATATTTATGAGGGGCAATACATATGATCTAGAAATAATATATTTCAGTTGTTTTACAATAGCATGTTGAAACTACCGGAGGGCGTTACTTCTGTGATAGTGCACAGAAATATGCCGT
The DNA here is from genome assembly GCA_028023455.1 of Epiperipatus broadwayi. Lineage (NCBI taxonomy): Eukaryota > Metazoa > Onychophora > Udeonychophora > Euonychophora > Peripatidae > Epiperipatus > Epiperipatus broadwayi. Next base: position 1,133,993 of record JAQFVV010012393.1, on the reverse strand, counting down.
TTAGGTGGCCTACCACTGCTAGCGAGCATTCTATTTCTAATGCGTAAGCCTAGAAATCCTAGAAATAGTCCGTTCGGTACGGGGTGGCTGCTTAGTGTCTATTTCTACATTAATGCACAGAAACATTACATTGAATCTGCTGCAGAAGCTATCGTGTCAGCTTATAGCTCAGATTTGTGCTAAGCATTTTCGATGTGTGATCACATTTCACTTTTGGCTACAGTATCGGGTGAGGGTGTTTGGAATTTCGATTGTCAAAACTATTTTAATATTCATTAAGACCACCTCCCCCTCTAACTGCCATCTTTTAGGAATGTCTACTAACAATTATCAGCAGAGTCTCATGTTTCCCTAGCCCCCATTTTCTGCTCAAAAAAATCGGCAAGTGTAGGATTCCAGCGGGATTCGGATCAAATCACGCTCTAAGTCCCGCTTCTGCAAGAACAATGGCGAGCTTCATCGAATGGCTGAAATCGGAAAACTTGCTGTGAATGTCAAAGATTCTCTGACTGCTGCTGCTGCTGGAAACGGGTTATCAAACAAAAGAAAGAGCTTTGAAGCTGCATGGGTGCTGTTGCCTGAACAGCCCTAAAAGTTGCTTTTAATTGCCGTAAATATATTTATGTGGGGTTTTTGGTAATTACGGTAAAAAGTTGGTCAACCTTCAAGTCGGAGCGTTACGTTCGCTTAGGAATTGTAACCACTCACTCCCACCACCTTTCCCAAAGTTGGACCTTTCGGTTGTAAACGTTTGGTACCGTTAAATGGAAATCGATTTGGTATTTGTAATTTATTATAAAACAACAAAAATATAAAAAAGAAAAGAAGCTGATTTTGTCGTAGAATACCCGACTGCCGCCGTTAACAAAAAATGTAAGTAATGAGAAAGAATAAAAAGTAACTACTTTTTAAAATTCATTTCGATCGATGTACTCTTTTTTTTGTTTGTTTTCGTTCCAAAAATTGTTATTTGATAGATAGTAGTTTTGGTTAAATGTGATCAACAAAATCAAAAACATACATATAAAAAAAAAAGAATTCCTGCCCCCCAATATAAGTAATGAAAAGAATAACAACAACAACAAAAAAAATTAAGTACTTTTTTAAATTCAATTTTTTGATTTCTGCATTTTTTTTTGTTGTTGTTGTTGCGTATTCCAAAATTTATTTGATATTACTTTACTTTGAAATGTGATAATAAACAAACCCAGCGGCGGCCCCTTAAACATTATATTTATCTTTGTTTACAAACAAAGCCTGCCCTCCAACGGTTTCAACACGCTATTGTAAAACAACCTATATTTTATACATAGATTATGTATTAGTAGAGAAAGAGGGAATGAGTAATGTATGGAAAATTAAACGTGTTTAATAATAAAGAGAGAGTAATGTAATAGTTAGCATAATTTCTTTATAATAGAAATGTTGAAAGATGTGGATAGAGAGTGAATGATAAGAATAAGTTAGAAGAATATAAAATAAAATAAATTCATGGAAGAGTTAGTTGGAGATGAATATAAAGACTGGTGTGGTAATAGAAAAAGTGGCAAATAGGGTTTTAGGTGAGAATATTCAGAAGAATAAAAGTAATAGAAAAGTGAGAATTAGGAAAAGTGTATAAGAGAGCAAAAAAGCATACAGTGAATATAAATGTACTATTAAAAACAAAGAAACTGAAAAAGATGTTAATATTAAATGGGAAAAGTATTTAAAAAAAGAAGTTGGTTAAAATAGAGAATTATATAGAGAGAATGAAATTAAATAGTAAATTATTGGAGGATATTAATAAAAGTGGAAGAAATGGGAGTAAAAAAATTTGGAAATGTGTTAAAAGAAGGAATATATGGAGAGAGAGAAATAGCATTACTAAATGATGAGGAAAAAGTGTGTAATTCTGGAGAAGAATTAGAAACAATCTTAAAAAAGTATATAATGGATATAGAAAAGATGTTAGATGTGAAGGACAGAATGAATTATAAAAAACATGGTACTGGAAATATTAGTTTTACAGAAAATGAAGTGAATGAGGCAGGGAAGAAGTTGAAAAATGGAAAGGCAAGGTTTAGATGGTAGGCAGCAGAGATGGTGATGAATTTGGTAACTATGGCAAAATTACATCTATTTTCATGGTTTAATAAGATGGCACAGAAGACAGAATTTTCAGATAGCTGGAATAATACAAGAATAATGCTGTTATTTAAAGGAAAGAATAAGGTTCATAGAAAGTTAAACAATTGTAGACCAGTAGTGGTAACATTGGTGTTATATAAAAGTCTTGGATATATGATGGCTGTAAACATGGCAAAATGGATGAAAGAAAATAATATATTGGGAGAATTGCAAGGAGGTTTTAGAAAGAATAGGCATATAGGAGATAGTTTATTTGTAGTCTCACAACTTATAGATATGTGTAGGAATATAGATAGACAGTTGTATATGGTCTTTATAGATGTAGAGAAGGCATATGATAGAGAAAATAGAAATAGATTATGGATAAGTTTAGTAAATTTGGGAGTGAATGGAGCTTTAGTGGATCTTATTAAGAGATTGTATGAAAATAATTACATATCAGTTAGAAAATATAGAATGTTAGAGTTAAAAAAAATGGAGTGGGACTAAAGCAAGGATGCCCTATGCAACCTATTTAGTTTTTGTTATATTTGAGAGAAATGGAGATGGCAAGAGAGTGTATACATTATCAGGTCCTTTATTTGCTGATGATATCTTCTTGTGCTCAGAGAGTAGGGAAGATATGCAAGTTATGCTGAAGACTTGTGCAAGAATGGGTGAAGAGATGGGGATTAAATTTAGTGAAGAAAAATCAAAAGTAATGACGAGAAATGCTGGGGAAAAAAAAAGAGTTTCTAAATGTGGTGAATAGGTATAACTATTTGGGAATCATATTAAGTAATCAGAGGAATTACTTGGATGAATAAGAGAAAAAATTGATAAATGAAGCAAAGAAAAGAAAAGGATTGATAAAGAAATTAACAGTGTTTTCATGTAATACATATAATATAGCAAGATTATATGGCAGGAAGTGACAGTAGCAAGGTTAACTTATGGTAATGATGTATTATGTCTTAATAAAGGAGTGTTAGATTACTTAGACAAAATATAAAGAGAAGTAAAAAGACACGCATTAGATGCAGGTGTATGGATGGCAAAGGAGGCAATTCAAGGAGAAATGAGTTTTTATATGAGAGATGCAAAAAAAGAAAAATGTAAATCTTTGGCAGGTTGCAATTTATGGATAGTAAAGGAATAGCTAAAATATATTTTGGTTTATGAATAAATGCCCGACAACATGATGGGTGAGAAAGGTAGTACGGTATGCAGATTTGGATAAAGACTTTATGTCAGTATACTTGTACAAAGAGTGGGATAATTGTGTTAGGAGGATTGTTAAGTGTTATAGTAGCAAGAGTTGGAGAGATGGAGAACTAGTGTGATAAATAGAGCTTAAAAATATATAGAAGTAAACAGGATATTGGATGTTAGTTAATTTATGATGTAGGCTCGAACAGGATCACTAGCAGTAAGGAATATACACAAAAATGGAGAAATGTGGGTGATTTAATCTGCAGGTTATGAAAGGAGGCATAGAAAATATTAGGCATTTGATAATAGAATGTAAATGCTTACAAGCAGAAAGGATACAAATAATGAAGTTATGGGAGAATAATATAGACCAAGTGATTATACAGAAAGTTGGTTATTGGTTTTTATTCTGGGGTTTGGAAAAAGATAAGGGGGTCTTAGTATAAATTATGGCCATTGAGTGAATAAATATGATGTTGTGAAAGTGGGATCTAGGGAAGAATATGAGGAAAACTTAGGGTGCGGAATGCAAAGGGAAAGTGCGGAATGGAAAGGGAAAGTAAGGTGACTAGCAGGTTTTTTCTTGGACACATTGGCTGAGAGATTCCTGACTTTGATAAAGGAGTAGCCATATCACATCAATCTTCTCAACTGGCATCATCAAATGAAGTTGTGATGCCATGTAGTAATTTTTTTTGCTAAATGCATCTCATTTTTTCGTCCATTTTTATAATGGCTGAAAAGTTTGAACAATATGAATTTCTGTTTTTTGTTAGAGAAAACAGCAGAGGCAATGTTTGCAACAGTTTATAAACATGCTGCTCTGGAAAAACAACTTTATAAATGGTTTAATTGAAGATTCAAATTTCATCACATTACTAAAAAGCACAATGAGGGAAGTCCAATACCAAGATGATGATGATTTTTGTTTTGATGCAAACAGATTGTTCATTCAGAATTGATTTGTAATGTCTCACAGCATTGTTCACTCAGAATTTGTTCATAATGATCAGCGTTTTACCTACAAGTCCCAAAATATTTGCATGATGTAGTGAAATGAAAACGTCCTGAGTTGTGGCAAAGTGGGGAGGGGTGTCTTCCTCATGACAATGCCCCTAAGCACAAAGCCTTGAGCATGAAACAATTTTTAAGCAAAAACATTATGATCCGGCTTATCATTTGCCATATTTATCTGATCTCACTTTGTGGGACTTCTTTGTATTTCTTCAAGATGAAAAAGTCCTCAAAGGAATATTTTGTGGACATGGAAGAGATGAGGAAAAAAATGACAAGTGTCTTAAAAAACATTTTTTAAGAATTTCAGGACTGTTTCAAAAATTGAAAAGCACATTTAAATTGGTGCATTGCATCAAATGGACAGTACTTCGAAGGAGATTCAATATGTAATACCTAAAAAGAAATATACAATTTTTTATTATAAAATTCCAGTTTTTTTTAGATACCCCTCATTTAGAATGTGATATAATATTGTGTAATGATTTGTCATGTGTTGAAATGCCAGAACTATTTTGGAGACTTTATGTGGTGTGTGAATATAAAGTGTTTTTTTTTTTTTTAAATTATAAATTGCTATCAAATTATTATTAACTGTGGCTGTAAAATCCAGGTTCTTCATTTATGTTTTTATAGTTCAAAAATATTAACTGATCATTCATTTCTCATCAAAATTTTTGAATCATCCTGATCATAATTTACCTTTTGAAATTTATTTTTATTTTTTCTAAAATTATTTTTTATTACTTCAGATGAAGAAATAACAACATTGAAAGCTGATGAAAACATTAACGATGGTAATTTTTTCTAGTTTTTATTTTGCCTTTTTACTAACACAATTTCATTTTTTAAAAAAAGGTGTTTATACAGAATTAGTTTTTACTAACTCTATTTTATTAACTTATTTATTTCTGAATTGAATTTATTTTTGTGTATACATGTGATGGTTGGTTTACAAATAGTCTACAGTGTCTAAACAATCAATGTAATTCTGTTTAGACAGTTTATTTTATCATTTCAAATTTATTTTATTAGCCATTGTGATAAATATATCATTTTGCTCATACAGTAGTACATCCTATTAATAGCTGGCTGCTTAACAGCGATTTACCATCAAAATACTTTTTTTTAAATTTTGTGTGCATGCACTTTTGTGTCCAAGAATTACATCAAACATCTTTTTTTTTATTTAGAGTGATACTCTCATGCATTAATCATGATGATATATATATAGAGAGAAATTATGATACAGATTTAAAGAAAAACTTTAGATGTATTTTTTATTATGATATATCTTTTTTACACAATAAATGTTACAATAGTAAAAACTATTCCACGTTGTCAACACCTCTTACACTCTTTTTGCATTATTTATATCAAATCTTTAAGAAACTATATCTCAATTTTCACAATTTTTTATTTGAATCCAATAATTTCAATTTCCTAATAGTTGTTTTCATATTATTTTTTACCCTAAGTATATAATAACTTCATCTTTATATATATTTGCACACAAATATATATATATTATTATTTATAAAATATTGTAAATACATATTATATTCACATTAATTTCTATAAAATTATAGAACTAAAATATTTAATATGTATGTACAAAGATATATATATAATTAATGGAATCTCCTTCAGGCTACGAATAAATAATATCCTATTGTCAAAAGAAGAAATATATATGTATATCCACATTCATAAATTATTATTATTATTAAATCTTTTTATTATTTTAATATGTTATTTCAATTCAAGTTATTTTCATCTTTTACAATATTATTTTGAATTTAAAAATAATTACATAAAATTCTGTATTTTGAATTTTAGACTATCTTTATATCTCCATCTAAAGGATTTTTTGAGCTTTTTTCATGTTTTATGTTTGTTTTATAATTATCATCAAAAAATATAAATATAACATTTTATTTGTTATATGTGTTCATATTTTTTCTATGTATTGTTTATACACACACACACACACACACACATCTATTAATTAATTAAAAGTAATTTTTTCCAGAATTATTTTTCAGTTTTGGGTATACTTTTTTTATGTATGTATCTTCTTTTGTTTTATTTAAAATATATTTTTAATATTTTCATTAAATATAAAATCTTGTTTTTGTAGTATGTTAATAAAAGATTTTTTTTTTTTTACTTTTATGTTGATTAAATCTTGCTATAATTGAATTCTTTGTTTTTTTTATGTATATATTTATTTTATTTTTTTTACATTTTATATCTTAATAATATTTAAGCCTTTATTATTTTTATTTAAATATTTATTGTTCAATATATTTATCATGTTATTTTTTTTTCTATTTTATTAACTAATTGTATATTTAAATTGTGTATACTATATAATAATTTTATTTATTCTGATTGTTATTTTTACAGCATTTATTTTTACATCTATGTATTTAAAATATTTTGCTTATTTATTATACTTTAAAATTTTTTGTTCAATATTGTTTTTTATTTTAATTGGATAATCATATTTTTAAATTTGTTAGTTTTTCAATCTTTTCTTCATAAAAAGTTGTTATTCAAATGACTTTCTGTAAGTATATATGCATATATGTATATACATGTATAAGATATACATAAAATGAAATTATTGTGCAGTTAAGTAAAGTAAAATGTATCGTGAAAAGTACATTATGAAGAATGTATTTTTTAAAAAAGTAAAAACTATCACAATATTTTTATAACATTGATTATATTATAGAGTACATACATATCACAGCTGAAATTTATCTTTAAAAGGAATTTCCATTAAAATTAATATTTATATCTCAAGTTCTTGAAAATTTTCTAAAGGTATGTGTATTAAGTAATATTTGACATATATATATATAGTATATAATAAATTACAACATAGATATAAATAACTGAAATACAGGTTTATTATATACCTGTATCTATATATGTAATATATAGGGTAACTGGACTTTAACATGACCCACCACTTTCCACTCCATCTTATAACAAAGTAAAACTTTTAAATATACTTACCATTATGCTGTTTTTTATGACATAATAAATATAACAATAAAAGTCATTACAATATTTTTTTAGCATCTACAGTATTATTCAATCTATATATAAACTACAAAATATTCTTCAAATATCATTATTATTCAAAATTGAATAATAATTCAGTTTAGCCGTATGAAAAAGGATAAAATATCTTTTTTTAGAAGGAACTGTTTAGTTTTAGCTATCAGTAGGCCAATTTTAATTTTTCTTTGATAATTATTTAAAGTAAAAAAAGGAGGGTGAAGGGAAAAAGTTAATGTTCTTTCATTTAGCAGTAGAAAAATAACTTGATATATAATTCAGTTTAATAGTTAAAAAAAAAAAAGTGTTATAAAATTAATTACAAAGCATTCAAAGATGCTTCAAATATAAAATTGTTAATTATACAGCATTTTAGAAGATGCTTCAGTAATATACATATTTTCTTCATTTAAATAATAATATAGACTTTTAATATTGTTTAATTAAATGCTCTGTGACTATGATCTTTCATAAAAAACATTCTCTAATATATCATCAAATAAAGATTAGATTTGTATAAATTAGGTTTATGAAAAATTATCTAAAAGAGTCCTGTTTTTAATACTTTATTATAATATTATTTTTTATTTTATTTTTTACATTTTGCTTATATATGTTTAATTAAACATATTAATAAAATAATTAATGAAATATAGCTGCATTAATAAAATAATGTTGGTCAATTTTGTATAATAATGATATATGGGATTTGTCGCTAAATGTATTTGTGACAAATTTTGTTAATGATAGGATATGTTTCTTGATCTGCTATTATTATGAAGTGCTACTGCATTTTTATTTTGGTGGACAGTTTTTTTTTTTATATTAGTAGCACATGTTCAAAAAATTTGTAGAGCTAAATTGTTAAATCAAAATTACCTTATTTTAATTTATTACAAATGAAAATAATTAAAAAATTTATATCCTACAAACGGAAATTAACATTTAGTGTGATGAATTTGTTTCAATTTGCAATTCAAAATGTTTAAGAAAATATTATAATATAATCTTTGTTATTATATTATTAGTGTATTATGGGGCCTACAGAATACCATGTCTACTATTTCTCTTATTTATGGAAGAAAAAATATATTAACTTTTCAATAAAGTTTTAAGTGGATAACTTAAGATCAAGCCACTTTGTATATTCTTAGAAATATTAACCAGAATAATTTTTATATCTAGCTCATTTACAAAAATGTCTCAGCATCTGTCCACTATGACTGTCAGTAATTCAAACAAACAGATAATTATATATGAAAAATGCTTAACTGAAGTTATAGGAAGAGAGAGTGTAGATTAATATATTAACTGATAAGGATAATAAATTTTGTTTTGTATTGATTGTCAAGATATTGGGTAGGAGAATAATTTTTTTATCATTATCTAATGAATTAAGTTGTTCTATCTAATAATATGGGAATAATGATAACATTTACATTACATTATATTAAAGCTGTGCTAATGGCAACTAAAATTGAAAATAGTATTATAACTGCCTTTTTTCTTTTATGTGTGTATTGATACAATTTAAAATGACGAAACCTCAGGATTGCAAAAGTGCCATAGATAGTCATTGATATAAAAATTCACAGGTACAAATTACTGGATTAATGACTGCTATAATTAATTTTTATCTGAAAAGTTTACTTTAAAAATAAATTGATTTTAAAACAAGTTGTTAATGAATAAAATGTTATTTTCAAGACTTATTTAAAAGTAATACATATTTTGAGTCTTTTGTAAATAATGAATGCTTATTAATTCAGATGACTATAAATAATAAGAAGAAAATACTGTAGAAACTACTTCTTTACTTTTTTCTATACCTGTGGAGATTTTGACTCCCATGAAGAAAGGCTGTGTCAGTCTCAAACTGCCTGTTTTACTAGCAGATAGAATGTGATAATGAAAAAGGAAAAGATGAGAAGGTTAAAATTAGAAAAAACATTGCTGTTGACATGTAAATGGAAAAAGTTTCTTGATAAAAACTATAAATACAGTTTCTATAGTAGCTGAACTGTTCGCACCAGAGAAAATAATTATTTAAAGCTTACTATCATAACAATCTAAATTCAAAGATGAAATCCAAACATTATCTAACAATTGTAGTAAAAAGTGGAATAAGGTTTTGTCTGAAGAGCTGAAAATAACCTAATAAATTTTTCTTGGAAATATTAACAAAATAATTCTATATTATTTAAGTAGTAATCAGAATAAAAGCAAAATTCTTTCTCCATAAAAAATTATTTATTTAGAAAGATTTGAATTAGTGGCACATAAAAAAATCTTTAACAGATCTAATCTTTTTCAAAAAATTTGCCATTATAGACTGATTTAATGAATCACTACTTAGAGTTTCTTCTAGTAAAGAGCTTTTTTAATAAGATTTTTTTTATATACATAATAGATAAATTAAATATAAGTATGATATGCTATAAATTCTTGCTAACAAATATGTTTTATTCCTTCTTTTATATTTTTATAAAGGAGAATGTTATTGATGAAATTACAAAATCAAATTTTTGATCAATGCATATTTTTATCCATTTTATGAAAAATTAATTAAATATTTGATTTTTAAAGAACAAACAAATGATCAGTTAATTATGTAAATATTATTGATGGGTAATGGATTTATCATGTTTATAAAAATTCTGTCGTTAAGAAGTTTATAATTTTAATTTAAAAATAAACAATATTAAAAATTATTATTAAAAAAAGAAAAAAAATCTTATTATATACTTTTATTTAACTTTGTCTGTTTTTTTTTTTTGTTCATCTGTTTGTCTGACAAATCTTGTTAAACAATTTTCATCAACTTCTAAATTTCTGATTTAGCTGAAACTTTGCATACATTATTTTTGATGACAATACATTTTTTTTTAGAGTTTGCAAATAATTTGAGCAAAAAAAAAAAAATGGGGAAAAATTTAAATGGTTATTTTATATGGAATTCAGTAATCTTTACAGTATCGCCATCTAGCAGCATTAAATTGTAACTAAACTTTATTTATAATATCTAGAACAATATAAAGTCAAAAAGTTGAAAATAAAAAGTATATATATTTTTAAAAAAGAAATGCTTTTATTCACACAAATGCATAAATTGCATTAAAGAATATGGAAAAAATACATTTTTTAGTTTTCACAAATAAAAAGCACAGGGCGATTATATTTAGAAATTGCATCATTGCCAACTTTTCATCAAATCACTTGCAACTAATAACTACTTACTTGTATCAATGGCAGATGAGCATTAGTTGCAAGTGACCACATAAATAGATTGGTATTGGAGCAATTTCTAAACATGATCACTCCACACTTATTTGAGAAAGCATAAGGAATTTTTTTAATGACATTTTATTAATACATTTATGTGAGAATGGAAGCATTTTTTTAAAAAATTTTTTTAATTGTTATATGCCAAATATTGTAAGACCAAATGTTAATAATTGAAACATCCTATTTTTGCAGAAGAGTATGATTTGATAGTGTGAGCAGAAACTTGGTAAATGATCAGTTTAGATAATCTGTATTTAATATATAAGTGTGATCATGAAAATTTGAATTTTCATCAATGGTTGTTTGAAAAAAATAGGTGAATGTACTACTGAATTTGTTTAGATTTGGATTGAAACAGCATCAAAGAATCGACTGTGTTAATTGGTAATATGTATATTCCTGCTCATATTAATATATATAAATTAACACTTTGGAAAATATTTATTTAATTATTAATATATAATATTTTGATTTGCATAATTTTAATGGATGCTGTGTAATATTACCATATAAGAAAAAAGTTTAATGCCGTTATTGCTTGAGAATTCATTAGATGTTCCAAGTGCGAGTATCAATCCTAGGACCATCTGATCTCAAGTTGAATGCTCTTCCACAGCACCAAACTGTGCAGGGTGGTTGTGCAATGAAGAAATTAATAAGAGTATGAGACTGATGGAACACATTAATTTTATTATTATGATTCAAAAAAGTCATTTAAAGAAATAATTGGTGCATTGTTGCTTTCATTTGATCAATTTTAATGTTATATACTCAAGGTATATGCTATAGCTTCTTCAGATAAGAAAATAACAATTCGCAAGAGAAATTACAAGCGCTGGCATTATTATAATCTTTCTTATAACACACAAAGTTGTAACTTGGGAATGAGTAAATAGATCTAATAATATGAATATTATAATTAATGTGTGTTCACATTAGTTTGTAAAAAAAATTATACAATGGAATATCTTTATATGGTGTAACTAATATCTTCCATGGTTATATAAAAAAATAATTCATATTAATAAAAGAAAACTTACATTCTGTAAATTTTTTAAGTAATCAGGATTATCTATATCATAATATTATAAATTTTAAAAGTTTATCAAGAAAATGGTTTGATTTCAAAAGATATATCAGGCAACTGGAGAATAATATTAGGTCTAACTTGAAGTGTTTTTGATCATTTATTTGAAAATATTCAGATGTAAAAAATATTAGTTGATGCTAATAATTTCACAGCTGATATATTATTGTTTTTATACATAAATAAAAATGCCTTAATTATTCCTTACATGAGTGATACTTTCTGAGACAGTAATTACTGATATTTTTAATAAAACAACTCAAAAATTAAAAAAAGCACTGAACATGCATGATAATAGCAGCGTTCATTTATAAAGATGCTATGAACTATTAGCGTAAATCTGTAGTCACATTTTCAATATCTCTTTGCAGCAGGCTATTTTTCTGAATTGTAGAAAATTATTACAGTTGTATTAGTACTAACATCTAAATCATTATGATAGTAAAAATGTTAAACTTATTTTTTTTATTGTATGTAATCAGAAAAATATTTGAAAAATGTGTGCATAATAAAATAATAAATGTTTTCACTAGATCTCTAAAAAAAGTACAGCATGGATTCATACTAGGCAGATCTATTGATATCAATTGAATATATGTATTCAATATGTTGTTTCAATGTTTATTAGTGTCATATAAATCAAATTTGTAATTTTTTTTCTTTTGCTTAAATTTGAATAAAGCCTTTGAGAAGATAGATTAATATTTTGAGTATCAATTTGCATCTCATTGGTTTTATCTCATTAATTTCTGAAATGGTTCGGCTCTTATGTTTCTAACAGATCTAGTTTTATATCATGGCTTTGCAAATTCTTATTACTCTTGGAATGGAGTTGTTTTTCAGAGATGAGACTTATTTAATTTAAATTTGATGTTCAAAATTTTGCAGCTAGACAACAAGATTTCAAGCTTGATGTTTGAGAATCAATATGGAGATCCAATTTTGAAAATGATGTATATTCTTTTTTAAAATGTCATCAACTAGCATTTTCAAATAGACATTCGTATTTTAAGAAGAAACTATCATAAAAGCTTTGATGTTAGTTTTAATAGTAATAGAACATTTAACATCACTGTTTAGTACATAATTGCAAAGTGCTATTAAACTAGGGGTGTTTAATTCTCAAAAATTGTGAAGTATTTGTAAAAAATATTTGGTTTTTTCAATTTTAAATTATTCCTCTTGATTTGGAACTCTTAATAAGTTAAGATAAGGAACCGCTTGGGAAGAGTTTTTAATAACTTTCTGAATTATTTTGATTATGAAAAATAAGTGATGCTATTATACTATATAAAAGAGGAATCTAAACTACTGATACAATGTTTTTTTAAAAAAATAATTACATTAGCTAAGATAAATATAAAAGATTAAAAACAATAACAACAAAAAACAATAAAAACAAAAGATATGAAGGCAACAGACTTATATTATCCTAATAAGACTACCTATATTATACAATAAATACTTTAAATATTTTAAAACTAAATAACAGAAATTTAGGACTGCTGTACAAAAAATATTACAGAGAGCATAATTTAATGTTGTTATAGGATTGGTTGCCTTTCTTTTTTAGATGTAATATCTGTTAAGTGAACTAAACACACTGATTTGAATTATTATTTAATAATAATAAAAAAATGATATAATTGTAAATAGTTTGAAATGTTGAATATTTTTCTGCTACAGTGAAGTTTTATTTAGATTAAAAAACTGGTTTTGAAAACTTATTAATTTATTTTGAATAATTTATGCAACTTTATCAAATTACTCTGATTTAATATTCATTTTTAATAAAAAGTAGTTTATATATATATATTTAAAAAAAAAGTAAAAAAAATAATATTGTGATAAAAGTTATTTATTAACAAATATTATTATATAATTAAGAAGTTAACAAAGAGAAGAATATATTTAATGTAACTCATATTTATAAAATATGTTACCCTTAGTATTCATATGTGATGTATATATACATAGTCATACATAGACAGCTACACATGCAACTGAATATGCTCATACTGAAATACTCATGAATAAAAATCAAGAATATATATTATTAAACTGCTCAGTTTTATAAAATATCCATTTCAAGAAAACTTGAAAAATTGGAAATTATAGTTAAAAAAAAATTAAGTTAATTTAGATTTTAACAAAACTATAAAATCTCTTGATTCTGTAAATATTAACTTAATAGTTTGAAGTGCTGTGAAGAATTGGTTGAGTATCAAAGGTAGTTGCTTTTAGAGGTACAATATTCCTGTATTAATTGCTTATTGAAGAAAGCCAAAAAAAAAAAAAGGGGGAAGAAAAAAAAATCTCTTTCTAGCCACCAGATATTTACATATCAATTATCTACAATTGATCATATAATAATTAAATATGATGACAGATCATTCTGAAAAGTCTAAAGAATTAGAAGAAATTGTATTTGATATTTTGGAAATTGTATGTATATTGTATGATTCTTTGCTTGAAGACAGGTTTATCCAGCAAGGAAATAGAACAGTACAACAAAGCCAGAAATATATTGGATTATTGATGATTATAATTTGTCTTGCCCCTATAACAGTTCTTTTTTTTTTTTAATTTGTATCATTTTTTCCTATTATTTTTTTATTTTAGTCTTTTTATTTTCTTTATTTTTCAGTTTTTCAACATTTAAATTTTTTTTAAAAACATACTTGTCTTTTTGAATTGTATGCATTAACTGTTATAAATGCCTCTACTTTTTTGTTACTATAATCTTGATGGATTGCTTTGTGAAATGATCTCTTTCTTTACATTTTTATTTTCATCTTTTTGCATTAGTCTTAGTGTAATAATGTGTGTGTGTTGATCTTTTTTTAAAATGAATTAATCTACTGTGTTAAAATTTATTGAGATCTGTTTGTCATAATTCTTAATATGATACTAGAAATATTGTTAGCACAATTAAAATTCACTATTTTGTTTTTAGAAAAAGATGCAGTTTTACGAAAACGACGAGTAAAACTTACTGATAAAGATGGCCACTGCATTAACCTGGATAAATCGAGAGACTGTAATTCAAAATTAATAGATAGAAAAAATGACAGAAAGAAAAGCACAGGTAGTGAAAGTGGGGACTGTGGAAACAATCACGAATTGGACAGCGATTCAAAACTAGTATCTGTATTTGAAATAAAATCTGGCTCTTGTGTACAATCTGATTTTAGCAAAGATGACCCTTTTCAAAAAGTTGTTGTTTTAAATTTTGAATGTAATTTAATGGTCACTGGAGGGGCTGATGGATATATTCGTGCTTGGAAGGTTAGTTTTGAACTTGATTTATTTTTATTAATCACCAAATTGTAATTGCATGTTGACTATAAATATGTTAGCATATATGTATATAATGTAAATGTGTATGAAATATATATATATTGTACCATTTTCAGTCAATTTAGGCTTTACACATTATAAATTGCTAATGTATTTGTTAATCAAGTTACGTTTGCATTTATTCATTCTTAATATTAGAAAGCTTTACAGAACATAATTACGTTTCCAGATTAACTCGCCTGTTTGGTATTGCCGGCAGAATCACTTTTTTATTTGTTTAAGAGGGAATGTAAAATAAAGTAGCTATCAGGTTTCTCTGGGCATAATTGCTGAGAAATTCTTGACTTTGTTTAAGAAGCTACAGTACATCACATCACATCGACTCTTGCCGCACCACATACCATAGTTTTGTAGTAAATAACTAAATATAACATTTTTTTGATTTCATTTTCTTGACAATATTTTTTAAGAATTTTCCTCAGCATTCATATATTAAACGAACATGTTGGCATAGGTAATTTATACATTCTTCCAAACTTAATAATAACATCTAATAAACTAAAATTAAGAATGTACAATGAAAGGTTTATATTAATGGTAAATATTTTATTAAGACTTTAAAATATTTAAAGGAAAATTGTGAATTGATAATAAAATGGAAAGAACATACACATGCTCATCCACATAATAGTGTTAATCAAATAATTAAACAATTCTTATTACAGTTTTTTTCTTAAGCTGTAAATGAAATAGTCTCTGAAGAATAAAACAGTGAATGTCTATTGGTATGAGAAATTATAGTTAGTTTAGTTTGCAAATATATTGTCTTATACATGAGTTGTGATATGAATAGTATCTATCTTATCGGTAAGTTCCATGGGTTTACATAGATCGTTGATTATACCATGCATGGTCTTTGGCGATGAAGAGCTCAGTGGTAGTTAGCTTTGATTTAATTCTGTCAACATTTTCACACTTCTAGTCTGTAACCAATGTAAGGACACATTCCAGGCTTTTGAGATGACCTTTTTATAAGATAAAGCACCAGTAAACACTCTGTTTTTTCTTTTCACACCAGACAAATTGATTCTGCATACGAGTAGTCCAGGATGGAGGCATTTTCTTGCAGTTGTGAGTACAAGAAAACTGCAGTTAATCCCTCCTGTCATCTCACTCCATCCAGGACCCAAGGAAACCGCCAGCCAAAGACCACTTTTGAAGTTGTCTGTTTTTTATATCCTGATCAGTTTTGAGATTTTTGCACATATACTTTCACCTTTTGTCTCTTTCTCAGAATACTGTGTACATTCCTTTTTGCTTTTTAGTTACTAAGATCTTTTTTTTTTATAAATTCCTTCAGTTCCAACTTTAATTAGCATTAGAAGGATATTACTCTGATGGTAATTATTTGCGTTTGGAATTTCTTTGGTTTACCTGGATTAACCGTCTGCATGTATCTCTGTTCTTTCAATTTTAACTTTACTTAAATAGATAATATCAAACATAAATAACTTTCATTGCATGTATCTAAAAATAAATTATACTAACTAAAAAAAAAGAAAACTAAATTGTGTCCATTGAATGATTTTTAAATTTTATTTCTTTTCGTTTTTAAATATTACCAAATGCCAACACACTTGTACCATATGTATAAATATACGGTACAATATATATGTATATTAATTTATATATAGTTTTTATATTGAGTACATAATATGTATGTACTGAGTTTGATCTACCAAAAACTGAAACTATGCTGAGTGTTTGATTATCTCTACTTAAACACGTACGGATTTGTATTGAATGAAGCATTCTAATTGCTCCATGTCATTTTATTATGCTTGTCTTTGTTCAGTATTTCTTTTGTTGTTGTTTTTCATTTCATTCTTGAATTAGATTTATAGTTATAGTTTCGTTTTTTATATTGACTTTATAATTATTATATCCTGGAAATTAATAGATTTAATTACTAATAAGGAATACAATATTTTGCATGCTTTATCATTGATATTAAAATATATGTAAATTTATATGTTTGCAAATTTGATTTTATTTAATGAAAAGTATTCCATAATTCCTATTAATATGCATATGTATTGTTGTTGTAATGACATTTTAAAATTATAATAGCTGGAAATATACAAATGTTAAATATTTACAGTTTGATATTTTAATGATGGTATTTTTTTATTTGTCAACTTATGAGTATTTGTCTTGTAATTTCAGCTGTAATTATTTTAAAAAACACTTTCATGACTATAAATGATTATTTGCTGTAAAAATCCCATCTGTAATAAAAATTATGAAACATATAAAGCATAAAATTTGTCTGAATGTTTGTGACAATGATATTTTACTTGTAATTATATGTTGAACTCTTTCATTATTTAGGCTTTTGATATTAATAGCACACTGGTAGTATATGATAGTGTTTTGTTTAGTAGTATTCTTATCTCTTCTTCATTGTTGCTGGCTTGACCATTTAAATTGAACCTGGGATCTTTATATTTCTGAATACTGATTTTAAGGTAATGCTTTAACCAATTAGACTATTCAGTCAAAGACAATAGTCAGTAAAAATTTTATATACTTATTTGTAAGAATCCTGATTTCTCCATTTTTTTTCTTAAGGATAAGACTACTAAGTTGTTTCCAAATATTATGGATTTTCACATTAGATTGATTTATAGGATTATTTGTCATTATCATGTGAGCAATTTTTTAAAATTATCTTTTTTTTATTTTTTCCTCTCTATCCAGTATTTTTGTCTTCTCCCAATTTAACATATGCTCATTGATACATGCATGGTTGCTAGTTTAGATATATCTGCTGTTTCTTCTCTAATTATTACTTGTGTTCTTTAATCATTCTTCAAGGGATGGGACGGATGGTTTCCTCCATATATTCTTTTCACATTCATATAGTATTTTATACATGCAGTTTTTGTTTTTTAGATTTTATAGAGTTTGAATTGTTCAGTGTGCTATGGTTTTATTAAACTGTTTTGATATTATATGGCAGATTACTTTTAGCTTGTCTGCTTGTATTAATGAGAAAGCATTCATTTATTATTAACACTCGCAAACCGTATGCCCAATTAGCTTAAAAGACTGATATTTGAATGTCTATAATTGTTTTTTCTTTTGATTGTTTTTTTTTTTTGTTGTTGCTACTTAAAATTTTCTTAATAGTAGCTGATGGATACCAGTAAGTTTGTCTACATAAGGTTTTTATTTTTCCAAAACATTGGCTTCTGAACAAACTTCTTTTGCCTATTTCAAAATGATATTATAACTACATTTTTTTGTGTTTCTGTCATAATTAGAAGGGACTTTTTTTTTTTTATAAATTATAGTTTTGTTTTTGCCCTGAAGGAGTTTTTTTGTGATAAAAACATATAATAATGCCAATTTTTTTAAAAAAATTCTATTATGAATTTAGAAGGAGATGCGTTATTAATTTATCTCCAGAATATTTATAATAATGTTTCCTATTTGGTCATACAGCAAATGTATCATTGATATAAATAATAAAGCCAGACTTTAGATGGAATTGCATTTATAGTTGTGATTTCAAATTCATCTATGTAAATGTTGCTGATCAAGGGATGACGACAATGGTACCCTCATTATTATCCCTTGATAATAATACATTTGAAACAAGAAAAGTATGCTGTAGAATAAAGTAGAAAGTGTAATTTTTATTAATAGGTATTTCCAATAATATTAACTACATCAAATTATCTTTTCTATAAGCTTGAGTAATCAATTGTTGCCAGATGGTCTAGAGCTATAAAATCTCCATCTTCAAATCAATTTCTAGATGGCTTTAGAGTTGGGTTGAAAGTAACTGCTTTTCTTAATATGTAATTAAAGATAGGAGAAATCATGTGATGTAAGCATTAATCTTCCTAGTTAAAGATTAGAAAAGTCTACAGTTACTATAGTAACTATAGACTGAAGTCTTTAAGATATATAAAAACTTTTTTGGTATCAGGTTTATATAATTATGCAATTGATATAGTCTGGGTTTAAAACCAGTTTTTTTTTTTTTAATTTCAGATTATAGCTTGATTAGTATAAAGGTTAAAATGTTGCTAGATGCATAAATTCTGCTTTGAATCTTCATTGATGAAGGCAAAATCCGAATCTGTTCTGGAAATAGGAATTTTATAACATTAGCCATCTGGTGTCCATTGATTATTCAAGTTTTCTCTGAGTGTATCAAGAATCGGATGAGCTATTCTTAGAAGCATATGAATGAACATATGAAAGTAATGTGATGTTGGTAATATTAATTACAAACATGAGAAATGGCATAGTGTTATAAAGATATAAGCTTATATTAGTCATTAATTATTATTATTATTATTTTTTACTAGTATCCGGAATTGTCAAAAGTTTTTGAAGTTTCTGCACATTCCAATGAAATTGATGATCTTGATATTAGTTTTAATGGCAAAAATGTAAGTAATGATTTATTTTTCAATGAATAATCAATTTTTTTTAATAGTATTTGTTTACTCTCATCTTATAGAAAACATTATATTATTTTTAGATGACAATTTCACACTTTGTTTGTTTTGAAGTTCTTTTATTGAAATTTTTCTTTCAATATTTTGATTGATCAATAATCTTTATTGTCAGTAATATAATTAATGCATTGTCATTTGAAAGAAAGAAAAAAACCCAATAAAAAAAAATCATTGAGAACAACCAAGAGTGGAATTGTAATTAATATATATATATATCATGATATCCAATGTGAATAGATAAAGAAAATAATGAAAAAGCAATTATTTGTAGGAAACACTAATGTTGTTTAAATAAATATTACACAATGACTATTAACTTGAGTTAGTTTATTTTATTTAGAGAAACTACCTAAGTTTTATTCTCAACATATTATTATTATTTTAGCAGAATCCTTTTTTCCATTACATATTTTTTAGATATTTAAGATGAAGACATGAAATGTATGTTATTTTTTTTCAAAATTTTCATCTATTAGGAAACAAAAAAAAATACAGATACTTTAATGTAATTTTCAGTGGAATTTAAAGATTGGAGTTTGTTTATTAGCTGATAAATTACAAGCCAGTCAGGGTTTTTTCAGGTAGATGATCCAGAGCCAAATTATCTCTCCTGTCATACTGATCAGAAATTGATCATATAATTACTTTTTTTAAAAAAAAATGAAGTTGGTATGAGGAAGAACATTAGGCAATAAAAAGTAAAAAAAGGAAAACATAGGTTCAATGCCTGTAGGTTTGTATGCAGATTAGTGCATTTGACCATTACAATATAAGATTAGTTGCCCATGACGGTGTTTTATATAATTCTGTGATAAAGATGATAATGTTAGCTGAATGTTGAATCATTTTGTAATTGCTCTTTATAACCAGCACATCATTATTATACGATTGTCTTAAATTGTCTTGAGTATGTTTTATTCTTTAGTTAAAAATAGCTAGATTTTATTTATTGACCAGTATTGTATGGCTATTTATTCTAAACTTATGGAAATTTTTTAGTTAATTGAAAAAAAAAATCTTTTAACTTCATTCTAGATTTGAATTCCAAATTGTGGATTTGGAAAACTAATGCTTATCCACTTCAGCATCAAGAGATGTCATCATTTTATATAATTCACTGATAGAGAGGATAATGTTTGCTTACTCAGTTCCACAGTTTTGAATTTATACATATAATTTATGTAATGGTTAAATCTTAATTAGAAACTACATTAATTAGAA
Source organism: Epiperipatus broadwayi (assembly GCA_028023455.1). NCBI lineage: Eukaryota > Metazoa > Onychophora > Udeonychophora > Euonychophora > Peripatidae > Epiperipatus > Epiperipatus broadwayi. The sequence goes on along the minus strand of JAQFVV010012393.1, from coordinate 1,113,158 downwards.
ACTAAAGAATCTTATTAAAGTTTTCAGTTGAGATTGTCGCAGATCATTGGTGATAAATGACCTCCAGCTTAAAGCCTTTCACTATTTGAGTCACAACAGTGTAAGATAACTCTTATTGATGTTTCATAAAGGTTTTTAGTAATGTAAATATTTTTCTATATATCTTGGGCATCACTTATTGCAACAAGATAATATAAAAACTGGAAGTTTAACTATGATATAAATATTATTATTAATTACAAAACTAGTGAAGAGAATAAATTCATTTGCAAAAATTTTACAATTGGTATTATTGATTTAAATATACCATTGTGTTCTTTTAATGCTGAATAATAGAATTATCTTAGATTTTTTATAATATGTACAACATTTATGTTTTATTGTTTATTCATCTTTAAGTAACAGATCCATATATCTTAGTATCTGTTTGAAAATTTAAGTTGTACTTCTCAATCTTTCTACATAGTTTATTTATACAGATAACATATTCAATTTAGTTTTTCCATTTCATTTAGACCCTAATAACATTCATATTTTCTCAAAAAATAAAAAAGAGACAATTATTTATTTATTGATTTGGATTAATTGTGTAAAAAGGCTCAATAAAGTTTGTAACAGATTTAAGACTGTGGTTAAGCAAAAGCAAACTATCAGTAATGATAGATACATGTCCTTTGTTTGTAGTATTTAATTACTTAGTTATTTTTGTCTATCTTTGGATAATTTGTCATAGTTACTTTTCATTACACTCTTAATATCATGACGTGGGGTTGCAATTTCTCATACATAACCTTGTAGCCATTCATTCCTTGCTTCATTGTGTTATGTAATGAGCATAGTGGCAATGGCTCTGCACAAAATGTTTTTGGACAGTACAGTTATTATCAGGTATAATGAATAGGCATGAAATATTCATAATAAATGAAATTATCATTTAATAGTTAAAAGTTTGAGAGAGATATGGAAAGTGAAACTCCCTCCTCTCCCCCAGTTTTAAGAAGGCTTAAAAAAAATTGAATGTATTCAAGAACAAAACAAAATAAAGTTTGTAATTTCACTCAGAAAAACTATCAAACTTATTTGTTCAATTGTATAATGATATTTGTAAAGTAGTTTTTTTGATTAGTATTTGACAAATTTTACAGTTCATTAAGATTATATATTTACTTATAATGTACATGTTTAATTAAAAAATATTTGTATATTAAAAACATCCGATAGAAATTACACAATTTATTTTCGAACTAAAATGTGTTTTTCTTATTTTATTTTCAGCTTGTTAGTGTATCAAGGGATGGTCATGCTTATATCTGGGACAGTGCAGATGGTAGTAAAAATTCTGAGTTGTTATGGACTTCACCTAAGGGTGCTCATTACCGATTTCGTGGTTGTAGGTAGGATTATGCATTTTCTTCAAAAATTTTTAAACATTATCAAAATAAGATGTACTATAAACATTTATTAAATCCTTTTTTGATATTCAAAATGAACTTTATTATTAAAAGTAGCTGTAAAAAAAATAAATACAAAAGGAATTATTATTAAGTTTTATCTGTATAGAATATTTCTGGGTGAACTTAATTCGATTTTTACCTTTGTTAATATTTAGTTATATCTGGCTATTATGAAACCTTTTACAATTATATGCATATGAAGGTATAGATGCAAAAACTCATTAATAAGCAAGAAAAGAAACAGATAAAGTTAGGATGGGCACTGTAGAGAAGTAGAAGAATTATAAAGAAAACTAGATTTAATGTATGGAAAAATAAAATACTTCAATTAAGAAAGATCGTTAAATAGAAATCAAGCAATTTTTGAAGCCAAGAATGAAAAGTTCTTATTAATTAAAGCAGATCTATTGTGAAAAAAGATGGAGAAAATATGTGATTTGTATGCTAGAGATAATAAGCTTTCAATAAAAGTTAAGGAATAAGAATGAAATATGCTGTATAATAGTGAAAATATGAATGATATATCTCATAGGATCAGAAGTGATATAATTCCAACTGAAATGTCAAAAACTGTCAAAAAAAAAAAAAAAAAAGCTTAGAAGAATTGTTTTATAATTTATGACTATGGTGAGTTAGCTCGGGGTATTATTGGTGAACAGAGATCTTGTTCAGCTTCCATCAATGAAAAACAATATTAGTTTGTTAATGGAGCTTATTTATAAACAACTATGAAAACTATTTTAAAATAGACTGTAATAGAGTAGACAGATTTTAGTGCTCTGATTAGTACCTAAGGCAGAGGAAAAAACTTCTTTTATTGTGGTTTTAGAACTTAGAAGTGAGATGTCAAACAATAAAAAGAAATTCAATTAAATTTATAAGAACTTATTGAGAAAAAATAAAAAATCCTTAAAACTATAATAGTGGCCATTGATAAATAATAAGACTAAAGTGGGAATGCCCTTGATGATTTTTTTTCCTGCTAAATGAAAGAAATAAGGTTTTACTATATAATACATTAATAAATTTATATTAAAAATAATAATTCAATAAAAAATTATAAATGTGATAGTTAACTTCCTCAAAGAAGAAGAAGAAACATTTATTACTATAATTTGAATACTCAATGATTATTAAGTAAAGTTTTAAAGACACGAGGTTAAGTTTCATACAACTAAGAAGATTTTTGGTTGGGAGGATATTTTAGCTTAGAAACAATTTGAATTCATTAGTGTTCTCATCATTTGGTAATAGAAACATTTTTTTTTTTCCATTAGAGTCAGAAAGTATCTGCAATTAACTTGAAACTGAAATCACTAAAGTATATAGAGGCTGAGTGTTAGGCTATATAACTAGACAGACTATTTGAATTTTGTACCGATCAATTTGAATACTGAGATGAGTACTGATTGAAGAGCAGCACAAATATGATTCGTTCTGTCAAAAGATTGAATTGAAAGGTCATTTAATTAGAAACAAATCATAGGATCTGGTTGCATTATCATTCAGTGTCCATTGATTTTTTTTGCTTATTTTGTGGCTTCAGTAATTGGAAAGAAGATATCACATAGTAAGAGAATGGAGCCAGAGTTACAGGAATTATTATTGAGGGAGATTTAGAAAAGAAGAGAGAGAAAAAAAAAATTTAATTAATTAATCTTGAAAATTGGAGAATACTAAAGAGTATTATGAAACAATAATTAAAAGGGATTTTTCAAGCTCCCTATAGCCATCCAATATAACCGATACACATGACCACATGTTGGGGGGGGGGGGATTACTTAAATATTAGGTAATTAATCTTTTCAATGTTTATTTTATATCAATGTGTCAATTGTTCTACAATCTTTTTTAAATACTTAAGTAGAAAAATTTTATATTTTGTTATTATATATTAATTAGAGATTTATGTAGACCCAATTTTATTATGTTATACACTTATATAAACATTACATATTTTATAAAAGAATATAATAAGATATTGTCTTCATCATCATTTTCAGTCATTATCAATCTATTGTAGAATGAAGTTCTCCAAATTTAATACAGTTTCTTAAATATTGAAGTCTTTTTTTCCATATCACACCAGCAAATTTCTTTATCCATCTATCATACATATTAACTTAGTAAAACCCATTTGTTTTTTTGCCTATGTATTTCATTTTTAATTTTTTCTTACTACTCTTAACCTACATCTCTCCATACTTTATTGGTTGCTCTGAAATTTCTGTATTGCACTTCTGTTAAGTATCCAAGGTCTCATATCCATAAATAAGATCTGATAAACACGTTTATTAAAAAGCTTTTCAAACACATAGGCTTATTCTTTTTTTAAATATTATTTCTACCAAAAACACTCCAAGTTTAATTCTCTACCAAAAACACTCCAAGTTTAATTCTATCATTAATTTCATCCATTGTGATTAAAACAGGCAAAACTCTCCATATAATAGTGCCACTCAGTGATGTTTGGTAGTTCATCCATTGTGTTTCCTCTGTATTAATAATATATTTATAGTTGTTAACTTTTTCTGAAGCTCTGAAGCATTATTTGAAAGACAATCATATCATCTTCAAAATCTAGATGACTTAAATAATTTCTGTTTACTTTACTTCCCCTTTTTAATTCACAAAATATTTCTTATAAAACTATTATAAAAAGTTTTGGAGATATGGAATCACCCTATAGTACATTCTTTTTAATGTTAATCTTCTTAGCATCACTATGTAATCATTGCTGCCACATTTTGATTAATATTCTTTGAATATGCTAATATCCCAGATGTATATCTTAATAATTCACAGCTTAATCATTGCAGAAATGTCTATAGAATCAAATGTCTTTTTATAATCTATAAATTCAAAACTTAATGGTAACTCATATTCATTGATCCTTTCTATAACTTCTTTCTATACTTGAATGTGAGCCACTATGCTAAAATCACTTAATTCCAGTTAGTTTTTTTTTTTTTTTTTGGTTAATTAAAATCCAAAGTTTATTGTAGATGAGTTGTAATTATCTTGGTAAAAATTTTGCGTAGATCTGGTAAAAGACTAATAGGTCCACAATTTTGGTATTTTTATCATCTTTCTTAAATATCATTGTTACTACTACATTCTTCCAATCATCTGCTACGTCTTTATCATTTAGATGTTTGGTATATAACTTTGACAAAAGCTGGTTTTTTTAAAATGTGGATTATAATTCCAACATTTCCTGGATCTTTTTCCTTTTTCGTAGATTTGATTGATGCCATTTATTCATTTAAAATGCTGGATTATTCAAAATCTCTAGTTCTTGTAGGATATATTTTATTTTCTTATTCTTTATTGCTATATAGTTCTTGATAGAATTTTTCCACATATTTTATGATCATCTTTTATTTTAGTAATAGTTCCATTTTTTTTTTTCTTATTATAGAAATAAATTTCCTACCAAATACCAGGATATTGTTTTACGTTTTTGAGACTTTTATTTTCTTCTATAGCTTTCCTTGCTAATTCTCAATTATATTTTTTTATATCTTAATTCTTTTTTGCACCATTTGACAAAATTAGATATTCAGTTCTTCTTAACATTAAAAAAAATTCATATTTCTTTTCTTTATTCATTGGCTATCTTGTCTCAATAGAAAATTTAATGGTAAATTGCTGGGTTTTTTTTTTTGTACCAGCTATCTTGCAGTTCTTAATATTGTTTCAGTTATTTTCCTACTGATCTCATTCAAATCGGAGTTGTTTTCAAAATCTATTAATATTTCAAAATCATATGCAAGTTCTAATTTAAATTCATTGAAATGTTTCTGAAAGTTAGGAATATCAATTGTGAATATTGTTTTTTTTAAATTTTATCCCTAGTTTTGCACTAACATGTATCTTCTTACATCTTACTAATTGATGATCACTTTCTGTGCTGAATCTATGAAAAACATTACAATCTTGAAATATATATTTCTGTTAATCAAAATATAATTTAGTTTTACAGCCCAAATATAATCTGGTTTTGCTGTATCTTTATTTGAATGCTTCCATGTCCATTTCTATTTAGCATTTTAGCGAAAGAAACAGTTTTTAATATATAGTTTTTCTGTGCACTCTACAAAGCTATGTTCTTTCCATTTCTAGCATTAAAAGTGTCCCACTATAATTTTAAAATGTTGTTTGATTTGATAAAAACATTTTATACATCAATATAAAATTTGGATACTTAAGTATTAGTCCGGACATCCAAGATTGATTACAGGTATACTGTATTGTTTTTTACAATACATTTAAAATACTTAAAGAGAAAATGTAAATTAGTAATTAAATAAATAATTGTTTAATTTGTTTATACAAATTATAAATGACTTTTTAAGAAAAATTCTGACAATTTAGCATACTCAATATTAATTGAGAGTAGTTTGTCTTTTTTTTTAAATGAAAGTTTATAAAAATGATATCTATGTTCATTTATAAAAAATATAAGTTAAAATAAAACCAATTAAGTACCTAATTTTTATCTATAATTAGAATTCATCTAATTAAAGATGTAATTAGTTTTTTGTTTTTAATCAGGAATTTTTAAGTTATTTCTCACAGGAATTTTTATCCATAATCAATCTTGGTGTCCGGACTAATACTTAAGTAACAAACATTGTATATTTTTTTCATCATAATGTAAACTTAGTGAGGCATAAATTCAAAGTATCTGTATTTGATATCTTCCATTAAGTTGAATTGTAATCTTGCCACTCTGTCTGATTTATCAGCAATATCCACAATGTTGTTCTTCCAGTCTTTATTTATAATGAATCCCACTCCACACGTGCTTTCAATATTTATTCCTTTTTAGTAAAATACATATCCATATTTTAATTAAATTGTCTCTTCATTTTTTCTTCTAACACATATTTATTCTGCCTTCAAAAAAACTCAATTGAAATTTCAATTAAAAACTATCATGCAACACAAAAAACCGATCATGGTGTTTTTTTGATTTTAAACTCAGAGATAAAAAACTAATAAAATAATCATGTTGTCTGATGCATCCCCATCTATAGTAATAAGAATTGTGATGACAAGAGCATATAGAGTGGACATTAGAAATTTTCCCTAGCTACTTCCTTTAAAGTCTCAAAAAGGAATTAAAGGATCTCTTTTCAATTAACAGCAAACTGTTTTCTGCGGCCAAGTATTGTATGTTAGTATAAATTTTAAAATATATAATATTTAAGCAAGTGGATAATATAATAGAAATGGATTTGTATAAAATGTATGATTAAGTAATATAATAAATATATAATTTGATTTTCGAAGGTGCAACATTATTAATAGAAAGGAGAATACTATTTAACATATTTATAATTATAAAGTTGTTCATCATCACATTTTATTAATGTTTATTGAGAACAACTCATTTTAATTAGAAAACATTGAAGTTAAATCTGATGGTAAACTTAATAGAACTGTTTATGAAATTATGAGACTAAATAGTGATCAAATTATGAAAACAATTATGAATAAAATTTAATAGTAAAAATAATTAAATGTGTTAAGAACAGATTTGCAATGTAACTTGATATTATTTAAGAAACTCTTCAGAGTACTGGCTTAAATTAATTTGAATTTGAAATAAAAAATGAAAATGTCTTAATTGGGACTATTGCATGGAATAGAAATCTATACTGTTAAGAAGTCAGAGGAAAATGATTGTATATAGTCTTATGATATATGAGTTTGTATAAAATGGAAAAGAAATTGGTTAAGTAATATTAGAAATTTCTATTAGATATTAAAAACAATAAATGAATTTTGGATATTTTTGTTTTAATGATAAAGGGATCTGTAAGTGAAAGGAAAATATAAAAGAGAAAAAGTTAATAATTTAGTTAAAGAAAAGGTGTGATGAATAGAATAAGGTTTAACTAGATTGATAATAATATATATATATAGGAATAATTAATTATGAAAATAGGTTACTAGATAATCAATTTTTGAATTATATACTATAACTTCTTTTAAACCTAAGTCAACTATGCTGAGTCCCTAAACATTATTAATTATAAAGTAGATAGACCAGGAGCAGCAAGCTACCACTCATGAGTCATATGTTATGCTTTGATTTTAATCTTATAGCTCTTTATGTCATAATAAAAATAAACACATTTTTTATTTCTTCATATAATTTGTAAATAAATATTTTGATGATTCTAGGAGAGGAAAAATATACATTACAAAGTTGTTTCTTAAATTCAGCCTTATTATTGAATGGTAATTATTGTATATGGTGAATATTTAAATATTAGAAATTTGTGAATAAAACAAACTATCAAAAATATTTTTTTGTTTTCATTTATTTATTTTTAAGAGAATTTGTATTTTCGTTATGATATATACAGATTCAATTATGCTCTCTTACTAAAATAAATATTCAAATACATTCACAGCCAGTCGGAAATTTGAATTTTTCATAAACATATTTTTCACCTTTTTTCTTGTAGCTCTGTAATGGGGGGACGGGATTTAAACAAAATGATTCTTCATGTTACAAAGTTCACCGACCCCCGAGTTAGACAATGCTTTTAACTCTGTGTTTTAAATAAACTTTTTTGTTTACTATACATCAGATAACTTAAATATAAATAAAATCTTCATGGTATATTGGTTAATATATTTGCCTGCCATGTCATGACTTAGAGCTAAAAAAATTTCTAAAAAAATTTAGATTTTTTTCTCAGATAATGAGTCTGCATTCAATATTAATGAATAGTTAGCTAATCTTACTAAAGGATAAATGTCCCAAGATGATAAAGATTGGCAAGTCTTAATTTACTGATAACACAATTGTAATAAAATACATTTCCAGTACTGACGAAGGCTATATCATTTAATATATGTATAGTTTTATTGACAAAAAAATCAAGACAAATATATTCTAAAAGAAAAAAAAATTTTAATTAAAATTTTAAATTATTTTATTGTTTTTATAGATTTGGACAATCTAGGGAAAAAAACACATCTTGTAAATTAATCACTGCACATATTCCGAGTATTCGGCAACATAAGCCTCTCCCATGCTATTTAACAAAATGGAACTGTGATAGTTATGGCATTGAAAAAATGGTTAGTACTGGCCCAGAAATTATTTGTGCATTAGCAGTAAGGTAACGTGCAAAATGTATTAGACTATTTTTTGGGGGGACGGGATGTATTAATTGAATACTAAATGTATTTTATTTTTTTGTCTTTATAATATAGTGATGATGGTTTGTACATTGGAACAGGTACCATTAATGGTAGTGTCTCCATTTATATTTTGTTCAGTTTGCAGGTATGGTATTTAAGAAAATACAATTCAAATTATCAATGAATTGAATATGTTTTCGTGGTTCCAGTTTTTATTGAAATCATGTTTTATGCATGCTTATGAAGATTTTTTTTTTTTTTATGCGCTATTATATTCTCTTTGATTTGTAGTTACTGTATCATGTGACTGAAGCCCATAGTATATTTGTAACTGGGTTAGAATTTTCCCACAGCTCGCCACAAGCTCAAGCGTTGATGGGAGGTAATGAAGCATCTTTGTTAAGCATATCTGCTGACAACAGCATTCAAGTCCATCATATCACTCCAAGAAGTTAGTTCAATTTTTTTTTATTTATTTATTCATAAAAATATTTTTTTTAAGAATGAAGGGTTAAAATAATTATTGAGTTATTTATCTTATATAAATAATAACTATTTTATCCTTATATGTTATTCAACTCATGATAATCTATCAAATTTTTATTCTAAAGATACAGTGGAGCTACGAATTACAGAATACTTTATTCCAACGTTTCTTGTGTTCAATGTATGTAGGGTGTAAGAGCTCATATTTTGTTGATAAACAGAGATTAGAATAGAATATATATTTATAATACTTTTCAACATGCATATATTTATAACACAGAAAACTTTTTTATATGTATAGTAGTAAAATAAATCAAGATTGTTGTATAAAAGATTTTTAAAAATAATCATAATATAGTTATTAATAATAAATTGAAAGTATGCTAGCCTTTCTCACATGCGTAATTATAACAGAGAAAGCCAATCAGATTTTAAACAGATATCTAATAAATAATCAAGCTTAGACATGAGACAGAGATTTTGATAGAAAAGGTTGACACCACCTTTTCTAAACTTAACTTTTATATATATAAGCCAGTCTTAAGCATCTTAGCCCGAAAGCTTTAAATATATAAACAAATACAATTATCATTCATTGTGTTATAAATATAATATATTACAGCATGAAATCTCAGATTTACTATACCGCATTTTTCATAGCAGCAACGTTTGTAAATCTCTGTCTCGTGTCTAAGCTTGATTATTTATTAGATATCTGTTTAAAATCTGATTGGCTTTCTCTGTTATAATTGCGCATGTGAGAAAGGCTAGCATACTTTCAATTTATTATCAATTTTCAACATGCGATTTAGATAAATATTGTTTATAGTTATTAATAATAAATCGAGGGAACACATTTACATATCTTTTACTGAGTGTGTGTTCACTCATACATTCACTGAAGCAATAAGAGTAAGAAAGAAAAATTAACTGCTATATTTTTATTTTTAAAATAAAGTAAATAGTGGAATGTTTGACTTTTGTAGCTATTAATTATACTCTAGGCAATATTTTCTTTTTTTTTAAATAACTTTTTTTTTATTATATAAAAACATAATAATGATCTTATTATCAAGAAATTAGGATCTCTCAATTATCTTGACATTTTAAAAACACTATTAATTTTTACTATTTTCTAAAATTGTGTAAAATTTTTAGCATTATGCAAAACAAAAACTACATCAAATTTAGAAAGGATAATAAAGGAAGAATAAAATGTATGTGCTTTCAACATAACCTAAGAAATTTTATTAATGTATATAATCATGTACCATTCTCAGTGATGGAAAAATGGTTGCTGAATATCATAAAATTTGCAACTTTTATTGTTTTCGTTATGTTTGTTTTTATTTTTGTTTGCTTATATTATTTTTTGGATAACATATAATTGAAGTTGTGTAGTTAAAATAGTATAGTTTGTAGTCCTATTGTAATTCATATTCAGTAGTAGCTGATTATATTTAATCTTAGTCCTACTATTGATTTAAAAAAATTAAATTATTGGTTTTAATTTTTCATTTAAGGTAATTGATTCTGTCATATCATTGTGCATAAGGAAAAAAAAAAAGTTTATACAAATTTTAAGTCAATAAGAAAAGTGACAGAAATTCAGGTATTCTAATGACAAATAGGTCTACAAGCAATGGTTCTATATAGTTTTCTTCAAGTTGATTATAAAATGTTTTTTTAATGAGTTAATGCATGCATATTAAGTTTTTTGCCTGAAGAGCAGGTTGAGATTGCCAAGCAAAGGAATATTTTGATGATATGTTCATCACTAGTGATACTTTGCCTTTGGTTGCCCGTCATCTTAACATTATATACTAGGCAAGTAATTGAAAAATTAAGCTAAGAATTATCAAACTAAACTTAAAAAAATAATTTATTTCAAACAAAATAACATTTTTTTTATATGTCAAAGCGTTGACCAGGAAGCGAACCCGGGTTGGCTGCTTGGAAGGCAGCTATGCTAACCGGTAGGCCACCAATTTTGAACTTTACTTGAGAACTTCATTTACATTAATATTTTTTTTTTTTTTCTGATTTTTCAATTATCTGCAAATAGACAGTATTTTCAGTACTGTTGTTTGATCTTCTGTTTTTATGTGTAATAAAATATTGTATTCCTTTTTTTGAATGCCTTTACAAAATCTTTTAAAAAGTACTCCAGAACAATGTTGATATTTTGTATAATGTCTTTATTCCAAAGGAATAGTTTTAGATATAACTATCCAAAATTAGTCAAATTAATACAGGTCATGGCTATGATAAAAAGATTTTCTTTGATGGAAGACTTGATCATGTAAAAATGAGAACATCATAGATATATTAATGTTATATTTTAAAATAATTATTTATTCAATATGTTATAAATTACATAAAAGCTGAGAATTCTCTTATGTTCATTTGATATATTTGATGTTCATTTGATATATTTGATGTATTTACAATGTAAAAGCTAAAAATATATTAATACTGTAAATAGTGAAAATAAATACTATAGTGATATTTTCAAATTAAAACCTCTTTTGGATCAATTATATTTTTGAAATATCATGATTTTGTCCCCCTTTCAGTTCTTGATAGTGAGTAATGTATATAAAGATTAAAAAAAGATAAAACAGATTACGGCATGGCAAAAGTCTCTCCATCAGGTCTTCATAGAGAAACATTGAAGGGGAAGGCATTTCTCATTAGGATTGCCACTCGCTTATGGTTTTGAACACTTTTTCATATTTGTTTTACCATCTGGCTAAATCTCTCTAGATGTAAATTAATTATTGAATGATATTGGATGATTACTGATTGGTTATGGACCAGCTACCTAAGGAAAAAAAATCTTAAATCTGATTAGAATCTGAAAAATATTTCCTGTTGTTTTTCACCTGATTAGAATTCAAATCCATTTCATAGGTGTGAAAGCCAGATATTTTACTTCTATACTATGAAGCGATTATATATATAATTCATATAAATAAGTTTAAATACATATATAAAATCAAAATGAAAAATATTAAAGATATTCTAAAGTAGAATTGAAATAATTTTGATAATTTGTGACAAACTCATGAATCCATAATCATGTTCATATATATATAGTATCATAAAAAGAGAATAAACAGGTGTTATTGACATTGTTGAAAGAATTAAAAGACTATGGAGTTGGGCTGGACATATTGCTAGAAGAGATGATAATAGATGGACAATTGAAATCTGAAACCGGATTCCAAGAGATTGTAAAAGACCCAGAAAGAGACCACATGTGATATGGATGGGTGTAATAAGAAAGTGTGCAAGAGTGATGTGGAGAAGAGAGGCTAGAGATTGGAGAAGATGGATTCAACTTGGAGAGACCTTCATTCTGCAGTGAATTTTAATGATTGACAATGATGATTGAGGAAAAAGTTAAATATTTACAATTATTTAATAAAAGAAATAGTTGTGTTATAAATGTATGTTTAAAAAAATAAGTTCTCTTATAAAAATATTATTAAAGGATAATAGACATAAAATTTTTTTTTGAAAAGAGTGATAAATGCTGATAGTTGATAATATATATGTATATCATGTAATTTCTGAATAAAAATTCTATGTGAGTAAAATTAAAAAGTTTTTGGAAGCATTTTCTTATGTTAGTGTGTATCTACATATTTAATTTTTTTATCTTTCCATTGGATTTTTTTTTTAGTTAATAGAGAAACATTGACTTAATGATATTTTCATCCTCTCCATGATGCCTTATTCTGTAAATATGCTTTGGTATTTTTTCATTCATAAAAATTAAAATACTTTATGTCAAAGGATACTGATATAATTGTAAAAGGAAATAAGGTTTATATTTTACCCATGTTTTTCAGAAAATGTTCGTGCTATATGACCAATATTTTGAAAATTATAAGACTTTCTGTTTTCTTTTAAAGTCAGAAATTTTATCTTCCATTTGCCTAAAATAAATAATTTTTTGGTTCCCAATTTTTTATGAATGAATGATTTTGCTAAGATTTAAGTGAAGATGTAATAATAATCCATCAGTGCACTTTTTAATTCTAATAATTAATCTTGCTGATTTTAAGTACCCATGCCATCCTGAAAAAATTAAATATCAAATAATAATTATTAATTTCAATATCTATAATATTAGATATATATTTTTAATATATTTTATTAATTTTATTTCATATATAAATACAAAAAAAAAAAAATAAACATTTATAAATTAATACCCCCCCCCCCCATATTATTAATTAATAACACAATCCAATCTCTTAATATTTTATTTAAAATTTACTGTTTACTTTTTTTTCTTTCACTTTCTTGATTAAAATGCCAGCCAGTTTCTTGGGCAGTTTTTTAAATTTAATTTTGTCAATTTTATGAAGATGTAATCAGATCAACTGCATTATGTCCTTTTTAAAAAAGGTTGTGGTTTAAATTTTCTGTTACTATTGTTTAGAAAAAAATTAAAATTATGAATTAGTAATACTGTTGCACTAAAAAGACAAAATAGAAAAGTAATGCTCAAAATATCAATATGCTTAAAATTTATATATATATATGGCACCATTTTTTTTTTTAATTTTTTTTTAAAATATGGATCTATTAAGTGCATTGTGTTTATAATATTTTATTTAAAAATACATGTATTCAACATTAGTAAATGTTACATATGTAAAACTTAACTCATACTAAAATAATGTTTCGTGGATGCAAAAATTTATGGCTTTTCAATTTTTGTAATTTTGTTCAGATATTAGAACTGCAAGTTTTCAGCCACTTTTATAATATATATTTAGATATATTCTCTTTGATAATATTAATCGTTGGAAAGCAACAAAAATTACTTTTACGTTGATCTGATATAATATCTCACTTTTAAATATAGTTATAATATGAAAAATTTGATGGATTTGTATATCCAATGCTTAGTACCAAGACAATGTGGTCTGATATGATAACAGAGTTTTAAACTGTTGCTGAAAAATATTATTCTTAAAGAGATAAATCAGAATGCACAATCATTTAGCAGCAAGTCTCAAAAGTCTTTTCTTATTTTTTGAATAATATCTACTTTTTTCATCTATGCAGACAGTGTTTGTAACTAAAGTTTATCTAGGTTTTTCAATTCATTTTCAATGGAATTGTCTATTAATAATGAAATGGTAGTGATATACAAATTGTCTAAAGCAACATCCTGGCATTAGAGTTTCGGTTATACTGTTTATGGGAAATTAACTTTCTAATATTTTAATAATGTTATTCACCAAATTTGGATCATTCTTTAGTACCATTATTATACGTTCTCTCCTCTAAAATATAAAGTAGAATGTTTCAGTTCAGTAAGAGTGACGTAGCTTCTTTCATATCTATGCATTTTCTTCTTTTTTTTTTCAAAAATATAATGGAAAAATCTCTCAAAGATTTAACAGAGGAAAAACTTTTTAAATTAACCAAAATTCTTTTTTTAATTGAGATAATACGAGTTATAACTTGTAACGAGCACAGACGTTCGTTACATTGTTTTTTTTTATATATATTATTAAACAAGTTAAAATAAAAAGTTCGCATTTAAAAACTTTCTTTAAAAATTAAAAATTGAAATTAAAATATCGTCTTAAACTCTTATATATTAAGTCGCACAGATAATAAAAAATTATTAAAATAAAATTTTTATTAAAGAAAAAGGTATTTTTAAAACTAAATTTTAAAAAAGATTTGGAGATAAAATTATATCTTTAAATTTGTCTTGAAATATATTTTTGATTTGGAAAACAGGGTAATTAATTAGAAATGGAAATGATTGTTAATTAGTTAAATTAAAACCAGCCTTGAGCATTTAAATGTAATAACCTCAGTCAGATAGAAAAAAAAACAATAGAAACTGATTAGCCAATGAAAGAAATCCATTTGGGAAATCGGACCTCAGCGAAAGAATCATCACTCCATGACACAATGTTAATTCAATCCTTGACATTAATATAAAAAGGACAGGTTTTGGAAAGCTAGGTAGTTAATGAATGAGGAGTGATTGATTATTGACGATGTAACAGCTAGGTGTTAGTGCTGGGGGGATTGGAAAAGACGCACAGCTTCAATCCCTTCAGTTCTGTAAGAAAGGAAGAAAAATGGGCCATCGTTGCTTCATTGAGGACCAATTACACTAAAAAAAAAAAAAAATAAAAATCTCCAAAGGATAAATAAATCGATCAACCGGATACAAATCTTCGGACGACGTGGGAATTCACGTGCAAACGGCAAGGAATATACGAAGATGAACTATTTCAATAACCGTAAGACTTTAAAATTTATGAACAGTAAATATAAAAACTCTCCAGATTTAAATGATTTCAATATTATTCTATCTGACCAACATTATTTTATTAATTAGTTATAATTTTATTTAATGTATTTAATTTGTAAAATCATTTCCATTTATTTATTTAATTTTGTTCTTTAAGTTTTATTATGATTTCTGTTTTCCGTTAAATAAATTATAAAAAAAATGTTAAACTTAAGTCGGGCGTGAATGGCTGTATCGATTTGTAAAGATATATTAAGGGAGGGTAATCTTGGGTTGTTCATTTCGTAGTTGAATTGGTTCAATGGATTGGATATATTTATGTAATTAGTAGGTGTAATATGAGATCCGCTACGGGCAGGATTATAGATATACGCCACACACCCTCTGTTTGCCTATGGATGGGTTTGTAAGTCGGCAGAATACCGCAGCCCATTCCTATGGAGTTTTTAGTTTATTGATCTACTTGCCCACAGATGTCACATCCCTGTGGGTGGAGAGTCAATGTCGTTTCTATTTCTACATATTGTTCAGATGTACATTCCTGACAATATTGTTGTGTTGTCGTATCATGCTACATTGAATACATGAATGTATCAGATGGATTGGCGCCAGTTGATTGCGAAATGTGTTGCCTAAGGTTAAGTAGGGATAGAATATTTTATTTTTAAATGCAAATCTATGTAGTCGATTCAGGCTCGATCCTAAATAAAACTATTAAATTTAAGTTGTTTATAGACGCTTGCATGGATTGTTTATAGGTTAACTATGTTTTGCGTTTCATATTTGATCAAAATATATAGACATTCGATAAATAATGATACCTTACGGTGAGTATCTAAAAATGTATTTATTCGGATGTCTTTTAAGTTATTGGTGACGATGCAAGTATCTTACGATGAATACTAGAGGGTTTCTTATAATTCCCTATGCAATTGTCAGTAATCAATAATTTTGTATTTTGATCGTCTATGTTTACTTTGAAATGTTTTTGACCGTTGAAATCTATGTAACCGATCTATAGCAACATATTAAACAGGTTTATAAGCCCATCTGTGCGAACTTGATTAAAAATGTAAATTTATAATATAATAGTAACTCAATGTAAATTAAAGTAAAATCAAAGTTAAAAATAATGTTAAATGTTTAAATGTAAATCACTAAAATAATTTTAAACCTTATATATATGTGCATAAATAAATCTGTTTGTATGATAATTACTGGCAGTGGCTTACTTTATTCTTTTATATACTAGTAAATGATATTATTAAATCTCTGCTATTCCACTGAGCTAGTGACAATGGGCTAACGATCTAAATATGTAAATAAAGTGGAATCCTAACAGCGCGTATCTGCCTACTCTATAAATTTTTCTAGGCTCAAATGCCTAGATGGCGCCCTTTGGTAGTGCGGTGCGATGCGAACTCCCACTTCGTTTGGATCGTTATAAACTGGAAATATCTTGCTTTTAACTATTTCTACTCAGCTGTGTTTTACATCACAAGTCTCCTCATCTAGATTGATCTCAGATCATATGCGCTTATTTTTTTTACATAATTATTCATTTAAAAATATCTGGCAGATCCATTATGCATTGGAGTTTTTTTGCTTATCATGAAAGTAAATGGATTTTCAATTTTTTTTTTTTTTTACAATATACATATGTTTCATTTGGAAATTTTAACTATTCTTTTCAAATATTCCTGTCAACTGGAGTCTGTAGTTATATTTTCATTTTCAGCTGTAAATGTTTTTTCTTATTAAAAAGTCTGAAGTATCATTCAAGTCTTCATTTTTACTAAGTCTTGTTTTATGACATTAAATAATAAACTATTTAATTTTTTATGAATATCTACTTCTTTCTCTTCATCTTTCCTATGATTTTTAATAATTTCACATGTATTATTTTCATTAATAGTATAATAAAAATAATACTTGGCTTCAATGATTGATGTATTGTTCTAAAATTACCATGACCTTGGGTTCAGACCAGTGTACTTTCGGAAGTTTTTAAATATGTTCAGGATTTTTTCAGGCTATCAAATTTAACTGAACATCGATTGTTTGAATTATTAATTATGGGTACTTAGCTATTTTCAGCAGGAAGTTAGGCAATCCTCTCTCATTGAGATACATTTTTACTTTTCTTGGAATTGAATCTCTAGGGCTGACAAGGTAACAGGTAAGCATTAGTAAGATATTGTTTCCACTTATGACCTTGTATAAATGAGTAGCTTATTTCTCTGATATAAAAATGTTGCAAGTCGTATACAATGAAAATACTTTTTTATTAATAATGAAAATCATGAAATATTTTCTTTTATAAATAATATGAAAAATACGAAAATAAATTATTGATTTTGCTGATTTTTTGATACTTTGAAAATATTATTATTATTATCAATGCTTTTAACCTGAAAATTAATTCTACTAAAATTCATGATATGTAAATTTATTTTGAAAACTTGTCTTAGGATGACACAAATAATTATGTGTGGATATATATTAAGTTTTGTCTTGATTGAAGAAAGATTGAATTATTTAGGCCATAGAGTGCTATGATCAGGCAGTGGTATTAGGTCATTAACAGTAATAATTTGTCATCACCTCAATATTTTGAGCTACAATACAAACTTAAATGAATTCTTTATGTTTATTAAAATATATATATATATAGTTATAGATCTAATATCACTTGGGATTGATTAAAATAGTGATGAATGCAATTTTTAAAATTCACCTATACATTGTTATTGTAAAATTAAACAGTGGCTCAACATCTATTGGTGAATGTCATATCTTTCATCACTATTGGAGATTGCATCATATTTTGCATTCTTTCTTAAAGGGCAGTATATAGTTGGATTGGCTTAGGAAATTAAATTTGAAAATTGCTTATTATTGAAGAATTATTCTCAATTGGAGAACTTTTATAGTCATGACATTGTTGAGTAACTTTTAAATGTGAACTGTGTGACTGGAATAACTTTTCAAATCAATTTTATAATTATATAGAGTTAAATCACATGCATTTGATGTTTAATAATTTATTTACAATTATAGTAATCGGTGGATTATATTTTTTAAATTATGAAAATTATTTTACATTGTGTGTATATATATAAATCTGAATATTTATACCTACACATTAGATTTTGTGGGTATTAATGGTCTTTTAAAAATAACTATATTTATAACATTGCTCAAAATTAATCATTGTCTATCATTTTCATTAGTCTGATCCCTCACATTAATCTGGATTTTTAAGTCCTCTGTATTTTTTGATGTATTTTTCAAATATCTTCAACTCTTTCTTTTAAGATTATTATTTTAGTTCACCTATTGTCTTTCACTGTATTTTTTTATAATTTTTTTTTCAAGAATATATGCAATCCAATTTTTTTTCCCTTCATTAATTTTTTTTAGTAAATATTTTCTCAGTCACTCTTTTTTCATTATTTTTATGTTTCTAATCTTATTCATCTGACTTGTTTTTCATTATACCCATATTCGAAACGTAGCCATTTTTTCTCATTTTAAATAACTATACAATACTATTTTACACAGTTATTTCTAGCATTTTTGTAATAAAAATGTTTTTTGCACTCATTACTATTTAACATTGGGTTCTATTGATTATTTATTTTATTTCACCATTTGAATTGAAACAATCTATGTATAATAAATTGCTCTAATAGTGTGCTTGTTCACAGTGATAAATTACTACATTTTTCATTCACAAAATTGTCTTTTTATTTATAAAATTTATTTTGTGTGAGTTTGTTATATTGATGGAACGTGCAGATGTATTTCTTTTATTTGTGACAAGTTTAAATTATTACATCTAGCTTTCATTATGCACACCCATACATATCAAAACATTTTCTTAAATGCTTCCAAGTAAAAGTCAAGGGTTGTGAAGCCTAGGGATCTCTAAGCCATTTTCTGCAGTTCAAGATAACAATTCATTAATTCAGAAATGGCTTATCTGATAAACATATAATTTTATGTTTGTTTCTAAAATTTGCTTACAAAAAGGTAAACCAATTTTTAAATAGCCCACTGGTCTTGTGAGCCATTCATTCCTCATAGAAGAGCAGTAAAGAAAATTATTAGGCATGCCAATCATCAGGTGATAAGGATTTTAGTAGATTTTTATCCTTATTATATTTTTTATCTAAGAATGTGAAGGGTACCCATTTATCAACCTATATTGGACGATTTTTTTTTGGTTGATTATGAACAATTTATTTATTTGAAAGAAAAATTCTACACTTGATTTAAAGTTAAAAAAGTATTAAATTTAACTTATGATTCAAATTCAGTAGTGAATGCATTGATGTATCATGAGACTTTTCTGAATTTTTAAAATATATTTTAAATAAATTGTAGATATTTTTAAAAAAATGTTACTTGTAATGAAATCCACTTTTTTTAATATATATTTATTTATTTTTATTTTCAGCATTGATAAGTTCATGGGTTGTCATAATTGGCTTTGTATTCTTCATTTTGACGGCATTTTATATTTTGGACTATATAGGATTATAAGAGATGGCATGATTGGTACAAAACTATAATGGTAATTCTTCCAAAGCAAATTTGATCAAGATGTGATATTTATTTTTGCTTACTTTGGAAATCACTTGTTTGGACTTATGGATAACTTAATGAAAGCCATGATTAAAATATCATTATAGGAAAAGCAAGCACACACGAATGGTTATAAAATGAATGTGTATTTTTGTGTGATACAAACTATTAAACTTATTCCCTATTTTTGTTTTTTTATTATTATTATCGTATTTATTATAACAATGTATATTTATTTATTTATTTATTTGTTTTTTTAAAATGGATTACTATTAATGTTTTTTATGTATTATTTTGTTTTTCCTTATTTTTTACTATGATGATGTTTATTCTTATGTCTGATGTGGGGAATTTAAAAAAAAAAAAAGCCAAGATTTTTTTAAATATATATTTTTTAAATTTCCCAATATATTTTGAAAATATCTAGTGTGATTTTTGCTTTTGATAAATAGACTATCTTCTCAGTGAAATGCCCATCTATATTTTAATTTTTTTTTCATAATGGATTGTTTTTTTAAATGTATTCATCATACTTTCATATTTCTTCAGTCATTATCTCTTGTTTCAAACATGTATAGTTTAAACATAAAATTTATATTAAGTTGTACTGAAAAGATTTCAAAAAATTCTCAGAGTTAAATCTGTTCTATACATATCCTTTGAAAATTTTTATTTGTTAATTAGCTGAAAGGGGTTGCATTGCCTTTTTTTTAAAACTAGAACTTAAAAAAAGTTTTTCTTTTATTTGACTCATATATCTATTGCACAAATTAATCTCTTCATTTTATTTTTAAGCTAGAAAATGTATTCTGTTAGTTCCTGAACTTTTAACTGTAGAATGTGAATGTTTTTTTTTTTTTAAGTTTTCTCATTTTTAGATTACTTAGAAGAGATATTGATACATCATGTAACTCTTTTTGCACTTTCTTTTTAGTTTCTGACTAACATTTTCTTGAGTGCCTTTTTAAAGATTTTTTTTTTTTTTGTTTACAAAATCTCTCATTTTCATAATTGTGAGGTTCTATTAGATTCTATTTTTTCAGAAATCTTGAGAAGGCTTTTGAGAATAAATATTGAATGGTTAGTTGCTTGAGATGTCATGTGATGATTATCATAAATGACAGATTGAACTCCCATCCAGAAACCTTAACTCTCAAGACCATCACTTTCCCACCATGCTAATAACTTACAGATAATAAATGTACAAATATAAATGCACAAATGATGTAAAAGATTCAATAATGTTGACTTAATTGATGAAACTGTGCACAATTCTAAAAAAAAAAACCCCCTCTAATATTGATAAATTTACCCAGAACAGTGTCTTAAGAGTAATTGAGAGTATCTTAAATGGAATTAGCTGACCAGCTAAAAAATGGACTAAAAAGTCAATAAATATTCATTGACTTTCTCTTTGGATTACAATTATTAACATGAGTAACAGCTATTTTAATTTCAGAAACCACAATATTGACAGTGAGTTGAATAAAATACTAAATCGAAATATGAACAGATTTTTACGAGTAATTTCTGGTTGATAGGAAGTAGGCCAATTAGTTAAAAACTGTTGATAACAATCTGGTAACACTTCTAGCTAATGTGCATTAATTTTAGTCCATACTTAAGTGGTAATTTCTGGAATTGGAAGTAAGATGTCACTAAGTTAAATCAAAATTTGAATATGAGGCAACCTGCCTCGAATGCGCTAAGCATTTAATATTTTTGCACTCTTTATAGCTTCACACACTTTTAATTTTATGTATTGAAAAGCTTGGTAAATTTTTGAATAGGCTTTGTATTGTAATGAAATAATAAGGGAAGTAAAATTAATTGACAGTTTTGCATTTCTTTGTTATAAATAATTTGTAATAATTATTACCAAATTTTCATAGATTTTCTAAAATGAAATATTGAAATTATAATCGGAATTTTTAAGGATTTATCCAGAAATATTTCAGCTACGATATAACCAGGCAAAAACTATTTAAAAATTGTCATTATAAACAGAAATCATATTATCTAATAATAAAATCTACTTTTGGTTTAAAAGTGAATCAGACAGAAAATCTGTTATTAGAGGACAAATTTCACCTTGCAATGGCAATTTTTAATTAACCATATGCCTGGTTATATCAAAGCTGAATATACAGAAATTTCCATTACTATTTTGATATTTCAAGGTAGCTTATAACAAGGATTGACTTAAATTTTTTTTACTATGGATTATTATTTGCATGGTCCCTTTATGCGTGACTTACAGTAGGAAGGAGTGATATTAGTAAAAAAAATAACTATAAATGAAGTGATAAGCATTACAGAAAAACAAAACTTGTTGTTTTTTATAAATTATTGTGTTAAAATAGTACAAAAATTTATATCTTAATTTTTATAAAAATATATAAATAATTCAAATATAATACTTTTCAAACAGTAACAAATTTTCCATGTTGTCCTCAATGCAAGCCATAGTAATCAATGGGTGCTAGAAGATTTATACATAAAATCCTTCTCTAGTGCTTATTCATCCGATATCCTGTGATTAGTTTTTAGCTCATGGCTTTCATTAATGAAGAGTCTTGGATTGAATGCAAACCTCTAGCAACCACCTTTTATCTATTTAGTTAACTACAAAGCTATGATCTCAAAATGAAAACACAATAAGGTTTTCAATCCAAGCTAATTCACTTGTGTAATCATACAGATCTGAACCCATTTTAATATCTATATTTTGGTGTCTTTATCATACATATCTGACCCCAGTTTAATATATCTACATTTTGGTGTCATTGGTAAAATGTATGCAAGCAAATTAGCTTGGATTGAAAATATTATCGTGTTTTCAATTTAGGCTCATAGCTTTTTAGTTAACTAAATAGGTAAAATATAGCTGCTGGAGGCTTGCATTAGATCCAGAGATTTACGTTCAGTATTCGGCTGCTTGCTGATGAAAGCTATAAGCTAGAAACTAGTCAGGATATTGGATGACCAGATACTAGGTAGGGATTTTATGCACAAACTTTTGAGCATCCATTGATTACTTTAGTTTGCACTGGGTGGCATTACTATATGGAGAACTTGCTGTTGTTTTACAGCTTGTGTAGGCATATAAAATGGTGGTCACATGATGTTTTAGTAATTTAATACCAATCCTTCCATAGGATGATGGTGACTATGGTTATTAAAAAAATCACAGACCCTAAAATGTAAACTGATTCAGTTATATATGATTTAAACAAGTGAATTGGTTTGGATTGAAAACATAATTAAGTTTTCATTTTGGGGTCATATCTTTATAGTTAACTAAATAAGTAAAAAATGACTTCTGGAGAGTTGCATTAGATCCAAAGATCATGCAGTGCTTTCAGATCCAAGGTTCCTCACTGATGAAAGCTACAAGCTATAAACTAGTCTGATAATATTGGATGAATATGCACTAGATAGGGTTTTTATGCACAAACCTTCTAGCATTCATTCATTACTATGGCTTAACTAGGTGGCACTACTGTATGGCGAGTTTGCTACTATTAAGCATAGGAAATGGTGATCATGTGATATAGTACTTTTCCTATACATTGTTGGAAAATTCCTATTTTTTTTTTTACCTGTGGATAAAAATAAATGTTAATTAAATAAAGATGTTATTTATTATTATGCAGTATTATAATGCTTTGTAAGTTTAAAATTATTAGTAACAATAATTGTTTGAATTATTTTTGTGTAATGGACATTGTAACATGATGGCTGCACATTACTAAGAATATACACAAGTGTTAACAGGAAGTAAATAATTGCTGCATGGGATAATAAAAGTAGAGCACAATACAAGTGAAATAGGAAAAAAGAAACTCAAAATGAAATGATTTATTTGCTTTATTATTTTTAACAATGCTGATTACTAGTTTTTAAATATAAACTTTGGTAAATCTTCTCAAATGTTTTCACATACCTCTTAGTGACCCATGAGTCACAGGTTGCCAATCCCTGGGTTCTTATTTAAATTTTCTAATGTAATTTGATGTTTCATTATTTTATTACATGCATAAGATAATCAAATTACAATATTGTAATAATTAAATTTATAGGTAAACAAGACAGAGCCTTAAGATGCCTTCTATTTTACTATGTAAACTAAAATTATATAATTGCAAATCTGAAGAATATCTAATGAAACACAAAGGTGCATTAATAATTTTTATTAGTCTTTCATTAGACTAGAGATTAACCATTTAATGAATAACATTTCTGTAGTATGTATAAGAAAATATGATTGGGGCCTACTAATGAGTGCTGGTTCGACTTGAAATGTGCATCTTTGGAATCATACATCTTTTTCCAATGTCTTTGGTCATATGTTTATGATACACCCCTCCACAAGGTGTTAAAAATGGATAGAAACTAATCCCTACTTTATGTGAGAGTGGTGTCGTAAAAATTAAACCACAGAAGTGTTATTACAAGGATGCATCATTTTGCATGAAAGTTAGTTTTGTATTTATCTAACTCAAAAGCATTTCAGTGCTCTGTATTGAATATTTATTACATTGCATAATACTAATATCAAGAAGCATTGAAGTTTTTTATATAGCTCTAAATATTGAGATGTTAATATAAATTTTCTTTAAAGCATAGCTAAGAAATGGCAAACCATCTTTCATGATGATCATATCTGATATCTACAACTGGTTTGTATTAAATTCCCATTAAAATAAATATTAAAGATTGAAACTTATAAATAAAATGAAATAATTAAAAAAGTAGGGAAGGAGGGCTTCTAATTGATTGCTCCTTTAATATAATAAATAAAAAATGCTTTATGCATCATTTTATTTTGATACTATTATTTTGATACTATATTAACAATTCAAAATGTTCACAGTATATGTATTCATATAGAAATCTATTGCAAACAAATATGGTCATTCCACTTCCAAGGAAAAAAAAGAGAAAAAAAATTGCTCTAAAAATGAGTTTTGTAATGACTATACAAACTAATCTCTAAATCATAAATATGTCCTTATATAGAACATGCTTTTTCTTTCTGACATTTTGTGATATTTTAATTTAAGTAGAAAACTTTCTTTCTGAAACACTTCAGCACCGTGTCTAATTGTAGCTCTCCATTGTATTCTATTCTTTGTCATATCTTGCCAATGGAAATAATCACAATTCCACTTCTGTGGAATATCTTTGAGATAATCCTTGCTCAACTTCACTACAAAACATGCTTTTAAGAAGTCTAGCGTTGTTATTCCTTTTATATGTTCAACCCAACAAAGATGTGATTTTATAAGATTACATCCTGCAAGTTGAACAACATATTGATTGGTTTTATGATCTTCCTATTGTATTTTTAAAATTTTATGGAACATCCGTCTTTATATTGCATTGATAGGATGTTTGAGTCTCACTTCCATACAGTAAATTAGATAAAATAACAGCTTTATATACAGCTAACTTATCTGCAGTAGTTAATTCTCTGTTATGAAGTACTTTTATCTTTTAACTTACTAAAAGCAGCAGCAGCACACTGGAATCTGTGTCCGACTGCAATATATAAGTCTATCTTTCTACTTATAAAACTATCAACCTATTTAAATTTGTTTACATTCTCAAGTTGATAACTATCCGAACTAAAAGTGACTGAGAATTTTTCTTCCACCATTGACTGATAAAGAATTGAGTTTTTTTAAATATTAATTATTAAATTGAAGTCTTTAAATGTTGTGTTTAAAATATTAAGTACATTCTGAAAAATCATCTTTCGAATTGGCAAATATAGTATAATCATCAGAACACTGTGAATCCAGAATCCAAGATGAAGTTCTTGTTTTTGTTTTTATCAATTCAAATTAAAAATTTTATGATCAAACCTGTGTCACATCTACAGTTATCATAAAAATTGATAACAGTGTTGGAATAAGTATACATCCTTGTTTAACACTAGTTTTCATTTCATCAGTAGAAATAACATTTAGAAATTGTATAATATGAATAAATTTTAGTGGACAGTTAACTAATTTCAAGCAATGCTGTAAACCTGTTTGATCTTGAATTGGATGTCTTGACCAAATCAATGAAAGCAATATATAAATCTTTTGTTTCTAATACTTTTCTTGTATTTGCTTAGCAGCAAAAATTATGTCTATTGTACTTCTTGATTCTCTAAAATCACAGTGATTCTCTGCTAACCATTCATCTATAACTGCAAACATTCTATTCAATAAAATTCTTGAAAGTGCCTTTGCTGTAGTGGAGAATAATGATAATCCACAATAATTACTGCAATCCTGTCTATTCCCTTTATTTTTTAAAATTGGAACAATAGATTGTGAGAAACAACTTAATGGATCCATGTATTCCTAAAGTATTCCAATATTTTTGAAGCTAATATAATACCATCAACTTCTCCAGATATTTCATCAGGACCTGGAGCTTTGCAGTTTTAAAATTATAAAGAGGTATTTGGACTGCACTAAACTGGATATTTTTGTTTAAATCTAAATGAGTAGATAAAAGGAATATAGTAAAAATCATCATTTCAATTCATGTATCATTATTCAAAAGATGATAAAAATACTCCTTTCCACCTGCTCATAATATTATTGCCATCACATAAGAGTCATTGCTAAATTTAATAGGATTGTTTTAGTGCATTAAAAAAAAAGTTCTTGAGTGATCATGATCAAAGAAATGTCTGTCTTCTTGGTAGCTTTAATCCAATCATTTTTAAGCTCTTATTAGTCGATGAACCTTTTGCGTTCAGGTCTACTAAAGTTCCACATTTAATTTAGTATTCTGCCAAACTGAAAATATCACCTGTTTAGTTTTAATTAAATTACTATTAATAAGATTATTATCAGAAAACCTTATGATTCTTTTTAATGAACGTAAGAATAGATTTACTTGTATCCATAACACACCTATTAAGAGAATTCCATGTTTTTATAATATGACAATTCTGAAATCCAAATGAGAAATTTTAGGGTTTAATAACTTTCTAAATTTAATATATAGTCTAACAAATGAACAGCAATGATTTTGAGAAATATGATTAGAATAAGATCCATTTTTTATGCATCACTTTAATCTTGGAGTATACTAATTTCTAAATACTTAAGTAATATCAAATTTCTTTTATATTCTGACTTTTAACTATAATGTAATTATTAAATGCCATTGTTTTGAACATGGATAGGTCACAATTATTTATAAGTTTTTCTACCTAAACAAAATGTTTGTGATAGTCAATCCTTGTGTTGTGGAAAAATTTAATAACAATTAATGGCACCAATAACTTGTGGCTAAAATCTATTATTTGTTCCATCAATGCATTAAAGTCTTCAAGAAAAAAAAAAAAAATCAATCTTTTAAGGATATTACAGTAAAAATGCTATCCAGCAAAAAATTAAAATTTTTTTCTGAATCTAAGATTGGAGAATAGGCATTATTAAAATGAGCACTAGTATCATTGTACAAGGCAAGTTTTAACACCATTAGCCTTTTATTGATAGAATAAGGAATTCCAACAATGGAAGATATTAAATTAGACTTTACAGCAAATTTAACACCATGTCTCTGACCTTCCCTCCCCCCCCCCCAAATATATATATATATATATATATAGCCATTGATCTCTTCTATTAAACTTCTTTGCTGTGGAAGACAAGTTTCACTATGAACAACCATATTGATCTAAGTCTTGGCAGCTTATTAGATATAAATATAATATTCTGTTTTATTTTTGAGGAGTTTGTAACTAGATTTAGGAGAAAAATAGATTTATACTATCACTGCCTTAGGCTTTATTACCATTAGTGGCATAAATCTAGCCAGACTGTTGACATTTTTATACAACATTTTCTAAAGCCCTTCCATTTTTTGACAGAACTCCTGCCTTAAATCCAGTTCTAAATAGATTCATTAATGTTGTATTCCTCAAGAAAAGATCACAACCAATGACTACCAGACTACTAAATCTGACCTCCCCCCAAAATTGCTTTTTTAGTTCTTTAAGGTTTGAGCTGAAAAAAAAAAAAATGAAAAAAGGAATTGGGAGTCAGAAATGTATGTGTGTAGTTAAAGGATGGAGATATGTTTGCACAAATACATATGTCATTGTCTCAACATCAAAAACAGTAACTAGTTTTTGATGAACCAGCATACTATTCTACATGATACAAGAAGCATCTTGATTGGGCAGTATTTATTTATTATTCATAAATGATTTTGAGATCTGAAGATCATTCCACTATCTGCCACTTGAAGAGCCCATCGATGTAGCCTGAGCATGGCTGATATGCTTCACATGAAATAAATATGCCTTTAAAAACTATGGAAGAGACAATTTGTGAGTTTATTATTTTGAATGAAATTGAAACATTGCAAAAAAGATTTATTTACTTCAGTCAATGTTATTTTTATTCTGCGTGAATTAATGCTGGTTCTAGATATTTATTCAATATGAAGTCAGGAAATAATATTCAATGTTATATAATTATTCAGTAGATTATGTATTAATGAGTTTTTCATAAATTTTCCAAATATGTTTAACTGTCATTCTCACAATCATGCTCATATATATGTATCATCATCAATCGTACGTGAACTTGCAACTTCTCCAAGTCTTCCTGTGTATTGTATTTTTGTAACATATACATTCTGAGTTCTCTAATTCATTAATCAATCCTTTCTCTCTCTCTTTCTCTTGCCCTCTTAAGATTATTCCAACTAATTTTCATAATTCCTTTACTTCTATTTTCATATCCAATTTTAATTACTGTTTGCCATTTTCTCACTAAATTATTTTTTCATTTATTCTTTTCAGCACTTCTACATTGCTAACCTTATTCTTACAGTTTATCTTTTCCATCATCCAATCTATACCATTTCTTTTTTTCTGATTGTTGTAGTCTCTAATCCAAATTTCTGATAAGCGTTTTGCTTTTTAATTCTGATTTTAATGAGCCACACAATAATCTGCCCTTATTAAAAGCTTGTTGATTTTTAATATCATTACGAGCATATATGTGCATGTGGAAAATTACTATCATTGATTGAGCTTTAATATTATAAACTGGTTCTAATTTAAAAAGCTTTCAAACGTATTGCAATTAAGATGCGCTTCATATAATTGATGATAAAGAAATTTTTATGGCAAAGAATTTTTGTCAAAGAAAAGAATATGCTGTATGGTTTTTGATTTTTAATATGAAATATTGTCAAGAGAAGTCATTATTAAACTTTAAGCTGGAAATATGTTTAGTTTTTTTATTTTATTAAATGGGTTATTGTTTAAAAGTTCACATTAAAAACATATTTCAGCAAAATTTGATGTTTCAACTAATCTGATTAGTTTTTTTTGTTGTTCACTCTCTTTTTTTCAATAAGTAAATTTTATTTTTTTAATAAAGATTATCATTCATATGTATACATACATTTATAGTCTGACTTTGCACAGAATTAGGCAGTTGTCATTTCTCACACTGTGATTGTTGTGATTAAAGTTTATTTCGTATAAGACAAATTACAATATTTTCTGGGAAAGAGAAACAAATATAAAGAAAAATAAGTTATTGAAGAAGTAGTTGCAACCTGGAAAATAAAATATGATATACAGGAATAACAAGAAGTTGATTTTAAAAAAATAGCTTCAGTATAAAACATTTTAAAAAGTTATACATAATTAAGATCATTTAAGATTTTTTTTTATTTTAAAAATGTTACTGTTTATTTATTATCACATCAAGTATTATAATTTTTCATTCAAAGACAGTAAAGCAATCTGATTTTAAATATACTGATTAGATATTTACATTATAAGGAAAAAAATAATAGATTGATTGACTACTAAAATTGCAGAATTTGGTGATAACTTATATATAAGAAAATCTTTACTGCAATTTAATGGATCCTAATTGTGGGTTCATGTAATAAATATGAGTAAAAAAATTAGTGGCTCATAAATAATATAATGACATCTACAAATTATATGATATTTTATCCATTGCTACATTGATGAAAAAATGGACCAATTTCTGTTGGATATAACAATCCTTAGTAACTGTCATGATAAGAAGACAAATTCCACTTTAAACATAGCACTATTCTATTTAAATACCACTGATATAATCTATTTAGTAGTATTTAATTAGACAAAGTTGCAATATTTGATGTGGGATTAGTCTTTTTTTATGGCAGTTGAAGAATTTATATTGCTTCAATTTGAATTTTATAGATATATATTGATCATCTTATACTCCATTTGTAAATATAATGTCTGATTTTTTTTTTGTCATATGCTTTTTATATTAATAATATGTATAATATTTACATTATAAAATAAATATGTAAGTAACATGAGGTCAGTCATGATTAATATATTATTAAATTTGAATTAGTATTCAGTTTGATTAATGAAAATGTTTCTGATAATATTTTCCAAGTATACTGAAGAATATATGTATTTATTTATAAGACACTGACATAAATAATATATCCAAGATATATGTCCTAAGTGTATATACTTAAAATTAGAAATATTTTTTTTTTTTATTCTTTGGTCAGTTGCCACATTGATAGAGCCATTAATTCAGCAAGATTGAAATTTTTCATTTTTTGTTTACTGTCTTCAATCAGGATTCAGAAATCTTTTGATTAGAGCCAACCAATCTTATGATTTAGTCCATTAATCAGAGATATTCTCTAAAGAAGTGCTTTCTAAGAATTTTTTAATAATTAAAACGATGAGAAGAGCAAAGATTCCTTTTTTGTTACAATCTGTTATAGTAACTACCTTGTTTAAATATTATTCTACTTTTGAATGAATCAAAGTCTGATAAATATTTACTAATGTATATTTAAAAAATTATTTTTAAATTCATTTAAAGTTGTTTAGCTTAATATTTGCAATAGAATGAACAAAATATTTGTAAAAACAACTATGTAATGATATTAAATACAATAAGTTATATATATATTGGTAACTGATAATTAAAATAAATATAATAATATTGTACATAAGTCTATAGATTAATTTTGTAATGTTTATTGGTAATTTAGAGTTTATACACTATTAATCTTCAGCATGTTAACGAAGTTACGTCTGCATCTGATAATTCATTTTTTGGGATCTATCAAATATTCTCCATACTGTAACTAATTTTTTCTGGTCAGACAACTCCAGTTTATTGTAACTAAGGTTTATACTCTATGAATTTTCAGCATATCCATTAATCAAATAATGCCCACACCTGATTATTCATTTGTTCAGACTAATCTCGATAACATAACTATTTTGCCTGGCCAAACAACCCAGCTTATTGTAACTAAGTTTAATTCTAATCAGAGAAGAAACAGTTTTTTATTTATGTGGAAGGTGCCAGGATTCTATATGGGAATCCACTGGTTTCCCCCTCCCTATCTATAACAATCACAATTGTGTTATGAATTACTGGATTTTAATTTATGGTAAGGCATTGGCATTTATGATTGATAAAATTACAACAGACTTAGTTATTAGTACTATGACAATTAAATTAAATTAACAACAGAATGACTTAGATTTCTATGATTTATTATTTTCTTATTCTAACACACATTCATTAATAATAATAATATAAAGGAATAAAAAAAAAAGCACACTCTTAAATATAATATACATTAATACTTGCAAGGACAAATGTTTGAATTTGTAATTTCATTAAACTCGGCTGTTTCTGTCCTCAGGATTGGTCTTCATTCAGTCTTCAATATGATTTATTATGCCCTTTCAACAGTTCATATAATTTACTTGATGTGATTATACATAGCATAAAAAGTTTTTTATCAGTATATTTCAAATAACTATTTCTACCACTAAATGAATTATCATGCATGGTTTTGTCTTCATTGGGATCTGTTACATGACCTTCTACAATGTCTTGGTAAATAGTCCAGGGATCTTAACTTTAAGTAGGCAATGGAATTGTAGGAAGGAAAAAAATGTCTGAGAACATACTATTTTCTACTCACACATTTTTTACAGCCTGAGCCTGCTGGTAAGAATATAATAAGACACCTTGTCATGGCTTCGTAGAATAAAAGCGATTTATTTCAATTTGCTAGCTGCCACCACAGAACACGATAGAAGAGAACATCCCTGCTCAGCCATGTCTCTTTTATATTTTTCCTAATTCAAGTCCACAGCACATATCCTGTTTACCCTTTTTTTTCTTTATTTCTGATTCAACCTTTCTCCCTCTTTTAGTGGCCATCTTTAATTAAAGGCAAAAAAATGCTGTATTTTTAATTGAAGTACTTATAATTGTTTGAATTTGAAATTTAATTTTTATCTCAGTAAAATCTAGAAGTATGTTTTCATTCTCTCTTTTTTTTCTAAAGGCAGTTACAGAAAATACCATTTCCATCGTATCTAAAATAAATCACACAAACCAATTTATAATATTAACTATTTTAACTTTCTCGGAAATTTAATCAGTTAAATTTAAAATGTCAATGCCGATTATACCATGAAGGAAAGAATGAAATAGGGTGTCTAGTCTATTTTATATTTGGTAAACCCTCACTGTTTCCCCACACATCATCCCTTTAATTCATTGCCTTGTCCTATAGGGCTTTTATGCCCTCGCATTGTAAGTACCTTTCCCTTTTCGTTCAAAAGGGTGAATGGATTTGGACCATTGTCACTGATTACCCAATCTTCATACAAATTTTGAAACTTCTTAAAAATATATTTTCTGGTTTGTCTAACTGGGTTTACTGTAATACATACCCCGTCCCCCTCCTTGAAACTATAGGCTTTTGGGACCTTTCTACATGTTCTTTGTTCACTCATTGCCTGTACTGCAATCATATTAATGTGAAATATGTAAACTCATTATTGCTCCAGCTAATGTGGTTGACCACCTGCAGTAACTGTTTAACCCATCCCTTATAGTTAGATGAGGTTTAAACCCTGAAGAGGCACCCCAATTCTCTCATCATCCATTCACACGGGTTTGACTGTGGATTATGAATAGATGACAACACATGCTGAATTTCCTTTCCATCCACTCCTGCCATTCAGTAGCTATGAACTGGGGCCATAATTGAATAAAATAGCCTAGGTTTACCTACATGAGGGAAATATTGCAACTCTATCCATACATACAGTATTCCTCGCATTAGTTTTGTGACATAGGATGTACCGACATCCATTTTGAAAAAATATTATAAACCACCAATATGTATTTCATTTTATGGAATACAGGCAATGACCCATAAAAATAAATAACCAACAGGTCATTAGGTTTCTCAGGAATGATGGAGTTCGATGTACCTTTGCATGATCTGTTGGCAGGTTTTCATTTGTCGACCATCCACGATCTCATGTTTTGCCAGTAAAACCACATTTTTAATAGTCTTTCCACTTTGTGAATCTTGTAATGCTTATATAAGCAGCATATATACCTGGTTAACCTGTCTTGCAAACACTCTGTTACTACCATTCTTCACCAATCCTCTTTGATATCAGATACTACAAAACTTTCAATTGGTATCTTCCCCCTCCCCACTTATCCTTAGGTACCTCTCATTTCTCCTGTCTTCACTTTCTACTTCCAGATTGTCAATAATTCTTTAGTATCTGGCGGCTTGCTTTTGTTTGTCCCCTAAGTGCTCGAGTTCATCTTCAACTGATGTGTCTACTTCTAATCCTGCCACTGCCAGACATGTATCTTTTATCTACAAAGACTCTCAGGTCCATGATTGCTACTCAAGGCATCGGCCACCATGTTTTCTGCTCCCTTACATATTACACAGAGTAATTAAATTCGTGGAGAAAAGGCCTCCAATGAATCAACTGACTATTGATCAAATCGCTATGGTTTAGGAATTACACTTTTGTGATTGTCCTGACAATCACCTCTAACCCTCTAAGAAATTACCGAAATCTCTGGAATGCCCACACCAAAGCCTGCTTCTCTATTGCAGAGAAATTGATCTCTGGGCCTCTCAAAGATCTTTTGACAAAATATATCAAACCTTGACCACCATTTTTTTGAGTTCACATCAGGGCTATGCCCGGTGTGTGTCTGCTGCTATCTATTTGCACTATAAAGGATTTCTTTAAGTCATTATAGACTAATATCACTTGGCTCAAGAATTTTTCTTTGATGCCTTTGAACACAGCAATTTCTCTTTGATGCCTTTGCACACAGCTTTTTGTTTTTCTGTCCATTCCCAGTGAATATCTTTGCACAATAGTTGCTGCAAAGACTCCATATCCATCGCAAAATTTGCTATAGAAGTTACACAACCTTAGAAAGGACCTAACCTGTTTTATTGACCAAGAGGCTTGGAAATTTCTGATTGCCTATATTTTATTGTGATAAGGCCTAATCCCATTTTTCTGATTAAATGCCCCCAAAAAACTAACCTCTGAAGCTATGTGGCTTTTCTGAAGATTGATCCGAATGTGCTTGGCTTCACATTTTTGCAGAAACATTTGGAGATGGAAAAATATTCTATGGGATTGCTGACAATGAACACATCATCCATATAGATGGTAACCCTGTCCAGACATTTTAACAAACCCGCTCAGCTATTCTTTAAACCAAATGGCATTTTATTAAGTTGATAAGATATGCCATTAAATGGAAAGCCGTGTACTTATAATCCACCAGATGTGATTTGATCTGTCAATAAGCTGGCAGTCAAATCTAATGTCAAACAAGATTCCTTATCACAAATTTATTCAATAACTCATTTATAGGAGGAGGGACTTTCTGATCGAACCAGATAATTCTATTCAACTGCTTAGCATTTAGGTATAGTCTTACTGACTGATCTTTTTTTTTTTACTGGCACTAAAGGGTTGTTAAATGATGATGACCCCTTTATTATAACTCCCTACTCCATTTGTAACAATTGCTTTTCTACTTTCTGTCCTATATTGATGAGGTACAAGATAAGGCCTTGCCTGATAAGGGGAGCCATCAATAATCTTAATCCGATGCTTATATCCTTTAATTATACCTAGTCTATCCAAAAAATTATACCTAGTCTATCCAAAAAATTAGAATTACACCTATGCCGTAATTCTTCCAGATTCCTTTTCCATCTCCCTTTTTCCCTTTCATGTTAACTCTGATCTGTGCGGACTCATAATCTATCTGTCTCTAGTTGAATACCACATATCTCCTTTGGCAGTATTTTTTCCCATGACCCATACTCAACTACCTACCTTTCACATGTGATATTACCCTCTTTATAGTTGATCGTGCACTTTGTTTTGTGCATGAAATCTGACCCTAATAACACATCTTGTACTAGTTCTTTTATGATCAGCAATACATGCTGTATATCTCTCTTCTCTATTGTTATCTGTATTCAAACCTGTTTCATCTTTAATTGAGCCTTTTCATTATTTGCTAACATTATTTGTGTTTTCTTCATTGGCAGAGTTAGAATCTCCGAGGCTTGCTGGATCATGCATTCAAATACAATATCAGACATGACTGATATTTGACAACCTGATTCAAACAGCACAGATATGTTGATGTCGTTTATCTGTATTGTAGTTTTGTTGCACTCTTGGGATGTAAAATTTTTGTCTTCCTATCCCATTCACAAATAAGATTATCTACGCTTTTTATTTCTACTGCCTTACTGAACTCTTTTTTTTTCTTTCTTTTTTAAACTCACCCATTTCTTTTTTGGTCTCTATTTCTAAATTCTTAATTCATCTAATCTTTCCCATGTTAATGTTTCTATACTTTATATCCTTCTTTTTCCATGATCATAATATCTTTTCCACTTCTTAATGTCATACACTTGTATCATTTATGTATGTCTCTACTTCTATATTTATATTATCAATTTTATATATTTTCTCTCTTTATAACTCATATATATATATTACATGGACTTTTTTTAAAAATTTCTTTTATTTTCTCTGACCCAACTACTTCTGCATTTTCATTCCTTTTATTTCTGTATTACACTTGCCAACATCTTTTCCCCTGTTGCCACTTTTCCTTATTGCTTCATTTCCAATTTATTTGCCTACACTTTTATCCCCTAACTACAAATGTGATTTTTTTTTTTAAAAAAAAAAATCTATTTTTTATAACTTCCCACTCTTACTCTCAGGTTATGAGCCTAATGTCTGGGCTGCCATTGTACCATTTATCGGAAATTTAGAGTTTATAAGCTATTAATCTATAATGTATTTGTTAACCAAGTTATGGCTATACCTAATAATTCATTTGTTGGAATCTATTAAATATACTCGAAATGTAACCAATTTCTTCTGGTCAAACAACCCCAGTTTATTGTAACTAAGGGCTTATACACTATTAATTTTCAACATATCTGTTTACCAACTTACATCTGCTCCTGATAATTCATTTGTTGGGATCTATCAAGTATTTTCGATAATATATTTTTCCTGGTCAAACAATTCAGCTTATTGTAACTACGTTTAATTTTAGTCAGAGAAGAACCAGTTTTTTTTATTTATTTCATAGGTACCAGGATTGTATATGGTAATCTGACTCTTTCCTCTCTATCTATAATAATCACAATTATGTTATGAATTACTGCCCTCTGGAGAATTTCAATTTATGATAAGGCATTGGCATTTATGATTGATAAAATTGCAACAGATTTAACCTAGTAGTACTACGACAATTAAATTAATGACAGAATAATTTAGATTTCTATAATTTAATATTTTCTAATTCTAACACACATTCATTAATAATATAAAGGAATAAAAAAAATGCACACTCTTTATAATACCCATACATTAACACTTGCTGTGATGATTATTTGAATTTATAATATCAAAACTAATCTGTTTTTTTATTAAACTCAGCTACTTATGTCATTGGGATTTGCCTTTGTTCAGTCTTCAATATGATTTATTATGGCATTTCAACAATTCATATAATTTACTTTATGTAATCACTTATAATACAAAATATAGTTTTTTACCGGTATATTTCAAATGGCTTTCTACCGTTGAACGAATTATCATGCATGGTTTTTTCTTCATTGGGATCTCTCGTATCACTATCTTACAATATCTTGATAAGCTGTCTAGGGTAGGTGATGATTGCATCACAGCATTGTTGAGATTCCAGAGAGGAAAAGTGTCCGTGAACGTACTATTCTCTCTATTCACACTTTTTCACAGGCTGAGCCCGCTTGTAAGAATTTAATAAGACATCTTGTTGTGGCTCAGTAGAATAAGTGATTTATTTCAATTTGCTAGCTAGTGCCACCACAGAACATGAGAGAAGAGAAAACCTGCTCAACCATCTCCCTTTTATATTCTAATTCAAGTCTACTGCACATATCCTGTTTACATCTTATTTTTCTTTATTCCTGATTTAACTTTTCCCCCTGTTTTAGTGGTCATCTTTAATTATCAGCAGAAGAATGCTGTATTTTTAATTGAAGTACTTATATTTTTATCTTAGTAAAATCTAGAAGTATGTTTTTATTTTCTCCCTTTTATTTTTCTAAAGGTAATTACAGAAAATATCATTTCCATCATATCTAAAATAAATCACAAACTAATATATAAAAATAACTATTTTAACTTTCTCGGAAATTTAATCATTTAAATTTAAAATGCCAATGCCGATTATACCATAAATATTGTATAATTTATTAGATATAGTTAAAACTCTATTTCTCCACATAATTTTGAGCTTATCACTAATAACATCTGAAAGAAGTTTGTTACTTGTATTATCAAATTATAGATTAATTTATTTATGTATATCATTTAATTATTGAAATCATACATAATTTTAAAAAAAATATTTATAATCTTTCAATTAATAAGGATAAATCTATTATCTTTTTCTCTGTGTATATTATTTTGAATATCAGTCACATCTTTATTTTCTTTATATTAGCAATATTAAATATTGTTGTACGCCAAGGCTTTACCTAAGCATGCTTTTTACAATTTGACATTTTGTTATTATATACAATAGAACCAATATTTTTCTGATGGTGGTATTTAAAATATACATATATTTTTTAAATATAATTTCAAAATGTAGAAATCTCCATTGTTATGGTTCTTGAATTATTGCAGTTTACGTTGTAATATTAAAAACTGAAATTGCAGTAAAAATTCAAATAACTGCAGAATATTTTTGAACAAAATTTATTTTCAAAGCTTTTCTTTATAAA
Organism: Epiperipatus broadwayi; assembly: GCA_028023455.1. Taxonomy (NCBI): domain Eukaryota; kingdom Metazoa; phylum Onychophora; class Udeonychophora; order Euonychophora; family Peripatidae; genus Epiperipatus; species Epiperipatus broadwayi. Next base: position 1,074,974 of record JAQFVV010012393.1, on the reverse strand, counting down.
TATTGTTAATCTTTATTTTTATTTTACTTAAATTAGTTTTTTTTTTCTGCCTAGATAAAATCTTTTAATTCAATTTTCACTCATTTTCCAATTTAAGTGAAACTTTTTATACGTATGTATTCCTGATAACAATATATATTTTTTTGATAGTTTGCAAACAATTGTAGTAAAAAGTTAGTGCAAAATTTAAATTTTTAACTTTATATGGGATTCATTTTAAGCATTTGCAATTTTGTTCAACAATTTCAAAATATAATTTAATTCAGTGTTAAATGTATAAAAGTAGAATATAAAAAATATATTTTTTTAACAAAATGTTATTATTCACATAAATGTATTAAAAAAATAAAAAATAAATTCTTTGCTTCTACAAATAAAAGCATTCGGCCCATAAAAATGAATAGAAAGTGGAATTAAGATTAATAATTTTTATTAGTCACTCATTCCCTGCCTTGTATGAGAATAATGTAATGAAAATTACACTAAAGAAATATTAATAATTAATGGAATTTATATTATTTCTATATATAAGCATTCTATGCTTTAATATGTAAAACTGAAGAAAATTTTTTTTGTACTTTTTAATGCATTTATGTGAAAAATTATTTTTAATGTACTTCTTGTTTTAATATTAAAAAAATAATTATAAAATGAATTCTAAAAGAGGCTGAGGAGTTTCAACACAAAATGGTACCATTAGTAAGTAATGTAAAATCATAGAAAAAATAGAAAAATAATTACAATAAATAAAACCAAACTGGTGTAACAAAATAAAATCAGATGAGATCCTAAGAGTGTTGAGTTTATTGTGCACCATATTGCCAAACAAGCAAAACAGTGTTAGCAACAAGGATGAATTGCATCCATGTCTTGTAATTGAATACCCATTCACACAAATAATGAATGGCATTCAAAAGTCAATTCCATTAAGTCAGAATATTATCAAAATGAAAGTATTATCTAAAACATTGAAAGAAAAAACAGCAAGAAGAAAATGGAGATGGAGAGACTAAATGGATATTTGTTGCAAATTCTGGGTGAATTGTTTAGTGTAAAAAATGGTCAAGCATTTATAATGTGTGCATATATACACATATATATTGTATGGGACACTCAAATGCATTAAGAACATCTGTCACTTGAGGATGCCACCAGGCTACTTACCGAATCTAGAAATTTATTTGGGGTGACTGGGTATTCACTAATGATGATAAGCATCCTGACAAAATAAATTACCCATCCCTGACAGCAGTTCAGCTTAGAGTATGTGATTCAAACTATTGATAGAGTAAACAAATAGCCAAATTAATTTAATAAATATAATGTTTGTTACAATTAAATGAACATAAAGAAATTATAAGATTAATTAATATTGTATCTATAAATGCCTTAAGACTACTTTACTATTGACAGCTTTGACAGTTAAATTGATCCCCCCAATTCAATTACTTTAATAAAGCAAATAATCTTTGAATAGCATTTTCTAAAATAGGGTATATAATTATGTGTGAATGATTTTTAATAAGAAAGAAAGAAGATATTCAATTTATCTCCTTGAACACTTTATGCATATGCACTGATGATAAAGATTGCATCAATATCTACAACCAAATAATTATAGGTAAAATAAAGTGGGCTATTCAATATCAGAGGCATGATAAACTTTTTTTAAGTTTACCATGCAAAAACACCAAGCCTGGGATTAAAAGAATTTGAGTTTGACTGAAACATCGTGGTCAGAGGCTCTAAAAAATTTGTTAATATATAGCAATAATAACAGCAGGCATAGTAGCTATGTCAAAGTTATGCTATGACAGTAAATAGCATCACTCAAGTCAGTAGCCTATTTGGGCAGCCTGATGAAATACAATAATATTGACTGGTTAGATACGGTGAAGGAAAGAAGAGCTCTATAAAATAACTGGTATTCACATAGATGAGTTTTAAGTCTACATTCACAAGTAGATTAATACTTTTTATATAATAGCATATTATGTACAAGTGTTTTAGCTAATCTAAATTCAAATCACAAAGTAAATTGATTAATGCTAATTAAAAGAAAAAGTTGATTCCAAACATTGCATTTTTTTAAAAAGATTTTATTGATGGATTAAACTTCTGCCTTGTTTTCTTAAAAGAAAGAAACCACTTAGGTTTTAAATCTAAGAGAGGAAAAAAAATCAAATTACTCTACAATAATAATAATTCTAAAATTAAGAGTTCATTTAAAGCTGTCAACACTCAACAAAAAAATTTTCTATAGTTAATTTTTTTCTAAATTAAAGCATACTCTAAAAGAAAAGTAAAAGATTCATACATGACATGATATCAATGAATAGATGCATAAAATAAAAAAAATACATTTAAATCATATAAAGATTGAATAAAAACTTATAACACCTGGTTTATTTTAAGATACATAAAAGCTTATATTACTGTTGAGTTGCTTTTGATTTCTGTGATTTATTGAAGAGCTGCCTATGCCTATTTTATAGTCATCTGGGCAGTCGAGAGTTTAGGTTGGCTTTAGTTCAGCTTTCTAAGGATTTATGATTTCATGACAGCTTAAATCATGGAGATCTTGGTGAGATGTCTAGCTGCACATTCTGTAAAACTCCACTAGGAACAATTGATTCATTTTCTAATGATAGTTCGCTTGTCATGAACTGTTGGCAGGTACCAATAATTTTGTCAAAAGAGCTAGCAAGAGTTTGACTTTGTTGCACAGAAAGAAGAGTTCTAGTGTCTGGAATACAATCTTGATTAGTAGAATAGAAAAAACTGATGAATGGATAGCTTGAATAAAACAATAGATTTTTTGGAGCTTTTATATCTATTTGATCGGTTCTACTACACAAATTTTTCTAAATTTTTTTAAATTAACATCTTGAAATAGCTAGGTTTTTAATCAACTAAAGCAGGACATTTTAATCACTTAAAATGGAATATTTTTACATTTTATATTAATTCACTTGCATGTCTTAACTTAGATTTTTGTTATTACTGCAAATTAAAATTTTATTTTGAGGTTAAGCCATGTTCTTCAAAGTTTGAAAAATAATCTTACATAAAAGATAAATTTAATAAAGTCTACTTTTTTTTTTTATTAAAAAAAATTATATTTTAGTAAAAACATTATTTTATAGATTTGTGGGTGTGCGTATATATACATGCAATCATTCAGTTATAATACTAATTTAAATTAATAAAATTTCAAAATTAATTTAAAATAATTTTTTAACTAAAATTCCAGTTCTTCTACATATATAGATTTGAGATATAGCAAAGCATCTGTTTCAATATATGTATATGATGTTAGTGTTATTGCCGATAAAAATACAGCACAAAGTAGTAACATTTGAGAACATTTTTAAAGTAGTTGAAATATTTATTTGGGAAAAAGATCTATCGAAAATTTATTTAACTTAAAAATGAAAAATTTCAATCTCTTTTCAAAGACTTTATTGAACAGTACTTCAAGTAGGAAGCAGTGCATTTAAAAACTTGAAAGTAGTTTATCGATCAGAAAATATATTTTTTTTTGTAAGATGCAATAAATAAAAAGTATCTGAACATTGAAGATTTACAAAACTTTGGTGACAAACATTAGTTTGTAAATAGTTTCTTTGTCTAAATTGAAGGTAATTTGAAACTACAAAGTCTTGATTTTAAAGTTTTATTGATTTTAAATAATATTCCCGGTCATTGTCAATGTTGAATGATTTTTAGAATATGAAAGTCATGTTATCTAACACAGCTTCATTTTGCAACTAATCACCCAAATAGTAATTTTTACAGTTAAGATTTATTAACTATGAAGATATTTGGCCAGATGATTAAAAATGAAGCACAAGGTACTGTTACTTTAGTAGAATTTTGACACAATTTCCAATAAAACTGCTATTGAAAATATGAAATATGGAGTGAAGTTGCAAAGCAGCATAAAGACTTTTTAGTTAAAAAATTATTTTTCAGTTTGCAAATAATTTAAACAGATTTTATGCTAAATTGAGTGATATTCTAGAAAAAATGCAAATATTGAATCTGGAATCAATAGAAACAGATTAAAAATACATTTGATTGCCTTAATGACATAATGACAATAATAATCTTGATGCTGAACAACTGTACAATATGATGTAATAAATCTTTCATTAAATGTAACAACACAGTCAAATTATGATATGAATCAAAAGTGAAACTGTAAAAGATTTATTGATTCAAAATACAACTATTAAAATTTATTTTAAAATATTCATCACTCTTAATGAAGGTTTGCCATGTCTTTTTTTATTGTCATAGAATTTTGAAGTAGATATTTATCCTTTATGATTCATTGCAATAATTAAATTGTTGGGCTTGAAAGTTATAAGATTATGGATCAGAGTTCAATTATTATGTTGGCCATAAGCAACAAACCATTATTATTATTTCATAAAATATTAATATTTATGTCAATCACATCTGATTTTTTTTTTTTTTAAGTTTGCAAAATTATTAGCAAGTTTGATTATTTTCTATTAAATTTCTAATTTTTGCTTCTTGCATGTTTCAGAATTTTGAATAAATGGCATAGGTCTTTAATTCTTAGATCATAATATTTATATACTTTTCAATGGTCCTTGTGATTTTAATTTGATATTAATTTTTATTTTGTTTTTCATAGATGATATCATTAAAACAGGTGTTTATGTTAAGTAGTTATCCCTCAAATAGCCCTTTCTTTAGCACTTCTCAATAATGAAACTGTGAAGGAGAGGTCAACTCACCTGTATAATTACTAATTGATGAAGAATTTTTAGCATTTATATTACAAATAGCAAATATATGTAAAACCAAGGAAGAACATCTCTAAAGATCAGTCTATTGATATGCTAAATGACTAAAAGATTTTCTGAAATGCCAACATACTGATAGAAATTTGTTGATGCAAATATATTTTTGTAATTGAAATAAATAAATGAAAGGTGAATCAGCATATCTAGAATTACATATTTATTAGAAAAATTTTGTAAAAATATAAAAATACAGTCGATTTTTAAGATGTTTTTCTATTAATCTAAATAAAAATAATATGGATATAATGTGTCACTATATTGAGAATAGATTACTATAAAGAGAAATGCATAATTTCTAATTTTTATTTTAGTGATATTTGTAAAGTGATTAATAGAACTCTTTCATACTCTGATTCCAAAATGTTTTAAATTGGCCTATGTAAGTGAATTTATATATAAAGATAAGAAGGCCACTCTTATCTTTTCAAAGTCTCTATCTTGTGCTTTGGTTTGAGAATATCCTTCGTACTCGACAAAATAACATTGCACATGTGTATGGGGTGAACTTCTAACTAAAATTACATACAAATATTGTGCTAATAAATTAAATAGAGAATAACAATTTTTAAATATATAAATATGAATTATTTTTTCATTGTTATTTTTTTATAATGTTTTTAGTTTATTAAAATTTGATATAATCTGAAGTGATGCCCATTCCATTGACTCGTAAATCGAAAGATTTCGCGAGTATTGATGTGCAATAAGAAATGTGGACTTAATCAGTGAAGTATTGAATAGCTTCATGCTTTCAGATCTAACCGCTTCAGCTTTACCTATTTATATAGAAAGTAGGTTGAAGTAAAGAAGGTTCCCCTCTTTTCTTCCAAAATGTAAGCTTGTGTTTAAGACCTGTAGAGGTCCCTACTATCGCATTTTTACGCGCATATTCTTGAGGTTACAGCCTTGGTAAATATTACTTATGTAATCAATGTGCGTTTAAATAAATTTATAATTACAAAATTAAAGAGAATATATATATTTTTTTAATTGGTTGTTGATGTAGTTTATCTTCTCCATAAGCTATTTATTTTTCTTATGTAAAAAAAAAACAACAAAAAACTTGAGACACTAATGAAAAACATTTATGATGCAATCAAAATGGCCATTAAAAGACAAAAATTTTATTGTAGTTATGCCAACAGTGTAGAACACATTATGGCACATTTTCATGATGGCAATTATTATACATTAGAAATATATAGTATTGTTAACATTTTAAAGAATGTGTTATTTAATCATTAGTGTGCTGAAATATATGTTATGAACTTATATTTTTATATACGTAAAAAGGACATAACATTAATTTATAAAGTGTGTTATAATTTAATTTCAAAATTGTACACATATAGGCATCACAAAAATAATTAACAAAAATAAATAAATACAATTGTGATAAAAATGGTAGAGTAATAAATCTAAAGAGGAAGCAATCACATGACTAGATATGTAAAATGAACTGGCTGAATGAGAGATGATTTTGGTGATGCTCATATAATTAGATGAATGTGCAAAATTTATGATTTTCTAATTTTTAATATCTTTTCTACTCATGGGTTACAACTATTCATGATGTTGCCACAATTTAATTTTATAAATATTTTGTGCATATATATATATAACAACAATAAAAATAATAAATATACTGGTAATTAACTATTATATACAATCTTTCAATCTGTTAAATTGAAAGACTATATATATATAATAGTTAATTACCGTTATTTTTATTGTTACAATATTTTTAAATTAACGGACATTTTATTTGTATTACATATATATATATATACAAAGTATGTATTATTTACTTTTGTCAAAATATTAATAACTGCATATTTTTGCTTGTATAAGTGAAATAAAATGTTAATGTTTTTAGTGACTGTTATGATTGCATACATATTTTTTATGGCAGAATCTGACGTCTTTTTTTTAATGACATAGTAAAGATTAATACATGGTTCTCTTCAATGGGATTTAATATTTCTCAAACTATAAAAGATAAAACATATAAAAATGATATTGAAATTAAATTTAATAAGCAGGGTTTGATCTCACTTGGAAAATGAGAAAAAGAAATAAATAATATTTTGTTATAAAAATAGCTCATTTTCAGTATGGTCTACTGCTAGATGCAAAACATTTGTATGCTTTAACAAAAAAATATTTTCAAATGAGATAGATATAATTTATTAATAATATTTTTGTTGTGAAATTTTCACTAGACCACTCATGCAAGGTAGGAATTTGTTTCTATCTGTTTTTAACACCTTGTGGAGGAATCGTATGTTTATGATTACATCCCTCCACAAGGTGTTAAAAGCAGACTGACACCAATTTCTACCTTGCATGAGAATGGTGTAGTGAAAATTACACTACAGAAATATTATTCGTTAAGTGGATAATCTCAAGTCTAATGAATGACTAATAAAAATTATTAAGTAGTTTATTAAAACTTGTTTTATTTCTACAAAATTAATCTAATAAAAGTAGATGTTTACATATGATAAAATTACTAAACGTGTCTTTTTTAAATTTTTATTGTAAAATATTAATTTATAGTCCACATACTTTATTCTTTTTAAATCTTAGTTTATTATGTGAACTATTTGGTTTTCTTTTTACACCCTTGAGCATATTACAGCATAATATCTCCTATATTTTGACCATCTTTTATTATCATTTTCAAGGATTATTTCTATTAAAAATATGTAAAATTATACACATTATACAATATTCAATACCCAATAAATAACAACATAATAAAGATTTTATAATATATTTTTTTATATTTGTGTTCCCATATTTTCTTAGTACAATGTTTTTTAATATTCTAAATTTCTGCATATTTTATTTTTAAATTATAAGTAACTTTAAAAATATATACTTTCTTTATAAATTTATTCTTTTTATTTATAATTATATATAAATAAAAATATGTGGAATACTTTTTATATTAGAATTAATGGCCTATTTTTAAAAGTAAAAAAGAGAGAGCTACTTATTAATAAAATATTAAGTTACTTAAAATGGAGAATAACATTTATATCGAGAATTGTTGTCAGTATCATTTTAGGAAGTTGTTCTTTTAGATTATTAGTGTGCCAGTAGATTGGTATGTTAGGGATATGGTAAATCATTCTGATATTTGATATAATGATTATTGAATCTCTAGGGTGCACCGATGAAATTTTTATGGGTTTTTATAAACAATTAAACAGATTTGCAGTAAAAAATCTCAACCTGATATATAAATATTCAGCTATCTGAATTTCCAAATTAATGCTGTAATTTTTTACCATGAACTCTTTATATTTTATACGAATGATTTATATTAACACAATTTTACAAAAATGTTAAAATAATTACTGTGGGTCTAAAAATTGCTTAAAACTACAAAATAATTTTGAATAAACATGCTTAGTTTGATAATGTGAACTGTTATTTTACTTATTTGGTTTTTTTAAGATGTGATAAATGTTTATAAACATTTTGGCAGCAGTGTAAAGCCACACAGTATAGAGATTATTTATATTATGCTGTTTTATTTTCTTATTAGAGTAATCCATATTTATCTTTTTAACTTAAAATTATATTTTATTGTGGTGTTTTATAAAGTTATTTTAAAGAAAAAGTTCTGTTTATTGTTACTATAAATATACAATGAATAATTATTAAAATAATTAAATTAATGCAAAAATTCGGGTTTTTTTTTTTTCATTATAAGGATTAATTCATGATATTTTCAATTATAGATAATAGGTTTCAATGAATAAATCATACTTAGTCTGGTAGGATTATTCAGATTGTTCATGAATGCTATGATTATGTTAAAACCTTGCAATATTTAAATGACAGTTTAAGAAGATACAAGGTGATTCATGTGTTTATTATTATCAACATTCCTGGATTAAAAATCTCATTTCTGGTGCTTGAATAACATGTCCCTAGTAACTAACCAATTATTATTAGTGAAAACATTTTGAAGCTATTAATACAATGAGCAAGAATAGAAACATCTTAACATCATTGCTTGATCTGGAATGTTCATTGAGTAGTTTACTATGCATGGGTATGGTTTTTATAAACAATGCTCATATATATCATGGTTTTTAAAACAAAAATATACATTAATCTTACAATGCTCTAATTGTAGAATATCCTATGGGTCACCTATATACGCAGAGTGATTCTAATTATAAAGCTTTTCAGAGTTATTAGATAAATCTGACATTTTTGATGAAATAATTTAAAAACATCTACACTTCTCTAAAGATTATACGTTGTAATAAATAATGAATAAAATAAATTCCAATTTCTTTTGTCTTTAAAATTAATGCTTAATTTTATTATTTTGACAGTTTATTTCAAAACAATAAAATTTTGTCTAGAGATATTGCATGAGAGATAAAAATTTACGGACAAAAGAGTTGGAGTGAATACTTTTTCATGAATGTATTGTGGTTATGAAAGAAAGAAAAAAAATACTTTATTTTTACACCTAAGGAAGTGTGGAGCTGAATGTGAGTGAGATGCCATTGGCAAAAACCTAATGGTTAGAAAATTTCTAAAAAATAAATTTTAGGTGCTTTTTTGTGATAAAAGTTAAAGCTACATTTATATTTTGTAAGAAGATATTCTGAAAATCCCATTTAATAAATAACATCCACATCGGAACATGAGTAGTTTGCATTTATTTGTTTCCCAATCTTATTTTTTCAATATAATAAGTTAAAATCAAAGTGGCAATGCTATGAGAAAGCTCTTTTATGAAGTACTATATTCGACAGTTTACCTTATATCTTCATTATGCATTGGTAAACTATTCACCTTTTATTACTATAGCAATGTTTTATTTAACTTGATTTTAATTGTCAAGCAGTTTTCTTCAGAACTAAAATATATATAAATACATGAATAGATAAAATAGTTTATCATGTAAACAATACAATCAAACATTACATCTTATTTTAAATTGAATCCTTTTTATATCCTATTACATATATCCTGTCTAAAAAGTCAAAGATGTTAAGTCCTTACTATTTTATAAAATGCTTTTTATTTTTTCTTAAATTATTATTATGAAAATTTTAAAAAATGTAGCTAACCTAAAAAAGTTATAATCTTTTATTATTTATTTATTAATTAATTTTCTGTTATTAATCCAAATATTAACTTGAAATTTAATATTTATTAAACTTAGTAAGTAATTTAATGAATTATGTTTGTTATAAATGTTTTTTATAAATATTTTTTGAATTCTTTTCTTCTAATATTAATATCAACCTTCTTATCCAGCTTTTCAACTGTGACAAATTTGAATTTTAAATAACTTCTTTTATGTTATATAGTAGCTTCCTCTTTTTTTTTTATTAAGTTATTTTACATTTCTTATCATTTGATTGTTTGCAGTTATTTCAATCCTATTTATATAAAGACAGTTTTTAAATCAAAATCTTTATTTATTGTTGATTTAATACTATTTATTAGGATAGTCTCTTTGATATTTCTTTCTTATTTGTGTATTGAATCATTTTAATACTATTTCTCTCAAAACTTCATGTTTCTATTGAATGCAGGTAAACTGATGATTGTTTATCATATTTATGTTGTGTTAATCTTCTGTAAATTAATATTTTTGTTTCTCCGACAATTAGTTTTAATATTAATTTGGCATTTTTTGCATTTAATTTCATAAACCCCATTTATACTGTGATCTGGGTTTTCATTATATTGTTTAATTGGGAAGTCTACATTTTTCTTATTCTTACATTATATTTTTAATGTATTTGTTTTTCTAAAATGTTAATTATGTTTTTCCTTTATTTATTATTTTAAAGTTTATTTATTTATTATTGCTCAAATAAGGATGATTACAATAGATAAATAAATTTAATAAACGAGGAACTTTTAAATAATGATTTCCAGTAAATTTATAAATAAATAATATAAAGTTGATAGAAAATAAATTTATTTGCAATAATAATAATGAAGATAAAATTAATTATATAGGTATAAAAATTGTAATAATAATATAGTTCAAAATATAAATAAAATTATAAAGAAAATCAATCAAAAATTTAACAATGTAATAAAGGAAAAATATAATCAATATTTTAGAAAAACAAATACATTAAAAAATATAATGAAAACTTAGGTAATGGTATAAATGGAATGTATGAAATTAAATGCAAAAAAAAAAGCCAAATTAATAATATTAAAACTAATTGTTGGAGAAACAAAAATTTCAGTTTATAGATTAACAATATAAATGAGATTAACAATCAACAGTTTACTTGCATTCAATAGAAATAAGACATGTTTTGAGAGGGATAGTATTAAAATGAAAGAAATATCAAAGAAACTATCCATATAAGGTATTAAACCAACATTAAAATTAAATAGGGATTGAGATAATTTCAAACAATAAAATTATAAGAAATGTAGAATAATTTATAAAAAAAATAAAAAGAGGGAATTACTATGCAATATAAAGGAAGCTATTTAAAATTGAAATTTGTGGCAATTGAAAAGTTGCATAAGAAATTTGGTGTTAATATTAGTCAGAGAATTAAAAAAATATTTATAAAAAAACATTTTTAATTTATTAAATTAGTTAATAATGGAAAATTAATAGATAAATAATGAAAGATTATAAGTTTTTTAAGTTAGCTATATTTTTTTATAATTTTCATAATATTAATTAATATTAAGAAAAAATAAAAATGTTATAAAATACTAAGGATTTACTGACTGACTTTTTGTGATACTAATGTAATATACTTTGAGGATATATGTAATAGGATATAAAAATGATTCAATTTATATTGGATATATATATATATGCTTTGAAGAAGACTTCTGATCACTCGAAATTGTCAGATTAATCAAGTTAAATAAAACAAGTAAGTTGGAAGGCACTTTCATTATTCTACTGTTTATAAATTGCTATTGCAATAATTATACTTACATTAAATTTGAGGCAACCTATACCAAACATTATCAAGATATCTTAACCAAATAAAGTTGTACAATATCTCAAAAATCGTTTTTCTAATTAATTGTAATGGTCACTGAACCTCACATGAGATTTAATACAAAAAAGGCTGCTTGCAAGTTATGAATCAAGAATGGAAGTTACTGAGTGAGTGTTAAGTATAGTAATGTAACAAAGTGCAGATTGATTTCTGAATTCAAGTGGCTATGTTCAAATTTAGACACCTTATTTTCAGTTAGACCATGTACTTTGTGAAACAGTTTTTAGCTTAAAAAATATCACTGTGCTTGAGGATCCAGTCTTTTCATTTGATCTGCTTTATTCTGGTGATCAAAGAATTCATTTATTCTTAGTAAAGATATGAAAGCAAAACAATACAACCTCTTGAACACTATTTTAAATAATCGGCTATATTGCTTTGGGTGATAGTAATAATAATGTAGCTGTGATTAAATTTGGAAGGAAAGTATTTTGAAGATAAGCATATTTGCTTTTTTTAATTTGATAAATGAAACGTGATACAGTTTGAACCTTAGTTTTTTTGTATGTATGCATGTAAAAGACTGATGTAAAAACAAATATAACTTGTAATCATTTATTCTGTATTTCATGTGAGGGTAATAAAACTTGCAAGAATTGATAATGACCAGGAGATATCAATATCGGTAATTACTGATTGGAAAATTTTCAGAGTAGTGTCATTGTAGGTATATTTACAGGTGATTGATGTATGCAATGAATTGTAATCCATATGCATCAGAATGCAAGAATTGTAAGATTTGATAATTATTTCAATAAGGCATTAACAATTATCGTAGAATATAATCATTCAATTTGCCTTTTAGATAGAGAAATGAAATTTCTGTTAGTCTTTATTGGTGATGTACTATAAGCTTAAAAGTTGGATAAAAAGTCAGCTCCATCATAATAGACATTATTTGGACAGGATTAATAATTGTCTACTATCTGATAATACGGCCACTGGGCTGATTTAACTGTTAACTCCAGTACATTGCTTCTTTATTAAGTATTTATATTTGGAGTGTCATCAACTGTTAGTCACTTCCAATTACTGTTATTAATTTATAGATGATTAATTGTGGCTGAATTTGTAATAACTTCCATTTTTCAGTGGGATTACATTTTTATACCTTATCTATAATGTTTCTTTTGACTAATTTTATCTTTAGGAATGTTTGCCTATTTATTATATGTAGGATCTTATTGATTGAGATAAGAACTCCAATGATTTGTATTTGTAGGATGAAGTAAACATTGAGTAATGACATATCCTAAGATGTTAATAGAGTTTTTTTAATAAATCGATATAATCATCATCTGACTTATAAATCATGGGTTGTAGGTAATCCTGACTATAACCTAAATCAGTTATTTATTCATCTAATGTGCTTAATATATTAAATATTCACATTCCTATTATATGGTTCGACTGAGTTTAATCACATTTGCATTGCTCTTCTGGATGGAGGAATTTACCAAATTATTTCACAATGTTCCTGATTTTAACTTAATATTTTAACTTTAGACCAACCTCTCTTACTATATATATATATATATTTCTTGGACAGGGTTCAGTCATCAGCTGATTTAGAAGCATAAAACATTAACCCTCTCCCCCTTTCCACCAGAAATGATCATAAATTGTTTGGTTTTAAAGTTTAAATATGCAATAAAATACAAACATACCATATTTAATTTTTTAATGTGACATTATAAGTATCTCTAAATGGAGACGATATTGATTCAAAGATTCTGGCTAGAATTCTCTTGAAGAAATTACATCACCTTATCAATTCTAGAATATCTTCTGCTCACCATGCCATTAAGGGCAGATGTGCACTAAATGCACCCTTAAAAATTCATGAGGCTATTAAATATGCCAGGGATTTAAACAACCCAATATTATGCAATTCAAATAGATTTTAGGGCTGCTTTTGACATGGTTAATTGATCATTTGATTCAGTCCCTCCGCCTTTTAATCCCAGATCACATGGTTTGTGAATGCAGTTGAAAATTATATTAAAAATAGTAGGATCTCTCTTAAAAACTTGTATGAGATCTGAATTTTTTATCCCTAAGAGGGGTATTCCACAGGGTTCTCCCTTGGCAGCTCTTCTGTTTGCAGTTTATATAGACCCCCTCATTCGTAAGATTGAGAACCTTGTTCCCGGCCTTTATTTTCTGCACTTGGGTTTGCAGGTAACTGTTACAGCTTTCATTGATGATATAATAATATTTCAAAACAGCTATAATATCCAAGTTGTGATAAATATCTTAGAAAATTTTCAGGCTGAAGCCGGCTCAGTTATTCAATCAATAGAGTCTGCAGCCTGGCAGTTAGCTACTGGTAAAAAAATGCCATCTAACTTTATGGCTCTCCCATCTACTTTCTTGGGCTTACCATTATATATGTCCAAGACAAAGATGAACTCTTATTTAAATAAATTAATTATTACAAAAATTGAAGATAAAACAAGTAAATTTTCTTCACTTAAATTATATGAAATTACAAGAGCGTCAATTTTTTAATTCCATTGTTTCAGAGATTTTGGCATACTATGCACCCTGGGTATCCCTACATAACAAAACAATACTCAGAATAATCCAGATTGCAAATAAATATGTCTGGTGTAGAGCTTCAAGATGGATCCCAATTTCAACCTTGCAAATGCCAATAGAAAATGGAGATCTTGGCCTGATTGATCCAGGGCTATATGTATCTTACATTGAGTTAAGTACATTTATTAATTTATTTAAAAGTTAATTTCTTGGGCCTTTTGTTGATCATGCTAGCTCCTTTAATGAAATTGGTTGTAAGGGAAGATCTTTTACAACCAACCTATTCATTGCTTATAGGGATCTCCAGGGTGATCTGAATGTGCCCAGTTTGGAAGGTATTAAATATAAAGACTTAATGAAGCATTTTAAAAGTCATGTCAATGCATGGTTGGATATATATAAAAAAAAAATGTATTGAAAAAGTTCCACTCTATATATGCACCCCAATTCTACTTGAAATTTGTTTTCAAACTGACGAATGGCTTGTTTTCAACAACTAAGGTTCTAAATGAAAGGCTACATATGAACTTGGATCTGATCTGTTTACTAGGCAAATCTGCTGATGGAACTTTCCAGCATCTATTCGAAGAATGTTCAGCTTTTGGACAGATAAGAGCTAGAGTGTTCCACAGACCAATCATCAACGTAAAACTACTATTTAGTCAATACTTTGAGAAATTTAACCCCCATAATGCAATGGTAACTGCATACCTTTAAGACAATATGGTATATAAGATGTACTATGATATTTGATAACCAGAAATTCAACTGGCTGAGAAAACTATAGCGATTGGGAAACTTATTTCAATCAATGTCAAATACTTGCCAAGGAAGATGATGACTCGAATCTGGGGTGGCCCTGGAATAACTCTGTGAGATTATCAGATAAACATTTGTTTTGAGTAAAAGTTGAAATTTTACTGGGTGGCTTATCCCTTAGGTTAATCAAACATTTTGTTACATGCTTCACTCTTTTCAGTTGCATTTGCTTGATGTCTCAAGAGTCTCCTGTTATATTGTTATAGGTCAACCTCCTTAAGTTGGAGTTGAACTGTTTAATGGCCTAGAGCCTTTTTGTCTTAATAGTGGAATATTTCAACAAATTCTCTGGGTTTCGTTTATTATTTGCTTAACTACTTGTATAAATTGTAAATATGTATGTTATTCATAAAGTTTTTATTATAAATTTAAAAAAAAAAAAAATTGTACATCACAACAAAGAAATAAATGTAATGTTTTACCACGTTGAAGATAAATAAGTTATCATTCCTGATTTTTAATTCAATAATGCTATAAACTATTGACCAGTGAAAAGATAGGATTGATTTCTCTCACTGCATGAGACAAATTCCTTAAAGCACAATGTATAAAAATGGCTTCCAGCCATTATGAAATGCTTATATAAGTGTGTGTATTTGAATGCAAATACATTCGAGCTTTAAAATCAACCATATTATGATCATGTTATTTAAATAAAAAATAAGGCTACCATTTTTGGTGGAGTGTTTTAAGTTTTTAGCTCCCCTAATTTATTAATGATTGCCTCAAAAATATTTGTATAGTAAAAAATCAGTCTGATCTTTTTCACTGGCCAATATCTTACGATATTATGGACTCAAATCAAGAATACTTTGAATTAATTAGGTTATATATTTTTCTCCAGTGTAATAATCAATTGTTACACACTTATTTATTAAGTCTTTATATATATCTATATATCAAGAGCTATCCACAAATTATAAAGTAATACACATTTATATATATATCCTTTGAAAGTTAATAAAGGTAAATAGACTAGTATATTAAGACTAAATGATAATTCTTAATTTTTTATTGTTATGTAGTCTTACCACTTTTAACATTTTAAAATTAGAACTTCAGATATTTATTGTAAATTTGAGCTTCATACGTCATTTAAATATATCGTTATAACTTACGATTTATATATTTTTTTAATCCCTATTGCAGATTCTCATAATTTAATTCTGAAATTTAATGAAAAAGTCAAAAAATAAATAATGAAGAAAAATATTTTATTTCCAATAATAATAATAAAAAGATTGCTGATTAATAAAGTTATTACATTTTCATGACTTTTGGGCCAACCTCTATATCAGTGGCAGTTAGAATTTTTTGGCTATTACAAAATATCAAAAAAGATCTTTTTTAATAACATATACCTTAATTATTTTTTGAATATTTATATATAAAACAATATTGGTTCTAAAATCCAGGAACTTTTTCTGTGTTTGATCAATGAACAGTTCGGAAAAAAATTCTGATGCATAGAATTCGAGATTCTTTGCTAATGTTTTAATATCACAGTTATTTTCTTAAAGAGTAGTGACTAGATTCCAAAGGAAAAGAAACTAAAATGTTGATAAGCAATTTTGGACATAATGCATAGTCATTTACAAAGCTATAATATTTGCTAATTGTGTGAAAAGATTGACTCAGATAAATGTTTTTCAATCTCATTGTGGAAACATCACTTATAATTTTGTAAACATTTTCATAATGACTGATAAAATCTGATAATTGTTAAATTATAAACAAAATGTTTCAAAAATTAAATTGCAATACATTTTGAACAGGATAGATTTAACTAAATTTGAATTTAATCTTTTTAACCTTTGAGACACATAAATATGGACTTGAATTATATGAGAATTATCTCTAGAAGTGTCTATTATGAAATGTTTAATTCCATAAGTTTTGTATCTACAATTTTAGCTCTATAAACTTTTGTCGCCTGATGGACTCAAAAATCCTGGAACATTTGTGTATGTAAATTCACATTTGTAAGATTGCTTTAAGTAGGCTGTATATATTTGCAGAATTTTAAACTAAAAATTAATTGTAATTTACTTATACATTTTTGTACATTACAAATAATTATTATCTCATTATAAAATATGTATATCACAGACTGACAAATTTTCCTAATTCTTTATATAAATACACTGTTCTCTTATGTCCAACTTTAACATGTAAATGTAAAATAATCAATTTAATTTGCATTTTTGATCTTATAAGAATAGTCAGTACTCTATTTTTAGACCACACCATCAGCTTGATGGTGCTTTTTATATGCAAAAACATAAAAATGCCATTTACATGGTCAAACTTATGGCCTATAGAACAGTTCTGTTCATATTAGCCATTGCAGGCCTAGATGTCATTGCACACCAATATTACAGCCCACTGATGTGCTTCGTGAAACTATGCAAATGCGCACACTTCACAGATCGCTACCATATCATGTGAGGGTGTATAGAAATCAACTGGCCATAACTCTTGAAATGTATATTCCAAGTAATGATCTTACACCCTACCTGATGTAGTATTATATATTAATTTTAAGCCTGTCGCCACGCTTCCATACACAACTTGCAAGTTTTTTAATAATTGGAAAAGGGTATGGACAAGCACCATTACACAGAACTCATGCAAAAACTCATGTTTGTGTGAGAACACATACAAGACCAATAAAATGGCTGAGATTGCAGCTCTTTTCGGAAATCGTAAGGTTGGTTTGCTTAGACTACTGCATCTTTTGGATGATCCTTAGCATCAGTAAAACCATTGCCCCCTCTGCACATTCCAGAACTGATGCTGATATATTCCCTCTCCCTGAGACCTATATTTGACAAGTTTTTCAAGTCAATGCATTTTGTATGATTGACTAAACCATCGTTTCCCCTCCTTGCACATTGTTGCACTTGCTGATGCCATCTTTCACAAGTTGTCCAAAAGAACTTGTTTGTTTTCAATCAAAAATAAGTAGAGCAATTAATTGATACATGTATTTTTTTTTGTTGTAATCGCAAAATAATACCTGAAATTGGACAATGAAGACTAAAAAAGTCTGGCACGGTAAGGTTATTAAAATAAAAGCGTATTTTTAAAAGCAAAAACCGAAAGCAACTTGTTCGTTTCCAATAAAAAATAAGTAGATAAATTAATTTATACTTTGTTTTCAATCCAAAAGAACTACAGCAATTAATTTATACATGTATTTTTTTTTAAATTAATTTCAAAATAATACCTGAAATTGGACCATAAAGACAAAAAGTTCGGCACTGTAACATTAAAATAAAAGCGTGTTTTTAAAAGCAAGAACAAACAGTAATTTGTTCATTTCCAATAAAAAATGAGATAAATTAATTTAGACTTTTTTTGTATATAAATATAATACCAGAAATCGGACAATAAAGAAAGGCTGGCCAGGTAATATTATATTTATGTGTTTTAAACTATACAATGCCATCAAGCGACCTGTTATGGTATAAAAATACAATATAGAATAGTCAATCTAATGACTAGATTAATCAGGATGAATTTCCAATATATTCGGGATCAACAAAGTTTCATTCAATTATGACAGGTAATTTGATTTCACAAATTTGAGCAAATTATTATTCTATTAAATATCTAAGTATAGATTGAAGTTTACCTTGCTTAATATTGCTTATCAAATTCACTATTTTTATAATATTGAGAATATAAATTGATTCATTTTATCTCTACAAGTTGGAATCAGATACTATAAGAGTGCTTTAATATAAACAAAGTGGAAAATATTAATTCTTTTATTACATTACTTAAATACTCATATATAATGTACCAGTTACTTTTATCTTTTGATCACCAATGGTGCACCATGCCCTATGTCACATTTATTGCACAATGTATATACAATCGACAGAAAGGAATTAGGCAAGCGCTGGTAGAGTGGACAGTGTGTGCTGAGGTATATTACTTGAAATGTTTGAATAAGAATAGGAAGGATGTAACAGGTTTCTGGTTATGTAGTCAGTGTGTAAATGTGATTAAAGAGGTGAGAAAGTGGTTTCTAAGTGTAGGTAGTCTAGAGAGAAAGTCAGAGGAGAGGGAGCAAAATGTAGTTAAGTAAGATAGGACAGAGTATGGTTTTAGTGGAGTGTCAGGAAATATGGGTGGAGAAAGTAGTAAGGCAATGGAGATGGTTAGCCAGAGAATAAGTAAGATAGAGGAAGAAGTGAAGGATGTAGAAGTAAACTTAAAATTGTTAGAGACGAAGTGTGAGGAGATTAAGGAATTATTGAGTAGAAATGATAAGGAGGTCCAGAAGATGGTAGAAAAGGTTACAGACAGAGTAGAATATGAGACAGTATTGATAGGAGATTCACTAATAAGAGAATGTGGGGATATAATTGCAAGGGAAAATAGAAGCAGGTATGTAATGTAGGTTTGCCTGGAGCTAAAATTAGGGATGTGACAGATAAAGTAAGAAAGCAAGGTAGTAGAGATGTATATGTATGGTAGGGACTAATAATTTGTTAGAGCCATCAGAAAGAGTAATGGATGAGTATGTAGAATTGATTGGGAATTTGAGGGATATTAAAGGAAGAGTAGGGATAGTTGGAGTATTACCAAGATTTGACAAGAAGCATTTGTTAGATAGGGCATGTTCCATAAATGAGAGATTGAAAAAATTGTGTGAGAAAAATAATGTGTTTGTGGATGTATGGGATTGGTTTATTGGAAAGAGAGAGTTATATAGTAAAGATGGATTGCACTTAGGAAAACAAGGAAGTGAAGTTTTAGGGAGTCTGATATTTAAAAAATATAATTCAGGAAACCTTTAAAGGGGGGTGGACTTTTAAATTGGTAATATTATCAAAATGAAGAATTGGATATAAGAAATAAGCAAAAGATGGTTGATTTAGATATAAGCATAGATGTAGAGAGGGAATGGTTCTGTAAGATTAATGGTAAGAAAGTTTGTTATAAACGTAATGGAGAAGAAAGAATCAAAAGAATTTATAAAAGAGTAGTTAGGAAAGAAGAAATTGTTAAAATTGGGTTTTTGAACAGGAAAGGTGGTAGGAGACCAGAAAAGTGGCTAGAATTAAATAAAGCAATTGAAAATGAAGAGCTTGAGGTATTAGCAGTAGTGGAAACTCATCTAAGAGAAGAAGAAGAACCTATTTTGGAAGAGGTGGTATGGCAGGGTAGAAATAGAAAAGAAAAAAGGGGTGGTGGTATAGGTGTTATATCAAAAAAATATTTAAATATTGTTAAATGTCAAGACATTTGTGGTTTGAAATAAGGTTGGGTAGACAAGAATGGATGGTGGCTGTAGTGTATATAGCCACAGTAGTAAATATGAATGCCCTAGTTAAGGATATACAGAGTTTTAAAGAAAAGGGGAAGAGAATAATGGTTATAGGGGATATGAATGGGCATATTGAAGAAATTGATGATATAGATAAGAATGGTCAGTTTTTGAAGGAATTTTGTCAAAGAGTAAATCAAATATTTATGAGGGAGAATACACATGGTCTAGGAATAATATATTTCACACAATAGACTATGTATTGGTAGAGAAAGCGGGAATGAATAAAATACAGAAAATTAAGGTGTTTGATAATGAGAGAGTAGGGATACGAATGGGCATATTGAAGAAATTGATGATATAGATAAGAATGGTCAGTTTTTGAAGGAATTTTGTCAAAGAGTAAATTTGAGCATTGGGAATTTTATCAAATATTTATGAGGGAGAATACACATGGTCTAGGAATAATATATTTCACACAATAGACTATGTATTGGTAGAGAAAGCGGGAATGAATAAAATACAGAAAATTAAGGTGTTTGATAATGAGAGAGTATGTAATAGTGATGATAACTTTATTGTAATAGAAATTGTTAGTAATGTGATGGAGGATAGATAGAAAGGTAGAAACCATAGTGAAAGATATGGATGGAGAGTGAATGATAAGAATAAGTTGGAAGAGTATAAGATAAAAGTTGAAGAAACCATGGAACAGTTGGTTGGGAATGAGTATAATGACTGGTGTGGTGAAATAGAAAAAGTGGCAAATAGGGTTTTAGTTGAGAATATGCAGAAGAATAAAAGTAATAAAAAATGAGAGTAAAAGTGTAAAAGAGAGAAAAGAAGCATGCAGAGAATATAAGTGTGCTATTAAGAACAAAGAGAGTGAAAATGATATTAATGTTAAATGGGGAAAGTACTTAGAAAAGAAGTTGTCTAAAATGAATAATTACAGAGGATGAAGTTGAATAGTAAATTGTTGGAGGATATTAATAAAAGTGGAAGAGATGGGAGTAAAAAATTTTGGAGTTACATTAAAAGGAGAAATGTAGGGGAAAGAGAATTAGTATTAACAGATGATGAGGGAATAGAGTGTAGCTCTAGAGAAGAGTTAGAGAGAATCTTAAATAGATATGTAATGGATATAGAAAAGATGTTAGATGTGAAGGACTTAGTGATAGAAAACATGAAAGCATTTAGTAATGGGAATATTAAAATGAACCGAATGAGGCAGGGAAGAGATTGAAAAGTGGAAAGGCGAGAGGTTTAGATGGGTGGGCAGCAGAAATGGTAATGAATTTAGGGCATAGAGCAAAAGCAAAGTTATCATGTTTTAATAAGATGGCACAGAAGAGTTTTTCTGGGTAGTTGGAGTAATACAAGAATAAGATTATTATTTAAAGAAGAAGGGTAAGGATCATAGAAAGTTAAATAATTATAGACTAATAGTGGTAACATCAGTTTTATATAAAGTTTTCTCATATATGGTAGCTGGAAGAGTTTTAAAATGGATGGAAGAGAATAATGTAGTGGGGGAAATACAAGGAGGTTTTAGGTCAGATAGGCGTATAGGAGATAGTTTGTTTGTAGTTACACAACTTATGGAGATGAGTAGGAATTCAGGTAGATCGTTATATATGAGTTTTATAGATATAGAGAAAGCATATAATAGAGTAAATAAAAATTGATTATGGGTAAGGTTAGCAAATTTGGGAATGTATGAAGCTTTAGTAAATATTATTAAGAAATTATATGAAAATAATTATTATACTTACCAATTAGGGGATATAGAATCAGTTAAAGTTGGTGGGATTAAGGCAAGAATGCCCCATGTCACCTATTTTGTTTTTGTTGCATTTGAGTGAAATGGAGAAAGCAATAGAAAGACTAGGAAGAGGGATAGAGATACTGTTAATAGATGGCAAGGGAATATATACTTTGTCGGGTCTTTTTTTGCGGATATCTTTTTGTGTGCAGAAAGAAGAGAAGATATGGAAATTATGTTGAGGACGTGAGTAAGGGTGGGTAAAGAGATGGGATTAAATTTAGTGAAGAAAAATGAAATATAATGATGGTTAATACTGGGGAAAGAGAAGATGTAGAATTTTCATTGGGGGATATAAAGTTAAGTGTGGTGGATAGATATAGGTATTTGGGAATCATCTTACGTAATCAGGAAAATTGCTTGGATGAATGGAAGAAAAAATTGGTAAATGAAGCAATGTGTTAGTAAAAGGATTTTAGATTATTTAGAGAAAGTACAAAAAGAAGTAACAAGACATGCATGCATGAATGGAAGAAAAAATTGATAATTGAAGCAAAGAATAGATTGATAAAGAAATTAACAGTGTTTTCATATAATAATTATGATGTAGCTAGAAATGTATGGAAGAGAGTTGCAGTAGCAGTTAACATGTGGCAATGATGTGTTAATAAAGGGGTATTAGATTACTTAGGTTAGTAAAGGGGTATTAGATTACTTAGAAAAAGTACAAAGGGAAGTAGCAAGACATGCATTAGATGCAGAGATGTGGACAGCAAAGGAGGCAATTCAAGGAGAAATGGGATGGTCAAGTTTTTATACGAGAGATGCAAAAATGAAAATATTCAGTAGATTGCAGTTTATGGATAATAAAAGAATAGCCAAAATAGTTTTTAATTGCATTACCAGTAAAGGGCAGGCAACAAGATGGGTGAGAAAGGTAATGTGGTATGCAGAAGATTTGGATAAAGAATTTATATCAGTATACTTGTACAAAAGATGGGATGATTGTGTTAGGAGGATTGTTGAGTGTTATAGTGGTAAGGAATCAGATAGAAGAATAGATACCTTAATAAAGAATAGAGAGATAGAGAACTAGTATGGATAGTAAAAAGAGTTTAAGTATATATAAAAGTAAACAAACATTGGGTGTGAGTAAATTTACGATAATAGCAAGGAAAGTAGTTTATTGTTTAAGGCTCAAATGGGATCTTTAGCAACAAGGGAATATACACGTAAATAGAAAAATATGGGTGATTTAGTCTGCAAGTTGCATAAGGAAGGCATAGAAAATATTAGGCAACTGTTAATTCATTGTAAATGTTTGAAAGCAGAAAGGGTACAAATGATGAAGTTATGCAAGAATAAATATGAACAAAGTGATTATACAGAAAGGGTTTGGGAAAAGATAAGGGGGATTTAGATATGAAGGCCATGGAGTTTACTAAGATTATATTGTGAAAATGGGATGGAGCAGATTATGGGAAAACATAGGGTGGGGAATGGAAAGGGAAAGTGAAATGGCTAACAGGTTTCTCTGGGCATAGTTGCTGGAGAGATTCCTGATTCAGTATAATGAGAAGTCACAGTGCATCACATTATGTCACATGGAAGATATTAATAAAATTGGAAGAGATGGGGATAAAAAATTTTGGAATACATTAATAGAAGGAATGTAGGGGAGAGAGAAATAGTATTCCTAGATGATGAGAGAATAGAGTGTAGCTCTAAAGAAGAATTAGAGATAATCTTAAACAATAATGTAATGGATATAGAAAAGATGTGTGAATGGCAGTGATAGCAAACATGAGAGCATATAGTAATGGGAATATACAATTTACAGAAAATGAACTGAATGAGGCAGGTAAAAAATGAAATGTGGAAAGGCAAGAGTTTGGATGGATCGGCAGCAGAGATGGTAATGAATTTAGGTCATAATGCAAAATTAAAACTATTATCATGTTTTAATAAGATGGTACAGAAGAGAGATTTTGTGGGTAGTTGGAGTAATACAAGGATAAGGCTACTATTTAAAGGGAGGGGTAGGGATCATAGAAAGTTAAACAATTATAGACCGATAGGGGTAATGTCGATGCTATATAAAGTTTTCTCATATATAGTAGCTAGAAGGATTGTAAAATGGATGGAAGAAAATAATATAGTGGGAGATATGGAAGGAGATTTTTGATCAGATAGGTGTATAGGAGATAGTTTATTTACACAACTTATGGATATGAGTATGAATGCAGGTAGACAGTTATATATTGTTTTTATTAATATAGAAAAGGTATATGATAGAGTAAATAGGAATAGATTATGGATAAGTTTAGTAAATTTGAAAATGGATGAAGCTTTAGTGGATATTATTAACAAATTATATGAAAATAATTACTATACGTATCAATTAGGGAATATAGAATCAGTTAAAAGTTGAAAATGGGCTGGGTGTAAAGCAAGGATGCCATGGTACCTATTTTGTTTTTGTTGTATTTGAGAAAAATGGTGAGAGAGCAATAGAAAGATTAGGAAGAGGATAGAGATACCATTAATAGGTGGCAAGGGAGTATATACATTGTAATGATGATTAATACTGGGGAGAGAGAAGACAAATAATTTTTATTGGGGGATATAAAGTTAAATGTCATGAATAGATATAACTATTTAGAAATATAAAGTTAAATGTGATGAATAGATATAACTATTTAGAAATTGTCTTAAGTAATCAGAAATTTCTTGGATGAATGGGAGAAAAAATTGATAAATGAAGCAAAGAAAAGAAAGGGATTGATAAAGAAATTAAGTGTTCTCATATAATAACTATGATGTAGCTAGAATTGTATGGAAGGGAGTGGCAATAGCAGGATTAACATATGGAAATAATGCATTATGTGTTAGTAAAAGGGGTATTAGATTACTTAGAAAAAATACAAAGAGAAGTAGGAAGACATGCATTAGATGCTGAAGTGTTGATGGTAGAGGAGGCAATTCAAGGAGAAATGGGATGGTTAAGTTTTTATATGAGATGCAAAAAACAAAATGAAAATGTTCAGTAGATTGCAGTTTATGAATAATAAAAGAATAGCCAAAATAGTATTTAATTTGGTTATGAATAAAGGGCAGGCAACAAGATGGATGAGAAAGGTAATGCAATATGCAGATGATTTGGATAAAGACTATGTCAGTATATTTATACAAAAAGTGGGATGATTGTGTTAGGAGAATTGTTGAGGGTTATAGTGGTAAAGAATGGGATAGAAGAATATATGCATTAATAAAGAATAGGGAGTTTGAGAGATGAAGAACTAGTATTGAGAGTAAAAAGAGTTTAAATATTTATAGAAGTAAACAAAATATTGGGTGTGAGTTAATTTATGATAATAGCAAGGAGAAGTAGTTTATTGTTTAAGCTCGAAGGAATCTTTAGCAACTAGGGAATATAGACAAATGGAAAAATATGGATGATTTAGTCTGCAAGTTGTGTAAGGAAGGCATAGAAAATATTAGGCATCTTAATTGAATGTAAATACCTGAAAGCAGAAAGTGTAAAAATAATGAAGTGGAAGAATAAATATAAACAAAGTGATTATACAGACAGTAGCTTATTGGTTTTTATGCTGCGTTTGGGAAAAGACAAGGGAGATTTAGATATAAAGGCCATGGAGTTGACAAAGATTATGTTGTGGAAATGGGATGGAGCAGGATAGAGAAGAATATGTGAAAACTTAGGGTGGGAAATGGAAAGGGAAGTCAAAATGGCTAACCAGTTACTCTGGACATAGTTGCTGAGAGATTCCTGACTCTGTGTAAGGAGAAGTCACAGTGCATCACATCACATAAAAAATTTAATTTACAGTGATCAAAAGTTACTGATGAATGCTACCAGCTAGACCCAGGGAGAGAAAGAGATCTTTAAGATTGTTTAGACAATTGAAAAAAAGAACACGGGCAAATGTCAGCCCAAAATAATTTTAAATAACTTTCAACATTTCTTAAATTCAAAAACAAAATAAATATCAGGCAAACAACATATAAGAGTTTGACCTAGATTCATCTAGAACATTTATCAGAGAGTGTACGAGAGTTTTGCAACATTAAATACCCTGGCAGATAAGTTCATTTTCTCACCTATAATTTATAAAGAGGTATATATCAATCAGCATTTATTCCTTTTATTCCTGCATAAATTCTATATCTTGTTTGGTCAGAGGGTATTCATTTATTATTTAACACTCGCAAAAGCGTTTGCACAATTTGACTTGAAAGGCCGATATGAATGTAATTATAAAAGAGAGGTATAATATCTTCTGCCAGGAATTTATAAAAACCAATTCCAGTTTTTCTATTTAGAGATTTCAAAACAAAAGTATTGCAAGGAATACAATGACACAGTGTGGGTGAGGTCTCCTTGGCCTGGAATAAAGCATCAAGACCAACAATGTCATGTGTCCACAGAACAGCTTGAGATATACCAGTTTTAAGGAAATTCACAGTTGATCCAAATACAAGACAAAAAAAAAAAAATAGAACAAGAGATTACAATTTTACCTAATCTTGAAAGAGAATAAAACAATCTCTGATCTAGGAAAAGCAGAACAATACACTCGATAAATCACCAGTCAAAAGATTTACAGTCTGCAGAAAATGCAAACCAAGTTTAAATAAATTATAAAGACTAAAGGAAGGGTGAGTATAAAGGTAAATTACAAATGTCTGTCAAAGCATTTATGAAGGTTAGTAATACGAATTTAGTTTTTTAAACCTGGGTGTTGGCTTGCTATAATAAATCAATATAGTGCTAAAAACGCAATAACCGCTAAGTTTTGGTTATTGCATTTGTAGCACTATATTACTATAGAAGGTTAGTAATATAAATAAAAAGAAAACACTAAGCATATAAAAATAGAAACTCGCAATGCACTTCCAGATAAATAAATGATATAAAAAAATAGAGAATCTTAAAACTACGATTCAAATTCACACTCTAAATACAACAATAAGAAAATACATATAATTATGATATGGAATAAATATGAAAACATTAGAGAACAGATTTACTTTTAGATTAAGCAGAGAATTTAATTAGGGACATACCATGGAAAGAATACAGAATATTTTACCTTATGGTAGAAGCAGTGTCCGGTGAGTTTTTCAACAGCTGCACACATTTATTCTGGAGTTAAATATTCAGGCAGTTTTATTTCTTCATGGCAGCAAGTGTAGAGGCATACTGTAGATCAGTTCTAGGTAGGCTTTCAAGGCATGATCTGTACAAAACAGCTTGTCTGTCTTTGGGTCCGTTTAGTACATCTCGTATATTTGAAGACTCCTGGTGTAAAATTTGGTCATCTTGTAAAAGCAAACACTATCAAGCAGATGTAGGCAATAAGAAATTAGCAATATGTCTTATGCAACAGAATATAATATCAAAGGCAGTCTGAGGATGAGAACAGCAATCTTTTAAAATATATGGCAGGACTGCAAACCGAATAAGAATATCCACAGACTAATATAACTGAATAATAATGAATCAGAGGAATAAAAATAAGCTAAATCAATACTCTTTTTAAGCAGAATAATCTAGGTCAAGCCAAAAATCAGTTCAAAATTTTGGAGTCTTTTATATGCTCTCCTATCTCACACATCATCTTTCTTTTCCTTTTTAATTAGAGGTTTTGCCCAGGGCAAATCCCTATCTCATACTTTATTTTAATTAAAAATTCTAACCAGGGCTCTTAAAAATTAATTAATACAAAATTAAATCTCTGTTCATTTCAAAAAAAATTCAAATGGATTCCAATTAAAATAAAAGAACAAGAATGCAATTAACTTTTCTTTTAAAACAAAGCTTTTTCAAAGAGTTTAGAAATTTTAAATTAGAATGTTTTACAATTTGATTAAAAAAACGAGTGTCAAAAGAAACTTATTTTTAAACCAAAAGTAAAATCTATTGAAGACAGAATTAAAATCACAGAATTTTAAAATATAGCTGCATATGTGCACTATAACAAAACTTTCAAATAGTTTTTCTTTAAAACTTTATTAAAACAAAAGTTAGTTTTAATTTTGTGATAGAACTTTTGAGGAGGATAAAGTATCTGGTTCAATATAGACAAAAAGCATTAGCTTAGTTGCCAGGTAGTGGGGAGTGTTTTTCATCTTTGTCTTGAAGCTGAAAATATTTAGATATTTATTTATATTGAATAATTGTCTGGGTTTTATTGGTCAACTATCTAAAATTCAAAGTCTAATTAGAACCTGAAAAAACAAACTTATATTTGATGACAATTCAAATCCATGGCAGAGGTTTAACAGAAAGATGGTTTTACATCACACTTTGTCAACAGTTGTTGAACTAATTCTGGGAATGTTTATGTAAAGAAAATAGTAAAATTTTTACTTCATGTGCTTTAAATTCATCGATTTTATTTGTTTAAGAGATTATTCTGCCTTGTAAAGGCCTGTGCTTTTTTTTAATTGGTTGCTTTAACAAATTTTTTTTTAAGAATTAGTGTAAATTAAAAGATTTTAAATATGAGAATTGTATACTGATCTGAAAGACTCATTATTGCAGCATATAAAAACACCAGATTTTCAGCTCATTGTTTTTATAATAATTGGTTGCTTTAATTAAACAAAACATTTAAATACACAAATTTCCAAATTTTAATAAAGCTAAATTAAAATTTACATTTTAAAATATACCTGTTATATTTGATGTTAAGGCACAAATATATATTTACTGGAGCATTCTCTGAATAAAAAAAAATATTATTTTTTCTTTCGATTTTCTGATAGCATCATGACTAATCGTAATAGTTTTTTAGCTTTATTAATAGTTAATGTTTATTAATGTCGGTATATAAAAATATCAATTGTTTTTGTAATATTTTTTTATTAAATATATTTGTAATATTGTTTTTAATTGGTTGCTTTAACATTTTTTTTTTAAATTTAATGTTTTTTTATTAAACATTGCTAAGTACATCTTTCATCTGAATTATATTAGGGGATTGACAGACCATGAAAGCAGAGGAACTTAACGTCCAATAACAAATTGGCATTTGTGTTTTGCATTTGGTTGGTAATCTTTACCATGAAATATATACTTTATTTTTGTAGTTAAAAACATATTGTTTTTTTTCCCAGCATTTTTTATTTAATGGCGGAATTACTTCCTTTGCATAAATATAGTGGTTGTGGTTGCTTTGATTGATAATACTTTTTCAGGACTATAACATTATTTTTACCCTACCTATTTGTGATTTTCAACATAGTATTCAAGAGGTTTAGGATTTTTCTTTCAGATATCTGGCTATAGTTAACCTTGTTATTCATTTTACATTGACTGGTAAATGGGTATTTAGCTATTATTATCTGGGTTAGAAAAAATGTGACAAGCCTGATGGATAGGTGCTTTCTTATTCATTGTTTCTATATGAGGATCTTTCCATACAGATGGAGTGCTATTTATATAAAGTATATTTTACATTTTTTATATAATTTATAATAGATTTGCTGTTGAAATGATATGCATCAAAAGTCATATGTATGTAATAAATTTAATATAGATCTTAATAAATTAGCATAAATTTAAACAATATATATATCTAACATAATGAGCATGATAATAGCTTTAAACAAGCTTTTCTAATAAATGCCACAACAAAAAGCATTTAAAATCTCTCTAGAATTATCCCTATTCCCAAACCCATTTCGAGCTAATGGCTCTCATCACTGAGGTGCTAGGATATCCAGACACTAGATCTAAAATACTAGGTCAAGCCTAGAATTTATCTAATGCTTAACTATTAAGTAGAAAATCTAAAATTTTCAGATACCTATATGTCTTCAAATCCTGAGTATGAGATTCAAACATTAAATCTCGAAAGTGCTAAGCAGACTTATTACACATTATTTTAAGTATAATTATAGCTTCACTAACGCATACGAAAAAAGTTGCATATTTATAATTACAATTTTTACTAGTGAAGAGAAAAACAATTTATTACTTAAATAGCTATATGAGTCTGAATAATTTTCAGCTACACCATATATTAATAGCCTTAGCAATATAACAGCACCAAAGCCTCAAAAACAAAACTATCAAGTCATACATCATGTGACTTAAATTAATAATCTCATATTACAAATCTAATATAAATGCTGCAAGAGAAAGCATTTAAAATTTCTATTTAGAATTATCTCTATTACCAAACCAGTTTCAAGATAATGGCTCTTGTCAGTGAGGCATTACTAACTAGTATTTTAGATTGTCTGGATATCCTAGTACCTCACTGACGAGAACCATTAGTTCATAAAACGGTTTGGGGATAAGGATAAATCTAGATAGATTTTAAATGCTTTCTCTTGTGGCATTTGTTTAGAGCTATTAGCACGCTCATTATATATTCATTTAAGTCACATGATGTATGACTTAATTTTCTTACTAATATATATATATATGGCTGCTTTCCAATATAGTATAACTAAGAAATAAAATAATAGAGAAAAACTAGCAAATTAGAAGCAATGTAATAAAGATTAAAGGAGAGATGAAAATATAATTTCAGTATGAAAGGCATTATCAGCACAGGAAAAGGATTTCATCTAGTTATATCATTTTAAATTTGCCAAACTTTTACTTGTTAAAACATGAATTGATGTAGAACAAACATATTTTATCAGTTCATTCTGAAATAACTTTTTGTATCATATGTAAGATTCATTAAGTGAATTATGTTATTGATTCTTGATTTCTCCAAAATATGTTTGTCCTTAGAGATCTTTAAGTCTCAATAGTATATTGTCTATTGTAGTGACTTTTGTTTTCTTTTCTCAACTTTGCAAGTTTTTCTCAATGAATATAATTCTTGCATAAATATCTGAAATAATACATTCCAGAAATTTTGGTTGCAAGATCAAAGTTTAAATTAATTTGTTTTCTTATATTTAGGTATTGGAAAAATGGTTAAAATAATATCTTTTTTGTCCAATTTTTATGCTTTGCATTCTTTGGTGTAGTGGTAGAGTAGCAGATTGTGGAGTTAAAGATCTATGGATGGTAACTCAACTCTACCATTTCAGATGGTCAAATTTTTTATGAACTCCTAATTCAGTTATTATTACAAGGTTTTATATTCATAAAGATTTACAGAAAATACAGGCAAATTAAAGAATAGAAAGTCTTACATCTGGAAGCTTCTTTTTTTTTTCAAAAAAAGGATTTCAATTTTCCACATTAGTTTTCAACATATTTCTTAATTTAATGGATTTCTTTTTGATATTTAATGCAAAAAGTAAAATGGCCTATATCTTTATGTTAATCTCTGAAGTATGATCAATATTATCTATCTTCATGAAAGTTGAGATAGAATTCTTTCATGTTTTTTTTTTTTTTAAATTATTATAAATATACTTTTCTTTTTTCTATTCTAAATATGGTATTGGCATGTCTTAATTATCTTATTGTAGAATCTATCATAAATCTCATATTTAAACCAGCAAGCATCACATGATCACATCTCCACTGACGAAGGCCACAAGCCAGAAACTAGTCTGGGGATATTGGATGAGTAGGCATTATAGGGATTTTATGCACAAGCCTTCTGGCATCCATTGATTACTCTGTTTAGCAGTTTTTCTTATAAATCTCATATTGATAAGTTATTATTTTAAAACTTTAGTTTTAATTAAATTAATGATTACAGTTTGTCAAACAAACTTTTCTTATGAGTAATTAGCAGTCTTATATTCTTCACCATTGTCTTAACAAATGTTCAGTTTTAAAAAAAGGTGAAATTATGATATTAACTACTGCAAAATATCTTAAAATGTACAATACTTAATCTTTATGTTTGTGATATACTTGCAGTCTGATAAATTAAGCAAGGTGCTCATGTTGAATCATGGTAGTGCGGCTGCTAAACATGATCAATGCTATATTATCAGACATCAAAAACATTGCATTGGCAAATGCGTTAGATTTAAAAAGTCTTAGTTAAATAAGATCTAATAATGCACATATTGTAAAACATATATTAATAAAATTAAGGCTTATTTTTAAATGAATAATTTGAGTAACCATAAGCAGTAGCCTATGATGACCAATCAATTCATACCATTTGATAATTATCAATGATTGTTATCGTTTTAAGACAATTTATTTTATTATTTCAATTGTAGAGCTACAATATAAACTTTGATATGCTTTTTAATATTTAAGCATAAATTATTATGTAAAATGTATAAAAATACATGAATCATTAATTGAGTCTAAACATATTAGCAGAAAGCTTTCATTTTGTGTAGTCATAATAATGATTGCTACTAAAGAAAATTAAGCATCCAGAAACTGGTTGAGTTTTGATGCCATTATTTGATGACCAGTAATTATGTTTATAGATAACTCTGGATTGAAAAAAAAAAATATTACTATCAAATATAGTTTAAATGTAGAGTAGAAGAATTGTGATTATTTATATGAAGCAAGACCAATTTAATAATAAATGCAGTCATTTTTTAAACATGATATTTGTTTTAAATTATATGGCATTTTATTAATTTTATTGCAGAAACTAATTGTTCTTAGACGACTCTCATATAAGAATTAAGAAACTTTATTAGTATAAAATGCATAAACATTCTATACAGCTAGCTAGTCAGTCTATAAACAATAATGCATGTCACTCCTATCAACTCTTCTCAGTTGCCAAATATATGTAAATTTCCATGCTGCTTTATTGAGAAATCCTTGGACTATAGATCTTTTTCAGAACAAAAAAATTATACAAAGTTATTTTATTCATGACATATCTTAAAACTTTTCATGACAAAGCAGAAAAAAGTTTGTCTATGCGTTAAATGGCCATTTTGTTCACTTTTAATTGGTTTTAATTTGGATATATCATTGAATAGCGATGAATTTTCAAGTATTTGTAACTGGGGAGGGGAGGGGGGTAGTTTCTGAAGCAAAAGCACATTTTTTTTGGTACCAATACAAATTTTTATAAAAGATAACAATACATTGTTCTAATTTTGTTCAAATGTATAAGAAAAGATGATGTTAGGTAAACAGAAAACATTTTCAAAATGAATTATATACAAGAATTTCTTTATGTAAAGTCATTAAGGAAAGATTAGTTTTGTTTAAAGAAATTTTCCAGCTTCATAAGTTTGTTATTATAGTGCAAAATATCAAAGGCATTTGAATCATAAAATCTAATTGTTTTTTTTCTTCATTTAGTACAATATCCTGATTAAATATGTCTGTTCGCTTTTTCACAAAATAGTCCCAAAGTGTAATATAAGAAAAGTATAAATCTAAGGTGATTTTAAGCTATAATGAAACACATTGGTTAAAAATGAAAACATTGGACAAATTATGATTTAAATTATATTCACTTGACAATTTTTTTCATTTGGATTATTGTTTATTCTAATTTTATGAATTTTAAGTAACTAATCTTAAATAGCTATTTGCTATTGTTTTATTTAGATATAACAAGATTTCTTACATATTTATCTTTTGAAAAATGAAATTTTTTTTAAAGACAATTGCCCAACCAGATCAAGTATAACAACAAAAATTAATAAAATAATGTAAATAGAATTTTGAAGTCTTTGACCACACATTCTCCCTTTATATGTAATGTACCATGATCGAAGTTGGGACATAATAATTTTATCTAAAAAATTTATTAAAATAAAAATCCCTCGTAAAAGAAAAGCATAAAATTAAAAGTTTTACTGCAGTTTTAGTAAATGTAAAAGTTAAAGAGTTGTTTTGAAATAAAAGTTATCATTAATTAATTAAAAGAGGGGAGGGGAGTTTACTTCAGAAATGTCAAACTAAAAGTTTTAAGTTTAAAGAGTTTTGCTAGAAATGATTAATTCATAATTACGTAAAATTAAAGGTTGATTTCAAGTTTAAAAATATAAATCTCTTTCATTTAAGTAAAAGAAAAAAAAAGGTTCATCTTAAAATTAAATGGTGAATGAATCTTAAATCATATATGTGCATAAATGATGTATGCTTGTTAATAAAATATATATGTGCGATGATAAACATTTCATAAATGTGTGGTAAAATAAAATAATGAAATAAATGAAAATTATATTTAAAAAACACAGCGATGGCTACTAATTAAAAACAAAGGAAAAAACAACACGTTTGTGATGACTGCTAATTAATATCTCCAACAATAGGATTATAAGCTTATATCAAAGGAATTTCAACAACAGATATTGCTGGAGGATATTAAAATGACAACATGTTGTATATATAAATAGCCAAGTTTTAGTTAATTGCGTTAGAGATAACAGTTGAGTTCAGCGCAGAGTATAATCTAGATCATGCAGTTTATTATGAATCAATCAAGAATGCAGTGTTAAAACCACGGGAAACATGTGGCTGCCTCTATATCCTGAAGTCCAGTAAAACAGCAAGACCTGCTCGTGAAAATAATGTCTGCATAACAGCTTGAAGAATCTCCGTCAATATATAATTGTCTCCAAGAATAATACCAACTAATAATCATCAAATCTCCACAAGAAACTTCAAATTTAACCAGTTAGAAATATTTCATCAAAAGCAGCAAACAGTAAGATGCATCCACGTTCTAAAATCCTAGATAAAAACATTTTCTTATATTCATTTATAAAGTAGTCATCACATTCGTAAAACCAAGAGCCAAGTTTGAGGACTCTATATCATACATAAAATGAACTATTGATATGTGTGTTTAAATTTCAAATACTATTAATGCTTTATTGTGATATTATAGTGTATAAATTATAAATGTGCATGTGTTATACTAGTTAAACAAGATATTTAAAATTAGGTTAATCAAGTGTAAATTATAAATGTGCGTGTATTATATTAGCAAATAAGATTTATAAAATATTTAAAATTAGTTTAATAAATGTTAATGAAAATAAATTATCTTTAAACATAAGCCTTATTTTTGTCGGTCAATTCTTTTTACTAATCTTTCCATCAATTCTTTTACCAATCTTTTATGCCCCTAGTTGAGGAATAAATTCTTATTGATTACAAATAGCTGAGCTAGTCATGGGCTAGGCATTGAATTAGTGGCCATTGTTCAAAGTGCATTGTTTATTCTTCTGAATAAATAACTGGCGCCCGTGTTTACACAAAACAAAAAAGTGCTTTGAACTTGGTGTTGAATTAAACAGTTGAGAAGTTATGTCCTGGAAATGTAATGCTAGTTATATATTTTATAGCTATCGTTTGGACATACATACTTTCTGAGTATGTTCTTCTCTGCCTAGAGACTGGTGTTTCGATCTCTCATATTCGAATCCGGTAAAATATATATATAAACTCAGCTGTTAATATGGAAAACATTGAGATTAACACTCTAACACTTATTTATGAAGTAAATGAAATAGTTTCAATCCAAAGCACAAGACAAAAAACTTTTTAGACAAAAGAACAGTCAGTCTTTTCTCATCACCTCAATTTATTTATATAGGCTAATCTGACCCATTTTGGAAAGAAAGCATGAACATTTTAAATCAATCATATTACATTTAAATTGTCATATTATTTTAAATGACATTTGGGAAATTTTTCAATTTGCACCTTGTCAATGCGAATCAAATAATTAAATGCAAATATAAACAATCCTGGCAATTAATATTATGTAATACATTGAGAGTAATACTCCAACAGTGATTTATTCAGTAAATGAAATACTTTCAATCCATATTAATTGCTGGAATTGTTTATATTTACATTTCATTATTTGATTTGGTATTGACAAGATGTAAATTAAAAAATTTCCCAAATATTTTAAATAATACAAGGCAATTTAAAATATAATTTTAAAAGTAGTATGATTGAACTAAAATCTTCATGCTTTCTTTCTAAAGTGCTTCAGATTAGCCTGTATAAATAAATTGAGGTAAAGAGAAAAGACTGACCATTCTTTTCTCTAAAAAAAATTTGGCTTGTGTTTTGGATTGAGAGTATTTTATTTACTTAATAAACCAGTGTTGATATGTTAATCTTGATGTATTATATATATAATAGAAGTCTGTTATTAATATTATATTTACACATCAGATCGAATGGATGTGAATATACTTAACTCACTTTTACATATACAACTTTAATGACATTTTAGACAAATATAAACTTCAAATCGAGTATAAAATGGAATAATTATACCCCCCCCCCCCAGCAATTATTGTCACAATATTATTTGAAATCGTTTGTTGCAAAAGCAATATCATGTATAGAAATTAGCCACTAGAAAACTGGAAATATCGTAAGTGATAATCTTATTGAACGAATTTCAGCACTTCATTATTGATAAAGCTCTTTGACTTATTATTAGTCTTTATTTCTCTTTTTTACATTTTCAAAACACACTAATTATTTTCTCAAGTCTAAAATAGATCCAATAAATTTTTATAAAAGTTAATAATAATGAACAGAGTTTACATTTTTTACTCTAGTTCTATCTAGACCTAGACTAGCAATGAATGATAATTTTGCATACATTGAAATAAGTATGCAGACGCTGGAAATTGTATTGACTCAATAGATTTTAAAACCTGGATGATAGTTAAGACATTCTTGTTGTTTGTTTTATCAATGCATTTCAACTCCACCATATTACAAACATCCACCAATAAAGTTAGACTACCCTCTCACTATCTGTATTTTGTGAACAATCTTTGCTTATCTGATGAACTAGAAGTATTAAATACCTGAATCTCCATGTCTGTGTCAACAATTTGATATTTCCATTACACTATTCTTACACAAGTTAAGGAGTGGTTTTTTGAACTTTTAATATAGTTGGAAGTTAGTGAATATAAATTCTTCAATTCTATTTTTTAAATTCTTTTAAAACTTGCATAAAATGTGATTACTTAGATAAATTTTAAGGATTATGCAACAAATAAGAAAAAAAAACACAATATAAATCTCAAAAATCTGGTTAATTATGTGTCTATCAACTGATTTATCTAATTTTGCCTACCTATCTTTCTACCTAGGATTAAGTCAAACATTCACCTATTAATTTATTGCTATATCTATCCACTCATAATATAGCCTTCAAAATAAATAAATTTTTAGCAACTACTTATATTTTAAGACTGAATTACAAAAATAAATTCTTAAACAATAGATTTGAAATACAGGCATTCTTATACATGGAACTTAATTGTAAATATAGAGGATTTGAACTCAGAATTTCAAGTAATCTTCAACTGTCCACACTATCTCATACTACTGATACACATGAAGAAAAGATAATCAATAAATGTATTTTGTGCGGAATTAGCACACAGTGTGAATAGTTGAAGTTTGCTCGAAAGTCCGAGTTCAAATCCCCTATATTCTTGAACAATAGGTAAATGAATTAAGTATATATTTTTTCTTTTCGAATAAAATTTACGATGCCATGTATGCTTGATTTTGAGGATTATATTTGACTGTTTATGTAGTAGTTATTAAAAAGAAGTCATCTTTTTATTGATAATTTATTAATTCATTATTTTTTCTCTTTTCTTAAGCAAGATCTTATTGTTAAGAATTGAAGAAGCTAAGCATTCTGTAATTACTGATGATTCAGGCAATGGTTAATGTAATTATAAATTTCAATATTTGAAATATAATAGGTGAAAGTATCCAGTCTTAAAAATTAATAAGTATAAATGGGTGAAAAAATAATAATACTATAAGAACTGAAAAAGATGAATTTTGATTAACCTGTATTTATTGAAATAATGATTAAAGTCTGTTATTCATTCTTATTGCAAATGTTTCTGAGAAATTATCATTTTTTTAATGCCATTAATTCTATATACTATTATTTTTTCATTATATTAAAATAAAGTATTTAAATTAGAAATTATACTAATAAAAATATACTGATTGAAAGAAAAATTTAATTATTATAAATTAAGTTTTTAATAATTTTAGTTTTATAAATTAATTACTCATTAATGTATTGCAGGTGTGAATATTAATATGTATATAAATTCACATTGTGATTTGTGTTAAATAAAAATCAATCTGTTTAATATCTTTCAATAAATAATTAGATTGATTAATATTCATATCTTCTGCTTTAATCATTTAAGATGTACTTTATATCCAAAGAGAACCAAGGAAGTGAACCCTTTCTAATTGTACATATTGTTGAATGCTAAGTGGGAGTGTATGTGTTTTTTGCTATAAGAGCATTTGTTGTCTAAATGATTATGTAAAGTGTTATTTATACATATACCTATGTGTATTTAACGTGTATGCTCGTATCTATAATACAATTTCATTTTAAAAATATATATAATAAATCATTTAGTGTATTTTTGAAAATCAGTGCAGAAAAATTCTGAGATTGAAGGCACAATATGTACAATTTTTCATAAGGTGATTCAGCTAATTTTTGTCACATGATCTTTTTACTAAATTAATTAATTTCATCTTATCAACTTCTCATACATAATTTAATAAGTTTATTAATAATTGCCTAAATGTTTTTAGAAAAAATCAAACTTTCATTTAAACTTGTCAAATATATTCAATTGTCAGTAATAGCACAAGTTTAGTATAGAACACGACAATTTGAGTTGTATTACTCTCCTCCCCTCTTCAAGTATTGCTGGCTTGATGCAGTGGCAGTATTAACATGGAAACTAAATTAGTGAGCGTTAGGTTTATGAATGTGACACCAACTAGGCTATTGTAACGCAAATGAGACCAGCAATACCTAAAGTAGAAAGGAATTATATTATTCAAAATATGTCATATACTAATTTGTGTGTTATTACTAACAGATAAATATATTTGAAAAATTTAAATAATGTGTGAATTTTTAAAAAATATTTAATACTTAAAACTAGGTGATGGAAATAATCCAACATTTAAGTACAAGTAATAAGTTTTCTATTATTTTTATAATCCTGAAATCGT
Organism: Epiperipatus broadwayi; assembly: GCA_028023455.1. Classification (NCBI taxonomy): domain Eukaryota; kingdom Metazoa; phylum Onychophora; class Udeonychophora; order Euonychophora; family Peripatidae; genus Epiperipatus; species Epiperipatus broadwayi. Next base: position 1,035,748 of record JAQFVV010012393.1, on the reverse strand, counting down.
GTTTTTATTTAAAAGTATCTATATGAAAAGTATAATTATTTCTGTATATTTTATTTTAAAATTTATATTTATTTTTTGTTTCATTTAAGATGATAAAAGCAAATTAAAAAGAATAATAATGCTGTTGTGAAATAATTTTATCAATTAGCATTTCTTCAGATTTATTATTTTAACCAAAAATTTTTAATGTTTTTTTTTTATAATTATAATTTAAAAAATAGAAAGAATCAAAAGAAAAAAGGTTTGAAAAATGGTATAGAAGAAAGCAGAAAAAATATAATATTTAGTGGTTTAATAAAAAGAATGGATGGATATTTATGAAAATCAAACTGAATTCATCATACAAATAAAGGAATAATGAAAAATTGTTATGAGATGAAAGGGAAAGTAAAACATTGGAAGATATAAGCTGTAATTATGAGTAAATAAAATAATAATAATAAAAAAAATGAAGTTTGAAAGAATTTCAGACTTGAAAAACGTAGTTGTTTTCTGATAGTTTAATATTTTACCATTTGATTATATACAAAAGTTACCATAAAAGACTTAGATCAAATAATAACATAACACATTTTTTTTTTACAGCAAATTCATTACCTTTTTTAAACCCACATTCAATAAAACTTTTCTTTTACACAAAATAAAAAAAAAATACATAATTTTTAGATGCCAATTTTTGAAATTAATTAAAACATTTTACTAGACCAATAACAACAACAACAAAAAAAAAAAACACTTGTTAATCATAAGGATTATTTGCAAATAAAAATATCTTCTTTTGATGCTTTTAGAAATGATACAATAAAAACGTAAACATTAATTTTATTACAGATTAATTCAAAATGACAAAATATATTAGAAAATTAAAGTTTGTAACTAAAGCAGTTGATGTTTATATAATTAACAACTTATCACATTACCAAATAAATAAAATTTCCTTAAACATATTTTATGTGCAGATCTTTTACAAATATATATATTTTTTTCTACTTATCGAATAGTAAGGCAATAGAAAAACCAAGTTTAGTATATTCTGTTATTTACCTATGGCAATTTTATATTGATAATTATTAAATATATGCACACACATATATGTGAGCATAAATGTAATTATTTATTGAAATGAAAATATTATATGTTGTAAAAGAAAGTGATGTATTGGAGCAGTTTCTGGTGGAGGTAATAGGGATTTTTTTTTTAAAAAAAGTTAAAATCTACATATGCAATAGTTTAGTAGTAATTTTATAAAATTGACTATCCTCCTTTGTTGTGTGCATAACAAATAATTATTTTTGATAAAAATTTAATGTTTATATATATTCAATTTTGCATCAGTGGTTGAAAAATTTTAATGCTTATTGGTGGTAAAATAATTTTTGTGTTATCAGTAATTGTTACTGGCTGTTGTTTGCAAACTTGAAGATAAACATTAAACTAATATTTTATTTTTAAATTCAATGTGTAAATTATATATACATCTGCCCACATGGAAATATATAAAATAGACATATTTGTGTATTTATTTTGACGCTTATTTTTCAAAGATGTTCCAAAAGATTTTATGACCTACTATAGGTTTGAAACTTTTTTTTTCCCAATTGGATTAAAAAATAAAACGAAACAAAAATGACAAAAGAGCAAAATAAGTATTGATAAAAAGATTAAGTATTTCTTTTCATTGCAAATCTCACCAAAACATCAATAATATCGATACAATATGCACATTGTGGAAATTGTAATTCCTATTGATATAAAAATGGTATTTTTCTAACATGACTTCTCTTCACAATAATAAAATTATAAAACATTACTCTTTTTTTTTCTTCACCTTTAATTTACTAATAATAAACACGAATCAAATATTTTTAGTAATCAAGTATAATCTCATTCTGCATATTATAAGACTTCAGACAAATCTATATATTAATAATAAAAAATGTCTTCATTGCAATTTATGTAAAAAAAAATAATTCACCAACTTCACAGCACACCTATTACATTACTTCAATTTACAAAACCTTTCATAAAAATATTTTAGTGACACTAATTATTAGTCATATTTTCTATAGTTACAGCTTTGATATAATTTTTTATTAATCTAAATAATATATTTTATACCAGAATAAAGAGATCACTTCCTTTCTTAGTAAAATTCTTAAATGGAAGCTAAATGAGAAAGGAATGTATCGGAAGACAAAATATTGAATTTGTGACATAAAAAGAAAATATATAACATCTATAATAATAAATTATTCACATTTTAAAATATACATTTATATTCTATAGAAAATTGTGCATTTATACAGCTTTTGAATATTTTATTTTAAAAAACTATAAACCAAGGTATAAAATGTATGTAAACTGGGTAACCATAAGATCTATGTATAATTTTCAATATTTATGATTTTTAAATCTTTATATTAAAATAAGCTAATTTTCATTCCTGAAGGTGGATGGACTAAGAAAGTCATAAGGTATTATGATGAAATAACAACACTTGATCATCACTAGAGATTCTAAACCATCTCCTGCCATTCCATTTAACACAATTTATACCATTATCTGAATATTTAGAGTTTGGTTAAGTCAATTTTCATTTATTAGCTATAGAAAGATTTCAAATACTATTATCTAAAGAAATTTTCTAAAACATTATAAGAAAGACATTATTGAAACTTCTTGTAAATTTCATCTAGATTGTATCAATAGTAATACTGATTTTTTTTTTTTCTGAGACATAATTTTTCCTTCTAAAATTTGCAGTTTAGATAAAAAAGTTATCAGAAATAAACAAAAATTAAAATTATATTTCCAGAGAATATATATTTTAACACTATTAACTTTATATATAAAAAATTAGTTATGCAGCCTCATATATATATCATTAAAACTATTATTAAAACAGGCAAAACTCACTATATGTATTGCCACACACAGCAAGCTAGAATAATCAATGGATGCCAGAAGGCTTATGCATAAAATACCCAGCTAGTGCCTACTCATCCAATATCCCCAGACTAGTTTCTGACTTGTGGCCTTCGTCATCCATTGATTACTCTAGCTTGCTGTGTGTGGCAATACGTATAGTGAGTTTTGCCTGTTTTAATAACAGTTATAAGCAAGCATAAGAAATGGTGATCATTAAAACTACTAAATGAATGTGGCATTCTAACATCAGAAAAAAAAAGAGCTAGACAAAGAGAATAAAGAATTAAAAACCAGTTTTGTGGTAAATATAAATCAATCCATGAAAAATAAAAATATCTGCATATATTGGTTTTTTATTGTTTAACTGACATCTTGTGATGTGGTGTTTTAACTCAGCAATTTTTTTCTTTCTGAAAGACTTCAATGTTATGAGTAATTGTAGCTCTACTGTATTCTTTCTCAATAAATATTCCCCTAATAAATGCAGTCAATATCATGTATCTTTTGAAATAATCTTTACAACGTAATACAAAATCTGTCTCTTCTATGAAAGTCGTAAAATATTTTTTAAGAAAACTGTTATTCTTCATTTACTTTACATCTGATATAATGAAGATGCGTACTTAAAGCAATACAAGTAATTTCTCATATCTGGAAATGCTGATGAATATACTAATTGATCTTATACTCAATCAAGGAGCACTCTTATAACTAAATATTTCCAATACCTTTAAGGTATAGTAAAATAAATGCAGAATAACAGCTTTATATACAGCTAACTTAGCTGAAGTAATTATTGCATTTAAGGTATATTAAAATAAATGCATCAAAATTACAGTGTTACATATAATTTAGTTGAAGTAATTATTGCGTACACATATATAATGTATTTACAAAAAAAAAAAAAAAAAATCACAAGACTAAATTCAACAAAAAATTATCTTTGCTAAATACAGAGAATTCTCAATCCATCGTTTCTCAAAAAACCAGAGAAAGTAAATGCTAAATGCATAAAAATAATAAAATGGAAGTGTATGAAAAGTTATAGAAAATAAACAGTTTAATGACTATTCATTGAAATACTGTATTACATAAAGTAGAACTTATCATTTATCTTTAATTACAACTCACACATTTTCAAAATATATATTTACATAAACATAAATTACTGCAATTATAATTTTAATTTCACAGTAATTAAATATATTTAAAAAATTGAAATTAAATAATCTTGATCATTAATTTATTTCTAAAAAATAATTTATTTAATGTTATAATTTTTTTTTTTAAAGTTGACATTTGTTTTGGATAAATTTATATTTCAATTAATTTTTGAAAATGTAAAACTTTTGTAAAATATTATTTCTAAAAGAAAAACAAAAAATACTTATCAAAAAATGAATTGCAAAAAAAAAAAAAAAAGGTTGAAGAGAAGTTAGTCTTTCTAATTTAGAAAAGAATTATAAGAGAAAAAAGATTGTTATTTCTGTTTAATAAAAATGTCATTTCAAATTAAAATAAAAACTATCCACTTGGAAAGTTTATTTATAATATGCATAAAAAAAAATTTAAAAAATAATAGATCTGTAAAAAACAAAACACGTTTACAGTAAAACAAATACTAATGAAATCAAAATCCAATACATGCTTTTATGGACAGATATTCCTTTAAAAACATAGATACGTGTGTATGCTTATATTAAATAGGATTATTATAAAATACTTTAATACATACAAAATGTATGAAAACAGAGTTAATAAAATACAGTGCAATAGAGACAAAGACCATCATCTTAGAATATGGATTAACATTCACCAGAATTGTAAAAGTGTTATATCAAGAATGCTGTATTTGTTATAATATTCTTGCAGTGTGTTCTAACTTAGCAGAAAATAAGAATATTTATTGCTTTCAATGATAGGATTTTGCTGCTGATATCCTATCACATGGATGCACAGTGATTTCATGTGGAAATTGTAATGAAAATCTTGACACTTTGCCCCCCCCCCCAGTTTCCATATATATATATATACACACACATGTTTAAAATTATAGACTAGAATTGCAAATGTTTTCCTTTTTTTATGCTTATAAGAATAAATTAATGAAAAATTCCTAAATATTTGTCCATAATGCTACATGTTATTCAGGTTAAACATTTCTTTGTTAAAGGGTGTATTTGTCAAGGAAAAAAATATTTCTTTGTTTTGCCATTAATAAACTGCATTTTTTTATGAAGCATTTTATGCCTTCCTTATATTTAAGAAGCATAATTTGATTACGAGCATTTTATTCAAAGCAAGTAATTCCACAAAGCAAAAAAAAAATTTGTTAAAGCAACCAATTAAAAAAATTCTATCAAATTCACACATCAAATATAACAGGTATATTTAAAAATTTAAATTTAGCTTTAATACTTTGCTGGGTACATTTCTGAAGTGTACCAAACAGGCCGGATGATTCAAAACATTTTTTTTTTCAATTGTGAATTTCTCGCATTTATTTATATAATATTAAAACTTCTGTTTAAATTACATTAAATCTTAAAAAAAAAATTTGTTACAGCAACTAATTAAAAAAAAATAATGGCCTTTAAAAGGCTGGATACATCTGGTACAAATATATATATATAACAATTTAAAAAGTTATTTACAAGAGTTATAAAACTTTATTGAAAATGATGCAGTAATTGATAAATAAATATAAAAAAAACAAGACAACCCTGGAAGTAATATATATGATAAAAGTATGTGAACAAGAAATAAATATAATGTAAACATTTATGTATTGAAAAAATCTTAAATATTTTTACACATTGGTAAAAAGTTAGTAAAACAGTATGTATTTAGAATTTATTCATACCATACCAAAAATAACTCATGAAATACTTCACTATAGTTAGAAATAAAAATTCATAATTCTTTATCACATGGTGCAATAATAATGATTTTATTTTGTTGACATAAAATAGATGGATCCCATATGCAGACCAAGACATTTCTTAAAATAATCCAAATTCTTAGAATTACAATAATTGGAGATAAGAGCAACTGTTTTTTGTAGGTAATTCATAATATATTGAGAGTTCATTTATCACATAACAGTGACAACAAGATATCCTACATTGTAGTTAGAGGTAAAAATTTAGGTGAGGCATCTGAATTTTTATTTCTAATTTATTGCCATTGCTATCTGATAAATGAATCTCAGTATATTATATATTACAAATAATGAAATGATATTTTCTTGTAGCCATAAAGTAAATGGATCCAAATGCATTCCAAAAAATATTACAGTAACTGATGGATGCAGACACTAACAATATACAAATATTCATATAAAAAGACAACAATTAATCTTATAAATATATGTATGCCGAAAGCAGTTGCTGAATATCAAAAGCTAAACAAGTTATTATTGAAGGTATTTGAAATCTATAAGTTTAGAGCAAATAATGATGAGAACTTATTTATTATTGCTTACAACATTGATCACTTAGACAAGTACTTATGTTGGATACACTGTATTTTGAAAAGCATTACATTAAGTTTTTATCATTGGCATTTAAAATATTAAATAAATAATTGCTTATTTGTTACAAATATTTATAGTTTTACTATAATTAGATTATAGTTGTTAGTATATATCTAACCATACAGATATAATATATTGTGAGAGTATATAAAACTATCACATAAGTATATTAGTATATACTGTGTGAGTATACAATACTAACCCACACATATAATTAATATATATACATTATATTTTTTTTAATCGTATTCGATATGTAAAATAGTATTTATTTCATTCTTTAAAATGAAACCCTTGTTTAAATACTAATTCATTAATAAAAGACGATTGACGAGAAGATAACATTTGAAGTCAAATTTACAATTTATCAATGGAATAAAAGAAATGAAATTAATTCAATGAATAATATAGAATTATAATATCATGAAATATAATGTATATGTTCTTGCAAGCTCATTCCAGTATAAATACCAAATCAAATAATTTATTTTTTATTCTATCTTTTTGTGATATCCTAAATACTTCGTACAAGGATTTTTATTGTGTTTGAACCAAAGAACATATTATAAGATAGATTCAATATTTTCTGATTTATAAATAAAGTTTTATTAGAAAGAAAATTCTAATATTATTTAAATAAAAATAATTTGTAAATTACTCTACTTGAATATATTATTTCTGTATTCTAGAAAAATTGTTCTAATTTGGAGTGCTGAATATAAAATCTTTCAAAAAGCATTTTATAAAAACTTCAATCAAATTTAACTGAAGAACATTATTTTTGAAATGTATAGTGAATAGAACACCAGTTTTATCATAGGATAATAAAATGCACTTGCCTGACCAAATATATATGTAAATAACAACTACTACTAAATGCCTATAAAATTATATAAGCTTTATCTATGGAATGAAACTCCAATTGCCAGCAAAATTATTTATAAAAGAAGATGCTGTCTTCATACAAGAAGGAAACTGGAGAACAACTGGAGATCTTATATTACCTTTACCAATGCATAATAACCAAGGAATTAAGAACTTTATCCTTAAAGGACTTTAGTACACGAATTATAGGAACATATAGAATAATTGCGTGAACTTTTATAAATAATATCAACTTTAGGAATTGTTATTTGTAAACATTAATTTCATTTCTTTTGCTGCTAAATTAATTTCATTGCTGAAATGAAGAAGAAAAGGAGATCGATAATTTAAATATACTTTTTTTATATTTAATAAAATTTAGATCTCTGTAAAAAGCAATTTGACAAAAGGTTATCTAAAGTATATTAAAGGTATAACATAAAATTAATATGGAGGTAAGAAATTAAATATTCTTCATATTACATTTTTTTATGACTTGACACAATTCTGTTGATATTAACTAAAATAGCTTAATAATCATTGTTTGTTTATAATTGTGTGAATGATTAACGTTTATATGGAAGATATTTATATTTTATTTTAATGATGACTAATGACAGGAGTCATTTCAACGCTCGGAAATGTCTCATACAAATTGGAAACTATAATAGTATAATTTATTTATTATATATTTAACTAAATATAGTAAGTTTAGTACTTATATATATATTTGTATAAATTACAAAAACTTCATTCACAATGTTATCAACTATTGAATCGTGTAGTGTTATCAAAAAATTAACTATGGGAAAAAAGAATGTATTTATAATTTAGATATTATAAAATAGTAAATATATAAATAAAAACATTCACAATATTTCATTTTGTTACATATTATAAAATTTGAATTGTTTATTTGTTAAATAAATATTTGTTATATTTTATATTAAACTTAATGAAGTCTCTTATTTATTTCATTTTACAAGATAAAATCAAATTATATTCAAACCAATATACCCACACTCATATATTATATTATTTAATATCCTAATCATTAAAGTTTAAAGATTTATTGAGATTATATTAAATATTATTATTGATATAGTATATTGATAGGAACCCATGAAGAAAGTCAATTATTTAATCTCCCTGAGTTTGAAATCTGTGCATAACAATTAAATCAATTAAGGTGAAGATTGAATGATTTGATTTAGATTGCATTTATATTTATTTAATAATAAATTATTTATTTGAAATAGATGTAATTTTAGATTAAAATTATATTAAATCATTCACAGCATCTTATATGAAGACCTCAAATCCGATTATAGTGAGATGCGACCGCCAGGATTTCCTTGAGAAGATCAGTACCATTACAATACATTATTTCTTTTTTATATATAGTCGTTTTAATAAAATTAAAAATAATAATTATTAATTGATTTGTATAAAACTATTGTTTAAACTAATAAAATTCATTAACCAAGATGTTGACATAGAGATAACCTTAAGGTCAAGTCGCAGCCTAGCAACTAATACAAAGGAAATGAAATTATTGATTATTAATATAATTAACAATTATAGACTGTAAAAATCATGAAAACCAAATGATATATGCAACAAATGCTACCGGAAGTTGATTCTACTATAAATACTGAATTAGCTAATTTATTAAAGAATTCTACCCTTTGCCAATGTACTAGCCACTACATATAATAATTTTACTGTGTTTGAATATAGAATACTTTTAAAAGATAGATTAATAATTTGAATGATTTGCTTATTGATAAAAGTTTTATTAGAAAACAAATTCTAATATCATTCAAATAGAAGAGTAAATAAATTATTCTTTATTAATATTATTCGTATTTTCATACAAAATTATATATGTTTTATTAATTAGAAAAGCTTATAAAATCGTTCTAATTTGGAATTCTGAAACAGATAATTTCTTCAGAAAACATTTATATACCTAAATCAAAATTAATTTGAGAAGATTATACCTATAGAAAAATGAATCATGAATAAACACCAATTGTCATATAGAATATAATGCTATTGTTTTAACCGAAAATAAATGTAATTACTTATTCCTACTAAAATGCCTAAAGGAAATATGAATTTCATCTATATAATTTAAATGAAACTCCAATTAGTAGTGAAATCATTTGTGGAAGATGTCAACATCATGTAAGAAGTATGTTTTGGAACAACTGGATATCTTGATTGCCTCTGCGATGGTTAATGACCAAAAAATAAAGAATTTTGTTTTTAATGAACATTACTTTGCAAATATGGAAATGAATAAGACATGAATATAAATTTTTATAATATCCCGTCATCTTCGTGAATCGTCATTTAAAAATATTTAATTTTATTTCTTTTGTTATTAAAATATGTTTGCCATTGGAATAATTCATTTAAGAAAGACTAAATGAAGAGGAATAGAAGATCATGGAATCAAATATTTTTTGTTATATATTTAATAAAATTTAGGTCTTCTATGAAAGCAACTTGACTGAGGTACGAACTGAGATATAAAAGTAAACTTAATATGAAGATAATATTCTTCATATTGGGTTTTTCATGACATGACAGAATTTTGTTGTTACTAACTTAATTAATATGATAATGTTTGTTTGTTATTAGTTCTGTAAATGACTAATGTCTTGTATGAAAGATTTTATATTTCTTAATGATCACTATACATAGGAACGGTCTCATGAAGTCGGAATTCTCTCATACAGAATGCATAATATAATATTACTATTTATTTGTATATGAATTAAATCAAGATTAGCTAATTTAGCATTTTTATAATTTTTTTTTTTGTTATATTAAATAAATTTGAATTGTTATTCGTTAATAAATATTGTTAAAGTTTATTTTAAATTTAAAGAAGTTTCTAATTTATTTATTCATTTTATGAAACAAAATAAAGTTAAATACATATATCCACACACACATATACTTATTTTATATCCTAATGACTTGATTGAAATAAATTTTTAAAAATATATTGAGATTACATTGAATATTGTTATTGTTGTAGAATTAATGGAAACCCCTGAAGAGAGTTAATTGTAAAAACTACTCTGAGTTTGAATTCTCAGTATAACTGAACATTTAATAAAGGTGAAGATTGAATGATTTAGTATAAATTGTGTCTATATTAAATATTTGATATTAAATTAGACTGTTTGAAATGAATTCAATTTTGTATTAAAGTTAAATCATTTTATCCATAGCATCCTATATAAAAACTCCAAATCTAATTATAGTGAGATGCGACCACCTTATTTCTTCCTTAGGGAATCTGCACTATTACAATATATATATATATATGATTATAATAAAAATGTCTACAGAGAGCATTATGGATTTCAACCAACCAAAAGAACAAACTGAATTTAAAAATGGTTTTAGTACAGTAGATCATATTCCAGTATTGAGAGAAGTTATAGAAAGAACCACTGAATATGAGTTGCCATTATGCTTTGGATTTGTAGAAGATTATGAATTCTATAAGCATTTCTTCAGTGATTAAAGCATTGGATTATCAAGGTATAGACCAAGGATATGTCATATTTTGAAGAATATTTATAAAAATGCAACAGCAATAATTAGATTACATAATGATACTAGGAAGGTTAACATTGAGAAGGGTATAAGACATGGTGACTCCATATCTCCAAAACTTTTTACAGCAGTGCTGCAAGAAATATTTTGTGGATTAAAATGGGAAGCTAAAAGAGTAAAAGTAAATTATTTAAGTCATTTAGATTTTGCAGATGATGTAGTTGTTTTTGCAAATAATGTTTTAGAGCTTCAGGAAATGTTGCAAGAGTTATCAGATAAAACTAAGAAAGTAGGATTAAAGGTAAATGTTAAAAAGACTAAAGTAATGTTCAACGGATTTGCTCAAAAGATGAAAATAGATTGATTTATGATGAATTAGAAGAAGTTAACAATTGCAAATACCTTGGTCAGATTATTACTACAGATGGAAACACAATGAATGAAATTAATCATAGAAAGCTTTTGATAGAAATAACTTAATATTAAAAGAAAATATGCCTATGAGTTTGAAAAGGAAGGTTTTTAATAAATGTGTTTTATCAGTTCTTACTTATGGACCTGAGACTTGGACACTTAATAGAAGAGCAGTATAGAGACTCTAGACCAGTCAAAGAAATATAGAGAGATTCATGTTAGGAATAACAAAAAGAGATCGAAAATACAATATACGGGTAAGAGAACAAACAGGTGTAACTGACATCATTGAAAGAATTAAAAGACTGAACTGGCACTAGGCTGGACATATTGCTAGAAGAGATAATAATAGACTGACAATTTTACAAGAGATTGTAAAAGACCCAGAAAGAGACCACACATGAGATGAATGGATGGAATAAGAAAGTGTGCAGGAGTGAGAGATAGGAGAAGATGGATTGAACTTGGAGAGACCTTCATTCTGCAGTGGATTGATAATGGTTGACAATGATGATGATGATAATAAAAATAGTAAATTATATGATAATTATTTTCACCCATTACAATTCATTATTTTTCTTACAATTTTTATTTTATAATGGACATTTATTTACACACACACACACACATATTTGCATATTTTAGTTGCAATATTAAAGTTTTTTAATAAAAAATAGCATATATAAGCGATTTAACCCGCTGAAGAAGAAGCTGTCAGTAGTAAAAAAAAAAAAAAAATAATAAAATTTTATAAATATAATATAGATATTTGTTTATTGGTTATAAAAATCATAATCATGTGTATTCCATTTTTCACACTTTCAAATAAAGCAAGAAAAATATATTTTATTCAACTTAAGGTTCTACTTCTAAGTGAAGTTTAAAAATTGGTATAGTGGATGAAAATAATCTCTTTGAAATTCTTCTTCTTAGCATTGTATTATCATAATTTATAATTGAGAAGTTGGCTATTATACATATCTAATATTTCATTTCACAATGAATCAATAGTGAGAGTATCAATGTTATAATTCATATGGTGAACAGGCTTTGTAGACATATAACTTGTTATACATAGAAACTCCTGACATCTGAAGAGAAGTTATTTTAAATGTTAAAATTATACATTTATTTTTTATTTTACTGACATTCATACATATGAATACATGCAAATCAATACAATAAAATATATAATTTAATAAATAATATGGCATCTTGAGAAGGTTATATGTGAATGAAAATGAATTTGATGATATTAAATTAAACTGAATACCAATGAGTTGCCTATTATTCGATTTATTTATAATTCGTTTTATTAAAAGTATATTTTTAAATTTATGTATATTTACACATTATATAATTTCTCATATACTTATAAGAACAATTATCTTTGCCTCATGCTAGATCCATTTACTATACACTTGAAAATGAGATAGTGCAGTGCTACAAATTCTCCATCTCAGACAGACCAGTTTCTGATTTTGGTCTTCATCAGTGCATTAGCTCCAACTTTGAATCTTAATATTCACTAATGAAGGCAAAAGCTAAAAACGAGTATGCCTAGAAATGAGGATTTTGTAGTACTATATTATTTGGGATCCTTTCATTATTTTAAATTTATAGTAGAATAGAATAAAGATAATTTATTTTGGAAACATAATATTCTTTCTACTGATGGTGATGAATGCACTATGCTATAATTTTTGATTATTTAATATAATTCAGACATTCATTTGCATATTTATAATGGTATAGTCTATTAATTTGATTATACATATTACTACATAACCATTTATTGGTAAAATATATAATAAAGATTATGATAATTGTCCAGCACAGATGAATGATTTCAACAATTAGAAATAAAATAAGCATAACAAAAAGGCAAAATAATTTGAAGTTTTATTTTGTAACGTATTGGAACAAAACTATGCTTCAGATTGTAAGAAGTTTTCTATAAATTTCAAAATACTGAGAAACTATCCTTTTATAGATATTCTGTATATATACGTATATAATTATTCATATGTAAAAGCATAATAATTAACTTATAATTGGAACATTATAGTATGTGTATAAAGTGTAATTTCGTTCTGATTAAAAATTACACAGGAAAACTTCGCTAGTAAGTTAAATAGAGTTACATAAATCAAAGTTGTGAAAACTAAACCAGAAAGAGAACGTATTAAAAAAGAGCAACAAAGCAAGTTCTTTCAAATATAGCATAAATTAACAACTGTGGTTACTTTGAAACTGAATAAATTTAATCAGAACTATAAAACAGATTTATAATCATTCATTCATTATAATTATTACTTAATAAGTATATACACTTTGTTTGTGTCTGAATTTATCTGCAAAACTGCTATTATTTTAAAATTTGTCAATAAAATAAAATAATATTTAATGATTCATACTGAAAAGAACAAGTCAATAAATCTGCTTTCTAGAAAAGAACATATTATATTTAGGAAATTACAAAATACTATAATGTTCATTATTTTTCATATTCTGCGATGTTTAATGTATATTTTTATCAAAATAAAGAATCATATGACTTACCCGGTTTACATTTCTGTAGGTTGAACACTTTTGCAATCTAAAAACTAAAATTTAAGCACCGATTAAAATCAAGATACTAGATGGCAGTATAATGAGATATCTCCAATAAGTACTATATGAGTATCATTTATTAGGAGACATTGATTATCGCTAAATTATGATCTAATGGCCATCTTTTACTTCTATCTTCTTATTTATGAAAATAGTTTGAAATTTTACATATTCTAAATTTTTGAAGCCTGACTAACATGTTTGCTTAGCTATTTAGCAAAAGATTTTAACTTAATTGCATATACCATTAATTTTTTGGCAAACCTACAATAATCACAAATTTTGTTACAAGATTGATTTAACTTATAATTGTAGGAAACTTATTGCGCAATTATCTAATTTCCTATGAATTTATTCGATGTTTAAATCTTGACTTCTAGATTGGAAAGAGAAATGACTGACTGTTTTATAAAAATCAGATTATCAAATTTCTTTATGAAATTCTGGTTTATAGCATATTTTAAGTCTATAAATATAATGGGAAAAAGAGAGGATACACCAGACTTAGATCCATTTTTTCTTATTATTTGAATTTCTAATTCTACAAATTATTCTAAAAATTTCTGGAATAACTTTGCATGTTTTCAATTAATTAATTATCAAAAGAAAGTAAACATGCATGCATGCACACATGCCCAATTAACAAATTATAATAAAAATGCTAGAAATATATGGGAGGGAAATCTATGCTACTAAACTATTTTATAATTTTCTTCTTAAAAAATATTGTTACATTATCAGTATTACAATAAATGTGATTATCACCATAAAAGATTTTTTTCAATATGCAAAAAAAACAATTAATATATATATTTTTACAATTAAAGAAGAGAATGATAGAGACTTTATGTATAAATATTGCACAATTTAAAAAAAAAAATCATTTGAAGTTATTAAAGTAAAGTCTTCGGATTTTATATTATAGCTATTATCTAGTATTTCTTTTCATGAATCAGTTTTGAATTTTGTATGCAGGATAGAAATATATTACATCACAATATGTAACAATTAAATACAAATATAGTATATATATTTTAAGTTAGATGTAATCAGAGGGGATGACTAAAGGAAGCATAGAAATCTGGGTTCAAATCCCCTCTGATTACTTCACAATATATAAATATATTTCATTTTACAAAACCATATATTGCAGATTATCACAAGTTAGGAAAAAGTGTCTGTAATAAATTAGTTCAAAAGATGAAGTTTGGCTTCATTCCATTATCTTCTGTCTTCTACATATAATGTGTTTTTAGAATTATATAAATCTTGATTTTTCCACATTTCAGTTATTCATCAGTAAAAATTTATAATTACTGCAAAAAATAAAATATATATAGAGACATTCAGTATTATATCTAAATTGCATATATTAGATAATCTAGTTAGATAATCAAACTCATAGATAAAAAAAAAACAAACAAAATAAATATATAATGATTAATATTGTAGAAAGAATTAATGCAGATCAAATTAATTTATTTTGAAACTTAAAACAAAATATCACTTTATGTGAAAGAAATCTCAATCTTGATGGAAAAGATATAAAAATAATCTTAACAGCTAATTTTTTAATATGAAATAAAAATTAATATGGAAGATGATTATATTCTTATATATATAAAATCATTCTCGTTAATATGAAACTAGTCTATTTTCAAAACTAATTTTTTGTCACTTGTCTTTAATACTTTAAATAACTGTTATTCACAAGATATTATAAAAATGAATCACAAATGTCAATGATTATTTATAGAAATGAATTCAAAATATTATGAAAATGGGGGTGAGAAACTAATTACCAAAAAATCTGTAATTGCATGCAGCAACATAACTTAAATTATTTAGAAAAGTACAAAGAGAAGTAAGAAGAAATACATTAAATGCAGATGTGTGGACAGCAAAGGAGACAATTCAAAGAAAAATGGGATGATCAAGTTTTTTTTTATATGAGAGATGCAAAAAGCAAAATGAAAATGTTTGATAGATTGGAATTTATGGATAGTAGGAGAATAGTCAAAATAGTATGTAATTGGGTTATGAGTAAAGGACAAGCAACAAGATGGATGATAAAAGTAGTATAGTATGCAGAAGATGTGGATAAAGGCTTTATGTCAGTATACTTGTACAAAAGGTGGGATGATTGTGTTAGGAAGATTGTTGAGTGTTATAGTGGAAAAGAATGGGATAGAAGAATAGATGCATTAATAAAAAAATAGGCAGTTGGAGAGACGAAGAACTAGGATGGAGAATAAAATAAGTTTTAAAAAGTAAACTGAATATTGGGTGTGAATTAATTTACGATAATAGCAAGGAAAGTAGTTTACTGTTTAAGGCTCAAATAATTGTTAGCAACAAGGGAATATACACATAAATGGAAAAATGTGGGTGATTTAGTCTGCAAGTTATGTAAGGAAGACCTAGAAAATGTTAGGCATCTGCTACAAGCAGAAAGGATACAAATAATGAAGTTGTGAAAGAATAAATATAAACAAAGTGAATATACAGAAAGTGGTTCTTAGTTTTTATGCTGGGTTTGGAAAAAGGGGAATCTAGATATAAAGGCCATACAGTGGGCAAAGATAATGTTATGGAAATGGGATGGAGCAGGATAAAGAAAAATATGGGAAAAACTGTAGGGTGTGGAATGGAAAAGGAAGATAAGGTGGCTAACAGGTTACTCTGAGTATAGTGGTTGAGAGATTCCTGACTTCAATAAAGAGGTCATAGTGCATCACATCAGTTGCCTGTTGTGAAGAAATAAGTCAAAATTATAAAAAAAATATTTTCATTGAAAAAGAGGAAGTAGAAATAAATTAGATTTTTTTTCAAATAATAAAAAAGAGAATTGTTTTTGTGTAAATAGAAATATGACATTTTAAAAATTTCATTTCTTTTATGAGAGTATGGTCCCAACCTATTAGAAACAAAGAGGGTCTGAAATAAAACATATTTAATTAAAGGTATAATTAATCTAGTAACACTCTTTGTTATTTAAAAATAATTATAACATTAATTATAAGTACACTTGGGTCTCGTTTTATGCGGTAGATAGGTTCTTCAGAAAACACGCACAAAAGAAATCGCACAAAAATAGACTTAACTTACCTGGAAAAATGGGAGATAGGTTACTGTAATTTTTGAAAATCGCATAAAAGCAAAGCAACAACGTAAAATTACTTTAAAATTCGCATAAAAAAATATAAGAAAATAAAATATGACTAATAAAAAATTTCAAATTTTAAAAAAATTGATACAAGACAAACTTTTTTTACTTTTTTTTTAAACTACAGTATTTAATTTTATTCAAAACAATATATTTTTATGCGTAATTTACATTTTTTTCATACATGTACGGTATTTTAATTATTATCGCTATTTGAGACATCAGATTAGTCATGTTATGATGTGATGTGATGTACTGTAGCTTCTCCTCAAACGAAGTCAAGAGGAAATACAACTAAAACGTTTTCCAATCACTGTTGATCCTTCCCATTTCACTAAGCGATCTAAAATTGAAATTTTTGTTTCCAAAGAAATTCATTTTCTTGGGTGTTTTTTTTCTCTCCGTTAGAGTAAACTAAAAGTTTAAAATAAAAATAAGAACTTAGACTTACGATAATAAAAAGACACCGACTCACCACTGTTGGGCAAAATTTAATTAAAACTAACAATTAAAAATTAAATTCTTATTTTTATTTTTAATTTTCAATTCTGTTTAAAAATCAAATTTCATCGTTTCACATCACCTTACATAATTTTTTAATTGTTAATTACAATTAAAAATCAGATTTTAATTGTCAAATTTAATTGTGCCCGCCGCTGTTACTCACACCTTTTAAAAATAAACTTGCGGACACTAAATGATTAATTGATTACGTACTCTTTTATAAAAAGCAAAAATAGAACGAGATTTAAAATGCAAAAACAGCAACAGACATAGTATTTTTCATCTATAACGTTCAAACAGATTTACATTATAGTGTTGTAAAATTTAATGTGTGTGTATATAAAATGGGGAAATTCTGATTTTAAGTGAATTATGAACTTCTTTATTGCATAAAATCTATTACAGTACTACTATAAAGTGCTGAAAATAATGAAATTATTAGATGGAAGTTGAACTCCGATAATGCGCTATTACTTTAAATATGACGTGAGTGCGCAACATTTATAATATTTAAAGTAATAGTGCATAATCGGAGCTCACTTCTGATTGAATAATTTTTATCGCATAAAAGAAAACCACATACAAAGATATTAAGAAGAAACATGAATTGCATAACTTCAAAATCGCATTAAATAAATCCGCATAAAACGAGACCCTGGTGTAGATTGTGATATTATTTTTTGTTATTATTTTCTTTTTTGTTATGTTAAATCTAGTGACTACAAAATAAGAGTAATTGATACTCAATTTGCTAAATTCCTGAACTTGGTATAAGAGAATAACAAAGAAAAATGATATTTAAACTTAAATTATTACATTATTAATTAATTTTTTAAAAAGAAAATTATTAAAGAGACTAAATGAAATTAAAGCATTTAAACAATGAGAATACAGCCATGATATATAACATGCTCGTGACACAGACTGGATATACGAGAAAAGAAACTGAATTGTTTTAATCAAAAGAAACAAACTGCTTTAATTGAGAAAAAAATAGATAATAATTTTTTCCCCAGTTAATAACAAGCATTAAAATAAAGTTTAAAAATAGACTAATGTTCGATTTATAATTTGATGATTTTATAAAATAACAAATTATCTTCAAAAGTTATTGAAAACTATTATAGGAGAAGTTTATAAAGGTCAAAGGAATAATATGTTTCCATAGAAAAGACTTACATTAATAATTCCAAGGGAATAATTCATGTAAATTTTTATTACTCATTGACACAAAGCTCATAAGAAGAATTATTAGCTGGCTGAAGAAATCAAAAAAAGACCACACACCTTTTAATCTATAGCAGATAATATTAATTCTAATGAATATTAAACAATACAAAAGAATGTGGGGGTAGAAAACTCATTAAACAACATAGATGGGAGGTTGCCAGTCATATGCCTATTAATAATTCGACTTTATAAGCTAATAACATCAGCAATGTCTTCACCATCACCAGAATGAGACAGTATTCACTAGGATCATGAAGAAAGCAGCAGTAAACAAAGAATATCACCTGTCCACTGGCAAGTCATCAACTGATTACCTAAAAATGACCAGACAACATCAAATGGATTACCAACTCCCAAAATCCAGGAATTTTCCTAATCTAGGAGAAACAAGCCATTTTA
This sequence comes from Epiperipatus broadwayi, assembly GCA_028023455.1. NCBI lineage: Eukaryota > Metazoa > Onychophora > Udeonychophora > Euonychophora > Peripatidae > Epiperipatus > Epiperipatus broadwayi. The sequence goes on along the minus strand of JAQFVV010012393.1, from coordinate 1,016,516 downwards.
TCATCTGTGTATCCACGTGCTGAAGAATAACTAACTACATGGACTTCAATTTCAATTATTCAAATTATATATGTATCAAGTAGAACCCATTTTCTTTGTTATATGCGTTATTTTTTTTTATTGAAAGAATTGATGATCCAGCTTACAATCATCGATCATAATTATGTAAGGGGCGATCTATATGGGAATCACTATAATTTTTGATTGTAATAAAATCTAGATGCTAGATCTACTAATTAAAGAACTGGATGACTGACTGGTATTGAAGCGAGATTTTATCTATAAAATATTAACAGTTCACACTAGTACAGGACAATTTTATACATTTATTGTTATTGCTAAATTAACATGATTATTATTATTTGTAAATCTGTATGATTGAATAAACCTCTTGTATGAATGGCTATTGCTATCATAAACACTGGTAATGTCAAGGGGGGACTTCATACCCAAAGATGACAGTCAGTAAATCATGACGCATTGCCATAGAATAAGGTAGACAAGTTAAAGCCAGGGAATAGAGGGACTGGTCAACAGGATGATAATATGAAAATCATAAATTACATTGTTAGATTAAGCGAATGGTTAAAGCTGGTAATGGATGACCATCCTACATAGGTCAAAGATTAGCAGTAATCACAATATTATATAAATCAAATGAAGTATGACCTGACATACCCCAAACATCAAATTGATTTGTTCCACAAGATTGTAAATCACCCATAATGGAATAAAGTTGTTAAAGATTTATTTTATTTAATTATAATTTGTTTATGATTCCTCATTTATCTAATTTTCCATTATCCATACCATATCATTTATCTAACTTTTCATTACCCATGCCTTATCATTTATCTAATTTTCCATTATCCATGCCATATCATTATCTAATTTTCCATTAGCCATGCCATATCATTTATCTAACTTTCCATTATCCATACCGTATCATTTATCTAACTTTCCATTATCCATGCCATACCACACATAACTCAGATGTAAATAATTATAGTTTTATATCAAATTTGTGGTAACCACCACCTAGCTTATTAGAATTGTGCATATAATCATGGAATTTGAATACCGAAGAGTAACGGGAATATGAGGAGAACCCATGACTTTGAGGACCTAAAGAGCAACCATATAGCAATGATATGCATTAGAGTTGAATTAAGCATACTATCAAATGTGATATATTTATAACTGGTAAACTTTAGGGATTTTCCTCAATGTACAAATAAAATAAGTGGCGCAAATAGCCATTTTGTTCTGTTCCATTCCAATTAATGACCAATTATTGGGGTTAGACACTGTCCAGTTGCATCGCTAGAAATCTGGTCATATACCTAATTCATCTGTTTTGTTACAAATGGCGCAGCCAATCATTGGGTATGAATCACATATATTAAGATTCCAATTTTCGCTCGTTCCATTACACTTTTATAATATTTTTATCAAGTATTTTTAAAAAAGATAATTTATATATTTTTATTAATATATTACAATTACAATATATATATATTCTTATTGTATATATACATATATATTATAATTTTAATATATTAATAAAGATATATAAATTATCTTTTTTTTTTAAAAAAAAAAAACTTTATAAAAATATTATAAAATGAATAAAAAAAAAAAGAAATTGAACTATTATTAAAAAGAAAGATGACATCATGAAATATGTAGAAGAGTTCTAACAAGAATTATATAGCAATAAAGAACAAGGAAAAGTATCTTCTACAACTATTATATCTTCTGAATTGCCGAGAATTTTAAATGAAGAAGTGAAACATGCAGTTAAATTTATAAAAAAGGGAAAAGTTCCAGGCAATGATAGAATTATAATCGATATCTTAAAAAAAACAGAAGAAATAGGAAATTTTTTGGCAAGATTATATATAAATGTCTCAATGATAAAGATGTATCAGATGATTGGTGGAATGTTAATAATTACTGATTTATCAGTTCTATACAAAAATTTTTAATAAAATAATTACAACTTGTCTACAGCGAACTTTGGATGTTAACAAAATAAAAGAACAAGCTGGATTCAAAAGTGGTTTTAGTGCAATGGATCATATCTAAGTATTGAGAGAAGTTATAGAAAGACTGATGAATATGAGTTGCTATTATGCTTTGGATTTGCAGATTATGAAAAGGTATTAGATTCTATAAGCATTTCTTCAGTGATTAAAGCATAAATCATCAAGGTATAGATCCAGGTAATTGTCATATTCTGAAGGATATTTATAAAAATGCAACAGCAACAATTAGATTACATTATAATTTAAAGTGAGAATCTACTCACGCTCTCTTCAGAAGTTTTTCAGATTTGCTCATATAAAAGAATTTGAGTCGTAGGAATAAGAGGGATTCTTTTTATTCCTGCATAAATGCTATATCTTGAATTGAAGAGGAGAGTATTCATTTATTTAACACTCTCAAAGGCGGGTGCTCAATTAGCTTGAAAGGCTAATATTGGAATGAAATTACATTATAATACTAAAAAATTAACATTGAGAAGATTGGATGCCACAGTGACTTCATATCTCAAAAACTTTTTACAGTAATTTTTCAAGAAGTATATTGTGGAATAAAATTAAAAGCTAAGGGATTTGGCAGATGATGTAGTTATGTTTGCAAATAATGCTTCAGAAATTCATGAAATATTGTAAGAGTTATCAGATGAAAGTAAGAAAGTGATATTAAAGGTAAATGTTAAAGAGACTTAAGTAATGTTTAATGGGTTTTCTCAAAATGAGAAAATAAAGATTGATAATGATGAGTTATGAGAAGTGAACGATTACAAATATCTTGGTTAGATTATTACTACAGATGGAAACATAAAGATGAAATTAATCATAAAATTAAACTTGGGTGAACTACTTTTGGTAGAAAAAAATATGCCTATGGCTTTGAAAAGTTTTTAATAAATGTGTTTTACTAGTTCTTACTTATGGATCTGAGACTTGGACATTTAACAGAAGAAAAATGTAAAGACTTTAGACCACTGAACTAAGTATGGATAGATGTATGTTAAGAGTAACAAGAAGAGATTAAAAACGAAATACAAGGGTGAGAGAACAAACAGGTGTTACTTACATCATTGAAAGAATTACGAGACTGAAGTGGAGTTGGCCTGGCCATATTGTTAGAAAATAATAGATGTGGATAATCAAAATCTTAAACTGGATTCCAAGATATTGTAAGAAGAATACTTGAGATGGATGGGTGAAATAAGAAAGTGTGCTAGGGTGATGTGGAAAAGAGGCTAGAGATTGGAAAAGATGGACTGAACTTGGAGATTTCATCCTCCAGTGGATCGATAATGGTTGAAAATGAAGATGATATATATATATTTTAAATATTAATATTTTTTGTTTAATTGATTAGTAGGAACTATTTTGCCATGCATAATTTTTTATGATTTTAAAGTAGTATCTCTTTTTTTGGTGAAAAATACTTCACATTGAGATTTAAACTGTAATAATTCATAATTACGTAAATTTAATTAATTTCAACTATTTTTTTTGTTTCTATTTTCTTTTTTTCATCTCTGTACAGAGAATTTGACTGTAATTTCTAACTTTTCTTGCAATCTTAAAATAATCGATCTGTGATCCATGTGATCCAATCTTTTTTACCCATTTAAGAACTAGTCATTTCTTTATTCAAAATTACTTTTTTGTATATTGTCTTAAATTTCCATTGACTTTTCTAAATGCAGCACATCAGATTCTTTTCTAACTTGTATTCAGTTTGATTAGATAACTATTTTTGTTTGTTATTAACTTGAATGGCATTTAATATTTATATCTTTTACTATTCATTTCAAGCATCATATCTCTCGGTTTCCATTATTTCTTTCGATTCCATTCATTAGGTTAGACAATATAGTATAATATCCTACATTAAGCAACAATTTTTCTTAACCACTTTCTCATATATCACAAATATTCAAAGAGAATGATGGAATAACAATAAAAATAAAAAATTAATTTTATTAGGGATGGCAGAATATTTTCCAAAAGGATAGTAATTTTTTTTTTTTAAAAAAAATTAAAAAATCATGTATATGATGAAATATAAAAGCATTTAAAATGACAAATTACTTTAAACTCTAGTGTAGGAAAAAAAATTATAGATTGTAATTGTTATATAAAATAGTCTCTAATTAGAGTTTAAAAAATACGATTGAATGATTAATCCCAACCAATTGACAGAAATGAATATAAGATAAATAATTAAAAAATGATTACAAGAAACTCAACTACTACTAAATATAACAAATAAAAGGTTAGTAATTAATAAAAATGAAAAACTAGAAAATAAAAACTTCACTTTAAAAATCTGGGCTCATGTATATATATATGGGAAAAGAAATACAGCAAGTTTAAAGGGTTAAATAGAAAAATAACAAAAATTTACCATTGCAACTAATTTCATTTCTTAATAGATAAAGTGAGTTGTCAAGTATAAACAATAATAAATTGTAGCTATAAAAATTATTTTAAACAACAGTTAGTAAGAATTTGTGCATAGTGAAAAGTTAATATCATTAGAAGATTTAGTACAAGGCTAAACATTAAAAAAGATTAATGAATACTTAATTAAATATATTACATATTGAGATATATAATCAGAATAGGTAAAAAACTACCAGCTTGAGAAAAGTGTCCTTTTAGATGAGATAAAATACTGGTTAGACACAAATAAAAATTCATTAAAAAAAGATTTCAAAAAACCCCACAAGAATCGAACATGATAATAAGAAAGTATAGTAGTTTAACAATGCGTGCATAAAATAAAAACCATTATCTCTAATCTAGATCTCACTGTAGATGACTCTTAGATCTTGTTTATAGTTTGTATCCAATAATCAAAGAATTTTAACATTTATATGTTCTTTGATCAAAAATAAATCAAATGTGTGAATTAAGAAAAACAAAATGTATATGAAAGTTTTCTTTTGTCCTGAGGATAAAAACTGTAGTTAATATAATACAATATATTGGTCACAAAGACTGCAGATGTTATCAGTATAAAACAAAAATAAAAAACGATTAAATAAAAAGATGCTAAATAAAAATTTGATATTCATATTCGTAGATCTGTTGTTAATAAAAAACATTAAAGCACTTGATAAGCTACAACTTCTGTTTAAACTATCTATGACTGAAGCTATAACTATTTATTTGCAACAAGATTTTTTCATTCAATGATCTAGAGAATATAGAAATTAATTTTTCAAAACAATTTGTATAAATATTTGCATAATTTATAATTAACAAGCCTTAGGAATAAAAGAAAGAACAAACAAAAAGACCAAATCAACACACATAATTGTTTTCCTAATATTAGCTTTTATAAATTTTTTTTAAACTAAGAAATTAGCCTAAAATTGTGTAATATAATGTAAAAGATTGCACAGAAAATTTTCATTTTACCTTAAAGTTTATACAAGTTGAAATAAGTTATTTTGCTCAAAACATGAATATTACTTTGATTTTAAAAAACACCCTTTTTAATGATTATACTTTCATAGTTTAATTTAAAACATATATACTTTGAATGCAATATGAACAGATCATTTCTTAAAAAATATTCAAGTAGACAGTTTGTTATAATAATCAATTATTATAAGATCATTCAAATTGTGAAATTTCCTAAGTAAAGAATCGTGCATTTGTATATGTGGTTTTATTATTCTAGTAATTTTAACAAGCCTGAAAGTAAATTATTGCTGATCAAATATATAATGCTGATAATATAAACACGTTCACGGAACAATACCAAGTTAAAAAACATTATTACAATAATTCACAAGTCATATTCCTGAAGAATTATTTAAATAAATTTGTGAATAACATCCACATTCTTATATCACTGTCAGTCTATTATTTATAATGAAAAGAGATTATATCACCACAAGAATGAACCATTATGTAATATGCATAAATATTTAGATAAAGGAATTAGTGAAGAAAATACTATGTTAAAAAAAGATGCTATTTTTATTACAGTTGAAAAATAAGTTGTTAAAGTAGATAGTAAAGGTTTTTGAGCATTTGTAGATGAAGAGAATCTAATTGAATGAAATAAGTACTCTAAAAAAGATGATCAGTATAACAAGGAAAACAAAATCAGAAATAAATATGAGAGAGAGTATTATAATGTCCCTAATAGAGGGGGTTAGATGCAGATAAACCACAATGAATAAAGTGTTCTGTAGTAACTTTTGCAAAACTATGAAAAAGTAGACTGTACAGAGATAATATGATGACAGCCATTACTAGTGTAATAACTACTATGAGACAAATTATTTATTAACAAAATGAAAAAAAAGGCAAATTCATAAGTAACCTAAAATTATACAAGATATTTCTCACACCAACATAAAGTTTAAATATCATCAGAGTCAAAATTAGTTTTGTTAATTATCTACTTCTACAAACACAATATGTGTATTTTAATTTTATTGTGCTACAAAGAAAAATATTAGCTTTAAATAGATCTATTGTTCTTTAATATGGAATAATATTTAATGATCATATTATTAAAAATAAGATCTGAATAATTAGAAGATATTTGTTTATGAAGACTAATTCTCATGTTTGTGACTATTTTTTTTTCTTATCATTAGTTTTAGGTAAAGATAAATTAATGTAATATACATATATCTATGTGTGCATGTACAATTAATGCATTCTCCTAATAAGCCTACAACAATGATTCGAATTAAACTAGTAAGGGCTTGAAAACTTTTTTTGGTTAAACATACTTAATTTTTTTTTTTTTTTCAGGTAGTCAATCCACATCTGATGTAGATACCAACGGAGCACTTTATTAGTAAATGAATATCTAGCTGTTTAACAGGAATGAAAAAGTTTAAAAAAAAATTATCATTGTCCTTTTTTTGGAAGCTATCTTTAACCTGTAGTAGGCTATTTATAGGCTATATTACTCCCTTCTTTTCACTACATGTATTAATTAATTAAGTACTACATAAAAATGTAATATATTATCATTATTTTATCTACACTCTCTATAAAAATTTATAGAATTTACAGGTTTTTATTTGGCAACGTTTGATGAAAAATCAGTTAACAGTTGTAGGACGATGTTTCTGTCAATCAAATTTAATGTGATCAGCTGCTAGGAGAACAGTTGAAATCATATTGAACACAGCAACTGAGGCCGATGTAAATTAATGTTAAAATTTAAGTTCAAACTTTGAATATTGCAAGTCTACTTAAATAAAAATTGTGTTACTGTGTTTGATGAAATATTAACTGGTCTTTTACACAGCTAATGAAATCTGGTTTGATAGATAAAAACATATAGACTGCGATATAAAAGTCTGTAAATTTCTATACAGGTCACAAATAAAATAACATTACATGCATGTGTGTATTATTTAAATAAAGAAACAGTATGTAATATATAATAATGAAATTCCATTAAATAAATAAAATAGTTATCATTAAATATTTTAAGTTAACATACTAAAGATTTATCAAAATGAAAAATAAAAAAAAAAATTTGACAGTAAAATACTTTACATTATTAATTTTAATTCAATCACAATTCAATAACTATATAAAGACATAAAAGTATATCCACAAATTTTAATTGCCAATTCTAAAAACTTGGTCTCTTGACTTATAAAATCATTTATTTTATTTGGTAGTAATTCCAATATAAATTATGATTTAATAAATATATAATTATTAAAATAGAAAAGTGATTTAGAAAATAAATTTTAAAATGTACCGTGGGAGAAGAGACTTCCTCTTGCTGTTTCTTCTTTCTTTCTTGCGCAGAGTGATTTCTTTTAAGTGTGGAAATAGGAGGCACATTTCCATTCTGAATGTCGATTACTTTCTGACTTGCAAGCTCATCAAAATCATCTGGTAGGTAATCTAGGTTTTCAATAGCTAAATAAAAATTAAAGAGAAGCTTAGTAATTCTAATTACTAATATATCTTGAGTTACTTATTTTGAAATAAAATAGTAGGATTCTAATTAAATATATTATAAAATGAATCAAAGTCAGTTAATAGATTATAGATGAAACTAGAATGGCTGCAATAAGATTAACATGTTGTTTGTATGATAAAATAGTCTGAATAATCAAATTTAATCATCTAAAATTAGACCAAGCTATATTCTTTATGGACAGAAACTTCCTAGAAAACATATATAAAAAAAATATTTTCTTTTTATGAAAATGTGTATCATGTCAAACTATTCATAACTGGGTGTGATACTAATGAGGTTGAAAGTAAGTCCACAAATGGCCGAGATATAGGTGTTGATAAAGCAATGGAATAGATTTATCAATATCATTAAAGGTTATGTTGAAATATTAATGATTATTTTAACCTATTGACTAAGTTACTCTCATATATACCATGAATAAAATTATCTTACATAAGTTTTTCAAATAAAACAACTATACAAGTTTTAGTTAGATTAGAATAAGACAAAATACTACCAATAAAAATTTAAATGAAATTTTTAGGTTGATGACTGTTTTCATTAAAATCATGGATTTATAATAGATATCACTGCTTTTGTACTATGATCTTTTTTTATTCATATTACGCTACTCAAGCTAATGAATTGCTAAACAAACAAATAGACATTGTCAGTTATTAATATAAATAGCAGAATATGATAAATAAAATATGGCTATAGTATGAAAACAGGGATTCCCAATGATAAGACTAAAAAGTGAAAAAACTAGTTTAAAAATCTGTTTGTTAGTACCAACCAGTTTACATAAATTGTTTCTGAATATAGAGATGGTTCTGGGGAAAAGATTTCTGCTCATATGCCGGAGTATATGGATACCATGCCTGGGTATGCACTGACCAGCTGGTCTCAGTTAAATAAATAAACATCATAAAAAAAACGTGTTTAACATATTCATATATAATCCTTGAAGAGATGAATGAAACTAAAAAAATAATCATTGAAGAGACAGACTCTAATGTAAACATCTTTTGTAGTATATATATTATTTTTGCATACATATTACTTGAAAATAAGAAAAACTATATCTGTTTTCTAATACACATACTCTGTCTGCTGCTGCTTTTTGTATGAATTCTACATATATATAGTTAATTGCATAAAATTTTTTAAGTAAAGTCCACACAAATTTCTTGTAAATTTTGCTAGAGTAAATATTAGAATAATTATGTAAGTGAATTACAGTAATTATTTTTCGTAATAAAACTTTATTTACATTAACAATATCATATATACACATATATCTGCACACTTATTATTTATAACCCTATATATATTTCAATTTCTCTCCTCACTTTAGAAAATTAAATTTTTGTTTCATAAAAAATAATCCTGCAGTCTTTGAGGTTTCACTCACACTCAAGCAAGCCTTGTTAGAGGTAGATATCTTCCCCCTTACTGCTTGATAGTTTTCCCTTCATCCATTGAAGACTGTTTTCTCAAAAAAATCTCTCATTCATTTTACAAATCATTTTTCTCAGATAAATGATTCTCATTATTTAAAGTTAAGTTTGGTAGCCCTTGTGCTGTTCAGTACTTATTACTTCTTTTATTGCAGTATCATTTAAATTTAAATTGGTATTAACACTTATTTCTTCTAATGACTCCGGATAGTGAACTCTCAAATGACTTCTGTGTTTTCTCATTCTTCTATCATATGAAGTTTGCACTTCTTTTAATTGTCTTGAAACAATACTGTTTATTATTACCAGTTATCTTTAACACACCTCGTACCCAAATGGCATCACTAACTATATAGATTTATTCTTCATCCAAGTCCATTGGCCTCAATGTGTTACTATTAGGCATTAGTACAGATAGATGAGTTCAGCATTTTCATATAATAACATCTCAGCCGATGTCTCTTTACTTGAGATGCATGGAGTGAAATGTTGATGAACCATACCATTGTTTAAAGCTTCATTAATATCACTATATGAAGTTTTCTTTAGTACCTGTTTCAAATGCTATATCGTTTTCTCTGCCAGGCTATTAGATTCTGGGTGATAGGGGGGGGGGAATTAACAAATGGTGGATTCACTTGATTGTTAAAAAGTCTTTAAATAAATCAGATGTCGAATCGGTTCCATTATTTGAAACAATAATTTTGGGATAGCCATGATAAATAAAAATTTCATTTAAAGCTTTCACTGTATTTTCAGTTCTCACTTAATTCTTTTGTATCGTCCATTTTAAGTAAGAGTTTATCAATATCATGAATATATTTCCATTACATAAGGCAGCATGATTTATATGGAGTTTTCACAAAGCTTATGTATTTTTAATCCAAGGCTCTAACTTCTTAGAGAATATCATAGCAGTACACTGACAGTTTTTATAACATTTGACAATCTATACAATCTCACTGTTGAAGCTCTTGCTGCTGCTGTCGCTTTTACCTGCCCAACCATGGTTTGCAATACTATTGTAAATAATCTGTATTCTTACTCTTTACTTGAATTCCTAGCAGCTGGAAACAACCCCTTAGAGCAGTGGTCTTCAACCTTTTCGCGGACCGGTAAAAATAAGGATAAGGTTTCGCGGACCGGCAAAAATAAGGATAAGGTTTTATGGATCAGCAGAAGTCTATAGATAAATTTTCTTAAAGATGTAAACAGCTTAGCCTTAGATGAAGTTATATATATATATGGAGTTTGTATAATAAAAAACTTTTTTTTTTTAATTTTTAATAAGTAATAAAAAATTTAATTCTATCCCCCCCCCCCCCATAAACATCTGTGATAACTAGAAAAACAAATTAATTTATGTATGACTGATTAGATTTTGTTCTGTTTCTTTTTTTTTAATCAGGTAAAAGCGCGATGAAAAAAATAAATAAAAATTGTTTATATTAATTAAAAGTTTAAAATCTTATTATTTTGTTATTAAAACTTTCTTGCCAGTCTATCGCGGACCAGCAAAAAACTTCTACGGACCGGTGGTTGAAGACCACTGCCTTAGAGTAAGGTCTCTTTTCATGACATACAATGACAGTAGTTTTATTTTGGCCTTCAGTTTAACTGATACCATTACTTTACTACATATCAATTTCATTTCAATTTACATCTGTGACTATAATCTCCATTTTTTCCACAATGATACTCTTTCTCAGCTTCTTTATTAATTTTGTCCAATATGTTAGGAAAATGAAGGACAACCCCATGCAGCTGTCAATTTCCATATTGGTTTTTTGTTCAAGAATTCATAAATTTAAACAAAACGTGGTCTTATCTACACTTTCAATTTTACTATTGACTCCTCTTCCCAGCAATTTAAAATTCACTCATAACTCCCTTTTTCTAACTTTTATCTATTGTGCTACAAACATGTTGTAAATGACCAGTTTTCTAGCATAAATGGCATTTAGTGCTTTTAAATTTACAGGCCTGTTTTAAATATTCTCTCTCACTGCAACTGTAGTATACAAAAGACTTCATAAAGCTTCGACAGCTCAGGATCTGAATAACAACTTTATTTACTGCCATTTTCTATGTTGTACATCTCTATTATTTTTAAAATTCTCAGGCATCTTCCATGAGTAACTCATTATATTTATCTACCATCTGTTTGCATATCAAGTCTATTTCAGTGAAGAGAACTTGATGTAATTTGTTGTCAATCATCCCCTATTGCCACTGATCAAGGAACTTGTTATCCAGTTCAATACTACATTCACAGTGTTTCGCTACTCCCTGCAGTGTTATATCTTATTGCTGATACCATTCAGTGCCTGTCTTCTATTTCTAAAATGCAAATGTGACACCCATTTAGACATCATTGGCGGTGAAATATGTACTTAATTTTTCTTTAGCTCGAGGTACGCTACTTTTTCTGGAAGCTTCGATTCACAAATTGTTTTACTATTTGCAGCTCATTGCCCGCCAGTCACATCAGCATCGCTACTTTTAGGATGTTATCTTTTATCTTATTAATGAGCATATATTTCTCTATGTGTTCCACATATAAACACCAATTGGTTAAGTCATACACATCAAATTTCTTAATATTATTATGAAATGCCATTTTTGAAGTTTGTTTAATTTATATATAAATGCCATAGTGTTTCCAATTATAATATATTGATAAGCTAATCACTTGCAGCAAACTTTTGGCATTTGCACAGGTTCTTTTGTTGATTGAAGCTACTCTGCTGTGTATGCTGGGGATATATGCATACCAGCTGGGTCACAGTTAAATAAACAACAACAAAATAAATGTGAGTTTATTATACTCATAAATAAAACATATATATGCAAACAAACTAAACAATAATTCTTGAGAAGAGTCTCTAATGTAAATATTTTTTGTAGTGTATATATTACTTCCATAAACAAATTACTTGATAATAAGAAAATTCAAATATGATTTTCTAAAGTTTTTGCACACACCCAGACTCCATCTGGTGCTGCTTTTTGTGTGTGAGTTCTATATATATATATAGTTAATTATCAAAAAGTGAATAATAGAATAATTATATAAGTGGTGTGGGATATTTCTTTTTTGTAATAAAACTTTATTTACATTAACAATACCATATATATAATATACCATATACTCCTTAATAAACACTTTACAATGCAATTTTAACATACTATTTAGTTCTTCTTGCTTACAGTTTCAACTGCCTGCAGTCATCATCAGAGCTTTTAAAACTTTATTATAGCTACACCTTTTTTTTTTTTTTTTTAGAAAAAGGTGTAGCTATAATAAAGTTTAAAAACCTCTGATGATGACTATAAGCAAGAAGAAATAAATCATATGTTAAAATTACATTGTAAAGTATTTATTAAAGAGTATATGGTATATTATATATATATATAATTAATCAATGCAAATAAGGAGAAGTGGAAATAAATTTTAATACCATATATACACATATATCCGCACTTATTATTTATAATACTATACATATTTCACATATTATGCTATTCAAGCTAATACATTGCTAAACAAATAAACTAACTTTGTCAATTATTAGTATAAATTGAAAAATATGATGAATAAAATGTGGCTACAGTATGAAATCAAGAATTCCCAATGATGAGGCTAAGAAATGAAAAAAGTGATTTCACATAAATTATTTCTGAATATAGAAAAGAGGTTTCTGCTGTTAAATATATATTTGATATACATATACTAAATCAAAGCATCATAGAATATTATAACTTATTTTTAAACTAGAAGGTCATATATTTTGTTTTGACATAAATATCATGTATTTTCCAAAAAGGCCATTAAAATATGTAATTGCTGTCTTGTGTCAAACTTATACAGCTAGAAAAAAAAGTTGGTGTGTGCAAAGTAGTCATCTAAAAATTTAAGGCTATTAACTTGAATATCATAATGAATAAAATATAGTTGTTTGATATGTATGTGTATGCTTAAATGCACATACATACATAGGTATAAACTTATAGAGAGCAAAAGTAATAAGTTTAACAAATTAAAGTATTTTAAAAGATAAATTCTTTTAAAATTAGTAAGTAAAAGATTTATAATTAGAAAAAAAAATTTTTCTAAAATTAATACCAGTTTAATTAATGAGAATAGAATATGTCGTTAATGAAATAAAACAATTAAAGGAATTTGAGTTAGATTTCCTTTATAAGATAAATGACAAACTATAAAACTAACTCATTAATTAAAGTCAGAAAGATAATGATGTAAATTCTCGTATGGAGATTAAAATGAAGAATCACCAGAGCAGATGGTCTGGAGTACTAGCCAATCAACTTTTAGAGATTGAACAATGAATGGTTCAGTACTAATTTGATGAACAAGAAGACACTTGATTCTTGGAGCTTCATCTGTGCACACAGATATATATTGGAGCAGAATGTCTCCCTTGGCACAGTGACTTCAAATGCGAAGATCTGGTCTCCGAAAGTGGGAACAGCCAGCTAGAACTCTTACAGGTCATACTGATCTAAATTATTATTTATGTATGCCTTTGGGCATTATTATGTTAAATAATTGTATATATGTAAATAATTAAAACTATTAAGGATCGTATAGTAAATTATCTAAGTATTAACTGTTAGTAGTGATTTGTATTCGTGGGAAGTGCATTCGTAGATCAGCTAGACATAGCACTACTAGTTAAATTTAGTGTGAAGATGATGCTTGCCAAGGAAAATACTAATAAGCCTGAAATTAGTCTGAGGATCTACTTGGCAATACCACTTAAAATTCATTGATTACAAATGCTTGTAGAGATAGTTTCAATTAATTTATTATTATTTCCTACTTTAGGCAATCTTGTTTATTATGCTATATATTGACTATTAATTGAGCAGAATAAAAATGAGATTCTTGAGCACATTTAATTATTTCTTATTTAATAACATTAACATGAATTTATAAATTAGAATTTATATAAGTAATAATAATACATCATATTATAAATGAGAAAAATTAGTATTATAGTAATTGTTCTTTACAATTAGAGCCATGAGGCACACAAAAATAATAATATAGACCAGTGCAGCCTCTTTAATACCTACATCCTCTTTTTTCACCTTGACTAGGGATTCTACAGATTTACGACTGCAGGGTTGAATCCACTATAATTCTAGATACATATTGATAGCAAGACTGTAACGATTTATAGAACACGTACAGTCCTTTAAGAAAACTTCTATTCTATTATTGGTTAGTTCATTAATTACCTGCTCAATCCGTTTTTTATTTTTACATTTACTTGTCATTTTCTTAACGTTTCCGGTTTCAACTTTCATATAACACTACCCCCTCCTAGTCATGAGAAACTTTGCACTGTTCATTTTTAATTTTCTATGGAGTAGCAAATATAGTCCTTTAGATAGGGTTGGGGGTTGATGATGATGTCGAAGTCTTTTGATTCTCGGACATTCTGTAGCACTTGGTTTTGGTTCCATCATATCAGGTTTTTCTGGTTCAGTAGCAGTAATGATATGAATATCTGTGCAATCTTGTAGTGTGGTTTTCTCGGTTTTGGTTGGTGTTTCATGACTTTCAGCATCAATGTCTGCATTTGTTTCAGGCCAGTTTTTTCCAATGTAATTTATATAGAATCTGTAGATTACTCCTATAGAGATTTGAATTTCTACTATGTGATTTGAAATTACTTTTTATTTGACCCTCTATTCACAATTTTCATAGATTATCTCTTATCCACATCTTTTCTAAAATAACACAGCTATTTTCTGGAATTCTTGTTGGTTGTTCCTTCTTCAGCAGGAGAATGGATAATTTTTTTCTCAATTTTCTTCCCATTAATTACCACATTAATACTGATCTGGTATGAGCAACGACAAAGAAAAAAAGTATATAAATGTGTAGACCTTGTCAGTCGGCAAACTTTCCCTAGAAAAAGTATTCATATGGTCTAAAGAAAAATAGCCTGTGGAACTATGTACATATCGACCATTGTGGTCCGATAGATGGCAACATTATTATATTTGTATTAGTAGAAGCTGCCTCCAAGTGGCCAGAATATAAACTTGTAAAAGAATACAGGTGCAAAAGAAACTATACACGCTCTTAAAGAAATCTTTATGTATCATGGTTCTCCAAATGTACTCGTTTCTGATAATAGAACTGGGTTCACTTCAGAAGAATTTAAACTTTTTGGAGAGTGGGGAGTACGACATGTATTAGCATCACCATATTGCCCAAAATTGAATGAAATGGCAATATGGTGATGCTAATACATGTCGTACTCCCCACTCTCCAAAAAGTTTAAATTCTTCTGAAGTGAACCCAGTTCTATTATCAGAAACGAGTACATTTGGAGAACCATGATACATAAAGATTTCTTTAAGAGCGTGTATAGTTTCTTTTGCACCTGTATTCTTTTACAAGTTTATATTCTGGCCACTTGGAGGCAGCTTCTACTAATACAAATATAATAATGTTGCCATCTATCGGACCACAATGGTCGATATGTACATAGTTCCACAGGCTATTTTTCTTTAGACCATATGAATACTTTTTCTAGGGAAAGTTTGCCGACTGACAAGGTCTACACATTTATATACTTTTTTTCTTTGTCGTTGCTCATACCAGATCAGTATACGTAGCTATGAGCAAAAGCTTTCATCTTCCTTGGTGAATTAGATTTAATACCTTTCCATGACCTAAAGATGGAATCAAAACTTGGGTCACCATTTATAATACATCCATTCAACATTGATTGTTGTTGGCGAGCCATCCATAATGATTGGTTTAGATAGGGTGGACATTTATTTGGCCACCCATTTCTAATCCATCCAATCAGCCTTTTGTATTTTGTGGTTTCCCCCAAGTTCTGTTGGCTACAGTTTTACTGTTGATTGACTCAAGTTTCCAATGGTCTAAAAAATTTATTTCCAAATAAAGTCTTGCAACTTTTCTATATGCATATTATTTCACAGGCATACTTTAATTCCTAACAGTGCGAATCATTCCCTACCAATCAGCAGTCTTACATTACTTTTTACAATATATAAATCTCTAGGGTTTTGCGATGATGGTTTGCAGTTTTTACCATTCCAACTATGGGATTTCTGTTTGCGTCTCTCGCCCTTATTCCCGTATTTTCAAATTTCGATTTATTTTTTAGTTCCGCACTTAGCGTGACCCAGTCTTCTAAGATATTTCTGATACATCTGCTCCACTATCTATTTCCATTTGGACTGATTTTCTCTATATTTTTACTATTAACATTATTTGTTTACAATTATCAGTTGAGCTATTCAAGTTTTCTCATTTTATTTCTCAGAAAATCTCTATTTACTTTTGATTTAAATTTTAGTTTGTCAAATTTTGCTAGATGTCCTATCTTTACATAATTGTTACATAAGATTACTTAGAAAAAGTACAAAGGAAAGTAGGAAGACATACATTGGATGCAGATGTATGGATAGCAAAAGAGGCAATTCAAGGAGAAATGGGATGGTCAAGTTTTTATATGAGAAATGCAAAAAGTAAAATGAAAATGGTTGGTAGATTGCAATTTATGGATAATAAAAGAGGTTACGAGTAAAGGACAGGCAACAAGATGGGTGAGGAAGATAATGCAGTATAGAAAAGATTTGGATAAAGAATTTATATCAACATATTTGTACAAAAGATGGGATGATTGTGTTAGGAGGGTTGTTGAGTGCTATAGTGGTAAGGAATGGGATAAAAAAATAGATTTATTAATAAAGAATAGGGAGTTAGAGAGATAGAGTACTAGTATGGAGAGTAAAAAGAGTTTAAATATATATAGAAGTAAACAGAATATTAGGTGCGAGTTAATATATGACAATAGTAAGAAAAGTAGTTTATTGTTTAAGGCTCGAACGAGATCTTTAGCAACAAGAGAATATACAAGTAAATGGAAAAATATGGGTGATTTAGTCTGTAAATTGTGTAAGGAAGGAATAGAAAATATTAGGCATCTGTTAATTGAATGTAAATGCTTGAAAACAGAAAGGGTACAAATAATAAAGTTTTGGAAGAATAAATATGAAAAAAGTGATTATACAGAAAGTGGATTATTGGTTTTTATGCTGGGTTTGGGAAAAGATAAGAGGGATTTAGAGATAAAGGCCATAGAATTGACAAAGATTATGTTGTGGAAATGGGAAAACTTAGAGTGGGGAATGGAAAATAAAGTGGCTAACAGGTTTCTCTGGGTATAATTGCCGAGAGATTCCTGACTCCATTTAAGGAGAAGCCACAGTACATCACATCACATCTTGCATTTTTGCTACTGCACTTGCATGCAAGGTATCCAGGTTTTCTGCAGTGAAAACATTCCTAATTTGTGTTTTCATTTTTTTCTTCTCTGCTTGTTTTAAGAATTGATGTTTGCATCCGATTTTAGAAATTCTTTTGCATTATTGATTACTATCTCATAATTCCCTTTTGATTGCTACTGTGTAAGTTAACTCAGGGATGGTCAACAGTTGGTTACAAAGTCTGTCATCATTCATTTCCCATACGAATTTATCCAATAAGGCCTTGTCTAAATAATCATCATACACACAGTTTCTAGCTAAGTCTCTTAATACCATATCATAAGCTTTATAACCTCCTCCCTTCACTTGACATCTGCTATGTAAGTATAGCCTGGCTATATGTTTTGATGCTTCTGGGCTAAAATAAATGTTACTTAATTTCAGGATCATCAGATTCACGTAAGATCATCTTTCACTTTATTTACTACAAAATATTTAGATATCTGAGTTGTACAAATGGGCCAATCAGAAGGGTAGCTACCATCAAATTCTCTTATTCCTAACTGGGTGGTTAACTTTAATATCATAATGAATAAAAGTTGGCTGCTAGCTAGATTGAGTGAAAATGATGTTTGTCATGGAAAATACTAATAAGCCAGAAATTAGTTTGAGGATATCTACCCGGCAATACCATTTGAAACTCATTGATTACTAATGCTTTCAGAAATAGCTTTAATTAATTTATTATTTTATTTTATATTTTATGCAATCTTGTTTTATTCAGATTTTAATATATGATTTTGGAAATGAATTAAGTAGAATAATATAGAATGATCCTGAGTGTTTAAGTATATTATGGATAGTTTTAGAAAAACTAGAATCTTTCTTGCACTTTTCATACTGAATTATACAATTCTCTTATAAGTTCTGACAGACTATCAGATTAATTCCTATGTAAAAAATTAATTATATCTTTACATAAACATATATAACATTTCATATATGCAAGAAAAATGAAAAAGATTTTTTCATCTTTTATTTTGAATACTCTAAAAGTATTAAAATAAAATCATTTATTCTTGCAAAAAATTTAAAAGTTTCATACATAATCAGAATGGTAGTGTGTAATTCATTGATCTTAAATGCAGAAGAAAGGCTCCATATAAAGAATATTGTTGTCATAGACTTTGCATCAAATGAATTAGAGAAAAGTTTATACTAAATATTGCTACATCCTTTCAAAAAGAGATCTAGTACACATGACTGGCATTTATGGTGATTGACATAATCTTTATATATTATTTCTTAAAGAGCTACTTCGCAGACATTGCTTATGTCAAGAAAGCATCACATTAGATTTGGTGATCTTTAAAAAAAAGCTACTTTATTTAGGAGTGTTCAAAGAATAATTACTATAAAAGAAACTGCTATCACCTGACACATATTTGCAACTTTTAAATCATTCATAAAGACACCAAAAATAAATAAACAATACAACCAAATTTAAAAAAAATTGTAATAAAGCTTGTCAATTTTAATATCATTAATATACACATGCATATATATAATAGTAAATAATCATAACTTTTTTAAATATCTGTAATTGAAAAATGGAAGTAATTACTTCCTGAGTAATGTAATATCAAAAACCATGAAAAGATAGAAGGATACCATTCTATTTTTTCATGGGTTTTTGATGTTACTTATTCCAGTGAGAGATAGTTACTTCTGTTTTTCAATTACACACACACACACATATATATAACACACATTTTTAAGGATAAAAAATATCAAATATTTTTTGTTTTTTTATGGACAGGAGACTGTTCATGTAGAAAAAAAGATCAGTAGAGAGATGATTATGAAAAAAATTTCTGGTTGCTATTGAAATGATTGGTAAAAGAAAAACAAATATTTCAGAAGTGAAATTACGGGCATATAATTTATTTGTTAAAATGGTGGAATGAAAAAATACAAAATGGATTATGGAAGACAAAGGATTATGACTAAAGAAATTGATAACAAGCCGGACCATAGAGAAATTGTGAGGACGCATTGATTGGCAGAACTACAGAAAAACGGACCATTGGAGTAACGAGAGAATTGAGCCAATGAACAGGTAAATCCATCAAGGTGTGAAGACATGCCACACAGCAAATAAAAAGCCTTTTTTTATATAGACGTATTGTAGTGTAATTCGTTTAAAAGTAGCGTGTACTTAGAATATTTTATGTTTTGAATAAACCTATATAGTGTTGTAAATATTAAAATGGAGTGAAGGTTTTTTTAATACATGGCAATCTTTTGGCACAGTCGCTGTGAAATTTTGAATCTACAAAGTAAATGATTTAATTCAAAAGTTTGGAAGGACAAGTTAAGATGTCATTAGGACAAGGAAGTATCTCAGAGTTCGATATTGGGAATGCGGGAGAATGGCCATTGTATGTCGCTCTACTTGAAAATTTTTTAAAGCTAAATAGCATTACAGAGAATAATAAAAAAGTGACAGCACTGTTATGCTTGTCGGGAAGAAGAGTCAGAAGTTATATATAAACTAATGAATGGACCAATAATGAATGAAACAGAATATGAAAACATTATAAGCAAATTATCTAATTATTTCAGTCCACAACTATCGAAGTTTATGGCTCGATTAACCCTGTGGAATAAGAGATAACAGAGCTGAAAGCATAAGAGATTTTGACTTAGTCTGAGACAATAGTAAAAAATTGCCAATACGGAGATTTCGCTGAACAAGCTCTACTGGATCAGTTGTTATGGGGAATGAATGAAGACCGGCTACGTCAGAATTTGTTAATGGAACCAGATTTGACCTACGACATAGCAATAAGGAAAGGGATTGCGTATGAGCTCGTAATTGAACAAGCAATGTGTTTCAGAGGCAAGATAAATGATGAACAGTCATGGGAAATACATAAAACAGAAGGGAAAACATAGAGTACGAATATGAAAGAATGGAATGAAAGATGAAATCAAATAAAGTGTTTCTGTTGTGGAAAACAAGGACACATATCAAAAAACTGCAAATGGTGTACATATACTTGTTATAATTGTGGAAGGAAAGGACATCTAATATCATTCTGCAGAAATCCAAAAACATAAGAGAAACGACATACAGAATATAAAGTAAAAAAAAATGTGTGCGCACACACCCAAAAACAATACATGATAACACTGAACATATGTGGAAAAGATATAGAAATGGAGATCAATAGTGGCTCGGCAATATCACTATTATCAGAAGAAAAATGGAACGATATTACCAGAGGACATAAAGGATGCATAATACAGAAAACGAACATTAGAGTCCAAGATGTCAGTGGAAATGCAGTCATAGTAAAAGGAAAATTCGAAATCCCTATTAGGTACAAAGACGAAATATTGCACCTACCTATTTATATAGTAAAAGGAAACATAGCCCCAATAATAGGAAGAGAATGGTTCAAACAGCTAGGAATTACTGTAACAATTATAAAACACACGTCGTTTGAACAAGAATACATTAAAGCATATCCAGAACTTTTTTCAGAACAAGTAGAATTTTTCAAATCAGCCCCAGTAGACATAGATTTAAGTAAAAATGCCTGACCAATTGTAAGCAAATCCCGAAAGATTCCGTTTGCACAGCATAAAAAAGTAAAACAAAAAATTCAAAAATTAGTAAGCAAAGAAGTTTTGACACCGGTAGAAGACACACAATGGGCCACACCGATCGTAAAAATAACAAAGCCAAATGTACAGGTTAGAATTTGTGGGGATTACCGAGTCACGGTAAACAAATTTTTATCCAAAGGGGCGTATCCAGTTCCAAATGTTCGTGAGCTTTTAGCAGGTTTAGCCAATGAAAATTTTTCGCAGAGTTTGAGTTAAATGTTGCCTACCACCAAATTAAGGTAACTAATAAAACAGCTCAAATGTTAACACTAACCACACCTTTCAGTCTGTTTCAATGCAATAGGCTATGTTTCGGAGTGACAACAGCACCCAATATTTTTCAGGCAAAACTCGACACATTGTTGACTGGAATACAGGGAGTGATGCCATATTACGATGATATTTTGGTCACGGCCACAACAGAAAGTGAGCTACTTAAACAATTGACTAGAGTATGTAATAAATTAAAAGACTCGGGTCTTAAACTGAACAAAGAAAAATGCATATGAAAAACGCA
This sequence comes from Epiperipatus broadwayi, assembly GCA_028023455.1. Taxonomy (NCBI): domain Eukaryota; kingdom Metazoa; phylum Onychophora; class Udeonychophora; order Euonychophora; family Peripatidae; genus Epiperipatus; species Epiperipatus broadwayi. Next base: position 994,598 of record JAQFVV010012393.1, on the reverse strand, counting down.
AGAATTAGAATTTTTTGGACACGTGATTTCTAACAACATGAAAAGACAGATAAAAGATAAAGTGCGAGTGGTAAAAAATGTGCAGAGACCCAAAAATGTAAAACAATTGCAAGCCTTTTTAGGTCTTATGAATTTTTTGAAATGTTTTTAAAAAGCAAAGCAATGGTAGTAACTCCGTTATATCAGTTGTTAAGAAAAGGACAAAAATGGGAATGGACGCAAATACACACAGAAGTGTTTGAAAAAACAAAAGAACTACTTTCTGCAGATATGCTATTGACACATTACAATAACACCTTAGAAGTAAGAATTACGACGGCCGCGTCTGAAATAGGTGTGGGAGCGGTTTTGGCACACTCAATGGAAAACAGCGAATGACCGATTGCATATGCATTAAAGACCTTATCGAAGGCAGAACATAACTATAGTCAGATAGATAAAGAGGCTTTAGTGATAATCTTTGCACTAAGAAAATATCATCAAATTTATTTTTGGTAGACCTTTTCAAATCATTACAGATCACAAATCTTTCCTAGATATTAGGTAATGACCGGCAGGTTCCAGAACATATAAGCCCACGCGTGTTAAGATGGTGGAACATACTGGCTGCATATGACTACATACTGATTTATAAACCAGGGAAAGAAATAGCTCATGCCAATGCTCTATCAAGATTGCCTGACATAGATGAAAACAGGGAAGGAAGAGTTAGAAATTAATTACATTGATGCGATGAAGTCAAACAGATTAAATAGCAAAACTATGCAAAGGTGGACGAGAGAAGACAAGGGATATAAAAAAATTGATAGATTGGATTAGAAATAAATGGCCAGAAAGCAAATCAAGTTACGTAGCAAACGGGATTTGGTCAAATAGACAACAGTTATCTATATGCAAAGGATGTATTGTAATGGGTGATAGAGTGCTAATACCAACTGCAGGCAGACAAGCAGTACTGAAATTACTACATGAAGGACATCCAGGAATAGTGTGAGCTAAAGCTCTGGATCATAGTTATGTATGGTGTCCAAAAATAAATGAAGACATTGAACACTATATCAAGAAATGCTCTGCATGCCAAACACATGCTACGATGCCACAAAAGAACCTGACTGCATGGCAGCCAACAAAGAAACAGTGGGAGAGGGTACACATGGACCATGCCGGACCACTAGATGGGAAAATGTTGTTGATACTCATAGATGCACACTTCAGATGGATTGAAGCACATAAAGTACAAGACATGATGGCGAATGAGGCAATCAATGCCTAAAAAACATTTTTGCGATTCATGGATATTTGGAGATTTTAGTATGCAAAATTTTTGCGCGCTGCATTCACCGGAACAGAAATGCAACATTTTTGTGAAGAACATGATATACAACAAGTGTGGTCACCACCATACCATCCTCAATCAAACAGTCTAACTGAAAATGCAGTACAACAAGTGAAACAAAACTTGAAGAAAACAGGAACAAAAAATATACAAGAAGCGCTATAAGTGTTCATGATGGCTCAACACACAACACCATCAATGGCAAAAACACCTGCAGAAATACTATGCGGAAGAAAATTGAGAACAAAATTAACTGCATTGTATCCGAATGAGAGCAACATAATACAACATGACAAAATGGATTAAGAATTTACTAGTCAAGAACCAGTCTGGTTTAGAGACATATTAAGGAAAACATGGATACAGTGAACGACTAAACAATGGATGTCAAACAAGATATATGAAATAGATGGTCCAAACGAAAGAATATATAGAAGACACATAAACCACATGCGAAAAAGAATATCAGATGAATGGCAATGGGATTGGAGACCAAGCGAGGATAAGAAGATTGACACTGAGAGGGATAGAAATATTAGTACAGGGAAAGAGGAAGAAGAGAGACAAATAGTGATAGAAGCAAATAGTGAAAAAGACTGAGACAAACAAGAACAATATAGGAATAAGTCACCCAGGCCCTCAAGAAATAGACGTATACCTGAACGATTCAAAGACTTGTGTAATGGAAATATTTCTACTTCTGAAATGAGGGGAGGAAGTGAAATGATTGGTAAAAGAAAAACAAATATTTCAGAAGTGAAATTACGGACATATAATTTATTTGTTAAATGGCGAAATGAAAAAATATAAAACGAATTATGGAAGACAAAGGATTACGGCTAAAGAAATTGATAACAAGCCGGACCATAGAGAAATTGTGAGGACGCATTGATTGGCGGAACTACAGAAGAACGGACCACTGGAGTAACGAGAGAATTGAGCCAATGAACAGGTAAATCCGTCAAAGCATGAAGACATGTCACACAGCAAATAAAAAGACTTTTTTTATATATACGTATTGTAGTGTAATTCGTTTAAAAGTAGCGTATACTTAGAATGTTTTATGTTTTGAATAAACCTATATAGTGTTGTAAATAATAAAATGGAGTGAAGGTTTTTTTAATACACGACAGCTATAATTACTTTTTTATGGCTATAGTGATTCCAAAAGGAAAGACTATAGAATATCTTTATATCCATACTTATTTTATAAAGATCAAAGTTACAGCAAAGGAGCTTTATTTTTCTTTGCTTACAGTAATCTGCTAATTAAGATGATTATAACAATGATTAATCTTTGAGATTCTTTTGATGGTAACTTTTTTCATTGCCATTGATATGTTCATCTGTCAGATAGTAACAATAGTTTATTTGTCAATCAGTGCTCTCTTTAATTCATATAGGATCCATAGATATGGCAATCTACTTCGTTTTACTGTCTTTCTGTGATAATTTCATTCTGAGAACATTTTTTTGTTGCAGAAAGTTACAATACAGCTTCAATACTATCATTGAATATATGTAGTTTTTTAAAAGCTAGCCTATCACACTTTCATTAGAACTGGGGATATTGGTCCTGTACTAATTATTCATCAGATTTTTTGCACTTCTATCTACATATCTTGAAGTTCTATTATCTGTCATCTTAGATCCAGAGTTGACTTTTTATAATATTAACAGATTTATTCTAATTCCTAATTAATTAATAAAAACGAGAAAACAAAATGAAATATAATTATACTATCTGTATTTTTATATTGGACTATTTCCATCATCTAATATGTGTGTTGAATGTCTTTAGAAAAGTTTAATTTTTAGTTAAATATTCCAAATGCATTCAACTGTTAGTAATATCACAGCAAACAGGTTAGTATATGCACCAACTGTTAGTAATATCACAGCAAACAAATGTTAATAATATCACAGCAAACAGGTTAGTATATGCACTAACTGTTAGTAATATCACAGCAAACAGGTTAGTATATGCACTAACCTGTTTGCTGTGATATTACTAACAGTTAGTGCATATACTAACCTGTTTGCTGTGATATTATTAACATTTGTTTGCTGTGATATTACTAACAGTTGGTGCATATACTAACCTGTTTGCTGTGATATTACTAACAGTTGAATGCATTTGGAATATTTAACTAAAAATTAAACTTTTCTAAAGACATTCAACACACATATTAGATGATGGAAATAGTCCAATATAAAAATACAGCTAGAACACCATCATCACAAACCTTCAGAAAAACAATAATTATACTATATTGGCAAAATTGTAACATAATTTTATAAGTGAATAAAGGCTTTCAAATATTAGAAAACATTAATGTCATTTACACTTAAAAATTTTAGTTTCATCAAACTTTATAATAAAATCAGAGTTTATAATATGAATAGCAAAGCATTTCATCTTCTCTTGCTTTTCGCATTGCGAATGGAATTTATTAACAATATAAAGTTATATCAGATGTTACTTGAAAATCCAGTTATTACTATTGGAAAAAAACCTGATGTTATAAACAAACAATCTTGGACATTGCGTAATCATAATAAAATAAATATATATATTTTTTTCCAGAAGCATACATCTACATATTTTTCTCAGCATGAATGAGGTCATGCTTATCCTTAAAAAAAAAAAAGAAAAACTAAAAGAAAAAAAGGTGATAGCATACATCCACACACATATACAAAGATAAAACAGACAGAACAGCCTTAAAAAAACATCTCAAGGCAAAGCCCTCTTTGACATACCTCTACAGAAAACATTAAAGGAGAAAACAATTCTCACCAGACTTGTTAAATCTGGGTGCTAAGATTTATAACTAAATTACAATGATAAGGCAACCACCTGAAATGCCTTAAAACTTGAGTTCAAGTCTAAGTCAGATAAATTTGAATTTTTTTTTCCAAATTCTAATCAGACTTAATATTTTTCATTCAAGTAGATAGCCTACAGCTAACACAACCATCTAATGTTGATAGTTAATTGGATATCTATCTAGCTATTCTACTCTAAAAGATAAAAAAAATTCTCAAAACCTCATTAAAGCTTATTGAGTAATACCTTAACTCTTTCTCCAAAGAGGGTGTTGATGAAGAAGTCTTTGTCTTACATGGCTGTGATTTAAAAGCTGTTTTACCTGACCTTTATTCAAATTTCATCATCTATTATTAATAAACAAAATATCATAACAAATACTTATTATAATAGTTTATGATACTACTAATAAAGATAATGGTAAAAATTAACTAACGAATGAATGTGGTTTCAGCTAATAAGGATTTGGCTTCAGCATCAGAGTCATCTTGTGGAATGTGTCTACTATCACGAATAAGAACTGATGAGCCTTGTAAAGATGCTTCAGAACCTGAAATTTCTAAAGTCATTTAATTAATAAGTTTTATGTTTATTTAAAATATTCTAATGAGTATAAATATAAAATTAAAATTTAATTCTTAAATTTAATATTTTTGCTTTATCTATTACATTTTCAATTTGCTATTTTTCTAATAAATTATCTTATCTCAAGAAGGAATTTGATATTTTTAATAACAAAAAAAATTAGGACTGAAGTTCCTGAAATAGCTATTACTGTAAAATCTACTATTTTTTTTTAGACCAAAACACTTTCTAATTAACAGAAAATTATAGTATTTTATTTTTGAAATAAAAAAAAAAAAACAAGCTCAGATATTGTGAGTTACTTCACATTCAAGAATTGATTAAATTAAGAAATTTAAGTTTTTTTTTTTAAAAAAATAATTTTTGGATTGCTCTGTACAAATGAAACAAATACAGAATGTTTACAAAATTCAACATAGTTAAATTTATCAGATGAACATTCTGTTATGTATGTTACTGAGAATAAATATTTCACATTGCAGTTTGTATTATACACAAACCTTTTCCATTTTTATATTATCACAAATTTATTTCCATCACATAAACATATATCAATTAAAGCATCACATAGTTTCTCTGCTTACTTCCAACAGCTGCAACAGGATCAGAAATTCACGCTCTACTACAAAGCTATTTAGTATAGATATAGCATTATTATCTGGTAAAACAAGTTCTTTATTCTAGCGCCATCTATAGTAAACCTGAGTAATCAATGACTATTAGATAATAGTGCATTTAAATCCTCATAGCTCCAATTGGTTTCTGCCTTTATTAATTGAAAGAAATGCAGTTATGCACCTAGTTACCATCTTAATTACATTTTATTATTCAAGCTGAAAAACTGAAATTCAAAACATACTTAAAATGAGAACTGAAATACAGTCTTATTATATACCTGTATCAATGCGGCCCGTTAAGTTTTTATGTGGCCCGTCAAGACAATCAGAAAAACCCACCTTGAACTGAGATTTCCTTCCCGTGTGCGACAAAAGATTCATCTTGTATTTTCCACTAGGATGGCCACGTCAATACACATGTGCAGTGTAGATACAATGTGCAATGCTTTTCCAGTTGATCTGGTTAATTTCAATTTTGTCTTTGCATTAGCAAATATATACATTTTCAACTTTAGTGAAACCATGAATCCTCCGAAAAAATGTAAAATCGGTGACGAATATCAAGTGTTTAATGAAGAATGGACAAACCAATATTTCTTTGGTAATACAGGGAATAAAGCAGTGTATTTATTGTGTTATGAAATAAAGGTGTGGCCCGCCACTAACCTTTGCTTCCACAAAGTGGCCCCCGATGCAGCCCTCCGCCATCCTTTGCGGACCCCGAGCCAAAACAATTGCCCACCCCTGATATAGGGTATATGAGCACAGACTTTCACACTACCCACCGCTCACCACTCTATCTCATATCACTGATACACTTGAACACATATATGTCGAAAATATGTGTTCAAGTGTATCAGTGATATGAGATAGAGTGGTGAGTGGTGGGGTCATGTGAAATTCTGATATGTGTTCAAGTGTCAGTGATATGAGATAGAGTGGTGAGCGGTGGGCCATGTGAAAGTCTGCGCTCATATATATACCTTATATATTAAAATGAGAACACAAACCATTTTGTTTGCACAGTTATATTAATCAGACTTCAGATCAGTAACAATATTTTAGTACTCTCAGTTCTTTGATTGACAGTGACTAGGAATTTTAATAACAATAGATAACTTCATTCCTTAGCTTACACAATATATGATAAAATAAAAGTGGCTTTGTATTCTAATGCCATCTAGTATTTTATGAAAAAATGTATAGCTAACAAATTAAGTGATTTGTTATAATTATCATAATCATCTGATCCTCACCAATTTACACAAGACAGCTCTGAAGTAGAATAAAGAATTGTTCTATTATTTTCTAAACTCACGTTATCAAATATTATTTGAAGAAGTTTTGGAATAATACTTTTAATATAAAATATATTTTGAATTTTCTTAAAATAATCTGTAATATGAATTTAGTTGCATTTGTATTAATGTTTTTATTTCAAACTATTATAATTTGGTGAAGGTTTTTTTTTTTTTTACTAAGAATGATTCAATTAAAAAAGTTAAGACTTTCTAAAAAGTATTATTTTTGCTTCGTAAATAAGTTGTCAATTTATAGATGCAAGTTATTGCTGGTGGATCTTAAATCGCAGTAAATATAGTGTACAAAATAAGTGTTTGCTATTTCTTATTTCAAATTATGTGAAGTATAATAAACATTAAAAATAATTAAGTAAAACAATATAATCTAAAATAATAATTTTTTTTTTTCAAATTACATGTAGCATAATATGATAGTCACTGGCTATAATAAGAATATATTTGAGTTTCACCTTTCACTCTAGTATCAATGGAGAGATGAGTGGGATTATAATAAGGGCTTCCAGAATCGGGATGTCTTCTAACTGAAACTCCTTTCTTGTTTTTAACAATATTTATGATATCTACATTTTCCGACCTTTTCTTCAACCTAAATTCGATTAAAAACAATATATTAACACTGCACACATTTTCATTAAAAACAAAAATTATGAATAAAGAATTCACCAAAAAATGTTAAATTAATTCTAAATTCTATAAAGTAGTGATGTATGTATAAAAATTAAATAGTTAATGTAATAAGAAAATAATTTAAATAAACTAAATGCTTACAATGTATGATGCTTGAAACCTAAATTACACTAGCAAATCTATTTTTAAAGATCAATAAAATAAATAATGTTTTTTTTTTTTTAAAATACTTCTTATCATTACCCCTTACAGCTGATTCATCTTTTATTCTCCTGATTTTTTCTAAATCCAATTTACTCAGTGGGATAATTTAATATTTTCAAACTCAAGCCTTATTGTATTTTCAAAAAGCTAAATTAAATTGCTTTCTAACTAATTTAGATTGTGAAATGCTTCCAATTTATCAAATCTTTGAGATCACCTTTATCAATAATTTACTTTGGCATGATAATATTTGTTTTATTATTTTCCCAGATATTAGTTTTCCATTTAGATCCAAAAATAATTCCTTTTTTCTTACACTGTACAAAACCAAATTTGGTTTTTGTCAAATACTGCTTTCATCATTAAGAAGAAACTACAGACAACTTTTCATCCATTAGATTCTATTCAAATATGGATGATTGGACTGAGCAATTTTCAGCTCTTACTTCTTTCCTCCAGTTTTGTTTCACAATGTTGTTGATATTTTTTTGTATAAATTCTAAGTTATAGTTCCTCTTATGGACTTGATTAATTAACATGTTCTAAAAACAATGATTTTATTTGATTATAATGTTTGTTTCACAATGCAGTGTGCAATGCAAGTTTGTGAATATCTTTTCCCTCAGATTATTCAATATGAAAGTCTTCATCTAATAGTATTTCTATTCCTTTTATAATATTCAAACATTTAAAAAAAAAGTTAACAAATTTTCTAAATAGTAGAGTTTGTTTTGTGTCTATTTCTTGGTATTCATTATATTTTGTGTAATAGTTACGCCTTTTTTTCAATAGGTTCCAATAAAAAAAAAAAAACTGTTTCTCAGAAAGAAGCAGATGTAATCTATTAAAAATCCTTTTATTTAAATATTTTAATAACACATTTAACATTTAAAATCTGAATCTGCAGTGGTAAAAACTTATTAGAAGTCTAAATAATTATTTATTTATCAAAATAGAATAGCTCTATTCAATCAGTCAGATTGGTTTGTTTCTAAAAAAAATGGCAAAGAATGATTTGATATGGCAGTATTTATAAATCATCAAAGTGAAATTTATTAATTTCAACGTAATGAATTTAAAAAAATATATTATGAAGTGGTATTTGATCTACACACTGCTATATACGTGAGCTATTTTGTTTAAAAAAATATTGTTTAACAATTGCGATGGATTATTTCAGCATTAAATCAGAATTGATTATTTATACATTGCCTATATTATAAAAGAATTCCAGTGTTCCTTTGTTCTAAACAATGTCAATTACGATATCAATTGCTTTATTATGCAAAGAATGATAAAGTAATAATTGGAATTTACTAGGAATTAAACTTTATATTTAATTTCGGATAACCATCTAAAATATATTTCATATCAACCAAATTAGTGAATTTCACTGGATTATTTGAAGCTCACAGAATATAAACATTTGAACTATTATGTTTTTCTGGAGTATACACATAGAAGGACTTAATACAGGTTATATATAAATATATATTTCATCTATTCATTCATTTATATTATATTGCATTAGTATCATTAGTTATTATCTTGCAAATTAATAAGTTGTACATTCACAAAAAAAAAAAAAAAAGACAGAAAATTCAAATCTTAATTTAAGTCTTAATTATATCCTAAATTTTAATATTTAAAATTTTAATTTAAAGTTCGATATGTTTGACAGTATATTATTTTTAATACACATGTTGTGAGTATTGAAAAATCTAGATGATTATATTATAACAGCGATTTATTGATATTACATTTTATAAATAAGGTAAACAAATAAATATACTTTTTTTTTTTTTTATTTATTTTAATAAATTGACATATAGGATGAATATTATATAATTACTATTATCTTTTTTTAAATTTTATCTGTGTATTTGTTCAACACTTTTGTTTATACACAAATTCTTTTTTATATTATATAATAAATATAACATAGACAAACTTTTGCTTTATAAGTACCTATCTTCTTTAATAATTCAGATGAAAGATATATTTCACAATATTTAGTTGGAATGTATATCACAATTTCTTTTATTATTAACTTATCAATTTTTTTTATATTAATAAATAATGATTTAATTAATTAAATAATCTCTGTCCAGTGAGCATATTAATTAGACATGCACAGCTATTTGCCAATGCAATTTTAAATATTTAGCTGCTACATATTAATTTACATTTTACACTTCTTACATTAAATAATTATAAAATAAATAAAAACCAGCAATTGGATTGGTGTGTATATCGCTAGATATTATTTTCTTTTATATTTAATTATCATTTAACCTTGATGTAAGTTATACATAATAAATCAGTGCTTGATGATCTCAATAGATACATATTTTATATTATAATGGGTATAAATAATGCTCATCATTAAATTTAATTATTTGTATTAAAATATATTAATCTAAATTTTTCGTAATGATTGACTTTAATTAAATAGATTTTGATATTTTAATTTAATTAAATGATAACAAAACCCTAAATGAGATTTTAATATTTTTTTGGATGTTAATTTGATAAATAAATTTAAAGATTAATTCATTCTTTAGTCCATCTAAATTATTTTAGTTTAGAAATAAATAATTTCAACGAAAGAATATAAATTTAAGGGATATTGACATTATTATTATTATAGTAGATATATCATTATACAAATTTTTAGTGTGTTGATATAATTTAACAGATATTAGAATAATCATTGATATAGCATTAACTTAGACAGGAAATACATATTTTAAATTATCCGATCTTGAATTATAGTTAGTGTTACCTTGGACTAAAATAGGTTATATAATATATTATAGTTATAGTTTGGCAACTGATCATAGGATCATAATCAATATTTTAATAATCATTTATAATAGTTATTTTACATAAAATTCATATTGGAGTTAGTCTAATAATTTTTAGGGCATAAATATTTTAGTACATTTAGACTAAATAAGGATTATTATAATTAGATTTTTAGTTTATAATTTTAAATTATTAATTATTAGATATTTATTATTACAATTTGTTATTTGATTAAGGAGATAATAACTTTACATTATTATAAAGTTAATAGCTATATATGTTAAGATTGATATTTGGTCATATCAACTATTATGATTTAGTTTGTTCAATTTTGAGATTCAATAACATGGTCTGTGTTTAATTCGAGAATTACATTTCTGATATTCACATCTATTTAAGAATAGATCTCTGATAATATTGTATATTATAGTCAGTTACAATTGGGTATCCAATGCTTGGGTTCTGTTGAATAAAATATTATCTGCTGCAACTTGTTGTCCGAATTAGTGAGGTTATTAAAGAAGAGCCTTTCATCCCTTTTATACTGTTACAGTTTGGACACTACAGTTCGTTGGGTGTTATCAAACCAGAATTACTACCTCTTTACCCATTTGTACTAGTTCAATAAATAAACCCAGTTTGGAACAAACAAGTTCAAACATGTTTCAAATAATTGTCAACAAGCATTCATAAAAAATCATATAAATGAATTTGCAAAAATGCCTACCTATTCTTATATCAATGTTAATCTACATATAGTCATTTAAAGAAATCTTTAGGAATTACCTTAGTAACATTTTCAAACTTGTTTGATCCATGGATAGCCATCAATTATTTACATGCTAATTAAAATCATTAGAATATATGTGTAATTATATATTACCTTGGCAACGAATAAGGTGAAAGAACAGGTGGATCGTTAATCATATTGTACATCTCATAATCCTGAAAATATTAAAATTATATCTTATTTTTTGAGAAATTATCACATTTGTCTAGATAAATTTTTATTGAAAAAAATACTTATCTAAATATGTAAGCTGCAGATTTAGCTAAGTATTTTTTATGTTTATATATATAACTGCTATGCTACATATAAGAAACTATACATATTAAAAATATAGTAATATAAATAATAACAAGCAATTTAATTTGTAAAAATGCAAACTATTCCCTTGGATAAACTTATTGCACTATCATCACAGTAATTATCATAATCATCATCACTAGTCATTCATTCATCCATGATTACAACCACCCTAATCTCTCTGCCCCCTTCCAAAAAAAAAAAAAAAGAAAGAAATATTCATTCACAAATAATAAAAGTTAAAGACTAGTTTTGTGATTACAATATAACCAACTTATATGTTTCACAAGCAAATCTTTTAGTTTGTTTATTTAATATCTTGCAGTGCTGACCTTTATCTTATTTGCAAATTTTTCTTCCTGAAAGGCTTCAATATCTTGTTTCAGTATAATACTCTTCCATATTCTATCCTATTATATATTTTCAATAAAATACCACTTTTTCAAAGTATCTTTAAGATAATCTTTATAAAATTTATAGAATCTGTCTCTCTCATGATCATAAAATAATTTTTTAAAAAATAATTATTTTTCATTTATTTCATATACCCAAAGTAATGAAGTCATGTCTTTAAAAAGTAGATTCAATATTTTAACATCCAGAAGCTGAAAAATATAGTCATTAGTATATTTGGAATCTGTGCTACAACCAAATTTGTTCTTCTAATTAAAAAGTTACCAAAATATAAATGATCTAAATTCTCAAGCTAATAACTAAGCTAAGAATTATTAACATTTTTTTCTCCATTAGCATTTAATAAAGCAGTTTTTTTTTTTGAAAATTAATTAATAAAACAAATTTTTTATACATTGTTTATTTAAAATATTATGAACATTCTGTAGATCGTTCTTTGAATGGGCAATTTTATAGATGCATCTTGCATACTGAATATCTAGGAGATGAAAAATGTTATATTTTTTTGTTTTTTTAATTGGCTTAAATTAAAATTCCACTATCAAATGTATGTTTTATATCCTGATACCTGCTTTATGAAGCTGCCTATAAAATATTAAAAAAAAAAAAAAATACATTGCAATAAAAATTGGAACCAATATAGTTATATTCAAACCACTTTCCATCATCAATATCACACCTGCTCTTATACCACATTGCCACAAAGTTTCTTGATAAATGGATTAAATTTATCTGGGAAAACTGTTACAAACAATACATAAACCACATCTTTGCTTTTGAACATTTTTTTTCACATTTATCTGGCAACAAAATTTATAACTATAATATTTCTTGATTCTCTGAAACACACTGAATTTTGGCAACTTGTTGTATTTGTTTAAAAATAAATAGCAAAATCAAGATACAAAATTACTCCAGAAGTTCTTTTTTAAAAAATAAGAATGAAAAAAAGGAAAATATTTTAAGTTAAATAATTATAATGGAAATAATTATAATTAAAAACAAAAACTGCAAAGACTAAATTGTATTAATTAAAAAACTAAACTATCTTATCGAGATCGTTTACATGAATCTGAACAAGGATTAACATAACAAGAAATATACAAAATTAACAAAGCATATGACACACTTGAATGTGAGCTATCAAGATACACAGAAATTATTACACGCTAAGCGCTTTCGAGGCCTTTTGCCTCATATTCATAGCGGTACTGTGAGCTGCAGAACGAAGAAATAGGGCAAGGAAACGAAACAGTATGCCCTATTTCTTCGTTCTGCAGCTCACAGTACCGCCATGAATATGAGGCAAAAGGCCTCGAAAGCACTTAGCGTGTAATAATTTCTGTGTATCTTGATAGCTTCACATTCAAGTGTGTCATACGCTTTGTTAATTTTGTATATTAAATTATCGAATGAGAAGTTTTAAAATCTTTAATATAACAAGAAATATTAAATTAATTAAAAGACTTTGGAGATATGTAACTAGTAAGAGAAAAAACATAGGGGGACTATACAAACTGTGAGTGGAAAATACTGCGCAATTGTTTTTGTTTTTCGTGCGCCAGTAGTGTTGGATAAGTGAATCAAGCATGTGGAACTGTTTTCGTCACAACCATCTTAATAATTTGTTGTTGAGCATTAAACAAGTGAATAAAGCAATTAGAACTGTTTCATCACAACATTGAATAATTTGTTGTTGGCCGTTTATCCAAGTCTCATATATGTGTATATATAAAGTTTCTTCATGTTTGGAGGTTATATAAAGGATTGTATGTTTTTCTCCCCTCTGCCGACGTTAGGGGCGAAGACATTACACAACTATTTTATTTTAATGGATATTTCATGATAAATTATAACTTTTTTCTACCTTTTTAGTTTTTTACATTGGAACAATTAAAATTATGTGTCACAACTTCATAATTTCAAGTAGTTTTAAGCTAACAAATACACACTATTTTTGAAACTTCTTCAGAGATTTCATCATGATGCATAAATTTTCTGTTTAACTTAATTAAAATGAACGTCTCTGATCAAATCTAAATGAGTTAAAAGACAGAATATATATTAAATGCGGTCTTGTACCTTTATTCAGTAATGATCAATTTATACTTTCCATCTGTTCAACACATCATATAGAAGAATCCTATCTACTTAATAGAATTCTGATGCATCAAAAAAAAAAAAAAAATCCAAAGTTATCGTGATAGTAAACATTTGTATCTTCTTTGACTGTTACATTTTATTAAGCATCCAAATAGTAAATGCGTCAATTACTCCTGATCAGATCATTAATAATAGATCATTTTAAGAAACACAATCAATTTTTATTTTATTTTATTAAACTAAAGAATACCTTCCTTAGGATAATTCCATATTTTAATAATATGATAATACTGAAAATACAAAACTTAGTATAAACCGTATAACCCTAATAACTGGAGGGCAGCCTACATTAATCAAAATTGATCAATATGCGTGTGGGTGTGTACCCATGCATACATATATAATGTAAAGAAAGAGAAAATCAAAATGCCCTTTTCGTAGCGAATCCAGAAAATACAGTTCATAAAATGAAAGACATTTTGAGATCTTTTCAGTTTCACCTGATTTGAATCGAGCTACAAATAAAATCTTGTAAATTCCTATAAAAAAATAGAATGATGAGTTCAAATCCAAGAAAAAAAAATATGAATCAATATTTCAGAAATTAGAAATAAAATAATAAAAATCAGCAAAGAATTTTCTCTCTTGTTGCAGAGTAGATAATGAAAAAAAAGCAAACGCCTATTTCATTTTTCTGCTGATGAATAAATTAAAATAATATTGTATACAAGCTTGCATCCATATGTTGTTGAAGAGAACAATGGAATATTTTTTCTCTAGGATCCGAGATAGTAAAATAGTCTACATTATGGTATGTCAAGACAGCAAATATTCAGTCAATTAGAAATCAATTTCATTTCAGTGTTGATTTACGAATTCCAAACTGCAAGCTATATGTAAAAAGCAGTGTTGAAATGAGTTGTATGGAGAAAAGATTTTGCCTGACCACTAAATGAATTATGAATGTTTTATTGTAGTAGTGAATCTTTTGCCATGAAAGGCTAGACAAAAACAAATAGAATATTGGTTGGAAGACTCTAAATATGCAGCCCAATCCAGAAAAAAACGTTGAAGTATGTGGAATTATATCGCTACCACCTCTAAGATGCCAGTAAAAGAAAAAAAACTGCCTGTACCTTGCTGTTATAATTCAAATATTTAGCATGTGAAAAGAAGAAATATATACTTCAAGGGAAGTTACGAAGATGATTGACCGTCATTATGGAAAAGAAAACCGATATCTAATAACCTCAGATGTAGGACTTTCAATATTTGTTTTATCAGTAAGATATTCATTCTACAATATTAAAAAAGCCATAAACTTATAAAGATTAAAAGACATTAATTACAGTGATATGTTATTCTTTATATTTGCATTTGAATCATGAATAAAGATCTAAATTTGAAATATAATAATTGTTAAAATATGTTTCATTTCACAGATATATATTTGGAATCACTAGATATAAAACTAAAATACATGAATTGTTTGTTGAAAATATATTAATTATTATGTGATTGTTTTTTTTTTAAAACCGCATTTGGAAACACTATTATACAAATACAACCAAATTATGTATGTTTGCTTTATCAATAAATTGGAAAATTATTGTTTTTGTAATCTTGTTTCTGAGTTTAAATATAATTCCAACACACATAATCTAGTTTATAAAATATCCACAATTCTGAAAACTAATTAACCGATGAGGGATATGCAGGGGTGTCATGATAATAAGTTTGGAATTTATGATGATTGTTATCTTACAGGTATTTCAGGTAAACGTTTTCTTTTGAGGAGGTTTGGTGCCTGGAATTTCTTAGGATAAAAACCTAAGCAAATAAAATACTTTTAGAATAATTGTGATCAAAAATCCATCATCATTATCCCCATTGTTTAATATAGTTATATAGAGTTAAGCCAGCATTTATGAGATTCACAAATACATGTGATAGGATATTCTTACATTTATCACTATATATGTGCTTGTTGATGGATTCAAAACTGGATCAATGAAACATTTACTGTTAAATGATTAGCAACGACGAGGATAATTGGTACATTAGCAATTAATTCTAATAAATAATAAATTTCCAAAAAATATATTAGGGAGAGAACTTATTTTTTATCGCCACTATTATTTTAACTTTGAAGCATACTAATCTATAATCTGCCAAACAACTACATCTAAAAATGGTTATGTTACATTTATATTGACTTCTTTTACATTCTGACTCTTAATTATAATAAAATCTATAGGATGGCATTATTTTAAGCATGATTGCATCAAAGTTGTCAATTCATGTGATGCACAAAAATTCAATGACAAGATGACTATTTGAGATTACCAACTTTGAGTTAAAATTTGTGTTCCTACTAACATGAGTATTAAAGTCATCAAGAATAATTTGTTTTTTAAATCAGTATTGGCATAATAACATTTAATGAGGAATAAACACTTTCTTTCTCTGAGCTTGCTGAATTTAATAAGTACTGGTAAAATGGGTACAGATACTATTGCATATGCTTATTTTTAATATTGTTAGCCTCTTATTGATACATTTTACTAAACTCACAACTTTCATTCACTTGATGAACCACCATTTTAAAACACTTATAATCTACTTGTTTCATCAAATTTATTTTTTCTATAAGACTAATTTTATTAAAGTAGTTACACAAATCTTAAACTAGAACAAAGTCTTAACAAGTGCGGACTTATTTTCAGATCTTGAAAAACCCACACCAAAAAAAGTTCTCATAATAACATTTAATGAGGAATAAACACTTTCTTTCTCTGAGCTTGCTGAATTTAATAAGTACTGGTAAAATGGGTACAGATACTATTGCATATGCTTATTTTTAATATTGTTAGCCTCTTATTGATACATTTTACTAAACTCACAACTTTCATTCACTTGATGAACCACCATTTTAAAACACTTATAATCTACTTGTTTCATCAAATTTATTTTTTCTATAAGACTAATTTTATTAAAGTAGTTACACAAATCTTAAACTAGAACAAAGTCTTAACAAGTGCGGACTTATTTTCAGATCTTGAAAAACCCACACCAAAAAAAGTTCTCATATTATATATATATATATATATATATTTATCTGCTATTTTGCCACTGTTAATACTATTGATATTATAATAATTTCTATCATTAAAAAAAAAAAGCCAATAGACTCTGCAAACCCTGCCAGATATTGTGAAATAAGTCATTTTGGATCACCTTGTTTAACATTTATGTGTGCAAAAAAAGTAGTAAGGATCCAAAATAGAGTTGTTTGAGTTTGAAACCTAATACAAATCCAGTTCCAGGTAATTCATTATTGATGGTACTGTCTCATAAAAAAATCACAAATAGAAAATTTTCAGTTTATTAAATCCATTCTTATTGTTATTTTTTCACTCCTGAGAACTGAGCATATTTTTATAAATACAATAAAAAAAATAAGAAAAGACTGGGATAAAAATAATTTCAGTGCATGTAATTAAAGGATGAAAATGTGATTGTATAAACAAATAACCACAATGATATTCACGGTAATTAGATCTAATACCAATGTAAGCAAGTGATTGAAGTTGGAAAGATAACAAAACAACATGTTCATGCATAAAGTGTTGATTGGAATTTAAAAATAAAAATATCATAATATTTGTAATGTCAAATAAATAAAATAATGAATCAGCATATTCTATAAATGAAAGCACAATTCAAAACTTTAATGTTTTATAATTTTTTTTAGCTTTTTTGTCTCTTGGAGTTTCAATGTCCATACATATTTGTAAGTAGTTGTTGGTGATGATAATGGTTTCAAATAAAGAATGAGACAAAAATAGATATACAATACTGATTGGAGACAAGTTTTAGGAATGTTTTCCAATTAATGTTATAACATTTCCTGTAACCTGTCCCTAACAAGTACAGTATACTTAATTTTGGTTAATCCTGTATATGCATGTATGTTAAATTCTCATAAGAAAGCAGTTTAAATATCTTGGTGATGTAGTACTATAATAAATTGATAGCACTTAATCATTGTGGGATAATTTATCTTTAGCCGCCATCTTCTTAAAAAATTATTCTAGCATTTCAATTTTAAATTATATCATAAACTTTAATCAGTTGTTACATTGTTTAGATGCAATTCTTTAGTATACGTATTATTAAGTGAATCCACAAAATTAATATTTTACATGCAGAAAAAAAAAAAAGGGCAAAGTAGCCAAAAAAGTTTATGCTAACTATAATGTATTTGATAAAATTTATTATAATGTAATCACCTGGGTATTATTCTCTACTTGTAAAATGTATTCAGTATTTTTTCTGATCCGTTCATGTTCTAATTGAAGCTGCCTTTTCATGGCTGCCAACTGAGTTAATATATCATCAGAAACTGGAGAAGCTTGCAACTGTTTATCTTTAAATATTGAAGGTTTCTGAAAAGCACATAATAAGAGAATACAATTTGTTCTAAAATAAAGAAGATAAATGAAATACAAAAGAAAAAAATCAAAATAAAATGATAAATAAAAAATTTTAATGTAGGAAGATATTAATTAGTAGTTTGAATAAATTAAAAAAATAAATTAGAAGAGCTTCCTACATGCTCAGGAGTAACATTTGGAGTATTTTGCTTGGGTGTGACAACAGGAGTTGTAGAAATCTGCTGCTCAGAGAGTTTAGTTTTCAATGCTGGAACAGGTGGGGATGGAGGAGTTTTATCTGTTTGACTTGCATGCATGATAGCTGGGACGGGTGGAGAACTACGCTTGTCAGCCTAATTGTTAGTTAAAACAACAAAAATAAACAATTGATTTTAATTCCATTTTACTAAAATAATTAAAAATGTCAAATTTTTTTTTCTTTTATAACATAATGATAATTACTTGACTTAATTTTTCTCTCTCCTGTTCTTCTTGCATTTGCTTTAATTTAAATCCTTCTTCTTCTTTTCTTTTTCGTTCAAGATCTTTTCTTTTTTCTTCTTGCTGTCTTCTTAATTCATCATTCTTTTTTTGTTTTTCTTCTTCTTTTGCTCTAATTTTTTTCTGCTCAAATTCATATTCTTCCTGAATTTTTTTCCTCTCTTTTTCAATGCGCTTCAATTCTTCTTCTTCCTCAAGTCGTTGCCTTTCCTTGGCTTCTTCAGCTCTTCGCTTTTTTTCTTCAATCTAATAAAATTAAACAGTTATATAATTCCACTAATAAAGATTACACAGATTAATAATTTATTAAATTTTATTCCACTTTCTCTCAATTAAGATATCAAAAATAATCTCAGTAATAACGTCAACAACAACAACGAAAAAATAATAAAGCTCAAAATTTTATAAGAAAATATTATTCAACACTACTATAAAAAAAAACAAAAACAAGTTTCATATTAATGTATGTAAATATATGTGGATTAACTATAAACTGTCAAAAAATTAATTTGAAAACTATAATGATTTCCAATATTGTTTAAATTAAATATGCATATGCTAAAACATAATATATCAAAGACTTTCAATTCCAGAATACAGTAGTTATCTTTTTTTTTATTACTATTCAGGTGGCTGAATAATTTCAAAATATATTGAAAAAAAGTTTAGCTAGCGAGTAAAGTAAATATCAAACTGAAGAGTCAGTTAAGATTCAATATATTAAAAACTTAATGAATATAATGTAACAGGATTGAAAGAGTTTCAAACTAAATATTGAACACTTAGTCTGCATTATTATTTAAAATTAGTATTAAAATAAAAAAATAGAATAACTGCTTTAAAAAAAGATATAATAGTTACACATACATATTCAGATTTGCTTAATTAATTATATTAAATAAAAAATGAGCATTTATAAATTACTAATACAATATTAAGAAAAAGGATTTAATTTTTGTAATTATGTTTAGTATTGGAATGCTGTCTGAATATATAATTGAGCATAAAGAAAGTGTATTTATAGGTAGATGTGCACAAATTATTTTCCTCTAAAATCATTTTAGAAAACTAATAAAGAGAGCACTGCAACTAAAATATATTATAAGACACATGAATGTAAATTAGAGCAGTAGACAAAACTAATAAAAAGACATGATAGAACTACTCCTGCACAGAAATGAGATTGAATGTGTTAAAATCATTTAATGGTGTTAAAGCAGAAGAAGCAGCATTAGGTCAGACAAAATGCTTCTGAACAATGCATAAAATTTTAGAATTTTGTTAGACCATCTGAAGTAATTAATAGTGGATATTTTTATTGTTAATATTATGAGGTAAACTTAAATGTCTAAATGTTTTCTAGTTTAATGTCTGTCTTAAATAAATGTTAATAAACACTATTATGTACCTATTCTTCATATATTATATAAATTATTATCGCTGAGTGACTGGTCTCAGAACATAGCAGAGTGATACAAGTCGACAAGATACACAGTCAGTGAAATGAAAGGGATAAAATTAACAGGTGACACAGGACAACTTCCACTGTAAATAATGGCGGCACTAAATTCTATGATTCATGAATTTGATATAAATAACATACTACATGTTCATAAATAAAGTAGAAGATGAACATCTCACAGTAGCTGCACTCCTTTACTTTATAGGCCCAGATGTTATACAGTTTGCAAATAAATTAACTGACCCTAAACATCTGGAGAAACTTCCATATAAAAAAGTCATAGAAGTATTAAATGGCTATTTCACCCTGAGAATGTCCAAGCGGGTAGCATGTCTGAGATTGAGAAACTGGAAACAGTTATCACAAGAAAAATACATAAATTATGATCTTGCCTTGATAAATGTTATCTAAAGATTGCATTTTCAGATCAGAAATAAATGACTCTTTATTGGAACAATTTTTATATGTATGACAGATGAAAATTTTAGAGAAGTACTGCTGAGCGATCCTAATTTAAATTATAAACTCGCGATGGACAAGTGAGTTGCCTAAGAGACTATGTTAAGTAACATTTCCGAGTATGGATTGCCTCAGTAGTTAGAAAAAATTTCCATCACTAAAGAAAAATTATGGAAAAATTCATTGATTACCAGTGGGGGGGAGGGAGGGAGGGAGGGAGGGAGGGGGGGGAGAGAGAGAGAGAGAGAGAGAGAGAGAGAGAGAGAGAGAGAGAGAGAGAGAGAGAGAGAGAGAGAGAGAGAGAGAGAGAGAGAGAGAGAGAGAGAAAAGAACAAATATGCTATTGCTGTGGGAAGTTCAGACATTTAAAAATTAACTGCAAGTATAAAGATGAAATTTGTAGAAATTGCAAGTCTAAATGACATTTAGCAGCAATCTATTGTTTTAAAGACTGTGAAGCTATTAATAATAATAAAAAAAAACTACAAATCTTGGAAAAAAGTGAAGCATAAAAAAAACAAATATAAAACACTAAATGATAGCAAAATGGCCCACATATTATAAGGTACGGAGATCTGCGGTAAACAAATAATGATGGAAGGAGACAGTGGAGTTGTATTGTCACTGATATAGCATAAAGAATAGATTAAAATTAGTGAAATTACACACACACAGAGAGAGAGAGAGTTAAAAAAACATATTAATCACTTTCACCATTGTTATATGGGGACACTTTACCAGACATTCATCAAAATAAAATGTTTAAAGATAAACTAATTAAAAAGAGATATATTATTGAATAATCCAGTTAGTGATCTAGATTTAGAAATAATAACACAAAATAAAGAAGAGGTTGTACATAAACAACAACAAGATTTAACTACTTCAATAGATGAAACTGAGGAATAACTCTTAGAACCCTATGAACTTGCTGACCACTTGTTAAATATAAAGATTATGTCTACCAGTAAGTCTGAGATTGTCTAGAGTGGGAGAAGTGGAATGTCAGCATATATAATTTAGTATTAAAAAAGTGCATTTATAGGTAGACATGCATGGATTATTACTTTAGAAAACTAATAAATATAGCACTGCAACTAAAATATATTACAAGACATATGTATGTAAATTAGCGAATTAGACAAAACTGATAAAAGGACATGAGAGAGCTACTCCTACATATAAATGAGACTAAATATGTTGAAGTTATGTAATGATGTTAAGGCAAAAAAGCAGTACTCTTAATGTCAATTGAATCCGGAAAAAAGCATAACACTTTAGAACTTTGTTAAACTATCCAAAGGAATTAATAGCAGTTATTTTTGTTATTATGTATTATATTATGAAGTAAACTTAAATGACTAAATGTTTTCTAGTTTAACTTCTGTCTTAAATAAATATTAATAAAAATTATTATGTACCTATTCTTTGTATTCTGTGTAAATTATTATCACTGCCTGACTGGTTTTTAGAGACCTTCAGAACATAGCAAGTATATAAACATTTATTATAATATTTAATTTTCTAGCCAAAACAATTTTTCATAAAAAAGTTCTAAATAAATCATTTTATTTAAACAGCATAATGCTGTTTAAATATTACAGTTTATAAAAAAGTTCTGTAACTTTATGACTTTGTAGTATTTTAACTTTTTTTATTTGTTCTTAATAACTAATTACTATTATTATAAAAAGGGGCAACAATATACGAGTAATTTTAGTAAAAGCTATCAATAAACATCACATGACCACCACCTCTTATGCTTGTGTATAACTGTTGTTAAAACAGGCAAAACTCACTATATATATTGCCACACAAGCAAGCTAGAGTAATCAGTGGATGCCAGAAGGCTTGTGCATAAAATCCCCATCTAGTACCTACTCATCCGATATTCCCAGACTAGTTTCTGGCATCCATTGATTACTCTAGCTTGCTCTGTGTGGCAATATATATAGTGAGTTTTGTCTGTTTTAATAGCTATCAATCATATCAATAACAAATAACATTTCAAAATGCATGGAAATTTGAACTATAGCTGTATAATGTGTGAAAATCTTATAAAGTATAGTCACTAGTCATCAATTTGATAGAATTTAATAATAATCTTTGTTTACTAATAATCACATTGCCTATCATCAAAATGTAGATCATGAATACTTTCTTAAAAATTATTTGTACAGATTTTTAAAAAACAAAAGTTAACTTTCTATGCAAAATTGTTGTATTTTTAAATTTAACATTAACTGTATTGTTCTGTGGTGCTAATAAACGACGAAAATCTCACTTTTAAAACTGATAAAAATATATTCTTTTGAATAACAAAACCTTCACCCAATTAACAAGACCATTATCTAATACACAAAAGTTCTTCATTTGTACAGCTTATGCCACATCTTTAGTACTTGGGGTTGTTAATGTTTAGTCAACTGATTCATTTCTAGTTATGTAAAGTAATTAATGTTTTGTTTATTGAACAAATATATTCTTATTCAGATACTTCAAGAAATTGCCTTAAAATTGAAATAAATTTATCAATTTTACTTTTATTTTGTTAGCTTCTATTTTTAAAAATTATGATATCAAAAAGCAAAAAGAGAATTATCAATTATCAATGGACAAATAAATATTTATTATGCAATTGAAAGATAAATGTGCATCTTATCTGTCAAAAACCAGTGATTCTATATAAATAATAAAATTTGAAAAGATTATATAAAACTAAATATAAGAGAAATTATAGAGAATGTAAAAGAAAAATATGTGACAAGCAAACCTATTCAGTTAAAACTGATCTCAAATATCTGTTCAAGATAAAAAGTTTAGTGATGAAGAATTCATTAAAAATATATATTTTAACCATTGCTAAAAAAACCAAAAAAGAATAATGAAGTGAGAATTAAATATGTTTATTAAAATTAAAGTGAAAATTAAAAATTTCACCCATGAACTACTTAGCCATTTTTATTCATGGAATAAATAAAAAAAATGCTAACAACAACTAAAGTATTAAATTAAGCAAAGTTAATCTCTATGTTAATTATTATTGCAAAAAATATGGTTGATCATGATGTTAGTTTTAAAAAAGCTTAAAAACCAATGCTATTACTTTACATCATTCATTAGCACTTATTCAATGAAAAAGTCCTAAATATAGAAAGATTCTATAATTTTCATAAACAATTATATAAAAAAAGATTAGAATACACTATAATTTAAAAGCATTTTTGAAAGTATTCAATTTTATTATTTGTTACACCAGTAGTTAAGTCTTTAAGCTTTATATATTAAACAATTTTTTTGAACTTAGATATGAGATAAATATATTTGTAGTAGAACAAAAAAAAAAAAAACTATTTTAACTAACTTGGTTATAGGAAATATATATATTTTTCTTAAAGTTATAGGTGGATGCTTGAATTGATTTAATAAAAATATAGGTAAAAATGACAATTTAAATCATGAAGTTCAATATTTTCAATTAAAACTAAATATTTTTAGGAAACAAAACAAAATGACTGATTCAATTTTGATTGTTGCAATTACTTGTTACAAAGCACATTTTATTTTACTATTAAGATTGACAATATTATTTTATTGTTTATATACTAATTGAAAGAATGCTTCAAAGATTTTTATAAAATAAAAAATTGAGTATTCTTTTTCAAACTCTGTTTAAAGTTGATGCCAATGAGATGACACACATTATTTATAAAAAAAAAACAACAAAAACATTTAAAAAAAAAAAGAAAATTAATTAAATTTTATTCCTATTTTATGATGACAAATATTCTAGTATTAAAAATTAGAAATACAATATTCATATTTTGCGATGTATTTTAAAAATCAAACCTCTCCGATAAAATAAGACAAATTTAAATGTCAATAAAAATTAAACACCAATAACTTGCAAGATTTGCTAAATACATCAAGTTAACTCTGAATATAAATGAAATCAATTAAAAAAAAGGCAAAAAACAAGTCCACCATTGTCATTAAATAAAAATGTATAATTATTTTATATCTTATTTTATTGTTTAAACTTTTTTGTTTTACTTTCATTTATATTCTTCTAATAAAATATAAAAAAAATTTCATTTAGTTTAAAATTTGACTAATGAGAATTTATAAAGTCTATGAAATAGATGAGGGTGGTTAAGGTTGTAACAGTCCGGGTTTGCCACAAGAAGAGGGAGAATGCATCTAACTATGGTCGAACCTAGGGTCTTTGGGTAAAATGATGTGACTAACACAATGAAGTAACTAACCAATAATTATATCCACCTCCAATGGGCTACCTTTTAGTTTACTCATTAAATTTAGATACAATTTAGGCTCCTTCATTCATATCTCACCCCTCTTTCGGATTCTATTATGCTTCAGTATTCAAACCCAAGGAGAATGTTGCCTTCGGCTCTCTTCAGGGATGAATTTACTTGCATAGCAACTAAATTTCCATTGACTTAAGATACATCCAATCCTATTGCTGTGTTATATGTTATAATAATATGTGTGTGTGTACATATATATTTAGTCAATTAAATTAATGAGTGAGTGTGATAACTAGAGACCAATTTGATTTCAAACACATTAGCAATTTTTATTTATAACAGAGAAAAATCCAAATTCTATTAACATAGCAAAAAAGGTGATTATATATGTCCCATACGCATCTCTACCATACCAATGATAAAATTATTTGTTACTCCAACCTATACCCAGGACAGATGTGCAATCGACACTCTCTATTTACAAAGCCAATAAGATTAGCTAAAACAAAAAAAGAAAAGAAAAATTATTATTTTATTGTCATGATGATCGCTAAGCTGACTATTTACAAGATTGTATGATAGTATGTCTAATAGCTCCATTATCCAATTTCTGCTGGAGAAGTTCTGTCTTCATTGGGGACCTTTTCCTACTATGTACAAGTTTCCTATAGTGAATAGAAAAAGACTTTCACACAAAAATATTAGTCATTCATACCGAATAAACTAAATGTAACAATTATTAGTTAAACATCAACAAATAGCATAAACTCTGTCCTGTACTAGTGTGTGCAAATTAATATGGAAAAGCATAAAAAATTCTTACATCAATCCGTATTATGTGATATGATTGAATGTCAACTCACTATGGAGGGAAAAAATGTCAACTCACTATGGAGGGAATCAACCTAAATTTTATTTAAAAAAAAAAAATTTCTAGCTTAATAAACCTCCCCCCCTGTTCTACGCTGCTTCTTATGGAATGGACTCTCCCGATTGCAAACATGCTGAAACTTCCAAGTGTGAGAATAATAAAAATAGAATTTTACAAATGTACAAAGTAAAAAAAAAAAAAAAAACACATTACAGTTTTGATTTTGTCCAAATCTTCCCGATTAAAGTCTGTAATTTTAACATTAATGTCTTTCATGGATACAGTCCCTTTATCTCCTTATCAGTCCATTCTGATAAATCCTCCATCATTCATTCAGATTCTCTGGCAACACGCTTGAACAAGATTGTTTCCATTTCGGATGTCACTCCCTTCCAGGATCCACGTAGACACTTTAGATAAGGTGTTAGGCATTATTTATACAAGTGAGTTAAATCATCACACTTTATGGCAATTAAGACAGCACCTATGCATGTTTATCTATAGAGCTAGTGTACATTGTTTGGTAATTTATAAAAAAAATAAATAAATTACCTTCAGCTTATTATTTGGTGTTTAGTAAATTTATGCTTTTAAAAGTTTTACATTATCGTTTATCAGTATATATTGGCGATACAACATTCCTTTTTCTTCTTGTTCGATTGATAGCATAGTCTTCTGTCTTCGATTATCAATATAAAATTATTTTAGTTCTTTATTACACTGCTAAAGTTCATGAATTTTTGATGCTTTAAATATTGATTACAATTTGCCTCAATTTTTAGTGCTTTAAAATTTTATACAAAAGAGATAGTATTTTCAAACATATCGTCCATTTTATCCTTTGTTCTAATGTTCAATATTAAGCTATTTACTGCTTGCGGTTGCCATATCACTTGATAAAATATGAAAGAGAACGGAAATGGACTGAGTTTGTTTTCATACCCAACCCCGTTTCCATTGTCTAATATATTTGCATTTCTAATTTCCTTTTCCATCGCTGTGTGTGCCTATTGTTGCGTGAATTAATGGTCGTTATTGAAATTATGTAATAAAGTTACATAGTAAAATTCTACTCTCTTTTTCTAACACTTGGTATTAAAAATTAAGTTATTATTAGTATATATATATATATAAGGTTTCTATGATAAGGCTTGTATTTTCCATTGAAAAGAAGAATTTACTTCATTCTAACATTATCTTGGTTTGGTACTTATTAAAATAAACATCAAGTGTGTATGTACTTATATGTCTGTTTGCATATAAACAAACAATATCACGTATCTAACCTATTATCTCAGTTTATGTTTTTCATAGGTTTAGTTTAATGTGGTTGACATTTAAGGGTTGGTTTGAATTGGATTGTAATCTATCCGTACAAGGTGAAACATATGTGCCCCACTGTTAAAAAAAAAAACGGTTTGTGATCTGTGATCTTGATCATTATAAGATTAGCTTCAATAATAAAATGATCTCAATTGGGGTAACATTAAGTGATTATAGCCAGGGAAGCTTAGAAGAATAAAAACATGTATCCCATGAGAATTTTTTTCTACCACATAATTGTAATGCATGTGATCATTAAAAAGTTTCATCAATAATTTATAAAATTAAATACAATGTTTAAAAAAAAAGTAAGAATCAGATGAACTGGCATTATATAAATAATCTCAAACATATCCTAAAGATAACATTTTATAATGAAATATTTTGTCATTTTAATAAAATGATGATTATATAATAGCAAAAAATTTAATAAAATATAAAAATACTTTCAGATTGTGAATTTCAAATAAAGAATATTTAACAAGATTGATTAAATTACAAAATCTTGGCTTGAACAATTAAAATAAAAACGCAGAATGTTTTAATTAGAAAAAGACTTGTGGAACAGATTAACATTCTTAATTAACTACAAAGCTGATTAAATTTTTCTGAGATAATAAGAAAAAATTAAAGAATCATTTACTAAAAAAAATATCAATAAAAACAGGCAAAACTCTCCATACAGTGGTGCCATTCAGTGCAAGCCAGAGTAATCAATGGATGCCAGAAGGTTTGTGTATAAAATCCCTATCTAGTGCCTACTCATCCAATATCTCCAGATTAGTTTCTAGCTTGTGGCTTTTGATTAGTCTGGCTTGCACTGAGTGGCACCACTGTATGGAGAGTTTTGCCTGTAATAACAGTTATGAGCAAGCATAAGAAATGGTGATCATGTGATGTTTAGTGGTTTAAGAATATCAATAAAAGTATACTATTATTTTGCATAGTGACGTATGGTGTGTTTTAATATAAGGAATGAAATAACTGACTTCTCTCATATTTATGTGCATACATAGTGCAAAATGTAGTTAAATTAGTACAATGCTTTAAACTATAAAATATAAGTATTTTACAGTTTAAAGCAATGTCTTATATATAAAGGTGTTTATTTTTGAATTATAAAATATTTTCAAAGCATTAATAAGTTTCTTCTCTTTGTGTAACTAAGTATCAGATTTGGTAAAAGATTTCTGAGATAATTATGACTGCACTGAACAATGTAATATATTGTTCATGTACTTTCATACTTAAAACACCAATGATTTGTACTTACATATATTTTTAATATGTTAAAAAGTATAAAAAGTTGTCTCATTTATGTACATATTAAATGTTTGGTCTAGAATATAATTTTATATAGACAAGAAACTTAAATTACTGAAAAAACAGAAAAGTGAAAATGTTATAACATTTCTGACATTTTGACGTTTAAAAATTTGGTTTCAATGAAAAAATAACTAAATTAAACTTTTACTAAAAGAAGTTTTGATAATAATATGCTATCAAGTAGTAAAAAATAAAATGCAAATTTTAAACATAATTAATTAAAATTTGTGTTAAATTGAAATATGTTGCAAAAAAATATTCAGAATGCTGGGATGTGTTTTATAGTTTGCACACATATACATTAATTTGTGATGTTTAAATCCATTCTTAAAAAAAAAATATCAGTTTAATAACTCAATACAGTATTTATTTTCTTTTTTGTCGTTGAAATTAAGCACTTAATAAAATTAAAAAATTATTTTACCAAACAAATAATGTTTGATTCAATTATATGAGTTTTAAAATAAAATTTTCAAGAAAAAAATTAAAATTAATCATGGAAAAAGTATAATATTGTGAAAAAGCAATAATTTGTTCAAAAATATGATCCAAACGTTTTAAAGAATATGATTGCTTGATATGGCATGAAAATTAGGTCAAAATAAATGGAAAATTTGATGTTTTATTAAAAAAATATTTGTCTTCAAATTTATTTAATAATTTGAACATCAACTAACTATTATTTGTTTATTTAAGTAATATCAAAATCAGTATTTTACAATAAATCCTGATGAGTAAAATTCCATATACTGTCAAGAGATTCTACAGAATCAACAAACTGCTTTCCATAAGAATCCTTAGCATGCAACATTGAATCTTTAAAAAATTATATAAACAATTAAATTAAACTATGATGGGTAAAGTACAAGCATACTTACTTGTTTCCGCAATTCTTCTTTATAATGATCCTGAGAAGTTTTTGAGTCAGTCTAAAAAATAAAAAAAAGAAACAGATGTAAAAGTTATAAGAAACAAAGTAGCATATTTTTTTTTTCTTTATCGATTATATATATGTAAATTTGAAAGTTTGTTTTATTTGTTACTTAATAACTTAACAAATATTGCACCAATCTTGATAAATCTTGCATGATTTTCTTTTTTTGGAAAATTATATAGGCTCTGAATTTTTTTTGATGATACTTAATTGTTTGAAAAAAATTTGGTAATTTACTACTATCATAAACAAAGCTGCCAATATAGAATTTGCAAATTTGTATTAGCAGTCACCTCTAGAGAATTTTTCATAACCTAAAAGTAATATTTTCTAGAAAATTCAAAAATTATTAATATATTATTTTATTTAAAAAAAAAAAATGTGCATACTATAAAGATTGGGGCAATATTTATGGAGTTATTAAGTAACAAACAAAAAAAAACAAATTTTCAAATTTATATATATATATATATAAGACTAATAAAAATATATTTGAAGGATTATTTAAAATATTGTAATGGATAATTTTTAATATTGCTTAAAGTAATTTGTAAAGCACTTAATAAAAGTTTGTTAATTTATAACACACACTGCTATTATTTTTAAAGGTAAATAATTTAGGAAAATCGAGTCCAAGGGATTGATCGTTTGTATGTAAAGGAATAACTTACAAAAATGAGTGCCAGCAATAGATGTTATAGTATAATTCAAATATTTCAATAAGGATTAATTATTAGAGTTCTAAAATAAATAAATCAGGAATATTTAAATTAAAGACACCTCTATTGTGTGTAAGTTACTGATAATCATTTATCCTTTTATATAAAGTTTGTTATTTATTAACTCAACACACGATTTTGCATGAATTTCTTTCTTTCTTTTTTTTTTTTGGAGAATTGCGTAGGCTCTTATAGTATTTAATTGTTTTATAAAATTTGATAATCTAATGCAAGAGAAGCTGCAGGAGATGTAGTATTATAATAAATCAGATAACAAAAAAGAGATTTACAATTTTTCCATTAAAAGATTTAAATAAATAATATTTTTAGATTATTATTACAAATCTATTATTATAAAGTGCTGAAAATTTTGAAATTATTAAATCGGAAGTCAAACTCCGATAATGTGCTATTTCTTAAGTATTATAAATCTCCACGTATTCACCCGCCAGTAAGAGTTTAAAAAACTTAAGTGAATCACTTAAGTTTAGAGTGTATTTCTATATTTACACCAACTCTCACTGACCATGCTTAAATCAGAGCTTGAGTCTATTGTGTGCCTGATGTTATAATTTTTTAAACTCTTACTGGTGGGCAAGTATGCGGAGATTTATAATATTTAAGAAATAGCACATTATCGAAGTTTGATTTCAGATTTAATAATTTCAAAATTTTCAGTGCTTTATAATAATAGATTTACATTTATAAGTCACATTGGTCTGATCATGGGTGGTTAAAAATGAGACACTATCCTTCTCCTGTGATAGGTTAACTAGACTTGTACAATTCAATATTTGATTATAACATCAGGTACACAATAGACTCAAGCCCTGATTTAAGCATGGTCAGTGAGAGTTGGTGTATATATAGAAATACATTCTAAACTTAAATGAATTAAACTTAAGTGATTCACTAAAGTTTTTTAAACTTTTACTGGCAGGTGAGTGCATGGAGATTTATAATATTTAAGAAATAGCACATTATCGGAGTTTGACTTCCAATTTAATAATTATTATTACAAATAAATTCTTTCCGCTATTTCTAATTTTTTTTTTGATAAAATGATTTAGAACAGAGGTAAGGGATAGTTAATATATATTTGGTCAATATATAAAATAACAAAATGTGTCAATAAAATAAAAAAAAAAAAGATGACTTTTTAATTTTTTCTTTCAATTAATTTTTTTAATAATCTGAACATTTAACAAGTAATTATATGTTTTATAGAAGATTAATATCAGTGCTTAATAATGAATCCTGAATACTAAATGCTATAATAAATCTTAGTGGGAGATTACTTTTTAGAACAATAATTTTCTACATTTTATTTTCTGTTTCACTACCTCCATATAATGATTTCATTACAACAAAACTTTGAGACCTATCATAATTAGAATTTTTAGTATAATATTCAGAAATACATTAATTTCACAGCAGTCCTTTGAATCTTCAGAATAATATCAGCTAATGATTTGCTTCAAATGACTAACACCATTGGAGTCATTTCACAGATGAAAAGTATTCAAGTACATCCTACTGAAATACCAGATTTTATACTTTTAAATTAATTAAAAATGTATTTTATAATTCTGAAAAAAATACGAATAATTGTTTACTCATTTTCTTATTAAATACTCAAACATTTTCCATGTTTAAATGTTAAAAACACGACATACAAAATATGTAACTTTTCCTCTTTGTTCTTGTAGTAGATACGGTTGCAAATTAAATGTGGCATTTATTGTTATGTGGAATTAGTAAAAAAAATGTTACAAAATGAAAATTTCAAATCTTAAGCATTTACATTTTTCAATCCATTAAAATATCATATATTTGAACAAAAATATATGTAGATTTAAGTCAATGTTTTGAGCAACTTAATCTCTATTCATAAGGGGTGTGTAATTACAAACAAAAAAAAATATAATGCAAATAAACCCCCCCCCCCTCTTTTGTGCACCTGCAGTTTCTTCAGATCTCTAATCTTGATATTTCAATATTGTCAGAATTACGCTTACAAACATAATAAATGTTGGCCACTTTAATGGAAAATATACAGTCACTTAAATTATTCTAAAACATACTCTTGTTCATTTTTTGAGACATTTATTTAAGTCTTAGAAATTTTTAAAATACAATATAAAGATCTTCACAATCTAAGTAATATTATGTAACTAACTTGCATGTGATCTTTACTTCTTAACTTTTCATAGTAGCTTATTAATTATTATCCTCAATAGCACTAGTGTAACATAAAATTGATAAAAAATTACAAATACGAACTTGAAACCTCAGTTAAGCATTACTTGAATACATTAAAAAATATATCAGAACTTAAAACAACATAACACACACACACAAAAAAAAGTATTTCTGTTTTACACAAACTTTTTTTTAAACAATTTTGATTTAGCATGATTTAAAAAAAAATTCTCTTTTTACACGAGTTGTTTTGAAATAACACGATCAATCAAAAAAACTAAAAAAAATAAATTAATTTATGTATGTTATTATTATCTCATTTGATTAAAAAAAAAAGTTTTCATCTCCTTATTTCCAATTATTTTCCAAAAATTTTTCTTTCTTGGCAATATTTCGGCAAACGGGGAAATTTGCTTGTCTGCATTTTAACATTTTGTTTTGAAAGTAGAAATACCTTGTAGATGTTTTATTTGCTTTTGATGTTAGGTTTTTTAAAAAAAAGTGTACCTTGTTGGTGTTAAAAAAAATTTAACAAAAATTAAAGCAAAATTTGATTTGTTGATTTTGTCAAAATTTAATAGATGATAAGTTATACACTTTGAAATATTGTTTGGTAGCCCTCATACAATGCCAAATAATCCACTTACAAAAAAAAAACAAGGAAAGCAATTTCTGTGAATATTAATAATGAAAATAAGGATCCAAATTTAATTAAAGATCTTGATCTAGCTAACAAGTTGGATAATCATTTTGTCAAGTATGATATTAATGAGGATTGAACTTTAAAGTTTCAACGTGATCTGAAATCGTTAATGTCATCTTATAGAGAATTATACAAAGGCCTAGCCACAATATGAATCCAGCCATTAACAACTGAATTTGTTCATGAAACCACTGTAACATCAGTATTGCAAGACATTACTTACTGAAAGGCATTACTACTAATGTTGTTCAGTTCATAGAAAGAACTTCACCTG
This sequence comes from Epiperipatus broadwayi, assembly GCA_028023455.1. Classification (NCBI taxonomy): domain Eukaryota; kingdom Metazoa; phylum Onychophora; class Udeonychophora; order Euonychophora; family Peripatidae; genus Epiperipatus; species Epiperipatus broadwayi. The sequence continues at coordinate 961,187 of JAQFVV010012393.1, read as the reverse complement.
TGGATGAATAACACAATAACCAAAGCATTTTTAGTGATTGCAGAGATATCGCAATCATGCTCAAATGTATGCATTTTAAAATCTTGTCATGTATCTCAGATTACATATTTTGCCCAGTTTTTATGTTCATTAATTCTTTAAGTTTTTTTGTTTTTCAAATGAAATTTATGTTTCTATAATAGATTTCTATTTATGTGCAATGTTTATGAAATAAAATTTGATAGCATGCAAAAAAGATAATATTCTAACATTTTTCATATGGCTTATTTCATAATTTTCGTTGATTTCTTAGATCTGGAATAATCTTCTAATTTTCCATATATATTTAATGTATTTTTTTACACAAGATTTTTACATGTAATTTTTGAGAACCAATCTATTGTGTAAAAACAGAAATAGGTGTATATAATGTAACCAGATTGGGACCCCACCAGTATACTCTGGTGGTCATTTATTTCCTGATGAGCATATTGCAGGAAGAAAAAAATGACTGGCATTACTCAAGGCTGATTCCCCCTCCCTTTCTACAATAATATTTCCTGCTCATCAGAGGATGTAGCATTAAAGATATTGATAACAGCTAGAAATTTATCTGTTTGGTTTCCCAAATAGCGCCATTAGAGTTCCAGCTCACTATAACCTTATTCACCCAGATCAAGTTATGCCGGGCATAGCTCAGGAAACATGAGATTCCTGTGAACAAGTACACTGATTGATGAATGATGCGAAATGAAACTGACAAGATGTATTAATTTTATGTAACAACAATTTATTTAACTAACAGTACTTTGGATAATAAATCTTTCAAAAAGTTAATATTTTAGGCAGCACATGGCAATAATTCCGTTCGACCAGCATTCATATAACAGGGACTTACATATCCATGTGTATATCATGGCTACCTCCTTTAACGGTCTATAAGTTTAAATTATCATTCTATGAGTTTACATTCTACTCATATGCGTATATATATGGGTCATAAATATGGGTTAATTTCCTATGGGAGTATACTCCTAGGTCAGCTCGATTTATACTTGAATCAATCCTTTTCATTCAATCATTTAGTAGTCAATAATTATATTCTAATATATTCACATGTATGATTCATGTATATAGATGTACATCCTTTTTTGTATGTGAACTCACATATATAACGTATTAATCCTTTCTCGGATAAATATTAAACATGTACAATGTTACCTATATCGGGATATGTCTCTTTTAAATTAATTCTTACATATATAAAATGTTAATCCTTTCTCAGTTAAACATTAAGCATTTATAATGCATACATATATCGGGATATGTCTCTTTAAATTAATCCTCACATATATAAAATATTAATCCTTTAGCAATTGCAATTTAACAATTTTATGCATATTATTTTATCTTCTTCATTCTAAAAACACTTATAGCAATTACATTATTCTCTCAATAAGAAATTAACTCAGTTTATAACTGTTTTCATATAAATACTGGGTTTTATCTATTATGAAATCTGTTTTTAACTTTGATTCAAATATTTCATCATTTCATCTAATTAATCATTTTAAATAACTTTATAACCACATTTCACTTTACCCTTTTCGAAACGCTTTCTTACCGCATTTGCGTAAATATTATTAAATACTTCAAATGTCAAAATAACTCTTTCATGTAATAACGGATATGCATCATTATTAAGTAATTAAATATTGGTAATATCCTTATATCATAGCACCCTTACATCAATCTTAATAAAACATATTTTAATAACTATCTAGAGTTTTATTATCTTTTTAAATCTCTGTGATGGTCTTCAAACTGATGTTAGAGCTGAATGGTACAACCTTCACATTAAAAGGGGGATTGGTCTTTAGAGCTGAATGGTTTACATATGGTCACTTAGGCATATTTTTTCATCTTTATATTCTCTTCCATGGTGTGGGAAGGAGAGCGAGCTATTCCTTATTAGCCAGACATTTTAGCGTTTATCGTATGCTGTTTCTTCATATTACAGTTTTATGGTAACCCCAGGTTTCTCTTTAACTGCAGCACTTCTTTAATTACTGACGAGGGTGGCTCCAAACTTAGTTGGTCTGATTATTTAAACTCTTCACTGTACAATGACTAAATACTGAACTGCAATTTACTGTAAAGCAACTGCTACAATCAATCAACTGCAACTACTTGAATTGATAGATTGCTCGCTTTATATACTTCAACTTCCCACGGTATTTTTCAATATCCTCTTTGATCTCACCCATGTTGACCAACATGTTTACACAAACGTGTTTACTTCCTTTGCCTAAGGCAAAAAGTAATGGTATTATTCTTGATGAATTAATTGCAACGTTTGTGTGCTTTACTTTAGAAAACATTCAGCTTTAACAAATAAACATATTATATCGGTCACATTTTAATTTGAACGCGTAAATTTTTCAATGTTTAAAGATTCGTTAAATAAATGTGTAATTTAATTTAAATCATTACAAAATGGGGGTGGGGGGATGGGAACTTCAGTATATATATATATATGTAACAATAGTAATTTTTAAATAAAATTATTCATCAATGACAATGAAAAACATATAATTATATTAAAAAAAAAAACAATTTAAACACAAGACTATCAATAGTAAATTTTGAAATTTACTTTAGTGGGTGTAAAAAATTCATCTTCAGAGCTTTTAGTTTTTCGGAGTTGTGGAAGAGCCGTTGGTGTAACAGTGTTAGTCGGTAGTGATTCTCCAAACACATTTGGTGATGATGTTACCATGACATCTGCGATAGGAGTAATAGCTTCTGAAGAGCTATTTAATTGACCAAATGATGTGCCTTGTGGAACAGTTGATGCAAGATGAGGCCCACCAGTAATATCTGAGGTAATGCGGTACATTCTTTTACGTTCGGCTATTAAAAAAAAAGAATAGTAATTATTTTATTTAGAACAAAAAAACATTTTTGCAAATTTCTTTTATTCCATTTATCTGTCTACCTACATTCATCCATCTATTTAAAAATTGTGCTATATCCACTCACTCATTCATCAATCTAATTAATCTCTATATATGATACTCCAGTATTACAAAAAAATAATTTAGAATTCATCACTCATTAAGTACTAATATAATAAATATTATTACACAAAATTATCTATGCCTCAATTTAGGAATTAAAAATAAATAAATAAAAGCACTGAAAATTAAACTTTTTTATTTTTTCAATGATTTTGTTATTTGTAAAAGAATAAAATCAAGGTGCAGTAAAATGTAGAGCCTGTATTCATAAATAAGATATTTTATACATTCATATAAAGTGTTTTCAGAATATAGTAGTCTAAAAGTCATTTTAGAACAAGAGATTTTCATTCTTCTATGACAATATACACTTTTTAAATAAGTTCTGTGTACAGATTGAAAGTTGTCAAGCAACATAGTCACCAACAAAGTAGATTAGAAATGGTAGATAAAAAAACCATTATATTACTAATAGTCACATAAGATGATTGAAATATATTCTTTTTCTGCTATAGGATGAAGATATTGACTGTAATTACTATGATTAAATAATACAAGATTTACTCATTTAATGACATTAAATGGTCTTTGGAGAATTTCTAAGTAAAAGATTCTGGGATCAATATATAAAATTTAACTTTGATGAACTTGAGTTGTTGTTTTTTCTTTTATTAATAATAAAGTGGATATTTTAAATGAAAAATTAAAACAACATTTATTGAAATAGATAATTTTTGAGGATTATATATAACAAGACTGTATCTGGCTATGAAAAAGCCATGGGTTTTGTAATAGTTTTTTTTTTAATTGGTTACATTAACAAATTTCAATTATGCATGGTATACTATGGAGCTGGGAACTCTGCGATATCAAACTATACGATTTCAATTATACGCTAACCAAAATTAAATGTAAATAAAGCAACTATTTTTTTCTCCTCACTAAATATCACATTTCAAACATGAATTTATCTGCAGTAATCACATTTTCTTCATGATTTAAATACTATACCCATTCAGTTCTCTACTGTAGTTAAAAACACAAGTACTGATTTTTTTCCATGTATTTTTCCCTTCAAGAAGTTTTATTCCATATGTCTTTTGTAAAATACCATATTTTTTTAGAATCCAGAAATATATCCAGCCTTGAAATTGGTTGCTTTAACAAATTTTTTTTGCTTTATGAAATAATTTGCTGGCAAATATACCCAGCCTATGGAAAATAGTCATTTTTGTAATAGTTTTTTTAATTGATTGCTTTAACAATTTTTCTTTGCGTAATAACTTGCTTCAAATAAAATGCTAGTAATCAAATTAAGACTTTAAATATAAGGAAGGAATTACTTCTTTTAGATAAAATGCTTCATAAAAAATGCAGTTTATTTATGGCAGAATTACTTCCTTTGACAGCATCATGGATAAATGTAAGTTTTTTTTAATTGTTTGTGAATTTGACATGTGACATCATTACGGAAATTCAGAAAGCGTTCCAGTAAAGCGTTATGGACAAACATATATTTGGACAATAGACAAAATAGGGATTTTATATATAAGAACAAGTTTATACCTGGCCTATGGAAAGGCTGTCGTTTTTTTTAATTGGTTGTTTTAACAAATTTTTTCTATGATTTAATGTAAATTAAATAAAAGATTTTAATATTATACAAATAAATATGAGAAATTCACAATTGAAAAATTACAAAAAAAAATGTTTGGAACAACCCAGCTTGTTTGTATTTCAGAAATGTACCTTGTCGGGTACATTTCTGAAGTGTGCACAATAAATTAAAGTATTAAAGCTAAATTAATAAAGATAAATTAAATTTTTTTAAATATGCCTGTTATATTTGATAAAGTAGGTTATATATAGTTAGGTATAGTTTTCTCTATAAATAAAATCTATACTTTGTTGTGAATTTGACAGCATTATGGACAACAGACAAATAAGATTATTTACTAGGGCTCCTGAATAAAAAAAATTCAGAGGGATTGCCAATAAAGCATTACAGACAAACATATATTCAAACAACAGAGATAGGGATTATAACTTCTTAAATTAGTCTACATTAAGATACTGATGTCAGATGTCGAAAATATAGAAAAATATATTCAATATAAAAACTGCATTAAGTGACAAAACTATTACAGACATATGAGTATTGTCAAAAAATAAATAAATTGAAGTTTGTTTACTTTATATCCATAATTTACAGTTAAGTCACATGTGGAGTAGAAAATTTTTCCAATTTAATTAGGCAACCAAAACAATTGCAGATAATAGATATTTAGCTAATCTTAATTCAAGTATAAGGCAAAAAAAAAATCTTAAAAATATTACCCAGTAGCTAAGTTTTAAAAGTAGTGTCTACTGCTGCAATATTCTCAAATAGACGTAAAGAGATGCTAAAGTGGATTATTTATCCTTTCATTATGATGAAAATTCTCTGTATTTTATATAAATTTTTTGACATGAAATAATGCTTTAAAATCACATAAGTAGACTATGACTATGAGCTTAATTAATATTATACTAATATTCTGAAAAATTTATAATATACCATGAGAGTCACAAAGCTCCCTCTATAATATACAGCAGAAAATGAGATCTTAAATTTAAGTATTAGCTACTTTACTGAAAAGTAAATTATAAAAATTTGTTAAAATTACTTATAAACAGAAGGAATTAAATAAATTCCATCCTTATTTTACAATATACATGAATTCATTTAGTTATAAAAAAGCAATATATTTAAAAAATCACATCTCTCACACTTAGAAATGAAATTTATATCTATTTTACACACACACACACACACACACACATTTATCATACCAGTAAAAACAAACGTAGTGATAAAAATGCATAAACCAATCTTATGTATTGATAATACCTCAATAATCAGGTTTGAACCCACACCAATGATGTATACAATAAATATAACATATTCCTCATTCAACTAGCATGCATCTCTAATGATAAATGTGGAAATATCCCACTATATATAACTGTTTACTCTTATAAATCATGTTTAACTCGGCAATATTAATTCAACAGGAATGATGATGATGGTTTTTATTAGCTCAATCACTCTAAAGTATTTTGTTTGTTTTAGGTTTCTATTTGAAGAAACCCCAGGCACCAAACCTCCCCAAAAAGAAAATGTTTACTTGGAATTATTTAAGATAACAATCATCATTTACCAATCTTTCCACTAACACCCCAGCATATCCTTCAATGGTTCGTATGTTCTCAGAGCTGTGGATATTTCTATGAATTAGTATATGTGTGTGTTAAGTTTACAACATTTAATCTTATGAAAAACAAACAAATGGATAATAAAATTATTATTTATTAACAAAACAAAATGAAGGTTGTTTGATTGTAACTAAATAATGTAAATTTCAAATGTAAATTTCTAATCGAACATAAAAATTATTAAGATAATTTTTAATAAATAGTTCATATATTTTATTCATTCTGTTTAGTAATTTCATGTATAGATATAAAAAAAATCATATTTTTTTCAACAAATTGTTCACTTATTACAGACTTTACTTTTAATAACTCCACACGTGTTTATATATGAAGTGAAACACAACTCCTCATCCGATACACTTTCAATTATGGTTTTACACAATAATCTTCATAAATTTAAAACCCTTTTCCATATTATATATAAAAAAATAGCTTAATCTTTTAATATCTTACCATTCACCAATTGTTAACATCATCCCTTCTAGGTTTTAAATGTTTTCTTATCCGCAATTAATTGGTCTTTTCATAAATTTTCAGAAAACATATCTTTCCTCTCTTCAAATCTTAGAGACATAAATTAGCTTTGTATTAGTATTGTGCGTATCAGCAATTTAGCTGCATAGTTCAGTTCTTTTCTTTTGCTGGCAGATTATAAGAGCTGGTAATATAATTTCACATAGGTGTCATTTATTGAACTAGACTGCATGTTCAGGGTTTTCAATTGATGTGCTACTTGTTCTTGCCTAGCCTTTCATGGTAAAAGATTCCCTAGTATAATACGTAAAACATTCCTATGGCTTTTATTATAGTCTTGAAATTTCAATTAGCAGCAAGGCAAATTCTTCTTTGCACAGTACACTTCCACTGCTTTAATGTACATTTTGCAGTTTAGAATTCTATCAATCCACAATGTATCGAAGTTGACCGTTGAATGACTGATTGCTTATTCTCCGCTTCATTAGTAGATTACCTTCTTTGTTATCTGCAACATCTACCATAATGACAACTAGAAGATAAAAATATTCCTTTTTCTTTACCAAATACGCATTACAAAAGAGAAAATTCTTTGTTGATTTTTACTATTTTATTTACAATAAAAAAAAATGTTAATTCTTTTTCATGGATTCGAATTCATTCTACTATTTTCTATCAAAATAAATACAATTTTATTTTCAACATGATTTGAAATACACTGCTCCTACTAGAGTTATATATCCCTCCCTTTAATACAATGGGATAGTGAAACTTTCCATTTCTCATTTATATATTAATTAACACTCCATTAATTTAAGTGCATTACTTTTTACTTGTATAATATTAGATAATTCTAGATAAAATTTCAATATCAACATCATTATTGTTTTCTCGTAAGCTAAAATTTTTTCTTTTAATTATTGTCAAATTTAAGTGTCTCTATTACTCTTTCATAAGCTGGACATCTCTTCTTTTCTGGTTATTGTTCATTTTAAGTGTCTATCTTGCTTTCTTGCAAGCTGACAGTTTCTCTTTTTAATTTATCTTAATATTTTTAATGTTCATTTTCCAGATTAAAGACACTTTTGCTTTCTCTTTTACGTATCACTTTCGGGTTTGTCATATCCTTTACTTTTTAAAATCATTGTAGAATTTCCTTTGTCCATAAGCCATTAATCTTTTTAAACAAATCCAGGGGCAACAGGAAATAAGCCATCCTTTGTTCTTCTAAAATTAAGTTTTACCTCTCCTCCAAATATTTATTTATTGGTGGAGATATCCTTCGGGATAACTTAAATAATACTATATTTTCTTCATTCTGGAATGAATCTTTTATCGTCAACTTATTCTTCTTTTCATTTTGAGTTTTCTTTGGTGCACAGGCTGCAAAATTTTGACAACCTGCCAATAATAATCCATTGGTTTAAATTCAGGCTATTAATAGTGTTTTACTCTTTCTGATTGTCTTTTATTATTTAGTTTTTTTCTTTTGTAGACTTTATAATATTGACTAGTTCTATTTTTAACTTTCTTCACACGTTCTTCCTTATTAATATGCAGACAGATGACATCACCTTGTTGCCTAAGGTAAAGACCTCTAAAGATTCTCCAATAAACTCTGGCACTTTTTTTTTACATGAATAGTTATTTTTGGGGATGTTTGAATTAGAACTTTCTCTTAATAAGCATCTTTTACAAAAGTGAACTAAATTCAAACCCAATACTTCAGTGGTGTTTTCCATTACCACACTTGGTTCTAGATGTAATGTTTCTATTCTGGATGTTTTTATCTTCTTTGACATTTTCAACATCTGTTACATTGCTGATAACTTCTCTAGGTTCATTTGCAAGGTTGACATTATTTTGCATAATTTTAGGAGAATTGGTTATCGTTTGCATCTTCTTCTTTAGTTTTTTCTTCTTCATGTGCTACTTCAAAGTTTTTAACCATTTTTTTAAGCCATTCTTCATGTCTCTGCTCTATGTCCTGCAGTATTTTTTCAAATTTTTTATCACTTCTGTTCAGTTTCTCTTCAAACTTTTCTTTAAATTCTTTCATAAATACTAACAAGATTTCCATAGAAACTGTGAGCTGGCTTCTTTTCTACTTGCACTTGCAGTCCGCATTTCTTTTTGAAAACTGGTTCTATCTCCATTGGCTATACTGTTTCTGACTTTGGAGAATCCATATTTATTTGAAGCTCACTATTTTTCTTTTTTAGATGAGCTATCATGAGTATTAATATATAAACCTTTTTCTAAATTCTTGATTAACTATCTCTTCTTTACTTGTAGATTTGCACAGATTCTCTTTTTCTCTACACTATATCATAAATTAATAGCACATAAGTCTCAATCCTAGTGTACATTTCCTTCCAACATAATGTAGTCTACCTCTGCCTTTATATTAACTTTCTGATTAAAAATATATATATATTTTCCTTTTATTTATATTATACACAGGCATATGCTAGTCTTTTTCATACTTTAACTGTTTAAATATAAGAAAAGGAATGTTCAGGCCTTAAACACAACAGCACCAATTATGTACTGGTAAAAATGATTTATTTCTCTTAGTCGGTACCAAGCATATTATGTCTACTATGACCAATACGTAAGCTAGTGTATGTGTGCTGGCATTATCATGTTTAAATTTAGTTAGGAAAACTAATTTAATAAATAATAAGACATTAATTAATTAACACAAAAACTGTGTAGTTGGTTTGATTGTAACTGGATAATGTAAATTTCTAAACATGCATAAAATTATTAAGATCATTTTTAATAAATAATTCATATATTTTATTCTCTTTTCATTTAGTAATTTCATGTATAGATATAAAAAAAATCAATCATATAATTATTTTTTTTTTTTAACAAACAGTTCATCTATTTCAGTCCTTATTTTTAATAATTCCACATGTGTATATATATGAAGTGAAACACAACACCTCACCAATATATTTTCAATTTGAGTTTATATTTGTAATTCACATATAAAATACAGGATACTATTACACAATAGTGAATTTCTTTTAATCTTCATAAATTTAAAACATTTTTCCATATTATAAAAATGAAAAGCTTAATCTTTTAATATCTTATCATTCACCAATCTTCAATGCCATCCCTCTTAGCTTTTAGATATGTTTTCTTCTCCACAATTACAGTTGGTTTTTTCATAAATTTTCAGGAAACATATCTTTCTTCTCCAAACCTTAGACATATGTAAATGAAGCATTTATTTTATATAGCGCTATGTTTATAAATTGTAATAAACTAAAGATCAGCCTTTCAAGCTAACGTACATGCGCTTTTTTATGAATATTAATACTAATAAATGAATACTTTCACTTCCAACACAAGATAAAGTCTTTTCGAAAGAATAGAATGAATCCATCTATTCTTTCGAAAAGTGTTGGAAGTGAAAGTATTCATTTATTAGTATTAATATTCATAAAAAAAGCGCATGTACATTAGCTTAAAAGGCTGATCTTTAGTTTATTACAATTTATAAACATAGCGCTATATAAAATAAATGCCTCATTCACATATGTTTAGTTTCATTTAAGAATGACATTTCGTAAATTCTAGATAATTTCGAGGGCATCATTCATTCAGACATAGTAAAAAGTAATTTAAAGTGAGTGGTTGGTTTATCCTCATGCTTTCATTTTCAGTACTTAAGATTTGCCCATATATAAGCATTTGGGTTGACAGAATAGATGGATTCATTCTATTCTTTCGAAAAGACTTTATCTTGTGTTGGAAGTGAAAGTATTCATTTATTAGTATTAATATTCATAAAAAAGTGCATGTACGTTAGCTTGAAAGGCTAACCTTAGACATGTAAATTAGCTTTGTATTAATATAGTACTATCAAATATATGTACATGTTTGACAATTTAGCTGCATAGTTTGGTCCTTTATTTTTTCTGATAGATTATCAAGAGATGGTAATATAATTTCCCATAGGGGTCATTTACTGCTCTGGGCTGCGTGTTCAGGGTTTCAGCTGACATGCTACTTGTTCTTTAACTAGCCTCTCATGGTAAAAGATTCTCCAGTATAGTAAAACATTCCTATAGCTTCAATTATAAGCTTATAATTTCAATTAATAGTAAGACAAATTCTTCTCTACACAGCGCACTTCCACTGCTTTAACGTATATTTTGCAGTTTAAAATTCTGTCAATTGAATGCTGAATGACTAACTGCTTCCACTTCATTAGTCATTGCATATGCCATAATGTAGATTATCTTCTTTATTATCTGCAACACCTACCATACTCTACTGCCTCGGACTCCAGAAAAAAATATTCCTTTGTCTTTCTTTATCTAATATGCCTTACAAAAGAGAAATTCTTTGTCGATTTTTACTATTTTATTTACAATAAAAAAATGTTGTTAATTCCTAATTATTTTTCTGGATTCGAATTCACTCTAGAATTTTCTATCAAAATTAATAAGATTTTATTTTCAACACAATCTGAAATACATTGCTGCTTATAATATACAGTATATATAAATAGAATTATATATAAATTGTTTCTATGACATTTCATTTCAAGATGTTAATATATATATGTGCTCTGCACACAGATAATGAAGTTATTAAACGTAAGTAAAATTATCAAAAGTTACCGCCAAGCACTTTCGGGACAGTTTATAGTCCCATATTCATGGCAACTTGTATTTGGTTAAGAACTGTAATGTTAATGCAAATTCATATGAAGATGCTACATAGACCATTTTCGAGACAGAGAAAAGCAGGCCTCTCTTCTATTAATTGCTATTGGGTTGCTTACAATGTAGTAAGCTTCTCTGACTTTGCATTTAATATCATTTATTTCAGAGCAAATGACACTGGCTGTGATAGATAGAAAAGCATGGCCAGTGGCTCTTTCATGCTCAACGAAAACCGAATTGCCTTCTCATATGAATTTGCATAAATTTGCGTTAACATTACAGTTCTTAACCAAATACAAGTTGCCATGAATATGGGACTATAAACTGTCCCGAAAGCGCATGGCGGTAACTTTTGATAATTTTACTTACGTTTAATAGCTTCATTATCTGTGCACAGAGCACATATATATATTAATTGATTTCAAATGCTAATGAAGTAAAGCCTTAACTATTTCAAGGTGTTGAAAAACATTTAAATGGCTCCTAAAATGTATTTCTTTCAAAACAGATTTAATCAATCAGGTTTGTCATTTCAATCCTTCCCAATAATCATAACTGCTGCTACATACTTATCTAAATAAATTACATAAACTTAATTTTAAACATTGTATTTTTTAACAAAAACTTTTTGCAAATATTTTTTTCAGTAAATACACAAATGAATTTTATCATTTTTCATTAGATTGTTGTTTGAAATAAATGTTATTTGGAAATTACAGAATTTATAAATTTAGTTTATATAATTTATATATAAATAAAAATACAAAGAGGAATATATGACCACTGAGAAGAATCATGATGGGTAAGCCTAACTGATAGATTATGCTGATCAAAAAGCATATTAGGAGCTATTAACAGCCCCCCCCCAAATTTATAGAGATATAAGATTGTATGTACAAGTGGTCCATGCTAAGTAAAATCAAAGTAACTCTTCTGTGGATTGATACAAGTTGATAGACATATACAATCTTTAACAGGTTTTAAAGTCTATATCTGGATGTAAAAAAAAAGTAATAATTCCTAATTAAAAAATGATTTATCATTTGAATATTTATTAAAAGATTGTTGCCTAAAGTAAGCCCTGATTAAAAATTACATCATTTATAAATTAAATTTATACAAATATATAGAATTCTAACTGCTTTTGATTTATGATTAATGTTAGTCTTGTGATTTATGGCACAAAAATTATATTGAAACGTCAGTACTGTGAATCTTAGTCTTTACATGCAAATTTAAGAATTTTTTTTCTTCTCTGTTTTAAGAATGCTTTATTGTTCTATAGTTTTCAAATAACTAAGAAATCAAAACAATCATGTGGAGTGATCCATTGAAAAACTAATTAAAATTTTTGTAAATAAAAAATCACATTAAGTTAATAGTTTTGTGGTTTTATTTATATTTAATAAAATTTCAATTTACCTTTTTGTAATGAAATAATTGAGTATACCTCATGACAAATTAATTACTCTCCTTGTTAATAATTGTACTACCTTCTAATAAAACATATTGTCAGATGACTATATTAGTTATACTGATAGTCAATCAAATGTTTAATGTTATTAATAATTTTAAATTTACATGAAGTTTTTAAGATGATATAATAAATATAATAAAAAAAGAATATCTTTATTAAATTAATATTTATTTGTAATCATGAAAAAACCAAAAACAAAGTCTAAAATTTTCAAACTGAATAGGGAAAAAGCAATGAAGTTATGGAAAATTTTATAAAATTGTAGGTTTTAAGCATGAGACATAACAAATGAAACATATATCATTGAGCATCACTGTAACATTAAGTACTAGAACTGAATAGGAAAATTTGTCATGGAAAAAAGATGAGCACATATAAAACAATGTTTATTGAATTAACAAAAAAGAATTTTGCATATATATATAATAAGACTAATAAATCCTGGCTTTATTCAATTCGTTTGCAATTCAAAATACAGAGTCTTTTCCAGACAGCAACTTTTTTGAAAAATAATTTAATTGGTATTGCTAAGAACTTTTAAAAGATTTTAATAAACCAAAATAAGACAATTAAAATAAATGGTACTTGTTAAATAGCCACTGAACATCGCTTGGTGGCGCTGTTTCTGTGTAAAAACACAGAATAATACCGCTTCATGGCCGAATGTACAGCTAATACACCACTATGGCCGTAGTAGCCGTTTAGTGGTCACGTGATGCGGTTTATGTGGCCGAAACTACGACACTATCGATCAGTAACAGCCGTTTATTCTGCCGAATCAGAACCTACAGCTAATACAACATTGCAATCGTAATAGCCATTTAATTGTCACACGTGATGGTGTCACTTTCTATGTATATGCACAGAAATGTTCCGCCCAGCTTTATGTGGCTTTCCATGTGTACAATCAGTAATGGCACTTAGCTACCATTTAATCTGAGGCTGTGTGTACCGCAATGTCTTAGAACTGTTAAAATGTTGTTCCAAATGGACCCCAACTGATGTAGTATTACCTACTACTAATTGTCAGCATATCAGCAATGCTTCCCTATACAGGGCTCTTCCACAGCATGATTGCAGATGTTTACGAAAAAGTCCCGTTTTGGTCATGACTCGTATGAGAAAAGCAAAATGGCTGAAGGCAATAGCGTAATTATTCAACTGTGGGACATCCCAAACCCAGAAGCTGATGCAGTTGCCTTTCTGTAGGCTGAAAACATCGTGCCACATGTCAATCAATGTTTGTGTGGTAAAGCTATGATACTTAGTAGACGATCTTGGCAGTTTGTGTGTGCTCACTAGTCTCCAAAGTCATTTCTGGCTGTTTGTTCTTTCAAAAATGGTAGACTTTCCACTTTTCAGTCAAAAATTTTTTCTTATTAATTACAGTCATATGTCGTAAATAAATTTATTTTTTCAATGAATCTGTTTTGTCGTTGTGATTAATTTGTAAGGCAATCAATTTCAAAGTTTTTTTTTTTTTTTGTTTTGGTGTTGTTCATTTGGTTTTTCTTTAAAACTTTAATTTAATATTACAACCAGGCTGTCAGTGTTGAAGGGTAAGGGGTAGAAGAAAGTAGGTGAGCCTAAAACAAAAAAACCAGTCTTTGATTCTTTATTGTAAATAAAAAGAATGTGGCCCTTTTTTTGGGTAACTACTGTAATAAAAAGATAAACAAAAAGAAAGGAAAATAAAAAAAGCCGAGTCTGATTAATTACTGGGGGAAAAAAAGTCCGCTTTTTAGAGTACATTTGTTTTACTATTATTAAAAAAAAAAAAAAGCCACCTCTGCTAATTATTATAAAATAAATTACGCTTTTTTGAACACATTACCTGTACATTGTAAGCTAACTTACTGTTATTATCAAAAAAGGTGTATCATTAAAAAGAAAACACCCCCCCCCCTTTTGTTAAAAATAAAAATAGCTTTTTTTAAAACATGTAATATAATTGCAAAAAAAAAGCCACCATGTAAGATAATTAAAAAAATAATTACCAAAAAAAAAAAAAAAACACCGCATTTTAAAAAAAATCTAAAAAAAAATAAGATACTTTTTAAAGAAAAATAAAGGTATATTATTTCAAAAAACGCCCCCTTTTTTATATATATAAAAAAGGCGCTTTAAAAAAAACCAAAAAAAAAAACCAGAATAATGTACATTTTTAAGAAAAAAAAAAAAGCCTTATTAAAAAATAATGTAAATTGCTTAAGAGTCGACAGGTCCGGGAATGTTATATCGCTATGTTTTTGCACAGAAACAGCACCAACAAGCAATGTACAATGGCTATTTAACAAGTATACATTTAAAAGATATCCTACACAAAGATAACAAAACCAAGGAAGACATTAAAATAATATTTAAAATATTATTTTTCTATATTTTGTTTATACTTTTGTTATAATTTATATATAACTATAAGTTCATTTATATTTGCAACATATAAGTAGTAAGAATTTAATAGATTTTCAATGCTATATTCATTTATAAAAAAAATTAACATTTTGTTTTTCATATTACTTTTTTGACTAACACCTCTTCTCTCAGTGAACATACAAATTGAAAAATTGACCACAATAAAAAAAGGTAGCCCACCCTGAAATAAACTACCAGTTCATATTATGTATATTTTTAGAATATTATTTATATTGCATTAACTTTTTTTAAAGATCTTTTAAAAATTATAATCTAAATAATATAGTACAAATATATAAGAAAGGTAATAATTTTCATTCTAAATAAAACATTCTAAGTTTAAAATGTTCTTATCTTAATAACTCATCATCAATATTTCAATTAGGCCATCTTTCATTGTTAACTAATGTCCAATTTTCATCTTTTTTTATTATATCATCTATACATTTCTAAAATGTTACCTTATATGAATATATCTTTTCTTGTCAACTGATTGAGATATTCCAATCATTTTATATATCAGTAACATTTAAACTCTTATTCCTTAGCTTTTGTTAATATCATCATGGCCATTTTTTCCTAATTTTCCATTCAGTCTTTGTAAATTCAAACTCATATAATTCATTCACAGTAAGATTATTTTTCGTTTTTTTAATAGTACAAAATTTTGACGAGCAACGAAGAAACAGTCTTGCTCTTCAACTCAGTTAAGCTACTGCTGGAATATTTCTTATTATTTTTAGGATATATATATACTCTACATTCACTATAAACATTTCTTGAAAAAACAGAGATACATTGGAAAAAATATCTTAATAATTGAAATCAATAAAAAACAAATAACAAACTATAACAAATGACTAATTATAATATGTATATCATTAAAAATCAGTCAGCACTTAGACAACCCCAATACCAATAACAATTTCAAACTATTGTCAAGGCTATCTTCTTTTAACAGTAAAATAATTGATTAATATGCTTTTTTTAAAATATGGTACAAAAACTTGAAATAAATTATATAAGGGTATAATTTTTAGTATTCATACTTATAAGATTTCCGTGGGGATCTCTTATAGGAGCACCAGAACCACTTTTTCCCCAAGGATTGTAATTTTTGCCTGCTTCTTCAATTCTTCTTTCATACCTAATTATTAAAAAAAAATAATATCAGTTACCATTTTTTTAAAACTGAATATTTTAAATGCAATTCATTTAATAAGTTAAAAATGACTCAACATATTTTTTAAAAACAATTATTATCATATCAAAAAAAATTGAAAGTTGTATTTAAAAAATTGGCCATTCTTCAAAAATTAACATTTTGACAAGTATTTTTAACTTTTTTGGTTCATTATCTAAATTAGGTTTAATAACTTTTCTATTTGATCTAACGATTAAAATCATTATTTAATAAAAATAATATTTAAAAATGATTATTTGCCTAAAAAAAAAAAAATCAACATGTTAAATTTAAAAAACAACAACAAAAACATAATAAAATATTCAATAATTAACTTAAAAACTTCATATTTTGACTGACTGTAACCATTCTTCCCCTTCAATTTTTATTATTTTACTGATACAATTATTTATAGTTTTCAAAACAATACTTCTAACTGATATTTTATATAAAAATCAAAATACTTTCTCTAATAAAATAATATTGAAATTCTCTTAAAATAACTGCATAAAGCTATTATCATAAGTGAGACTTAACTAAAATTAAATTAGAAATATATATCTATTTTTGAAAATTACTGAAAAAATCATAAGTTTAAATATTACAATCAGAAAAAATTTGCAAATGCACAAGTACTCCCTTATATTTGATTTCTATACAATAATAACGAATAAAAATTTAGATTGTATCTTTTTTTTAAAAATATTTATGACAGCAAATATATTTTTTATGGCATATATAGTATTTTTATATACTACTTTAAAAGTGACTAAGGATGAATGCCAAATGAGTGGTCAAAATATAACAAAATGATAAAAATGAAACCTAAAAACAAATTAAACCTAAAAACCAAAGTGAATTTTTATTATAACAGCAATATTATATATAGTGTAGGTGTGCACATGCTATACTTTCTAAGTAATTAAATAAAGAAAAACAATTAAAGGTCATATATGCATTAAAAAATGTTTATTGTTTTAAGTAAATATAGAATAAATGAATCATTTATTTATTAACATTAAACAAAATAATTTGTTAAATTATATTAGCTGACAACAATGCTTTATTAAAATTAGAAGAAAGAAATCACATGTTCAAACTAGTGTTTAAAGAAATAGATTGCATTGTTTGTGTTACTATAGAAACAGAAATGATTTCAAAAAGAAAAATATGTACTTTCTTTCATTTAAATGTTTTGTGTTTTAACCTTATCTTATTCTATAAATAAATTCTGGACTTGCAGTAAACAAAATGTTTTGTTAGTAGATAACTTTGAGGAGGAAGGGGCAGGAGTTCCTCCCATTTGATGTCTGTGATTTAAATGAATGATTAACAACAAAAATGCTATGCTGATTGCCATGAATCCAATACTATAAAATCTACTAAGATTGTAATATTGACAAAGGAAAAATAATTGGATAATATTCAGGGATTAAAATATTTACGGAGCCTTATATGTGTGTGCTAGCACAAAGGAAGATTCGAAAAGAACTGCTGCAAGATCAAAAAATTAAATCGAAGTTATACACATGCCAATAGTAACAGACAGAAAGAAAAAAAAATCACTTATCAACAAGAGTTAAAAGTAAAATAGTAATATTTATAAAATCTTCTAAATTAATATTAATTACCATGCAGTCTAGGTTTGTCATTCGATAACTTAAATAACAATAATTAAGTAAAGTAAAAGATTAATTAAAACATAAATAGTATTTGTATAATTTAATTTGAATTATAATAACTATAAAAAATATTGATTTTTATTCTTTTAAAGATAATAATATTAAAATTCTTCCGTATACTTTATTTTCTTATTTGTGTGAAATAAAATCTATAGTTAACCCTTTCTTGACTATGTGCATTTATAATTTTAATTATAAAGTATACATACCTAATTATACTATAGCGAGGGTGAATTATAAATGTACTTTATATGATGTTAATTGCTGTTATAAATTATTGTTTATTTTAATCATCACAAATAAATTAATATTTATCTTAATAAATTTATATTGTTGTTATTAACTTAGGTGTTTTGATTTACTACAGCATGAATCATTATAAAACTATTTTATCTTATTCTATAGTATATTCCATGTTATATCTCACTATCAAATAAACATTAATTAATAAATTTTATCTTCCTTGCCAAGCAAGAGTATGCACTATGGACCCATTGGCACTCTTTACAAATTTATGAGTCATTGTAGATGTAGAAATAAATTATTATAAAATCAATTGTGATCAACTCAATTTATTAATTAGTCATATTTTAAATTGCCAGAATTTGATATTTACTCATTATATTTAGATTGTTCAAATATGTAATACATAAGTGGAGAAAACCACTTGGTTTATAATTATATTTATTACATGTAATTACCCAAATTTGTTTTGCATTTGCAGGCCAACTAGTCCTGTTCAATTATATTTTCATTACATTTGTGATTACTTAATCTGAGGGCATTTACTGATAGTCAGTTCCATTTATGATATTAGTTGTCTAAGGTGATGAGCAAGCTATTATCTTATATTATCCATTATAAATTTTGGCTTGTCCAAAAAGGACATATTTTATTTATGAGATATAATCTGTAAACTATTCAGAAATTATTTTCATTTTTAGCTTTCATTTTATTTTATTCATTATTATTATTTTCTTTACATTTAGTGCCCGATATAAGATCCTGAGCATTTATCAATGACCCATATGAGAGATTTAGTCATAAAGTAATAAATAGATAAAATTAAAATATTTGACTAATTATCACAATTAATATCAGCTATTTGTGTATATACTGCTGTTGGATTAAAATGATTAATGACTCGTAGATAATAATTTTAAATTTGTAGTTGTGCTTTGTTAAGGATTTGAATTCAGAGAGACTTGATTGTTTTCTAAAAATTAAGTATAATAGTGCATGAGTTGAGAAATGATGAAGCTGTAAAGTGCTTTATAAATATGCCAAAAAGGTAGCATGTGAAGATAAAGAACCAGATGATAATGCCTGGACTCACCATATAATAATAAAAATAAGAATTTATGTTTGTGACTTTAAAAGCACCAGAAAATACATTAGTAAAATGCCAAAGAAATGTGGGCTCATTACTAATAAATATTAAGTTCTCCTCATGAAGTAACTGTAAGATAAATAATGGAAAGTATTTGAAGCTAGCTTATTTAGAAAAGATATTGTATCTTAGTTATTTTGGAAAATGGTTAGAAAACATTGGGGCTCACTGCTTGAATCTGTTGATAATAGTATAAATGTGAAGTCTGATCATGGTCTTGAAATCTATGCTATGTTGTACACAGTATAAGTCAAAAATTTAAAAATAATAATAATATGTTAGTTTGGTATAATAATATAAGGTAAGTAAATCAATCCCTATTGAAAATTGATGCCATTATGATATTTATATTAAAGAGTACTGTTATATGAGATATATATGAGATAAAATGTGTATTAGTAAAGGTTTACTTAAGTTATAGGATTCGGCATACAAAGCATAGTAGAGGAAATAAGTTATTCATTTCATTTGATCTGAAATATTAAATTGAAGAGGAAAGTGATGTTCTTTCTTTTCTAAAATAATTATAAATAAGAATAAATTATGGAAAATGAAAGAGGTAGATATATTAGGACAGGAAAGAGAGGTTAGTGGAGTATCTATAAGGTCAAAAGGTGATCTAAACGAATCTATAATGGCCATGTTAAAAAGTTTAATGAGTGAAGTGAAACAAAACCAAGAAAGATATGATAAATTTAATTCTAATAGAAATGAAACATAGTCAGGAAAAATTATCAAGAGATCTAATGAATAAGATTGATGAAAATCAAGAAATATTTTAAAAAAAATGAGTCAAAGCCAAGAAGAGCTTAAACTAGAAATGAAGCAAGGCCAAGAAATGTTATTAATAAAGATAGAAAAAGATCAATATGAGTTAGAGAATAGGTTGAAATAAGAAATCAAGCACACGCACCCTGAATTAGTCCATGAAATAAAAATGGGTCAGGAGCAAATACATAATATAAAAAGTGGGTTTAATGAACTAGAGAGTAAAATGGAAAAAATTCAAAGTCAAATGCAAAGAAAACTCAGCAAGCTAGAAGTTAGTATGCAAAAGGGACAAAATTGGATCCAAGAGTTAAAAACTAAAATTGAAAAATTAAAAGATAAACAGGAGCAGAAAATCAAAAGTTTAGAAGCTCAGATGGAGCATAGTCATCGATAGTATGACATTAATTTAGATAGGATACAGTCTGAGATGATTTCAGAATCCACTTTTAATTGCTTCGGTTGAGTTTAATAAAGTCATTGTGGATATAACTTCCATAGACAGAAAACTAGAAGATTTAAGACAGATATAAAGAAAAGGGAATGAATAAAGAGAGCATGGAGGACCAAATAACACCGTAGTATTTACATTTAAATGTGACTTCCTACCACTTCACAATATAATTGCATGAATGAATGAAAGGAGAATATTAAATGACGAATGTGAAGTTACTAAGGTCAATATCCAATATAAAAGCAAACAATTTGCAGAGTTATAATACTATATTTAAATTTATCAAGTTCAAAACCTTTAAGGGCGACATTGTAGAGAACCCTATAGAATATATGATGACATTGCAAGAATTGTTTTCATTTTATGGATTAAGTGAGGGAGATTGCTATTGGGTCTGCTAAGAATTGGTGGGAGTCCTTGTTCATAAGGCCAGCTACTTTTGGAGATTACTGCCAATTTTTGTCGAGTAATTTTTGGAGTGAAGAGAGACGAGATAGCATTCGCCATTAAGTCTCTCAGGAAAGGTTTCAGATCAATTTGGGGGAAAATTTAACGCACTTTTTCTCATCGCCAAGTATCGAAGCTCAAGATCCTTACATCATATCCATTATCTGAAGGTCAAATTCTAAGGACCATCAGACATAACTTACCTTGATGAGTTCAACAAATCCTTCTTGCTGCCAATAGTCACTATTGAAGATGGAGCGGATCTATTAAACAATATTGACATGTAAGGATTGCTGCAAAATCTAAGGAAAGAAACATAGAGGATGGACATTTTAAAACACATTACTCTGGATTTCAACTTTCAAGTATACATGTGGAATCCCAAGGACATAATCAACCATTGCAAAGACTTAGAAGGTGTAACAAAGATTGTCCTTATTAGGGACCAGGAAACTTTTATAATGGATATCACCCAAGCACTTAAGAGTGTGCTAGTATGTCAAATGCATGGAATATAGCTAGGGAAATGATATCAAAGTGTGTTCCAGTATCGTGAACAAGGTTGGAAAATTAACTAAAGATTTAATGGGGTGTTCCTTATTGCAGGGCCCACAAATATTCACTTAGAATGAAATGTAAAGTTGTTGATAAATATAATTATCACAGGATATTTGTTTTATTAATATTAAAATGTTTGTACATATATATTAAAAAAATATAAGACACATACTTGTACATAAGCATTGATTTCATTATTGTGATGGTATAGTTTTGATTAACCATGATTTATTGATGGAATGTTTATTTTTGTAACGATGACCTTATGTTAATTGTTTAGCTTTAAAATATATAATAAGTGAATATTTAAATTAAGCGAATTAGATGAAATTGTGTTGTGATTCCATTAGGATAACTGTTGAACTTGAGATTAAGAATCACATAATTCTAAAATTTAGAAATCTGATACTGACCTTTCCTGTTCTTCCTTTTCTTTCAGCTTCTGGAGCTGCTTATCCTTCATCTAAAAAATAAATCTGAAATTAATGATACTAGTAATTCAAAAATGAATATACAAAATAAAAGTATAATATTTATCTATTTTCAGCATGTTCCAAGCACAATTATATATATATTGTAACCAGTTGGGTTACATGGCACACAGTAACATAGTTGTGTTTGTGCATATATATATATATAAAGTAAAAGAAAAGTAGAAATAAACACAGAAATAAATTTTTGTAGATATTTTCTACATTTCACTTGGAATAATAATGACTGCAAAGGGTTAAATAGTTCTGGATTTAAAATAGAATTTTATTATAAATTAAAACATTTAAAAAGGTCTAAATAAATATTAATATTGTATTATTATTATTCTGATTTTAAAATTTAAAAACAAGTATAGTATTTTGAAATCTTTTAATTAATGCTTGTATACATTTCTATTATCTATTTTTAAAAATCTTTGATAAGATTTCCAAATATAGCTATTTAATTAAAAGTGCTTTTGGGGGAGATTAAAATTGTTTTCAATCAAGAAGGATTAAAAAGATAAAAACAGTTTTTAAATTAGTGTTTTTATCACCTCAATCCAAATCTATAAAAGGTTTGGATAAAAAGATTAGAACAGTCTGGTTTTAGTTTTAGCTGGCCAGAACAGTCTGGATAGTAGTTTTTGAAAAGAAGTATGGTTTTAATATTTTGAGAAACAGTGGCCCAATAGGCCTGCTGCAAAGTTTGGATAGTGATTTTTTTGAAGACAGTTGTCATATTTTTGTGAAGCAGTTGGCTAGCAAAATTAGTATTTGGAGAGTTATGATAATAAAAATATCTCCCAGGAAGATGTAGTTGAAGTCAAGCCTAGATCCAGCAGTGAGCAGTCTACTACTGGAGTTTTGATTCACTTGAAGACTGGAGCAACTTAAAATGAATCAATTAGCATGTACAAATGTGTTCTAGAAGACAGTTTGCTAGCCGGAAGCTCATCAAGCCCTATATAGAAGGGAAAATGCCAACCATACCTGAATTATTCTATTCCCAATGTGATTATAAACCAATCTCACCCAGACCACCAAGCTTACCACGAGAAAGCTTGAAGAATTGGTATACAAATGCTGCTGATGTATCTACATGTAGAGAAGCACAGATAAACATATATACTGTAACGCGTACACATGCCGTTACATTATTTTTAAAAAAGAAAACAAAGTATAAATGTTCGCAAATAAAAGTTATTAAATAAAAATTAGAATTAAAAATTGAAAACTAAAAGCTTGCAAAAACATATATAAATATAAATCGCACAGATGGAAAATTATTAAAAAAAAACTTTATTAAAAAAAAAAAAAAGAGTATTTTAAACCTCAATTTTAAGCAAAAACTTAAAGATTTAAAGATAAAGAACGTACAATAATTAAATTACTGTCTATTATGTTAAAACTCAAAATGAGAATGATTGTTGGTTTTAATTAATCCAAAGTAAACGAGCCCTTGGGGAAAATTTATAATTAAAGGTGAGATAAGATATAAAAAAAAATTTAAAAAAGATTGTGTTACCCGCTTGTGGAAAGTCAACTAACACTCGGACCCTAATGAAAACCACCAGAACAGGAAATCATGGCCAGTGAATCCGAAGGATTAGTTTAAAAAGAAAAAAAATTCAAATTAAGAACAGTTCCAGCTTGATTTTTGAGAAGGAGGGGGAAGAGATGCACTTTTCACCTCTCCAAATGAAGAGATTGTTGAAATATGAATGGCACTATTGCAGACCCCGAATCATATGGGTATTGCAATAAGATAGTTCCAGGATCAAACCAGCTAAGGCTGCTTCCGGATTGATAACTACAGCATAAACAGAAAGTATGAATAATAAAAGACTTCACGGGAATTGGCACAAGGAACTGGGAGCTCTTCAAACGTAACATATAAACTATAAATTATGAACTCTAATTATAATAGAACTTTTACTAAATGAACTTTAATTCATATCTTAAACAATTAAGGCCTAACCAAGTTTAAATTCTGAGCTCTTATCTGACCAACATGGAAGGTTAGATTAATTATTAATATTTTTAATGTAATCGTAAAACAGTCATTTCTATTTCTATTAATTTATTTCTTATAATTAATAAGTATAATTGTTGGTTAAATTAAATTATGTTATGTATTATGTGTATATGTATGCACGCACTTCCACACTCGGCGTCTATTGGTAAATATGACACCTTATGTTGAGGGTCTTAATATATTTGCCTAAGCCAGTCCATTATTTGTGAATGTGACACCTCATGATGAGTGTCTTAAGGAACACAAGAAGAGTATAACCTTTTTTATACATTCCAATTAATAATAATTGAACTAGAATAATTTGTGGTGGACGGTTGTGCTGCATATATGTATACATGTGCATGCTCGTTTAGTTTTTAAAACATTAAAACTTAAAATTTAAATCTGGATGTAAATGGCTGCATGGATTCGTAGGTTTTATGTGCGCAATCTATGTAGCGTATTTACATCTATTAAAAAAATTAAAATGTATAAATAAGAATCTCCATCTGTGTGAACTAAAATTTAAATTTAAATATAATTGTAAAAATTAAATTAAAGTAATAATGTTTATTCCTCCAGCTCGACTTTATATACGTGTGATAATAAATGTTTTTTGCATAATATTACTGGCACTAGTTTATTTATTTTTTATCTTTCCATTCTTAAATATATACATTAAGAATTTAGATTATAAATCTCAGCTACTCCTAGAGCTAGTGACATGGGCTAACGGTCAATATATAATTATATATAATATAAAATTGGATCTTAACAGTAAGTATCTGCCTACTATATAAATTTTCCAGGTTGGAATGGCCTGGTAGCCCTTGTACAGCATACGGTAAGACTCCACCTTTTCCTCTGACCATTATAATATATAACTGATGAGTTATTTTAAAATCCTTAAAATGACTTTTAAAATTATAACTTAATAACTTAAAGTAAAAGAAATCAATAATTTGTTTAAGTTAAATGTCTAAAAAAAAGGAACAGTCCACAGACGATTATATATATATTTTGTAAACAAGTTATTCCTTAAAAAGACACTTTTTTTAAACCTATATTTTAAAATTTAAAGATGTTATGATTAATGGCAACCTGCGATAGTGATATAACTTAAATCAAGTAACTAATATTTGCTTGAATTAAAAGAAATTTGCAAGAGTATTATTTTTAAAATCTATATTTTTAAATTATTCAATCAACAATAATCTGTCAAGATTGACTTTTATTTTTATTTGTAAAAAAAAAAAAAGAAAAAAAAAGGAACTTATAAAATGATTTTTTTTTCTAAAAGAAAAAAAAAGCTGTAAACTATTATGATAGAACTTGATTCATATCCTCTATATGTGTGAATTTTACATACTTTCAATATTGAATTAATTAGAAAAATATTATTATTGTAACAACCCAAATTAAAATAGATAAATATTAGTGTCTGCCTGCAATTCAATATGCACACACATGTATGTTAAATGTTATTATGTACTATAAAAATTAATGCCATTTATTATTTTGACAATTTGAAAATGACAACTAAAAAGATTTATTTTATCCCAAGTCAAATATGTTTAGAAATTACATGCACACACATGTATGTGTGCATATATATGTCAATTGTATTGCAAATACTAATGTGCGCCAAATAGACACTTATATGTAAATTTTAATCATTTATTTTATTATTAAATGTCAATTCAAGCATATTCATTTTATATCAAGCCATATGCCTGTGTGCTAAATGGGTTTTAGGTAAACCTAGTGGAACTTATATGTAAACCACCATACAGTAATTTAAATTTTGTATATTAATAACACAAATCATAATGTAATAACTTGAATATTGTAAATCACAATGTGATAATTTTTTTATTGTATGTTAATCAAAATCAGAAGGCTTCTAATTGTAAAACTATATTTTAGAGATCTTAATATCATTTTTTAAAATTTTTATTGTTAATAAACTTGTGTTCAATTATGAAAATTATTCCAGTGGTTC
This sequence comes from Epiperipatus broadwayi, assembly GCA_028023455.1. Classification (NCBI taxonomy): domain Eukaryota; kingdom Metazoa; phylum Onychophora; class Udeonychophora; order Euonychophora; family Peripatidae; genus Epiperipatus; species Epiperipatus broadwayi. The sequence goes on along the minus strand of JAQFVV010012393.1, from coordinate 934,908 downwards.
TAAATATTTTTAGAATATCTGTTTCCATCATCTCTTGGTCATATACAGTAATAGAGCTTGTTCTCCTGAGTTGAATTCATGCATAATGGTCTGATATATGAATGGGGATGTATATTAGTGCTTTTGGGCATCAAGAGATGATCAATCATCATCCTGGTAAAAGAGAATACTCTTTAAAGCCCATGTGGTACATTTTATTTGTTTAGACTTAGAAATGAAGTTTATAGTTGGCCAGTGCGTTAATGGTACTAAGTGGCCAGAGCATTAATGATGATCATGTTTAATATCCCAGCATTATTGTTTAGATTTTTCTGATTATGTATTCTGATGAATTAGCACTTAAGTTGTTGCATCCAAAGTTATGTTTAAATAATTGCCCAAACTGACAAAGGTTCAATAGTTAGACTGGTCTACAGAAGACCCATTTCCAATGTAGCCACAAGATGAATGGACTGTTGATTTTATTCTGATTTATTATATTGATTTATTTTGATAATGAATGGTTATTTCGAGTAGTACTTAATTTTCTTATTTATAATGCTGGTTGATTTGTAATTATATTTTAGTTGATTTAAGGAGTTAACTAATTGATCTCCTCTAAAGAGTAAGTGGGCTGATTTTAATATCATGCTTCTCTTTTAATATATAAAATTGCGTATATATAGTATTTGATATTAAATATATCTTAAATATTTTATTTCTAATTTACTTTAATATTCTTATTTAAATATACTTTTTGTAAATGTTAAATTTTAATTGTTTGATGATTCATCCCATGTTAGAACAGTAATTCCTTATTTATTTTAATGACGTAGAACTTTCCTGACAATTTTTACTGATTATAAATCTAACAGATCAAAAAATGAAAAATGATTGACTGTAATATTAAAAAAAAACATCCCAATAACTTCAGATTAAAAATGTAAAAGCCAATATTAATTTAACATAATTATTAATGTGAATGATTAATTTATTATTTTCTTTCAATATTTCTCTCAAAATTTTTTGTTTGTGTCGAGCTGAATCTGCAAATGTAACCTTCTAAAGGGTGACCAAGCAACCATAAAGTAAAGTGCAGGCCTAATCACAGGTCTAAATCAGTATAAAAACTCTAACGCGTTAAATAAATATATAACATAAGTTCTTTTATAGACTAAGTGCACAATAACTAAATAAGTCCTCTCATAGACTAATCACACAATAATTACAAAATATGGATAGACCAATGGTTGATTGATAATTCATTGTTACATTCTACAAACCTTTATAATGAATGGTGATAATAATTTCAGGTTCTTAAATATTAAATAATTCAGTCGTAAAGAATACTAACTTTGCAATGATAATCTAAAATAATAAGATAATTTAGGTTCTTTTAACTAAATAGCAGCGATAATAGCAATGAGACTCTTAATATCCTATCAGGAGTGGTATCTAATTTACTTTTATATTTATTTTTGTTACAGTAAAAAAAAAAAAAAAATTATATATATTTTAAGTTATTAATTAGAGATCAAAAACTAATTTTATTGAGAATCCCAAATTTCATCTGGCAAGACACTAGGACTCTATGAAACACAAGTTAGAAACCTGGCTAAAGAGGATATTTTTATTTTTACTTTTGAAAGAGGTTGTAGCAAAATATATTATTAATTATAAAGATAAAAAGCCTTTTTAAATTGTAAGATATGAATCAAACCTAACCACCAGATACATAATAAAGATAACAATCCAAAAAATACATTTTAATTAAAAATGATTATTCCTTACAAAAAATTCTTGTAGCAGGAAAAATAATATTTAAAAAGCACTAATAAGACTATTCAAAACATTAATGTTTGTGGAAATATATCATTTTCATGGATTAAATAAGAAATAAAAGACGATTATTTTACAAAAAAATATATTTACATTAAAATTTAGAAAGCAACAGAGAAGTATGTGAAATAACATCATACAAATTGATAACAATATTATTTACATAAAAAAAAGTTCTTTGATCAGGGTTGAATCAAAACTGTAGTCAATGAAAAACAAGGCACCAAAAGCAACCAGTAATTTGCCTAATATTGTGAATGTTAAATACAAAGAGATTCAAAAAAATTTAAAAATGAGCAAGTATTGTGGTCTTGTTTGCAAGTAAAAAATTTTATAGACTATCTGAAGGTTATATTGCTAAATGCTCAGATGAATAAATGCTTTAGCTAAATTTCCTTTTTTTGTCCACTTTCTTCTCAATTAATTTATATACAAATTATTACTTAACCTAAGATAATGAGTGTTCTAAACTATTAACACATTTACTTAGGTTAGGGAGAATGTACTTTTGTTTATATTTACAGAAGGACAACACTTGTTCTAATCTTTCTTAAATATTATTGGTTCAATCAACAACATTCTTTTCTTAAAATATAGCCAAGCCAAAGAGTATACATTTAATGAAAACTGATTTGAATTTAACATTTTATTAGCTAATAGGATTAAAAAAGCAAATTATTAGAAATTTTTGTATAGTATTATATAGGTAATTCTGATGTATAATGGGTTAAGATCTGATTAGTCCTTAGTAAAAATAGTGTACATTTACATAAATATTCTGTTTAAATGAATACCTACCACCAAACATATTTAAAACTGAATTATTAAAACTACAGATTATGATTAAGATAATCTAGTAACTTAAATTCTTTTAATTTATGTGAAGAATAAATTATTAGAGATTTTTGCACAATATTCTATAAAGGTATTGCCAATTTAAAATGGGATTACAATCTAACAAGTCCTTAGATAAAATATTAAAAGTGAACTACACATTTAGATAAATATTATTCCCTTTATATATATGTATATATACACACACACATAACTGAAAACACACAAAACTAAGCTATTAAAGCTACAAATTATGTTTAAGAATATAATCTAGAGGCTTGAAATCTTTTAATTTATGTGAAGTACTATTAATATAATTATGTCACATGATCACCATACGTATAGTGAGTTTTTGTCTGTTTTAATATAGTTATGCAAAAAAAGAGAACAAAAAAATTTTTAGAAGCAAAAATGATTTCAGTGTACATAAGTTGATCATGTTTTCAATCACAGATATATCCGTATATATTGTAAATGTATATTATAATGAAGCAATGGATCCGGAAGTCTGATCCATGCTTCACAGCCTCCTATAAACTTAATTAATATTGTAAACCTAAATTAAGTTTATAGCCCAATATCAGCAGGGTTTTGCATTAAAGCCAAAATTAATTACGTTTATTAAATTTGTATTTGCATTTAAATATTTTGTTTTAAATAAATCCCGTTCCAAGATTAAATTGCTGTTTAAAAAAATTACTTGTAAAACCTTTTAATCAAACATATATATACCTCAAGTGTATATATATGAGTTAATGCAAAATTCTGCTGAAATAAAATGCTTATTTTATTAAAAGAAATAAGAATGTATTTTTCTTTTTAAATCTTGTTAAAATATGGCGTATGATTTTATTTTGACATAAGCCCGCCAACATTTTCTAAAGGAATGTATATGTTTCTAATTAGTTAGCCCATTCAAGGCAAATTAAAGATGGCCTTTTTAATTAATAAAAATTCAAAGTTTAAAGAAAAAGAAGTTAGAATAAAAAAGTAAAAGTTATTTTTAAAAAATGTTACCTTGAAACAAAGGAGCGTGGAGGGGGTTTATCAAGATCTAAAATCATACGCAAAACAATAGAAAGGTAGCTTACAAAAAGGTATAAATAGGAGAGAGAACAAAAGACTTGGCTTTTCAGAGTTTTCTTGCTGTCAGTCAGATTTCTCTTTGGAGAATTCTTGCAGATTTTTCTTGTGCGTGCTTTTCAGTCAGATTTCTCTTTGGAGAATTCATTGAGATTTCTCTTGTTGCTTTTTCAGATTTCTCTTTGGGAGAACTCATTCAGTTTTCTCAGATTTTGCTTCGTGAGATTTTGTTCCAAAAAGTTATTTAACTGTCGTCCTCGGAACCACGTATCAGTTCAACATGCGACAAGTTAGCAGTCATATGAATTTGATGGATTTGATTATGTTTGGCAGTTAGGCAAATAGCTTTGTCTGCCGCCGAAGTCCTAAAAACCATCAAAATGCCGTAGTATCCAACCAATATTAATCTGAACTCTGTGCCGTGTCTGTGGGACTTCTCTTGAAAGAATGCTATGTATTTCCATTTTTCTTTGTCCGGACAAATACCTATCCACGGACGGATCAACCAACGATCGTCGCAGGAACATGACCAAGGAACCAGGACGGTAATCGTATCTCTCCTCATGAACTATTTACTATTCTACCCTTTTTGATCTTACCTTTCTAATTGCATTATTGAATTATGTTTCTGAATTGTTTTATTTAATTATATTTGTAACTTAACTATTTCTATTAGACTAATCTTAGATATATATATATTGTGTGATCATCTATCTATTTATATTTAACCCTTTTCCTGCGATATTCCTCTTTGGATAACATGTTATCAATATTTCATATTCCATTGCGGTGTAGGTAAAGGTTATTTTTTCATTTAAAATATCTTTCCAATTTCATTTATGTTTGTAAATTAAATACGAGTCAGTTTCCTTTGTTTGCCGACTTGATCGCCTCGATAACGCCTCTTTTGTCCGCCATTAGCTCATTACATATATCTTATTTAGCTATATATGTCTTAAATAATTTTAAACTATTTTTAGCGCAAAGCAATTAGAAAATGCTTTGCGAAAGATTTCTTTATTGTGCTTTGTCGAGGAGATTCGAGTTGACAATTTTATTAAAATTGGGAAGAAAAGACTTAGACCGCAAAAATATTATGTCGTTTATATCCGTTTTTATTGTCTAATTTATTTTTCATTAATCCAGAGGGGAATAGCGGAGGCCATTAAAACATTATTAATATTTTAAAAGTCATTACTTAAATATCTTGCTTGAGTTTTCTAATTTTATTTTAATGCTTTATTTTGCTTTTCCAATGATCCAGGCACGCAAAACACATTTTTCATAGACTTTTATGCACATTTAATTATTTAGTTCTATAAGTATTCTTGTCCATTGTCTCTCCCCTGATGCTAAGCTTGGGTCGTGTGAGCAAGTAATTTATGTATGTCTCAGATAATGTTGTTGGTTCGTAATTAGACTCGGTAATAGGTGAAGAGGGCAGAGGTCATAGTATTCTTGATTTAATATCTCGTGTATGGGTGGCCTCGAGGTACTTTCGCCTAGTATTCGAACTGAGTTAAACCAACATACATCATCTGACTGGCACAATAATTATAGTTACATTTTATATAGAAGATAGAAAATGAATTCTAAAAGATTAGTCTTATTCTGATTTTTTTTGTTGCAAAGAATGATTAAAAATAATGAAATATAAGTTTTTATTGGTGCCGATCTTGTATTTACCACTGTTGGCTGAACCTCATCTACACATAAAAAAAAGTTATTAAGAAAATGCTAAAAGATCTAACTTTTTTCCATAATGAAAATATCAATTGACTTAAAATATTAAAAAAAAAAAAAAAACCAAAATAAGATAATTTATTTAAAAAACCTGATACTATATTCACTTTAATACATAATACACACATGCATATACATTTCACAAAAATGATAAGAGAACATTTACTTGTTGTGCCAATTCTTCTTGATATGCTCTACTTCGAGCTTTCTTGTCTAAGGAATCTCCACCTCCCTTAGAAACTATTCTGCAAATGATGATATCAAAATAATAATTACAAAATAAAATTACTTAAGAAATAAGAAAAATAAAAGATAAACTAATTGTTGCACATACCCATGAGAGGCCATATTTACTTCTTTATTATATATACCATCTAAAACAATATTAAAATATAGTTAGAATTAAGTAAAACATTAAAAAATAAATACTTATTTATAAAAGCAATTTTACTTTAATTATCTGCCCCCCTACAACCTCACGTTTTTTTTTTAATATTCCAATCGCCATATCACCACTTATAAATATGACTTATTTTTGAAATCAGCATCATTTTTTTATCAATAGATTTTATTAAATAAATTTATTATTTATTATGGTCAATATATGATGTTCAATGTTAATAATCTATTCTGAAAATATGACTAATTTTATACACGATGCTTATTGCCAAAACTATCTCTTAATATAATGTTTCAACTGCTTAAATGTCAAGGAGATTTTTCATTCTTACTTCAGATGACCATTATCTAATATTTATTGGAAATTTTTTTATTCATATAATAATAGAATTATTACAGAAACAGCTTAACACATTATAAATTTGCATTAGATTATAATACTTTAACAATAAAATAGGTTACTAATATAGAATGCATATTGTATAAAATAACTAGAATAAGAAACAAATACTTGCACACACACACATACCACTCTTCATATCATTTTATTTTTTTAAATAAATGCCAAATATATTTATTTTACCTTTGCATCAGCAACACACAAAATATTGCTGAAGCAGAGTAGATGTTGGTAAATTTAAATTAAGAAAATACTTTTGCTGGCATGAGTATTTATTTATAGATAGAATTGACAAAAAATGTTGATGGAAGAACTCAGTTACTATTTAATAAATATGTATGTTAACCATTTAATTATATATAAACACAAACTATTTAGAAATACGTTTAATATTTATTAGTATAACAAATATACAATACTTTCACCTGATACTGTTGTTGAGGTACATTTCTGACTTATCTATGACAATTTGCCTCATGTCTAGCAGCTTCCAGTTTTAACATAAATTTCCCTCACTACTCAGCCATATAGTGGATATGTATACTATCATTCAGCTTTGACAGTTGCTGTCTCTCTTTTATCTCCAACTGGACTATTTATAGCCAGTTCCTTTTCTATAATGAAAACAATTGGATTCACTGAGCATCATTGCCCATTGGCCTGTTACTACTATTGGATATATGTTATGTATTCATATATCTATTGGTTCATAGCAATGAATGCTCAGTCCGATCAAGATAAGATGAAATCTGGATCTAGACTATTAGTTAAAGGTAAGTTGAGATATAACAGTATGATTGCACTCATGTATTTAAAGAAGAATAAAGTAGCCACTTTTCATACTTTCTGCCTAATGTTAATTTTTTTCTCTTATTCATTGGTGCTTCATAATTGCATAACTGATAGTTGATATGGACATTAGGCGATCATTAATTTATTCCTTTAGTTAAGTAAGAGTATTGCTTCATAAAGTCTTGTAAAAAATTAAAAACAAATTCTTAAGGCCATAATTTTCTGTTGATGAGTATAGTTAAAAAACCAAATCTTTTCTATAGAATTTCCATGAATAATCCAAACATGCATCTATAGATAAGATGTATTTATTTTGTAAAATAGCTTTAACAAAGTTTATTTTCTTCTAAAGAGCAATCTTTTTCCACTTCTAATTTCAGAGGTACTTATATTCACCAACAGTATGTGAATTTTATTTTATATAACTATGTACATTATAAAAGCTTGATTTATTTGAGTTGCCAGTCTTGATTTATAAGAAATATAAAAGTGAGTCAAAGAAGAATGTTTACTCCAAATGAAGAATGAAATAGTTTTTCTGACAATGACTGAATAGTCTTTATTCTAGTGTGATGCACTTTCTAATTCATGTTAATTGTTTTCATCAATGAATATATGTATTACATGCAGGCCATAGTCTGGTTTTTAAAATTTTTGCAATTCCTCATCACCTCTTAATAGTGTTTTTTTTTTTTTCCATTGATAATATGGATATAGTCCTAATCTATCAAATTACCCATATGTTAAGCATTAGTCAGTAAGACAACTAGCATCTTGGGGCCATGTCTTAGACAAAGAAAATAACCAGATGCATATTTTTTAAATAGAAAGTGATTAAATATTAGTATACCGTATTCTACTTTTAGAAAAAAGTTGAAGCTATTGGAGAGATTCAGTTATAATAATTGCAAAGAACAATGATGATTTGAATTTTAAGATTATGTGGATAATCCATCACCATATTACACTCATCCTTTGTCATGTAGTGGAATTTGTTACTATTTAGAGTTGAATCTTGTTTTCTGCTTTCAATAAGACTTGTACTAACATATATTCAATTGCAACGAAGTCTTTGAATGATAATAGAAAGACAAATTAACAGAATTTAAAATGCTAACTTTCTTTAAAAATAGAAAATCTTCAATGATCTTGCAGTCATAAATTCTTCTGGAGAAGCATAAAAAAAAATGATTATCAAGATTGATTTTTGAGGAGTCTTGAAAAAAATTGGTGCCATGCTAGTAACTGTTGAATTTGGCAGAAGTCAGCAATATAATTTTTTTGTGAATGAAGTGAAATTAGTCTATCATATATAATAATTAGTTGAAGATAAAATTTATTAACTTTCAGTTAATTAATTTATTAGCTTAATCAATTTTCAATCGGTTTTATTAAGGTCATAGTAATTAGTCTCTTTTTTTCAACTTCTGTTTAGCCAGTATCACATGTTATTTTGGCCAATCCCCAATGAAAACATACACTCATCAGACAAAAAATATATTTGGAATTGTAGCTTTGACTGCTGTGTATTTTAGTGAATAATCAGCATGAATTTTGTAATTTGAATTAGCAAAATCTATTCCACAGCAACTTTCATGATTAAATAAATCATCAAATTATGATTATTTCTATACATCCTTGAAAAATTATATAGGTATGCGCAGCATTAGTTTTTTAGTACAAAAAACTTGAAAAAAAAAAAAAAAAGTGAATGGAAAAAAAAAAACAATCTATAAAACTGTAGGCAAGAGGAGATAAAATAAATCATATGTTAAACTGCATTGTAGAGTGTCAATTAAGGTGTATATGGTGTCTTTCAAAAAAACTAATAAAAATATCTTCTTCATTAAGTTTTATAGATTGTTTTTTTTTTCCATTCACTTTTTTTTTTTTTTTCAAGTTTCTTGTACTAAAAAACTAATGCTACGAATTATGTCTTTTCCCTTTTATTAGCATGCCGCCATATTAATGCGGATAAATTGTATAATTAACCCCTTATTAAATGTCTTATAAAATCGCTCGTTCGAGGGCTACTTTATTTCATATTTTAGTAATCTTTTAAATAATTATGTCTTTCAAGAAAAGTATATTTCTCATTCTTTTTTATATAACGCAAGGATATGCATGAAATTAATAAGTGAACTGTGTAATATAGAGAAATGCATGTTTACATGTAATCTTATGAATCCCTGTTTAATCATGCACTCCCACTCCATTTTTCTTATTTAAAATGACCTATTTTATTGTAATTGTAATGTAATTTGTGAACTGTTAAAATTAAGGTCGAGAATGTGTGGACTTTCTTCAAATTATTTAGGAATGGGTTAAGTACCTTTGCTTACTTAGTTACCCCTTTATATATATATGATTATATTGTGTGTTGCTAGTGTAGGCATATGGGTTGTTTTGAGGCCTGCTTTGTTTTTTTCTCTAGAGACTTATGGCTCAGGCCATTCTTTCTCCTGCTTGCGGTTTCCAGATAATGTATGCGCTAGAAAGCCATACCTGGGAATTTTACGCCTAAGTAATTCAGCCATGGAGTTTCATGGTATGATGTCAGACTCAGACTGATTGTTACAAAACCTTCCATGGGGTCCGTGGCAAGACGCCATCTCGTCTACTTTATTTTATTTTACAAAGCAATGCGGTTTCAACGTACCGCACTCCATACTATACATTAAACCTCCACTGGTACCACCAATCTCTTTTAATATTAAATGTTAGTATTTCTTTAAATTGCCTGTGTCTTAATCACTTCCATGCCTCTAGCTCAATGAGCTTTCATCCGCACTATTATTGAATTCAATGTAAGTTCTTTTATCCCATATTAAATGCATAAATTAATTTAAGCAAACACTTATTGTATTCGCTGTAGATCTCGTATATCTTGAAATCAACCTTTCTTCATGTAACTATACTTTTGCTTAAGCACATTATTATAATATATTGCATTAACCTGAGGTATAGAGGGTACAAATAATTAACAAGCCATTAATGTAAATCTAAATGGCACTTCATTAAATTGATTTCAAATCCATATTTTAATGATTTAACGGCACTGTCTGGCTTATGCAGACAATGCTTATATTTATCATGTTCAATTAATAAACCATATTTGAATTCTATTCATTTTGATTACTTATTTATTTTCTGCAATCTACACCATTACCTCGGTCTATATCACATTATATATATATATTTTGTACCATCCATAGTTGATAGTTAGCGAACCTAATGATGTATTTTAATATAGAGTCTCTTGCTTCTCCCTGACCACTGGCACCGGCAAGAAACTATGCTATCAGTTGCATCAGACGCGTTATCACGTAGGTGGCACTGTGGAGTATGGACTTTAGATTCGAACTCGGGATTTCTGGAAGACAACCCCTCCTAGAGTGTTGAGTTTCACGTCTGCGGTTTGAATTCTGCAGTGTGCTAACGAGATACACGATTCTGACGGTTACAACATTAAACTGCATTGTAGAGTTTCAATTAAGGTGTATTATATTATATATAATTCAGCAATGCAAATAAGGAAAAGTGGAAGGATATTTTTTGAAAGATTGAATATTATCTGATGGCGCAAAGAAATTGCTAGCTAAATAATTCCGTATGATAACAGCAATGAAAAAGAATATCAAATAAATTACATAATAATGTTTATTAAAATGAATAGAATAAAAATGATGAGACAGAGCAAGCCAATCAAAGCATTAAGTTTTAGAAGCAATAACTGTGATAGTATCTGTAGAGAAAGTAGAAACCTGCAACAACTGTGAGAAAGGTGATAATACAAAGATAGTCCCAGAATTGAGAATAATATTAATAGATTGAATTTACCTTCATACAAAATAAGAAGCTGTGAGAAAGAAAAAAATATTTTTCATTTTCTATAACAAACTAAGTTTATATACATATAAAACCATTAATACAATTATGTATCTAAAAAAATACTTACCATTATTTGATTTTTTTATATGGAACGATGGCACATCATAACTAAAAATAATAACAATAAGAGTTTAAAATTATGCTGAAAATAAATTGTAAAACTAAAATAACTTTTATAATTACCCCACAGAGTGTCTATGGTCCTCTTGATTTTCAAGAACGACAACATTTCGACCAGGATATGTGTGATAATTAACAAATGATGATCCTACTTCCTGTCTAGGATGAAGGTAAAACCCTCTATCAACAGAATAGCTATTAGGAACAGATCTAAAACAAAAACAACAAAACAGTTTATGAAGAATCAAAGTAATTGTAATAATTATAAATATATTTTATAAATTTATAAAATACAAAACTGATGCAATTATTGTTAATTAAGCAATAAGCTGTTATTACTATTATGATTGTATTGTTGAACTCAATTTAAATATTAAATTTTCTAATAACAGACATTAAAATAAATTTTTAAATAAAAGCATCACAGAAATTTTTGTAATTTTTTTTTCTTTTTAATAATGATTGTATAAATCTAGATTTCTTTTCGAAAAGTTATTCTTAAATATAATGAATTTTACAAATAATTTAATTCTTAATAATTCATAATTTCTACCATTATTATTTAATTCTTTCTTATCATCACTAAACAATAATGAATTTCTACTTCAATTATTAACCAGTTTTGAAAATTTACTGTAACTAGAAAGCAATATAAATAGACTCTCACAAACAATTTCTGATAAGTATTCCTGCATAAATCAAAACTAATAAGATAGAAATTGAATGCAAAAATCTTTTGTTTATTATCATCGAGTATTATGAGTTAAAGCAATGCTTTCAAAGCTGGTTTAAAAAAGAAAGCAGAAGTCAGGACAATCAAACTCAGCACTGTAAACTAATAAAATCATGTAGTATTTGACATATATTTATGTTATTTTCATCATTCCAGAGCCAAATGATATTTTGTTGATATAAATTTGATATAAACTATAATGGAATTTGACATAATTCCAATTCAATAATTTGTGATGAGTATATTGAAGGGCTTTATCAGTTTATGAGCCTATTGCTAATATGCTGGCCAAGGGACAGTAACATTTCCTATTTATCATCATTCATTCAGATACATACACTTACCATAACTATATCTATATTACTACATATAGATGGTGACTATTGTCTAAAAGAAATGAGCTCACTGAACTTTTTTTTTTCTTTTATTGAACTGATCCAATCAACCAATTTCCATTAAGGGAGTATCACCTCATGACTTCTTTGAGGAAAGACCAGAAACCTAGTTCAAACATACATTCTTTAGATAATAACAATACCATCAAGCATCATGCAATAGCTTGTTGACACATCAGGAGTAAACATGACATTGCACAATTTAACCATTTAATTTAAATTTCTTATTGAATTGAGGAAATGCAAGAATAAGAATTGACCCAAAGGTTAAAATTTTGAACTCAACAATACTTTATTTCAGGCAGTATTAATAAATATTAAATGTGTTAATATTCTCTCTAATATTAACTTTACAAAATTTCTAAATTCAAATGTAAGATAAACGAGAAGGCATTAAATATTATAGTTTTTAATAATTTCCATTATTTTTTCTTTCTCAATACTTTAAAACTAAATTAAAGACATTATTACTACAAATAATAATCATATATATATATATATATTATACTTAAAATATAATCCATTTCAAAACAAAAAAAAATAAATTATAACATAATAATATAATATAATGATAATAATTGCAATTAAATAAATATTAGCTCATAATTTAACATTTGATACATATATGAAAACAAGCTTACAGAGTTTCCCACCTGAAATAAGTGCTTAAGCCTGTTCAGTCAGAAATTCCTATTTTTTGATATATTTAGGATGAAGGGCACTGGCATGTTTGATCTTTTATAACAATCTAGTTATAAGTAAAATATCATCATTTGGTAGAATTTTGGAGGAAGTCAGCAAATGTTATATAAATCTCTGGGCAAGAAAACCATATCTTTCGATGATGATGGGCTTCAAGGCATTTTCTTTTCATTCTACTTATGGACTTCATGAGGGCAGAAATAAACACAAAAATGTGAATTAGTCATACATGCCAACAAGGCACAAATCACTAGTATATTTGGCCATTTCATAACTATTTTTAAAAATATTGAGAGTATTATTCTTCCACTGGCAAATATAATTTGTTGTACTTGAGTTCACTATGGAAGGTTATAGCTAACCCTATGTTGATGGCTAAGTTTCCCTTTAATGTATATAAATCAGTTTTAAGTTCATGAATTCACTGCAATAGACAAGCATAGCATAATCTAAATTAATTACTTATGCCAAATTATAATTTCATTGACATTATTTTTTGAAAAATACTTTTCAAAAAATATGTTTTTTCTGAAATTGTCTACCTCTAAAAATTACCATACATCTCTTATTAATTAATCAATCTTTAATTACATTTTTTTTTTCTTATTTTAATCCATTTTAATTACAATAATTTTTATTTTTTTTAAAGCAATTCTCCTTTTCAAAAAACAAAAAAAAAATAAAATATTGTCTTTAAAAATTTGAATTAGTTTTTGAAAACAACTGTATTTTACATTAATTTAATAATTCCTGATTTGTTATCTTTTAAAATAAGCAACTTACAAGCCATTTTATTTTCTCTTTAACACAATTATAATATTGTTAAATAAAGAGAAACAAAATAGCTAAAACAGAGCACAATTGACACATCCTAGCATTCATCACATGATCACCATTTTCTATGCTTACACAAAACTTCTTGCATACTATGGCTTGCATTGGGTGGCACTATTGTATGAAGTTTGTTATCCCACAACTTTGACTTCCTTGCTGTTATGACATGGCTGATTTGTTTCGCAAGATAAATTAAAAGTTTTATATATTTTTAATATCATCTGGAAAGTTGGAGAATATTTGCTTAGTGAGTGGACGTGAAAAGAAAGGTGGAGTGCAGAGAGATATATTTAATTGGATTTGGAAAGATCGAGAAAAATTTTGCTAATGTTTGGAAAGTGATTCGATATGTCATTTTAAATATAAAAGGAAAAAAAATTTTTTTTTTGTGTGGATGTTTACTGCAAGGGGGCTTTAAAATTAAGTTATATGTAAAATTAGTTATTTAGCTATTAAAGAATTTTTCAATTTAAGACAGAAAGTGATTTATTTGAGAAAGAGGGTAATGTTTGAAATGTAAGGTTAGAGGAGCACGTTTTTTGATCGCCATTAAAAAAAAAGCTTTTTTCCTTTTGCATAAAGGGGTTTGAAGAGTAATAGAAAAATCATACATTTAAATATAGAGTAGGGGAATTAAAAAATTAAGAAAATATGGATTGTATTTCTATCCCACAATTTATATATAATGGTCAGGCGTACTTTGATAGAGTGTACAGTATGTGATAAAGTTTTCCTTTTGAAATGCTTAAATAAAGCTAGGAAGAATGTAATCAGGAGTATCGTTGTGTAAATCATGCATAAATGTGATAAAAGAGATGAAAAAATGGTTTCTAAGTGTAGATAGTTTAAAGAAAAATCAGGAGAAATGGACGAAAATATAGTTAAAAAAGACAAAAAAGTGTATACATTTAGTGAAGTGACAAGAGATATGGATGACAAAATAAGTAGTGCAATGGAAAAATAGGATTACAACCAAGATTCGACAATAGGTATGTTAGATAAAGCATGTTCTATAAATGAGATTGAAAAAATTATGCGAGAGAAATAATGCTATGTCTATGGATGTATGGGATTTTTTTTATTAGTAAGAGGGAGTTATATAGTTAAGATGGATTGTGCATAGCATAAGAAAGATGTGAAGCATTAGTGGTTTGATTTATGAAAAATATTATAGTTTGGGAAACTTATAAAGAGGGATAGGGTTTTAAATTACAATATTATCAAAAAGATTAAAAATGGATGAGATGTAAGAAGTAAACAAGGAATAGCTGATTTAGATATAAATATAGATGTGGAGAGGGAATGGGTTTGTAAAACTAATGATGCAGATGTGGAGGGAATGGGTCTGTAAAACTAATGATAAACAAGCTAATTACAAATGTAATAGAGAAGAGTCAAAAGAATTTATAAAAGGTTAGTAAGAAAGAAAGAAATTGTTAAACTTGGAAATATGAATATGCAAGGTGGTAGGAGAGTAGAAAAGTGATTGAAATTAAACAAAGCAGTTAAAAATAAAGAGCTTGAGGTATTAGCAGTAATGGAAATACATCTAAGAGAAGAACCTACGGTACTCATCTTATAGCTAAAGGCACCGCTCTACGGCGCGGTTTTTCGCGCCAAAACAGATAAAAAAGCTGTTTCCGCGGCCGACACGTTCGAACCCGCATTTTCTATAATACAACTTTTTTGTTGTGCTACAGAATGCAGGCCGCTATGTCACATCGCAGTACAGCATGTATGTCGCATAGCTGCAAATACATTTTCCGAATTCACACAATTTATAAAATAATTACGGCTTGATGAGAGAGTTTAAATTTGAATTGTAGTGAAATGTTGTTTTCATTGGATTTTTTTTGTATTTTAAACTATTGAAATGTTCAGATTTTTTAAAACAATAATTATAAGACTTTTTACAACATACTGTATTGAACTTTTATTTGGGAAAATGTTAAATATCTATGTTTTTATTGAGTTGCAATTAGGTAACGTGACAAAGAAGATTCTACTGTCTGTATATTTTTGAAGTAAAAAAGAGCGGTAGGAAAAAATATCCAGTAAGAAAAGTCCAAATATACAGATTTTTTTGCAAATTTAATAAAAAGCAAATATTATAAACATGCTTAATAAGTAAAGAAGACATTTGTATGTGTTTGTTGTTATTTAAAAAAGTTTGAGTTTCTTTCTTCTGTCCGAGTACGGTTACGATTTTGAATTTTTTTATTTTAGCATTACAAACAAACAGAACATTAACCCTAAAACCCAAAACTAACCCTAATCCTAAAACTAACCCTAAATCTAACTGTAACAACTTTTACTTTTATTACAATTATTATTTTTTAGTTAAACAACAACAAAAAAAAAGCCGTAACACAAGTAAAAAAATAACCGATAGAAAATTGATAAAAAAAAGCCGTAACACAAGTAAAAAAATATCCGATAGAAAATTAATAAAAAAAAGCCGTAACACAATTTAAAAAGTATACAATATAAAAAACACGAATCAAATTGTAATTTGTTGATTTTATTTTACATTTATTATTATCATTTAAATTGTATACGTTAATAAAAAATAATATTTAAAAAAGACGATTTTGTTTTGTTTTTATTTTCACATTACAAAAAAGCACAGAAAAATTATTAAAATTAACAGCCCATGAATGTTCATATTTTATAGTTTTAGCGTGAAAACGGCGCCATCCAATGGCATCTTTATCTATAATACAAGCACCGAACCTACACTGGAAGATATGGTATGGCAGGGCATAATAGAAAAGAAAAAAGAGGTGTTGGTATAGGAGTTATGTCAAAAAAATATTTAAATACTGTAAAGTATCAAGATGTGGTTTGAGATAAGGTTAGGAAGACAAGAAGTTATAGTGTATATGACTACTGGAGATAATCAAATTATAATGAAGTGGAACAGTAGTATATGAGACTGCCTAGTTAAGGATATAACAATTTCAAAAAAAAAGGTGAAGAAAATAATGGTTATAGAGGATATGAATGGCAGACAACTTTTGAAAATTTTTTGTCAGAATGGAGCATTGGAAATTTATCAAATATTTATAAGGAGCAATACACATGGTCTAGAAATAATATATTTCACCCAATAAATTATGTATTAGTAGAGAAAAAGGGAATGAATAAAAAATTAAAGTGTTTGATAATGAAAAGAGAGTATGTAATAGTGATTATAATTTCTTTATAATAGAAATTGTTAGTAATGTAATGAAAAATAGTAATAAAAGTAGAAAGGATAGTGGAAGATGTGGATTGAGAATGAATGATAAGAATAAGTGAGAATATAAAATAAAAGTAGAAGAAATCATGGAAGAGTTTGTTGGGGATGAATGTAAAAACTAGTGTGGTGAGGTAGAAAAAGTGGCAAATAGGGTTTTAAGTGAGAATATTCAGAAGAATAAAAGCAATAAAAAAGTGAGAATTAGTAAAAGTGTAAAAAAGAGGAAAAAATCATGCAGAGAATATAAATGTGCTACTAAAAACAAATAAAGTGAAAAAGATGTTAATATTAAATGGGAAAAGTATTTTTAAAAAAAAAGTTGGTTAAAATAAATAATTATAGAGAGAATGAAATTAAATAATAAATTATTGGAGAATATTAATAAAAGTGGAAGAGATGGGAGTAAAAAAATTTGGAAATATATTAAAAGAAATGTAGGGGAGAGAGAAAAAGTATTACTAAATGATGAGGAAAAACAACGTAACTCTAGAGAAGATATTACAGACAATTTTAAATAAGTATGTAATGAATATAGAAAAGATGTTCGACGTAAAGAACAGTGATAACAAACAAAAAAGCATACAGTAATGGAAGTATTAGATTTACAGAAGTGAATTGCATGAGGCAGGGAAGAAATTGAAAATGGAAAAGCAAGAGATTTAGATGGATGGTCAGCAAAAATGGTGATAAATTTGGGAAATAGGGCAAAATTAAATCTATTATCATCTTTTAATAAGATGGCACAAAAGAATTTCCAGATAGCTGGAATAATACAAGAGTAAGGCTATTATTTAAAGGAAGGAGTAAGGATCATAGAAAGTTAAACAATTATAGACCAATAGCAATAATGTCAGTGTTATATAAAATTTTTGAATATATGATGGCTGGAAGGGTGGCAAAATGGATGGAAGAAAATAATATAGTGAGAGAAATGCAAGATTTTAAATCGGATAGGCATATAGGAGATAGTTTATTTGTAGTCACACAAATTATAGATATGAGTAGGAATACAGGTAGACAGTTATATAAGGTCTTTATAGATAGAGAGAAGACATATGATAGAGTAAATAGAAATAGATCATGGATAAGTTTAATAAATTTGGGAATGAATGAAGCTTTACTTACTACATGTATCAAATTATAAAATATAGAATCAGTTAGAGTTAAGACTAATCCAAGAATGCTCTATGTCACTTATTTTGTTTTTTTATATTTGACAGAAATTGGAAGGGCAATAGAAAGATGGGTAGAAATACCATTTGTAGATGGCAAGGGAATGTATACATTATCAGGTCTTTTATTTGCTCATGATATTTTATTAGGCACAGAAAATAGGAAAGATATGAAAGTTGTGCTGAAGACTTGTGCAGGAGTAGTAAAAGAGATGGGGATTTAAATTTAGTGAAGAAAAATCAAAAATAATAATGGTAAATGCTGGGGAAAGAGAAGACAAAGAATTTTTATTGGGAGGATATTAAGTTAAATGTGATGAATAGGTATAACTAATTGGGAATTGTCTTAAGTAAGCAGAGGAATTGCTTGGATGAATGGGAGAAAAAAATTGATAAATGAAGCAAAGAAAAGAATTGATAAATTAACAATGTTTTAATATAATAAATATGATGCAGCAAGAATTATATGTAAAGGAGTGGCAGTAGCAGGGTTAACTTATGATAACAATCCACTGTGTTAGTAAAGATTAGATTACTTAGAAAAGTACAGAGAAGTAAGAAGACATGCTTTAGATGCAGATGTGTAGACAGCAAAGGAGGCAATTCAAGGATAAATGGGATTATCCAGTTTTTATATGAGAAATATAAAAAGCAAAATGAAAATGTTCAGTAGATTGCAATTTATGGATTATAAGGAAATGGCCAAAAGAGTATTTAATTGGGTTATAAGTAAAGGACAGGCAACAAGATGGATGAGAAAGATAGTAATGGTATGCAGATGATTTGGATAAAGAGTTTATGTCAGTATACTTTACAAAGGATGGGATGATTGTGTTAGGAGAATTGTTGAGTGTTATAGTGGCAAAGAATGGGATAAAAGAATAGATGCAGTAATAAAAACTAGGGAGCTGGAGAAATAGTATGGAGAGTAAAAAGACTAAATGTAAATAAAAGTAAACAGAATATTGGGTATGAGTTGATTTACAATAATAGCAAGGAAAGTAGTTTACTGTTTAAGATTTGAACAGGATCATTAGCAACAAGGGAATATACACGTTAAAGGAGAAATGTGGGTAATTTAGTCTGCAAATTATGTAAGGAAGGCATGGAAAATATTAGGCATCTGCTAATTAAATGAAAATGCTTACAAACAGAAAGGGTACAAATAATGAAGTTGTGGGAGAATAAATATAAACAAAGTGATTATATAAAAAGTGGGTTCTTGGTTTTTATGCTGGGTTTGGAAAAAGTTAAGGGAGATCTAGATATGAAAGTCATAGAGTGGACAAAGGTAATGTGGAAATGGAACGGAGCAGGGTAGAGAAGAATATGGGGAAAATTTAATGAGGGAAGGTAAGGTGGTTAACAAGTTTTTCTTGGACATATTGGCTGAGAGATTTCTGATTTCAATAAAGGAAAAGCCATAGCACATTACATCACATCCTAACATTATGGTCTGAATTCAATATATTCCTTCTCTACCTTAGCCTATAATATTCTTAGTATAGTCTTGCTTTTAATTTATAGCTACTTACAAATGGCTACAAAATATATCGCTTATTTCTTGTGATTTTGTTTTGCACATGTTTCTGTTCAACCAATGATAAAACAAATTTTTCATCAACTATTATTTGATAAATCTAATCTCTGTATCAGTAAGCAATGCAACAACAAATTTAATACATTAAACCATTGTTCTCTCCAATGTTAACACTATTTTTCCCTAAACAATATTCAGTTAACAACTTTTTAAAATTAAACTTAAATAAAACTAACAGATAAATAGTGATTGTTTTAAAATATTAAAAAAAAAAAAAATTAAAATAAAAAGTTAATTCTGGAAATTAAAATACTTAACTTGGTTCTAGTAAACTATTAACTGTGCAGCCTTTGGTGGCGCTGTTTCTGTGTAAAAACACGGAATTATACCGCTTTCGCGGCCGAACCTACGGCTAATATACGAGTAGATCGTATGTAGTGGTTATAATATGCGGCCAGTTCTTCCGCGTTCAATAACACTACATCTACTAACAATACTATGATCGTATAGTTTGCCGTTGATTTCATTGCGGGTTGAATTCCTATGCATATTGACAGAATTTGTATTGTCGCTAGAATTTAAGATGAGAGTGTGAGCATTGTCATCTTTTTCAAGTGTTTATTTGTTGATGTTTATGATTTTCTGTATTTCCCAACTGAAAGATTTTTGCGTACTAGTAATTTTCAGCGTATTATTGATATTTGTCAAAATTTTATTTTTTGACTAATTTTGGCTTTTTTGGGGGTCAAAAAAAGACAAAATACAATTTCTCAAGCTCTCTGGCAGACGATTGGAGTTGTTTGCGGAAAAATACCGTTTCTGTCGTGACTCGGACGAGAGTTGAAAAAGAAGAACAAAATGTCTACCACGTTATTATATTTGTGGGACGTCCCAAACAGAGAAAGTGAGGCAGTTGTGTTTTTGCAAGCCCAAAACATCCTGCCATTCATTACAGTTGATTTAGTTCAGTCATATATGGTTAATAAATTTATTTTCTGGAAAGAACTTGTGTTTTGTTTGCGATTATTTTTATCTGTAAATCATGTAATTAACACCCAGAATGACAGTGTTAAAAAGGGGCGGCATAGTTTGTTGGACATCTCTTGATTGATTGTTTTTTTTTTAAAAAAAAAAACAAAAAATACTTCTTCTTTTGACATACCTATTCGTTCCGTTTAGAAGCAAAAAGAGGTTTTTAAAAATGAACCCGAGCTTAATTTTTGTTGTTAAAAAAGAATAAAAATACCGGACGTTTTATTTGTTATGAAAACAAAAAATCTTTAACAAACTTGTACGACTCTTAAAAAAGATAAATAAATAAATCCTACAGAATGTAACAAAACCGGTTAACATACATATTTTTTGTGTTAAAAAAACAATACCGCAATTGACTTTTTGGTTTTTGTTTTGGACGTTTTATTTTTTATTATTAAAAAAAGCAAAAGAAATCAAAACCCGCCGACACAAAAAAAAAACCCCTGTATTTATAAATCTAAGAGAAAAAAGAAGTCCCGTTTTATTTATTATTATTAAAAAAAACAAAAAAATCAAAATCCCGTTTTATTTGTTATTATTAAAAAAAACAAAAAAATCAAAACACGCCGACCAAAAAAAAAAAAACCCCCGTATTTATAAATGTAAGATAAAATACCAAACAATTCTTTTCGTTTATAAGCAAATACGGACATCTGAGGCGGAGTTTGTCGGATAGGTTTAAATTTTTTGTTGCTAAATCAATCAACAGCAAACCCCCTCATTTTTAACATAATTCAAAAAGAAAGTGTCGATTCTAATTTTAAATAACAACAACAACAAAAAAAGAAAGTCGTATGTAAAGCAAATTGTGTATATTTGAGATATTCCATAAAAAAGTTAAAACTGTCCCTTATTACTTTGAAATGTATCGAATCCAAAACAAAAAAATAAAAGACGTCTGTAAAAAAGAAACAGTAGATTTAGAATGAACCCCCCAATAAAGGCGTATGTCAAAAATGATGTACTTTTGAGATCCAAAAAAAAGGGTCAAAGTCTCCTTTATAGTTTGAAAAAAATTTCAGCCGTATGTCAAAATACGATCTATTAGATAAAAAAAATCTAGTGGCCCGGTAATGTTATAACGCTCTGTTTTTAACTAGAAACAGCGCCACCAAAGGCTGCACAGTTAATAGTTTACTAGAACTTTAATTAATGCCACTGCTTAACGGAAAACAGTTACTTCATCAGTGATTTAAGGATTGATAAAAATTAATAGGAAACCTATTCTAGTAATATTATATTTCTAACATCATGTGCACATAAAAAAAAAAAAAAAAATTATATTTTAGAGAAAGAACAATACAGAGAAAATAAGTATATTAGAAAGTTGACATCAGTTCACAAGCCTATGAAAAAAAAGTGGTATCCAAGTTTAAAAGTATCAAATTGTTGGTGTCTGATTAGTTAGAGGATTGTTATCCCAAATAGCTGAAAAGTTTAATGCTTCAAGATCAACAATCTCAAGAATGATCACTGCATTTATTAAAAATGTGAGATAAAACATGTGGTTCAAAATCAATATTTATTGAGAGAAAGCAGTAGATATTAGAAAAATCAAAACTAAAAAATCAATAACCACAGTCAAAGAAATCAGAGCAGGAATTATCACAAATCTTAATAATTTACCTTGATCTTTGTAAGTAGAATACTTATGGCTAAATTGCTAATTCTAAATCATTGATTTCTGATGTGTGCTATATAAAAGCAATGATAAAATGAGCATAAATAATGGATGACTGGAAGCATGCTTTGAATAGACAATCAAATCATTGTTTATACACTTCTCAAGTACTGAAAGCATTTTTATTTGATGATCACCAAAAAAAAAAAAAAAGCTTTTCAATTAGAACAACTTCTACCAATTGTGAAAATGCTGATATAAGAGTGACATGGCATTCTTTTGGTCCAATAATTATTTTTCATGGACACATCACAGTTACAATATATTTAAAAATTTAAGAGACCAGTTTATCCCATAATGCAAATACAATTTTCAAATAATAGTGTTATTTTCCAAAATGATAAAAACTTATAATTCATAAATATTGATTTTAGAAATATGAGAATAATAGTAAATTTCTTCAATTACTTGATTTAAATATTAATGATTTTGTAAATTCAATACCTTTCACTGATATCTCTCACAAACATTAAGCTTTTCTTCATTAAAAATGGTTGAATATTCCTTTAGATAATATTCAAGTGTTACCACATGTAGTTTTGAATATAAATTGTGTATATACACAATATTCTATTATTTTTATACAACATCTGGATGTAAAGAATTTCTTGGTATAAAGAATAGTGCATTAACTTGCCCCATTCACAATCCAATAATTCAAATTTAGAACAAAGCTGGAACTTTTTCATATAAGTCAATAATCGTTTTCAAAAACTGAAAGAGAATTAATTTCCCTATAAATTGTAAAATTATTATTTAATTATTCTTAGCTGGCTGGATTTTGTTTTGAAGTGAGATATTCAAGATTATTACTTTTAAGTTGAAATTAAGATATATATATATATATAAAGTTGAAGTATTGTTTCTATGTGGATTTTCAAGAATTTCAAATTTTTACTTACCCTGAAAAAGAAAGGCTTTCAGTGAAATGCATGTTTAATTAAAGAGACTGGTCTACGAAATTTAACCTTGAATGTTAGTTCACAATTTAATAACAAGCTTTCAAAGGCAAGTATTACGAATTTGGAGGGTTTAGGTTATATAAACACACAAATATAAATTCCTTTAAAATTGCTTTATACAGAGATAATATTGATATTACTAGTTGTATAGCATCATTTTATGTCTTGTATCAAAATAAAAGCCAACACAGAAGTGAAAGATAACAAATATAAATTTATTACCTCGACATATGAAAAGGCATAAATCTTCATGTTTCAAGCAGCTTGCTCGCATAGTTGTTTTCAGTTATAGTCACAAAACTTCTCATGTTAGATAAAGTACATTTCATATCAAATTAAATATAATAAAGCTTCATTTAGTTGATTTCTTGGCTTTGTATTTGTCACACACACACACTTTCATATCATTACTACTAGTCTCTCTTTCTTCCTGTTTTTCTTTTTTTGTCTCACCTGATTTCAGCTGTTTTTATTGCATATTGTTTAGTCTGCCTAATTAGCATATCTTTGCATAATTAGTATTTAGTATTAATCTGTATGCTTTGTGTACATAAATTTTCTAGAGTGTTAACAATGGTGAATTTATTCAACTTTCTGACTGAATATTTGTTACAAACATAATTAACTTTTATTTACATCACTTTATATATACCTATATACATACACCTACATTATTGTTTTAGTCAGACAGTGCAAAACTAAAACTTAAATACTTATTTTCATTTAGATAATAAATAAAGTTTTAGTTTACCCAGTATCTGGTTTTGGTGACTGGCTCAATGCTCTATTTATGCGTGTTTTTCTTTCTTCATCAAATTTCTTCTCTCTATAGGTAATCAGAAAAGAAAAAGCTGTAATAATAATCTTCACAATTAATTATTACTAATTTTATTTTTAATGACAATTTAAATTAACAATAATAAGCAAATTGAATGACTTATAAATGAATAAAAGCTTAAACTTTATAAATGTAAATTTTTGGTACAAACATAGACTCACAAACAAATTCAAGATAACTTATTATATGAATTCAGTAAATTTTCGTTTTAAATACTTTTTAAATTTATATATTCATATCTGTTATTAGATATAGAAAATTACTAGTAATGGAAAAAAAAAAAATCAAATTACAAATTTTATTGATAATATTTATACATGCTATTATTTTTATACTAAATAAAATATAGGCAAACGAATTAAATATTGGTTACAAAGATTATAACAAAACATTGAATCCAGAACTATTTGCTTACAATATTTGGTGACATTATAATCAAAAATATTTAAAAAAAGTAATAAAATTGCAACTATTTTTACAATCAATCAGCTTATTGTCTGTCTAAGTGTTTAAAAAATTATATAAATTTTAAAACGATGCTGAGAGCCATTGCTATTTAGAAATTATATACAAAAATTTCATCAAAACAGTGATTATTTTGTTTTAGAAAAATAAGTTATTATTTATTATTGATAAAAGCTATAACGTTCTAAAATTTTGACAAAACATGACTGCTTTAGTTGATCAAATATCAAATTTAAACCAACAAAAAGATCATTAATACACTTTAACGTTAGTTCTTATTTATTTTAATAATCTATACTAATTATGGGAGCTATCAATTGAAAATTAGATACAATCATTATTTATTTCAAAATCATAACTATATATAAAAAAAGCAGAATCTAATACAATGTTTGATTTTTTATTTAGTTAAAAAATATGAGATACTAAATACTATAATCAAGAATATTAAATTAGCAAAACCAAATAAATGAATACATTTACATATACCTATTAAAGTATCATGTAACTCTGCTTACATTTAAAACCTGCTTTAAGATCGATAATTTATTCTATCATATTACTTTAGAACAAGATACTGAAAGCATGACTAATTAATAGACATTAAGATGGTAATATTTACCAAATACCAGACTAATTTTTGGCTTTTACTAAGGAGGAACAATGGATTGCACATCTGGAGTTCATCAATAACTCATGCTTTTAATATATGGGTTTAGAGAAGAGAGCTAAAATATTATTTATTTTAATGCAATTGTTTTAATATAAGATAAAATATTCGTGTAGTTTATGTGTAAACTTTGACAAAGATGCCTATGATTAGTATACACGAGTTTACTAAACCATAATTATTGACCAAATATCAGAGATATATATAGCTACATCAAGAAGTCATCTAGGATTCAAAACCTTAAGGTGTTTAAGTTTTGAGTCATTGGTTTGGATAATATTAAAAAAAAATAAAGGTGATTACTGAATCTATAGAAGCAATCCTACATTCTCAGTGATGAAGGCAAATAGCTAGAAACCAGGTTAGCACTATTATCTAGAGTTCATTAATTATCAAGCTTAACACAGGTTCCTGCATCAATTATCAAATGAGCAAAATAAAAACATAAATATTTGGTCAATGAAATAAAATTAATGTATTCAGCTTTTTAAATGGTCAAAAGTTGCATGATTTCTTAAGCACATGACATACATTTTTTAAAAATCATATTTATAATAGATGACTTTGCAATAAAATGATAGAGTGGTTTCTTTAATGCTAAAATTAAATATGACAATCATATGATGCTTTGTGATACTATCTTTTTAGAAAAAGCTATTAAAATATAAACTTTATGCTCTAATGAGGAGCTGATATATTTATATAAGCATATCAGTTTGACTTCAAAAGCTTAAGGATATTTGAAACTTTAAGTCATAAGCTTGATAAATATAAAAGAAAAAAAAGAGTAAAAATGGCTGCTGGATATATATGAATAATCCAATTTTCTTTTCTCATAACATTAGTCTGGAGGTTTGATTGAAATTACTATCTTATATTCATTGATAGTTAAATTTATAATTTTAACGATTCTAAACTAAAGTGCTAAAATACTTTCTTAATATAGACGTTAAGCATAAGTTACAAAAGTCATGTGATGCTTCTTTTTTGAATGAATTGAGATTCATTAGAGATAAACTGAAAGTTGTGAAAAAAAGCACCAATTATTATATGTATTGAAGCAATGGATCTGGAAGTCCAATCCATGCTTCACAGCCTTCTATAAACTTACCAATATTGTAAACCTGGGTTAAGTTTATATCCAAGTATCAACAGGATTTTGCATTAAATATAAAATTAACGTGTTTCATTTTGTACATTTAACGCTTATTAAATTTAGTTATTTACTTTAAAATATTTCTTTTAAAATAAAATTCTGTTTAAGATTAAATTGTTATTAAAATTTCCTTTTCAAAATGTATTAGTCAAACATATATATACGGAAGTGTATATATATGATTAAATGCAAAATTCTGTTGAACTAAAATGTTATTTTATTAAAAGAAATAATAAGATATTTTTCTTTTAATTTTTGTTAAAATATGGCATATGATTTTATTTTAAGATAAGCCTGCTAGCATTTCTAAAGGAATGGCATGTTTCAATTAGTTAGTCCATTCAAGGCAAATTAAAGATGGCCTTTTTAATTAAATCAAATTCGAAGTTAAAAACAGAATTTGATAATAAGAAATTAAAGTTTATTTTTAGCAAAAAGTTACTTCGAAACAAAGGGGGCTTATCAAGATCTAAAATAATGCAAAACGAGAGAAGAGTATCTCCAGAAAGATATAAAAGTTGGGGAGAACAAAAGACTGATTATTCAGACCTTTGGCTTTCAAGACTTATTACTCTTGAGATTTTGCTTTTAAAATCAGTCAGATGTTGTTCCTGAAATTATTATTCAGATTTTGCTTTTAAAATCAGTCAGATTTTGTTCCTGAATTTATTCATATTTTGTTCATTAAATTATTCTGATTTTGTGCTTGAAGATTTATTGAGATCCTGTGCTTTGATAATTTGGCATTTTGTGCTTTAAGTGATCCTCCTAGGTTGCTCTGAAAACAAATGTGGAAAATAACGGAGTCCTAGTTTTGTGGAAAATTCCTGTTCAGACTTCCAACATGCGACCTGTTAAAAGTTCTATTAATTTGGTGGATGTGACCATGTTCGGTGGCTAGGCACAACAGCTTTGCCTGCCATCGGGGTCTTATCCATCAAAATGCCTTAATGTGTCAAATCAATAGTAAACCCGAACTGTGAGCCGTGTCTGTGCCCTTCATGTAAAAATGCTGCATATTTCAAATCCTTTTGTCCGGACAAATCACTCTACGTACGTAATCAAGCCACCACGTCGAGGGAACTGGACCAAAGGAACAAAGACTGGTAACTTTATATATCTCCTCATGATCTATTACTTTACCTTTTGATAAATATCTTTCATTATTTGTTTCTTTAATTTATATTCATAATGTAGCTGTTTTTCTCTCATTAGATTAATATTAGATTTATATTTTTCTTTCGTTTGATCATCTATTTTATACTTAAATTTTTCCCCTTCGCATTTCCTCATTTTAGTGTGTTATATAAATGTTGTATTGTTTCATTGTGGTGTAAGTTGTTTTTCATTTAAAAATATTTCCAATTTAAAATAATATCTGTAAATTAAATACTAGTTAAGTTTCCTTTTGTTTGCCAACTTGATCTCCTTGATAACGCTTACTTTGTTCGCTTTTAGTCCCATAGATAAATATTGGTTATTTATAGATGTCTTTAAATATTTTAAAATTGTTTATAAAGCACAAAGCAACTAGAAAATGCTTTGTAAAAGAGTTATTTTAATTTTGCTTTATCGAGGGGACATGAGTTAATAATTTTATTTAAATTGAGAAAGTAATACTTAGATAACGAAATATTACGTAATTGCCATCTGCCTCATTGTAAAATTATTTATCAGTAATCAATCGGGAAATAGCGGAGATAGTTAAAACATTTCTAATATTTTAAAATTATGTTTATTAAAATATATATTATAATACACCATATACTCCTTAAATTACATTATACAATGCAGTTAACATAAGATTTATTTTATTTCCTTTCTTACAGTTTCAACTGTCCAGCAGTCATCATTAGAAATACAACATTTAAACATATACAATTAATGTAAAATTAATATCTATTCATACACATATCAACATATATATATATACACACACATACATATACAAATATACATATAAATATAAAAACAAAAACATTCCAAATACTCCAACTATTTTCTTAAATATGGATCCTTAATCTCTCTATAATCCAAAAACTTCTTTACCCACCCTTATACTCAATTAACTTCTTTTATTTTTATAAAAAAAGTTAATTGAGTATAAGGGTGGGTAAAGAAGTTTTTGGATTATAGAGAGATTTTAAATAAAAGAAGTTAATTGAGTATAAGGGTGGGTAAAGAAGTTTTTGGATTATAGAGAGATTAAGGATCCATATTTAAGAAAATGTTGGAGTATTTGGAATGTTGTTTTTGTTTTTATATTTATATGTATATGTATGTGTGTATATATATATATATATATGTTGATATATGTATGAATAGATATTAATTTTATATGTTTAAATGTTGTAGCTCTGATGATGACTGCTGGACAGTTGAAACTGTAAGAAAGGAAATAAAATAAATCTTATGTTAACTGCATTGTAGTGTAATTTAAGGAATATATGGTGTATTATAGTATATATAATTAAGCAATGCAAATAAGAAGTGGAATAAAAGTTTATTAAAATATATTATTTAAACTAAAAAGCTTAAGTCTAATGTTATTTCAACCTTTTATTAGCTTTTATGTTACTTGTCCAATGATCCAGGTACGCACCAACACTCAACTCATGTTATATTATGTGCACATTTATCTTAGTTAGTTCCGCAATTATTCCAGTCCATTGTCTCTCCCTGATGCTAAGCTGTGGGTCAGGGTTATAAAATAATTTATGCATGTCTCGAATATGTTGTTGGTTCGTGATTAGACTCGAAAATAGACGAATAGGGCAGAGGCCTTAGTATTCTTGATTTTTATATCTCGCGTATGAGTGGCCTCGAGGTACTTTCGCTTAGTATTCGAACTGGGTTAAACCAATATACATCATTCGACCGGCACAATATAGTAGTGAAAATTTGTTTACTGTTTCAAATTAAAAAATACTTATGCATGAAAATATTAGTGAGACTTTGACTTATCAATGAATAATATGATAAAACAATAATTTGATGAATGCAGAAAGGAGTTTGCTATTAACTGAAAGGAGACCCTTTGATTCCTCTTGGAGGCCTTAAAGGAACCGAGCAGGGCAAATTCCTAATGTCCACTCCATACGTTCTTGTCATTGCAGCTGTTATTACTATGTGATTATTCATATAGTATACGAACATGAATGGGCTGCTCACTAACACGCATTAGCCAGCGTGGTGAGTTTATTGGCTTTTTACCTCTAAGTTTAAGATCAAGAAACACCATGGTCTTTCTTCTCAGTGCCTGACAAGGCAGAATGAATGTTTGTGTAAATGATAAATATTTTTCCAATACATATATACAATTATGACAGACAAAAATAAAGCATGGCCCTTATTCCCAGGAGGCTGTAAAGTCACCAACCAAGGCAGCGGTTGGTGGCCGAAGGTGGAGGGTGCTAAGAATCCCCTGATTGCGGACCCAGGCTGCCATTTGATGACGACATTTTATTTAGGTACTTACAACTGCAGATCACTTTCAAGTGAAGGAAGATTGCAAGAATTAGAAGAAGAACTGTCTTATATTAAATGGGACATTATTGGACTTTGTGAAGTTAGAAGAAAAGGTGAAGAAACGATTTAAAAAGTGGACATATACTCTATTATAAAGGCACACATACTGGAAATACAAGTGGAGTAGGATTCATTATAAATAAAAAGTGGAAGAACAATATTGTGGAGATTGATGGTGTATCGGACAGAGTGGCAAGATTAGTTATACAACTTAATAGCAGATACCAAATGCAGATAATTCAGGTTTATGCCCCAACAAGTTCTCATAGTGATGAAGTAGTAGAAGATTTTTATATGGATGTACAAAAGGCTTTTGATCAGAGTAAACAACATTTTAAAATTGTTATGGGAGACTTTAATGCTAGAATTGGTAGACAAATGAAAGATGAAATTGCTGTAGGTAATTTTGGTTATGGTAATAGAAATGAGAGATGACATAGACTTGTGGAGTTTGCAGAAAAAGAAAAACTTTGTATTATGAATTCATTTTTTGAGAAAAATGTTAAAAGAAAATGGACATGGAAGCATCCAAATGAAGGTACAGCAGAATTGGATTATATTTTGACTAACAGGAAATACATATTTCAAGATTGTAATGTTCTTAATAAATTTAACACAGGAAGTGATCATCGATTAGTAAGGTGTAAGTTACGTGTTAATGTAAAGCTAGAGAGACAAAAATTATTAAGAAAAACAATATTTACAGTTGATATTCCTAATCTTCAGAAACATTCTAATGAATTTAAATTAGAACTTACAAATAGGTTTCAAATGTTAGGAGATTTTGAACATGATTCAGATTTGAATGAAATTAATATGAAAATAACTGATACACTTTTAAAAACTGCAACAAAGATAGCTGGTAGAAAAAAGCAGCAATTGACTAATAAAATTTCTACTGAGACTAGAGAATTTATGAAAAAAAAGAAGAAATGAAGATATACAAAAATGATGTATTAAAAAGAATTGAATATCTCGAATTTTGTAAAATGGTACGGAAAAGAGTTGAAAATGATATAAGAAAGTATAACTGTGAAATAGCAAGGAAATCTGTAGAAGAAAATAAAAGTCTCAAGAATGTTAAACAACATTTTGGTATTGGTAGGAAATTTCTATCTGCAATAAGAAAAAAAGATGGAATTGTTACTAAAAAGAGAGATGACATCATGAAATTGGTAGAAGATTTTTATCAAGAATTATATAGTAATAAAGAACAAGTACCTCCTATATCTATTACATCTTCAGAATTGCCCAGAATTTTAAATGAAGAAGTGAGACATGCAATTAAATGTATGAAGAAAGGAAAGGCTCCAGGAAATGATGGAATTATAATTGATATATTAAAAGAAGCAGGTGAAGAAATAGAAACAATTTTAGCAAAGTTATATACCAAATGTCTAAATGATAAAGATGTACTGGAAGATTGGAAGAATGCAGTAATAATATTAATATTTAAAAAAGGTGATAAAGAAGATATTAGGAATTACAGACCTATCAGCCTTTTATCAGTTTTATATAAAATTTTTACCAAGATAATTACAACTCGTCTACAGAGAACTTTGGATTTCCACCAACCAAGAGAACAAGCTGGATTTAAAAGTGGTTTTAGTACAATAGATCATATCCAGGTATTGAGGGAAGTCATAGAAAGGACAAATGAATATGAGTTGTCATTATGTTTTGGATTTGTAGATTATGAAAAAGCATTCGATTCTATACACATTTCTTCAGTGATTAAAGCATTGGATCATCAAGGTATAGATCCAGGATATTGTCATATTTTAAAGAATATTTATAAAAATGCAACAGCAACAATCAGATTACATGATGATACTGGAAAAATCAACATTGAGAAAGGTGTAAGACAAGGTGACTCCATATCTCCAAAACTTTTTACAGCAGTGCTGCAAGAAGTATTTTGTGGATTAAAATGGGAAACTAAAGGAGTGAAAGTAAATGGAGAGTATTTAAGTCATTTAGATTTCGCAGATGATGTAATTGTTTTTGCAAATAATGCTTCAGAGCTGCAGGAAATGTTGCAGGAGTTAGCAGATGAAAGTAGAAAAGTAGGACTAAAGATAAATGTTAAAAAGACTAAAGTAATGTTTAATCGATTTGCTCAAAATATGAAAATAAAGATTGATTATGAAGAATTAGAAGAAGTTAACAGTTACAAATACCTTGGTCAGATTATTAATACAGATGGAAACATAATGGAGGAAATTAATCATAGAATTAAACTTGGTTGGAGTGCTTTTGGTAGAAATAACTTGATACTAAAAGGAAATATGCCTATGTGTTTGAAAAGGATGGTTTTTAACAAATGTGTTTTACCAGTTTTTATTTATGGATCTGAGACTTGGACACTTAATAGAAGAGCAATATAGAGACTTCAGACCACTCAAAGAAGTATGGAGAGATGTATGTTGGGAGTAACAAGAAGAGATCGAAAACGCAATGTATGGGTAAGACAACAAACAGGTGTTACTGACCTTATTGAAAAAATTAAAAGATTGAAATGGAGTTGGGCTGGACATATTGCTAGAAGAGATGATAATAGATGGACAATTGAAATTTTAAACTGGATTCCAAGAGATTGTAAAAGACCCAGAAAGAGATCACATGTGAGATGGATGGATGAAATAAGAAAATGTGCAGGGGTGTTGTGGAGAAGAGAAGCTAAAGATCGGAGAAGATGGATTAAACTTGGAGAGACCTTCATCCTGCAGTGGATTGATAATGGTTGATGATGATGATGATATGATATTAGTTTCAAGATCAAAATAAATGGATGCAATGAGATTTTGTTACATATATATATTGCATAAATTATAATCAAATTCATTCTTGTGTTTAAACATATGGCTGCAGATATTTAAAAAAAAACTGTTAATGGCTCTTAAGATACCTCTTAAGAGCCACTTACATCATTTTCCCAATACATAAACTTTAAATTTGATATTCATAATATATAGGAAATATAAGTTCCTGATATATAAAGACATGAACATTTAATAATGGAGATTATATGAAAAATATTGTAGATATATATAAACATTAGTAAATGAAAATACAATTTCTAGCTTAATGAAACATAATTAATATTTAAGTATTTATTGAAAAATGATTGTTGCAAATAAGTATTTATTAAAGCATATGCATTTATAGAGTAAATTTGTATAATATATATATAAATAATCTCTGATATCTTTCTTAAATAGTCTCAAGAACTGATAAGCATGTGTCAAAAACATCACTACATTACTATTACTTTTTCTCTTTTAGATATATTTATTAACACACACACACAATAGACATTTTCTCCATGTAATACTACTATCTAGTGTAAACCATTCCAATAGCTTGCACTAAGTGACAATATTATATGGAGAAAGTTGCTACTATGTTAACAGATTGTAAAAGCATAAGAAATAGTCATCATGTGCAGAGGCAAGGTATCCTATGAGCCAAAAGGGCAAATGCCTGGGTCCCCATCAACAGGAAGGCCTCAAAATTTACAAATCAATATTCTATAAATTCATTTTTGTAGTAAAAAAAGTTCAGAAATTAAATTATACAATAAATGAATATAAAATAATATTTTAAAGCAATGAAAAGAAAAGAACTACGAATCTGGGTTTCAAAAAAGAAATTTAGCAGAAAATTACAGAGGCAGAATTAAAAAAGAAACAAACCTTATTACAAGATTTTGTAGCAATAAAAAATAGAGATGACAACAGCCAAACAAAATAGGACACAAAATGAACCTTCCAATTCTAGAGTATCAGTGGGGCATTATTATTGATCAAATTGCATTACCAACATTGCAACTATATACAATATTAATGATAACAATATTAATACAAATATCAATGATAACAACGATCAAAATAATAATACAAACAGTATCAATAAGAATAATACAAATACATTATTAGAATAGTAAGACTGGCTATGGGCTAGCCAACAGAACTATACATATATTTGAAAGATATGAATAAATTTAGTTTTTAAGATTTTTCTGCATATGTGAATTCCAATATACTTTAGTCAGATTTGATTTACCAACTGGTTTTACTAGTGCCTATAATATTTCCTTACAATTTACTATTCAACAATGGATGGTTTGTTGAGTTGAGTATAAACTGACTACTTAAAAATTTAACAAAAATTCTTCAACTACTTGAACAATTTCCATCGTTTTGCCAGATCATGATGAAAATGTAATTATATAAATTATTTAAGCCCTTCTCCTCTATTATAATTACAAAATTACATTTATCTTTTGGCTTAATTATAATTGAACTATCCATATTATTAGTAAGTTATATCCAGCTGAAACGTTATTGCTATAATAAAAATCAGAAATACCAAAAACTATTGCATTCTGAATAATTATGTAATTTATACTCACAACTATACCACTTTTATGAAATAGTTGTGCTTTCATGGAGATTTTCCAACTATAGAGTCTAAAATTAATAAATCTTCATCTCTATATATTGTGCAGTTGTTGAAAACATTATAAAAAAATCTAATGGTGGTTAATTTTATTTGTTGGCTAATGTATGAATGATTAGTGTAAACTGGTTTCTTAGAAATTCAATGTGAAAAAATTAAGTTTTGGTATTAGTAATGCAATTAAATTAATTTATGTATAGTTAAATATACAAACTAGTCTTACATATGTGATGGATAAATTCAAACATACCGTTTTTTTTTCTCTAGTTGCTCTTCAATTTGTTTTTCTAATTCTTTCCTATATTCTTCTCTTCTTCTTCGAATAGTATTTGGTGAGAGAACTTGACCTGCATAACAAGATTATATGTCAGTTATTTTATATTTACAAGTCATTTTCATTTATAATAGATTGAATCTGTTGTTTCATCAAATGTATTTAATACAACAAATTATCAAACATACCAGAATTATGTTTTTGCACTTTTCCTGTTCACAATTAATGTTGCATGATTAAAATAAATATTAATTATTATTTATAACAAAAATATGCTTATATATAAATATAAACTAACACAGTGAATTATTAAATATATATTCCTACCAACTAATAGAGTGGTTCCTTCATTTGTTACAATAGTAGAACTGGAAGTTGCTCCATATTTGGCTGTTTCCCCTGGAGGAGGAGGAGCAGGTGGTGGTGGCATAGGAGGAGATGATCGTCTACACCATTAAAAAAATATATGCATAATTATTATCATCAAAAATTATTTTCAAGTATTAAAATAAAAACAAGATTTTAACTTTACCTAGCTGAACTAATCCTCCGGGCTAAATGTTGACTAGAGGGATCCAATTCATTTTTCAGCTGAATTACACACATTAAAAAAAAAATCATTAAAAAATGTATACATTAAAATATTGAATTGTTTTTTATTTAGAGTGAATAAGTTATTAAAAAAAAGAAGAAATAATCCTATAAAATCATATTTTCTCATTAATAACTTGAAGATGCAGATATATCAAGTAAATAAAAATAAATCATGTGATAACAAAGTTGTATTTAATAAATATTCTGATATTTAATATTTTAATTGTTAACATTTCACTTTACGCAAAAAAAAAAAAAAATGAGTTTTTACTGTAGTTGTTACCTGTTTGGATCATAATATTACTTAGATATACAGACAATTTAAATAATGCTAAACACTTTTCAACAGAAAAATATAATAAAGACACAACTAAAATTTATAATTTTTCATTCAAATTAGAATATTAGAACTTCACATGAGAGTTTTGCTTGTATCAATATTAGAATTTAAAAACATTATTAATTATTTATAAAGGTAGGTATTAGTCAAAAGTTATACTGAAGGATTTGTAAATAATAAGTGTTATGTTTAAACTGTATTAAATTAAAAAATCATTATCTGCCAAAAGACATTTAACCAGGTCCAAATCAGATCATCTTCCCCAAACCTTTTTATCTCTTATTTTACTATTTAAATACTTAGCTATTTTTTTCCTTAATCAATTTCTTCTACTATTTTTTTCTTCATATCATCCATAGCCCCTTTCACATATCTTTCACAATTTCTCTGCTTCTAAGCACATACCAATCCAATTCCTCTTCAAATTTTTATCAATAAATAATTCTTTTTCATTATTATTTTTTTTAAACTTCTACAATATTAATCTTAATTTTTTAATTGATCTTTTCTACTGTCTACAAAAACACATCTCTAAAGTTTTCACTTTTTTATGTTCTTCACTTCTCTTTAATTCATCAAGTTTCTGCTTCCTTAAAATTACATTCCAAACAAAGCATTTAACAAGCGACTTTATTAGAACTATTTATAAAAGGCAACAGAATAACCTCTTACTTTTATTAAAAGCATGCATGATCACTGTATTTCTTAATTTAATTTCTTTATAAACATTAATTTTACTAGCAGTTAATTACTCAAATATTCAAAAGCACTTAATAATATGTTCTTTAATTTTCTGTTCATTGTTTATTTTTATTCTTTTCTCTTCACTGTTTATTCTCTGTGCTTTAGTTTTATTTGTATTATTTTCATTCCAAACTTCCAACAATACTTCTTGCCTTCACTATCTATAAACACAACCATATCAGCAAATAAACTCCCTTGCACTCAATATTAATTCCATTTTTTCCAAAACATCATTCATTTAGCGGTTCATTTAAATATACATTATTAAATAAAACAAAAGCTAAACAACATCCTCATATATTTTCTTATTCAATATCTTTTGTAAGAATATCCATTTAATCTCGCAAATATTTTAATATTCATATACAAATTTGCTAATAAATGTCTCTCATTCCATTCTACAAAATAACTAGCAAATGCGTTTTCATATCCAACAAAATAATAAACTCCATTTCTTTTTCCCTTTCTCTCTTTATATATATAGTCACAAGTTTTCCCTATGCAGGTTGCACCTCCAATTTTTCTATCTCTTCTAAATTCAAACTATTATTCAGATAATAGTAACTATTATTTTAGAAATACATTTATTCATGTCCCTCAACAGAACTTTACCTTAAGCTAATTGTTCTAGAAATCTATGCACTTTACAGAATTATACCTTTCTTTAGTGGAATGATAACTGTTGCAAAAAAATCTGACCAAACTACTAAATCATGAATTATAAATATTCACTAATTCTCTTAAAATCTTAGTTTTCACTTTTACAACTTAAACTGGAATTACATCAATTTCTTGTTCTTTACTGCTTTATTGCACAACTTATTTAATCTTTATCTATCTCATTTCCTTTAACAATTACTATTAAAGTTTATTTCTATCGTACAAATCACTTACATATTTGTTCCAAGTTATCAAGGTATTTTCTTAGATTATAATTATTTTTTTTAAAATTCCTATCTTCAATCATTACTTTATTCTTACAATCCTGCTTTTCTTAACAAACCGCTTCATTTTAATTATTAAATCAAACCTATCTTTTATAACTTTTTCATTTTTCTACAGTCTCTTTCTAATTAATTTTTTCTAACTGTATCTTTTTGTAGTTTAATTTATTGTTAAGCATTCAATAAATAATTTTCTTCTAAAGAATTAACATTTTGCTATCTTCTTTTTATCACTTTATTCGTCATCTCAATATTAATCCACACTTTTATTGCTCTCTTACCTTTTTCATAACTTACTGTACAGCAAAAATTTTTAAACTTTCATTAATAACTCTCATCTTTTATTTAAATCTATTTTATCAGTGTACTACTTATTTTCTTATTGAATGATTTTGAATTTTTTTTACTAATAATTCTCTTTAGTCCATTAGTTATCTGTATGTTTCTTATATCTCATTTTGTAAAATATAATCTTAATTCTACTACTATTAATACTGTTTCTAAATTTATTTTAAATCAAAATATAATCTAACTAAAATCTATTCCTCAAAGAATTGTTCCCCCCCCCCTACTATACAGTAATCAATGAATATTAAATAGTATAGTGCTACTATATTCTTATCTCCAGACCACTTTCTGGCATTTGTCTTCATCAGTAAGGACAAGAACTCAAAGTTAAAACTAATATATTTATGTAATTATCAGCTACTTCTTATTCCTTGTATTATTCAAGCTAATGACTTGGAATTTAAAAACGACCATATCTTTTGAATATAAGAGACCAAAATATATAAAAATTAACCAACTGGAAAGCATAGGGGAAAGACAGGTGACATTATTATTGAAAAATTTATTCTTATTACTTGGAACTTTCCATATGTAAATCCTCCTCCAATGATTTTTAAAACAATTAGTTATTAGTATCATACTCTTTTATATATAAAAACTTATCAATCTTTCACTTGATTTCTTATATCCAATAATTTTCGACAATTTTACGAACATTTCCCTATCCTTCCATAGTATTCCAAAGCCCTATTATCAATATACAACAATTTTTATATTCTTTTTAATGACTTGTTCAATTTATTAGAGATTTTTTTTACTTTATCATCATCAAGATTTCTTATTGGTATGAAAAAACTGAACAACTGTAGAATCTCTTGCATCTATTTTCAGTCTAATCACAAACTATCTATTGTTTACTGGAAAGCTACTTATAAAACTTTTTTCGAACTTAAAACAACATTCCTATACTAATCTCCAGAATACAAAACTGTTAGACCTTCTTAATTATAATTCTCAAAGATTCTTGTCTGATATTATCCAATAACATCAATATTCATTTTTGTCAATAAGTTTGTCTCTTCTCTATTTTGTTCAAAATCCTAACATTCTACGTACTTATTTTTGCAATATTCTTTAAATCTAAAGACTATTTAGATAAGTAATCATAACTAGATTGAAGTGGTCAATTCTGGGAATCTAGACTTTCAGTGAATTAATTTTCAATCTGTTTGTCTAAATATTTCAATTGTACTTTCATATGCTTTCACAGAATAAAAAGTCAATAATATTTTGCTATATATAAAATCTATTTATCATTTAATGATTTAATGACCTTAAGAACAAATACATTTTAAATAAAATAAAAATACTTTATATTGACATTAATTAAATAATAACAAAATGCATAATAAAGATAAAAATTGCTTTTATATATATTTAAGTAACCACTAAAATATTTACATTCCAACAAATAAAGACATTACACATGACATGAGATTAAAAATAAATTAGTCAAAGCAAGTTTTATTTATACTATTCTAATTCTTCTATTTATTGTATGCATGTGCAATCAATAGATGCTAGTACTTATTAAATTACTATTATTACTATCCTATTCTGTTTTAAATCTTTTGGTCAGTGAGGAGTTTTAAACCTGGACAAAACAGCACTGGGATAGGAATTTAACAAGCATTATCATCTATTGATTATTTAAACCTACAATAGATGATAGACTGCAGTAATATAAATAAAGTTTGCTTCAGAAAAGCATTGTGTAAAATGAGGTCAAATGTGAAAGAGATAGGAAGAGAAAAAATATAGTTTGAAATATATATAATAAAGGCTCCAACTCATAAAATATAAATCTGAAATTCATAATTTAGATTTATATGTGCTCAAAATAAAATAGCAAAAGAGAAAAAGCTCTAAATAATAATAATAATTTTCCCTTATCAAAAATAAAAAAATAAAATTAATAATTTATATATTTATTTCTATTTAAGGCAAACTTTAAATTATTTAAAAAGAAATATATTAGCAATGTGGCATGTACTATTTAAAAACTTTTCTCACAATCTAAAAAAAAAAGAAAGCATTAAATAAATATTAAACATTCTGCATATATAAACAGAAAAATATATTAAAATAGTCAATTATAGTTAACTATATTTTAATGAATGAATAGTTGATGAAGACTATTATACAATATCTAAATATTATTTGATAAATAAAGTTTATATACAGGAAGTGACAGAGCAGAGCCAAAATCAATAGACCTGAAACTCAAGTTCATCACTCTACTAATGCATGGGAAGAAATTCAAATTATAAGTACAGATATTAAAATATATATTTAAATCTTAAAACAAATATTTAAAAAAGTATATAGAGAGTTGAAAAAATATTACTATTCTGACAATTAAAATAAAATAGCATTTTGTCAAGTATAATATATTATACATTTATTGCTTATTATAACATTTAAGTTATATTTGTTATTGATTAATCAGTTAGCAAGACTTGGATTATTTTGATGCAACTGAAAGTATTTTCTTAACTTTTTATGTTAATATCATCCACACTTTTTTTTAGTGTTATGTTTCTGTGGTGTTATAAACTGTAAAGGTGTTTCCACTTGCAACATATTTATTTATCTAATGTTATATTTTTATAATATTCATCAAACAGTAATTTTATAACTTCTGCTGTGTACAGCCACTCACTCGGCTTAACAATCAGGTAAATAGACAGCAGAAACCAAATGATTAGACAAATAGTTTAATAGAATTATCAGTCGGATAAATAATATTACATATATAGTTAGTATCAAAAACAGGTTTATTTAACTATGTTTACAATAAAGAAAAAATTATAAAATAACATTAAATTTGGCAATACATTTATAAACCATTAAATTACTTAATGTCCAATATTAATAAGATTCCATGTGGAATTTGCTATTAGGTGAGGAGCTAACTTCAAATCTCTTTCTTTGATATCTTTTAATTTTTGTAAAAAAATTAATGTTGGATCAGGTATAACAGACTTGAAGATTATGAAGCATCTGACAAACCATAGACAGAAAGTGATGAAAGTTGCACTTCTTATAATTGCAAAATCCCCATAAGCAAAACCTTTTATGAGTGTGTTGATAATTGGATGTTTAACTTACGAACTCTGGCCATGAAGGCATAAGAAAAACATAATTTAGACCGGTGTGGCCTGCAAAGTTCCTAGGTCCACTTTTTAACCTTCAGTGGTGGAGTTCACTGGGTTTGTTCCGTTGCTAAGTTAAAACTCTTGACTTTCGTGTGCATTCAATGAGTTCCCCGCTACAAGTGCTGCTTAGTTATCTATTGTTCCTTCTTTTTTCTTGTTAAGGAATGTTTCAGAAACCAATTAATTCTCAGCTATTGTCTACTTTTAGTAATCAGCACTTTTAATCTAGCCGCTTAATTAGTTTCTGATCTGAAGCACTTATCTTTAATAGCGTACCAAATTTAATTACAAAATTCCTGTCTGTTTCATTTAAAAAAACTTATTTTAATAAAACATTAATTACTATATACGTATAACTTATTTTAACAAAACTTATTAATTATTATACATGTATATAGCAACTTCCATTAGCAAACATAAAGAACATGTTGAGATTTCCTATAAAATTTTACATTATTAAATTAGATTTAGCAGACATGAACAATTGTTTAGCATATTTTGTGAACACTTTCAAATAAGATGTTGATAAAACTGTGTAGCAATAATTTTAAAAGAATTTTCATCTAATATTTTTTTTAGACTTTATAGTCCTATCAGAGGCAATATTAAAATCTCTAACTTAATTGTGATATAATTACGTACTTATTCTTGTTTCTCTTGATTAAGATAAAAAAAATATTCATCCTCTGAAAGAAATTTGTAGATTTATTATTTTCAGAGTTCTCTCTATTACTCAAACTATCTAGTAAAATTTCTTGCTGCTAAATTTAAATAAATCATTTTTAAATAAAAAAAAATATTAAAAAAAATAACAATGAATTGATAATACTAATTCAATCTAAGAGTTAATTGACCAGTAATTATTATATCTCAATTCTATTCTTTAAAAAACCATCAGAAAAATATTTTAAAATAATATTAAAACAAAACAAAAAAAAAAAACAACTATATTTTTTTTCTAGTAATTAGTTAATTTATTGAATTTTTAAAAATTAAAATTCTTCAAACTAATAACATTTCTTATGACAACAAAATGTAAAATAGTAAGTTAATAAATTAATAATTTGCTGTTATTTTTTCTCAATAGATTTTAAAAAGTTGAAAAAGGAATAAATTAATGAGTAACTACTAAATGTAAAATTATTTGCATTGAGAGATCAAATCACACTTTAATAAATATTTTGTTCTATATGAAAAAAAAAATTCTGATGGATTTAAAAATAGTTAAAAAGATTTTGCAGTATAGAAATTAGTATATAGGCTTCAAACTACTATAACCTGGAGTTCATATCTGGTCAGTTAAGCATTTCCTAAATAAAATTTAATTTTTCTGATAACTATCCCATTGCCAACTTAGCTAATCATCTATTTAGTTTGATTAATGAATATCTAATAATTTACTACTGGAGATAAAGAGTCTTTACTATATATTATAGAAATTGAATCTATAATTTATAAATTGCTATACTGATTTTTATAGTTGCTGGGAAAAGATGATTTGGAATCGCAACATTATGGTCTTAACATTTTTAGTTATTAATATGAATAACTATGGGGAATTTGAACACAGACTTTCAAGCTCCCTTTAACTATTCACTCTATCTTATACAATTGATACACATGACCACACCCATGTGAAAAACATAAACGATTTCCAATATGGTTCAGCATAAAATATGTATATTGGAAATCGTTTATCTTTTTCACATGTGTGTGGTCATGTGTCTAAGTTCTATGAGATAAAGTGGATAGTTGAAGGAAGCTTAAAAGTCTGTGTTCAAATACCCTATAATTACATCTAAACTCCAAGTATATAAATTATACTTATACTTATATTCAAATAATATAAATGTCATAAGCAAAAGAGGTCAATTAAGAGATGCAATGTAGTAATGTCTTTTGACCAGATAAAAGCCAATTTACCACGATCCTGTTGGAAAGTGTTGACATGCTTTCTAGTGACTATAAAATAATTAACTAATGCTTACATAATTGTCAATAAATGAATATACAGAGCACTACTATATCATGAAGAAGGGTTAGTTAGTAAAGAAATATAAATTAAATGTTAATCCCAAGATCAAAATCCTTTATTTATGTTCTGCATGGTTTAGCGCAATTATAAAGTATCAGATTCTGGAGTGCAAGGTCCTTGGATTAAATCCAGTTCCAGCACTTCCAACACTCAAACTTCTTGTAAACTCTTGAGTAATAAAGCCATTCAATTATTTATTCTTTATTAACAAGCTAATTAAATATGTAACACAATGGCAGTTTTTAGGACAAAAAAAGGAAAGAAAACTAATTTTATGAAAAAATCCAATATAACTGTACAATTGCAAACTATTTTGCAGATTATTGTTCATTATAAAATTATCCAAAGAAAACCAGAGAACAACTCTACTATTGCAGAGAGGTTCACTGCTATGTATTCTGCCAGATATTTGATTCTGACTTACCATGGAAAAAATTAACAGTCCATAGAAGCTCATTCCAATAAATGTTTATACTGGGGTGGGGGGGGTGGGAGTAATATATGAAAGAAAAACATCATATATGAAAACAATGAAAAATAAATCATTCTGAGATCTCATAAACAATATAGAAATGAAAATAGGAAACACTGTTGTGATATGAGAAAGATGTAAGAAATATGGAAAGTAAAAAGGTATTAGTAAAACAATTCTATTCATATAAGTATTTACCCAATGAAGCAATTTGTACCGTTCCTCTTCAGAATGTCTTTTAGCTTCAATATAGCGAATTAACCAATCCTCTTCATCAGCAAATACGTGCTGCTGAGCTTTCAACTTCCTATAAAATGGATTGATGTTTAATACACACACAAAAAAGATTAACAAAGCTGAAATACATATTATATTTTACCTTGCTTCATTTTCATATCTTTTAAATTTTTCGTAACCCTGAAAAAAATAAAAATAAAAAGAATATTTTAATGATATAAAAGCAATGATAATAAAAATGCTAAAACAAAAATAAGCTGTGATAAACCGACAAGCCACTGTGACAATTATTATTAACTGATAAAAGTATTCTTAGAAAAAAAGGGCCCAACTGAAACATAAAATTCAAACATCACAT
The DNA here is from genome assembly GCA_028023455.1 of Epiperipatus broadwayi. Taxonomy (NCBI): domain Eukaryota; kingdom Metazoa; phylum Onychophora; class Udeonychophora; order Euonychophora; family Peripatidae; genus Epiperipatus; species Epiperipatus broadwayi. The sequence continues at coordinate 890,911 of JAQFVV010012393.1, read as the reverse complement.
AAAAATCTATATAAGCATATTCATTTTTTTGATTACTTATTTCATTTCTTTTTCCTAATACATAAATTGCAGCAATTTTGTAAACTCATATTTTACAACAACATTCTAATCCCTTTTACCATCTTATAATGATTTTTCTAATATTTCACAATTTTCTCATATACAATCGCAACCTCTTCACTAAACTGATTTGATGGGCAAATAAATCTAATGGCCCTTATGTTTAATCATCAATTTATCATTATTAATTTTTTACCTAAACTTACAGCTACATTATTTTTAGCTCTCACTTTTATTTTTTGTCACTCCATTATTTTTTTTCTCCAATCTTTTCTATTTGGATTCATCCTATAAATATCTAATCTTATTATTTCTGCTATTTGATTTTAAATTTTTCTTGATGAGCTATAAGTTCTAATATTCTGAATACCTATTCTAAACATTTTCTTTAAACTTAAAACATCTCTAAATTTGTATTGAAATTAGCAATATCAGAAAAATAAATTTCAATTGAGCTCATTTCATCATTACTTCTTCAGTATTTATTGTGTTTTTATTATTATTCATGTTTCACTTTTATAAATATGACTACAATTTTAAAGTATTTATAAATCAAATACATATATGCAATAAGTAGGTTTAGAAATAGTATTAAAAGGTGCATATGCACATTCATGAATTAAAAGAAAAAGTTGGAGAAAAAAATTTCAGTTCTGTTGGATAAAAAAACATAAGCAAAAATAATAGTAATGTAAATGACCAAAGCAAATTTAAATCATAAAAAAATAGGAATATTCAAAACAAATTTAAAAAATACTGCAATACAGGCAATAACTTGTATAAAAAAGAAGCAGAGTGAAAGAATCTTGAATTAATGATATACTAAATAAAATGATAGTGGGAAGATAGAAAATATGAATTTTATAGAAGATAGAAAGTTGTAAAGAAAGCTTAATAATAAATTAATATGTGAAAGTGAAAAAATTAGGAGAAAGTGGTTAAAAGCAGAATGTAAGGAAATAAAAAAACTATAAAGAAAATATGTGGGTTTGAGTTAATTAATAATCAAACAGTTTGATGGAAGAAGTAACATTGCAGGAATAAAATAGTAGTCAAAGATAAATATGGTAAAATATTAGCAAAGAAAGTAGATGCACTGAAGAGATGGATAAAATATATCAGTAATTTATGACAGAAATAAGTCTTCATCTATAAAAATTGAAAAAAAAAAAAAAAAGCCAAGTAAATAAAGATGAAATAACTTGTGCAATAATGAAGACAATGTAAACATATTAACTATAATGAAAACTGACAAAGTAATAAGATTTCAGTAGAATAAAAAAAAAAAGCTTACAGAAAAAGATTTGTAAAAGTTTCAGATTTGTGATGTTATTATGATCAGAACAGTAGATTTTCTTTCAACACTTGGGTTTAATTCAATTAAATGTGCAACTTTTAAACTAATTAGATTAATCTTTCATGCAATGAAGGCATTGATGCTACCCTTGAATAGATGGATTTTAATGACATTAATACATTATATAAAGAACAATCTGAATTGGAAGAGGAAAAAAAGTTGCAATTGTTATGGTGAGAATCACTATTGAAAGAAGTTATATACCAAATGTCTAAATGATAAAGATGTACCGGAAGATTGGAAGAATGCAGTAATAATATTAATATTTAAAAAAGGTGATAAAGAAGATATTAGAAATTACAGACCTATCAGCCTTTTATCAGTTTTATATAAAATTTTTACCAAGATAATTACAACTCGTCTACAGAGAACTTTGGATTTCCACCAACCAAGAGAACAAGCTGGATTTAAAAGTGGTTTTAGTACAATAGATCATATCCAGGTATTGAGAGAAGTCATAGAAAGGACAAACGAATATGAGTTGTCATTATGTTTTGGATTTGTAGATTATGAAAAGGCATTCGATTTTATACACATTTCTTCAGTGATTAAAGCATTGGATCGTCAAGGTATAGATCCAGGATATTGTCATATTTTAAAGAATATTTATAAAAATGCAACAGCAACAATTAGATTACATAATGATACTGGAAAAATCAACATTGAGAAAGGTGTAAGACAAGGTGACTCCATATCTCCAAAACTTTTTACAGCAGTGCTGCAAGAAGTATTTTATGAATTAAAATGGGAAACTAAAGGAGTGAAAGTAAATGGAGAGTATTTAAGTCATTTAGATTTCGCAGATGATGTAATTGTTTTTGCAATTAATGCTTCAGAGCTGCAGGAAATGTTGCAGGAGTTAGCAGATGAAAGTAGAAAAGTAGGACTAAAGATAAATGTTAAAAAGACTAAAGTAATGTTTAATCGATTTGCTCAAAATATGAAAATAAAGATTGATTATGAAGAATTAGAAGAAGTTAACAGTTACAAATACCTTGGTCAGATTATTAATACATATGGAAACATACTGGATGAAATTAATCATAGAATTAAACTTGGTTGGAGTGCTTTTGGTAGAAATAACTTGATACTAAAAGGAAATATGCCTATGTGTTTGAAAAGGATGGTTTTTAACAAATGTGTTTTACCAGTTCTTACATATGGATCTGAGACTTGGACACTTAATAGAAGAGCAATACAGAGACTTCAGACCACTCAAAGGAGTATGGAGAGATGTATGTTGGGAATAACAAGAAGAGATCGAAAACGCAATGTATGGGTAAGACAACAAACAGGTATTACTGACCTTATTGAAAAAATTAAAAGATTGAAATGGAGTTGGGCTGGACATATTGCTAGAAGAGATGATAATAGATGGACAATTGAAATTTTAAACTGGATTCCAAGAGATTGTAAAAGACCCAGAAAGAGACCACATGTGAGATGGATGGATGAAATAAGAAAATGTGCAGGGGTGTTGTGGAGAAGAGAAGCTAAAGATCGGAGAAGATGGATTAAACTTGGAGAGACCTTCATCCTGCAGTGGATTGATAATGGTTGATGATGATGAATAGTAGTTTAAAAATGAGAGAGTAAGTTTAAATTAATTTCTTTGTCTGTGCCACAAATTACAGTCTGAAAATTCCAGTTACAATTTTAAAAATGCTATTGAAGAAAAAAGTGCAAGAATATATTATTATTATTGATGGAAAAATCATGAACGAGAAGGATAGCCCATTTCAATTAATTACAAGATGTAAATACAGACACGTAAGAAAATACTTTCTATTTATCTTTGTTTTCTTAACTAACTTAGTTGATAGCCTAATTACAAAGAGAAATAAAACAAATATACAAAGCGTTAATTTTTATAAACTAATGAAAATAATTTACAGAACTTTAATATAATTTATAATGAAAACTAGAAGTTAAAAGAAAATAGTTATTTTTGTTAATCAAAGTAACTTGTATTATTCAAATTAACCTTACGAAATTAATATTTAAGGAATAGATATTCATAATATATTTTAAATGAAAGCTTAATATTAAGGAAGAGTATTTTGTTTAGCCACTACAATTTTCTATTGTATTAAAAAATATTAAAAGGTAGTGAATTCAACAAAGAAAAGCTATTAATTTCAAAATATGTCAAATAATAATAAAGGATTATATTACAGGAGATTTAATCTAAATGAACTTATTTACATTTATCTTCAAGAAGGAAATAATTTTTATATGAAATACAAAGATAAAAAAAAAAAAAGTTTAAGTGAAAATGACTTATTAATAAATGCTGAGAATAATTAAATATAATAATGATGAGGCCAATATTCACTTATATTTTGACTTGATTGTTTGACTACAATTTTTATGAACTTTTATGATATTTATGTGTAGTTAAGATTCAAACATGCTTAAATATGAAAAATTACCCAAAGAAGCATCGAACTTTTAGAGAATTTATTCCATTATTGTTATTTACGATTCGTAAGTATATTATATAGGATACTGGGAATTGCTAGTCAACAGAAAAGATGAGAGTAATAACTTGCAAGAAAGGGTTAAACATTATGTCGAAATCTATAAGAAATGTAGAGCAAAGAAGAAGAAAAAAAAACAATAATTTTTTTCTCCTTTGAGTATTGTTTTTAAATATAAATGCAATATTAGTTATTAAGTTTAGTATTAAGGTATTTGAATTGAATATGTTGATGTATTAATATGTTTTATATTTTTAACATTTATTTTTAAATTAACGATTTAAAAAATTATACTTAAGATATTAATGTAATATGCATGAATGTGGGAAAAGAGAGAGTATGGGTAAAACAATATTTTATATTTCTATTATAATATTATTTAAATTAATTTATTGGATGTTTTTTAAATATAAAATATCTAATAAGCAAATTAATGTTATCATAATGAATCAAGAGATGGGAGTCATAGTAATAATAAAAAAAAATCTATGATATTTGAATCTTAAATAGTAATATAAAGAGGGGTAAAAGTATGAATGATAAAGGTGATCAAAGAATTTTGATCTCAGTTTAGGATAATAAAAATAGAATATTGACGTTTATTAAATTTTATATAATTTGTTTTGTAATATATAGCTGTTAAATTTGTAGAATACTTAATGGGAAGATGAGACTGTAGTATTAGTCTTTTGGTAAATTATAGTGATTGATGCTAGGAATATACATTATAGTCAGATAAGTTATCATTCCAGGATAGGATGAAACATCTTCCTAAAGAATGTGACACCCATATTTGTATTTTTTGTACATATAGGTGAGAGAAATTTCCACAAAATATAAATGTTAATTTCCATAAGAGCTTAGTATAGAAGTTGAGATGTTAAAGTAGTATTACTGAGACAAAAATGACTACTTGCCAAGATATAACATTCCATTTAAAAAAAAAAAAAGAGACCTCCATTTCCATATTTATAGTTGTTAGTTTATTAAAATCAGTTTCTTATCTACAGAATTCTTTTAGATAGTAAAAAAAGGTATAGGGTAAGCATCGACTGAAGACTAGTTATATATTTTAGAAATATTATAGTTTCTTTCCTAATTGGTAGAGAACTGTTTTAGACAAACCTGAATAAATACAAAACAAATGTTATAGTATTTAAATAATATCTAAATGATACCATACTAAAAGATAAAATGAGATCAAGGATGAGAGTAAAAAGAGATTAAGAATGAACAGAATGAATGATCATCTAGTAGTAATTAAATTTTGATTCAATTAATTATTTCAATATGTTATAAATCTTATATTAAAAAGTACAACAATATAAATCTGAATTTATGTGTAATTATTGATAGAGTTAAAATATGAAAATTTAATAAAGTATTGTGTTTTATGTAAATGATGTAAAAAGGATAATGTATTGCATTATTCAATGGAAGAGAATTAAAATCGTACCCATATAAAGAACTCATAAAAGTTATAATTAAATTACAACAAGAAAGAAATTGTATATGTTGAGGATAACAAATTTAATATTTAAGTAATAGAATATTTACTTAATATGAATGTTAAATTTAAAAGAGATGTATGTAGTTAAAGTATTGATTTTATCAATGTAAATAATTGTTCAGATATTTTAATAATGCTATATGTGTTTTATAATTCATTATATTATATAATAATTAAGAGTTTGTTGTTATTATTATTTTTCATATGTCAAATGCGTTGACCAGGAAGCAAACCCGGGCCAGCTGCTTGGAAGGCAACTATGCTAACTGCTAGGCCATCAACGCTTGACTAAGAGTTTGTTATTTATTATTATTATTGTTATTCAAATAAACAAATATTTTGATACAAATTTTAGACTAATGGCTTTATTTCTACTCAAGAGTTATTTTTATCACAAGATCATATCAAAGCACATAAATCATATGGAATATTATAAAGAAGAACAACTTTTAAAATTAATTTGAATTCATTCTTAGAATAAATTTAAGATGGGATATGAGTTTAAAAGAGAAATTGTTATTGGAATATGTTAGCAAGTTTACATTTTATGTTAAGTTGAAATTTAAAAAAGGAAATGTAAATTAAATTAATTCATTGAAGTGACTAAAAAAGGGAAGGCTGTTATAATTGTCTTGTACAGTTTCTGATGGTAGTAAAAGTATAGTTCAGTTTTATAATTAATGTTTGTGTAAGAAATTTATGGGATATTCAAGTATAATTAAATCATTTATTGAAAAGGTAATAAATATTAATTTCTTATATTGTGATTATATAAGCTAGGTTAATTTTAAGAAGATGATTTAATTTATGTTTGTAGTGTTAGGTGTGGATATTATTAAGATGATTGGATCTTAGTAAAATCCCTCCTATTATACAATTATCTTATAATGAGTAATTGTTATTTTATTATAAGAGAATAATTGTTATCCTTTAAATATCCATAAGTTAGTAATAGTTACTATAAAGTATTTTAGAATATATTTGATTTTATTATTTTGTATGTAATTTATTAGATAAGTGAAGGGAAAAATAATCATTATTTTCAATGAAAGATTATTAAAAATGGCAAAACTCTCTATAAGAAATAGTGATCATGTGATGTTTAGTGAAAGATTATGTTAGTCATTGTCTGTTGTGGGCATTTTCCTAAGGATTGTACCAGGATAATGGTTGGAAGATTTCTATAATAGCAATGCCATTGGGGAGTATATTCTATATGCTTTCTCAATGTTGAAACCGCTATATTGTGATTGTCTCTTATGTCTATCTTATATGTTATATAATATATGTTTCTAGTTAATTATTGAGTCTCATAAAGTAGTGTTTTTATATATTTTATATTTTAATATCTGAGCTAAGGTAATGATAGGATCGATTTGTACAGTTTATACGTAGTAGTTCAGTATGGACAGGTTACAATATATATATATATATATGTTTGGCCCTCTTATATAACATCCTATGGGTAACTTCTCAGTATCCTAGTGACCAATTGACTCTTGCCCATATTATCTCAAACAATTCCTTCGCAATAAATATTATCTTCTCGAAAATAAGAATAAAATTGAAATAAAAAGGAAAAAGTCAATTATAAGATTGATAGCAGCAATATAGAATAGAGAATATTCAATTATAAGATTGATACCAGCAATATAGAATAGAGAATATTAATATTATTTATAACAAATAATATAGTAAAGATAAATGCAATAAAAAAATTTAAATGAAATGTTTAGCAAATAAAAGAAAATGAATGATAACAAAAACATTTAAAAGCAAGCAATAGTAAATTTAAAAAAAAGTATAAAATTAAAAAGAATTCGGCAACACATTCTATATTTATATATATATTTTCTCACTCAATTGAATATGTAAACATAATCAATTTAATAGACAACTATATATTGTAATCATATATTTATTTTCATCTAATTGACTTTCATTCAAAATTGAATCTTGTTAAGATGTTATGTTAATTTAAAATGTCACATGATTTACATATCTTCTTAGAACACTCTTTATTGACCAACCTCACCCTAAAAATGTTTTTATACTTTCCAATTTTTATTTAATGCCCATTGTCCTCTCAACTTTATTGAGCCTTGTACTAAATTCTTACATGTCTCTTTATTTTCTTGTATACACATTGTCTCATACATTTTTTTTTATAATTTCTACAATCAAATATAATCACTTCAATACTTTCTTCACATTTCATAACATGTCCTGTTTCTGAAAAATGGTAAAACGGTCCTGACTTAATATCTCTCCTATTTAAAACAGGATGTGATGTGATGTATTGTGGCTTCTCATTAAAACTCTCCATACAGTAGTGCCACTCAGTGCCAACCAGAGTAATCAATGGCTGCCAGAAGGCTTGTGCATAAAATCCCTATCTAATGCCTGCCTTCTGGCATCCATTGATTACTCTGGTTGGCACTACTGTATGGAGAGTTTTGCCTGTTTTAATAACAGTAATGTGCTAGCATAAGAAATAGTGATCATGTGATCTCTCCTATTTATTGCTCTGACATGCTCTTTCCCCTTTTCTATTTTACTTTTCGCTGACTGACCTATATATACATCATACATTCCTTACACATAATTTTATAAAATATTCCTATCTTATCACTCCTATCATTTCTCATTTTTGCATTACTCACTAACTTTTTTAATGATTTACTATTTTTCCATCCTATATCTATATTCTCATTCATTTTTGCTTCCCTATCATACAGAATTTTATATACCTCCTTTGAATATGGAATAGAAATCCATTTTTTATTCTTTCTTTTATTTTTATTACTAACTTTCTTATATCCACTTCTATTCCTCAATATATTTCTTATAACCATACCATTATATATATAAAAGTAACAATTTGGATTAAAATATTATTAAAAAACAATTTTATAATAAAATAATTTTTTCTTCATTTTCAAATTATCAATTTTGATGGAAATCTCTTTTGTATATTTTTACCTCAACAGCTTGTTCCACATTTTTGTCACTAAGAGCGCTTTTCAGTGCTTGGCTTAAATAAGCATCATCATCTCTAAACCTGTAAAGAAAAAAGTGCATTATGTTCCTTCATAAGTTAACTATTTTTCAGAAAATTAATCTCATCTAATTTTAAATATTTATAATTTTTTGCAAAAATAATACTTCTTTGGATAATATTAAAAAAATTATAATTACAAAAAAAACAACATGGCTGGTGTTACGGACAGAGATACTAAAAATTTATATAATATTAATAAATGCCTAGTGTATTCGACCTAAGTCCTTATCAAGGCAAAAAACTGTATGTAAAAACTAAATGATAAATATTGAAATGGTTATTATGTAGACCAGGATGAACTAATAGGCAAACTAGTCAATTTAGAGTTTACTGCATAAGGAATACTTTTGATTATATACAATTCTTTAATTTTACACTTTTTATCCTATATCTCATGCATTAATAACTCAAAACATTGTGGATGAAAAATATACCCAGTAGATTTTGACTAGTTTTTATATATTTTTGCCTTAATAAGGACTTATGTCAAAAGCACTAGGTATTTATTAATATTATATTATCTCTATCAGTAACAACAACTGTGTTTATTTTTTTTTTTTTGTTATTTCAAGTATAAGAAAGAAGTATTTGTTTATTATATTTATTAAAAATTATAATTATGTTATCAAAAATTAAAATAGTAAATAGATTTAGTGCACTCTCATTCCCAATGTTTAATTATTCCACATTACATAGCCTACATTATTATATATCCATATTTATAAATTTTAATGAAAAATTATATATGAGACCAACTACATTATATATATATTTTATATTTTGTGTAAATTTGATTATTATAAATTAATATTATTTTATTGTATTAGAAATTTTTTATTTTTATTTTTTAAAAAAACCAGTATATTGCAATAACAAAAGTTTTTATGATTGTTTTGTTGCACAAACTTTAAAATTTATATTTTTAAAAGTTTATATATTTTTTCTTATCCCAGTCAACTTCCGTTTTTTTTTCTTCATATTTTTAGCTATTAAAATAGTGCTTTCTTTATTCAAATTGTGAAATACAACTCTCTCACCACCAATTATTTATGCCTTAGATCAGTTTTCCAAAAAAATGGCCTGCAGACCTCCCATACTTTTAACTTTTTCGAGTAAAAAAATAAAATAACCATTTGAATCGAATGCTTATTAGATATTTTAATTTTATTAACAATCAATAATCTTGATGTTAATATTATTAACTGGTGTTTATAATATAAACAATTATTGTATCTTGTCTACTGTTTCAATAACAGTTTTTATAAACACCATACATAATTTTCTTTTTTATATTTTTGAAATACTTGCTAAATCTATCTAATGTTAGGACTCCAATAATTTAATACATATAATATATTTTTTACTTTAGATACGGCCCTCAATAAACATTTTTTGTTAGTGCGACACTTGGACTGCTTAAATTTGAATAGGCTTGTCTTAGATAAATACCTTTGGCAGTTAATAAAGAAAAAAAAACAAAGTCATTTTAAATGATAAGCTCTCTTTTCAGACTATATAAAGCTTTTGAATATTGTTTAAATAAACATTTAAATATCTAAAATTAATACAAATACATACACAAATAATACTAAATCAATATTCCTAAAATATAACTGTAATATACAATAATAGTAATAATGATTTATAATATATAAAAAAGGAAAGTAAATGTTGATAGGTACATGTACCGATATCTCGATTCATCTGCTCTTTTGCGAGCTAATAAAGCTTCATAATCTAATCTAGCCTGAGCCCATGCCCGCTGACTTGGTACAACATCAACAGGATTTTCTGAAGGGTTGATCAACTATAAATTAAAACAGTAAATATGTAAACTATAACAACAAATCTGTAAACAAAAGTATTTATAACTATATTAATACATTTACTAATTTAATTAAGTTAAATGATCAGAAAATCACATTTGTTTCTTCCAAAGAGTACCTTATCTATGGTGATTTTTGGAAAAATAAAAAAAAATTTATTTAATCAATAATAGTTACTTAGCAGTTTTTTCTGAAATCTCTACATTCAAAACAATAAAACAATATATATAATAAGGTTCCAAAGTAAAAGGATAGTATCTCATAGATGCATTGATTTTTAAATTAAAAATATGTTATTTGACTGCCTTATAATAAACATTCAGATATAGAGAACAGCCCTAATTTAACAAAGATTAATAGCAAAAAAAAAAAAAACCCTCTGGAAATTAATAAGAGCTTTCATTTATGAAATTTCAGAAATAGATAAATGGCAGAATCTAATAATGCAAAATTTTACAAAAAAAGTGGAAATAGCTTTTTAAAAAAAATTAAGAACATTATTGTTAAAAAAATTAAAAACGTTTTTTTTTGGAATATAACTTAACAAATTCATTTCATATCATAATGTTTTTTAATGTGAATTTTCAATTTTAAAAAACTAAGTTTTCAATGTAGATTGTATATATATATATTATTGTTAATGGCAAATTTTCTAAAAAGAAAATGCATTCATATTTCTAATCTAACAGATGATGCAGACATTTGACCTGCTATAAGATATATGTATTATAAGACTTTGATTTTTATCAATAGACTCTAGAAAACTATTTCTGATACAAAGCTACTCAGAATTTTTAGCACTATTGAGATTTAATATAAAAAAATTTACTTTTGAAGAAGTTTTATCTGAAAATAATATTGTCCAAATTGATAAGACATTTTTTTTCATTAAATGTGGAATAATTTACACTGATATTACCAATGAATATACCATCAGAAACCTAAATGATATAGTAGTTACTATATCAAAATTTGAAATGCAATACAAATGTGGAGAATAGCCAAATTTTTTTTTATAAATATGATGGATCCTGTGACATAGCTAGAAATTTTTTGCTTCAATGCAAAATTTCAAATAAGAACTTAATATTTATAACATATATCATAATATTTTTATTACTAACTTTTAGTTTAATGATTAACAGTCAAAGCATTTCTAAAATACAGAGGTCCATACACAATGTCTTGGTTTGCATGACAACTATACTGCTGAATACAGCATATTTGTACAAACTTCTCTCATCAATATAGAAATTAAATTTGTTAATGAATATTTTGCTACTATAATTTTTAATCAATTCAGTCTTTGACAGGAAATTCAAGATGTATAACAATGAAGGTAAAATAAAAACAGGCTTAATGAATTCTTGTTTGTTAACAATTTAAAAAATACTTTTTCTTTTCATTTGTAAGTTGGTTGGATTACTAGAAGCTAATTCAATTCTATGCTCACATAATGATAATGTGTCAAATTTGTATGCATAATGTTGGAATATATGTTAAACAGATTTTAGAAATATATTCAGGATTATTAATTCCAAGGAAATCCTAAATTAGTGCTTCTCAAACTAGGACCATGAATCTTGTCAAGAACAGCTATGAAAATAAATTTTAAATTAGAAGTAGATAATTAGTATTCTATATACAGATATATATTTTCAATTTTAATGTGAAAATTTACTCATTATACGGTTATTTTATAATTTATATATGTTAGTACTATAAATTCTGGAGAATATCTTTACTCATGCAATTTATTAATTTAGACTAATAAAATATAAGCATAGATCTTGTTTATCAAAAGAAACAGTGGAGGAAAAATGTAAGAATTGCTGTATTGAATATTTCATCTGATATTGATTTTTTGTGCAACAATATTCAAACCTATCCATCATATTAAATCATTATCAAAATCTCTTTTGTTATACTATTCAATTTCCATTCTAATTATTATTAATGAGTTTTGTGTTTCATATTTCATGTTCTTTGTAACATTTGTAATTCTTTAAGTATTTTGTATTACAATGGAAATATAAGTAAGACAATTATTTAAATAAACTAAATATAAGACAATAAAGTTTTATAATAACAGCATGTGCTTCTATTAATAAGTTTTTTTGTTTGGTCTGCGAATAATTCTAGATATTCCAAGTAATCTTTATACCAATGAGTTTGAAAAACACTGCCCTTGATAATAAAAATAATTTATTTCTTTTAAACTACATATCCATACTATAAATGGCAATTGAAGATTAATATTTTCTAGGGATATAAATGTCTGATCCATCACCAGTTATTATTCTTTTAAAATATATATATATATACTAAACCTTGAATTAATTAAAATGTTTAAGCAAAAGATACTCTTTAATGATATCATACATTCCTTTATGTCTTCTAAATTATTTAAGCACTTTCTATTAAGCCACATTAAAAAAAAAAAAGAAAGCTCTTTAAAAAACAGACTTAAAATGTAAGAAAATTTTGTATTAATATCTGTTAAAAAAGATATGAACATAAAAAGTTTGAACTAATAATCAAAACCTATGCTTAATTTTTTATTTGGTAAAATGCATCTGACATTTTATCATAAAAAAGGCCATTTTTCTAGAATAAATTATTTCCTAGGAACATAATTATTATATTATTATTCCATCATAATTATCACATCAAAAATAATTATGATAAACTATGATAATTCTATAAGTGAAACATGAATTAAAAGTAATACTAATATCACTTCATACATAGAAAAAATACTGAAAACATTAAAGGCATCAAAAATGCTTTAAGGTTATATTTAATATTTTCAATCTTTTTTCCATATATAAAGCAAAATTAGTATTACCTTTAATTTATTAATGTATTAAGTTATCAAGGTATTAAGCCAATAAACCAACATAAGTTTCAACAATAATAAATTCACATAGTAATTAATTAAATTTGCCACCCACTGGGTTTGGCAAGATTACAAATGTTAGTAATGTTATGCCACAATTTTCAGTAAAACCTATAACTTCCAGCCACTGTGATTTGCCACATGGAAGGTCCAATAATTATTTATCAACAGCAGCCTTCTATTCCAAATTTATTCATATGAGACTGCTTCAATAAATAATGAACCTGTGTGTTATTATAGAAATTGATTTCAGCTTGGTGAATTACTAATCTATAAGTGAAATAACTAATTGGGACTAAACTACCTCAAATGAACTTTAATATGTTATCTGATTGACCTGTTGGTGCCATTGGTTATTTATTATATTTTTTTCTTTAACTGATTAGTCATTATTTTCTGAATTTGATTCCAGAGTGTTCTACAATTTGGAACAGTTTATTATTGAAATAGCTTTTAAACAAATCTAAAATATTCTAAAGTATATAATGCTTATGATATCCTGGTCTATATCTGGGTTATTTTTCTGTTTCTTCAACATTGACTGATTCCTGTAGGTTTTGGAATGCTTCTTCTGAAAATTGTTATTCCATTTGGCTTATTATAGTTTTGGAAACTATAATGATATTGTTATCCGGGGTTTGGACAATCATTGTTTGTATGTTCTTTGTATCTATAATCATTGCTAGAATCCATTTAGGTTCCCATTTATAGTATTCAGTTGCCTATTTTTACTTTTTTATTTTTATTTTACCATACTGATTTGGCCTATGACTGATTTTATCTTTTGGTGACATATTTTGTTTTATATTACACTACTGGCTTTAACAGCCTTAGACTTGATATCACTGTCAAGTTAGACCACGAGACATAGGATCAAGCCAGATTTTCATGATCCTAATTCTTGAATGATCATTATGAACCTTCTTTGATACTTGAGACTAAGCCCAAGGAGGCATAATTACTCTTAGTCCTGAGACAATATACCAGCTTATATATACAATAAACTGGTGGTCTTTTATTTAGCCAAGGCAAATAAATACAGTTAATTAATATTTGGAATCCAGTACCAACAGTGGTCCAAAAGACGATAGATTTCATGTTTATCTGTTCCATTGTTTCTAGATCTACCATATTAATAGATTGTTGACTAGTTAATTTTGATTTTATATTTTAAATTTGCACATGTATTGGTAAATACTGATTTAATTTATCAATAGACACCTCTGGGTAGCCCTTGTTTAAATTTATTTGTGCCTTGGGTCATTTTAAAAAATGCATAGCATAAGTGTCCTAACCATTCAGATTCTAATAAAATGATGTGCTCTCTGCTGATATAATAGGAGACATATTGTATTTTTTTTTTTTTTTTAAGATGCTTTAACTATTACTTTTGCATCTCCTGAGAATTAGATTGTAATAAATGATTTTTTTAGATAACCTAAATACTTTCTGTCACAATGGACACTGCAGATCCAGAAACCAAACTCAATTATTATAAGCATGTCATTAATAGTGATTTGAATTATAAGAGTCAATCCATACCAATCAAGACTTTAATATTTATTTACATTGAACTTGTAACTTCTAGTACTACCTACAGAGTTTTGAGTGAACTCATCTATGTTTTCTGCTGACTTGCCATTTTCTTTTTTGTTAAACAAGTGGCTTCACATAATCAATATGGTTGCAATAACTAAAAATTGTATACCTATACTGACATTCAATGATTGTGTGCTGCTGGTGTACATTGCTCCTATAATAAGAATTTCTGGTACTTGTTAATATTTTATTTGGGTAGTTTTAAAGTTAATTTTTAATTGGAGATATCATTCTTTTGCTTTGATCAGATAGATATTTATCTCATCAGATTTCTGGCAGATCAACTTATTATTGAGCAATTTTTTTTTAATATAATGATTTTATTAGCTGCAATTATTGTTAGGGACAGACTGCAAAATTAAAGCTCATGCTAAGTTCCATTAAGAATTTGACCTTTTGACCATGATCTTTCATCCAAAAAATGTTGCTAATCTTAATGAGTTTTTAATTTGGTCTGCCTTGATAAAGAAGAAAACTCAATCCATGCATACTGGCCAATTTTCTAGATTGCTAGGCTTGAACTCTTCTAGGGCACCAATCTTTACCATTTTCTTTTACCCCCCCCCCCTACTTTTTGAAAGAAAAGAAGTGGTGGATGTTCTGTTTCTTTTCAATTGAGCAATGTCAATAATATTCATCACTATTCAAATGTTCAATTTAATTGACTATTGAATTTTAAATTTTAATGGTAAAGAGAATCTAATCCATCCCATAAGTAGATCCTGACTAGACAGTGCCAAATGTATTGACTTATATATTAATATCAGTTTCAAACATTTACTGAAATTTCTAAAAATAAATTCCTACAATAGCTAATTAAAATCACCATCCACAGGGATTGATGAGATTATAATTTGTCACCTAGTGCAGAGACATAATAGAAAAATTGGGACTGAAGGCAGAAATTTTGGATTTTTCAAAATAATTTTACAATTTCTTATATCATATAACGACAATTTATGAGAAATAGTTAATAATGGTTTTCACGTGAATATATTTTAATTGCCTTGCTATAGATTTTCAAGTTTATGGTCCCTGGATTGCATGGACCCACAGGCATTGCCTTTCTTTGTGACTTGGTAGTTACGCAACTAACCAGGTTACAAAATGCTGGTGAGATTACATTAATTTGTCTCCTAGTAACAAGATGCTAACAAAAAAAAAAATGATTTGATCTCAATTCTTTGATCCACTGTGGTTTTCCTTATAAACAGTCCAATCCTTATCTATTGACAGCAATTTCCTGTTCTGCATTTAAGGTGCCTGACAGCTCTAATAAATAATATAACTATGTCCTCACTGTTCTCTTAATGAAGTGATTAGCAAAAACTTTAGCAATAATTCATTGCAACTAGTAACTAATTAATCTCAAATGGCCATAATATAAACAATATTAGATTGACTGACTGATTTATTTGATTGTCTTATTTGTGCCATTGACAGTCTATTCATTTGTTATTATTTAATTGGTCAATAGTAGTTTTGTAAATCCAATTCTAGGAGCTTCTATAAAGTGAACAAGTCCATTTCTGTGGGTAAGCTTTAGATGCATCCTAAATAAAATGTACCTCAGAAAATGTGCATAAAGGATAATATATATCTGTGTACGCCTAATAAACATCTGTATATGCGCACACATGCATGAAACATTATCAATTAGTACTAAAATAATTTTGCATAAAATTTGTTTATTTTTACTAATTGATCTAGAAAAAAAACTGGTGATAGGAAAAATTATTTTCATTTCAGTGGCCATTAACA
Organism: Epiperipatus broadwayi; assembly: GCA_028023455.1. Lineage (NCBI taxonomy): Eukaryota > Metazoa > Onychophora > Udeonychophora > Euonychophora > Peripatidae > Epiperipatus > Epiperipatus broadwayi. The sequence goes on along the minus strand of JAQFVV010012393.1, from coordinate 874,358 downwards.
ATCAAGTCATTTTGAAATAGACTTATTCAAATTACACTAGTCATTTGATTAATTTGTAAACAATTTATTCATCTTCTGGCACAGCACTTGTTAATCCAGCTAAAGAAATTAGTCATAATATGTATCTATCTACATGCTATTGCTTTTAATCTTTTTAGCATGAAATTTCCAGATTCCAGTAAGTCAGAAACTAGTTTCACAATCATAATAATAATTTTACAATAAAAATTTTGTAGCTTAAAATAAATGAATTATAAAATCAACCTTAAATAATGATTTTCTACTGCACTTACATCAGTAGCAGGCATATCTCCTGCATCTTCTCTATGATATTTTTCTAAAGATTTTTCATGCTTAGCACTTGATTCCTGTTTATGCACAATCTAAATATATAAATATATATAGTCTAGTTTAATTACAACAGTTCATTTATTTCACTAAACTATTATCTAACTTGGTCAAACATTGATGGCTGAGTGGTTAGCACAACTGCCTTACAAGTAGTTGTCCCAAGTTCGCTTCCCGGCCGATGCTTTGACACATGGAAAAAAAAAAAAAATTATTTACTTGCATATATATTCATTCACTAATAACCATTTGTAAACAAATATGGCTATTCTAACTCTAAAGTAATAATAATAAAAGAGTTGAAGAAAGAAACACATATATAAAAATACATAAAGATGAATATATGATGATTACATAAACCAATATATGAACCACAAATACATTCACATAGATCTCAAAATATATTATCTTGTGTTGCTGACTTTTGACTACTTCTGCAACAAATTTTTCTTTCTGAAAAAGTTAAACATCTTTTTTACTTTTAGCTATCAATTATATTTTATTCTTAGCTATATTCTCTGAATCAAAGTAATTAATCTTTAAAATGTTTTTGAGACAATTTTTATATTATAAAGATTATTTTTTAATAATATAAAGATTATATTCATTATAAAATACTTTTTTTTAGCAAGTTTGCTATTATTTCCCTTTATTTTGCATATCCAACCTAAAATTATGCCAAGGTTGAAGATGAAATGTTTTTATGAAGGCTGTTTCTTTTGCTTCTTATGTCCAATACATAAATAACGAGCCTTTACATAAGTAAAGTTATATTATCATATCCAAAATGCTGAAAAACATAATGATGTCTTTCAATTTTGATCACAACAAAGAGCAGCATTCTTTAGTTCTTCAGTGTTGATATCACATCACAGAGCATTCTTAAATGACACTTTTATACACACTTGCATGTTATAGTGTTCTCACACTTCAACACAGTATATTATATTTGGCAGATAACATCACTATTTAATGGAAGGAGATACATTGTTATGCTAAAATCTTTTTTTATCTTGTTAAATGCATGAATACAAAAATATTTAAAACTGATTTCCATTCCCAAGCTGATAATCATTTAAGTTAGAAATTGCTGAAGTTTTTTTCCATTACTGGATGATGATAAAGCACCTGAATTTTTTTGAACAAACTGAAATAATAAGCACATTCTGTAGATCAATTCTTTAAATTAGAAAAAATAGCACAATTTCTAACACGTTATAAATTTAGAAGCCAAGTAAATGATATTGCTGATTTTCCCTTTAATCAATTAAGATTAAAAATTTTACCATCAAAACTACATTGTAATTTGATGACAGTCTCATGAAACCCTCTACAACTTGATTTAGAAATGACTGTCATAAAAATGGAAAACAAAACTGAAGTGAATACAATTCAGATTTGATATCGTTTTTCATTTCAAACATTCCAGATTTTCCAAAATCGGAAACACTTCTCATATTATCATCAAAAAAGTATATTTAAAAATAAACTTCAGAAGATTGTTAACTAATTTCAGTAATCACAAAATCTTGGAGTAATTGAGTCAAATGTCTTGACTAAATTAATAAAGGCGATATATTCATCACATTCTTGCTTACAACAATTATCTTAGATTTGTGAAACAACAAAAACTATGTTTATAGTGCTTCTTGAGTTTTACTGATTGGAAGCAATATACTCAATAAAATTTTTAAAAGTATCTTAAATAGTATTGAATAAAAATGATATTCTAAGATAATTACAATAGACTTTTGTATTTTCATGTTTATATATTGGAATAACAGAAGCATTTTTAAGACAAGATAATACAATTTATGAATCCATATAATTCCTAAAAAATTCCACTTGTTTTGAAGTTAATACATGCCCATCATATGTTAAAACTTCTCTAGATATTTCATATAGAAACTGAAGTCTTCTATTTTTAAGAATACAAAGATGTTTTTAAAATTCATCAATTTGGATATCATGGTCTAATTCTTACAAATAACTTGGTCAGATTAATATATCATTACAAGCTGTATGGTTATTTAAAAAAATGATCAAAGTACTCCCTCCATTTATTTGAAATTTAATTAGTACCATATACAAGAGATCTAAGGTGTCATCAATCAGTATGTACTTTGCAATTTTAATTCATATATTTTTTCTTAAATGTCAGTTATTTAATTTTTGTCTTTAAATCTTATAAAGCTCAACATTAATTCTGTTGTTCCATTAAGCTTTTAATCAAGTTATTAATAACACAATCACTATTAGAGAATCAATCAATGCTCATGTTTTTTAATGAATACAGAACAAACACACACACACATAATAGTACAATTAAATGGCGTCAATTAATATATAATAATTTTGGAAGCTATTAAAAAAATTCTAATGTTGCTTATATTAAATTCAATTGAACTATCTTGCATAACTTCTCCGTCCAATTGCATTTAGTAGAAAAAAATAGAATAACTTACAATAGCTTCTTCAGTGCTTATTAAAATGATAAGTATAGAAGACAATATCAATTTCATGGACACATTATTATATATTGATTAAATTTGTCCATAAATAATATTCACAAGATAAAATTTTGAAATAATTCATTTTAATAATTGTATAACTAAATTGCATTTATTAATATTGAATACTTAAGAATTGACAAAAATAATTACATATTAATTAAGGCTGTTTACTTATACTATAAAATATCTAAGATGATTTGGAAATTCATATGGTATTAAAATGAATATTTCAAGATTCTACGTTGTGAAGGTTACTTGAGGTCAAATTTAATCAGGATTTAATAATTATATGTTGGATTACTTCCATCATCTAATATTGATTGTTAAATGTCTTTAGAAAAAAATCAAACTTTCTTTAAACTTTATAAATACATTAAACTGTAAGAAATAGCCCCCAGGTGAGTGTATAACACACAGTTTCTAGAGGTACTATTATCTTCTCTTCTTCAGGTGTTATTGGCCTGAAAAGTCACAGTAGAGCTGGTGAATAGCAGGGCAAAAGCATACAGTCCCAGGATACCAAGCTGTACAGGGCACCTAAATAGGTGCTCAATTCTTTAAAAAAAACAATATAAATATTATTACTTGATTAAATAGATAATAGTATAATTTTTATGTTTAATTCTTTTATATATATTATAAATAAAGCACTGTTGACTTGTATATGGTCATGGCAATTCAGAGTATGCATGGTTATTGATATTGAATCAAATGATAGAATCACATTCTTTTTGCTAGTCTTGTGGCACATGGTCTGTGAAAAACATTTCTTGATTTGACAGTGATAATTAGTTATATTTTGTTAAGTTTACTATTATTTTTGGTAAGTAAAAAAACTAGTTCAAGTAATTTACATATAGTTAATAGTAAATATAGAAGATTTGAACCCAGACTTTCAAGCATCCTTCCACTATCCACACTATCTCATACAACTGATACACATGACCATGCACATGTAGAAAAGATAAATAATCACCAATATACGTATTTCATGCTGAACCAGCACTCATCAATTGGTCCAGATTATCACCTCCCCCACACATATATAATCAGTGCTCAGTTTATATTAAGATAGCAAATCTTCATACTTTAATGGACAGGCTTCAATCCACTACAACCTCCAACTCTTCAGCCAGCAATACCATTGAAAATCTGATGATGGAAAGCCCAATTCCCATGCTGATACCAATATTATTGCCATGCCCATGTTGACCTCACGTCACTCTGATCCCTCATGTATAACAACAATAATAATAATAATATTGGCATCAGCATGGCATTTGCCTTTCCATCGGCTGAAGACTTAGAATGGATTGAAGCCTGTCCATTAAAGTATGAAGATTTGCTATCTTAATATAAACTGAGCACTGATTATATATATATGTGGGAGATGGTAACCAACTGATGAGTGCTGGTTCAGCATGAAATACTAATATTGGTGACTATTTATCTTTTCTATATGTGTGTGGTCATGTGTATCAGTTGTATTAAATAGTGTGGATAGTGGAAGCGTGCTTGAAAGTCTGGGTTCAAATCTCCTATGTTTATAATTAAGTTCCAGGTATATAAAGAATGCCTGTTTTTCAAATCTTACACATTGGGCCTGAATCCTGCCCATTACTCTTCTAAGTAATTAAATGGATGATAAGGTCAACATGGACATGGCAATAATATTAGCATCAGCACGGGATTTGGGCTTTCCATTATTTTCAATGGTAGGGCTGGTTGAAGAGTTGGAGTGGATTGAAGCCTATTCATTAAAGTATGAAGATTTGCTATCTTAATATAAACTGAGCACTTATTATATATGTGTGTGGGAGATGATAATCTGGATCAACTGATGAGTGCGGGTTCAGCATGAAATGTATAATGATGATTATTTATCTTTTCTACATGTGCATCGTTATGGGTACCAGTTTTATAAGATTGTGTGGATAGTGGAAGGGTGCTTGAAAGTCTGGGTTCAAATTCCCTACATGTACAATTAAGCTCCAGGTATATGAAAAATGCCTGTATTTCAAATCTTATATAATTAATGGATATATATATATAATTTAAGTACACAAGTCACCTGCAACATTAAAACATTCCAGCAAATACCTCCTTGTGAGAAATGCAAAGATTAAATTAATAGCATAGATAAAAGGATTGATTTTTATCTAAAAGCTATAAAGACATTATGTATATTGAAATCTAGACTTATGAACAGAAGGAGCGCAAAATTAAATCAGCAAAGATCTTAATAGGTAACAAATTAAAATAATTTCATTTTACATATCAAAGCAATATTGATATAATAATCATTTTTAAACTTTGAAAAACTTCTTAAACATGTTTCATTTTTAAACTTTGAAAAACTTCTTAAACATGTTTCTCTTTATTATATAATATTAATTTTCCTTTTATTGTATTTGAAATTCTTTTGCATAGATATATGATTATGCTTTATGAAGTGGGTTTTCTTTCTTTCCTTTCTTTTATTTAGCTAAGCGTACTTTCGCTTCTGATCACCATAATCATAGTTGTTATTTATAAAAAGAAAATAAATAAATAGATAAATAATAAATAGCCAGAATCAGATTAATTAAATAGTTATAGTATAAAATATTTAATTAAAATGTATTGTGTACAGTAATTATTATCAGATAAATAATCAGATAACAGAGAAAATTTAATTAATATGAGTTAAAATACTAATTAAATTTACAGAGGCAAGATTAAATTGATAATATATCCACCACCTGGATTTTCCCCAATGAGCTTAATTACTACCGAAAATATATAAACTGTGGAAAAAAAAAACACATGCTCTTCTTTGACATCTTCGAGGCAAATGGATAACAAGAGTGAAGTAGCAGGAAAAAAACAGCAGGGGATGTCTTATTCCCAGGAACTCAGCTTCTGAAGGTCAATAAGCCAACTAGGATAAAAACAGATCACCCCGATCTTATTATTATTTTTAAGGGTCTTAAGGGCTGCCAGGATTAAAGGATGGTGATGATGGTAAAAGTAAGTATATTGCCTTTAGTATTTTAATATTAATGAATAGACTTAATAAGTGAAAGAGCTTATATTCCTAATTAACTATGACTGGGTTATGTAAATTAGAATAGCATTTGATTCATGCTCTATATATATTATATTGGTATATATTAATGTGTATATTAAATTGTATAAATTGAAGTCTGAGTTGCTATGTTTTTTGGGTCCTCATAAAATAATAAACCTTACTAAATTTTTTATTCTTACTCCACGGATAGAAGGTACGATAATTAAAATGCTTAAGTGGATTTTTTTTCCAAATTAAATATTAAAAATTTCGGTACTTACATAGTATGCCTGCGGGATGTTTGCCAGGTGTTTTATTTTAAATAATTCATTTTCAGGAGCTTCCAACATATGATATAAACAATATAGCTGTCTATAAGGTATCATAATCAATATTTACTTTTTTATTTATTTATTAAAATGATAAAGAAATACAAAAGTACAAAGGATTGTAAGGCGAACAGACATCACTTTTCCGCCAAACCATTATCCTGTAATAAAATATTCCACTGCATCTTGTTTTGTCAATGGAAAATTCCAATTTTAATCACACTTCCCAAAATGATACAGCAAAAAAGGAATGTTAAAAAAATAATGATAATTTCAGTTAATGAATGTTAAAAAAATCATAATTTTAGCCATGTATCAACTATTTGCTATGTGTTAGGGGTTCAGCACATACTAACATTTGAATGTTATGTTGTGAATGAATTTATTAAAAAATATATTCAAATTTTTTAAAACTAATACTTAATTTAAAATACATTTGTTAATATTTTTTTAAAGTTAACAAGTTACACGTATTCGAAAAAATAATTTTGAGAGAAAAAAATGTAAAACAAATATTTTTGACCATGTTTGAGAAAATAATTTGGCGAAAAAAAAAAATGTAAACAAATAGTTTGACATTGAAAAAATAAAATGCTTATGTATTTTAAATTGAATGTTAATTTTAAAAAATTTGAATACATTTTTTAATAAATTCCATTCACAACAGTTAACGTTCAAACATTAACACGTGCTGAACCCTTAACATTTAGCGAACAATTAATACATGGCTAAAATTATCGTTATTCCTTTTTTGTCCTATTATTTTTGGAAGTATGATTAAAATTTGGAATCTTCCATTGATGGAACAAGATATGCAGTGGAATATTTTCAAAATTATGGGATAGTAGTTGGCAGAAAAATGATGTTTGTCTGCCGACATGAATAACCATATTTGTTATAGTTTGTTTAATTATGTTTTATTTTCTTTACTGCATTTTTATTATAACCCTTTGGACTTTTGTGTTTCTTTTATCATTTTAATAAATAAAAAAATAAATAAATATTGAATACAATAACTTAGAGTCAACCATTTGTTGGAAGCCCCTGAAAAGGATTATTTAAAATAAAACACATGGCAGTTTCTGGCAGGCATTCTATGTAAGAACCAAAATTTCTTTTATTTAATTACAACTTTTTTCTTGAGAATGTTTCTTAAAAGAAATTAAATTCATTCATAAGCAAGTACAGAAACAAAAAGGATTGCTTCCAGTGTTTTTTGTTTTAAAATCATCATTAATAAAGTGGAAGGAAGGAAAAGATTTTGCTAACTTAAGAACATAAAAAATCACTTTTTCTTTAATTGTAATAACCAATTTATTTTTTTAAAAATTGCTATTGATAGTTAAAAATATTAAAAACAATTTAAAAGAGTATAAGTACAATCAAAGTTATGATAAATATTAATTATATTAAATATATCATTATCATTTTCAACCATTATTCATCTTGCAATGGACTAATAATGGATGAAAATGATAATGATCATATATTTTCATTAATTATTACGAATGTGCATGCAGGAATAAGGTCAAAATATACATTAGGTAAATGTACCTATATAAAGAATTATTAAACACTTAACAATTTCCAAAATAATCAAACTTCAGATAAAGTTTGTCTGGATTCAGTATTGTTATATGTTTTACAATTCTTTTTATAGATCCCCAGTTAGAATTAGCACAGACATTTTATATATGTGTGTGTATTAAAATCTTTGTCTTATATATATATGTTTATTTATGGAAACAGTATGCACTTTAATTGAAGAATTTTAATGCATGAGCTATTATCTTCTAAATCACACTATCCATTATTCTGTCTTGGAACAAAATATAGATGTTCCATTACAACTACTAATGTGATCCACACATAAAAGTTAAAATATTACCAAGTAATACATATTTTGTTATATTACAAATAAAGTTTACTTCAGCATTATTAAGAAAATGCAGCATCTAAGAGTTTATCTTTAATATATTTTTTATTATTTATATTGGAAAATTAGAGACCACTAATAAGAACATTTCAAAAAGACATTTCAATATCACATGGTATGACATTAGATGATGATTTTTAAAGTTCAACATTGTAAAGATTTTTCTTTAAACAACTAAATTCAAATTGAAGAATTCCAATTCTGGTTTAACAGAGATTTTTCTTTCATTACATTGATTAAATAGAGTGAATGATAGCTTGGATTTAAAGCTTAAAATATTTAACTATTTGCTTACATAATTTTTTGAAGTATCAATTAAAAAAAAAACACAACTAAAAGATTAACAAAACATTTAATGTTCCTTGGAAGCAGTAATTCAATCTATTTACTCTTTTCCAGAGCTAGATATGGTAAGCTTGAGTAATCGTTAGATACTAATAGAGTAAATTATTGTTTTTAACATAGATGAAATGCTTTGTGTATTATAAATGTCTAATGCTTAGGATTTAGATTTACAGAATTGAAACTTTTATAAAAAAAAGTTCATAAAAAATATTTTTTATATGCACACAACAAACATAAACACACACAAAGAAATTATAAGTTTTACCTGAACAGATGAATCTTGAAGAAATTTGGATTTATCTTTACTAGATTTTTCCTTAAATTTCTTGTTTTTCTGAAAATAAAACATTAATTATAAATCAGAATTCAAAAGTAGATTGTATAATAGTCAAAATGTTTTATACCTCTTCCAAGTGACGCATATAATCCAGCCGCCTCTCTTCTGCCAACTTTTTTTTTTTCTCTTCATGTTCTCCCACAGGTAAACCCCAATTCGAACTACGTGGCCATGTCATGTGACCTTGACACCTAGGTCTAACAACATGTTCAGGAGTATTATATTCTATAGGAATAGTAACTTGACTAGGTTGGTCAGGAAACTGCTTTTTATCATGGATTAATTTTAATGTATGGTCTGAATTAAAGTTGTCTAATTCATTCATAATTTGCTTCTTTTAATAAATGACTCTGTATCCATGATGTTATCTAAAAATACATATATACAAAATAAAAATATATATTTTTATATTACTATATTTTAAAATTAATCTTTTTTTACTGAATTATAAGTATATTCACATATAATTCTAACATTGATACATATGAAGTATAATTGCTTATGTTATAATATTTGAAATTGAATAATAACTCTGTTAAACAACTTGATTGCAATTATGAATATAAGTCTGGAAAATCTAGAAAAAAAATAAATGAAAGACAATATAATTGAATGATCAAATATTAGAAAAGTTGATGTGATGCAAAAATTAAGAAGTGGAAGGGAAAGACGGTTATGTGCAGTAATATTATAGATATATTGAAGAAGAACATCATGAATAAATAAGAGCGATAAATGATTCACTTAAGGAAGAAACAATTATAGAAACTGCATTCTTGAAAAAGATAGTTTGCAACACAGCTGACTTCTTTTGAGAGAGAATTGATGCAAGTAATATTTACATTACTCTTTCATAAAAAATGGATAATAAAAAATCATCAGATATATAAATAACGAAATATCAAAGTATATATTTTTGACACCAATATAAATGGCATTTCTGAAGAATGTCCTATCTTCTATTTGATTTTGTAGGCTTTTCAGTGGCATATTCTTTGTTATTTAGCAAAATATCCAATTGGACATAATTTTTTTTAGAACCTATTAAGACTCATATCCATTTCTTCACTTTTTTTTTTGAGTTCTAAACAATTTATTTTTTTACAGCTTGTTCAATCAATTTATGTATCAATGATAAATTCTTCAAAAAAGTTAGTAAAAGATGTTTGCTTATAAAAAAAAAATATATATATATTACTTCTAATCATGACACACTAAAATGAAAGCAACTGGAAAACTATATATTTTGTCAACATTCTGTATAGGCCATATCTAGTCAATCACCTATCCAAAAAAGTATTTGAAATATTAGAATGTTTTAAATTAAAAACCAAAAGAGCTAGGAAAATATGTGATTATTTCACAAAACTTGATTTTACTGTTTCACAAATTTGATTTTATTTGGTTAATTAGAGAAAATAAAACCACAATTTTTAATAATTTTCATATTTCATTTATTATAATATCCATTTGCATTCAATGCAAAGTAATTTAGAACATAAGCATAATTTTAATCATGTTTAATTTTTATGATTAATATAATTGATGCAATTTTTCTACACACCTACATAAATATCAAAAGATTTTCCATATTGTAGATTGTGATTTCATTCAGCTTTCCCAATTGTTATATAGCAAAAATCTTCTTTCCAATATAACATAATAAGTTTCTTGTTTTGTTCTTTGCATTTTGGACAGGAATAGTTCTCATGTTTCAATTCTCACAATTTATTTCAAATTTTATATTATTTACCTTGACTCCACTAACTACTATTCAAGCTCTTCATGTTTATGATTATAGCATATATTTTTGAGCTCATTTTGTAGTGTACAGTATATACACCATTAATAAGTGGGAATTCTGTGTTTCCCTTTTTAAGAAATGGCCTACTCACTCATCATAATGCACATGTAAATTAGATGTAAATTAGCATGAACAATATATATACATCCTCCTCTCTCCACTACAATCAATGTTGCATCTATGACTGATATCAGTCAAAATATAGCTAAGCACATTAAGTTAAACTATTAATTAAAGCTTTGCTCCATATGTTTTTTTGCATATATTTATTTTGTTACATTGTATTTGGGATAAAACTCATATTACCTTCATTAAAATAAAAATGTAAATATTCAAATGACATATTTATGTTCACACAATATTTTTAATATTAAAAAAGCACATTTTATTTTTACAAGTTGCCATGTAAATTTTGAGTTTAATTTTGTGATTATTTGTTGAAACTTAAAATCTTTTAAGTTATCTTTAATATGAATAAGGAAGAGAAGTTACTAGTTTATTTTGTGAGTGATAGACTTTAAAGATTTCTGAAACACTTCTAATGTGAGAAAAATGAAAAAAAATAATCTGTTTGGACAGTTGAATAAAGCTGATGTTCTCAAATGACAATTGAAATTCCATTCCTGAGCAAGACTATAAAACAAACAAATAAACAGTTATTTCTTTTTGGTTATATGTATTTTTATGACAACACTTAATGACTCTTTTTAAGTGCTTAAATACAGCAATAATATATAAATTAAATAGTTTATTAGAAAAATCTTATTGATAAAAACATTTATTTGGTTATAGAAGGATTAATAGAAAATCCAAAAATTTATTAAGTCTATGTAAGTAGAAGATAATTTATTTTCTTATAAATATTTCAATGCTATCTCTTCTTTGCCATGTAGGATATTAAAAACTCTAATGAAAAGTTCTCTGATAATCCAGAAAGTTATGTTAACCATAGCATTTCTACAGACTAAGTTTTCCAAGAATAACAGATCTCTGTAAGATAAGAATGAGAATATAAAAGAAAAAAAATCATAATAATAAAATAAAAAATCAGTCTGATTTTTTTTCTTAATAAATTAAACATTTCCTCTAAATAATTAAACAACAATTTGCCATCCCACTATTTGACAAAAATTTATCAAAAAGTTCCTGAAAATAATTAAATGATAAAGTAATGCTAAAAAACACAAAATAAAACACAATAAACATGCTTCCTAAAAAAAAAACTATGAAGAATGAACAATCAATTGCAAACAATCAACAAATAACACAAGTGGATACAAGAAATTTCCTTGGATATTATTTTGAATTTACATAGTATTATTTTTGAATTATCCTTGTTAAGCATCAAGCATAATCAGACATATTGGTTTTAATATTTTAACTAAAAAAAAAATTTAATGATTAAAAGATTTCACATCTTATTCTCCATCACAAAAGAAAAGTGAGATTAGGATATTATTATTAAATGTAGTCAAGTTCTGGAGATCATATAAATAGCATTTCTCCATTATGAACTATCACAAGTTTGGTTTTTTAGGCTCATTATTGTAATAATAAAGTCCATTCACCACAAAATATTATGATAGACTTCTTTCATGATCAATATTTTAAAGTATTATACACTTTTATAATGAATTAGATATTCTCATATGACCAAAATAAGATCATTTTAATATAGTTAATATTGTTAAAAACTAAATTGTAAATATATTAATAGAAATCTATTCAAATGGTAATCTCGGCTTTCCTGATTTCAAATATTAAGAATGGGTAGAGATATACTGCAGGACTTCTGTATTCAAAAACATACAGTACTATCAAAACGAATATTTATAAAAAGAAAGATTATAAATATAAAAGAATGCATGGTGAAATGTAAAACAGAAAGCTAACATAAATATTATATTTTACGTTAAAAATAAAAAACAACATGCTTTTCCTACTGAAATGTCATTCTGCGAATATGGTAAACGTATGTCCATTATATATAAATAAATAATTTATGGGTCTAAAAATAATAAATATTAAAAAATGTGCTATGTAAATAATATTAAAATATAATAATACAAATTCATAATGCAAAATAGTTAAACGTAATCCTCTAAAATAGATACACACTAATTAAGATGATGGCAATCTGTTTCTAAAATGACAGCAATATTTTTTCATTTAAGATTATTTTGAATATTAATAAAACCGTTATAAATAATATTAACAACTGATAAAAAACGTTATATTTTTTTTAGCTTAAAAAAAGATTGCAGTCATAGCAACGGCATCATCGAGGTAAGACAATCAGATTGTAATTTTGTCGTTATTAAAAAATAAGAAAGATAAACAAACAAATTAAAGTTATTTAATTAATAGCAATGTTATCTAAAACTTAACACTTACAAAAAGCATGATTTTAAAATGGAAATAATTATAAACAAAACGGAAATTTGTACAATCACAACAGTTAAGAGACAGTGAACACATCGCGCATAATCAAACATTTTGTAAAAACTCTCATTTCTCGCGAGACTTTAAATATTTTATCGGCCGAAAGTATACTGTATATTTTTTTATATTGAGAATGAATACTTAATTAAAGAGTTCGAGTACGTCAGAAGATGATTTGTGTTGTATTTGGCGGTACAAAAGGCATTGGACTTGAAATTGTTAAACAACTTTATTTACATGGAAATCGAGTTGCTTTATTATCAAGAAATTCTGAGAATGTAAAAGCAGCTTGCAAATTTTTGCAAAGTAGTAAACTAAGTAATGCTTATAATTATTTGTTTTTATAAAATTTAGATTTAAGAGCTAAATGGGGGCGGGAGAGAAAAACAATACTGATTATAAAAATTTTGCTTGACTTTTTACATTCCTTTATTAGTTATAATTTTTTTTTTTTCATTTAACATACTTTTAATGAAAATTGGTTTGACTTTTTAATTAGCTATTGTTAACTATAAAAAGAAATCTGTAGGAAAATTATTTCACTGAATTTTCTACTTTAAAGTGATGCTAATTCATAATTCCACTCGATCTTTTTTACTGTTGGAGCATTACATTTTGAGATTTATTTTAATTTAATAAATTATTACACTTATATTTTTATAAATACACATTATTTATTATGCACTCAAAAAAAAAAAAAAATCAAATATAAAGTTTTTATTTAGATCATCTATCATCACTAATTACAAATCAAATGTCTTTTGACATCACCATTATAGCTTAGCAATAGATGTTCAAGCGTACGTGTTCTGAAGTATGTGATTATGATATGAAAATATTTTTGACTATTTTTTTTAATGATTATAATGAAGTAAGTGAAAAAAACATTTTAAAGGTGAAGTACTTCCGAAGGGTGATGAAATGTAGAAACTATATACATATGTGCAAGAAATTATGTCTAGATCAAAGGCTTTTATTTACAGAAAGAAAAATTTAATTAATAATTTGTTCCTCAAAGGATACTGTTCTTGATCATGAGCAGAAGGTAATTTTTTAATATTGAAATAATCTTATAAATAACTAGTGAAGTAAAGATAAAGTATTGCTAGACCTTTGATTAGTGAAGATGATCAGTTTTTGAACGATCATCAAATTACTATGAAACACGACTAAGTGGTTGATAATAATTATTGTCAATAAAGGTTTCATTTTAATGCTCTTAAGATTTTTGGAGATTGATGGCTAACATTTTACGATATTGCAGTAATGTTGGTAAGCAATCTAGTGCAAGAAATGATTAGTTAGCTATAAAGTATTATTTAAAACAGGAGAGATTTCTAAGAAAAATCTATTTATAAAACAGGTAATTCATATAAGTAATAATAAATAATGCAATAATTATTAATAAATTGTGTCCACTTAGTATTGTTGTATGCCAATGCTAGACAATAATGATTTTAGTATATATTATGATTGAGGAATAAACGAATTGCCCCTTCTCCCACCCCATTAATTGGAATTTTTTGCAATGGATTAAAATATGAAGATCATACAAATCCAAAACTTGTTTCTCAGTTTTATGATTAGGATAATGGTAAAAACTTGTATTCCAATTTTGTAAAGATCATATGGAAGAATCGTAAAAGAAATATGTATTATATTTCTGATCATTTTACATCCATGTATGTGAAAGTCAGACTGGGTCGCATCATCTAATACTTTTATTTATGTAAGATTATACGTGATGAAGTAATATTCTCATGTTATAATATTCTAATTTCTTTTTTATATTAACATTTTCCATCTAACGCGTAAGCACATTCAGAAATACTAAAAAATTATTCAATTAGTATACAATGGAAATGAGTCAAAACTTAAAAGTATGATTGGCACAATTTAGTTTTAAATAACAAAAACAAATAATTTATTAAAACAATTTGGTTGATGAAAAAAAAGTTATTCTTAGTTATATGCACACATTAATATAATCTTGAACTGATGAGTAGAAAAATATTTGCATTACTTTTCAACTAAAGAAAAAAAAAAGTTATAAAGGGGTTACAATGTCAAAGCTTCAATAACCAATTTAACCTGTTATATATAAATATTACCTGAAATACACAGGCTTATATATACCTGCGTCTATATATAAATATTAAATATTAATATCTACCAGGCACATACACACATATTTCATTCCAATTTAAAAGAGCAGAATATTTGAAGTTACCACAATTTTTGAATTACAATGAAGAGAAAATAAACAATTTCCAATGATTCTACTCATATATTATTTTAATCTAGTAGATAAGAATAAATTGAATAATAAAAATTTTACAAATAAAATTATGAAAAAAAAAAGAACAGCCACATTTTATATACATCAAAAAAAAAAAAAAAATCTTCCCATGAATTTAATAATTAGTAAGCTAACTGGTCCAGAAATACTTTTCTAAAATTATAGATTCATCTCTGACATAGTATTAATATTTCTTTATGCAATTATTTAGTTTTTTTTATCAACCACACTTGGGATTGCTTTCCAATTTTGAATCTTCAAATTGTTTGAGTTTTATAGTTCTTCACATGAACAAACTAGGATAACTATTGAGCAATAAAAACAAATAAAATGCTGATTTTTTTACATCATCATCATTTTTGATCTATAAACCATGAGTCATGGCCTGACATTTCAGTCTTGAGGAATTTCATTTTACAAACATGGATAATATACTGCTGGGTATGATTCATTTATATAGATAGTTATTACTGAATTGCAGTAATTTGCCATAATTATAATACATAAAATTAATTCACTTCTCTAACTCCAGACAATTTCATGAACTCTATTAGAATGAATCTGTGAATGCATTAGTGAAAGAATCTGTGAAATAATGTCCTGAATATTCTTTCTGTTTTGGACAAAAACAATTTTTTCTTTGATTCATGAACCCATATTCTTTCTTATGAAAAGTTGTTTCCATCACTGCAAATTAGCAATTATTTTGCTGTTTTTTAGAATCCATTTTAAAAATAAATCAGATAATCTCTTAATCATAAAATCTTAATTAAGTTTAACTTTAATTAACTATAATTAAATATATTTTTTTAATTAACATATATTTTCTCTTTATTCTTACATAAAATGAATTTTTCATACTCTTTTCTGATACTTTTTAAAAAAAAATAAAGTAAAGCAAAATTTTTAGACATTCTTAAGTTTTGAATTTTATAATTTCACATTTTTGTATAAAATTGTTAAATATAACATATCAAGTTAAAAAAAAATAAAAAAGTAAATTTATTATAGGATCCCCTAGGATCTTAAATATTAAATATATGTTTTTGCTTATAATAATTGTGTATTTATTACATTATAACCAATATATAGTACTATCATAAGAAGGGTAACTTTTATTTTTTGGTTCCTAATTATTTTATTTTGTTTGTTATTTTTAAACTATTTAGCATAAAATTTTAATTAGTTAAAACTTTATTGAGCTCTTTGCAACTTTGAATCAGTCCATCATTGAAAAAATTAGTATTGTCATAGTATAATAACTGCTTTCACTAAAGATAAGAGAACAAAACCAATTAAAACCATAGACAGAAATTAATATTTACTGAGAAATCTTACTAGTAGAGCAAATCAATACAAGAAACAAAAAATATTTTGATGTTCATCAAAATAACCCATTATGAATATTACAAGTAAAATTTTTGTGGCCCAATTTATTATAAACGATATTTAATCTTAAAATTTGAAATAGAATATAATGTATGGTCACAGAGATTGTGATTTATTCTAGTTAGGCTTGGATCCAAAGTTAGATTGTTGTTGATTAGTCATATATTGTTCAATATGTTATTAGTTAATCTATATTATTATCATTAATTTTTATGCAAATTGCATTAACCTGGATTGTTTTTGCTGATATTTAAATTAATTGAATAGTTTTGCCATCTAATAATAGCAAAATAACACTAAAATTATTTAAATAAAAATTTATAATTTAATCATTATTTTTAGTTACCTGTCATAGCCAACTAGACAACTTACTTCAAATCTTTCTATTTCTTGCTCTTCTTAAAAGCTAATAGCTATTCCCTTTCATAAAACCATTAATCAACTTTTTCCTTTTTATACATTTTTTTTTTAATTGCAACAATACTATTGTATAATAATGATTATCTCCCCCAATATGGTCTTTTTTATTCTTTTTTTTGATTTTGTCAAAAAAAAAAAAAAAGAAAGAAAAAAAAATTGTTTTCAACATATATGATATTTCAGTTACTTATAGAAAAATAAAAATATAGCAATTTATATATATCCTTTTAGAAATAATATTTATATATTTAGAAATAATTAAAAATAATTTTAAAAATAATGAATTATTTAAAATGTTATTGATAATAAGTTGGGCATAGCCTCCCTGCCACCTTTGGTTTCAATCTCTCTGGGCTTGTTTCACTCACCCACACTCTTTGGCATAGCATATAAAAAAATATTTGTTTTCAACAGTTTTTTCCATACAATATATATAGGATGTTTTTGAAATTCCAATGACACCAAACACATATATGTAGGATTTAATGTTTCCTGCATTTAATGCATTATATAAAATCATCACATGATTTTTTGCTAAACTTATTAGAGTAGACATATATTTCTAAATTCTATTTCTGAAAGCAGATTATTTATTGCCAAAGAAGGAAAGATTGAAAGAATGCAGTAACAAAGAGTTTATTATAAATGCTTTCAAAATATTTTTTTCCGAAGATAAAAAAAAAAAAACTGCTGAAAGATTCAAATATTTTAAGCTTTTCCCAACTTTAAAATCATTATTTTCATTACATACATAAAGTCTATAGAATAGGAGTTGAGAACCTTTGGCCCATGGGGCAACTTTGGCCTATGAAAACTCAATTCGGCTAGGGACATTTTCAAAAACATTAAATGGCCCTGTATAAAATTTTTATTTAAACACATGTAATCCAAATGTTAAATTAAGAATTAAGTAAAATATAATATTTACTTTCTCAACTACTAGCAGAGGTGCAATATTTCAGCAAATTATCTATTGTAAGGTCTATCTGATTACAGATTTAATCTATGACACTGAGGGTATTTGTTTTCAAAATAATTTTCACAGACAAATGTATACTAGCAAAAGTAAAACTCAAACTTTACTTTGTTTTATTAATTATTATTTTGCATTTATTTTTTTTTTAATAGGATAGTTACTACACCCATATAAGCACAGAAAATCATGATTTCAAGAGAAATGGACCGACATTTTTTATAGAAAGAAATAATAAATCAACATTCCTGGTATGTCGGGAAAATACTTCAGTTAATAAAGAACCCAATATTAGGAGAAATCATTATTTGTCAAAATATTCTGATTACATCAAAATTGTTGGGGAAGAAAAAAATATTAAAATAGAAAAGTTAAAAGGAGCTTCATCAAGTGACTGATATGTTTAATAAAAAGTACAAACAAATCAGAAAATTTGGTGAAAGCAAATTACATTTAAAAAAAAAAAAACCCCAGAAAATTCAAAACCATTTTTTGAAGGGGAGTTTATTAAAGACTGAATCATAATTGCTGTATAATTAATCTGTCCAGAACAATAAAAAGAAATTCAAGAATATAAGTATGTCATAAGAATAGTTAAAGGTGAATTGGAAAAAATTGTCATTGAATTGGTTCAGCCTTTAATAATAATGATGTTGCTTTATTTCTAATTCACAAAAAATTATGGCTTTTGTTTAAAAAGGACAAATTGAAATTGGCCTTCCAGTTAAAAAGATTGTCTACCCCTAATGTTTACGGATAAATTAATTAAATTTTTGATTAAATTTAGCAGACTAATTTTTTAGTCGATAATTTTATATGACCCACGAATGATATAAATATCCAAATGGATCTTGGCAGGAAAAAGATTCTCCATCCCTGCTGTAGAAGAACATTTAACTTAAAGAAATTAATAAAAAAGAACTTCAAATTATATTTATATATTTTAACAATAACTGTAAAATTATTTACAAAATGAGGTCTATTTTTTTCCATGTTAAATAAGTTGCATTATTTTATAAAATGCAACGTTTTTTCTTTAACATATATTTAATTATATCAGAGCAAAATAATTATTAATACTTTTTCAGAATATAGTATTTTTTTTTTCTCGTGTGTCATAGCATCAGCCGGGAAGCTAACCTGGGACAACTGCTTGTAAAGCAGCTGTCGCTGATCTCGACCACCAATGCTTGACTATTGTATTTTTTACTATAGATACTTTGTTTCTGCAAAGATTTTTAACAATAGTTTGTTCTTTTTTTATAAGCATGGAGATTTTAGTTGCTTAATAATAATTTACACCAGGGATTTTTAGCCAAATATGTCATTTGGTTTTATTTCTGTTTCACTTATTTTACAGATTTATAGTAGATAATAATAATAATAAAAGATGCGTATTCTTACAGCTTTTAAAAAAAATCTTAATAAAATAATGCTATGATTGCATGCATACAATCTCAAATTATTTATAATAAAAACAGTTTAAATATAAACTTTATTTATTTATAAAATATTATATATATGTAATAGTTAAAAAAAAAAAAAACTTACTTTTTTAGCTTTTACTTTTTAGATCCACTAATGACATGTAACCAGTGAATTTACTTTATTTTTTAACTTATATTTCTTTGCTATCATGCAAATATAGTTTTTTTTTTTTAATTTAAGAGATCATGTCTATTGACCAAATCCATTATTAAAGTGTAATGAGTTTTACACAAAATCCATGAATATAACTAATAATGTTCAAAATACTTTGGCAAATATAGCTGTGCTGTAACAGTGCCACTACAAAGTACTTTGCAAATGACAAAGGGAAGATTAAAACTATATTGTAAAGATTTTTTTCACAAATTAATGACTTTTCTTAAACTTAATTTCATTTTCTAGAATTTTGAGTTATGTAAGTACAATTATATTTTATCTATGTTTGTTTATATTACTTGTAATGGTTGGGAAATAAAAATATGGGCAATTGATCACATAAAATTGTATATTATATGTTGATCTATTACCACTATGTAGCTGAAATTTTATTTGCATATACCTGTAATTTGGTACAATAACTATTTGAATCAAAATTTAATTATTATTTGAATTCAATTTGACTAAGAAATATAGAATTTGGAAATTTGTTTATTGCAAAGTTACAAATTATCTGATCATCATTACATTAGTGTGACCAACATCTGCACCTTAACAAAGCACACCTCTATTAAATTGATAATGATCTAATTATTTTGATCGAAAGAAAAAAAAATATGTAAGAATTGATGTTTTAAACACATGCATATTAAATCTATTGTCATACTAACACAAACAAATAATATTTAATTAAAAACTAATAGATATTTTTTTAAATTTCTTAATTTATAACCCACATTTTTTAATTCTTAGTTACTTAATAATATGAATGCTCTTTATGTATGTTTGTACATAGAAAATAAAGAGTTATGTACCATGCATGTACATATTTTGGCTAATAAATTATTTAATACTACAAAAAGAAATAATATATATTTCATCATCTTTTTTTAGTTTAATAGTTTTGTAAAATCACTTATAATAAAAAAAATTTTTTTTTTTTTCTAGCTTTTTTTTAACTCTTTAAAATATAGAAAGATCATCTTTCAAATATATATCTAATTAGCTGAAGAGTCAAGTTTTGTGGTAGCATGATATATATATATCAAGTTTTTTTTGGAAGCAAAAAAAAAAAAGTCATTACATTTTATCTTTTATTTAAAAAAAAGAATATTAAAAGTTTTCTAGAAAAAAAAATCTTAAGAAATATTTTACTTTTAAAATATTTTTGATATCTCTTGAATTATACCATTTCATCTGTAACATCCATAATATTGGAAATGATCCATAAAAGAATTTTACACTCATGATAGAGTTTAGCTATTATTATTTTTGTTTTATAAAGAATATGCTTATAAAAATTGTCATATGTAAAATATGTATCTCTTGAAAACAAATTTATCAAAAGGAAAGTTTTACATTTAGTATATAAGTACACAATTGGATAATAAACTCCACTTTTTGAGAAAAGAGAAATGCTAATATATGTTAAACTCAATATTGGATTTATTTAAAAAGGAAAAACTCAATCCCTCAGGATACTTAAAATGTTAAAAAACTTACGTTAGAATGTACGGGAATAAATGAAAGTAGTAAAAATATAAATGAGCTTCTGGAATTTTTCAACATCTGCTTCAGCATAAAGTTACAGGTAACTTTGAAACGTTTTAATGGGCTCTTAAAAAGATGTTAATTAAAAAGCATCTTGCACAAGAAGAGAAGTTTAATATTCTTTTATATTATTTTTGCAAAATAATACTGTAATTTAGTGTATAGTTGGATTTATGTTTGTACTATTAGTTGGATTTATGTTTGTATTATAAAAAATATAATTCAATGGGGGAAGGGGATATTGACAATTTTTTATTTATATTTTTTTATGAAAGGAGAAGATCGAGAGTAAGAATTCAATATTGGAATAAAAATGTGTGTATTGACATTTTTATATTAATTTAATAAAATCTTTTTATGTATAAACTGTAAGTTTGTTTATTTATTTTATTTACTTGTGCTTAGAAAGAAATAATTATTATTATTGGCACTAGTTTTATTTAATGTTCTAATAATAATATTATATAAGCTGCATTTCTGGAACTTCTAAGTTATGGAAATATTTTCACCTATTGTATGTTTGTTATTTTTCTTTATTTTAGTTGAATTTTTTATCTATTAAAACTATTTGCATTTGGAAATAGATTTATGTCTAGCCTATCTCATTTTATTATGTGCTTATATCATAAATATAGTTTCTGAATTTTCATGATACGAATGTTTAAATTGCCTTAAATTTATATTTAAATTGCATCTTACCCATGGCATTTGTTGATATTGTTCACTTGAAGACTCAAGTTCATTATAATTTATGTAATTTTATTTGCTGATGCATAAACAAAAGTAGCATTATTTATTATTATTATTATTATTATTTATGTTTTATAGAATTAAAAATGTGACAACACTAGCTTTTTAAGATGTTTATTTAAACATTCATATTTATATATTTCTCTCCTCATATAATCTGATTTACTAGTTTATATCAACCTGTTTTTTATTTAATTGTGACTCTTTATATATAATCTGTTTGAAATGACGATTTTTTTATATATATATAATAAATATCTGCTGAATATATACAGTTGTAAAACATGGTTTTTTTTTTGAAATGTTTCAGAATAAAAATTGGCCATCAAACTAGAAAAAAGTTTCCATTTCTGTTTTATCATATAACTTGTCTTTTTTTAAAGTAGAAAATGCTGAAGTATATTGTGCTGCAAATGTTTTAAATGCATAGATCTGCCATCAGGAATATATCTTATCTATAATAATTATTGCACTAACTACTGAGATTATTAATGAGTTTTTGCTCTGGTTCTCTTTCATCATCACTATATTGATTAATATAACTTGTGTCATTTATCATCGTCATAACTTGTGACATTTTTTGAATAGCTGCAAATATTTATTAGCATATTTTCTTTTCTTGTCATTATTAGTTATTTGTCAAAGGACAATTCTATTCATCATTGGAAATCATTTTTTCCACACATTATATACATATTTATTTATTTATTCTTTAAATATTTACTTCTATATAAAGATTGTACATCAATTTCTTCCCTTTTTTTCTTCACTCTTTGTATTTTTCTTATATATATATAATATTTATACACTTAATCTATCTTTCAAATCACTTTTTACTAACAGATGATGCTGTCAGCACTTAAATATTTTATAATAGATACTAAATATTTAATGTTAAAATGGAAATTGAAAACTAATATTCAAAAAATATTCTGATTCTGTATAAAATTCAGGCAAATATATATATATATATCTAAATTATTTTAAAAGTTAGTTTCTATAGTGCGATACATCCCCATCAGTGATAAAGACCTCATCGTATTATAATGGTTTTATTTTTGTAGTCAAAGCATTGGTACATTTATATGATCAACTTACATTAATCTGGATTTTTATTCTTCAGTGAATAATAACTAATCATTCATATATCAAGTAATATTATATCAATTGGATTGCTTCTAAGTTATATACTTGAAAGAATGGCCTAAACCTATTTGTCTCCAGAAAAACATTTATAAGGTACTTCCAGCTAGATTTGAATCTCATGTCTTGGTATAACAGGTAAATTTGCTAACAATTATGCCAAGTAGTACCTTAAAAGTTAATAAACTATAATTCTTTTTTTTTTCTTCTTGATACTAAATTAAAATTAGAAATGTTATAAAATTACATTGTGTATCATGTGATTTGTAATTTCTTATCTCTGTCATCTAAATTAACTTTTTTTAAATTTCATTCTTTATATAATCAATATATATATATATTTATATAATTTCACAAAAATAATTTATTTTTTTCTTCTCAACATTTCAACTACTTTCATATGTGCATTTTCAAGGTTTACTAACTAGAAAATATATAAAGCAAAATAAAATCTTAAACATTTTAAACTTTAATATATACATTAAATTCTCATATTATATTTATTCATTTTATTTCTCATTATATACTTATATCTATAAGAAACATTAAAAGTCATAAATTTAATAAAACATTAAAAATAAATACATCACATTTTTATCCTTTAACTACAAACCCAACATTTCTAATTAGGCTGGCCATTCTTAGTTGTCATCTTTATTTGAGACAGTGTATTCATTAAAGAGCTAATTTGAAACTGTATTTGAGACTGGGATTTTAAACTGGCAAAGATTATATGTTCAGGCAACCTTATTAAAATAATTTCACACCTAACATGTAAGTAAAAGAGATTCAGAAAATTTGGTCTAAAAATGGTCTGTTTCACACAGTTTGGCTAAGTTGTCCTGTCTTGTAGATTAATTATTAAAATGATAGAAATAATATTAATAGTAGTATGTGATGTGATGCACTGTGGCTTCTCCTTTCTCAGAGTCAGGCATCTCTTAGTCACAATGTCCAGAGAAACCTGTTGCCATGTTACTTTTCCTTTCCATTCCCCACCTTAAGTTTTTCCCATATTCTTCTCTATCCTGCTCCATATCATTTCCACAACATAATCTTTTTCAATTCTATGGCCTTTATATCTAAATCCCCCTTACATTTTCCCAAATGCAGCTTATAAATCAAGAATGAACTTTCTGTATAATCACATTGTTTGTATTTATTCTCCCATAACTTTATTATTTATACCCTTTCGACTTGCAGGCATTTACATTAAATTAACAGATGCCTAATATTTTTTATATCTTTTTTACATAACTTGCAGACTAAATCATCCATATTTTTCCATTTGTGTATATTCTTTTGTTGCTAACAATCCTGTTTGAGCTTTAAACAATAAACTACTTTCCTTGCTATTATCATAAATTAACTCACTCAATATTTTGTTTCCTTCTATATACTGTATACTATACATACTAGTTCTCCAACTCTACAACTTTATACTTTTTGTTAATTCATCTATTCTACCCAATTCCTTGCCATTATAATAGCAAATTATCCATACAATAGTGCCATCCAGTGCGAGTCTTAGTAATCAATGGATGCACTGAGTGGCTATGGAGAGTTTGCTACTGCTAATAACATTTTGTATAAGCATAGGAAATGATATTTAGGTGATGTATTGGTGGTTTTATATAATAATAGTGATAAGGCAGGAAGCAATAATAGTATTAAAAGTATTATAAATATAATTTTTTTTTAAACATAAATAAAAGTAATATGCAAACTTTACTTGGTATAAACTCTTCAAGATTAGAAAGGAGGATAATACTGATTGATAAACAGCTGTCAAAATTTAAGATCATCTTCTAGAGGAAGTAAGTTTAAAAGAACATATGTTTACAATTTTTTTGTGGAAGGGTTGATCAAAAGAAGAATGCATTGTGTTAGAATTGTACAAAGTTTAATTTAATATCTTTCTTTTGGAATTCCTCATTATATTAATGATAGCACAGTAGTATTAAGATTTAACTTGAATAATTATTAGTGTGCATTTTATTAATGCATATTCTCCAACATTAGATTGAGTGAACTCGGAGGAAAGAAAGCAATCCTTGCTGTATAGTATTATTGCAGTAATACTATTAAAATATTAAATTTTTTTTCTCGACGGTTTTGATGCATGTGTTAGTATTATAATGGAAACTCACTATGTCCCAATTTAGATTGATATTTATAACCAAGTGTTTTCGTCCCCAAGTTGGGAGAGTAATTTATAACATTAGTATTTATTTATATTTATGATCTTCATTTTAACAATAACTTATATGAGGTACCATTATACAAGTAGAGGAGTTAATCTGGTCAATATTTTACACATTGACCATACCAATGGTCAGACCAAGGTTGAATATAAATTTACAGTCTGCAGCCACCTTTCAAGACTTGCACCCCATAACTGCAAGAAACGAACACCTCTCCTGCTGATACTTTTATTTAAATAGGATAAATTCTCAGGTACTATCCAACCGAAGGCTGGAATATTAAAAGAAAGTTTTAAATGCTTCAAGTGCTTGATTCCCTGATTAGCACAAAGAGCAAGAAACATGTGATTCAATCTATCACAATTATTTTAAACACAATTGACACAATTTTATCTTAATCTTGTACCATGAGATATGGAGAGAGGCCAAATTAACAACTTAAAACATTTATTTACACAAACAAAAATAAACTAAATTAGTGTTTTTCTGAAGGTTTGTGATGATGGTATTGTAGTTGTATTTTTATATTGGATTATTTCCATCTAATAGAAGTATTGAATGTCTTTAGAAAAATTTAACTATTTAAATATTCCAAATACATTCAACTGTTTGATGTGCTATTACTAACAGTTGAATGTATTTGGAATATTTAAATAAAGTAAAATTTTTCTAAAGACATTCAATACTCATTAGATGATGGAAATAGTCCATTATAAAAATAAACTAAATTAGACTAGTTATAGAGTTATTTGGTATAGGTGAGTTCATTTCTAAACAGGGATCAGAATTCAATTACTTTTAATTTTATAAAAATTTGTAAAGAGAATAAAATATATCTAGACTTTAATTTTATCTAGATTTTGTTATAGCTTTTTCTGAAGTGATTACTCCTGTCTTCTTGAGAGTGGATTGAGTTCATGGCTGGCATTCCAAGATTTTTTAACAGCTTATCATTTTCTGGGGGGGGGGGGCAGCATACATCTTAGGCCTTATTTGTAATCTTTTATAATGATGGGTAGGTACCTCAATAATGTCAGTCAAGGATATTTATTATATTTCAGGTAGTCAAATGTGAAAGAACTGGTTGGTGAACACTGAATGAACACTCCCTTTGTTAATTTAGCAATATATGATGATGTTAAGATGTTTGCATAAATGTCTATACATTGCTGATGAATGAACTGGTTCTCAGTGAAGGAATTGACAAGATTAATATAGCTATTTGGCAATAGAAGAAAAAATACAATACTTTTAATAGCAAACTGAAATAATAGACTAAAATGACAACCAACCCTTTAACAGCACAACTCAGCAGACTGTATATAATAGAAATTTAGTAGCTTTTATATCATTGACAAATTCATTATCTGAGGTCACCAATTTCATATTCATTTTCTAATTAGTTAATCCTCATTTTCCTTAATTATAAGTTATAATATCTAATTAATTGGAAATATTACTGATTTCTAGTAAAACCTAATTTCCTCCTGATTAGACAACTTTAC
Organism: Epiperipatus broadwayi; assembly: GCA_028023455.1. NCBI lineage: Eukaryota > Metazoa > Onychophora > Udeonychophora > Euonychophora > Peripatidae > Epiperipatus > Epiperipatus broadwayi. The sequence continues at coordinate 847,377 of JAQFVV010012393.1, read as the reverse complement.
AAAATCATTATGATCTTTGATTGGATCATAATATTTCTAATTAAATAGTTTTCAAAAATAAGTATGTGCAGTCATTTAAATTATTCTATAAAGTTACAATTTAGTTTCTTGTGTCTTCATTTCCATCATAACATTTTTGAATTTTTTTCTCTTTTAAAAGAATAGATAAGCTATCTTTTGAAATATTAAATTAAAAAATTCCTACATTACAATATAATTATATTTTCCCCTCTTCTAAAATATATTTATTTATTAATTTGAGATTAGGATATCTTTTGTTTATTTCACAAAATTCTTATTTATTTTAAAAATGTCTTTACTTTTATTTAAACTAACAGTATTTTTCATTTATTATTAAAAAAAAAATACATTCTTTTTTTAGATATTTTTTTCTGACTATTATTTTAAATCTTTTATGGAACACACATATATCAGTGATGAAGCATGATTTTTTTAATGAACTGAAGCACACTACATAATCTTTCTTAATAATGTTTTTATTTAACTTTCTGCAATAATTTTTACATAATAGCTAATATATGCATATAGAAAAATCTGGAACTCTTATCGATATTTTTATTTTCTAAATGCTTTTAGCACTCGAGTTTTAACTATTAATTACATTTTAGCATTATTTGAACTTCTTATAATCAATGAATAATGCGATGGTCAAACTCATTTGCCTTATATAAAAAACTGTTCAACTGTTGGTAAAAAAATTGAAAGTTAACAGAAATTCCATACAAAAAAATAATGACTTTGAATTGTTCATTCTTTTTTATGCTTGACAAAATAGTTTAGAGAAAAATATGGAGCTGTCTTATCTGTTAATCAGTCCATAGCTAGTTGAAGTATAGATAATACATTATCAAGATATGTTTATCCTCCAAATGCTTTTAACATTCTTAAGTTTTAATTTTAACATTGTTTGAACTTCTTATAGTCAATGAATAATGCAATGGTCAAACTCATTATTTGCCTTATATAAAAACAATTCAACTATTGATAAAAAAAATGAAAGTCAACAGAAATTCCATACAAAAAATAATGAGTTTGAATTGTTCATTCTTCTTTTTTATGTTTGACAAAATAGCTTAGAGAATTTTTTTTTTTACATTTACATATGCAACTTGTTGGATCGATTTTATAAGGTTGAATATGTATATATTTTAGTGAATTTTTAAAATTGAATTTTAGTTAAAGCTTTTGAACTTTATAGTGAATTCTTCTATGCAAGCACTCGTATCGTTCAATACATGAAGCCTTCACCCCTGATATATATGTGTTGATGCATAAATTCAAATGGTCTGTTGACATTGAATTTTTGTACAACATATGAATTGGTTATCATAAACATTTTTTATAAACAGAAAAATCACTATAAAGGATCATGAATCACTCACATTTACAATAATGATATTTAATAGATTATATTATAGTTAGGAATCAGAATACAAGAAAAGTTCAGATTATGTGATGAATTACAAGAGCAGATTGTTGAATGGATTATAGGTTTTCATATATTCCAAAATTAAATTCATAGTGGAGTCAAAAAATAGTTATTATTCCAATTATATTCATAAATAAATTGATATTTGTTTTTTAAGTATCCTACTTTTTGTACTAAATTTTAACAGCTATTAAATAATAAAATTGCTAATTTGGAAATTAAGGAATATATTAAGGCTTGGAATTCTTCTAAGGAGAAGTATTATGAATGCAAATCTATTCTTGATTGATTGTTTTTCTTATAATCTTATTACTGATTTGATTGTTAATCGAATTTAGAGCTTTTTACTAAATATAAAGATTTAAAGTGTCAGAAATTCAATGGCTGACAAGGGAGTTTTAAAATGATAGGTGAATTAAAACTATCAAAAAGATGCAGATATCTACAATGGGGTTCACTTTAAATCTTTTTTAGATGCATTAAAAGCAACATATGGATCTGAGAAATGAGAATGTTTAAAAATGATTATTGTCTCTTGAATTAAAACTAATGAATATATGGACATTTATTAATAATGGTCACTCCAGATATTTTTTATAGGCATTGAAAGCAACTATCACAAACCTATTAAATCCATCAATGGTATTCTCTTACATGATGGCTAATATTTTGAACAGAAGAAGTAAATATTTTGACAATCTTTTGAATAATGAGGAGAAAAATTGAGGTAATGATTTTAATGATCTTTTCATTTTATCTGTTCATTTAGATTGGGGTAAATATATTCTGCTTAGTGAAATCAAAACAAATCTTTATAAAATGGAAAGTCTGTAAATCCTGATGAAATTTTTGAATAAATTTTAAAGCATAATGATATGTTAATTTCAAAATTTTTGGGAATTATGCAGTCATGAAATTGTGCTGCATGATTAATGCTTCTATTGTAATTTTTAAAAAGAAAGGATAAGTATAAGCAAGAGTGATTTCAAGGATTTTGTTGATAGGTTACAATGGTAGAGAAAAGATTTTCAGAGACTCAGTATGACATTAAAAATTTAAGAAGCACCATAAACATGGTTTTTGTTGCTAGGCAAATGCAAAAAAAAAAAAAGTGATTTATATATTGCTTTTATTGATTTGATCAAAGCATTTGATTCAATCAAATAGTTCTTTGGCATTGATTGAAATTAATTTGTTATCCACCAAAGTTTATTCATATATAGCTTTTATATGATGGATTAAGAGAGTTATTATTACTGATGGAAAATCTGAAGCATTTAAATAAAAATTGATGTGAAAGAAGGATATATTTTTGCTATAGCATTGTTTTTTAGTATTTACTGCAGGGTGATTAAAACATGATATAGATTTAATAGTGGAATTTTAAACTTGAATTGATTAAAAGTGACAACTTTATGGATTCTGGATTGTTTGTATATTGAAGATGATTTACATAATGTACTTAATATTATGAATGCTGTATATAAAGATTTTGTTTTAATATTTAGTGTTCAAAAAAATTCAATCATTTTTAATTAATTTAAAAAAACGTAGGTTCTTTATCAACCAGCGATGTAAGAAAAATACTCAGCAACTTTTATCTTAGATGGTTATTAATTTGAGAATATAAAGCACCATAAATATCTTGATAGTTTTATAAATGAAATCACAGACTTAGATGTTGAGATACAACACAGATTTCATTGTGTTGCAATTTTTAACAAATTAAAAGTTATAGTTTTTTTTATCATTGTGAAATAATTACTACAACATAATTAGATATACTTAGAGCTGTTATTTTGCTGAAAGTGAAGCTTGATCATTTTACTGATACAACATAAAGGTGTTAGAAAAGTTTTATTTAAGGCTGCATGGTAATACATTTTAATTTGATGAATGTCTATAGAATCCAGTATTGGATATGTAAAATGAATAAATTGCAAGACTTTATGAGAGCATTTTATGGAGAACTTGAGGATGGTTATAGTGGGAGAGGTAGACTCCATTTACATTATAGTTATCTCCAGGACAGTCTAAAGAAAGTGCAACATTGATTATTTTCATTGGGAAGATATGACAGAAAATAAAATCCGTTGAAAAGTTACAATTAAATATGGTGCTGACATATTTCAAAATGAAAAGTTTTTTTTTGCAGAAGTTAAAAGATTGCATCGCAAAATATCAAACAAACAAAAATAAACCAGCATGCTCTTTATGTAGACATTTGTGATTTACAGATTTTGTCTAAGTCATTGCAATAGTCATTTTAAGAATATATTAATTTTTATCAGTCATTTATTAGACTAGAGATTACCCATTTAATGAATAATATTTGTATAATTTTCACTACACCACTCTCGTGCAAAGTGTGAAAAGTGGATAGAAGCCAGTTTGTATTTTGTTTGAGAGTGGTGTAGTGGAAATTACACTACAAATATATCTAAAGAGTTTTTTTTTTTATTTGCTTCAAGTTATGCTTTGACTATGTTCAACTTTCAACACTGTATTGTAAAAGAGTAACAGAACAAAAAAGTATGCATAATGTAGATGCAATAATTAGAGAATTAGCATCCTCCAACATGTTATTCTAAAATAATATGAAGTTCATTAGCAAATTGATGGGTAAATTTTGGGATAAATAAATGTTAAATCTCGAATATGATATATTTAAAAGTATAGTAGATATAACTTATCCAAAGCCAATAAGTCCAGTTATACTTAGGAATCTAAGAGATAAATAATACAAAAACTCCGCCAGATAATGAAAATTATTCTTCACATATAAAGTGTGATAAATGGAGTAGCTAAAATTAAAAAAAAACATTAATCACAAAAAATTATTTGCCAAGCGCTTTTGATACCATATACCAGAATCATGGCGACATATAGAGTAGCCAAAAATTAAAAAAAAAACATTAATCACACACACAAAAAAAAAACCTATTTGCCAAGCACTTTTGGTACCATGTACCAGAATCATGGTGACATATTTTTGAATTTTAGCTACTCTGTTTACCACACTTTATATGTGAAGAAGAATCTAAGAGATGTAAACCTTGTTTACAAATGATAATATATTTATAAAAGGTACATGATATAAATACTAAGTGTTAATGCAGCTCAACAAAAATGTATAAAGAATTAGTCACAATTTACTTGTATATCAATTATGCATGATTTGGTTTAAAATTTAGATGGGAGTTATGATTATTAACAGTAAATTTTAATGAGATAGCTACAGGCAGAATAATTATGTCCATCATGATTTAGATTGATAAAGAAGGGGTACATGATGGGATGGAATGGAATCAATGGTAGAAAGAGAGGTAGAAGGAAATGAATGATGAAATACATGATATAATGATGATGATAAATAAAACCCACATGATGTAACTTATGTTTTCCTAATTTATTGGTTATGTTATTTGAGGAATTATGTATTTTATCTAAGAACACATATAGTTATCCAGTAGTAGAACATAGAAGTTCATATTATTGATAATTCAAGTATATAAGGAACTTAATGGTTCCCAAGATGAAATTGAATAATGAGCTCTTTATAATCCAAATAGTAACCATATTTATATAAATCTAGCAACTGTATAAATTCCATGATTAAAAAAAATGGTTTATTATATGATATTTTAAACCATTTTTCCATAGTAAATAAAGTGAGAGAATATTGTTTTAATTTAGTAAACAAATTATCATCTAAATAAAAATCTCAGGATCTCTGCATTAGTAAGCTATGCCATACTTAACCAACTATAAAACCCTCTAGGCTTATCCTACTCAGTACATACATGATTTTCATTTAGAATATCAAGATAAGATTTTATTGAATATGTATTTCCATTGATTTTCCATTTACTCTCTTTCTTTCACTATTCTTGTCCATTACATAGTTAACATTTTATTTAAATATATATATATATAAACACACCTTTTGATGTTTAAATTTGAATTCTATGATGTTGTAATTAGAAAGTTTTTGTATTGTTAAAATAAAAGATATGATTATGAATGTAAAAAAAAAATGTTACTCTTAAATTTATTATGTGGAATGAATAAATCTTTTTAAATAGAAATATTTTTAAAATAAATTTTTAATAAATATTTTTTTAATCATTTATTTATTAGAGACGGATGACTTGTTTGGATATCCCTGTGATGTGACTAATGAAAATAATGTTAATAATGTTGTCCAGATTATTCAAGAAAAGTTTGGACCCATCAATGTTTTGATTAATGCTGCTGGCATTAATAAAGATAGTCTCTTGATAAAATGTAAAGTTTCTGATATTCAAGAAGTATTAAATACTAATTTAGTGGGATCAATGTTAACAAGCAAAGCAATTTTGAAGCAGATGATACAGCAGAAATCTGGTTGCATAATAAACATAGGTAATGTTTTTTTGATATTATTGTTGTTGAAAATGTTAAATAAATATTTGAAGCATTAGAATACTAATAATTTTTTTTTAATATTTAAAGTCATACATATATTATAAATCCATTCACAGAATGAACAAATCTGAATATATTACTAATCTAATTTTACAAGCAAGATATCTAAAACATCATTTTAATAAAATCTGTAAATAATACCCATATTTTTATTATATCAGCACCAAAATTATAGCTTTCTATTATATTCTATTTTAGTTATATCTTTCCAATGAAAGCAATTAGCAGTGTATTTTTAAGAGTATTTTAGAGATAATTTTTACAATGAAAATAGAGACTACCTTTCCCACACAAAGTCATGTTCAAGTTCACTATAAAATAATTTTTTATCTCATTATTTAATCCAAAACAGTTATATCTTTATAATAGTAGATTCAATAACATCTATTAAGATGAATATGGTACTGATCTATCCTATGATCTTGTCATCATATTTTCAGAATTGTATAGAGCTTTCTTAAATGGATTTTTTTTCTAGTGTCTTTATGTTTATTGAAACATAGTTCATATCTCCCATTTAATAAATTTGGTAGAATAATAGCTTTATATGCAATTAATTTAGTTGTCATAGTTATATCATTATGATCAAATAACTATCTTTTGGCTTATTAAATGCAGTAGCACTTTGTTAAACTTTGTGTTGTGTCTCAGTTTCCAAGTTACTTTTTATAGCTAAAAAAGTACCAAGACATTTAAATTGCCTCTCATTCTTAAACTGATAACCATCCAAAGTAAAATTTGTTGAAAATTTGTTTTCCATCATGGTCTGATCAAGCATTTGTATTTTTTGAATATTACCTATATTTATTAAATTAGGTATTGTCATTATTAGTAAATAAATCTAACTCTGTTAAAAAAAAAAAGAAAAGCAAAATGAAAAAAGAATTGAAGATAAGTTTTGTAATGATTCAATATATTACTCCATGTACAAATATTCCCACAAGTTTGCTTATTTGACATCTCATAATGCTGTTTTTCAACTTTTATAGCAGCAATCTTTTCTTTCTGAAAACCCCTTCAGCTCTTTGGCTAATTGTAGCTGTTCACTATGTTATTTCCTTTGCTATACCTTTCCAATGAAAGCAATCAATACTCATACCTCATTAATGTTTTTAACATTTTTAAAATGTAAATTGAAGAAATAAGTTCACATTAACATTATCAGATGCTTTTATTGTTAAAAATAAAGTAAATATGAGCTGCAGCCTTTTAATTTTGCAGACACAACTAATCTGCTTGTGCCAATGACTGATATAATAAGAACATTCAGATATCTGTCATCTCTAGCCTGATTTTATACACTTATTAATGATGGACACATAATCTTTATGTATCTTCATTATTGTTGCCAATAATGAAGGATGATAAAAGATCATTTGGATGAAAAAACAAATTTTGCATAATTTGTGACTATGATATATAATTTTTTTCCAAAGATTCAAACATATTTTAGTCAACTGATATTCAAAATCATAATTCTGAATATATTTTAGATAAAACTCAGTTTTACAGTTTTATCTAGACAAAAGGCTTTAAAAATTAATATTTCCACATATTTTAATATTATTTTTTCCAATTCTTAATATTTCTTATTATATTCATGCATTTTTTTTTCATTTTTTTTAGTATTATTAATATTAATGTTGGTCTACACATACATTATAATTACTAATAATAATTGTAAGAAAGTTGATTTCATTTGTACATGTAAGCATATTGGAATTGGAAGAGATGGTCAAATTTAGTCAAATTCCAACTAACCTCTAATATGAATACATCCCTACATTTTTTCCTTTTCTTTTTTTATTTAATATTTAATTATGTTCATTTGATTTGTATAGGTGGTATATTGTAGAAATTGTAAATATTTTAATTTTTATAAATACATTTTTTTTTCTTATTTATATTCTTATTCAATTTAATTGTTTATTCTTTTGCTCTCATTCCAAACTTGTATAAAATATTTTGCTAAATAGTCTGGAAAAGATATATGATTAATTAAGCAGTTAAGCTGGATGATACCATTGTGATAGTATTACCAGAAGGGATACCTAAAGACATTCTTTCAGCAATGAATACTCCATGAAACTGCTTTTGAAAGCATGAGCTTCTTGTTTTATTCTCTGAGTATTGCTTTGGTGTAAGATGAACAGGAAGTGTAACTGACTAGTGGTTTGATCATTCTCATCAATGTTAATATGATCCAATATAGCCAAATAGGATTTCATATAGACTTGGATTGATTAATGTGAATAGTATTTAAAAATGTATGAGGGAGGTGAATGCCTCAAAATTATCATTATCATCAAAAAACTGGTTTGATATAATAGAGTTGACTTTTTTTCTTTATTAGTTTTTTATAATTAATTATCTGTGCAGCTCAGTAGTTTGAGGATTAGAATATCAGATGTTCTAGCCAATAGATGTATCGAAGAAAAGTGCACATAAATGTAAAAGAAATTATAAAAATTACAATATTATTATTATTTTTTTATTTTGGTTTTAGGAAGTATTGTTGGCTCAACTGGAAATGCAGGCCAGACAGCTTATTCTGCATCAAAATCTGGATTAGTGGGATTTTCCAAATCACTAGCTAAGGAAGTTGGATCAAGAGGAATTCGAGTTAATGTTATTTCACCAGGTAAATATTTCTTTAAGAATCACACAGTATTGTTGTTGCAATTAGAAGAAAATTTTGATCAATCACCAAAGAAATTATTTTAGTGAATAAATTTTTCTATAAAATTTTGTTACGAATATTGTGAAAAGAGCAGTAAGTTCAAATGAATTGATTTTTAAATTTTTCTGCTATTAACAATTAATATACTAAAAATTGATTACTTTATAATTTATGTTAATAAATAATGTATTTATATTATTGATATATATATATATATAGCACTTTTGCAAAAAAAAGTAGAATGAACAAAACATTACATTTTAAAGACTTTATTATTCAATATAAATAATACATATAATACATATACTAAGAAAAGCTTGTTTAATACTTTAAAATAAAAAAGTTAAATACATTAACATAGTATGCTGAGTATGCTTTCGACTAACTAATAGTCATACTCATAGCTATAATATCCAAGAGAATTGCAAAATTTATAAAAGAGTCACAAAAGTGGTGATTTACATATAATTTTATTAGAAGAGGTAAATGAATTTATTTAAATGAGCCACTATTTTGACAGGGAATGCAGGATTCGTTCTTGTCGATTGTATGTATATTGTTGGCATTTTGTATACTTTTTAATTTATCCAAATTTCATTTATTTCATTTTTTCCCCCCTCATACCAAAAAGTAGAAATGTTTTTTTAATATACAAATTATTTTTTATTCTCAACAATTAAAAATGTTGAAACTCATTATTTAAGTGATTTTTAAATGATTTTCTTAATTTCTTACTATACAGTGAAACCATAATAGTTGCTATATTGTATATTATATATAATAGCTCATATTTTGTTAATATGTAATTAGTAAAGATTATACTTTGTTTATACATACACACGTTTAATATAATGTGCTTTTTTATGTATGTAATATACATATGTAAATTAAGATTAAAATTAAAAAAAGAATAATGTGGATATTAATAATAAATTGAAATAGTGGATTTACATATATGTTTTCTAAATGTATGTTTACTCATTTACATTCACTCAAAAAATAAAAGTAATAAAAACTTACTGTAATGTATCTTTATTTTTTAAAAATAAAATGAATAGCAACATTTTAGACTTTTCACAATTAAACATGCTGTGGATGACATCATTTTTCTTCAATAGCTTATGGCCTTTCTAGTTGTTTTGATGATTTTAAGTCTTTCTATTTTGAAATCTATACAGTCATTCCTACTTGCTATTTCCTATTTCAGATTCTTGGTTAAATTCTTCAAACTTTAAGCTATATAATATAATACAAGAATGTTTTACAATTCTTTTTTACTGCCATTACTAAATTGATAACTTTCATTTTATTATTTAAAAAAGATAATTGTTTTTAAATTTTATAAAACTTTTAGTTTTAAGCTTAGAAAATATTTTATTACATAAAGTATTGTATTATGAAAAAATGTAGAAAGGATAAAAAGAACAATAAATTGTGTAGGCTTTCGTGTAACCTAAAGAAACATTATTAATAGATGGTGATTGTGTATGTGTTCAAAAAAGGAAAATTGGCTGCTGCCATATAAAATTTATCAAGTTTATGAATTTTAGTGTTATTTATTTTTTGTTTATTTACATTTTTTTTCTTAGATAGCATATAATTGAAGTAATATATAATGATACAGTACATATCACATCGTCATTGTTGCTGGAAAGCATTCTGGCCAGTAACATCAATAATTTATTTAAAAATACAGTATGGTACATTTTGCTTCATTATCAGTCTAGAAGTATATAACAAATATCAGTTATTCATGAAATATTACATTTTCCAAAATTATAGATGTACATAATGTAATAATTGAATTTTTAATTAGATATTTTAATATAGTTTAATATTATTAATAATATATGTTGACTATTTTAATATAGACCTGTTTTCTTCAAGAAAAGACTATAATCAGTTGAGATTCTCTGCAACAAAAAGTCATGATTAGCAGTAAAGAATTTCTATTAGTTAAAAAAAAAGAGAGAGAGATAAAGAATAAAAAGTTAAAGATGAGTTTTATATTTATTATTATTATCAGCAAATACATATAATAGCCTTATAATAAATAATCACTATAAGACAATGTCTTCTTCAACAGCTCATCATAGAAGAATAATGAAGGAGGATTTAAGTGTTTTTCCATTCTTATTTTTATATTTAAATAAATATAGCTAGATAATTGTTAACTGATCAATGTTTGATAGTTAGCTGGATTGCTATGGACTGGCTGAAAGAAAAATCCTAAGCCTCTGGAAATGAATTCCATTTAACGTGGATTTGAACTGCTAGTTATAGATATGATAGGCAGATGCATTACCTCTGTATCATGAGACCCTTCATCTCAATAACAGATTCAAGCATTTATAGTGTCTACTGCTTTTTTAGCTTGTTTATTTGACATTTTTTTATGCTATATTTTAATCGCTTTTGTAGCAAGCTTTTTTTTTTTTTAAAAAAAATATACTTCAACACTTCTCTAATTCTTCATTGCATTGTATTTGTTGCCACAACAAAAACATTCACTATAAAATATAGAAGTTTTTATCTCTTCCCTGAAGACCATACTCAAGTTTATTGTAATATATTTTTTTAGGAAGCCTATTACTCATATTTATTTTCCATGCCAATCTAATGAAGATCTGCCCTTATAATTTTTAGTTTTAGCAAACTGAAGAATTTACTAATTGGTTGCATGATTTTATAGTTATATTTTCACAATATTATAAACATTCTTAAATTAATTTTTCAAATGCCTTTGTCACTTGATAAGGAGTTCCTTGTTTTGCTTTTATATAAAAACTTTAGCAGAATAACAGTTAATATATCTTTAATTTGGATGAAATAGTTATATCACTGTGGTGAAATACTTTACCTTTTAAGTTTTTAATGCACAGTTTTATATTAAGAGTCTATGCTACCCTTTAATATCTAAATTTGCCCTTCTATTTAAGAAGATATTAAAATATTAAAGCTGATTTATATTGTCAAACTAATAACCAAAAATTGCACAAGATTTTTTTTTCATATCTGACTGATAATACACTTGAGTTTTTAAAAATTAATTACTAAAACAAATTTTTTATAAGTTGCATTGAAACATTAAAGCCTTTATATAAATTATAATATGAACTGACAAGAATGTAGCACAATATCAGGGAACTGTAAATCTAGGAGCCAAGATATAAAGTTCTATTTTTACTTTTAATCAGTTTAAATTACAAGTTCACTATCAAAAATATTCTAATAACAGCATTATTGTCCCTATCATGAAATTGGACAAAATTTTAAATTAATAAGAGATATTATTGTCTGTCATTGTTTTGTTATTTTAAATATTAATCTGAGGGCAGAGTTTTAATATTTATACTAATGACTGTATATTTTCCAGTGTAAAAAGTAAAAATTCATAGTTCTAGTCAAAGCTAAAAATAGAGATATATTATTACGAAGAACCTGAAAGGCTAAGCATTACATTTATAGAATATAATAATAATCTATGCTTAGTTACTGTTTAAATAAAAGGAAAATGAGAGTGTTTATAAATAAATTGTAAATGTTAAGAACCATTGTATATTTGTTAGGTAGAGCATTTATTGACTAAATATTTTCTTTATAAATTCATCATGAATTTACATTTGTTTATTTATGGTATTGTAGAGATAAGATTTCTTTTACATCATTAGAATTTAATCTATTATGACATAGCTAGAGATAGTGAAGAGGTGTTTTTTTTCCACATGTACAAATTTGTGAGAGCGATGTTTCCACTAGTATTGATTAAAAAAAATCTTTCAAGATTTTTAAATAGATTAATAGATATATTTTAGCAACTGAATAAAAAATAAATGCCTTATGAGAAATGCTTGTGATATTAGTTTTAAGATGATTTGCATTATAATTACTTGTGCTTCATATTTGATTTATAGATGTGTGAATGAAGATTTTTACTTTTTAGTGAAAATTCAAAATAATTAAACACTTTGGTGTTAAAGAAATTTTACATTATATGTTTTTTTAAAGTCCTATAAAATATGAACAAAAGGACAAAAAACTGATTTATTGAGGAGTTTCAATATTAACACCATGTATTTATACTTTTTTTTTTTGTTATTTTTTGTTTTATTTTATTCAGTCAAAATTATTGCTATTATTTCTTTGTTGTCAATATTGTAAGTAATTTATATATATTAAAATTATTATTAAAGTTTTGTTATTTTGTTAGCACATATCTCCTTGATCCTTTTCATCTTACTTTGCACACTTAATGTGCTTATTGTATGGACTTCTATAATGTAAGGATTAGAATTGAAGGTCGCTATGCATATAGTATTCATGCTAGTTATTCAGGCTTATAGGGCTGTCAATAATTTATAAGTATTTGCAAGTTCAAGTGATCACTTTATTATTCTTATTTTATTTCATACCCGTATCTTGTTGTGAAATATAATTTACAACATATCTTTCATGTATCCCAGCCTCAATTGACAATATATATATATACAGAAACATGATCAATTTTTACCTGACAGTGTTTAAATGTATTTGAAAGTTTTATAAAATGAGAATTGTAATTTTTATTTGAATGATGGTATTAATACCCACAATTACTGCTGGAATAATTTTTTCTTTTTCTGATTTCAAATGTTGCTTCAGTATTTTATCATTTTAGCCATTATCTATTCACTGCAGAATGAAGATTTCTCCAGGTTTACATTTTTTCGATTTTTAGCATCTCTTTTTCCACATGATACCAGCAAACCTATTTCATCCATCCCTCTCATATGTGTTCTCTTTCTAGTTTTTTTTTTTACACTCTCTTGAAATCCAATTTAATATTTCAACTGCCCATCTACTATCATCTCTTCTGACAACATATCCAGCCCAATTCCACTTGATGTTAATTATGATTGTTTCTTCTCTCACCCATGTATTTCATTTTTAATCTCTTCTTGTTACTCTTAAGATAGATCTTTTCATACTTCATTGATTAGTTAGAAGTTTCTGGATTGCTCTTCTGTTAAGTGTCTAAGTCTCAGATCCATAAGTAAAAACTGATAAAATATTTATTATAAACATTCCTTTTCAAACACATAGCCATATTTCATTTTAATACTAAGTTATTTTTATCAAAAACAGTCCATCCTAGTTTAATTCTGTGATTAATTTCATCTATTATGTTTCCATCTGAAGTAATAATTTGACCAAGGTATTTGTACTTATTAACTTTTTGTAATCATCATTATCAGTCTTTATTTTTTTATTTTGAGAAAATTCATTGAACATTACTTTAATCTTTTTAGCATATATCTTAAATGCTACTTTTTTTTGCTTTCATTGAGAATTCTTGCAATATTTTTTGAAGTTGTGAAGCATTATTTGCAGAAACAATTAGATTATCTTAAAAATCTAAATGACTTAAATAATCTTTATTTACTTTTAATCCCTTAGCTTCCATTTTAATACACAAAATGACTTCTTTTTAAACTGCTGTAAAATGTTTTGGAGATGTGAAGTTTCCCTGCTGCACACCCTTCTCAATATTTATCTTCTTAGTATAATTATATAATTTAATCATGGCTATTACATTCTAATAAATATTCTTCAGAATATGATAGTATACTGATTTATATCTTGATAATCCAATGCTATCACTGAAGAAATGCATATAGAATCAAATGCCTTTTCATAGTCTACAAATCCAAAACACAGTGGCAACTAAGGAAGTTTCAGGGGCTGTTAATGAAGTCTAGAGAGAGATTTAAATAACACTGAAAGGTCATAAGCACTACTAGACAATCGTGCAGATTTCCTATTAGCTAATAGAAATTGCTTGGATCTAATAACTGAAATTTATTGTTAGCAGGAATACTACATATTAATGATTGCTCATTATTTAGAAAAGCTGTTATGATTCTGTCTGTACAGTATTTATTGTTTCAAGTATTATTTTTTTCTTTGTTTGAATTGATATGGAGCAGAATGGCAAGAGCTGCTTTTGGATGTATATGAATGAACTGAGAAAGTCAGTTATGTTTTAAGTGATATGATATTAATTATATTAACTTTATTTTCAATAGTTGCTTCTTACAATATTGTAGAGATTTATTTTTAAATTGATGCAATTGATTTATATTGCATAATATAATCCAACAAAGAATTATCTTCAGAAGTTATCAAAAGTTAATTTTAACATTAAGTTATAAATGAGAAAAAAATATTGAAAAGCAATAAAAACGTATTTTTATTATATATATATATTGTATGTATATGACTCATTTCACACACACAGAAATATTATTTAATTAAAAAAAAAAAAATTTTTTTTTATATATATAGATTTATGTGTGTATTTTTTTTTTATATAATTTATAAAGAGTTAATACATAAGCAGTTGTAAAGAGAAAAGGTAATGAGAAACAATATTTAATATAGGGATTTATTATATTTTATTAAATAATATGTTGAAATTATTTAACTATATTTTTATTAAACAAAGTAGGATTTATTATATTTTATTAAATAATGTGTTGAAATTATTTAACTATATTTTTATTAAACAAAGTAGATCAGAAAGAAAGTGTAAAATAAAGCGATCAAGATTAGTAGATTAGGATGTGAAAATGTACACGTGTGAGTATGAATGTTTAAACATAAAACATTTTTACACCTATTTCTAGTGACTATAGATTTATTGTTTGTGTTATCTGTATCTAAGATTATTTTTTAAAGGAGAGGTGCTTTGATGGGATAAAGCGTGATTATTAATTTTCTTGTAAAATTGCGACAGACCATCAAACTTGTGATCTTTAATTTTTGTCTTGAGATAAGAGATTTGCAGGTGGTCATTTTCTTTGATTAAAATTCGCAATAAAAACGAATGAAACAATATTTAGAGACAGTCAGTTTTTTTTAAGATGATTAGAGAAGAGATGTAAGCTCTGATTTTTTTTTCAAGAGAGAATGAGCGATTGAATTTTTTTCACTTTTTTTTTTAAAAAATTGATGAAGGAAAAAAATGACTCTTGTTTTAAAGTCAGTATAGACGAAGATGTGTGTATATATAAGTAATTCCCAGCAAGATTAAGATAGAGAAAAAAAATGGAACAAAATTGAATTTCTTGGAAGAAGTTATTAACAATTCTATGAAATGATATTAATATATTTTGCTGTGTAAAATACAATGAATTTGCATTGCTAAAATCATTGTTTCTGCTTTTTGAAATACCCATCATGGGTTAGCTCACTGATCTGTCTATGGACTCATATACCAGTCAAATAATAGCCAATAAAAATGATAGAGTTTAAAGCCAACCACACAAGCTATTTGAAATGCTTCTTTTCTGGCTCCTGGTCTATTATAGGCTCATTACCTTTGGATGGAGGGAGAAGGGGAAAGAAGAGGAAAAGAAAAATGTATAAAGGTCTTATAACTAGATTTGATTAAGCTATCAATCAAATTTTTGTTAAAATTTTCCTCATAGTCATCTAGAGTGTCTACAACAATTCTGTTTGAAATGGTAGAGACAAGCAAATCCACCAGTTCATACTTATCTAAAAGTATTTGTAATAACTCTTTTTTCTTTTTGAAATGGTAGAAGCAAGCCAGTCAATGAATTCAGCATTATCAAAAGTATCAACAATGAATAATTTTAAAATTGTGAAAATAAGCAAGTCAATTAATTGATGTTTATCTTAAAAGTATCTTCAAGAACTTTTCTTTTTTTTAAATGGAGAAAATCAACTATATTGAAGCTATACGTGAGACGAGCAGTCTGAAAATTCAAACTTGAGACATTTATAAGAAGTGAAAATAATCTGGTAACTATGAACTTTCATTAACAGATCTTTTATTCTTGCTTATTAAAAGTAAACCTTTATTTATTGGTCAAAGCATTATTTTTTTTTTTGATACAGAAACATTAGGGGCTTGTTTATCGATAGTCATTCTCAATATCACATAACATAACACAAACATAGTTTAAATCTTTAAACTTAAATTTTCATTATTTTTTTTTATTATATATAGTAATATTGAAATGTTTTTTTTTATTGTTCTTCATTTGTTATGATAATGAGCAACCTATAAATATATGCTTTTATGATATTTTTTTTTATTTATCTTGTTGCATATTAAAATTGATATAATGTATTTTATTTTCTTTTGCTCAAAGTTGCAAGAATATTTTTTTTTATATATATGTGATTTATGTATTAATCTCTAATATTAGAGAACACATTTTAAAAATATATGTTGACATATCACAGGGTGTGCGTGCATGTGTAACTGCTTATACAAACACGTCAAAAGAATAGGTTATACATAATTAGTTTAAATATGGTAAATTATAAAGCAGGGATTCACATTTGAATGGAAGTGAAATAAAACACAAGTTACATATGAAATTTATTTTTATAATATAATAAGTTAGGAAAGTCTTAAGTAAGCATTCAATGAAATATTTTTTTTAAAAATGTTATTTTAAGCCAGCTTATTTTAAAATATCCAAAATGACAAACTTGTATATAAAATTTTGTATTAGTTCTATATTGAATTAATGTAATAATAAGCCATTTATCTAATTAGTAAATTTGATTTTAAAGTAAGAAAGAAGAATAGTATTAATAAAATATAATTATATATCTTAATTGGTTTCCGAATTCTTATTAAAAATATTGTTGTATTTTTCTGGTCTTAATTCTATTGTTTTAAATGACCATCATCATCATCGCTCGCAGATATTAAGAATCATCAGCATTCGCAAATATTAAGTGCTCGCAAAATGTTAAGTAAGCTAGAATGTTGATTTACATTTAAGTATTTAAGGATTATGCTTGATAATAACCAAGTTTTAATAATTATAGTTCAATAATAGAAAGCTAAAATTATGTTGTGCCCATGAGTTTTGATCAGCTTCATCAAAGATGGATATTGTGTTATTATTTAAAACACTGTTTCAAATAATATTATAAAGAAGTTAAGATCGCCATCATCATTGATTAATAAATTATAATCATTAAATCTAATGTTTAACATAATTAATATATTTAGTAAATAAGGATTTATAGAAAGTTGAATATCATGCATAGAGATTCGTGATGATTATTCATCATCACTGTATTATTGAATCCTAGTTTTAACTATCAAAGTATTTTAGTAAATAACCATAAACTTATATAAATGCTAGTGAATGTAATATTTAAATCCCATTTTGACAAGGGATGATTTTTAAAAATGCCTATAAGTTTATAAAAATAAATTTATTGTTGTGAGTTCATTATAAAGCTATGGCTGGTATCATCATCACTATTATTATCATTATTATTATGATATCATCACCATCATCATCATTATTACCATCATCATTATCATGATAAATAATTAAGTTAAGTAATTAGTTTCATGGCCATCCCCTTAAGTAATGGTCTTCACAATGCTTGTTTGGAAGCCATTACTAAGATTATACTTGTCTGTTCATCAATATACATAAAATGAACTAGCAATGTCTATAAGAGTCTTGATCTATATAAATTTTGGGGATATGGGGATCTTATGATTTTATTGACATGAATAAAATATAAGAGTGTCATTTTTTTTCATTAGTCATCCAAGTCATGTGTAATAAAAATGTACCAAATGAGTTTGAACTCAGTACACTCTAAAAACAGATATTTATCTAGATTTAAAACAATCTAGTGGCACTCATGGGAAAACACATGCATTTAGCTAAACTGAATAAAGAGTGATTTAATTCCTTTCCAACTTAATGATATTAAGTTTATATGATAATTTTATACGTTGTTACAAATAGCACCAGTGTGTGCGTGTAACCGTGAATGGTCGTATATACATGGAAAGAGGAATGAGAAGGATTCTTGGTTAAAATAACCTAGTATTGGAGATAAGCGAAATGCACTCCAGGGACCTCACAGTGGGTAATTTTATTCAGTTGCTATATTTAATATTATTTTATTTGATGACAATGTTTTATTGTTCAAATGACTTCCCCAATATCTAAATATTTTAAATCTTTAATGATGACAGTTTTAATTGTCATTTTATTATTTTATGTGTTGAGAAATGAGATAATTTATTTATTTCATTATTAGAGCGATAGAATTAATGTTTAGGATAGTTGCAAATGGGCTATAATGTTATATTTAGTTATTGAATTATAGCAACTATCATTTTATCATTCATCAATATATAGATTGTAATCAGTTATAAAAGTAACAGTCTTTTAACAGCCTTTTTTATCATTCATCATTACAATATTATTCATACTGTTACAAATGACAGATTATAAACATATTTTAATAATTAATAACTATCTATATCAATATATTTTTTTATCTGTTACAATATATATATATATATTGTAACGATATATAAATATGTCGTTACATTAATTTAAAATAAAAACTTAATAAAAGTTCGCAAATAAAAGTAAAAAACTAAACGCTAAAATTAAAATATTGTTAAACGTATATATTCGCACAGATGCTAAACTTTAAAAATATTTTTTTCATAAACAAGAAAAAAAAGTATTTGAACGTATTTTTTTTAATAAAAAAAATACAAGATTGAAATATAAAAATATTTTAATAAAAAAATAACGTAAGTTAAAATAAAAACAGGTATTAATTAATTCCTGTAATCTGTAAATGGAAATGATTGTTTATTAATTATCTAAAAGCTGTTTAATTAAAAAGTCAGATGAAAAGTTAGATAAGAGAAGAAAGAGATTTTAGCTTGACCAATGGAAGCAAATAAAGGCCCGGACCATAACGAAAAAACAGAACAGTGATGTTTTTGTTCATGGAATCCATAAGAGGACTATAAAAAGAAAAAATATTGAGTTCCAGTCAGTTTTTTTTTTTCCAACTTGATTTGATGACAACGGTAAGACGCACTTGCCGTTCTCTCTCATTTTTTTGTTTGTTTAAAAAAAAAAAATGAAAAGACTGTGATACCAGAATGGAACCAGCTAATGCTACCTCCAGAACATTTTCTTCCAATGGAGACGCCATGGGAATTACCAACAGGAACCTGGACTCTTATACTGTAAGCTATATTGACATGAACTCTAAATTTAAAAAAATAACTAAGAACTTTCGTTCAAGCTTATGAACTTCTATCTGACTTTTAAGTTTTTAAATCAAATTAATAATGTTTAATTTTATATGTTTCCCGATTGATAAACATCATTTCCATTTTTTTTTTTTTTTTATTGTGAAGATTATTTAAATGTATGAAATTTAAATTGTTTATAGACGCTTGCATGGATTCGTTTGCGGTTAATTATATTTTGGTTTTCATATTTGATCAAAATATATAGACATTCGATAAATAATGATACCTTACGGTGAGTATCTAAAATGTATTTATTCGGATGTCTTTTAAGTTATTGGTGACAACGCAAGTATCTTATGGTGAATACTATTGGGTTACTTATAAGTTTCCCTCTGCGATTGTCGGTATCAATAATTTTGTATTTTGATCGTTTATGTTTATTTTGAAATGTTTTTGACCGTGGAATCTATGTAATCGATCTATACCCAACATTTTTAAACAAATCTGTGCGAACGTATTTAAATGTTAAAATTAAGTCGGGCGTGAATGGCTATATAGTTTTGTAAAGTTGTATTAAGGGAGGGTAATCTTAGGTTATTCATTTCGTAGTTGAATTGGTTCAATGGATTGGATATATTTGTGTAATTAGTAGATGTAGTATGAGGTCCGCTACGGGCAGGATTATAGATATACGCCACACACCCTCTGTTTGCCTATGGATGGGTTTGTAAGTCGGCAGAAGACCGCAGTCCATTCCTATGGAGTTTTTTGTTTATTGATCTACTTGCCAACAGATGTCACATTCCTGTTGGTGGAGAGTCAATGTCTTCTCTATTTCTACTTATTGTTCAGATGTACATTCCTGACAATATAGTATTTTGTGTTGTCGTATCATGCTACATTGAATACATGAATGTATCAGATGGATTGGCGCCAGTTGATTGCGAAATTTGTTGCCTAAGGTTAAATCAGGGAAGAATATTTTCCTTTCAAATGCAGACCTATGTAGTCCATTCATACTCGACCCTCTAAATAAATAGTAAACTCATTATTTGCAATCTACTTAAATTTAGAATTAAAGATCAATATAAAATTATAAACGTTAAATTTATTCCTCAAAATTTAAATATTATTTTATATGTGCGTAAATAAATATTTTTATGTGTTAATTTCTGGCAGTGGCTTTTATTCTTTTATATTTAAGATATAAAATTTATAGATTTTTATCTCTGCGTCTCCGCTGAGCTAGTGACTTGGGCTAACGGTCAGAATATTTAAAGAAAGTGGAATCTTAACAGCGCGTATCTGCCTACTTTATAAATTTTTCTAGGCTCAAATGCCTAGATGGCGCCCTTGTAGTGCAGATATTGTTTTTGCGGTTAGATTCGATCTTCACTTTCATTCCGATTGGTACAAACTGGCTACCCAACTTGGGCCGATCTTTAATAAACACGAGTGCCCAGAGAATTTTAAAAGTGAATCATGCCCGTAAATTTTTTTTTCTGAAATAGTATAAATAGATTTGTTGTATTGACGTGGAGTTACACTTTGAAATTTTGTCTTAAAGGTACTGCCAGTCGAAAAATTGCGCATATGTAGAGATAAATTCGAGGAATAAAAAGTAATAAATAAAACATAATTAATAAATATAAATCATAATTTTTTTTTTAAAAAGTCTTGTTTAAAATCTAATCGTTTAACTTGCCTAAATAATACTTAAAGGTAGGAGAAATGAAACTTGGAAGGGAGGGGGCAGAAATTTAGCTGGTAGTAAGGAATCATCAGTCAACTTTTTTTTTTATCATTATATTTGTAATTACTGTTTTGTCTTTTTTAAAAAAAAAAAAGGTTTGTCCTTTTGAAATTTCATATATAACAAATTTGTGTAACGTAATTACTAACACTAAGTAAATTCTTTTTTTTTTTTTTTAATGTTTTTTGTTTTTTGAGGAAGTTTACTGATATGTAACGATATATAAATATGTCATTACATTAATTTAAAATAAAAACTTAATAAAAGTTCGCAAATAAAAGTAAAAAACTAAATGCTAAAATTAAAATATTGTTAAACGTATATATTCGCACAGATGCTAAACTTTAAAAATATTTTTTTCATAAACAAGAAAAAAAAGTATTTGAACGTATTTTTTTAAATAAAAAAAATACAAGATTGAAATATAAAAATATTTTAATAAAAAAATAACGTAAGTTAAAATAAAAACAGGTATTAATTAATTCCTGTAATCTGTAAATGGAAATGATTGTTTATTAATTATCTAAAAGCTGTTTAATTAAAAAGTCAGATGAAAAGTTAGATAAGAGAAGAAAGAGATTTTAGCTTGACCAATGGAAGCAAATAAAGGCCCGGACCATAACGAAAAAACAGAACAGTGACGTTTTTGTTCATGGAATCCATAGGAGGACTATAAAAAGAAAAAATATTGAGTTCCAGTCAGTTTTTTCCAACTTGATTTGATGACAACGGTAAGACGCACTTGCCGTTCTCTCTCATTTTTTTGTTTGTTTAAAAAAAAAAAAAATGAAAAGACTGTGATACCAGAATGGAACCAGCTAATGCTACCTCCAGAACATTTTCTTCCAATGGAGACGCCGTGGGAATTACCAACAGGAACCTGGACTCTTATACTGTAAGCTATATTGACATGAACTCTAAATTTAAAAAAATAACTAAGAACTTTCGTTCAAGCTTATGAACTTCTATCTGACTTTTAAGTTTTTAAATCAAATTAATAATGTTTAATTTTATATGTTTCCCGATTGATAAACATCATTTCCATTTTTTTTTTCTTATTGTAAAGATTATTTAAATGTATGAAATTTAAGTTGTTTATAGACGCTTGCATGGATTCGTTTGCGGTTAATTATATTTTGGTTTTCATATTTGATCAAAATATATAGACATTCGATAAATAATGATACCTTACGGTGAGTATCTAAAATGTATTTATTCGGATGTCTTTTAAGTTATTGGTGACAACGCAAGTATCTTATGGTGAATACTATTGGGTTACTTATAAGTTTCCCTCTGCGATTGTCAGTATCAATAATTTTGTATTTTGATCGTTTATGTTTATTTTGAAATGTTTTTGACCGTGGAATCTATGTAATCGATCTATACCCAACATTTTTAAACAAATCTGTGCGAACGTATTTAAATGTTAAAATTAAGTCGGGCGTGAATGGCTATATAGTTTTGTAAAGTTGTATTAAGGGAGGGTAATCTTAGGTTATTCATTTCGTAGTTGAATTGGTTCAATGGATTGGATATATTTGTGTAATTAGTAGATGTAGTATGAGGTCCGCTACGGGCAGGATTATAGATATACGCCACACACCCTCTGTTTGCCTATGGATGGGTTTGTAAGTCGGCAGAAGACCGCAGTCCATTCCTATGGAGTTTTTTGTTTATTGATCTACTTGCCAACAGATGTCACATTCCTGTTGGTGGAGAGTCAATGTCTTCTCTATTTCTACTTATTGTTCAGATGTACATTCCTGACAATATAGTATTTTGTGTTGTCGTATCATGCTACATTGAATACATGAATGTATCAGATGGATTGGCGCCAGTTGATTGCGAAATTTGTTGCCTAAGGTTAAATCAGGGAAGAATATTTTCCTTTCAAATGCAGACCTATGTAGTCCATTCATACTCGACCCTCTAAATAAATAGTAAACTCATTATTTGCAATCTACTTAAATTTAGAATTAAAGATCAATATAAAATTATAAACGTTAAATTTATTCCTCAAAATTTAAATATTATTTTATATGTGCGTAAATAAATATTTTTATGTGTTAATTTCTGGCAGTGGCTTTTATTCTTTTATATTTAAGATATAAAATTTATAGATTTTTATCTCTGCGTCTCCGCTGAGCTAGTGACTTGGGCTAACGGTCGGAATATTTAAAGAAAGTGGAATCTTAACAGCGCGTATCTGCCTACTTTATAAATTTTTCTAGGCTCAAATGCCTAGATGGCGCCCTTGTAGTGCAGATATTGTTTTTGCGGTTAGATTCGATCTTCACTTTCATTCCGATTGGTACAATATATATATACTGTTTGTTTTTATGAATTGGTGATATTTAATTTTGTTAACTTTATAATTTAATAGTCTTGGAGTAAATAAACCATAACATTTTTAATGTAATTTCTGTATGTGATGGGGTACCCCCCAAAAAACTAGAATCATTCTCTGGAAAGCAAGCACATTAGAGTACATGCTTCTACTTTCTAGATACTTCTTGCAGGGATCTATTTGCATTAATCTACCAGCCATTATTAATGAGTGAAATTGTGGTGCTGCATAGTAAATGTTTTTGTTAAGTGTGTCTTGCTTATTTGTCGATTTTTGAAATGGCTGAAAAGTTGGAATAATGTGAAATACTATTTTCTGCTATGGAAAATGGCAGGGAAAACAGTTGTAATGCATGCAATAGATTACAAGCAAATTTCTATGGGGAAAATACAATTTTATGAGTGGAAATATCAAATTCACCATGTTCCAAAAAAGCGTGGCAAGTGAAGTCAATATCAAGACGATGTGGCAAATGAAGTCAATATCAAGATGATGCTTTTTTTTTTTTTGTAATGCAAATGGCATTGTTCAGTCAAAATTTGTTTATAATGATCAGACATTTTACCTATAAGTTTGGAAACATTTGCATCATGCAGTAAAATGAAAACATCTTGCTTGTGGCAAAGTGCAGAGTATGACTTTTATAACAATGAACTATCGCACAAAGTCTTGAGTGACAAACAATTTTAAAATAAATATAGCATGGCCCAGATTATCCATCAACAATATTCACTGGATTTCACTTCATGTGATTACTTTTTATTCCCTCGAATGAAAAAATGCCTAAAAAAAAAAAAAAATTGCAGTTTTAAAAGTGGTGAAGAAAAAAAAATGACAGAGACATTAAAAGACATCACTTTTCAAGAGTTTCAGGACTACTTTGAAAAGTGAAACACTTTTATGTCAGTGTATTGCATTAAGTGAATAGTACTTTGAAGGGAATTCAATTTGTAATATCTGAAAATAAATGCACAATTTTTTATTACAAAATTCTGGTTTTTTGTTTTTAGGTCCCCTCTTATAATTTATTAAACTATCATTATGTATATTTTATTTTTTACTTTTAAATAATGTTTTTAAAGTTATATTTTTTTATTATTTATAATAACCTTAATGAGTATTTTTCAGGTTTTATTGAAACAGGAATGACAGCTAAAGCTTCAATATCTAAAGAATTACATAATTCAATTCCTTTAGGACGAATGGGCATTGCAAAAGAAGTTGCTGATGTTGTTTTATTTTTGATAAACTCTTCTTATATTACAGGACAGGTAAATATAGAAACCAGAATTTTAATTAATAAATATTCATATAAATATATATTTACATATATTTGATTATATATATATTCATTTTTAGCAGAGATCACATTGAATTCTGTAAAAATTTTGTTACTTTGTGAACTCAATCATTTATTTTATATATATACATTGTAACAGTTGGACAATGACACTTAAATATTGAAGAGAAGATGTTATAGGATTTGATGTTTATTTCATGTCTGGCAGTTCTTGATAGCTCAGTTATATGTCACCAGGTTCCTGCAGAACCTGGAAAATGTTTGAGGTTGGGTTTAAACCCAATATTCTTGGAAATATACCCTTCTTAAATTCTTCAATGCTAAAATAAATCTTTTCCCTATTTCAGTCCATAACTATCACAGCATAATTATTTTCAGCATATGTCAGGAGATCACAATTCTTTCTGATCTATGTATTGAATGAAAGACAACAAGATTAACAAGGGATGGCACTAAATTTATTTATATGCAAGTTTATTTACAATGTCACCATTAGATGATGAACCAGGATCTTCTATATTAATTTAATAGAGCAACTATAATTCACTTTTCATAGGAATTACTGTTCATTTCATCAGGTTTCCAATGATTATCTAGTCATAACAAGTATTTTAAATAAGTTTAACTTTTATTTCTATACTCCTTAAATGATCTCTTTTTTTAATTAATTGATTTTCAGGTTTAAATATTAAGTGTATCTACTCTCACTCCTCTCACTCATTATATTACTAATTATCATAGCTCTGACAATGTTGTGAGCACATTGCACATACTATTGTAGTTTTAACTTACGTGTATATATGTTCATGATTTTGAAGTACACTGTTTTGGAAATGAATTTTGTCTCTAACATTTTACAAGCCTTTTAATATTGGCCTAATTTCTTGATCATAGCTTTAAAATCACTTAATCAGTTCTGATCATCATTTTAATAATATTACTTATATTGTTTAACACAATTAAAAGGTATGAATTGAAATGTTTTATAAGCTTCATTAAATAATAAAATTACTAAGAAGTACAATAAGTTCACATTATCAACCAATACATACTAATTACAAACAAATATATCTGATTATACTAGATCTTTTGTCAAAATACAATCCATATAAATTAACAATTCAGCATTTTTAGGGGCATGTATAGCAAGACTACGTTAATGACATATAGCATAATTTTATCACCAACATACTATTTATTATTCGAACTTCTACATAGGCTCATATTACAGGACTGTGTTACCTGTCCATGAAAACCAAATAAAAATAAAACTTCTTTCATTCTTTTCAAATCATATGAATGAACACAGCCAATAGTAAGTATATTTATTGACTAACAAGTAATAAATGGTTATATTATAGTCAATACAATCCGCACTATAAACTTATGTACAACTTCACATTTAATCCTTTAAATTACTCTGCTAGTACTTAATGGTGATTAATTCAAATCATACACAACATCAGCAATAAATTATAAATGATTAATGTTTTCAAAATGATTTATAATTATTGAACATTTCTCTCTTTTAACTATTATTTCATTTAAGTAAAGTGGGTCATAAATAATTTCAGATATTTCAAATATTGGTATAAATTTTCAAAATTGATAACTCTTTTCATTTCCAAAAGCAGGCATTTAATGAATTGAGATTTGCATTATAAGTGTATATTCACACACATGCATTAATGTTAAATAAATTGTATTTTATCAATTAAGAAATTTATTTAATGATAATTTTAAGTGTGAATATTTAGGATATTAAATCTTTATTGTTTATTGCATTATTTGTTATTCATCAAGCTCTTTGCTCTTCTTTAAAATAATTTGACAATCATTTATGTGATATTTTATGCTTGAATTTAAAAAGACTGTATTAAGTAAATATTAGCAATATTTATTATATTTATAATGAAACAACATATTTAAAAGTCTATTAATATGATAGAAAGATTATCATTTATATATATTTTGTAACCTTCCCTTCCGGTTCTTCCAACATGTCTTTCTATCTTACCCTATCTTTTTTATTGTATGCCTACTATAATAGCTCAATAATAAACCATCAAGTATAACAACAATAAAGTATAAGACTCTTTATGGGGTTTGAAACTTGCTAAATATTAAAACATAAGATAGACTTTAGGGATGATTACAAGAGAGTGGTTTTAACATTGAGAAGTATATAAAATACTCTCTACAATGGCAATGCTATTGTGACAATTCTCCTGCTACTATCCTATTATAATCATTAGGAAAACTCCCACAACAAGCAATGACTAACATAATATTTCATTTAAATAATGAAATAACTACTCTTCTACAATTTAAGAATCCTAAAAATAAAAACATTAACCAAATTACATTAACTTAAAATAATTGATGCTATCCTATGGCTATCTCAGGGATCATAAGTATTCTATTCTAAAATCCAATATAACAATTAGATTGATAATTAAATAATTGAATCACAAGAGGGATTTTACTGGGATCCAACCATTTAATAAAAACATACTTACTATTACAAACCTTGATTAACCTCCTATTGGAAACTTAATCTAACTATAATAATAAGACATGGAAATTAACACTCATTATCTACTCATTATCTTCCCTTAAATAATTTAATCTACTTTTCCTAAGATTTATTCTCATACTTATGTTAACAACAATTACTCTAGAATACTTATTTTCTTATAATCAAAGCTTCATCACACCATTATTATCTACCAAGTCTAATTCAATGAAATACATCTCTTAATTAGTTAGCATTCACCCACTGTAATTAACTCCTTCAGAATTACAAACCTTAAAATATATTTGGTTAGTAACTTGTACTCTGAAATTATATAATACTTTTAAATTATGATATAACATATATTTCAACTTAAATTACAAAATTAGAATGTGACTCTCAAACATATTGCTAATTTCTATTATATGCTCTCCATTTTGTAATATTTAATAGTATTTTTCATATGGCTCTTCAAAATTCTTTTGCATCTAATAAAAATATGAAGTACCATAAGCTTTCTTTAATATAGTTATAATTTAAAGCAATTGATAGTTAATGTATTAATTATAAACTCTTAAGCATAGCTTCTCAAATGAGGCATGTAATCATAATTTGGTATGTATAATTTTATGTAGATAATGTGCTTTATTGATATGACCTTGTGATGGAAATGACTCTCAGACTCAATAAAATTACTATGATAAAGTTTAAATCAAAATATTCATTTATTTACAACACTAAGAATAAATAACAAACAATTATACATATAAAGTTAAATACTTCATTAACAATAATAAAAAAAAAAGAGCATTAAACTGTTTTACATTGACAATAAATAAATTTTTTACATTCTTTACAAGTACATAATGATTATTATATAAAGTCAACCCCTCCTATAGTTAGTATCTAGTTCTTTTTAAAAGTATAAGTTTATTATTTTATTATCATGTATGCTTTCATATTGATCTGGTGTCTTTGCATCATTCATGAGTTATCTGGTGGCTATCTTCTTAGTCCTTTTTCTTATTACCTGATATTTATAGTTCTTAATATCATCCGAAAATTGTATCATTTAAATCGTATTTCATATTACCAAACTTGACATAAAATATTAACTATAATTTAATCAACAAAACCATTGTTGCTGTGGTAATAAAAAAAATAAAACAATATTCATAATGTAATTAAAATGAAGACTAAGCTAAGAGCTCTTTCCATATCATACAATTCATTTATGCCTCCATTCTCTCTATCACTTATATTTTATAGTGTTCTTTGATCTCAGTTATTTTTACTCATCTAGTAATTTATTCAAATTACTATTCAAACATAAAATATTTGTTCTGTACATGGTTTTACCTTCAAGTAAATCTATCAAGATTTAGGAAGAAATTATAAAATCCTTTAAATATTTCATTTACCTTTGATGCCTCCTATATTATTATTTACCTAAAACTTTATCGATGAGAAACTGATTTTATTAAATACTATATTCAATAATATATCCTAATAAAAAGTATGGAGGTTTCTTTTAAATATGAGGTGTCATATTTTGGCAGGCAGTCATTTTCTTAATGATTCTACCCCCATTTTACTCTAGTTTTTTCCCTGAGCACTTATGGTATATACTACCCTCATTTCTTTGTAGGAAACCATCCCATTTCTTTCCAATAAATATATGGGTACCACACAGATTACTCCCACTTAACTATTGTCAGTTCTTCAATATATTTTATCCTATCCTGGGATTTTAACTCATCTTCCTCGATTGTATATTTGGCATCTATTACTCTACTAATTCTAGACTAACAATTTAATATAATCTTTCCCATGTGATAATTTTCTATCCATATCTACGATCATGTTACACAACAAATAATCTATTTCAATTATTATTATTAATAGGATATTTTTGTTCTTTATAACAAATGAGATCATATTGTCTTACATCAACATTCATTCTTTCTTACTTTCATAAATACATTATATTTTATAATAAGTTTGTCATTTCTTTGAGATAATCCTATTACACTTAATTTCTTAAAGTATACACTGGTCAAAATATACAGTTAACATTATGTTCCACACACACACACACTTTTACATTATAACTCACAATTACTCTCTTCCTATATTTAAGCATACCTTTAACATTATATACCAAATTGCAAACAAATTTTTTAAATTATCACTACAACAAATACTTTGCATTTATATTTCATTTTAAACAAGAAAAATATTAGTGATAAATTTAAAATCTTTTTTTTTAAAACCCATTTCCAGTTTCTATTTTAATATTACAATGTTTACCCTGTAAATGTTTACCATTCATCACGCGTTAAGGTACTTCTATCTTCTCTCTGTTAAAAGACATATAGTTAAACAAACATTGAACAACAAGCACAAATGACAGGACAAAATTTTTAAATTGGATGCATCCTTTCTTCCTAGCTAGTTTTAAAGGTGCATTGTGTATAATTCTGCTTTTCAAAATCCACTACAAAAAATTTGATGAATATTCTAAATAAATGTCCACTTTATTCTCTCATGTGGCACAAAATGTTTCTCCTTTTCTGTTATTCATTAGTCTTGTAAAATTTCAAACACATATTGGATAAATTCATTTAATTTTCTATCTTATAGTACATTATCTTTGTGATTATCATCTACCCTTCAAAAGTTACACAGATTTTTTTTCTTCTAATTATCCTTCACGTTTTAATATTCAGTTCTTAAAATGCTATAGTAAAAGTCCATCTTCTATTTAAACATAAGAAATCTTAATTTAAGTTTTATCTGTTTTTTTTTTTTTGATTATTAAGTATGTGCTAAATATTTTCTTCAAAATTTTACAAATTATTTCTTACATATCAACTGTTTACTTCAAATGAAGATTAGTTTTTCTTGCATTCAACACTCGCAATTAACTAATTATTCTTAACGTTCTATAAGATATTCCTATTAGCTTTAACATTTATTTCTAGGAATTTTTAATCTGTTTTTCACATTTAATCTATGATTAATAAAGCCCCTTAATTTAGCATAGACAAATGAATGTTTTCTTATAGTGACTATCGTTATGTTTCTCTCTGAAACAATGCAGTTGTGTTTCCTTTTTCATGGTTATCATAAGCACACTTAAAATAACAACTTGGATTTTTCAAATTCCTTTGTGGTATTAACTTATCTAGAACTAGACGATCAGAATTGGCAACCAGGTCGTAATGAAGTTTAATTTACTCACTCCATATTATTAATATTACTTTAAAAAAATATTTCATATCCTTAGATAGCATGGTGAATATGATTTTTTTCTGCTTAAGACTTTAAATATTGTTAAGTTTTATAATTATTTTTATGGAGAAAACAAAAATCAAGACTGCTATCTACTTTATCAATTCTCTTGAAACTTTTTACCTTGATTGTCTGCATGATTTTTTTTAAAAAAACCCCCAGATAAATTGACATCAGAAAACTATTTACTTAACTCTCATTGGCCAAGCTTCCAAATCAACTATTATAACTTTTAAACAAAATGTTTTTCTGTTTCTATTTGAAATATTAAAATCAATAAATGTTTTACAAACAAAATTAATTTAAATCATTACTTCAAGACCAAAGTTTTGATTCTAACTATATTTTTAATAAATGACATTATTAATTGAATTTGAATATACAATTTATAATAAATATTTATACTTAAAATATATTATTATGATAATTTTAAAATAAATTATTATCTTGTAATCAATAATTGTTCCTTCTTTCCTTGATTGCAATTTTATGTTTTAACTTTTGAAGAAACATCGCAATAAAATCAATTAAAATCAAATTTTATGCGTAATGATGTTTATTTAAATGGATAAATATTGTATTAAAAATTATATAGTAGATTATAATATAAGTTATTTATAACTAACAATGATTTTTAAATCTATATAGAATTCTCTTTTTAATCTTTATGTATTAAGTCATTTATTACTGTTATACCCAAGTTTATAGCATTACTATTATCTTAATTTGAGACATTTGAAATTTCGGGGCTATAATTTATATTTTATATTGTATTCTTACCATGGATAACCGATCAAAAGGTTACAATGTATATATGCTACATTACATTTTTTCCAGCGCATTGGAAATGATTACAGTATATAACTAATCCACATTATTTTGTTTCAATTTCATCAATTTCTAATTAAAAATTTATGCCTTTTAATTCTGTAAAATGTCCTGATTCATAATTAATTATCATCTGAACAGTTATTTCTCTTAAGAATTTTTGAAAATTATGGAATTTTTATCCATTGATTAAACTTTTTCAACATTATTTTATTTAAATATCTATTCTCCTAGATGATTATATATCTTTATCTGATTCGACTGGTGTTACTTTAATATACAGAATCTATATTTCTGATATAAGCATTAACATGCACAGTAAACATTTATGTATTTGTGTTTTAATTTTTAATTTCCTTTTTTTAATTTGATTTGAAACTAGATTTCTAGTTTAATATTTTTTATGACAAAGTTATATTATTTTTAGAGCTTTTGTATCTTTAATAATATTTAATATTTAGTAGGATTTGAAGATATTTCATTTCTTATTGTTTACATTTCAATAATTCTAATTTATTGCCCATCAAAAAGAACATTGAGGTCTAGCCTTTGCTTTCATTAGATATATAAAACATTATCAACTAATTGTCTAGGGATTGTAACCAAAATAATTTTATCTTTTTAACTATTTATTAAATTATCATCCACATCTCAAATATTCTCTAATATAATATCAATAATAACTTCCTGGTAATATATAGCTGTAATGAAATGCATATCTAGCAATATAAATAATATTTTGGATTAATTTAGATCTTCTAGATATAAAAAATAAATTTCCTGAGTCCAAAACCTTAGTTTTGAGATGTTTAGGCAAGTATTAATTTAGTTAGTACAGAAACATTGGAATATTAAATTTATTGTCTAGTAGTTTTATTTATTTATTTGAAAGTCGTGGTTTTTTAAGGTTTAGTTATACTGGCATCTAGTTTCTATTGATATATTTAAACAGACTTTTATGAAGATAAATATTATTACTTATAGTATTTAAATAGAGAGATTTGAACTTAGGATTTTTCAGTCTATTCATCCTCCACTCTATCTCAAGCACCTGATACACATGACCACACACATGTGAAAAAGGTGCTTGAGATAGAGTGGGGGAGGAATAGACTGAAAAATCCTGAGTTCAAATTCCTCTATTTATATATATAGGAAACATTCAGTTTAAGCAAATGACATACTATCTTAAAATTGCTTATAGTATTATAAACAAAACAATGTCTAATCTTTATGATCACTTTTAATTCAATAATTTGAATGTTTTTATTTGTTGCTTAAGTTTTTATATGAAACTCTTCAAGGTTAGTATTGAAACAAATTTAATTGTCATTAGAGTCAATGCATGACTTGAATTTATTTCATTTTAGATTTATCACATATTTCTGCAAGAAATTTATTGTAAATGTAAGCTTGTATAATATGATTCTATTAATTTAATTCTTTGTTTTAGTTAGTTATGATTTCTATTTTTTTCTACAGTCAATTATATAAAACTCAATTTCATCATTGGACAACTACACATTATTTGAAATGATAGATTTTAATAATTCATTGTGATTTTCTCTTTTTTTTTCAGGTTTTATTTGTTGATGGAGGATTACATTTAATGTGGTAAATTTAATTGATTTTTATTTTTGTAAATTTTTTATTATTTAATATAATGCTGTACAGTATATTTTCTCTATATACAGAGTTATTATTGTAATCATGTGATAAAACCACACATTTTGTGTCCACTCGAGTAAATAAATTATTTTTTATATTTTGTATTCTTTAGTAATAAATATAATTTTTTTTAAATCATTGATTATTTATTTTTGTGTTGAGAATTAAAAAAATTCTTTCACAACTGAAACTGATTCATTTTGTAATACAAGCCTTATTAATTTACTTATTAATATATGTTAATATATATGTATATATTCAATTCTCTTTTTAAAGAGATATATATTTGTAAGAATGAAATTACCAGCACTAATACTGGCCTATGGAAAAACTTTTAAAAGAAAATTAATAAAATTGAGATATATATTTTTTAACATTATGGAATAGACAGCTTTTAAATAAAACTTTTCCAACATTTGTCTACAGAGTAGATAATATTTATCTCACTAATTGTATGCTGGGTGATGAGAGTTTAATTTCTCTGCATAACTAAAATAAAAAACACCCATATACTGATCAATAATTGAATGGTAAACTAAGTTCACTATGGAACTAACCTGTCTTATTATCAAATGTAAAATATCAAAAGCTAATAATTATTAACCTTATTTAAAATAAATAATTATTTATTTATAATCTAATCATTATAAATAAATAAATTAAATCAAATTCCAAATTTAAAAAAAAGTAATCAAAATTTAAAAACTAAAATTTTCACTACAGATTGGTTTCACCATCAAAGTAGACCTCTCAAGTGAAAAATACAAAATCACTACACATATATATACTAAAAATATATTCCATAATTTTCAATTACATTCCAATTACTTCTTTTGATATTAGAGATAATTGGAATATAATTGACAAATATTGGGTTGTGTTGCTTTCTTTGCACTTGAGAAATCTGCTTTGGCAGTGAAACCAATTGTTTATGAAAATTTTAGTTTTTAAATTTTGGCTAAATTTTTCTTAAATTTTGAATTTGATATCGTTTATTTATTATTACATGCACAGAAGGAGAAGGCTGAAAGTAGACATGATATATCTGGTTGTGTAAATTTAATGAATAAATGGAGTATCCGGTCTGAGAAATTTTATTGTTATTGTGTTGATATATACTTTTATTAATCTTTTGCTTATATTTTAATTTGTTTTATATTGATTACATTTTGAAACTCATTTATTTAAAATTATGATTTACTCATCTGTTCAACATTTAATACTGTAATATATGAGAGAATGAAAGTGCCAGAAAATAAATACTAATGTTCTGTCTTGCTTACATTTTGTGAATGCAAGGCATTATTCTATCTAATATCAGGTAGTATTGCTTTTTAAAATAAGGTTAAGGATAAATTAAGAAGGAAATATTAAAGAATAAATATATTTAGAAATGTAGTAGATCTAAGCTATCCAAAGTTCAAGAGTCCATGAGTAAAATGTGAGAAATATAAACTCAAACACTTATTGTAATATATTTAAAATTATGAGATATAAACTCTTGTAGGAGTTAATCTAACTCACTAAAAAAAATGTATAAATAATTTATTACAAAATAGTTCGTATTCTAATTGTGTGATTTGATAGAAAATTTGTTTGGAAATTTTGATTTCATAAACTATTATTGTTGATTCAGCTCTGACAATATCTTTTAATAACAAATAGATAAAATAGCCAGTATCAGAAGGGAATGTGCCCATTCTGATTTGGATAAAATCAAAGTGTTGAGAAATGCCAGAGAAGATAAAATATAGGGACTGATGCTAGATGGAGATGGCTGATGATGATGATAGCAATGGTGTTGGACACATACAGGAATGCAGTATCATTTATTACTCCAGTGTATTGATATTTTATTTAAGTAATTTTTGGTTTAGCATGAAATACGTATATTGGTGATTATTTATCTTTTCAACATATGTGTTCAAGTGTATCAGTGTTATGAGATGGTGTGGTGAGTGGTGGATCGTGTGAAAGTCTGTGCTCATATGCCTTATATATTAAGTAATTTTTGTATATTTATTTAAAAGCAGATATAGTTGTACAGTAGTTGAATGTTGTCAGTGTTCAAAGTTGTACCTAATTCATATATATATATATATAAGACACTTGATAGTACTCAAGTAGGAATGAATAATTGACTATAATTTGAGACAATGAAGTCTAAATGAAGCAAACGATTATGTGAATCCCATAATTAAGATTATTATTATAAGCTGCTTTGAAATGATTATCTTGATAAAATAAAAGTAAGATCAAACTATGTCTTGTTATGCTGCTCTATATTTAATAATATTTCATTTATAATATCCAGACTTTGAAATGCATGCATTCCCCCCCCCCCCTCATTTTCTTTCTACCTCTTCTTTCATTATTTTTACTATTACAATATATATGTCATGGTAACATTTAATTGACAATTTTATCATTACTTTTCACTTCTAGCTCAATACCCAGTCACTGAATCTCATTAAGGATGCAATAAGTGAATTATTATATAATAAAGTATTTTTGAATCCAAACTATAATGATAGTAAATTTATAAAAGGTATATATATATATATATTAACACTAATACTAATATATAATTTTAAACTAGCATATATGGATGTATGTATGCATACAGAAGAATATAAAATTTAATCTTACAAAAAAACAGACAAAACTCTCCATACAATAGTGTATTATCAATTTTGGCATTTTATATTTAATAACATATAAAATTAAAAACTACTATTTATAAATTTTGAATAGAAATGATCATTAGCTATAAAGTTAAATTTAAATAGCATATGCAATTTTTTTTTACTTAGAAAAATGAATAGAATAAATTGATAAAAAATTAAACAATTTAATAAGGAATATGCTATATTTTATTATCTTTCATATGTAGTTCTCACATGCGTCTTGCGTTGTTAGCCGAGAGGTATCGCAGCCGCCATGCAAGCAAGTAGTTGGTTGCAGACGGTTGTGGGTTCG
Organism: Epiperipatus broadwayi; assembly: GCA_028023455.1. Taxonomy (NCBI): domain Eukaryota; kingdom Metazoa; phylum Onychophora; class Udeonychophora; order Euonychophora; family Peripatidae; genus Epiperipatus; species Epiperipatus broadwayi. The sequence continues at coordinate 811,037 of JAQFVV010012393.1, read as the reverse complement.
CGTCCCGGCCAATGCTATGACATATGAAAAAGAGGACTTTCTGATTGTTGAAAAAATAACAAGTTTCATGAACTCAACAGGAATTAATTCTTATCTCTGGAATGTAAAATAAGATGATCTTTAAATAATCTATTTTAGACCAAAATCTCTAGCAGTCTGCCACAAAGAAAGAGGTGGCAGTATTCACCAGATCTGGTAATTGCTAAGTGGTGAGGATTTGAACATTTTTTCATTCTTGTCTTACTTTTTAATTAATAATAGCTAGCTATTTATTTAGAAGTCATTATTGGTTAATAAACTTAATTTTACTCAGATTGGACTTGAGACATACCATTGTACTAGGGTTTTGTATCATTATATAGTTAAAATCTCTATAATTTGTTATCTCTTTTATATTTAAATTTAGTTGACTGCTACATAAAATCTGAGACAATCTTTAATGACTGGTTTGAGTCTCAGCTGCCTAACACATTCCAATATGTATTTAAAATCACAGCCGTATAACCAATTTAATCACTTATGTATGGTGTTAATAAATTATCATGATAACATTTTATGGATGAATAGTCTCATTTCTCAAGACTAATAAAGATATCTAAAAATTATTTTAAATTCATTTTTTTAAGAAGTCCTCCTTCAGAAAAAAATTTTTTTTCTATAGATCTTAATACATCAAATAAAATCTAATCATTTACAAACAGTAGTCATACATAAGCACATTCACCTGTATTAAAATCCCAGATCAGTTTTAATATTACTACAAATATTTAAAGATTTCTAATTATTCTTTCTAATTATTAATTTTAATATCTTGGGAGCAAATAAATCTCCACAGATGCACTGTTTTAACAATCTGATATGCATTCACCAGCAAAAGAACAAATGAATTCACTTGTTCAAGTTTATCTATTATATGCCTTATTTTTTAAATGTTCAAATTGTACAAATGTAATTCAAATATTACAGAAGAGAGAATTTATCTCATTTTTAACCACCTGCAATTAACATATAATAATTTAGAATCTAATTACATTGATAAATATTTTTTTTATTTTTATACAGTAAAGTATTTGTTGTAATATCTTTGGGAGAAAATTAATCTCCACACGTGCTGTTCTAACAAATTGATGCACACTTGCCCATAAGAAAAGATTTAAAAGTACAAGTGAATTCACTTGTTCAAATTTATTTACATATATATATATATGTTAATTGCAGGTGGTTAAAAATGAGATAAATTTTTTCTCCTGTAATATTTAAATTACGTTTGTATAATTTGAATATCATTTAAAAAATCAAGTATATACTAGACTTGAGCCTTGTTTAATGCACATAAGCAAAAGGTTGGCTTAAATATAGATAAGCTTGAAGAACAAGTGAATTCACTTGTTCTTTTAAATCTTTGCCTACAGCTAAGTGTGGGCCAATTTGTCAAAACAGAACATGTGTGGAGATAAATTTGCTCCCAAAGATATTACAATAAATACTATTTAAATAAATTTATTTACCGTATAATAAATACAGTGCTGTATAAAAATAAAAAATATCATTATATTTAGAATCATATTTTTAAAAAAAACAACAACATTCACACAAATAATTATTAACAATAGTTTGCTTGAAATATACCAGATCATATATTCTCAGATATACTAATGTATATAGAATCTATTAGGGATTTTGTAAATATGTTGTTCTTATTATTACTTGCTCTAAAAGTTTTAAAGACAATATGAGATCAAATAGTAGTATGACACTTCTACTTTTGAGAAAGATCATTACACACTACAATTATATTTTTTATTTTTAATGTTATCACATCAACATCTGCCCAACTCAGAATTATGATGGGGATTTTACCATCCAGTTAATAATAGTCATATACTCTTTATTGATCACTATTAGAAGTTTAGATAGCTTTCTATAAATTAACTATGTGAAAGAAAAATTTTAAGTCTGTTTGAGACATAAACATTTTTAAAGATATATCCTGTTTAGACTTATGGTCATAGAAATGGAAGCTAGATGTGCCACCATTATACCACAATCTATATTTTGGATGTTATGCAAAAAGGCAATTTGTTTGTATTTTTTCTTTTATAGTGATAACTATTTAAGGATGAGTAATTCTGATAATAAGTAACAGAAAATGGAACTAATGTTTTGCAAGCCATCTGTGTTTCTTTTTTGTTAACCAAATTTTGCTTTTATTTCTTCTGATTAGGACAGTTTAGTGTCTGAAAAATTTAGATACAAAAATTTTCATTTACCAAATGATTTTGTATTGTGCTGTTAAATTTTTTTTTAAGTAACACATTCAATTTCAAGGTTTACAAAAAATTTTAAAAGAAAAAAAAGTTTTTAGTTGAAAATAAATTCAACTTTTGTACATTTATTGTAATATATTTTATTTTTTAAAAAAATAAATTTCATAATAAAATAATTAATATGATTTATAAATCCAATGTTACCACATAATTATTATATGCACGATTATTTATATTATGAAAAAAAAAATAATGAAAAAAAGTCATATCCGGATTGTAAGTATTTACTCCTAGTTCAACAGTTTAAATTTTTTAAAAATATGTATATACATTATATATAGTTTGTGAAACAAACTTTATTAAATATAATTTCAATTTTTTCATTATTCTGAGCAAATAAATTTTGATAATCCGGCTAGTTTAATAATTTGTATCAAAACAAATCTTTCAATGATTATAATTCTAAACATTGTATTGTTTTTCTTGTTCAGAAGCAACATTTAACATGGATTTTCTATTTACAAATTTTATGTATATATATACATATTAAAAAAATCTTAAATCCATGTAATTAAAATTTAACATATTTACATATAAAAAGTTAAAAAAATTAGTAACATTGGATATTTTTAGTTTTTGCAAACAAAATAAAAACGATAACAAAACAATTTTAATAATAATGGATTAATTTTTTTTGTTCAATTCTTTGCATTGACAGTTTGCTGCGGGATTACTATCATTGGCTTCACTATCACTTGCCTCCTTATGAGGGGATTGACAGTTTTTCTGTTTTTTAGTTGCTTTAGAATAACCTTTGCAATTTTTTGAACACTTGACAGTTTGTTTGAAATTTGACTGCTTTTCAGAAATAGGTGATGATTTACAGACATTAAAGTCACTTGTATTAGGAGAGTCAATTTTACTTTGGTTAGAACTGTCAATATCATCTGGATCAGAAGAAGGTGATAATGGTTTGTTCTTTTCAACATTAGCCTGATATTTTTCTAACCATTCAACAACTTTGGTCATTCTAGAATTATGCCAGGATGATTTAAAATCCATCTGATTAAGTTTATCAGATGATGATTGCTGAATTTCTTGCAAATACCCTTGGGATAGTGAAGTTTTTAATTTTGCAGAGGTGCGAAGATTATTTGAAATGCAATCATAATGCAGATTTGCTGATAACTTTTTTTTTGCATTATTTATTCGAAATTTTTCCATAGAGTTAGAAGAATCATCAGCTGATGAATGTTTAGTATCTATAGTTGAATTATCAAAGGAATCTATTGTAGATTCACTTTCTTCTGTTTTACTAAGTGGATGCATTAATGCGGTTGTACTGTATGATAAACCCATTCCTTTTTTTACTGTTGGTTGAGATAATTTTGGAAATATTTTATTGTTTTCATTACCTGGTGGCATAGGTATTGGAACTGGACCAACTGAATCAGAAAGAAATGAAGATGATTCAATTGGTATTTCAGTGAAATTTGCAACATTTTTATACATATCTAATATATCTGATGGTATAGGGCCTCTAGAATTTCTTTCACGTTTTGAACGATTGGTAAAACGTTCAATCAATAATTTTTGATTATTGGAACTGATTGGTGGAAGCATATTATTCCATATTCTAGCTGGATGAAAATCACCATTTGCTTGTGGCACTAATAGTTGGTTAGGGTTTGGTGGTGGTCCCTGCACTAGTCCTTGAGAAATTGTAGGAACTGCAAATCTAGGTCCATTCTGTTGGAAATTCAGAAGTTGTATTACTGGAGTTTGAACATCAGCAGTTGTGGTTATTAATGGCTGTTGATTTGGAAATGTTTGAATTTGTTGTTGTGTGGTCATACTAGAAATTATTGGTCTAAATTGAGCAAATGGTCCAGTAATAGGTGGACGAAATTGGTTTGGATTTCCTAATCCAAAATTTGAATGCTGTGGAGTGTTTGATGGGATTATGTTAGAGAAATTATTCATGCTTTGAGATGGGATGCCATAAACAACGTGTTGCCGCCAATGAGTGGCAATTGTTGGAATAAGTTTCTGAAAGTGAATCATAAATGGCTGAGGAGTTGGTTGAGCAAATGTAAACCCACTCTGTGGTCGAAAGTTTGGAGATGATGTTGACGATGATGGACCAATCCTTATTAATGGGGTCTGGCATTGGGTTGTAGGTGTCTGCCCTCGATTACTCTGTTGAGATTGTAAACTAGATAAAGGTACAGGTAAAGTCTGAAAACTATTACTGTTCATTGGTGCATGAATTGGATAAGCAGGAAAAGTAGTTGATTGATTTTCAGCATTCTGATTATAGGGAAACATTTGATGTTGGCTTGGGTATGCACTTGGAAAATATTCAATGGGAGCTTTATCTTCATCTGGTGGAGACAATCGTGGTCTAAAAGATGGAGCATTAACATTCATCGATTTTTCTTCAGAAAACCTGATAATAATAAAAATTAATTTGTAATAAATTGTTTATTAATTTTTAATTTTGATATTCATTTTGAAATAACATTCAAAAAGTAAATTTTTTAATGTTATGATATAATGAATATAGAACATACTATAATAAATGAAATTAGAACAAGACAATTAAAATGTTGTAGACAAAATGTCTTGGGGAAAACATTACATAACAAATACTAAACTGGGTACTATTGAGACAGTTAAAAAAAATAAGTCCAAAAAGGAATTAGAAAAAGAGGATAGTAAAATTAAAGAAATTTGGAAGGTTTATGGACTGATAGAGAGGCTTTTAGATTACAAATCTGAAGTTATCATAGATCATTATAGATTGATAAGATTATTATTATCTATATTTATTAATATTTTATTTGCACTACTTTTTAATACTATTTATTATACTTTTTAATTAGTGCATATAATAATAAAAAAGGAAAAATTGTATTAAAAATTTTTTTAAATCAGTGTATGTTATTATTTGTTTTAATATATGGTATGAAATTCAGTCTTTGAATAATAAGTAAAGCAAAGGCTTCAAGTAATGATAGCAATAGCAGTGATAATTTTGAGAACAATACTTTTTTTTACATCATTAAATTTCTGAGCCATTGCTATCAGCATAAGTAATAATAAATGATAGTGCTACACAGACCTTTGTTTTATTCTATGGATGCCCATAAACTGCTTGTTTCTTTCTATTAAAATTAATGAGTTTTGAATTTTCAAACATTCTAAAATTTTGAATCCAAGCTCATTGTTTGTCTGATTATATAGGATTGATATAAGCTCAATAACTGTATTTGTATTTTACTAATCTAACCAGAGTAAATTCTTGATTTCTCAAGCTTAGATTTAATAAGCATTACATAAAAAAAGAAATAATGGCTTTTAATCAATGTACTATTTTTGTTATTAAATATGATTACGAGTTGCAGATTTCATTTAATTTTTTGTTTGCAGAAAATTTAAAATAGAAATATGGAAAATAAGAAATGAATGAGTATGAGTGAAAGAACATCACAAAAAGAAAGGTAAACTGATGGATTTGGGAAGTTCTTTCTGATTACAAAAGCATCTCATTTTATATAAAAAAAAACAAAATAAATTGGATTATTGCAAATAAAATGATATAGATTTGTGAAGAGACTTAAAAGACCATTGACTTGTAGTGGACTATTTGTGATTAATAAGTTCATCTAGAAATAATGATATTAACAAAAATTTTATAATGCATGCAACTTAAATAAAATAATAGCAGAAAAGTAAAGTAGTATGTGAATTATGCCATTATAGGGTAAAAATCTCTAATATACTTTACTACAGAAGTATTGATAAAGCTTGAATATATAGATACTATTCAAACTAATTAATATGTATTTCTTTATTTCACTTTCAAACAATATCACACTGTATCATTAAGAGCCATGTCTCCAGTGTCTCTGGATTTGAGTTCCATATTATAGATAAGATAGCAGAAGTAATAATAATATGACTTTTTAAAGCATAATTAGCTTTAATTTCTCAATTACTCTGAAGCACTGCAAGTCCTAGTATTTGTTATAAAAAATGTTGTGGCAATTAATGGAGATATAAATTTATACAATGAAGATGAATAAATTACAAGAAAAAATGCAAGATAACAATCATACAATTAATGGTGAAGTTGTTGGAAAAATTTAAGATATAACATAAATAATAATAGGTCAGAATGTCATCAAAGAATGAGTAATCATCTAATAAAAAAGTTGCCTTTAGTTGGTTTTTCAAAAATGTTCTGGTTGAAAAAGTAAATATTGTAATTGGATAATCACTATCTATTATTTGTACTATTCCTTACGAATTTAAAATAGCAATATGCGAAAATTTGCAATTTGGTATGGTTCTTCAATTCTATTACTTATGTAAGAATTATAATAGTAATCATGACCAGTACAGAGCCAGAAATTTGAGAAAGTTTGTGATTTCAGTAGAGAAAGATATGGCATTCTAGTATTATCTTTTATACACTAGTAGTCAAAACTTTATTATGGACATTTGAACGTATTATTAACATATTTTTTTTTGTCATATATAGAGAATAGTATAAAATCCTAATCAGTGCTTTTTTAGAAAGTGATCATCTTAATATTATTATTTAAAAAAGTAAATATTAAGAAAAATTCATATATACTTTTGATTGCTGAATTTATTAGGAATTGCCTAATAGCATATGTTCCATTAGCCCAAAATATTTGTTTAGTTAAAAGTCTACTTCAATTTTAACAAAATGTCTTTTGATATTATAATTCAAATAACATGATCATTTCTTATGCTTGTCTATAATTGTTATTAACACAAGCAAAACTTTCCATACAGTAGTGCTATTCAGTGTCAGCCAGAGTAATCAATGCATGCCAGAAGACTTGTGCATAAAATCCCCATCCAGTGTCTACCCCCCCAATATCCCCAGACTAGTTTCTGGCTTATGGCCTTTATTAGTGAGGAACCTTGGATCTTAAAGCACTGCACCTAGATCTTAGGATCTAATGTAACCCTCCAGCAGCCACCTTTTATCTCTACTTAACTACATATAACTGTATAGGCTATTGAGCTTAGATTGAAAATATTATTGTGTTCCAATTTTATTCTCATAGTTTTGTAGTTAAGTAGAGATAAAAGATGGCTGCTGGAGGGTTGCATTAGATCCTAAGATCTAGGCGCAGTGCTCTCAGATCCAAGGCTCCTCATTGACAAAGGCCACAAGCCAGAAACTAGTCTGGTGATATTGGATGGGTAGACACCGGATGGGGATTTTATGCACAAGTCTTCTGGCATCCATTGATTACTCTGGCTGTCACTGAATAGCACTACTGTATGGAAAGTTTTGCCTGTGTTAATAACAGTTATATGCAAGCATAAGAAATGGTGATCATGTGATGTTTAATGGTTTAACACCAATCCTGCCTAATAGGATAGTGGTGGCTATGGTTGTTAAAGAGCCAAAGACACCAAAATGTATGGGTACTGAACTGAGTTCAGAACCATATGACTATATAAGCTATTGAGCTAGATTGAAAATATTGGGTTTTCAATTTTATTCTCATAATTTTGTAGTTAAGTAGAGATAAAAGGTGGCTGTTGGAGGGTTGTGTGCAGTGCTCTCAGATCCAAGGCTCCTCATTGATGAAGGCCACAAGCCAGAAACTAGGCTGGGGATATTGGATGAGGATTTTTTCACAAGCCTTCTGGCATCCATTGATTATTCTGGCTGCCACTGGGTGGCACTACTGTATGGAGAGTTTTGCCGGGGTTAATAATTCAAATTATTATTTATTCAATAAAGCACAATATTACAAAATGACTATTGCATAAAACAGAATTTTAAAAATAATATAAAACAAAATAAAACCCTATTGCAAAGCAGTTCAAACAAGGCCTTGATAAGGACCCAGACAAGTTGAAAGTGCTTGGTAATAGTGTTTTATATTATTTTTAAGTTTCTTTATTTTATATAATAGTCATATCGTAATATTGTAATTTATTTTTATAATAACAGAAGTATTTGATATATTATTCAATAAAGTCATTTTTTTGTTTTTCTGCTGAGCTCAACCCATTTTAGACATTAATGTCTCCTTAGCAATGAAATCTCTGGTCATAGTTTCACCCTAAATTATAAATAATTCAATGAATATTTTTTCAGAAACAATAAATTCCCTTTTGGCAGTCATGCTCTATAACAAAGTAAAATAGATATATTTAATATGTGTACATATTCTTCTTCTTTGATGATTTCTTTTTGTAATCCATAGTTGACTTAAATTTATCTAAATCTAATTATCCTTTCTTGTTATATTAGTAGATTTAATTAGGCATCATTCAGTATTATTAAAATTGTCACAGTTTCTTGAGAAAGCTACATTTTCAGAAAGATGAGGTCACAGTCTAACTAAAATGTCACCCCATTATTATAAATATATATGAATATATCATCCAAATCATTTTCATAAATGCTGATTTATAAGCAGCATGAAGAAAAACTGATCTTAACGTAGTTTTATAGTAGATGATAATCTATTTTTTTGTCTGGAAATCCTCTAATTTTTGTAGCAATCATTAAATTGTTTCATTTAATCTGTGTTTGTTCTATTAGTTTTTTTTCTATTGACACTTAATATTTTTGAAAAAATTAACTTCATTTTCGAATTACTATCTTAAAAATAATCAGACCCTTCATTTCTCACAAACCATTTTTTTTAAACTTGCCTATATATTATAATTTGCTCCAAAAATAAATAAATAAATAAACTCCATTCTCTGTACAATTTAGCCTAATCCTCTTTTAACATTCTACACTTCATGCAGACTAATAATCTAATGATTATTTATTAAGGATATCAACAACATATTATAACAAGATGATTTTTTTTTCCAAGCTAGATTAGGCTTTTGGAATGTTAATATGAGATCTGATATAATATCTTATGCATCTTAGGAAAATTTGAAAATATTTCTGATGATAAATGACAAATTTTTGATTTCATTAATAAGAGTTACACATAGTTTAATATAGAATTATCTAAAAGTAACTGGAAAACAATTTGTTTGTAGTTGTAAATTGGACAAAATTATAATCACTTTGAAGTCAATTTGATTGCCAACTAAATCTATCAGTCTTTATTTTTAGCAAATGAAGTTGGTTCTGGAAAATAAGGATAGCAAGTTGGATAGGATTATCAAGCACCTTGTATGGTAAGGGTTAAGAATGGAATATAATTTTGGCAAAAAAAAAATTGAGTTCTTTTAGTATAAAATATTTTTAATAATTATTGGCTACAGATTTTATAAGGTAGAGAAGTTGTTCTTTTTACTAAGAAATATGATTTTTTTAATTATGTTGTAGAATGCTATCATACTGAGTTAAGAAGCAGGTCCTACAATTTTAATAAGTATGATTTATATAGGAAATGAGGTTATTGAATTGAAATGTAAGAATGCTGGTGAAAGCCAGGATAATATCTAAACTGATTCTTAAAGTGAAGTATCATTTATTCAATAAAAAAAGATTAGCAAACCATTATCACAATTTATCAAGATTTAGTACATTTATTTTTGAAATATTCTGAGATAATCTGATCATTTACAATAATTTTCCCATCACAAATAGTGATAGTTTTTTTACTTATTTAAAAAAGTTTATTTATTAAATACAAAAAAATTTTGCAGATAAAAGCAAACAATATAAGTTTATATTAACAAATTAAGTTACCAATACAGAATATAATTAAAACCAAATAATAAACTTAACACAAGAAATAAAGATATTTATGCTCTATGCTCATATATATTTTTCCAAAGCAGTTATGTAATTTTATTTTTAAAAAAAAAAAAAAACATTTGATTTGTCTTTAAAGTAGAATTATATGGGTTGTTAGTGAAGTAGAAATGTTATCTATTTTTTTAAAATACAATGAGATGATTTCACTTTTCACTGAAATTGTACTTTTTTAATTATCTTAACTTTTATTCAGAGTATTTTAATATTAAAAGATAGATATCAGTTCATATCTATGGTAATACTAAGTTATTAAGAGAAATGGTAATGTGATTTGCAATTTTTATTAGACTGTAATAATCAAGTGATTAATAGTTGACATGAATACTATAATTTAAAATATGGATGTGAAATCACAGTTTACAAAATCTTTCAATAGATGTCAAAGACAAAAATTGTCTGAGATCATAATTTTTGTTGATAAGTGAAGAAAATAAAAAATTCAATCACTTTCATTAATTTTTCACTTGATTATGAAAAACTAATAAATGATGTATAAATCATATTAGTTACCTTCTATCAAATGTACTAGATCATATTGCAGTTACAATTACTAATCTACATAAAATTTAAGATATTTATGAATATATGATTTCAATGAATGGTGGTAATCATACATTATTATCTATTATCACCAACAAAAATTAAATGCAATGAATATTTTTTAAACAAAAAAATATAATTTGTGTGGAAGCATAATATTGTTAGTTTTTTTTTTTTCAATTTTCATAGGTGAAGTGGATTCAGTATAGTGTGGAAAATTTGTGTTAATAATCGTGAAGTCCAAAGCAATTTGAATTTAATATCATTATTTATTAGATTTATAATGTTAGCAGTTTTTGTTTTCATCTATAGTATTAAAAAACTTACTTATGAAATCTTTTGCACATGATATATTTTTAAGAGTGAAAGAATTGGAAACTTATAAAAAATTTCAATCTCTTGAATAGAATTTCAAAATGAGTTTTTTTTTCACACTGTTTTAAGTGTTCAAAATGAGTTTTTTCTTAATTGGTTTAGATGTTGATCCTAATGGACATCAATACTAAGTAAAAATGTATATATATTGGATAAAGAGAATAAGATCATCAAAGTTAAGCACAGATTATAGTAATCCTTTGGATATGAAAAATTAATGTGTAATAATAAAAGATAACTTGAGATTTCATACTTAAATCCAAATAACAGAAATGAAACAAGATAGGAGAAAAAAATAATCAGACCTAACTGTATTCATAAAAATATTATAGACTGTAGTCACCTTTCTAGATCATTAAATCACTTCTAATTAACTGAAGAGAAATTAGGTCCTCTATGGATTATGAATTTATGTTATGTTTAAACCAGAGTGCCACCCAATAATGGGAAATCCATGGGAGGATATTTTATATCCTCAGTATTAAACCATATCATGACTAAATTTGGTAGAGTATGAACTCTTATCCCACTAGCTATTACAAAATTAATTTAGTATATTTAAATGGTCAGAATTTATGAGAAGAGAGACAGGAGACATATGTAAAATATTAATACATTTTTACATTAAGTTATAAAATAAATAATAAATACATAAACATTACTATTTTTTAGCTGATCATACTTAAAAAAGTTTTATCAAAATCTCCAGTTTAAAATCCCTTTTGTTTTCTTCATTTATGCATTTTTATAATATGGAGTCTATCCCAGTATTTCCGATGCTCTAAGTCCATACTTGAAAATGTAGAAACATTAAATTTTTTCAACTTCTTTAATTGCTTTTTATTTCAAATTATTTGGATTATATTTCTTCACCTCTTCAAAGACACAAATATTCTGTGAGAGAGGTCTTTCATTTATTTGCAAGCATAATTTTTTTTTAATGTACATTAAGCACAATTCAGAAATGGCAGTTCAAGTTTGATCACATATCAGGTTTTAAATAAATAATCCATGCTACATTGTATCTGGGATTAATGATACACACACAGTGGACATTTTTGTTCATAACTTAGCTGCTAAATAAAAATAAACTTAAAAATAAAAATAAGTTTTTACAAGCAGCTAATGATGACTATAAAACCAAAAGGCAGACTGAAGATGCTGGAAGAGTGTGAATTTTTTAATAAAAATTTTAAATTACATTTTTATTTAAACTGTTATTGTTTAAAAGTAAACAAATTGTATTTATCATTTTTCTAATCATTTTTTAAAGTTAATGTTATTACTTAAAATAGCAAAAAACAATATTGGTTACAATACAAAATCTTTTTTATAAACTTGATATATGAATGAAATAAAACTTGAATCTTTTTTAAAAAGAAATCAGATTTTAATTATTCAAACTTTGAATAATTGATTCTTGAACCTTGAATGTTAAATTTAGAGACAATGCAAGCAAATTTCAAATCAGTGAACTAAAATTTTTTTTTTTCTCTTTTTTTAACTTACTTGTCTATTCTTTTTTTATTATCATTTTTATTAAAACATCCAGAAATAACTATCATTTAGTCACTCTTGTGGTCAATTATGTATCCTACTTTGCAACTTATACATTGCCCTCCTATTAGGTTAGAGATAAATAAGTCAATTCAGACTTTTGATATTGGGTGATTTTATTTCTACACTAAACATTAGCATATTTATATATATTTTACATATAACTTTGACAATCAGTTAGACATTAAGCAAGTAAGCAGCAAATTTGAAATCACACTTTTCATTACTAAAGTAAACTGACTAAATGCTAATCAAACCCTATTTTAATTTTTCAAGAATATTGCAACAGCATTGTAAACCAGGGACTCTTGTTTTGGAAAGCTTTACAAATGTCAGGAAAATTTTAACTTAAGATTTATAATTAATTATTTAGCATTTCATTAAAAATTATTTTCTATGAGTTACTCTGTAGTGAATCCAGGATATCTTTTGACTGGTGCTTTACCATCAACTTACCTGGGGTTTTGAGCACAAGCACATGCCTGAAGTTCAGCTGACTCTTCCAGAGAAAAGATTTAACCATACAAATATTTTCAATTCATAATTAGCACACATAAAGATAAACCTTATAGCCTATAACTTACCTTTTTCAAACATCTATTCATCATCACTGATTAACATCTACTAGCCAGTACAAAAGCATTATTGTTATATTGGCAAATAATAGTGAATGGGCCATTGAAAATATCTTGAAATTTTTTATAGACATGTTTTCAGAGGTCTTCTACTTATTTTTTTTTAGATATCTTGCTTTCATTAATCTATGTCTTGCTTCAGTAATGTCCTACACAACTATTTATCATATAACCAGCATAGAATACGTGTCTGGAAGAGAAACTCATAAAATGGGTTTTTCAAACCATTATCTCTCTTCATACATAATAATAAAACAATAAATAAAGAGTTCATATTCTGCAAATATTAATTTTTTCGGTGAGTAGAAACTCATGTAAGTCAATAATTTCATCCCTATGATAGTCATGATACTTAATTTCATAAAGTATATGATAAAAAATTTAACTATCTTACTTTTCAACTACAGTTTTTTTTTGTGTCAAGAAATACCTTTTTGATTATGTGTTACAATCTTTTCCCTAATCAATCTCTTTAATATTTGGAATATGTAAATATTCAATGATATGCTCTTTGTTAGATATCATACTTTTCTTCTGTGTTGTAGATATATTTAAATTTCCAAGATAAACACAGTAAATTATATATGCATAATATATAATTAACGTTTTAGAAATATCGTAACTATAAATATTTTTATGTGAAAAAGTGTGGTTCTTTTTTTCGTCTCAAAATTATTATTTCAACATTATTATTACAGTTTTGACAATAAATATTAAGGGAGAACATAGGTTTTTTTTTTTTTAAAAAAAATATGTATCAGTATCGTATTTTTATTTTCCATTCATACATGAGCTCATTAATTCATTAATCAGATCCTGAGGTTTTGAAAAAGTAAAGCCATCCAAAATTATAGGATTAAACTGGAATCAAGCATTCCCTCTCTCTATGCATTTTAAAATTATTTTCAGTGTTCCCAAATAGAATAGCAAGAAATTTTTTTTATCTATGTTACCGTCTATCACTTGGTTACCCTTACTATTAATCTTTCATTGGAGTGGATATTTAATTTGTTTTCTAGAGGCTCTATTCCCCTTTTTCTTTGCCATTACAGCTGTGACCCATTTAACTTTTGTTTTCAAGCTTTCTCTTGCTATACAGTTTATAGTTTTATAAACTTGTGTTACACAATTATAATTTAATCACATGGAATTTTAATTTTCCCATTCTTTCCATATCATTATAAAACTTACTCTCTAAATTTTCCATTTCATATGAAATAATTTCATTTTCCAACCATATTTTATTTATGCTTTGTTGACTATCTTTAGCCTTTATTTCCTCACTTTGTTGTAATTGTTCAACATTTAGAAGCTTTGTATCTAAGCTTTGTTGTTCTTTTATATATTAATTTCTACTACATCATCAGAACATTCTATTTCTATTTTTTTCAAACAATAGTAGTTGTTTCTAAAGAAACTTGTTCTAACACCCTATGATTTTCTGGTTCTACTATTTCCTTTTTATGATTGTCAAGTAGTCTGTCTATCTTTTTATTATGATTTTCAAGCATTCTAAAAAAAATTTACTTTGTTTCTTTTAATTTTTGTAAACTTTTTTTTTTTTGATTCTCAAGCCTTATGGTTGTTTCTTTGACCATCTCTTTCATTTGATTTTCAATTTTTTTAATATTTATTGCTGTCTCTTTGGCCATTTCTTTATTTTGATTTTCTGATTTTATGGCCATCTCTTTCATTTGATTTTCAAGTTTTTCAAATACTTTTCCCATCATGACCATAATCTCATCTTTATCTGAACTTTGTACTTGAGCTGATTCCTCAGTGGAAATATTTTCTAACTTTTCTAGAGTCTATATTTTTGCTTAAAATCTAGTAAGCATCTAATTAATCATAATAATTAATTACAATATTTACTAACACTATTTTTAAAATTTGTTTCTTTTAACTCTCTTATTCAGTGAATTGGTGTGACAATTCTCTCTGAAGCCCTATTTATTGTCTGCCTTATCATTTTATTACCTGCCATTTCACTAGTTTGCACTATTTATATGCACATTTAATTTATATTACTTACTTATATTTTCTAACATCAAAATTCAACCAATACTATATTTCAATTCAGTTATTATTTTAATTGTTAGTCTCTTCACTGTTCCCACATTTTCCACCAAATTATTATTTTCTTATTGAATAGCCAGGATCAGTAAGGTGCATTCACATTGCATGCTAATTTTTAACTGAATTATCTCAGATCTAGAGAGTGGTAACTAGGTATATTCAAGCCCTATGCCTAAGGGATCAATTGTAATGATGAGTATTTTTAGTATTAATATCTAGGGTGATTCTCAAGCACTCATGTTGGATGCCAATTGTAACAATTCTGCCATTTGGATAAAAAGATCATCAAAGTTAAACACAAACTATAATAATCCTATGATTATGGAAAATTAAAACAGGCAAAACTCACTATACATATTGCTACTCACTGCAAGCTAGAGTAATCAATGAATGCCAGAAGGCTTGTGCATAAAATCTCCATCTAGTGCCTACTCATTCACCCATCCCCAGACTAGTTTATGGCATGTGGTCTTTGTCAGAAACTAGTCTGGGGATGTTAGATGAGTAGGCACTAGATGGGGATTTTATGCACAAGCCTTCTGGCATCGATTGATTACTCTAGCTTGCAGTGAGTGGCAATACGTATAATGAGTTTTGCCTGTTTTAATAACAGTTATAAACAAGCATAAGAAATGGTGATCATGTGATATTATGGAAAGTTAATGCTTAATAATGAAAGATAATTTTTGAGATTTCACACTTAACATCCAAATAACAAATAAAACAAGACAGGAGGGAAAATATAATTTAATCTAATTGTAAATTTTACTAATAATCAGATCTAGCTATATTCATAAAAATATAGACTATAGTCACTCAGACCATTAAATCACTGTTAATTAACTGTAGGAAAATTATATCCTCTATGCATTATCATTTTAAACCAGAGTACCATCCAATCCATGGGAGGATATTTTACACCCTCAGTATTATTAATACCATGACTCAATTTTGTAGAGTATGTACTCTTATCTCATTAGTTATTACAAAATTAATTTATTATATTTAAATGGTCAGAATTTATTTGAAGTGAGACAGGAGGCTAGATTAATAAACAAAAAATATTTTTTATATAATAAGATATATAAAATATTAATATGCTATTACATTATAAAATAAACAATAAATACATAAATATTACCACCCTTTAGGTGATTAGACTTAAAAGTTTTATCAAAGTCTTCAGTTTAAAAGCCCTTTTATTTTCTTCATTTGTTTATTTTTACATTATGAGTCTATTCTGGTATTTCAGATACTATAAATCCATCATTGAAAATTTAGAAACATTAACTTTTTTCCAACTTGTTTAGCTACATTATATTTCAAATTATTTGGATTATATTTCTTCACCTCTCTAAAGACACAAATATTCTGTGAAAGAGGACTTATGTTTAACAATTATTTGCAAGCATATTTTTTTTAACATTGATTAAGCACACTCAGAAATGGCAGTTCAAGTTTGATCATGTATCAGGTTTTAAATAAGTAATTAATCTAAGCTACATTATATCCAGGGTGAACAGTAGACACACAATGGATTTAGTCACCATGGGTCACATGATCATTTTATAATATTTATTTTTGTCCATAATTTAGCTTTTAAATAAAAATAAACTTACTGTAAAACCAAAAGACAAACTCGACACAGGAGAGCATGAGCTTTTAAATAAAAATTTTAAATTACATTTTTATTCAAACTTGTTGTTTAAAAATAAATACATTGTACTTATTACCTTTCTAATCATTTTTTAAAGTTGATTTTATTACTTACAATAACAAAAAAATATATTTGTTACAATACAAAATCTTTTTTATAAATTTGATAATTTAACAAAATAAAACTTGAATCTTTTTTTTAAAAGAAAAAAATCAGAATTCAATTATCCAAACTTTGAATAATTGACCTTTGAATTTAGAATGTTAAATTTAGAGACAATACAAGCAAATTTCAAATTAGTGAACTAAAAAATCTTTTTTTTTTTTTTACTTACTTGTCTATTCTTTTTTTAATCGTTTTAATAAATTGGTAATAATTGAAAGTTTGCTAGTCTTTTACATGCGCGATTGTCTCCCAGACAGTCAATCAGATTTTAAACAGCTGTCTTAAGAACGATCAGGCTTCGATACATGACAGATTTTGATAAGAAAAGGATGATACCACCTTTTCTCAACTTAACTTTTTATATATGTAAGCCAGTCTTAACTGAGATTTTGCTCCGTAATATCTTAAATTAATAACACAATGAATGATAAGTGTATATGTTTATATATTCAAGCTTTCAGGCCAAGATGCTTAAGACTGGCTTATATATATAAAAAGTTAAGTTGAGAAAAGGTGGTATCATCCTTTTCTTATCAAAATCTCTGTCATGTATCGAAGCCTGATCGTTCTTAAGACAGCTGTTTAAAATCTGATTGGCTGTCTGAGAGACAATCGCGCATGTGAAAGACTAGCAAACTTTCAATTATTACCAAATTATTAACAACATGCGATTTAGACAAATATTATTAATCATTTTAATTAAAACTGTTATCCCAAAGTAACCAGCATTTAGTCCTTCTTGTGATCAATTATGTATCGTGCTCTGACATTGGTACAATATATACTTGGCAATGTGTATATACCTCAAAAACATTAAAAAACATGCACAAGTAATTTGATTTCTTTGTAAATAGAAGTCAAGATAGTTGTAGTGAAAGTATAGATACTCACATTATAGATTACTTTGTGAAATTTATTATATCTCTCTGGTTTAATTTGCATATTTAAGATTATTTTATCTTGTGTTTATCCATCTTCAAGATGAAATTGTATGATTTAGTATTTTATCTTGTAATAACTAAAATACAGGCTTATTATATACTGTATCTATATATGTAATATATAGGGTATATGAGCACAGACTTTCACACTACCTAACACTCTCCACTCTATCTCATAACATTGATACACTTGAACACATATATGTTAAAAAGATAAATAATCACCAATATACGTATTTCATGCTAAAGCAGCAATCATCAGTTGGTCCAGATTATCATCTCTACTTGTGTTTATCCATCTTCAAGACAAAATTGTATGGGCTTGTAAGGTATTATCAATGATTTAGTATCCACATAAATGGAGCTGTTGATTTTAGAAAAAAAAAAAATTAATAAAATTTTGATGTGAAGAGTGACATCAGTATTATGCAGTAAATTGATAACAATTTTTTATGAATTTTTATGCAAATGGACTAGTATCAGATTTGGAACAGGTATAATAAATTTACTTAAGTTGTAGCTACAAAAATATGCTATTATTACTATAGTTTATAAGGATTTTTGATAAGCATGAGAGCAGATAATATATCCTTGTCAATGAGGTTTTCTGGAGTATGATAATGATTAAATGCTTTTAGACAGAGGTGATAATGTACAGAAGCTAAACATTTGAAATGGAAAATTTATCTTAGGCATATTGAAATTTCCTAGAATACTTTTGATATGAGTTCAGCAATATGAAGAAATATTAGATGCTGCATGATCATCAAAGTATTCATTCCATTATTGTTTAAATAGATTATATATATGCACACACACTTAATATTTTAATGTTATGTTGAGAGTAGGAGACAAACTAATCAAAGTGTGAAGGTTTAAATATATTTAAGTTTAATAGAAAAGCAATATCCTTAGCAGCATTTAAATATAAACATCTTAAACAATCTAACTTAAAAAGTTAAAGATTTTTATGCTGGTATCATGATTATATTGGTTCTATAAATGGGCACCAGAATGGTACCAAAGGTCTTTTACATTTAATTTTATAAGTATCAGTATTCATAATTTTACATATTTTTTATTACTCATATTTGGTTTAATTTTTAGTGAAAGATTCTGAAAATTATTTGAAAGACAACTTTTATGATGAACCCTAATAATTTGAACTCATCTAGTTGATACCTAAAATGGTTTTATTAAGATCTGGAGTTTTCAGATGAGTTTAAGAACACCAATGGTGAAGTTCATAACTTTACTAATTAATATTTAATAACTTATTCATTACTTGAATAAAATAAAGCATCCAGTTTATTCTCTGTTAGATGTTATGATTATTATCTTTTGGGAATACTTTGAGCCAATATCATCATTCAAGTTTTCCTTAATTATAATGTTTTTTTACTTGCAATATATTTTTCTAGTAAACACTAATTTATTAGCTTCATTTTATAAGAACTGGCATAAACTATCACCTGAAATTATATTGGATGTTTTGAAGGCATGATATGATTAATAATTTTTATTAGTCATTCATTAGTCTAGAGATTATCTATTTAATGAATAATATTTCTATATGGTAATTTTCACTACACCACTCTCATGCAAAGTATGAACTGATTTTAAAAGTGGATGGAAACCAGTTTCTATCTTACATGAGAGTGGTATAGTGAAAATTACATTAATAAATACTCTTTTCTTATTGCATTGCCAAATGTATACCATATAATACTTAATCATCCATGCACTTTATTATGGTTACACAGTGCTTTATTTACCACCCTCTTTTACAGTTTACTGTTTCGATAGCCCCAGCAATCTTCTTCAGTATATCTTCTAATTTATTTTCTGTAATGTGTAAATTTCATAGAAAATTATCTATGACTGGCATGTATAAAATATCTTGCTCTGCATGTTGATACAATGATAGAGTGACAGAGTCTGAAGCTTACGTTCCATAGGTCATACCCATATTTGACTCTTTCAGCACTCAAATTTCTTATAAATTCCTGAGCAATAAAACCATTAAATTATTTATTTTATTTTAGTGAAATATCTTTAATAATTTTACTAAAATGAAGTTTAAGACAGAATTATTTATTTTCGTTTTCCTGTTTCTATTCTGAATAGTTGAACATTTCATTTCAAAGTCATTGCCCAGAATGTTTTTAATATTCATAAGAATATATTTGTAAATTACATTTTTTAGGAGAGTAAATGATATGATTTATTTTACCTTGATTCATATCTAGGCATATAAGCTTGTTTTAGTCTATTCATTGTTTGAATTCTTTTCTTTATTTCTTTTCTTAATTTGAACAATAAGTAGAACATGGCTAAGAATATTTTTGTTCAGTAACTATATATTTACATGATCATCAAGATATTACAAAAATAGTGGATGAATTGTTGTAGACATGAGGTCATTCGGCGAAGACTGAAATGTTTTAGAAATAGTATCTTCTCTATAAAAACTATTGCTGTTATTAGTTTTTTTTTTTATAATTTAAATGTTTTAAATGCCACAGTAATTAATAAAGTGAAGAGTTTCTTTAAATATTTTTGAAATGATCATCAATACTCAGTGTGAAATTAAAATATTTATTTATTGATTTATTTTACAATTTGAGATCCATTTTATTACAAAAATAAATGCTTTCATTGGTTCTAATGAGTTTATCTGGTATTTTAATATTTATCAATGAGATTTTAACGTCTTCTTTTTATGATTTTTCCCCACATGCTGGAGAAAAACCAACATTTTTTGATGAATAAATTGTCATTTGAAAAAAAAACCTGAATACGTATATCCAGGAATTTATTCAGAAGTTTCTGCAATTGCATTTGTAAAATAAAAACCATTTTGATTAGAAATTATTTGTTCAGTTGTAGTCAATTTCAAAATGGAAATTATCAATTTTTTTTTCATAAATTAGAAGTACTAATATTTCCACTAAATCATTTTTTGTCTAATACCATAGTGGAGCACTTTATTGATCTTTTAAAATATCTACTCTTTAGTGCTTTGAGCAAACTAACATCTAACAAAAAAGCAACACAATATTACCTAACCAATATGCAAACGAGCCACTTATGTTGAATTTAATAGGGACATTATTTTTTAGCATTTATATAAAATGGTAAATCAAATTATGATCTAAACATCTGATGTATGATCTATCAATAAATTTTATTAAATATTTTAATAAACTGTGAAGTAGATTTTATAGTCCTGAGAAGAGAATAGTTTTATAATAATAAAAAGAAAGAATTGTGGAAAACCAGGTATGTAATTTATCAATAATGGTATTTATCTTACATCAATGCTGATATTGTTTTCTAAGTTGTCAAGGTATGACTTAGTCCTGTCTTAGTTTTAAATTTTAAAAAATATTGTATGATGTATAATAGGTTTTTAATTAAATGTTTTAAAGGATATATATAGATTTTTTTTTTAAAAAAGGAAATTGTTTCTCTTTGAGTTGTGTTTGTTGGTAATAGGAAAGGAGAGTGAGATAAGGTAAATTTTTGGTTATGAATATATTTTGTAATTTATTTTTTATTTTTTTTATTTTATATATTTTTTGGAATATGTGTTATTTGTTATATATATATTTTATTTTAGTGTGCCTTGAAAATGACTATATAAAATAGTCGAAACGTTGGATTTTTTTTTCATGATTATAGTCATATAAAAAACAAGTTTTAAAAAGGAATTAGTTTGTTTTATTTCTATTTTGGATATTTATGAACTATTTTGAAAAGAACTCTGTGCTTGATATATTAAATTATTTGAGTTATTTATGTTAAATATTTAAATTGTGATATTGGTATTGTTGTTGCTTATTTACTAATAATTTTGCTATTAATTCTGAATTTAACATTCTATCCTTATTTTATAAAAATGTTAAATATCAGAGACTCACTTTTCTCTATTATTTAACTATTTTTTTTTGTAAGAATTGTTTGACAATGAAAATAGATTCTCATGACTAATTTCTGGCCTATTGACATTCTTTTTTTTGTCTATTTTCTAGAAATTGTTTGTGAAAACTTATTGGTTTCTGTTTGAAGAAGACTTTATTTATCATATATATTTTTTGACCATTAACTACTTATAAACATTATAAAAAAAATTTGTAGAGCTTCAAACCAGAAAATAAATTCATTAGTAGCTTTATTATATACCACTCATATGCTACATGATAAGAGGTTAAATTTTATTTTCAAAACAGCTAATTATTATAGTCATGAATATGGCTAAAAATTGATCAATCTCCAGTAATACATAAGAAAATCAAATCCATTTGGTTTTATTATTGAATCAGAAATAAATAAATCTGTTTACAGCTTTATAAACAACACATCGTTGTGTTGTAATTTTTTGATACTGATTGAAAAATTTATTTAGAAATTTTTTTATTTAAGATATGTTCTAAGTAGATGATGAAATTATTTTTGAAGTAATAGTAAATCTGATTTGTTCAACAGCTTTTTATATAGTTTTGTGAAACAATTTTTGTTTTGAAATCTAGTAAATGGATATGGAACAAATACAGGATGAAGCAGCAGGCCCTTGCAGAATACATTTCTACCAAGAGAGCCAAAATATATCTGGCTGCCCAGCATTGCTGGACTAGGGGATACATAAAATGGGCACAGGGAGCATCAAAGAACCAAAACACTCCCACAATTATCAAGCGTGATGGCACCACTATGACTGGTCAACATATGATGGAGAAAATAAAGTTTCACTATCAAAAGAAAGCTTCAAAAAGCAACCTATCTGAGACTCGTGAATCCATACTACAACCTACTTGGGATAGTCATGGCATTAAAGAGTCTGACATCAGAGACAAACTGTTGTCACTTCCTGACAATGTGCACCCTGAGATTCATGGTATTTCCAAATTTCTCATCTCAACAATTTTTCTGTTCCTATAATTATGGGAATGATAAATTATTTTGCAAAGCAGCAAAGAACTATTAAAAACCTATATCCAGTTGCCTTGGTGCCTTTCATGAAGAAAGATCAAGATTCAACTGATATTAACAATATCAGACTGATCTCAATGTCACCCCTTCTTATTAAGATCATAGAAGGGGTTGTCAAGGACAAGATTCAATCAAAAATTTTAAGCCACATTGTACCATCTCAATATGCCAAAAAAGGCTCATCAGCAATTGCAGCAATTGGAGAAGCAAAAATTTCTTTTGGACTACATAAGAACTAACAGAAAGTCCAAAACAATTGCTGTCCAGTTGGATATAATCAAGGCATTTGACTCGGTTAACATCAACACTCTCCTAAATATGCTAAAGGCCCTTGACATCCCCTCTGAAATAATTCATATTTTTGATAACCTTTTATACAATAGAGAGATTCATATATCTCCCAATGGATCATACACAGATAATTTTGTACCAAATATTTCTATTCCACAAGATTCCCCTCTCAGTGCCCTACTGTTTGCATGCTACACCAATCCTCTCTTAAAGGAAATAGAGGTTACACTCCCTGGTGTTTACACCCCGAGATTAAAAATTAACTATCCACACAATAGCTTATATGGATGATGTGTTGGTTGTTCTCCCTTCAGAGAAGCATCTCAACAGTCTCTATACTGCGTTGGATAAGTTCACTAGTCTAACAGAATTAAAAATAAGCCTGGTTAAATCATCTACCTGGGCTATATACTCTGGAAAGAAAGTTAACTCAAGATTTAAAGCAGAACTTCAGAGGTTTCTGGGCTTTTCAATCTGTAAATCTCAGGCTGCGCTATCCAAGGAACTTCAAGTCAAGATCATGAATTCTGGGACAAGATTATTCAGACACTCACTGAGGTCTACCTTTCCCTTCAGGAGAAAGGGTCTCTACTGAACATGAATATCTTTAGTAAGATTTCACATTTCCTTTCAGTAATGACTGTAACCAAAACATTTATTAAACAAATTGATAAACTATGCTCAAGGCTCTTCTGGAAGGGCCATACCATTGACATAAGTATTAGTAAGATGCAAAAACCTAAGAAGTTAAATGGTATGTTGCTTCACTCCATTCCAGCCATTTTATACCAAAAATCTCACACCCTGATATATAATGTGATCCAAAAATGTAGCCATGGTCAGATTACAGAAATAATTCAGCCAACTGATTGGCCTCCACCTTGGAAAATATGTTGGCTTGACCAACTAATAAACACTCTAATACAATAAAATCATAATACAGAACCATCTTTCCAAGGAAAAATTAAAATGTGGGATGCATATCACATCATAAGCCTGGATCTATTCCCTATTAAGCCACAACTCTGCTTGTCAAACAAAAAAATAATTATTTTGTTTAAGTTCTGGGCCCTCGAGCCAAAATACCTGGACTTTATTGTCAAGATCAATTTAAATGTTATGCCAACAAATTGGTTTCTTGGGTATAGAAGGCTGATCACCAAAGTGGAACCAACATGCTTGAATTGCCAGAGATATAATGAAAGGTTTGAGCATGTTATTAAGTCATGCTTTGGGCTTGGAAATGCTAAAAGCCTCATATATAATAATTCAGATATAGACTATTATCAAATCATGGATCTCAAAGAGTGCATTTGTGGCAGAGACATTCCTATTACAAGGTTATCTGTTTTTCTTACCTACTCAATCTGGTTTGTCAGGTGTGGCAAACTATATACCTTACCCCAACCAGAAGAAGATCATCTCTTCCTCAATGTGATTAGGAAAATAAAAGAAAGAGAGACAAAACCTTGGCCACAAAATTCCTCTATGAGGAGACATGGAAACTTTTTAATATACCACATGGAATAGACTAGAGCAAACAGTCTTACATGTATATTCATAAGGAAAGTAGGCCTTGTTCAAAACTAGATGATAAATTTACATTTTATTCAAAGATATAATGAATTCAATATAGATATGTACTGATTGCTTTTGCATTGATGAATGTTTTAGAAATCTTTTGATATACTACATGGAATATACTAGATCAAATGGATTTTCATACATCTTCATAGGGAAAATTGACTTTGTGTAAGGACTAGATGACCAATTTACTATTTATTCAAGGATATAATGTATTCAACATAATTATGTATCAATTGTTTTGCATTAATAAATTTGTTTTAGAATAAATGGATATGGAAAATAATAGGGAGCTATTGCAAGAGATGAACTTATGATATTTCAGGGATATTTCTCATAGAAATAATTATGTATCTAAAAGTTTAATGTAAACACTTTTCCCAAATAGATACAGTATTCCGTAGTAGAGTAAGCATACTAAAGAAACTGTCAGAATATTTTCCTTACAATCCTAAGCATCATCAGCACATTTTTAAGGAAAATAAATTACACTATGGTTCAAGATCATTATTAAGTAGCATGCTTTTGGGATATGTTTCAGTGTCTTGTTGTTGCAGAATGTTACATTTATTTTTCCAAGACATTTTTTTGATATTTAGACAGAAAGTTGAACATACAATCCTTATGGGATTAAGCATAAGATGCCAGTGTTTGAAAATTATTTTCAAACTTTTCATATTTTTATTAAATGATTATTTTTTATTTCTGAAAATTTTTTGTATGAGATAAGACAATAACTTAAATATAAATGAATTTTCTGAATTCTCTTCTTAAAAATGTATATATGAATAAATTTGCTACAATTATTATTTAATGTCACTGGAATTTCTTTATTGAAAAGCATTTAGTTAAATACACTAACATTTTTTGTGCATTTATGAATTTTAGAGATTTAGAAAAAGACTCTTTTTTTAAAAAAAAAACCAGTTGTAAAACAAGGCTATATCAGCAAATAAAGTGGCACTAGTCTTAATCATCATGTATAATATAAATTGTTCTAAAGGTAGTTGGTTTTCAAAGGGTTTGTAAGATGTTCATATTAATGATATTATTGATATTTTTGTAGATTATTGTTAGATTTATTAGATTTAAAATTTTTTATAGTTTTGTTTGTCAAATATTAGAACAATTCCTGTATAAACAATATTGATGAATAGTTTTGTAAATTATTCTTGGTTAAAGTTTTTAAAAGTTCTGGAAATATATTTGCTCGTGGGATCTTTCTTAGTTTAAGACAGCCAAGAACAAGTTTACCAATATTTATTGATTTTATTAGGTTTAGTTTAAAGAAACATTATTAAATAAAATATTGTATTAATGTTATGTTACTTTTTTTTAAAGCATTTCCTATGATAATTACATGAAACATATTTAAATTATGGAAATTCTGTCATAATCATTTATTGTAGTAAAATTTCAAAAATCAAACATAAAGAATGATTATTTTAAAAGTTGCATATGAATCATTGGGACAATTTTTTTTTTATAAAGTTTATATGACATTAGTAATACACAACACTAGTCTCAGTCAGCAAATACTCATACATTTAATTTATTTAAAAGATATTTATGATTGCATCATAACAATAATGAAGTTTTCATATAATATTCAATTGACCAAACACTTTACTTCTTTTACAATGCATTATTATCCAGCTTTTTCTGCAGTTTAATAAAGCATTGTAAAAGTAGTAAAGTGTTTGGTCAATTGAATATTATATGATATACATTTGGCAATGCAATAGGAAACAGTGATTATTATACTTAATGAAATTTTCCACAGTAAAATCTCTATATTTCTTTTTACTCTCTCATTCTTAAGTTTCTTCCATTGTTTATATAAAATTATTCTGCATATCTTTTAGTGTTCTCTATGCTAATAAGTATTTTATATTATTTTACTTTTATCAAATAAAACACATCTACAATCCAAATTTGCTTCATTTTTATCTGTTTTCTTTAGTATCGAAAGCTCTTAGTACCAAATAATTGTAATTCTTTCATACTTTAAAGTCTAAATTAATTTTTATTTATTTTTTTATAAGTCTATTTTGTTTTTCTTAGTCAATTTCTTTTAAAGACGTAAAAATAAATTCTCTATGTATTAACTTTGCATGTCATAAAACTTTTTTAGTCCATTGTGTCATTAATTTTTTATACTATCCAATTAAATATTGTTTTTTATTAATCTAAACGTTTTTATTTTGTTTTTAAATTTTTTTATTTAAAAAAGATTCCACTTTGCTTTTTCCTAAATGTATTGTCTCATTTACTGTTCATCCATTATGTTACTACTTC
Organism: Epiperipatus broadwayi; assembly: GCA_028023455.1. Classification (NCBI taxonomy): domain Eukaryota; kingdom Metazoa; phylum Onychophora; class Udeonychophora; order Euonychophora; family Peripatidae; genus Epiperipatus; species Epiperipatus broadwayi. Next base: position 783,870 of record JAQFVV010012393.1, on the reverse strand, counting down.
CTTCTTTTGAATTCTATCTAAAATTTTTTGGATGTGTTGTCAATATAAAGTGTTGTATTCAAAATATTAAAGGAGATCCATTAATCCTTTATAATTTTTTTCACATCTTATATTTGTTATATGGAAAATACATCATCTTGCATTAAGCAGAAATGTCTCAGTTTTTAACAGTAAGTGGCAATAGTAACAAAGTTATAAACTAATTTTTAGGTCAGTGGTATTTTTTTTACATCAAAATGATACTGTTGTACTGCTTCCATTAAAAGATTTTTGTTTATGATATAATAACAGATCTGTCTATGAAACAGAATAAGGATTGCCATTATTGTTATTGTCAATGGCTCACTGATTACATATCTGGCTAGTTTAGAGAATGAGAGATCATAACTATATAATGCAAAGTAAGATGATTCATGTGATTGGTTAGATTTATAAAAGTTATTTTCTAAAAAAAAAGTTATTGCATATAAAAACTGACATTACTTTTTAAATCTTTGTGTTGATTGCTCGATTATTTTCATTTTTAGATTACCATTTAGCTTTCTCCTTTTCTTCTATTACTTTTTATAAATACTGTTTGACACATTCTTCATAACTTCTAAATTTTTAACTGTATGCTCAGTTGATATTCTCTTTAAATTTATACTTTTTAAAAAAAATAATTTAATTTATATCCCTTAACTTATTTTACATAATTAACTTTATTTTGAAGACATTCTGATTTTAAAAATATAATATCTCATTGTAAACTTTTTGAATTTTATTTTATTTTTTGTCAGAGTCCATTGCTTGAATCTCTAATATATATAGTATCTTGTAGGAAGACTAATTGCTATTAGTTAAAATTCTTAGGATGTTTTAATTTTTAAACCAGTATTTTGGTAAGCAAGATAAGAGTAAAAGATAGTTCACTGTGTGAAGAATGAAACAAATTTATTGTCTTATAATATGGTATGGTTACTCATTTAGAAACTAGTCATGACATTTTTATTTTTACTATTTATTGGTGTTATATTTATTTTACTGCTTCTCTGTGTTATGTTGATTTTACTTACTTGGTATATTAAAGTTTTTTTTTATCTTTTTTTTTTTTCCTACTATATTTGCTGCAATATATAGGAAGAGATACTTCACCAAACATATACATGTCTTTCCATCTTTTCAAAATACATATTTTAAAATTTTAAACATATCCTTTTATTTTGATTATCTAAGGCTACAAGGCTACATTCCAATCAAAATATTTATTATGCCTCTTTCTTATTTTTAATTTTACTTGTTTAGCTATCAAATTTTTTATTCTAATATTACTATCTTTTGACAAACAACTTCTTAAATATTAATTTGATCTAAAATTTCCTGATCAAATATTCTTGATCTTTTATTATCCCTACCTGTAATAATTGATTTAGACTTAATAAATCTGCTTAAAATTTTATAAAGCTTATTTTTAGTATTTGTATGTAACCTTATACAATTTACCATCTTATTTTGAATATTAACTCTGTTCTTGTGAGTACAATCATTATTAACCTTTCATGTAAATATTATGATGATAAATTTGTCTTAAGTTATTTATTAATATCAATAAAATATAGAATTACAGATTGATTTCGGATCTCTATAGGTGCACAAACAACATAGTTGGAGCTTTAAAACTAGAAATTTTATTACATTAAAATTATTTACTTAAAAAGATACCTAATGATACAAAAGAACATTGATTTAAATATCATGAACAATAAAATTGGTTATAAAAATCTTTTAGTATTTACATAGCTGATTAAAATGAAGTGAGAAAACTTAATACTTTTTAATGACAATGTATGTGATATTAAGTATAGAAATGTAATGCTTTTGTCCAATAATAAAAAAAAATTAATAACAAAATCAAACATTTATTATTGATCATCAAACACTGAACTATAGTAAATATAGAGAGGATTGAATTCTGTGTGTTCTTTTTACTATTCAAAATAAGTTAAATCTAGAACAGCTTAAGTATAATGGTTTGATTATCAATCATTTTGTCTATTTTTTAAATACTTTTATTATGATTAAAGAGAAGAAAAAATACTTACTCTCTCCATGCTGACATATTATGTATAGGCCTAAAATCTCTCCAAGCACTACCATAAATTATTGGAGTGGTTCCAATATCATCCATAGTAGGCATATTTGACAGCTTTAATATATCACTTATGCTAGATTCTGAAGCTGTTTTTGAGCATCCGTCACTTGAACTACCACCTATAGAACTGATGAAATAAATAGAGATTATATTTATGTCTATGATTATCATGAGAAACTAACATATACAATTAGCCAACAACATTATCTTGTTCCAATCCATTTATAAGCTTAACAAACAGATGGAAAGAGGATGTAATTTGCTTTTTGTTAGTAATTCAGATTTTATAATACTAAGCACTGTTGCTTGATAATGGTATACATTAATTTATCATAACATCTTGTGTGTGTGTATATATATATATAGCAAATTTAGGAATTAGTAAAATCTCCTAGAGCTATTTATGTTAAGTTTAATTGAATGTCCTATCTTACATTATCATTGAGCTGCCTAAGAAGATGAAAGTAAACTACCTCCATCTGCTCCCTAATATTTTGTCAAATACAGGCAATGATATTTGCTTGATTTAACATCAAAATCACAGATGAACCAAATAGTCATTTCAAAACAAATATTTTCAATCTCCAGCCAAATCCTGACAATTATTATCAATGCTAATTACATTAAGATAGAAAACGGTAATCCCACTTTTTATCTGTTTTGTCTTCTAAATGGACCTTAAATTGGATAATGATAAATAACAGGCAAAAAAAAATTTTTAAATGAAGCTAACTAACTTTGATTTTTATTAACTTTTTTGGCTGATTTATCAATTCAGCTCGTTATGTGTTATTGTGTAATTTACAGTCTATTTAACGGTGAATATAGTGATAGAAAGTGATTTTTCATTTTTTTATTTTAATATAATTAAACTTTGATAATGTTTGATAAAATTTTGCTAGAGACTGTAGACATTGTTTGTTGAAGGTGATTTGATTATATGTATACAAAAATATATATATAAAAAATGAGGCCAAACAAGCAATTTATTTTATATTTTTAATGTTTAAATTGTTCACTATTTTTTTTTTCTAAACATCTTCCTATTTAGTTGACACATAATAGTAAAATAATATTTTTGACATGAATTCTAATGTGATGATTTCATTTAGGCTGTATTTTGTTGTCAATCGTTTATTAAAAATGTATAATATAATTAAAATTATAAGCTTGGGTAAGCAATGGACATTAAATGATGGTGTCACATCCAAATTCCAATGGATAGGTGGCTATTGATGTTTATCATTGAGGAGCATTAGATATGTACACATATACTCGGTGTTCACCTTTACTTTCAGTCTGGGATTTGTATAGCATACCACTGTATTGTACCAAGTAATCTTTCAATAGTAGATACTTTTTTGATAGCCTAGTGGTGGGTTGGAATAAATTTGTTTTATTTTATCAAATTTATCTTTATTATATTTTCAGAAATTATTAATTATTTGTTAAAAATATATTTACAAACAAAAATTATTTTAAAAAATATTTTAATTTTGCAAGTAATAGATAAACAAAAGTAAACTAAAATATGTAGGAGGGTTTGTAAATAACAATAAGCTTTTTTTTTATGGAATGATTACTGCACATATTCAAGAAAAATGAGAATTGTTTTAACATAGTTTATAAAGCCAGAATGGATTATTGTTTAGATTATTTAAAGCTAATAAAATTCTATTTAAAATTTAAAATACTGTTTATAATTAAAATAATAATAATAACAAATCACCTGTGTGGCATACATTAGTGGTTTCTTTTGATATGACTTCTAAAAATAAGTATTTTCAAATAAAGTCTGAATCTAGTCACATTATTTTAACATTCAAAATAATCTACGCAAACAAACGATAAAATATATATCTTTTTGAAATCTACGAGAATAATGAATATGCTTGAAAGCTCCACAAGTGACCATATATTAGTCTCTTTTTTTGACTTGTCTTCTTCTAATGGCAAATATTTTAAAATAAAATCTGAATCTAGTCACATTTTTTTAAAAAAAAAAATCATTACACAAATTTTGCAAAAAATAATAATTATAACTATAAATATGTAAACAAACTACAGAAAATATACATTTTCATGTTTGAAATCTAATGTAAAATGAATATGATTGAAAGCTTTTGCATGAGTTTTCATGCAGAAAGAACAAGAAATTACTAATCAGTGACATTGTGGATGGGATATTGGATCATTTGTAAATAGATTTTTTTTGCTTAATATTGATATTGAGAGATTTTCTTTTCAATTAAAAAATATTATTTTAATATTTGTTCTTGCCATGCAAAATTGGTAAACAATACATAAGATACCAACAAGAATCATCAGTAGCATGCTATGTCATATTTGAGGCTAAACAAGAGTTAATTTTCCAAACTTGCAATAAATAGCTAAGGAGTAGTGAAAATAGAGTGAATTATTGCTCTTAATGTTTGCTATGTGACTTTTAATAATCCTACAAATATTATAAATGAATAATGTGCTTATATATGTATAAAGTAATAATTGGTACTTGTTTGTTATGTGCAAAAACACATAAAAATGCCATTTATGTGGCCAGACTTATGGTTAATACAACAGTTCTGTTGTATTAGCCATTGCAGGCTGCTTGATGGCATTGCACAGAAATATTATGGCCTGTTTTGTGCTTCACGGCCCTTTATGTGAATTCGCACATATCACAGTTGGCTACCGTATCATCTGAGGATGGTTGGATTTCAAGTGGCCACAACTTTTGAAATCTCCATAACAGTAATTTCACTTCTACTTAAATCATGTAGTCTGACTTACTAAGAATTGTCACACCATCACAACTTGGAATGTGCAAAACATTGGCAAAGGTTAGGGACAAACACGATTCAGCCAAGCTCACACGAAAACTCATGTTTTCACGAGTAAATATATGAGACAAATGAAATGGTGCATTGTGGAAAGCAGATTTTTAAATTGTGGCAGTTTCCAACAACAGAAAGCTGTGTCTGCAGTGGCATTTATGCAGCCGGACTTATGGGTTATACAACATGTATTAGCCATTGCAGGCCACTTGATGGCATTGCACAGAAATATTATGACCTGTTTTGTTCTTCATGACACTATGTGAATTTTCACAATTCACAATCAGCTACCATATCAGCTGAGGGTGTCCACAAGTTTTGAAATCTCCAATAGCAGAGTAATTTCATTTCTACTTAAATCACACAGTCTGACTGACTTACTAAGAATTGTCACACTATAGTGCAGCGAGTCCATGAAACTTTACATTTGCAAAACAATCACAATTCCGATGTCAGTTATGCTTCTGCAAGCGAAGGCATTCGATTTGTACACCTTTCCAAAACAAAAGTTGTGATTCTATGACATAAATCAATAAAACAAACAAAAGTTGAAAAAGTCAAAAGTTTTGGTCTTATTTTATTTGGGGGTGGTGGGTGGGTTGAGAAAAAGTTTGTCATCATTGAGACAAAAGTTATTTTTAGTTTTTATTTTAAAAAAAGGTAGAACAAAATTTTATTTTAAAAAAAGTAATAAAAATAAAATGTAATAAAAATTGGTTTTAAAAATGTTAAGTTTTACTATAGCAGTAGTAAAGATGTGTTTGTTACTTTTTTTTTTTTAAAAAAAAAAGGAAGAAAAAAACCATTTCCAAAACAAAAGGTTGCGATTCTATGACATAAAAAAAAAAAAAGAAAACAAAAGTTTAAAAAGTCACAAGTTTGGGTGTTATTTTATTTTTTTTGGGTGGGGGTGAGTGGTTGAGAAAAAGTTTGTCATCACCTAGACAAAAGTTAGAGAAAGTTATTTTTGGTTTGTTTTTATTAAAAAAAAAGACAGAACAAGATTTTATTAAAAAAAAAAAGATAATACAAATAAAATGTAATAAAAATTTGTTTTAAAAATAAAAGTTTTACTATATCAGTGGTAAAGATGTGTTTGTATAAGGAAAAAAAAATTAAAGATGTGGAAAAAAAAATTAAAGACGTAGAAAAAAATCATGTGTGGCTCGGGAATGTTACATTTGATTATTTTTGCACAGAAACAATGCCATCAAGCAGCCATACCTGGCTATCAGACGAGTACCTAATAATCTTCAAATGTGTATACTGTATGTTTTTTTAATTAAGACTTTTTGAATAAACTTGCAAATAAAGTTTAAATACATTTAACTTTTTGAGCAACTTTGACCACACTTTGGAAGCACTTGTATTTATTTATTTTAACAGGCTACTGTTTATTTTTGATATATTAGTATTTTATTATTATCAGAACAAGCTTAATTTATTATTACTAAGCTTACTTTATATAGTTTTACTTACTATATTTTTAACATCTTTCCAATATACTTTTAATAGTTTTATATTTTACATTTTATATCTCTTGACTTAAGCTAAGTTTTAACATTTACTTTAATAATGTTATTATCATGCTTAATACATATCTTTCTTGGTAATTATTATTTTATATCTTTTTGCTTTGACAAACTTATTATCAAGCTCTTTACATATTTATTCTTTATACTTCTTTTTCTTTTATTCATAACATTTATTTAACAATATCTTTTATATTTATCATTTCATTATTTATTATAAAACCTTTCTTTTATTATCATTTACTTTATGCAATTATTTAATTATATCTTTAATATTTATGGGAATGGACTGGCACTTCAAGCAGAGGGGAGAATATCATTGATAGCTTAACAATCAATGATACCCATGACCAGATCGAGGGTATAGGAAGCATAACCACAACCACATTTCCTGATCATAGCTCACCTCAACTGCTGGAACAAAAACCTGCCATCCAAAGCATTTTATTTGTTTTGAGAATCAAACTCAGGTGCCAGCCAACCATATGTTATATAGCCAGCATACTTGGATGACAAGTACAACAAATCAGCTTGAAATATCCCAAACTAGTTCCTACTCTTCATTTCAACAAAAAATTTTATTAGTAATAAATAGTGATTACATTTTGATAATGGAACTAGTTCCTACTCTTAATCAGATGGTACAGCACATTTAACATAATATATATAAATATTTATATCTTTAAATTAATGATGATGCAGTGACAAGAGACAGAGAATAGACCAAATAACAATGAAACAAATATTATTGTTTATTCATGCACACACATATTCTATATAACAATATAAAATTTTATATAAAGAAATATAAATGATTAGTTTCAGGCTAAATTTTATGATAGCCCTTGGTTAAGTTTATTTCATTTAAAATAAAGTGTCTAGACAATTATTATTGAAAATATATTTACCTAGGTTTTTGTTATTGTCAATTTCCAATCATTTGGCCTTTAGTGTTCCATCAATGGTTTCAGAGCTTGTCTTTCATTCTTCAGCTTGACAATGGGAGAGTAAGTGGCAGCATATATTTTACCATTTAGGCATTGGCTTCAGGCATTGGTTCCAGGTGAAGACAGTGGATGTAGCTGAGGACTTGGGCATGAAGCCAGTTGAACACTTCTAAGACTGTAGAAACACATGTTGCTAATTCTGTGGCTCCTGCATTAATATCTTCCACAGAAATATTGATTGGCTCACTACTGTACTTAAATCTCTGAAGATCTGAATCTCTGGATGTCTGCATGAATCTCAGTATGAATGCTCAGAATGAATATCAATATGAATAGGAATGAAGAACAGAATGAATATAACAATAGCTACATTGCACTCTCATATCTATCTCTCTCATTGTTTATTTCCTTATAGCTTTAATTTTTATCATAATTTAAATCTATTTTTTAATTAATTTTACATTTTTCTTTAATCTAATCTTTTTTTTAAGATTAATCTACTATATTATCACATTTAAGCTGATAAGATAGTTTCTATTGTTAGTTTTATATTTAAGCATTTCATATTTATTACCAGTTAGGAATCTTACTGGCATTCCAAAAGTTTTTTATTACCAATTAATTTTATCTTGATTTTTCACAATTACATATTTTTAGACATTTTATTCTTTTAATGATTTTAATTTATAAAAAGAAGAGAGTGAGTTTAACTTTTTATTTCTCTTAATTCTGTTCCCATCCCACTCTTAATACTCAGCTTTATTCTATTCTAATTAGAAAAATACAATACAATCTTTTATTTTACAAAATTATGTTTTTAACATCTACTTTTTAAATGTATTATTGATTTTTTTTTACTATTCTCATTTTCTTAATAAATTTGATCATATTTTAAAATTATAAATATGTAATGCAGATATATAAATGTGTGTTTTATAATATATATCTCACTAGGGTTAAAATATATGCATATATAAAGTAATAATTTTCAAATGTGTATACTGTATGTTTTATAATTAAGACTTTTTGAATAAACTTGCAAATAACTATCTCATACTAATGCAATCAAATGAAAAATGAATCCTCTATCATCTAGTTTCAATATCATATATTGATAGTAGATCAGTAATTAATATTTTATTGAAATGAAGTATTGTATATTAATGGCAACGTTAGTAAGTCTCACTTTAATCTGCTCGAATTTGCAAATATAATTTCTATTGTTTATAACAACCTTGTATTTAAACAACATTTATTAAATCCATAATTCCGAGGATTCGAATATTTCATAAATACATATTTTCAGTGTTACATATTTAAGACTCATTATTTATTGCAAACTGTTAAAATTAAGAGAATTTATATATATAATAAAAAAAATGTTTACTTAGTTATTTAAATTTTTAATATTAAATGGAATGATTTAAAATACATTTTTAATATTTTATAATTTTAAAAATATTTTTGTGAATCAAAATTTAATTTAATAATACATTTTTTATATTAAAAATCATCACTTAATAAGCCATAACAAAGAATTTATCATATATATATTTCAATTATAAAGAAAATCAAACAAACATGTTACAACTGGTATAGAGATCTTTAATCTAAGTTAATGGATCATATACAGAAAAATGTAATATCCAACTATACCATTCTGCATTCAACCTTGTATTTAAACAACATTTATTAAATCCATAATTCCGAGGATTCGAATATTTCATAAATACATATTTTCAGTGTTACATATTTAAGACTCATTATTTATTGCAAACTGTTAAAATTAAGAGAATTTATATATATAATAAAAAAAAATGTTTACTTAGTTATTTAAATTTTTAATATTAAATGGAATGATTTAAAATACATTTTTAATATTTTATAATTTTAAAAATATTTTTGTGAATCAAAATTTAATTTAATAATACATTTTTTATATTAAAAATCATCACTTAATAAGCCATAACAAAGAATTTATCATATATATATTTCAATTATAAAGAAAATCAAACAAACATGTTACAACTGGTATAGAGATCTTTAATCTAAGTTAATGGATCATATACAGAAAAATGTAATATCCAACTATACCATTCTGCATTCAATTGTAATTGAAGTTTTTATTCTCAGTATGAAATATTCCTATTAGAAAATGTATTATTTTAAAATGGTATTATGAAATAAAAAATACAAATGTGAATGTTCATGGAATATAAATCATTTTTCTGAGGATAGGAATAATTTCTGGATAGAGATTTTTTTTTAAATGCTTTCTCTTGGAGGCATTTATCTGTAAAACTTGTTAGAGCTTGCATGCTGTTTAGTTTTTATAATTACAACCTTATTAAAGTAGATCACGTGATGTGTGACTTTTCTTTTATTGTTCAAGCTGACTTTTAATTAGTTGCTTATTCAAATATTTTTCCAAACAGATTTATTAATTTAATATTTTGGTTTTGTTATTAATAAGTTAGCCAATCAAAAATATTTTCAAGTATTTAACTATTAACTTATGAAATTTTTTAAAAAAATAATAATTTTTTCTACTGTAAGTACAAATTTTATAAATAATCATTGTATTATAGTCATTTATAATGTTGGCAAACAAATTTTTATACCTATATGTCAAATGCATTGATCGGGAAGCGAACCCGGGCCCAGATGCTTGGAAGGCAACTATGCTAACCACTACGCCAACAATGCTTGACCTTGTCTTATAAATTAGCTATTGGACACTCATAAGTTTAAGTTGTGTAGAAAATCAATTTAATTTGTAAGGAATATACACATCTGTGAATGTGCATGTGTTCTAATATTTTTTCATTGTCATTGTGTGTAAAACAGTATTATTTTATAACAAAATAATAATAATCATACAATATTTTGTTTTATATAATTTTTTATTGGTCATTAATATTTCATGTAAAAATAAAGTCATCAAAGGTAGAAAAAAATATTTTTTTTTTTTGTAATTAAGATGTAAGATTTGTTTGCTGTCAGGTGATAGTCTTAAATAAAGTGATATTCGTTTTTTTTATTTTGTAATAAAAAATGTGTCAATTATTTCTATTATTTGTTCAATCTATTTACAGAAATGAATGTTTGGAAGAGATAAATAGTTGTAATTATATGTTGGATTATTTCCATCATCTAACTTAATTGTTAAAAGATTTTTGAAAAATGGAACCTTATTTAAATTTTTCAAATACATTTCATTTACCTGTTAGTAATAACAGCATTTTGATAATATTTTCTCTTAAAATATTTTTAGCTGGACTAGTTGTCATAATAGGAATCAAAATGGTCATTTTTAAATTCATAAGTACCAAATTGAAGACAATATTTAAACAATTAGACTATTCTGTCAAAGGCAACAATCAATAGAAATTTTATGTATTTATTTATAGGACTCCTGATTTCCCCCCCCCCTTCTTTTTTTAAGATTAATGAATGGTTTTTAAACATTATAAGTTATCACAATAGCTAAATTAATGGGGTTATTTGCCATTGCCATTTGAGCAGCCCTTTTAAATTTCCTTTTTTAAATTACACAATTGAATATATAATTCATTGATAGATGCATGCTCTGCTATTTTAGACACACTTGTTTTTTCTTTCTAATCATAATTGTGTGTCATTTTTCATTGGCAATAGCTGGTTTCTCTGACATGTTTTTTTAACATTCACTTGATATTTTATAGATCCAATTTTTATATTTCACATTTCCAATTTAGGTTTTGTAGAAGGTTAGGATTTCTTATAATGTATTATGGTTTTGAATAATTATTCTGATATTACATTGATTGAAAATTTATCTGTTATCCCTGGCATGTTAGAATATACTATATTATATGTAATTGATTTTACCTTGATATTTCTTTTGTTATCTATTCAATATTTTCTTAATTATGACTGATGAATAACTTCTTCATAAGAGTTTGTCCTGTGTAGTTCTTTTCTTTTTCCAAAATACAGTTTTCTGAGCAAACTTTTTTTGCTTTGTTCTAAAGTGATAATCTTATTCCATGTTTTATATTTCTGTCTTGATTGAATGTATACATTAAATATTCTCTTATGTATATAAGTTTTTTGAAAACTATATTTTTGATTTTGTCATAAGGGAGTTTTAATAAAAGAATCTCTATGTATCTAATTTTTAGTCTTGTTTTAATTCTAAATTGAAGGAGTTAAGTCACTGATGTGTGTTCAGAAAGTTTGTAATAGTGCTTCATAATATGGCCATATATCAAATGAAATATAAACGTAATCATGAAGCATGCACATATATATTTATGATATCTTCAATAATAAATTCCAATTTAAAAGGGAGTATAGAGGTAACTTTATCAGCACACCATCAAGATTACTCAATTGCATATCATGTTTAAATTCCAATTTTACTAATACATGTTTTTTCAAACATAAAAACGAAACTATTACATTACAAACAAAGGATATAATTTAATGTAATTTTTACTAGCGAGATGTTTCATAAAGAAGTAAAAACTATGTGTAAAATAAGTGTCTGGTGTAATTGAAATAAAAAGATAATTATTTATTTCTAAAAAGTAAATATATTAGCAAGAGCAGTTTTGTGTATTCTAGTGCTATTTATTGTAAGCTTGAATATTTAGTTTATTCAGATTAATCCCCATTTTCACACTATTTTCTGACTTTTATATTTAACTGAAACCAATGTGGTTTCTGGCATATTTCTTTAACTCTTTTTTTAATATCTTAGAGCAACCTGTGTGAATAATATGTAAATCTGAAATTACATTAGTAAATATAGATTTTAGCGATCTCAGTTGTATTTCAATAGCAGACTCTTCTTTTCCTTGCTAAAAGTATATAAAATCACTTGATTATTTCAGCTTACTATTAATACAAAATATTTTTTCTTTTTTTGCTATTCTAGCCTCATCTATTATAAGTATGAGTAATAAGTTTTTAGCATATGGTAGTATATTTTAAATGCATATTTTAATAACTTTAGTTTTATTCGAATTGTAGACACTGTTTTTCCTGAATGGTACACAATATCACTTGGTTATTTCAGATTAATACAGTATAATAAAAGTAATTTTCTTTTCTTTGCTACTGTAGTATGACATATCTAATATACTTTAATCCTTATATCAGCTCAGATTTTACTTTCATCTTTATCATTGAGAATGTGCGATTCAAAACTGGTATTAATAGTTATATATTTGGCAATAATTTATTACATTTTTGATAGATGATGTTAGAATAGTAGAGAGAAGAAAATATTTTTATTTGTATAGTAGTAAATCAAAAGAATCAAGTGATATTGAATTAATATTAACAGTACTTGTTAAGGAAAAAAAAAAAAACGTTCTGTAGTTAAAATATAACTGATGTTTCTAAAATATATAATTACCAATTTATTGTTAAATCTATATAATTATACAATCTGATGGTTTAGGTTCAAAACCTTATAATTTTTTTTTTCTTAGTGATGAAAGCTTTTATTCATCAAAAAGACAAAATACACAACAGTTAAAAAAGGTTTACAAAGAGATGATTATATGGCAAAATGAATTTCAAGTACAATATGGTGAAGGGGAAGGGAATACATATAATTGGGAAGGGGATATAGAAAGGGTGTGTAGTTCAGCCAAAGAAGAGTCTTTGGTAAGGAGCAATATTGATAGGCTTGGTTGCCCTGGTGGATTGGTAGGAGGATCAATATGTGACATTAACTTTGGAGGAATTGCTATATGTTAAAGTCTTTAGAAGTTTCAGGGATGAATGAGGAGATTTCTGAGTTATGCTTAGATGCAACAGACTGATTTTTGTTCTTTGTAGGTAAGTGATTTTAGTTTTCCCTGTGGTACTTGGAATGATGTTATGATAGGTCATGTTCTTCTTTTTGACTTGCTTTTTACCTTTGATAGAGCAAACCACAGCCTGAAAGGGAGGAAAATCCAGAGGGCAAGGAGATGGAAACTTTGAAATCAGTTCTTTGATGATGATGTTTTAGTTAAGTTTTGTTTGAAATACAATTTGGATAAAATTTGGGTAATTTTGAAGGTTTTTATTCATGTACTTTAGGACTCTGCACATTTTTTCCGCTAGGGACAGTGGTCATCTTTAAATCGTTTGAAAGAATGAAAAGTAATATGAAGAAAAACAATTTTGAAATAAAAAAATTAAATATATTGATGTAAAAGCAAAAGAAAAAAAACACTAAAAAACTTGTTATTAATAATTTTAGTTGAGTAATATGAAAATTGAGTGAAATTTTAGCGGTAAGGTACTCCAGAGGAAGGAAGGGTCTATGGCCTAAATAATTGGAACATCACACAAACAACTTTATAAACAAGTTTTGAGTGACAGGAAAATTAGAGTAGGAGAAATATTTAAGAATCTAAGAGGGAATAAAACCCTTTATGGTTCATGAAACAGTCGAACCACCCACCAAACGAGGGGGAAGGGGATGAGGTAGTTGAATGCTGATAAGCACAAGGTAGACATGTGTTAAAATGCACTAAAACTGAGATTTAGTGAATGAAAGAGTACATTAGCAGAAAAATAAGGCCTTTAAAGGGCCAAATAAATATAAAAGGCATCTTTCACTGCTGCAAAACCAACTTTTCAGAGCCATTCTGTGAGAGCTGTGAGGAGGAGGACTTTCCAGTAAGAGCTCCACCTATGAACTAACCTTATAATTTTTGATAGTGAAACAAAGAAATTTATAACTGCCAAATGCATAAAGTCATTGGTTATAGCTTTATTCTTAAATTATCACTGCTAAAAATAAAATTCAGAAACTCGTTTGAAAATGGGTTTAAATTCCACTATTATCTGGTAACTATTGATTACTCCCAAGTTTACAATAGATGCCGTTAGTGTAATATAAAAACAGGTTGCATAAGTAAATATATTATTTGCTGAAAGTTTTGTGTATCTAAATTTATTGTTTTATATTATATTATTATCAGATCCTACTGTATTTGAAAATCAAGCATAAAAGAAATCAACTGTTTATGGAATTTATTTTTTATTTGACTTTAAGTTAAAAGCTATGAAAATGAATTTCAGAATTAATTAGGAGTTAAATTAAATAGAATGCCTGTGTTATTGAACCATATACTAATATTTTCATGATTTAACTTGTATCATGAGAGTTGTGAGAAGCTTCATATCTTTTAAATGGATATCATTTTTCACAAATATCCATCTATCATTATTTTTATATTTTTTTATAATAAAAATATAATTATTTAGAATTAATGGGAAAAAAATTTGCTGTTATATACATATTTCAGTATTCCTGTCTAGAGGAGTAATAACATCATCATCATCATTAACCTTCATAAATATTATAGCTATTCAATCTCCACACACAGAAAAGGCTAGATAAAGACAAGGAATGAAAAGTTAAAGATGAATTTTATGACAACCACACCAATTAAACCAGAAACTACAATACATGTATCACATGTTGTATCTGTAATCAGTTTATTCAACATCTTCCAAATGCTGTCTTTTAATTACTTTTGAAGTGAACTTTATTTTTTGAAAGCTTATGTCATGAAAGCTGATACAAGTTCATTTTAAAGTTTTTTTTTTTAGGAAGTTTATTATTATTCATTTGCTTCCATGTCCAAAGATAACAAAGATTTATTTTTATGAATAAAGATTTAATAGCGTCAACTACGATAAAGATGAAAAAGACACTGCTTGATTTTGTAATTTTGCCATTTTACACAGTATCATTTTTCAAAAATATCCATCTATTATTATTTTTATATTTTTTTATAATAAAAATATAAGGTTGTTTTCTCATCCTTGTTCGCCTCAAGATGTCGCTATTTCTAGGTAAATTCCCAGAAATATACCATTTCACCGGCCTTCACCCAACAAAAGAGGAAATTTTCTATGTTATAAACGCAGAAAAGTCCTCATGTTATGTTGGATGGAAGCAGTGTCGGTGACAGAAGCCAACACAAATGAGACTTCTTTCTATGATAAAACACAGAAAGAGTTCCCGACGGCTGCCAGTTATGGCTTTTTTTTTCTATGCTAACAAGCAAAGAGAAAGAAATGCCTTGATTGGCTGCCATAGTAGTCAATTTTGTTCATCATTTTCTCATAATAATAGAATATCTATTTTCTTTGTAGTTTCTATGTGAGAGTGTGTGTATTTGAAGCAGTCGTTTTTTAAAATTTGATAAGACGTCTATTTTTTTTAAAGTGTTGTAACTTACTTTACTGTTGTAAATTTAGTAATAATGTCCTGAAGATTCCATTATGAATGGGTAACCCTCAAAAATTGCTTTTAAGGGTGCGAAAGGGAAAAAAAAATTAAGGATCACGCGAAAAGTACCGTTTTCGCGAGAATTCCTCCATGACCAGTTACTTTTGCTATACTGTATATATATATATGCACAAACAAAAACAACCCAGTGTCTAATTATTAGGAATTACTTGTCCAAAAAAGAAAATTAGTCTGATATTATTATTATTATTATTTTTGTTACATTTATTATTTCAAAATAAGATTAGTTTTTATATCTACACACTAACAAAACAACCCACTTCCTGATTAATTACTGTCTTAAAAAAAAAGCAAATTCAACGGGGTTTGGTTTTTTTCAATGGAGTATTTGAATTACGGTATTTTTTTTATATATACACAAGATTTACCCAAAAAAGGAGAAAGAAACCCACTTTCTGATTAATTACTGTCAAAAGAAACGCAAATTAGTCGGCTATCATTTTTAAATTTAGTATTTCAATAACGGTACCCTTTTTATATAGACAGAGTTAACTTTCTGATTCATTACTGTTCCCCCCCCCCCAAAAAAAAGAAAACAGAAATTAGTCGGGTATCATTTTTCAATTGAATCTTTCAATGACGGTCCTTACTAATAGTAGTCGGGTATCAATTCTAAATTGTAGTATATAACTGATGTTACTTTTGATAGAATTAGAATTACGTCTTGCTTTTTTAATAAAAATAATTAATTTTTACTCTTGACCAAAAATACTGTAACTTTAAAAAAAGACACACATAAAGTCCAAAAAAAAATAAATGAGAAAAAGCCCCGTGACTTTAAAGACACACACACAAACTCAAAAACAATCTAAGATTAATAAACATTGACTTATTACATCTTGCTTTTGAATCAAATGATTGATTTACTCTTGCAAAAAAAAAAAGTAGCGTAACTTTAAAAAGACACACATAAAGTCCCCCCAAAAAATATTAGAAAAAGCCCCATAACTTTAAAGACACAAACACAAATTCAAAAACAAGATAAGATTAATAAACATTTACTTATTACGTCTTGCTTTTGAATAAAAGTATTGATTTACTCTTGCAAAAAAAAAACACGTAACTTAAAGTTAAAAAAAAAAAAAGTTAGAAAAACACCGTAACTTTAAAAAGACACACACAAACTCAAAAACAAGATAAGATTAATAAACATTTACGAAAAAAAATGAAAAAACTAACATCATATAATAGTATTAGTTAGTAGAATATTTTATTATAAATCTAAGACATCAGATCTTTTTAGATCAAATCGATCATTTAGGTCGGGTCCCGGAATCGTTATATGTATATGTTTTTGATTAGCATCAATGCCATCTCTAGGCGAACACCAAAGATGAGAATACAACCAAATATAATTATTTAGAATTAATGGGAAAAAAATTTGCTGTTATATACACATTTCAGTATTCCTGACTAGAGGAGTAATAACATCATCATCATCAACCTTCATAAATATTATAGCTATTCAATCACACACAGAAAAGGCTAGATAAAGACAAGGAATGAAAAGTTAAAGATGAATTTTGTGACAACCACACCAATTAAACCAGAAACTACAATACATGTATCACATGTATCTGTAATCAGTTTATTCAACATCTTCCAAATGCTGTCTTTTAATTACTTTTGAAATGAACTTTATTTTTTGAAAGCTTATGTCATGAAAGCTGATGCAAGTTCATTTAAAGTTTTTTTTTTTAGGAAGTTTATTATTATTCATTTGCTTCCACCGTCCAAAGATAACAAAGATTTATTTTTATGAATAAAGATTTAATAGCATCACTACCATAAAGATGAAAAAGACACTGCTTGATTTTGTAATTTTGCTATTTTACACAGTATACTTGAATAAAAATTTTTAAGTGTTTTTATTTATACTGATAGGAAGATCATGTCTTACTTATAATAATTTGAACAGGAAAAACTGCCACATGTATGACCAATTTAATTATAATATTTATATTACTATGATGAAATAATCTTTTAACTTGCTAAATTCAGCATTAGAGTTGCCTCTTAAAATTCAAATCATCTTTCTATTAAAAAAGTTGATAAAAAAAGTTAAATTTATTCACAGTTGATAATCATATAAATTAAAGATTACTGAAGATTTGTTTTTGGTTATTAACTGCTGAAAGATTTGAATTTTTTTAAAA
Organism: Epiperipatus broadwayi; assembly: GCA_028023455.1. Taxonomy (NCBI): domain Eukaryota; kingdom Metazoa; phylum Onychophora; class Udeonychophora; order Euonychophora; family Peripatidae; genus Epiperipatus; species Epiperipatus broadwayi. The sequence continues at coordinate 765,962 of JAQFVV010012393.1, read as the reverse complement.
ATTAATTGCTAAACCAAAGTTGTTATAAGTTTTATTTAAAACATTCTGTAGTCTACTATATGTGAACACAAAGATATAAGTATGCTATGTCTTAAGGTTTAATTAAGTTTAACCAGTAAGATAGCAATAAATAGAATTTACTCTCATTTATAATTTCTATATATTTTAATAACTACTTTCAACAACATTGACATACAATTATAATCTAAAATAAAACACACAAGATTTCATTCACTTTATGTACTAATATAAACAATATTTGCTATTTACCAGTACTTATTTTATGCCTTACCACAGTAGCCATTTCATCTACTGTTTTCTCTGCTACGTATTTTATATATCCTTAAGGCTGTGCACTGGTAACATCCTGGGAATTTGAGAGCGATAAATCTCTACCACCAGTTTTATACTATACCCATTTTATCGGGCATATATCTAGGAAACCCATAATTAACATCAGCACTCTCTTTATATTTGTGTGGAGAAGAATTTACGTTATGAAGTAAGTACAATGTCACTATTTATCAAAAACCAAATGTATATACATATATATGTCTTTCCCCCACTCTAGTAATACATACTACTTTAGTTTACTACATAGTCATTAAATTTAACCAGTGGTCTCTGTATTCGGGAAATTTTAGGGCTATTGTTTTTATTTTCTCTTTGCACTCTTGGTGAGTCCAGTTCTTGCTCTGTCACTTCATCTTCGGTCAGTTCTGGCTCATCTTTCTTCCTATTTTTTTCTTTTGTCAGTCCTTTCATGATGTGATTCATTTCCGGCCATATAGCTTCACCTTCCTTTGTTTCACAACTCTCCCCACGATGGCGAAGGTGGTTTATATGTTTGCTCAACACTTTTCCACTTTCTAACTCAATTAGACAAATTTGTTTATGCAATGACTGGTTTACAACTCCTCGGCTCCATTTGTGTTTTAAAACATCCAACACCCTTATGCAATCACCTGGCAAAAACTTTACCACTTTGGTATTATTATTATTTTTATTTTTAGTGTTTCCAGGTAGCAGCTTTGTCAAATGGGTCCTGAATGTCCAACTGCCAGAGTTTTACCCATTGCAGTGTTTGGAGTAAAGTGTTGAGCATACATAGCCTGTATCAAGGCTTCTGCTATGTTTTGTTCTGAAGTTTTTTAATGTGTTCTTTAAGTGCAGTACTCCTTGTTCCACTATCTCATTGCTTTCAGGATGGTACAGGGGTGTAAGAAGGTGTTTAATTCCTCCCTTGTTTAGAAAATCCACAAATTTTCTTGAAACAAAACCTGAACCTTGTCTGTAACAATAGTTTCTGGATAACCATGTGTGCCAAATAGTTCATTTAACACTCATATGGTACAGTCCATACTAGTATCCTTAACTATTCAATACTCTGTTCATTGAGAAAAAGCATTGATCACTAATAGTATGAGGTGTCCATCCCACAGGTCAATGTGATCCAGATGAACACGTGTCCATGGAGATTTAGGCGGTTCCCATGTTTCGTAATGCTTTGGTGGTAATATGACCACTTGTTGGCAGTTCCTGCAATTTTTTACCTGGGTCTCTATTTTATTTGTTAAGTTTGGTCACCATACATATGACTGTGTGAGGGCCTTCATTCGTACCACTCCTGGGTGTCCTTGATGAAGTAGTCTTAGAACTTGAGGTCTACTTTTAATAGGTACTAACATTGTCATTATTTAAGATGCATCCATCACACACAGAAAGTATCTCTAGCTATCCAGATAGCCTTGCTAAATTCACTAGGGCATTTCTTTGGCCACCCATTTCTGATCCACTTTATGAACTGTACATAACCATCACTTTTTCTTGTCCATTCCTTTATAGTCATGCTATTTATATTCTTTGTAATGTGTCAATGTAGTTTATCTCTTTAGTTTTGAATACCTTTTCTGTGGTGTCTGGCAGCCTAGACAAAGTGTCTGCATGTGCGATTGCTTTCCCAGGTTTGTAGATTAGCCTATAGTCATATTGTGACATCAAGTACATTGACTTGGGGATTCTATAGGTCCCTTTTCACCATCAAAAATCTCTGTTAAGGGGCTATGATCTGTATAGATGGTAAAGTTATGGCCATACACATATTGGTGGAATTTTTTTACCACAAAAATCACTGCCAATGCTTTCTTGTCTATCTGGCTAAAATTTTTTTCTGCAGCTGTCAATACCCTTGATGCGAATGCTATTGGACACTCCCCTTCATAGCATGGATGTGATATGACTGCTCCCATACTATACTTGGATGCATCAGTCATGATGTTCACTGCCCAGTCACTTCAGTAATGTACCACTAGTGCTTCTGACATTAATAAGTCTTTTGCAGTTCTAAACGCATTCTCCTATGCATCAGTCCAGATATATCACTGTTTCTTTTTTAACAACATGTATAGTTGTGTCAGCAAGTGTGACTTTCCTTCTAAAAACTCTCATAAAAGTTTAAAAGTCCTAAAAATGCCTGCAATTGTTTGACGTTTTTGTGTTTCTTAGCATTTTTTATAGCCTTTACTTTTTTGGGATCGGGATTTCGACCATTTTCATTTATTATAAGTCCCAGGAACTTGATTTCTTGAGGTGACCAAATGCATTTATTAACACTAAGCTTTGCTTTGGCCTGAGACAGCCCTAAGCAAACCTGATCTATCCATTTCTCGAGTTCTGCCTCAGTTGCACCAATAATTAAAATGTCATTTAAATAAGGTATCACTCCTTCCATAGATCTGAATAGCATGCCCATTTTAGCCTGAAACACATTTGAAGCAATGGTTATCCCATATGACAATTTATTACATGTGTATAATCCCTTATGCGTGGTCAGTGTAAGTAATTCGGATGTACATTTTGTTACTGGGATCTGGTGGAAAGCAGCTCTTAGATCAATTTTTGCGAAATACTTGGTCTTCTGTAATGATGCCAGTATTTCCTTTACCCTTGGGACTGGGTATGCACCTTTGTTTATATATTTGTTGACCATAATTCTATAATCCCCGCATAATCTTATACTCTCATCTGGTTTTACTATGGTTACAATAGGAGTTGCCCAGGATGATTCTTCCGTGGGTGTTAATACTCCTTTTTGATACTAAATCCATTATTACCTTTTCCACCCTCTCCCTCATCATGAATGGTACTTTTCTGGGCTTACAGGCTTTGGCTTCTGGTACTAATTTTCTGTCTACTGTTCTTGTTCTAAATTCTGCTGGGCCTGATGTAAACAGTTCTGGATTTTTTTTCTTTTTTTATAAGGACAGTCTTTAGTATATTTATGTGTATTCCCAATGGGGCAAACCAGTTTCTGCCCAATAATGGACTAATGTCTTTATTAACTATATACTGTGTCAAAGATTTATGTCTGGAGTTGTCACAGGCACAGTTAATTTTCCTCAGATATCAACTTTGTTTCTGTCTATATCTGTTACAATTGTATCAGCCTTACATAACTTTAATTTATAATTACTGCCTCAAGTGATCTCTGTCCAATCCTTAAGTGATATCAATGCCAATCCAGCTCCACTATCCACTTCCATTGTGATCGCTTTTCCACAGACCTGCAAATCCAGAAGAATGTGATCTGTTTTGTTGTTGCCTTTTGATACAGTTTTAATGGTTGATTTTTTATATTCTACTCCTACCCAGGGTTTGGGGTCTAGATTTTTTTCTCTGTGCCACCACTAAATGTTCTCTCTTGATACATTTTCTATATATTTTAACCTTGTGCCTACAGCTACTTGTTGTATGACTGGATTTTCCATAGCAAGTACAATTTTGTTGTTTGGTGTGTCCACCAAAAGACGTAAGAGTCAAATTTTTTATTTTCTCTACTGAAAGTGATCTTTTCCAGTGATTTTGATCTGGTATATTCTGATGCAATGTTGAGCATGGCCTCTTACATGACACATTTACCAATTGCTGTTTTGTATGTTAATTCTGGATCACTCAATAAGACCTTCATCCGTCATTTCCATACAAGAACTGTTCCAACAATGCGTCGTTTATCTCTGGACCATATTCACATTCCTTGGCCAGTTTTCGCAGTGCAAGATTGTAATCCACATATTTCTCTTGTGGTGACTGCATTCTGTTTCTCAGCCAAAGGCATGCTATTCATTTAGACTTTCGGTAGAAAGTATTTATTCAACTTTTGTATAAATTCCTGATACATGAAATCTTTGGGACGCTTTGGGGCAGTAATCCTGTTTGCTAATTGGATTGTGTCTTTTCCTGCTAAATATAATAGATAATCTTATATCTATCATCCTCAATTTTATTTATGGTATTCTGCTTGTTCAATATAACTTTTCCACGAGTCAACATCATTTACATCAAACTTGTACATCGTAGCGTATATGGCCGCCATATTGTTTTTATTATGCAACCTTTTTTATGAGTGCCTTACTTTAATCTTGGGCTTCTAAACCTGTACAACAGTGCCACTCTGCTATGTCTTAGGGTTTAATTAAGTTTAACCAGTAAGATAGCAATAAATACAATTTATTCTCATTTATAATTCTATATATTTTAATAACTATTTTCAAGAACATGGACATACAATTATAATATAAAATAAAACACACAAGATTTCATTTAGTTTATTTACATATTAATATAAAGAATGTTCACTATTTACCAGTCCTTATTTTATGCCTTGCAACAGTAGCCATTTTATCTACTGTTTTCTAGGCTATGGATTTCATATATCCTTAAGGCTGTGCACTGGTAACATCCCAGGAACTGAGAGTGATAAATCACTGCCACCAGTTTTGTACTATACCCATTTTATCGGGCATATATCCTGGAAACCCATAATTGACAACAGCGCTCTCTTTATATTTGTGTGGAGAAGAATTTACATTACAAGGTAAGTACAATGTCACTATTTATCACAAACCAAACGTATATACATATATAGCAAAGTATTAATTAGAATGAATGAATCAGCATTCAAAAATGGAGAAAAAAATAGCCAAAATTGAAATAGAATGAAATTTGAAAATATATATATATATGTAAAATAAAATTTATTTAATTTTTAATATAGATAATCTTATTCTATGTAATTCTGCACATTATTAGTTATAAACTTCATTGTTATTATTATTGTTGATATCAGTGTTATTATTTGTGTAATAAAAATAATAGAATAAAATATGAATGGAAGAATTATCTAATTAATCAATTTTTCTAATGTTAATTATTAAATAATAACTGCAAATACATTAATTTAATTTGTCATTATTATTGTGATTTTTATGAATTAGATTTAAACTAATTTTTGTTGAATTATTCCAAGTCAAATGTTTCTCTTATGCTTACATTGCCTGGATTTAAACATTCCAAAATGATTAATTATCCAATACTAAAATATATGCTAATGAATTATTGAATATAGGTTATAATAGCAAAGATATTTTATATACGTTATATAAATTTACATATAAATTGAGGAAGAAAAATAGTGAAAATAAAACATGGATTTCATTACTATATATAAAAACAATAAAATGGATAGTATGATTAATATCATTGGTTTAATCTGTGTTAATATTGCATTTAATGTTGTATTAAATACTGATAGATTAATTATTAATGGAACGAATGCTATTGATAAAATCAAGAAATGTAATATTATATATAAAGTGATGTGTTGATGTGGGTCCAGTTACCTGAGTTAAAATGTGCATTGAAAAAGAGAATTAATGAATTTTTGTATAAAAAATTGCAATATTTGGTGATTAGATTTAAATTTTGTAATGGAAAATTTTGTGTTGACAATGTTTTTATATGTGAAAATGATTTGAAGTAAAAAAAACAAAACAAAGATACATATTTGATAAATATGACAGACAATTTATTAAATAAGTAATATAATTGGATTAATATAAATAAATTATGTAAAGTTGGCCATTTACATGGGAATATTAATGTGTGACTTGAATGAGATTTTTTTTTAAAATTTTAATTGAAAAATACTACTCAAGATAGCAGACATGCTGTAGCTGGTTATTACCATTATTTATTTTTGTATTTTGAATATTGTAGAGTTTATACTAGAGTTTTTTGTTTAAATTCCCTATAATTACACCTAAATTTTAAGTATGTAAGTTATACTTGTATTCAAATATTTATTTGATTATATATATATTGTAACGGGATGGGGTATCAAAAAGAAAGGAAACTGGGGTGATGTGAAATCATCATCACTCCCAAGTCAGTAATGAATTTAAAATATTAATAATTTAAAATATTAGATATAAGTACAAAATATTTAAGGGGAGCATGAGATCAAAAAATCTGTGATATCATTGAGAGATATAAAGTAATTATAAGTATAACAACCATTCATTGTCATGAATGATCCACAATAAAATATAATAAAATCTGTACAATAAATCAACAGTCCATCTTGTGGCTGGATTTGAACAATAAAAAATATAAATCAACAGTCAATCTTGTGACTGGATTGGAAAAGGGTCTTCTTTAGACCAGGCTAACTATTGAGCCTTTGCCAGCTTGGGCAGTTATTTAAACATAACTTGGATGCACCAGATTAGTCTCTATCCATTAGAATACACAATAATCAGAAATCAAAACAATAATGCTGGGGCATTAAAACATGCTGATCATCATCAATGCTCAGGCCACTTATATTGGCCAGCTATAAACTTAATCTTTAAATAAGATATAAATAAAATATAGTGCATGGGCTTTAAAGAGTATTCTCTTTTGTGCCAACCAGGATGATGATTGATCATTGCTGGATGCCCCAAAAGCACTAAGTACACATCCACATTTATCCGTGCATGAATCTAGCTCAGAGAACATAAGCTCTATTACTGTATGTGACCAAGAGATGATGGAAACAATTTTTAACAATTAAATAAGTTTATTAATAACAATAAAAAAAATGGTATTTAAAGTCTGATTTTGAATAATATACAATATTATATACACACTAAAATTTTTATATTGATTTACATGGTTAAAAACCCATTCAGCACACAGGCATGTGGCTTGATATAAAATAAACATGTTTGAATTGACATTTAATTTTAAAAAATGATCAAAATTTTACATTTAAATGTCTATCTGACACACACTGTTATTTACAATACAATTGACATATATACACCACATATGTGCATGGGCTTGAATTTTCTGAACATATTTGACTTGTTACAAAATAATTATCAAAATCTTAAATCATATAAAAATACAATAAATGATTAAAGTTTCACTTAAATGAAATACATTTTTACACACTAAGTTTACTGAAACACCTACATAACATTTGTATTTATCACAATAAAATTATTAAAGATTATTTTCGCAATTTAATTCTCTTTGCTGAATATAGTCTTTTTCTTTAAAATAAGAACTACCAAATTTTTGACAGTTAATTGATTTAAAATGTCTTTCTTTTTCTAGTCTAAAAGATTTTGTGAAATCTTTGTCTTGATTATTAATTATAACTTTGTGGGTTTGTTTTCTTCTAAATTATAAATATAACTTTAAACAGTTTTTTCTCCTTTAATAAACGATTTTAAACTAATATCGCTTTATATATTTCTATCAGTTATAAAAATGTCATTTTACTAAGGAAATTGTTTAAAACTTCCTTATCATATATAACGCTACTCACCACCAGCTGTATATACATTTATCCACATTTCTCTGCCTTTATATGATGCAGCATACATGTAATTAATTCTTCAGCCAGCTGGAAGATTTTTCTTGGTAAGTTTGGTTTTTAGTGACTGTCATAATCAGGAAAAATGTAATCCATGTAAAATGTTGGTCTCCCTTTCAGTCTGGGATTGTTCCAGGCAAGCAGCAGTCTTGGTTTGATAGATTTCAGGCCAGCAACTGTCCTCTCCCTGTTTAAGGCTATGAATTTCAGCATAAAAAGAGGGTCATTTTCTCCATGTGCATTCAAACTCCTGCTAAGGAAAACAGTCTACTGTCTTGCCCTCAGCTACATCAGTTTTTGGTAGCTATTCTGCAAATTCTATGGTCAGCTAAAACCAACTACTGCATTTCATCAAATTGCAACAAAATATTGTAACCAACTTTTCAGCTGACCGTTATTAAAAATATTATTATCCAGACTGCTCTCTTCAAAAATCATTACACAGACTGGAGCTAATTTTGTTATCAACCCTTTTATAGAATCATCTAAGGTGATAATAACACCTTGATTGAAAACAGAGTTTTTATTTTTATCTCTAATCCCTTTGAAAGCACATGTTTTAATTAATTAAAAAAATTTCAAAAACAAGTATTGTGTTTTTACATTTCACAATCAGAATAATAATAATAATACAATATATATATATATATTTATTCAGACCTTTTAAAAGTTTAATTTATAAAACAAAATTTTAAATCAGTTATTATTTATTTATTTTTTATTTCAATGAATGTAGAAAATATCTACTATAATTTTCGTCTGTGTTTATTTCTAGTTTTCCTTTCAACTTTATATATATATGCATACACACTATATTAGCGTGTGCTATGTAACCCAACTGGTTACAATATATAATTTTATTAAAGTAGTTATTAAGCATGTATTTTTATAGCGCTGTGTTATAAATTGTAATACATTAAAGATCAGCCTTTTCAAGCTATTGTGCATGCGCTTTTTACAAGTGTTAATAATAAATGAATACTTTCATTCCCAACACAAGATATAGTATTTATGAAAGAATAAAATGAATCCACTTATTCTTTCCAACCCAAATGCTTATATATGGGCAAATCTTAAGTACTGAGTGGTCTATCCTCACGCTTTCATCTCCAGTACTTAAGATTTGCCCATATATAAGCATTTGGGTTGGAAAGAATAAGTGGATTCATTTTATTCTTTCATAAATACTATATTTTGTGTTGGGAATGAAAGTATTCATTTATTATTAACACTTGTAAAAAGCGCATGCACAATGGCTTGAAAAGGCTGATCTTTAATGTATTAAAGTGGTTTTTATAATATTTAAATAGAACAATACTAGTAATTATATCAAAGATTTAATATATTCTTGTTATATATTTTTGTATGCTTGGTTACTTGCATGCAATTAATTAGGTACTCTTTAATTAGTCACTGTACATTGCTTGGTGGTGCTGTTTCTGTGCAAAAACATTTTAATATGTTTCTGGGCTGGGACAAAACAAAACACTTTTCTTTTTATTTAAAAATGTATGTTATTCTTCTAATAGTAAATTAAACGTTTAAACAAAATTTAAAAAAAATCATTTAATTAACAAACTAATCAGCCCAAATTAAATTAGAATTCCATTAAATTAAATTTCACTGCTTAGTGCTGGAATTTGCAAGGGGGGGATCCAGAGGATTGGGTAAAAGATGCATTACTCTGATCAAACCAAGCTTACAATTTGTCTCATAGCTCTTCTCGTGCAAACATGCCTATTCGCATGACTTCTGGGAAATGGTGTTTGGCCCTACCCTTTTGCAATTATTTTTTCACTTTCCAAGCTATGCAGCGAAGCACGGGGATGGGCTTACAATTATTAGTATTTAATAGTACGTCATCTAGGGTATAAGATCATTACTTTGAATGCATATTAAATGATTTATGACCAGTTGAATTACATACACCCTCACATATGGTCTTGATCTGTGAAGTGTGCACTATTTGCATAGCATCATGAAGCAGATTAGTAGGCCATAATATTTGTGTACAATGCCATCTAGACTGGCTAGTGGCTAATATGAACAGAACTGTTCTATATGCCATAAAGTTTGGCTGCCATAAAGTTCAGCCATGTAATTGACATATTTCTGGGTTTTTGCACAGAAACAGTACCACCAAGCGATGTGCAGTGGCTAATTAATGAGTACCTTTAATTATATACTTCCAGATGAAGTTAGTATATTACATTGCTTTTATTAACTTTAAGTGATTTTGGAGCATATGAATTAAATATAAAAGAAGTCCATGCTTGTATTAGAATAGAACCAATTTTCTTAAAAAATAATTTTTATCTTTCAGTTATTTAAAAGATTAAAAAATAGAAAATACAGTAATGTAAAGTGGAATTTTATGTAATTTGATTCCTGCTTATATTACTCAGAATTACATATCCGGGCTTGGCTGCTTGATGGCATTCTCTCTAGCCAAGAGCACCTACAAATGCCATTTATGTGGCCTGACTTACTGCTAAGAAAAAAGTTCTGTTTATTTTAACCATTGCAGGCTGCTTGATGGTGTTGCACAGAAATATTATGGCTGTTCTGTGCTTCGCAACACTTTATGTGAATTTGCACAATTCACAGTTGGTTACCATATCATCTGACAGTGTCTGGATTTCAAGTGGTCACAACTTTTAAAATCTCCATAGAAGGGTAATTTAATTTCTACTTTAATCATGCAGTATGACTGACTAAGAATTGTCCAACTGGACCCACCCTTTCTTACACAATGTGCATCTTCTGAGGTAAAAGTGGAAAGTCTCATTTAAATGTGAAATACCGTGATACTAATAAAATGGCCATTCCTATGCATCCTATCTGAGATGGCTGTTCCAATAACAATGGAGCCCATGTAGACTGGTGGACCTTCTATTTTTATTGTGTTTTATGTTTTTCACAGTAGAAAAAAAAAGTTAAGACAAATTAAAAAAAAAAAGGTAAAAGTTGTTTAGTTTTAAAAAGTCACAGTATTTAGAAATAATGAAAAGTTGTTTTTTAAAAATGTTAAAAGTTGTTTTTAAAAATTGAAAAATCGAAATAGTTAATAGTAAAAGTAGACCAAAAAAAAGTTGCCGGTATTTTAAAAAGTCACTGTATTTTAAAAATGGGGTTTTTAAAAATCACAAAATAGAAATAATTAATAGTAAAAGTAGACCAAAAAAAATCACAGTATTTTAAAAAGTTTTAAAAAGTTGCTGTATTTTAAAAATCGTGATCCTGTAACATTGTATTATATTGTTTTTGACTGGCAGAAATGCCATCAAGTGACCAAACCCAGCTATGTAATTTGTATCTATTAACTTAATCAGAATAAATTATTGCCTGTATGTTTATTTACTAAATAATTATGTTTTGGGAATGAGATTATTATGAATTGTAGTATATGGGTTTGTTAATTATTTTTTTTGAATCTCTGTTGATTATGGAATATTATTTTATTTGATTTGCAAAATATATTATATGAGCCTTTTATTTTTTTGGGGATTAACTCTAAACCTATGTATGAAAAGAAATAGTTGGATAGGTATTGGTAAACATAATGCCTCATTTGAAGTAATTAAAATGGGGTTACTTTTTTTACTAAGGTCCTAAATAATAGCTGGCACCCTTAAAAACAACATTTCAGTTATATCAATATAAAATATTTCATTTATATACTATCTAAATATATATATAAAATGAATGTAAATAAACAACACAACAACAACAAAATTGAAATTCATGAATTTAATAAATTTTACAATACATCAACAGCTTTTTTCTGTTTTGGAGGGCTTTACATGATCAGATTTATTATTAATGTTTCTAAATTAAGTTGAAAGCATATACATTTTATTCTTCATTTTGTTTGTGTAATAAAATGTTTTCTAAATATAAGGCCAAAAGTTTTATGAAATTTAATAAATTCATAAAGTATTTTTCTTAAGTGATAAAGTGAATGTCATTGATTTAATAGTGGTAAAAATAAAAACTTTAAAATAATATTGTATTGTATCATATAATTTAAAGTTTGAAGTGTTTGAGAATCTAAAATAGATAATGGCAAGTGAAGGTGGCTGTATAAATTTAAAAAAAAACCCAACATCAAAACAGCCAGAAAGAATATTGACTACTGATAACAAATCTGCTCTTAACATTTCCACAAGAGAAAAAAGTAATTGAAAAAAACAAACCCAGAATGTGTTTAGTTGTGGTGAAGCTGATATTGCGCTATTAATTTTAATTTAAAAAATAAAGATACAGTATAGTAAGTTATTATTTTTATTTTTTGAATAAATGTGAATGAATGAACATATAAACAGTAAATATATTTGAACAGTAAATATATTTGTGAATAGTGTTCCTTTAATTTATTACTAATAATTGCATTGTTATTTTTTTTAAAAAATTTGTTTATACTATAATCTTAATTTATAATATGCATTGTATATGCTTAATAAATGTGCTATAAATGTGTGTTAAAATATCTTACAGTTCAATAACAATACATATTCTATTGTAATAAAAGCTCAACAACAAAACAAACTATTATATGTGATGTTCGTTGACAGAAGCTTGGAATAAAATATAGCAAATATCATAGCTCTACTGTATAAGTATTTTGTAAAAAATCAGCACATATATATTTTCCAATGGCTTGTGGGAATATAAATATATAGATAACCTGTCCTTTTCTTTGCTTTATTATGACGACTTAATTCAGTATTATTCATATTTTGATTGAACACCATAAATCATAATTGGACCATCACTAGATTATCACTTAATCATACTTTCAAATAAATTCCTTATATATAAATAACTATCAACTATGGAGCCTAAATGATGATTATATTATTTTCTCAACCTCCACAACATTCTTACATATGTATTTTCAATCTCATATATGCACAATTAATTTACATACAATTCTTTGAGTCTTATGGTTATATGAATTGAGAATTGATGTAATTAATAGTAGTAATCAAATCTCATTTTGATATATTAATGAATAAAAATATTTCTTGTAATTTCAATATTTAATAATGTTTAGTTTTTTCCATAATGATTTCAAATTTTATTATTAAAATAATTCTTCCTAATAATGATATATTTGGAAATGTATATTTTATTTTTGATATCTGTTGTGATCCTATAATCTGAGATTTGAATTGAATGAAATTTGGAACTTATTTGTGTAGTGAGGATTTCTATGCAAGTTTAGAATTATTTTTAAACAAATGGTCATTAACTCAAATAGGATCAATGTATTTATCAATTAGTAGATATTTAGTTATTGCTGTTAAAAGAGCAAAGATAATTAACTATCACCTCTCACATTTGATTGTCTGATGAATAGTTTCATCCTTTCTGGTAAAAGAGTCTTCAAAGAGTCCACTACATGTAAAAGCTGTTTTATCTTTTACCTATGTTTAGAAGAATTACTGCATAAGTTTGAATGGATAATGAGATAGAACTGCATAACATAATTGGAAATTTTAATTGTTTAAATATTAAGAAGTTAAAGTAGCTCTTATTACAAAAGCATATTGAATCTGAAATCATAGGATATTCAAATATATTATTATATTCACTTTAAAGTAATCATTAAGATATGTCTTTTTAAAGTACTCTTCGGGATGAAATTGTTAAGCATATGTTTATTAACTTTTTGGGCAATAGTTTTATATTCATTGTACTAACAGTCTTTTTTTTTTTATGTAAAAGGATATTTTTTAATCTATACGTCTAGCTTATATATATATATATGAAGAAGTGAGACATGCAATTAAATGTATGAAGAAAGGAAAGGCTCCAGGAAATGATGGAATTATAATTGATATATTAAAAGAAGCAGGTGAAGAAATAGAAACAATTTTAGCAAAGTTATATACCAAATGTCTAAATGATAAAGATGTACCGGAAGATTGGAAGAATGCAGTAATAATATTAATATTTAAAAAAGGTGATAAGGAAGATATTAAAAATTACAGACCTATCAGTCTTTTATCAGTTTTATATAAAATTTTTACCAAGATAATTACAACTCGTCTACAGAGAACTTTGGATTTCCACCAACCAAGAGAACAAGCTGGATTTAAAAGTGGTTTTAGTACAATAGATCATATCCAGGTATTGAGAGAAGTCATAGAAAGGACAAATGAATATGAGTTGTCATTATGTTTTGGATTTGTAGATTATGAAAAGGCATTTGATTCTATACACATTTCTTCAGTGATTAAAGCATTGGATCATCAAGGTATAGATCCAGGATATTGACATATTTTAAAGTATATTTATAAAAATGCAACAGCAACAATTAGATTACATAATGATACTGGAGACAAGGTGACTCCATATCTCAAAAACTTTTTACAGCAGTGCTGTAAGAAGTATTTTGTGGATTAAAATGGGAAACTAAAGGAGTGAAAGTAAATGGAGAGTATTTAAGTCATTTAGATTTCACAGATTATGTAGTTGTTTTTGAAAATAATGCTTCAGAGCTGCAGGAAATGTTTCAGGAGTTAGCAGATGAAAGTAGAAAAGTAGGACTAAAGATAAATGTTAAAAACACTAAAGTAATGTTCAATCGATTTGCTCAAAATATGAAAATAAAGATTGATTATGAAGAATTAGAAGAAGTTAACAGTTACAAATACCTTGGTCAGATTATTAATACAAATGGAAACATAGTGGAGGAAATTAATCATAGAATTAAACTTGGTTGGAGTGCTTTTGGTAGAAATAACTTGATACTAAAAGGAAATATGCCTATGTGTTTGAAAAGAATGGTTTTTAACAAATGTGTTTTACCAGTTCTTACTTATGGATCTGAGACTTGGACACTTAATAGAAGAACAATACAGAGACTTCAGACCACTCAAAGGAGTATGGGGAGATGTATGTTGGAAGTAACAAGAAGAGATCGAAAACGCAATGTATGGGTGAGACAACAAACAGGTGTTACTGACCTTATTGAAAAAATTAAAAGATTGAAATGGAGTTGGACTGGACGTATTGCTAGAAGAGATGATAATAGATGGACAATTGAAATTTTAAACTGGATTCCAAGAGATTGTAAAAGACCCAGAAAGAGACCACATGTGAGATGGATGGATGAAATAAGAAAATGTGCAGGGGTGTTGTGGAGAAGAGAAGCTAAAGATTGGAGAAGATGGATTAAACTTGGAGAGACCTTCATCCTGCAGTGGATTGATAATGGTTGATGATGATGATGATATATATATATAATAAAAACACAGAATTACTTCTCTATAAAACTGCTTTAATATTTCAATCAGCAGACTGGTTTTCATCAGAAAACAAAATGGCTAATTCTGGAAATAGCCATTTTGTTTTCTGATGAAAACCAGTCTGCTGTTTGAAATATTAAAGCAGCTTTATAGAGAAATAATTCTGTGTTTTTATTATGTTTTTATTTTTCCTTTAGTTAGTTCGTATATATATAAATTAATTAGTAAATGGGATAACCATTATATATATATGAAATTAAATCCACAGTCAAGGTTTATTGATGAGCAGCAATCAATCAGATACAGTTTTGAAGGCTGAATAAAAACAATAGAAAATCTGTCCACGCTATTACTAACCAAGGAGTTTGCTATTGTTTTCATTCAGCCTGCAGAATCAGATCTGGTTGGTTACTGGACATCAATATACCTTGGTTGTGGATTTAACTTTGTATATATAATAGTCACCCTATTTGTTAATTAATTTACACATATATTAACTGTTAAAAATATTATATATATATATATAGTTATAAAGAGTGTTGTTGCATTACTTTCATGCAATGTAGCATGTTTTCAACATTTACATATCACCTTCATAATCATTAGCAAACCCATTAATAGTTAATGGGATACTGTATTTATATTTTTATATGTTCAAATTCCAACACGCACTGAATTGTATGCTATTGGCTTTTTGATTTAGTTCATTTTTTGAATCTTGCCCTACATGATTTAGTATTCTGGAGCTCCAGCATCATGGATTGTACCTCCAGCTCTGTTTTTCCAGTGCTCAAACTTTTTATGAACTTCTAATCAATACAGTAATTATTTTTTTAATTCAGGATGAAATGTCTTTATTTCTTTCATATGATCATCTTGTTCTTTTCTTATTAATTTTATTTTAATGACATTGAATATAAAATGAGTAAAGTGTGTCTATTTCTCTTTATATTTTCCATTGAATATTTTCTGGTAATTCTATTTCAAATTCACATTGATAACTTCTACTTCAATCTCCTAGAATCAATTTTATTTTTAAATTTTTTTATAATTTTAACACTTTTTGACATTCTATCACTTGCTTCATCTATTTATATTTTATCTAACTTATTCCTCTAGGATTAAATTGTTAATACAAAATTGTTCCTCATTACTATCTGCTTTCTTTTTGAAAATCTCTATTGTTAGATAAGTTAGATAAAATAGATAAAGTAATCTGATAGAATTTCTAAAGTTGTTGAAATTATAGAATTTAAAAATAAAATTGATGCCAGAAGATTGAAGTAGAAGTTATCAAGTTGAATTTGAAATAGAGTTAGTAAAAAATATTCAATGGAAAATATAAAGAGAAGTAGGATGAATAGTTGTAGATGTAGAAAATAAATTAGTTGAACTGAACTGGAGAAAATTCGGTTGTTTTCTCATCCTTGGTGTTCGCCTCAAGATGTCACTATTTCTAGGTAAATTCCTAGAAATATACCATTTCACCGGCCTTCACCCAACAAAAGACGAAATTTTCTACGTTATAAATGCAGAAAAGTCCTCACGTTATGTTGGATGGAGGCGGTGTCGGCGACAGAAGCCAACACAAATGAGACTACTTTCTATGATAAAACACAGAAAGACTTTCCGACGGCTGCCGGTTATGGCTTTTTTTCTATGCTAAAAGCAAAGAGAAAGAAAGGTACTCATCTTATAGCTAAAGACGCCGTTCTCTGACACGTTTTTCGTGCTAAAACACATAAAAATGCTGTTTCCGCGGCCGACACGTTCAAACCCGTGTTTTCTATAATACAACTTTTTTGTTGTGCTACAGAATGCAGGCTGCTATGTCGTGTCGCAGTACAGCATGTATGTCACTAAGCAGCAATTACATTTTCCGAATTCGCACAGTTTATAAAATAATTACGTCTTGATGAGAGAGTTTGTATTTGACTTGTATTGAAATGTTGTTTTCATTGGATTTTTTTATTATTTTAAACTATTGAAATGTTCAGATTTTTTAAAACAATAATTATAAGACTTTTTACAACGTACTGTATTGAACTTTTATTTGGGTAAATGTTAAATATGTATGTTTTTATTGAGTTGCAATTAGGTAATGTGTCAAGTAGCATACTGTTAGTCACATTCCACGAGACAAAGAAGATTCTACCATCTGTATATTTTTGAATTAAAAAGAGCGGTACAAAAAAATATCCAGTAAGAAAAGTCCAAATATACAGGTTTTTTTGTAAATTTAATAAAAAGCAAATATTATAAACATGTTTAATAAGTAAAGAAGACATTTGTATGTGTTTGTTGTTGTTTAAAAAAGTTTGAGTTTTTTTCTTCTGTCCAAGTACGCTTACGATTTTGAATTTTTTTATTTTAGCATTACAAACAAACAGAACACTAACATTAAAACTAACCCTAACCCTAAAACTAACCCTAAACCTAACCCTAAACTAACCCTAAAACTAACCCTAATACTAACCCTAAACCTAAGACTAAACTAACCCTAAATCTAACCGTAACAACTTTTACTTTTATTACGATTATTATTTTTTAGTTAAACAACAACAAAAAAAGTCATAACACAAGTAAAAAAATATCTGATAGAAAATGTATAAAAAAAAGCCGTAACACAATTAAAAAAATATACGATAGAAAAACACGAATCAAATTTTAATTTGTCGATTTTATTTTACATTTATTATTATCATTTAAATTGTATAAGTTAATAAAAAATAATATTTATAAAAGACGATTTTGTTTTGTTTTTATTTTCGCATTACAAAAAAGCACAGAAAAATTATTAAAATCAACGGCCCGTGAATGTTCATATTTTATAGTTTTAGCGTGAAAACGGCGCCATCCAATGGGATCTTTATCTATAATACAAGCACCGAAAGAAATGCCTTGATCAGCTGCCATAGTAGTCGATTTTGTTCATCATTTTCTCGTAATAGTAGAATATCTATTTTCTCTGTAGTTTCGTGTGAGAGTGTTGTATTTGAAGCAGTCGTAGTTTTTTTAAAATTTGATAAGACATCTATTTTTTTTAATGTGTTGTAACTTACTTTACTGTTGTAAGTTTAGTAATAATATCCTGAAGATTCCATTACGAATGGGTAACCCTCAAAAATTGCTTTTAAGGGTGCGAAACGGAAAAAAATTTAAGGATCACATGAAAGTACCGTTTTCGCGAGAATTCATCTGTGACAAGTTACTTTTGCTATATATATATATGCACAAACAAAAACAACCCAGTGTCTAATTATTAGGAATTACTTGTCCAAAAAAGAAAATTAGTTGGGTATTATTATTATTATTTTTATTACATTTATTATTTCAAAATAAGATTAGTTTTTATATCTGCACACTAACAAAAACAACCCACTTCCTGATTAATTACTGTCTTAAAAAAAGAAAAAAGAAAGCAAATTCAATGGGGTTTGGTTTATTTCAATGGAGTATTTGAATTACGGTATTTTATATATATATATATACACAAGATTTACCCAAAAAAGAAAAAAAAGAAACCCACTTTCTGATTAATTACTGTCAAAAGAAACACAAATTAGTCGGCTATCATTTTTAAATTTAGTATTTCAATAACAGTACCCTTTTTATATAGACAGAGTTAACAAAAACAACCCACTTTCTGATTCATTACTGTCCCCCCCCCCCAAAAAAAAAAAGAAAATGGAAATTAGTCGGGTATCATTTTTCAATGACGGTCCTTACTAATAGTAGTCGGGTATCAATTCTAAATTGTAGTATATAAATGACGTTACTTTTGATCAATTTAGAATTACGTCTTGCTTTTTTAATAAAAATAATTGATTTTTACTTTGACCAAAAATACCATATCTTTAAAAAAAGACGCAGATAAAGTCCAAAAAAAAAAAATGAGAAAAAGCCCTATGATTTTAAAGACACACACACAAACTCAAAAACAATCTAAGATTAATAAACATTGACTTATTACGTCTTGCTTTTGAATCAAATGATTGATTTACTCTTGCAAAAAAAAAAAGTAGCGTAACTTTAAAAAGACACACATGAGGCCCCAAAAAATATTAGAAAAAACCCCGTAACTTTAAAGACACACACAGAAATTCAAAAACAAGATAAGATTAATAAACATTTACTTATTACGTCTTGCTTTTGAATAAAAGTATTGATTTACTCTTGCAAAAAAAAAACAACAAAAAAAAAAAAACGTAACTTTAAAAAGACACACATAAAGTCCCCCCAAAAAAAAGTTAGAAAAACACCGTAACTTTAAAAAGATACACAAACTCAAAAAACAAGATAAGATTAATAAACATTTACAAAAATGAAAAAACTAACATCATATAATAGTATTAGTTAGTAGAATATTTTATTATAAATCTAAGAAATCAGATCTTTTTAGATCAAATCGATCATTTAGGTCGGGCCCACTGAATCGTTATATGTATATGTTTTCGATTAGCATCAACGCCATCTTTAGGTGAACACCAAGGATGAGAATACAACTGAAAATTCAAAATGTTCAAATTTATTAAATAGAAATAGCAATGAAAAATCTCAAGAGAGTGAAAGTGTTATTAACATATAGTTATCAAGATACAGAGGAAGAGATAAGCAGTGAATTGAAGATTGGAATGGAAGGTGTAGGACATGGAAGAAAACAAAAATATGAAAATTAAAGTGAAGAAATAGAAGTTATATGAGCTATAAAATTAGTAAGATATAAAAAATGTTTTGAAGAGATAGAGAAGTAGATATAAATATAGAAATGAAATATCAGTATGTTGGTAGAAATAAAACAACATTGGAGTATCCAAACAGTAGTAATTATCAATGAAAAATGGAAATAAATTGTGGTTAAAAATGGAGAAATGTAAAATATACTCTGTAAATTTTCAAAGAGTGCAAAATTTTATTCATATATAAGCATATTCTAAACTTTTCCATAGGAAATGTTTATGTGGTTTTAAGTCAAATGCAATACAATATACTATAGCAACATAGACAATACCAAGTCCAAAACTAAAAAGATAGTAAAGGTGCTTTGCCAAAATGTTTTGATAATAAAAGACTTATTCAGCATATTGTGAAAACATAATGCAGCTTTACTTTGATATATAATAGAATAAACTAGGGTAGAAAATTTTGTGTATATTAATATTGTGATATAATTATAATTGGTCAGAATTTTTTTTTGATGATGTTAATATTGATAATGAAATTTTGTTGATATTTAAGTTTGTTTGATAGTTGTGAAATAATATAGCAAGCAGTATTAGAGTTAAATTGAGAGAAAATAATAAAGAGTAGGAATTTCAAATGCATATTTGTTTTGATTTTTTTTTCTTTAAAGAAAGATGAAATTGAGACAAACAACCCTAGTCAAATACATTATTAAAGTAAATAAATAATTATAAAAAAATAGTTAAGAAAAATCACTAACAAAATCATTCTATTAGTTTATTAATCTCTTAAGTGAGAGCATATTAACAAAACCCAATGCAAACATGATTATACAATAAAAGCACAGCATTAGTCATCAACAGTAAGATTAGAATGATTGTGGAAAGTGTATGCAGTAATATATCAATGCAAGCATAAACACACCTGTAATTTTGTACACTTATTTATAGCAGCAATTTTATATACACGTTCTATTAATGATGTTATTACAAAAATAATTGTGATTAATAAAAATAATCATAAATCTAGTTAATTATTCTTTCAAAATTTAATATTTTGTAAAAAATTTGACGTATTAAATAATATTGGCTAGTGTTTTAAACAATCAATTTTAAAAAATCACATGTATCTTGATAAGCAATATAGAATGCTGAAAAAAAAATTAGTAGTCAATTTGGATTCTATTTTTCTTTTCTTGTAAGGTATTTAAAATATTTTACTTATTTGTAACCATCAATCTTATGTTGGTCTAGAACAGCAACTGGAGTTGAGGATGATTCCCTCCTTTTGTTCATCAACTGCTTTTTAAAGAATTGGTGAATAATTAAAACTTTTTACAGTTCTTTCTCCTATTCAACTAGATTACAAATATCTAACCTTCAATATAAACAAGGAATAATTGGAAATTTGGATATGAATTCTACTTATGACCTGCTAATTTGGATACTCGTTTACTGATAATTGGGCTTGAAGAATGAATAAAATTATCGCGTAAAAAAAGATTGCACAATAAAAGAACTTGATACTAAGGATAAAACTCTTTTGAATATTTTCTTTATTGTGAATATTCTGTTTTAATTATTTATAATGATTAAGTAATTCATTTAAAAAGTAAAAATAATAAAAAGAATACAAATATAAAATTTCATAAATATATTTTGATTATATAAATATATATTTTAATTATATTAAAGAATTACTGAACATTATTTTTACTTTTAATTAAAAAAATATATGACTTTAAAAGTGAAGTAGACATATTTCTATTATCTAATCTTATAAAAAAAGTTTAGCATTGAATTATACTTGATATCACAGCGTAAAGATGATAACAATTAATAAACAATTATTTTATGAAATTTAATATATTTTAAAATAATCATTTGCACATTTGATTTTTATCATTTACTCGCATTTATTATAAAAGAGTACAGATATTCGAGAGAATATTTTAATTTGCAATGTAAATGTTTTATAAAAAACAACAATTGTATAAGAGAAAATGTTATATTTTAAAGCTTATAATAATATCACATTCCAACTTTATAAACAAAATTTTTACAAGTAATGTATCATACTCAAAATACAGCCCATGTGATGAATGATTAAAAAGCATAATCAATATGCATGTCTTTGTCTTGAATTGAATACATATATATATATAAGTTTAGGGTTATGATATATTCTTTACCCATATGCATTTATTCAATATAAACCATTTTATTTATAAATTTTTGGTCAAACTAATAAAAAACATGTATTAGCTAAATTATGAGTTATGCATATATCAAGTACTGAATTATTTATCAATATACTTATTTATTGTTATTTATATTATGTTATATTTATGTAAATAAATTCGTTTTTTTTTACTACTTGTTCTCATTCACTTTAACATTTCAATCCATATATTTCAATTCATTTATTTATCTAATTACATGTCTTAATTTATATTTATAAGACATAAGTAATAATTATTACGATCAAGTATTTCATAGCACATTATAAATATTTATTCTGTTAAAATAGTAATTAAGATCCCAACTTAGCATTTATTTTTCAGATGTATTGACCATCATGGTCTTATATGTAATGTAAAGAAGAGTCTCACATAGAGCATATGATTTATATATCTGCTTACATAGTGCTCAAGAATTCAAAATATTTGTAAGTCTGGATAAATAAGAAATAAATAATTTTTATATTTTCTTTATCATGCTCCATAGTTTTATGTTGTTATTTACCACGCTCCATAAAATGTATTAGTTTTCAGACAATTTATAATGTATAATAAAATTAATTTGACCAAAGTATTTGGTTTGGGATATCTTATTTATTTTGATTTCAATTGTTACAAAAGAGACCTGCAGGTATGGTCAACATCAATCACCAGAGCAAGCCTTTAGATATATCTAGAATTTCTTATTTATATTAGTAAATGGTGTTATTCTGTTACCTAGTAGAATCCACCCTCAATAGATGTTCCATGTATTGATCTCTATAGAAAATTTAAGTTTACTGGTGAAAGATATCCAATCATAATCCCTACAGACTCAACAACTATTACCAATATTTCTATATATCTGCTAAATTGCAGAGAATCACCAGACTTTTTGAAATAATGCAATGACTTGCATATAACAAAACTGTGGATTTTATAATGAATAATAAGAAAATTCTAGGTTATTTAAATTAAAACACATTTATTAAAAATTTAATATTCTTGTTATAAGTTATTGTAAATATCTTAATAGATCTTTTAACTAATAACCCCTCTAAATTATTTGATATTTGTAAATTTATAAACTAAAACAATATATACCTTTTGTATACCATCTTGGATTTTTACACAATTTTTAATTTATGTAATTAAATTTAAAGCTGATGGTTATAGCTATTAAAACCAAGCCATGAATGTGCATGTAAATATTTCAAATGTCACTCTTACAACAGGCAAATCACCATGATTTTATTCAAGTAAATTTATACTAATTACTATAGGATTTTAATATCTAAGCATCCATAATAGGCATTTAGTCACTGATTTTGGGCTATCATCATTATTATCTGAATAATTCAATAAATGCATACAATAGCAAACTTTAGGAAATAGTTTTAATTCATATCACAATATCAAGTGCACAAATATTACTCTCACTAAAATATCTATAAACATTAGAATATACATAATTAAGATTCTCTATGTGCTATATATTATATATCAAAGTTGCTATGCATGTAAATTTATTAAATGCATCCCAACTCTTTTCTGTTGTTTCTGCATGTATAAGCCTTATAAGTAATACCAAAATAGAATCATGATTAATAGTTTTTAACTAATAAGTTATACTATATTTCATTTAAATTTATAATTCTCACAAACATGTACAGTTCAAGTTAATATGAAAAGGTAAAATAAAAGTAATAAGAAAATCTTAAAAGTGCTGAGCCAGCTTTCAGCAGATTGCTGCCAAAATCATAGTTTCATACTATGATTCTGGCTGTAATCTAACAAAAGCTAGCTCAGTCCTTTTAAGATTTTCTTATTACTTTTATTTTACGTTTTCATATTAAATCGACCAATACAAGTTTGGTAGAATTGCATAATTGTATGATAAGTGAATATACTATTGAGAATTAAATTTATAATACTAACTCTAGCATCAATAAGCAACCCATCAAGCCATTTCTTCCCTTTATATTTTATCTGAATATTTTTAATTTTAATTCCTCCTAATTTAAACTATGCTTTAACTTATAACTTAATTAGGAGCATCCTAATAAAAGATCAAAATCTCTAACAATGAGTGATTTCTGGATTACTAATGATTTTTTTTTATTATGACCATTAATCTAAAATAAAATTATTTAGAATTATATCCCTACAACTCACATTTCTAATCTTAAAAAGGAAGCAATTTTAATAAAAATTTTAGTAAATTTATCAACTATGATTAACAGATATATTAAAACAAAATACATAAATGGCATAAAAATTACTGTATTAGAAAGTTAGGTACTGTTCTATTAGCTCATGTCAGCCACTTGATGGCATTATTTATATGCAAAAACACATGCCGTTTATATAGCCAGCCTTATTTCTTTGCAAAAACACAGAAAGAGACTGTTTATGCATGCCATTTCTGGTGGCCAGCATGCTGCTTTGTGTTACACACTTTATCCAATGCTCACAGTTCAAAGTTCACTACAGTACCATCTGAGTGTGTCTGGACTTCAGCCTGCCACAACTCTTCAAATATGCATGTCAAAGTAATTAACTTATAAGTCATCTGACCTATTACCTCCTAACAATAGTAAACCCATTGCCACACTTCTCTATTCAATGTGGAACCTTCCAAAAATTCGTAAAAGGTATGTCCAAGCAAGATTTTGACAGCTCACATTTGTGCAAGAACACATCCGTGACAAATAAAATGACTGACTGCAAAACCAAGCCATTCAAATTGTGCTAACTGCCATCCACAGGATCTGGCATGATGGCATCTTTACAGGACAACAACATACTTCTACATTCCAAGAGATGTGTGTGTGGTGAAATGATAAGACTGGAAATGTCCAAAACCATCTCGCAGTTGAGATGCATGTCCTGTTCATGTTGGCGAAAATGTTCTCTTTGAAAGGAGACCTGCTTTGATGGGTCCAGAATCCCATTTGTTTTGAAAGTTCTAGTGTGAGCTAGGTTCAGGAATGAAGCATGCGTTGGGAGCTTATGTCCATTTCTTTGGTTTGCTCATTTGGGAGGAGTTCACTCTGGGCATCTTCAGTATTTAAGGATTGGCCAATGAAGTATTTTGGAAAGCAATAAAAGAACATAGACACATGATACCAAGTGCTATACAATATTGCAGATACAGTCAAACAACCTTATTAACATTAATATATAGGTATACCATCCCATATGTTATTATGCTACAAAAAGAAAAAAAAACCAATCCATTATGAAATGAAAAAAAAAACCCTTTGTCCTTAAAGACATTTAATTAATTTAGATGTGGGTATTATACCAGCATTTTATTCATAGCATGAGTAATTATTAATAGCTATCATCATTAAACTATTTATGCACATAGATCTGATTCTTATTGAATATCTAAATCTATGAAAAAGATCACACGGTACTTCTCTATTCCAAAGATTAAATTAGCAGACATGTATATAACTATTGATCTTCTAATGCATAATTAATTAATACATATCTAGTTTGATTAAGTATACATATATAATAAATATAACTCATCCAATTTATTTGCAAACAAGTTCCACCTTACATAGCTGGGTGAGAGTAAAATTTGAAGAAAAAATTGTTTTGTGAACTTATTTTAATTTTTATCATCCAACTTCTCATTTATAGACATATATTCAACATCATCAACTAAATAACAAATCAACAAACTTGAATAGACCGCTAGTATACATTAATATATAAAGATATTAAGAATTAATTTTTATATTTCTGTGTTTTTGCATAGCAACAATACCATCAAGCAGCTGACATGAGCTAATAGAACAGTATGAAAAGTTATTAGGTATAAAAAAAGTTTATTAAATTTAAAACAAAGTCCCAAAAGAAAGTTTATAAATTTAAATGACATAAATTTACCATCACTTTCATATAGATAAAACAGTTTAGCATACATCAGATGTTTTGGCACTTTATAACTACAGTTGAAGAATATTTTATTTTTTATTCAAGTACATTCAAATACATAGTTGCAATTTATAATTCAGAATCCTGTGGCTTTCATTTATTAATTATTTGAGGTCAGAATTGGATTTCCATAATTTAATTTGTCACAATCAGCTTTTTTTATTAGCATTCATTTGGTAATTCGTAATTTAGCACATGATAGATAAGAAGCTATTAAGACAATTATAATTTGAGGTAGGTTAGCCTGTCATACAAAAGCTTCTTGGTAATCTAGAAAGGCTCAGTTTTGTCACATCAGTCTACAATTTCACTTTGATGATGATGATACTAACACAAAAAAATAAAGCAAGAGACAACTTTTTTAGGACTATTTATACATAGTACTTTTCTCATGGAATTTTAATTACAAAGATAAATTATATTTCAGGACTAACTGAAATATTCTCGATAAGATCAAACATTAAATTAAATTCAAATTTACATATTAAACTATAAAATTCCTGTCTTGCATTGGTGGTCGAGAGGTCAGCGCGACTGCCTTGCACTTGCAGGCAGTTGCCCGGGTTGCGGGTTCTGGTCCCGGACGATGCTATGACATTAAAAAAAAAAAACAACTATAAAATTCCTTAGTTTTTTTGATAGCATAAAGTTAATACAATGGAACTCTTGACTTTAATGAAGAACTTTATCTTATACCATTTTAATTAATCCATTAAATAACATTCTCAAAATCTTTTTATCTTATTCTATTAAATTATCAAACTTTTTGGTAAATTTTGTTTTTTTAAAACAAGTATTAAACTTTTTTGAAAAAAAAAAAAAAATTTCTCTCCTTTATCAAAAAAACACTATTCAAACAAAATTTTAATTGAATTAATATATCTAATATTTACATGTGTGTGTGTATATATATATATTTGTGAAAGTAAGTATTATGAAATCTTTACTTAGTAGCTTCTATCTGTTTCTACTGTTTTTAAATTTGATATTAGAAATTGATTAGTCTTACCCCCATTTATAAACTACTGTACTTAAAATAACTTGAAATAGATATTTCCATTTCAATATATATATATATAATTACATAAATATTTGAAAAACAGGCACTCTTCACCAACCTGGGAACTTTAATTGTAAGTATAGGAGATTTGAACTCAGATTTTCAAGCACCCTTCAACTATCAACACTATCTCATACAATTGATACACATGACCACACACATGTAGAAAAGATAAATAATCACCAATATACGTATTTCATGCCAAACCAGCACTCATCAGTTGGTCCAGATTATTATCTCCCACACACATATATAATCAGTGCTCAGTTTATATTAAGATAGCAAATCTTCATACTTTAATGGCAGGCTTCAATTCACTCCAACTTCTCACCCATCCATATCATTGAAAATCTGATGATGAAAACTCAAATCCCATGCTGATGCTAATATTATTGCCATGCCCATGTTGACCTGAAGTCACTCTGACCCCTCGTGTGTAGGACAGCATCCATTTTAAAATCATATAAGAGGGATGGACAGGATACAAGCTTGATGTGTAAATATTTAAAAACCAGGCACTCTTCACCAACCTGGGATTTGAGTTTTCATCATCAGATTTTCAATGATATGGATGGCTGAAAAGTTGGAGATTGGAGTGAATTGAAGCCTGTCCATTAAAGTATGAAGATTTGCTATCTTAATATAAACTGAGTACTGATTATATATATGTGTGGAGATGATAATCTGGACCAACTGATGAGTGATATTGGTGATTATTTATCTTTTCTACATGTGTGTGGTCATGTGTATCAGTTGTAGTGTTGATAGTTGAAGGGTGCTTGAAAATCTGAATTCAAATCTCCTATACTTATAATTACATAAATAATTTTACATTTTATGCAATTATCATTTTTGATAACAAATCACTTTCACCATAACATTTTCTCGTTAGATCACCAAGAAAAGTCAAATTGATCATTTACACTTGTAGCCTCAGCAATATATATAGGTGTCCAATCTAGCAAGTATTTTAGACAAGAAGTCTATATTAACTGTAAATATAACCTTTTTTAATGGATTTACAATCCATTCTTACATAGAAGAGCTAATTTCTAATTATTTTAAGATAAGTGGATAATTATAAATCAAGTTTGTTTAATAAATTAGAGCATTTTCTAATGCATTTTGAGTGTGAAAATGATTTAACAATATTCTATTAAGTTGTCAAATTCTGAAAATTACATAAATTATGTTTACCGCACATATTTAAACTTTTAATTGTTCACTTTCATAAATTTTACAATGAGATAGAAATGAATTCTAACTTGTATGATTTTAAACCTGTACAAAAAAATGCTGTGTT
Organism: Epiperipatus broadwayi; assembly: GCA_028023455.1. NCBI lineage: Eukaryota > Metazoa > Onychophora > Udeonychophora > Euonychophora > Peripatidae > Epiperipatus > Epiperipatus broadwayi. The sequence continues at coordinate 737,789 of JAQFVV010012393.1, read as the reverse complement.
TACATTAGGTATGCAATAAATTTTATCCATGTCTAAAATACTTGCTATAGCATCACTTACTTTCTCTCTCTCTGGTTCGACATGTATCTTTACCAGAAAATGCCATTAGATAATAAATTTAGACCTTTTTCTTATATTAAGTTGTTATTTAATATTCCTATTTAAAAAAAATCCTAAAGAAAAAAGTTAAATTTATCAGAAAAGTCAAAGTTAAATTTATCAGAAAAGTCACACTTAGATATAAACTCACTAACCATACAAAGTTTTCTTTTTTAAATAGTCTGGTGGTTGCAGAGATTAGAAATCCCTTCATAATATTATATATAACAGTATATTAGATTGAGCAAATACATATTTTATAATTTTATTCAAATTATTAATCAAGTAATGATCAATAATAAACAAAATACATATTTAGCAAAAGAATTTATTAAAAAAACAATAATGTTGTAACAGCCATTATTATTCAAAATCACAAATTAAAATCAACCAATGCATACATTATTGACAAATCATTATATGATCAAACTAAACCTAGCCAGCACCAATATAAATAGTTAGTAATCCAGAAACCTATACACAGGGCTTATAAGAGAAAGCAATGGGCAAAATACCTGTTAAAGATAAGATAAACTCAACACTATAATAATATTTAAAGTAACAGCATTAAAAAGAGCAACTACATCTAAAACCACATATAGAATATTTGAATAATCTCAATAACTTATCATTATAGTCATACTTATTAAGATATAATGACACCACCCATGCTCTTATAAAAATATTTATTGTAAAACATTATATTAATGAAATCATAGAAATTTATGACTAGTAACAACAATCACATGATCACTATCTCTTATACTAGCACATAATTGTTATTAAACAAGGCAAAACTCTCCATACAGTAGTGCCACTCTGTGCCAACCAGAGATAAAAGGTGGCTGCTGGAGGGTTGCATTAGATCTTAAGATCTAAGTGCAGGGCTCTCAAATGCAAGGCTCCTCACTGACAAAGGCCACAAGCCAGAAACTAGTCTGGGGATATTGGATGAGTAGGCACTAGATAGGGATTTTATGCATAAGCCTTCTGGCATCCATTGATTACTCTGGTTGGCACAGAGTAGCACTACTATATGGAGAGTTTTGCCTTGTTTAATAACAATTATGTGCTAGTATAAGAGATAGTGATCATGTGGTGTTTAGTGGTTTAACACCAATCCTGCCTAATAGGATAGTGGTGCCTGTGGTTGCTAAAGAGCCAAAGACACCAAAATGTATGGGTACTGAACTGAGTTAAGACCCATATGACTATATAAGCTATTGAACTTAGATTGAAAATGTGTTTTCAATTCCAGTCTCATAGTTTTGTAGTTAAGTAGAGATAAAATGTGGCTGCTGGTGGGTTGCATTAGATCCTAAGATTTAGGTGCAGTGATCTCAGATCCAAGGCTCCTCACTGACGAAGGCCACAAGCTAGAAACTAGTCTGGGATATTGGATGAGTAGGCACTAGATGGGGATTTTATGAACAAGTCTCTGGCATCCATTGATTACTCTGGTTGGCACAGGGTGGCACTACTGTATGGAGAGTTTTGCCTTGTTTAGTAACAATATCAATTTAAATACATTAAATCATATAGTATCTAAACTGTCAATACATGTAGCATTGGCCAACTCTCACATAAAAAGTAAATACTCATTAGCAATTAAACATCATTATAAATTTAAAATTATAAGTAATTTTTAAATAATAAAGATATATTTTACAATACTCACCAAAGTATGATGCCAATATATATTTGTAGATGATAAATTATTATTTATCACATTTGTATTATTTTTTAAAAATTACAATAAGTCATTCTTAAATATTAATTTGAATACATATTTTATCAATAGATACATTAATTTAAACAAAAATATTTATTAGAAAGTTTAATTGTAAAAAAATATATTTCATAAAAGATTTATAAATTGCCTTTATTTGTGATGTATTTTTCAGTAAAGTTCTGTTTCTCTTCAGCAATTAATTGAAGAAACTGTTAAAAGCAGTAAACAGAAACAGACAATTTTGACCATTATGTCAATCCATTTTTAAATATACAAATAGAAGATAGGTTTGTATGAAGTTTTGCAGCAATGTATTCCTATTCACATGTTGGTTAAAGAGATAGAGGAATAAATTATCTATTTGAGTGGTGTCCATTTTTTTTGATCTAGAAGAAATTCATTTTATGAGCTTAAAATTTATTACTTTTCTTTTAAATAACAACAACTCAATCTCCCACATGATCATTCAGTATTACAAAAAATTATTCTTGGCAAAGAACCAAAAGGACAATAAATGATTTTGATGTTTAGTAAAATGTTAATATTAGTTCTTTATAAATTAATACTTTAAAGCAACAATTGATTTTAATTAAAAATAATATTTTGTACAATTATAAAATACATTAACTTTCTTTTTAAATTATAGTTTAATTAAATGAACTTTTATTTAAATAAAGAGCACAATGCGTTTAATTAATGATAATAACAAAATACTTAAAACACATTTGATGAAGTCACATTTTTAAACCATAAACAAAATTTCTTTTCCACTCATATATGTAATCTATACACTAATAAAATATATTCACATAGAATATATTTTAATATATATATTGTAACACTCATATATATATATGATGTAAAACACATATATGCATTACATATACATTTCATAATTAAAAAAAATAAAATAAAAAGAAAAGTAGATAAAGAAATTAAATTTTAAAAAATAATTAAAATAATAGCAATTATATCCCTTTGTAAATTTGTTTTTTTTGTGAATGATAAGGGAGGGAAAAGAGAATATCATTTGAATTAAAATTCAGAACCCATGCTTTTCTTTTTATAATTAAAGAATAAAATAAAAGAAAAAAGTTAAAATATAATGAAAATAGAAATGAAATTCAAAATAGAACTAAACAATAAATTGATTAATAAAAGTAATCTTTGTAAACTATCTCATCAGAAGGAATGCAATTAAATTTTGGAAAATTCCTGGCCAATAAGATAGTAAATTAATCTAAGAAAATATTATGTTAATCATTTTAATAAAAACCAAAATTGATAAAAAGTGAGCAATGGGAGAGGAAGGTGTAAAAACAGTGGCTTGATAATTGGGAGAATATATATATATTGTACCGGTCAACCACTTATTCCATTAATATAAGCATGCGCACAAATCGAACATGAAAAGAAATATGGTGACATGCCAGAATAAGGATAAATTTAAATACTTTACCATAATATTATTATGGACACAGAAGATACCTATAAAAAGATTGATTCTTACATATCTTTGGGGGATGACTATAAACCAACCCCTCGGGCCACTCCCAAAAGAAAAATTTAATTCTCCTCCTGAAAGGATATGCAAGTTCAAATATCATGGGGCATATATGAATATAAATAATTATTCAAACAAAATTAATGAACAAGTATCCTCGTGATAAATAAAGATTTAAGACCCGGTAAGATGATTTCCCACTTGCTAGCTCAGCGTACTCTATTCTCAGTTAAAAGAATGGGGATCGGAAAACTTGCACAATTAATTACTAATATAGTTAGAGAAAGTAAATGACAAAGAGAATAAAAAAATATATATATGGCGGTGGTCACTTTAACATTATAATATAAATATTTTATTAACCCATTATCCCATACCATTTATAATATAAATACAAAATTAATATTCCCAGATTGATTAAATATATGAAACAAAGATAACACACTATATAAATCATTTTAACAAAACAAAGCTATAATCATAAAGAAATGCTTGTCAAAGCAATCATTAGACTAAATAAAGAAAAAATTCTTTTTTTAATAAGAAAAATGTATTAAATAACTAATACGTGATAGTGATCTGTGAATTACAAATAAACACACACGTGAATTAAGCAAACAAGGAAAAATTAATGTTACATAAAAGTCATGTTTGTGTACGTATGTACGTAGGACATATATTTACAAAATGTGTATTAAATTTAAATAAAATAAACCCACAAAAAAAAATAGTATACCGATAAAGTCTCTAAGCTTCACCCTTCTATGGGTCTTGAGTGGGCTATAGATCTATTGCGGCAAGGGCTGGACTTGACTGCAGTACAAGTTCATAGAATTGATCATCATCACTCTGGTGTTTGAATCTTGCATTTACATTCTGTTGGGATGGCAGGAGCAGAGCTGGATGGATGCACTGAAGTGGGCTTCTACCCCATAATCATTCTATATACAGGAAAGTAATTGATTTGCATCTTTAGGCTGGACAACGGATATTACACACTATAAACAGTCTTTTCTTGTTTTACGAATTCTGGGTTAATTACAGGCTTCAATGGCATGTTGCAATTAAACTTTCATTGGTAGAAACTGAGTATATGGTGGAATAATCATATGCTCATTTAGCTTTCCAATAGTTGGCTAGATAACTGATGTTACTCAACACCACTTAGTAGTCTGATGTTTAAACCGTTGGCTACTAACTGGGTTAACTGCTCGAATGGTTATTTGAATAACTGCATGAATTAGTGTCCATTGCTTTAGAATGACTGAATGAATTTTGTTAGATTAAATTCCCTGGATTAGGGTGAATCAGAGTCAGCATGCTTGCTCAAAAGGTTGCAAGACTTCGTGTTGTTCCATTAACAGCATTAGCTTAACAATAAACTTAGACTTAGGCTCCTAATAAGATTTTCCTTTGAAAAACAAACATGAACTGCCTTCTCACAACTTCAGAACAGATATATATCTCTTCAATACTCCTCAATTCATGTATCCCCTCCAAGAAAGAAAAATCAATTAATTAAATCTTTTTTATATCTCCATTCAGATCACAATATCACTAATGAAAATTTTAATGAATGATAACATCTTTTTCATTTTTTTTCTTTAGTAATTACATTATTACAATCGAAGTTTTAACAAAAATATTTCACTTAGATTGGGCATTTTTCTCTCCCCACATTATCTCAAGTTTAATCAAATTCTTTCTATCCAGTTGAAATTATTTTAGAATGCCTTTAGGCTTTTCTTAAATTTAAGTCAATGACTCTCTTGTTCAAATGCAACTGAAGAGAAAAACAATCATTAAAACCTCGATCTTGAAATTATTTTTAACTTATTTTTAAAAAGTAATATTTAAAATTTTCCTTTTTACATTTTGTAAACACTCAAAAAAAATATAGAAACACAATATATAGCAAACAAAAAAAATTTAAAATTATAAATACATTTTGGCATTTCTTTTTCTTTTAAAATAGAAAACAAAAATCAAAATTACAAATACATATTTCTAAACCTTTAAATATTGGCTTTAATCATATATGTGTGTGAGTTTATGTTATAGCCACAGTTCTCTTAATTAATATTAAGTTTGATTATAATATACAGTATATCCCCCCATTTAATGGCTTTTTACATATTTTCGGCCATTAATTTGTTTAACATTATCTTGTGCTTGGCTACATCAAATGTGCCTGGCACAATACCCCCCTCCAACATGAGACATTTAAATGGAGTTTATCATTTAATGTCTTTCTCATTAATCATATTTTCAAAAACTTAAAATTCTATAACATATATCTTTAGTGGACAGTAGGCATGACATCCAGAACCCAGAGGTATGGAATCCCATCTCCCAAGCATTGACGCATACAAGCCAAGACTGCAATGACTTCCCCAGGCCAGAAACACTAAGAAACACAGAATCATGGCATAAAGATCTGTCATATCTAGAACACTGCGACAGCCAAGCAAAGTAAATTGTGAGAGTCAAATGACTACATCTTAAAACAAAAAGACAGGTATTTTAACCAAGAGCCCACTGAAATATAAATAAGTAAATGCATCTCTGCTCATTCTCTATGGAGACTTATAGGGTATTTTGCATTATTGAAGAATTCATCCCCGAGGAATTTTCATCTCTGCCCCTCCATTGCACCCATGCTCATTCCTTATTGAGGCTTACATAGTCTTTTGCAATGGAATAGATGCCAGAGGAATTTTCATCTCTGCATACTCTGCCACAGTGTCAAAGAACTTCCAAACCACACAAAGACCTCCAACCACACCTCTGCACTCTCACCATCTCTAACCCCTGAGCACAGAAAGCACAGACTGACCTACATACACAACACTCGGAAAACTAAAGTCCACATATCAGACCCTCAAACAACATGACCAAACAACTTCACTTATTTTATTTCAAAAAAAACATTACATTTCATTTTCATTTTTTAAATTTATTTATTATTTTACTCATATTCAGGTTTATCACCCACGTCAAACAATTCTATTCAAGCTCGTATTTCATTTACAAATCCCTTGTGTCTTATTTTATTTAACAGTCCATCCTAGTATATATATATATATATATATATATATATATATATATATATATATATAATTACTTTAACTTCAGTCAGGTGGTTCTTTTTTACTTCTACCATTCTTGCTTGGACCAGAGAATCTTAACCCACTTTTATATCTGGGTTGGTGTTCCAGGCAATTATTTTCCAGTTCATGAATATTGCATTTAATTCTTCTTTTTCTTTTAGAGCTATCAGTCAATCTCTGCCTGTTATTTCTATCCCAATTATTCTGATTGCTGCTGTACTTTATATCATAAACGTTTCTACTTCCTTCACTGTCAAGGAGCTTAAATCCCTCTTCTTTGGTTCCATATTGAAAAACAGTGCTGTCTAGTACTTCCATAAATTTAACCATCCTCTTTACTACTTTCCTTTCAGCACTTATTTTTACTCTTGTACTTTTCTTGATCTTAGAAGTGTTCGTTATGTATGCACTAATTTTTATGCTTTCTACTTTCTTGTGAATATTTACATCTTTATTTTCAATTACATCAGCGTACGTACTCTCTAACTTTTCTATTCCATGACTTTCTTTAGTCAAATCTATCTCTATCCTATCACTATTACTCTGATGGAGGTCCCTACATTTTTTCTACATCTTGAAGCCTTGATTCAATTCCTAAGGATATTTCTTCACTGAAGTTATCAAACCTTTTAGCTACATCTCGTACTATTTCCTCCTGCCTTTCTTTTAATTGTTTGGACATCTCATTTTTCAAGTCTCCGATTTCCTCCGATCTTTCTTTTAATTGCTTGGACATCTCATTTTTCAAGTTTCTGATTTCCTCTGACCTTTCTTTTATTTGATTAGACATTTGACTGAGATCAAGTCTTATGGTATTGAGAAACCTTTCCATCATTGTCACCAGGTTTTCTTCCCCCCCCCCATGGGTTTTCCTTCACTTTGCAACTCCATTGCTGCCTCTATTCCACTTTTGGATATTTTAGGCTGGTTATTTCAGCTCTTTACCTGGTTAACTATATTTTATTCACTTATTTTTTATTTTTTTTTATAAAATTATTCAGTGCGTGCCACACCGAGCTTCCCTTATCCGTACTGTCATTTATTTCTACCTTCCATGTTATATTTCTCTTACTCATTTATTGACTATAAATAATAAACTTATTCCGAGATCGCTCTTCAAACAACAATAATAAAAGTATAAAAAACCAAGCTAACATTAAATTGTACACGTATTGGAATTGTTTTCAAAACAAAACGAAAAAGAAATTGATTGTAAATAGCATTAATATTCTAACTGTATTGCTTTCCCACTTTCTCTTTTTACAAAAAAAAAATCTTTATTCCCGAAGTCCACCTCCTGTTTTTATACAACTTTTTACAAAAAAAAAATCTTTATTTCCTAAGTCTGCCATTTGTTTTTATACAATACATAGTTTACGCTTGTATACAGCAGTCTATTTCATTCTACAACATTTTATTTATCTAACCTTTTTAATTTTTTTTATTGTAAATATTTATATATGACTAAAACAATCTAAACCAATAATATTGTAGTGACAAAGGTTGCTTCAAAAACAAAATAAAGTTTAAAGTTCGTATTCATTAAGATTCATAATCATAAACTATTTTCTCTTTTTTCAAATCTTGTCTCTCTAAAAAAAAAATCATTCCCAATATTTTTGAGATTTTGTAAGATTTTCTCTTTTCTTTAGTTACATTTAGTGGCTGTGTTTTTCCTATACTGGCCATGTTAAGTAAGGCACAACACATTAGGCGCCAAAATTTACATCTGTACCAGTCAACCACTTATTCCATTAATATAAGCATGCACACAAATCGAACATGAAAAGAAATATGGTGACATGCTGGAATAAGGAGAAATTTAAATACTTTACCATAATATTATTACAGACACAGAAGATACTTATAAAAAGATTGATTCTTACATATCTTTGGGGGATGACTTTAAACCAACCCCTCATGTCACTCCCAGAAGAAAAATTAATTCTCCTCCTGAAAGGATATGCAAGTTCAAATATCATGGGGCATATATAAATATAAATAATTATTCAAACAAAATTAATGAACAAGTATCCTCATGATAAATAAAGATTTAAGACCCGGTAAGATGATTTCCCATTTGCTAGCTCAGCATACTCTATTCTCAGTTAAAAGAATGGGGATCGAAAAACTCACGCAATTAATTACTAATATAGTTAGAGAAAGTAAATGACAAAGAGAATCAAAAAAAAAATGGCGGTGGTCACTTTAAAATTATAATATAAATATTTTATTAACCCATTACCCCATACCATTTATAATATGAATACAAAATTAATATTCCCAGATTGATTAAATATACGAAACAAATATTACACACTATATAAATTATTTTAACAAAACAAAGCTATAATCATAAAGAAATGCTTGTCAAAGCAATCATTAGACTAAATAAAGGAAAAATTCTTTTTTTAATAAGAAAAATGTATTAAATAACTAATACGTGATAGTGATCTGTGGACTATAAATAAACTCACAGATGTGAATTAAGCAAACATGAGTATATGGTGGAATAATCATCTGCTCATTTAGCTTTCCAATAGTTGGCTAGATAACTGACATTACTAAACACCACTTAGTAGTCCGATGTTTAAACCGTTGGCTACTAACTGGATTAACTGCTCGAATGGTTATTTGAATGACTGCATGAATTAGTGTCCGTTGGTTTAGAATGACTGAATGAATTTTGTTAGATTAAATTCCCTGGATTAGGGTGAATCAGAGTCAGCATGCTTGCTCAAAAGGTTGCAAGACTTTGTGCAGTTCCATTAACAGCATTAGCTTAACAATAAACTTAGACTTAGGCTCCTAATAAGATTTTCCTTTGAAAAACAAACATGAACTGCCTTCTTGCAAATTCAGAACAGATATATATCTTTTCAATACCCCCTCAATTTATGTATCCCCTCCAAGAAAGAAAAATCAATTAATTAAATCTTTTTTTATATCTCCATTCAGATCACAATATCACTAATGAAAATTTTAATGAATGATAACATCTTTTTCATTTTTTTTCTTTAGTAATTACATTATTACAATCGAAGTTTTAACAAAAATATTTCATTTAGATTGGGCATTCTTCTCTCCCCACATTATCGCAAGTTTGATCAAGTTCTTTCTATCCAGTTGAAATTATTTTAGAAAGCCTTTAGGGTTTTCTTAAATTTAAGACAATGACCTTCTTGCTCAAATGCAACTGAAGAGAAAAACAACCATTAAAACCTTGATCTTTTTTTTTTTTTAGAATTTTTTAAACCTTGATCTTGAAATTATTTTTAACTTATTTTTAAATAATAATATTTAAAATTTTCCTTTTTACATTTTGTAAACACTCAAAAAAAATATAGAATCACAATTTGTTAAATAAACGCTGTTTCTTTAACAAACAAAAAAAAATTAAAATTATGAATACATTTTGGCATTTTTTTTTAAAAAAAATAAAAAAAATAAAAAACAAAAATCAAAATTACAAATACATATTTCTAAGCCTTTAAATATTGACTTTAATCATATACGTGTGTGAGTTTATGTTATAGCCACAGTTCTCTTTTAATTTATATTAAGTTTCATTATAATATACAGTATACCCCCCCCTCATTTAATGGATTTTTACGTATTATTGGCCATTAATTTATTTAACATTATCTTGTGCTTGGCCACATCAAATGTGCCTAGCACTATATATATATAAAGAATATCTGATATATAGCAGTTATAGCAGAGATCAGTTATATCAGTTTTTTCAAAATTTTGATAAAGTTAAAAGTCGGAAAAGCATGTGTTGCTAAGAGAACTACAGAAGTGTCCATCTGGGTTTCATGCCCCCAGCACCAGAAGTCTCTCCTGCTATCAATGGATCACCCATGGTATAAGACTCTGCTGCATATTCTCTCCTATTGCCACTTGGAAGTTTGGAAGAAGGAAAAGAAGTTGTCATTGATGCCAAATGGCCAGCTATGAGGAATGTCAGGAGCATCTGAAATTGAAAGGACCATGAACCATGGAAAGAGAAGTGTTTAAATTGTCAAAGGAGATGATGTCATCTCCCATTTAAATAAAATGTAGGTAAATATAAAATATTTTAAAGTTGTTGATAAATGTCTAGACATTATTTAAGAGAAAATGGATTGTTATGAGAAATGACTATTAATATTACGAATGAAAAAAAATTATAAGAGAAATGTATGCAGAACTAATTCTCATTAAATTATAGTTAGTTTGTTTAATAATTACTGTATATTTATCTTATTGTGTTAAATGTATATGTGCCATTGAAGGATTAAACAATTAGTGTGTGTGGAATAATAAAAAGGGTTTACTAAATATTACTTGGTCTGTTCTCTTTCTTTTACCTGTGTCACCATGATTATATGATTGTTGATATGTACTTTTTATTAATGCACTGGGTCCCTTATTCGAAATATTGGAGCTAGTCTGTGTAAGTTTTCAAGTGCTGGGTTCATTTGCCTTTCATCTGGGCATGCTGGTTATATAAAATCTATATGGATGGATGGCACCTGAGATTTGTCTCTCAAAACAAATAAATTGCCTTGGAGAATTGGTGCTGTCCCATCAGTTATGTAGGGTGTTATGATCAGGAAAAATGGTCAGGACTATGTGTTCACACAGCCTTGATTTGGTTATAGTTATCATTGATAGTTAATCTATCAATGATATTCTACCTGTCTGCTTGAGTGTGGGTTTACTGAGTCAAAACTGTCATAAACTCACAAATGATTATACATTTATATTGATGAATTTAAAGTAAGAAAAGATAAAAAATAAATAAATAATAAACTGCAAACATGTAATGAGGATAATCCATAATACCATTAACCAATGATTAAATCATTTCACTGTCATTTCATATCAGACCCATGTGATCATTACTATATATATATATATATATATATATATATATATATATATATATATATATATATATATATATGAAGCTACAAATGCAAATAATCATTTGGATATTTGCTTGTTGATCTAGCTATCATAGGGATGGTGAAAGTAATTTGACAATGTTTTGTTACATTGTCGAAATTGGACATTACATATATAATTTGGAAAATACCATGCTTAATAATATTATGTTTATATTTGATTTATAGTTGTCTATTTATATGAGTTTTAAAATAAATAGAAATGATCTCTTCTATGTAAATTATGATTCCAAAGCCATATAAAAAGAGATTACTGTTATATCTAATATGTATTGGTTTTATCTTTGTTTAAAATTTTTGACAAATTGCATAACCTCTCTATTTATATAGAGCTATAAATATAAATGATTATTTTGCATTTGTTTGATGGTATAGCAAGGATAGAGATGACAAAAGTCATTGCACTGACTATTAAAGCAAAACCCATTGCTGACAGAGAGTTTGATTTAAATAAGTATAAAAAATGGACAAGGATTAAAATAAGAAAGTAATTTTAGATAAACACTTTAAAATAGAACTGAAACAAATATCATTTATGCCATATAAAAATATGGACAACTAAAAATATGTCTAATAATTCACACTATGTATTTTTGTAAAGACCGCTTGTCACGATGGCTAATGCATCAGTCTTAGGATTTAAATTTGAATTAGGCTAAAAACAATCTTATAATTTTTGTTCTGGAAGTTTTCCCACAATTCATTCAAAAAAGGATTTAATTATTGATCAGAAAATGAGAATCTAAATATTATCTAGATGTTTAAATAAAAAAAAGAATCCTTAAACTCTTTCAAATTATCATTGATTAAATTTATGATGATGATGATTATTATTATTAAAGATTCTGATTCTCCCCGTGTTTTAATTAGAAATGAGAGTGGTTTGGAGTCATTTTGAAATTTATTTATTACGATGAAATCTGATATGATTTCTCAGAAAAAAGATTTTAGTTCACTTAATATTTTTTATTTAAATATAAGAAGTGTTAGATCTCATTTTGATGAACTTGTAGTTTATTTAAGTAATTTTCCTTTATATCATTATAATAATTTTAAATGAAACTTGGATTTCTTTACAAGAACAAAAAATTATACAATTTAAGTGGCTATAGAGTATACTTTCTCATCAGGTGGTGTTACGGTTTTTATAAAAACGAGATTAGACTTTCCTTCCAAAGTCGAATTTTATTCACACTTAAAGCATAATTCCAACATTTAATACTTCAGAATGTATTTTAGTAACTTTGAGACTTCCTAAATTTGTTCTTTTTATTTTGGCTATATATATAGATCATGTACAAGTAAAGGTTTGGATTTTGTTGCCAAACTTAATACTTTATCAGATTTGGGTCCAGATTCAGCTATTTTAATGGGTGATCTAAATATTGATTTATTAATTAATGCTTATAAGTTTACCATAGATTATTTAAATTTGCTTTATAGTTAAGGATTTAGTCAAACACCTACATGTATAACTCCCATATCTCAGTCTCTATTGGATCATATTTTTATTAGATTAAGTGGAGGATTGTTTTTTGATTCGTCTCATTCTAAATTAGTTCTTACAGATCATTTTGCTATTGAATTAAAAATCTTGAATTGTATGGATAATATTAATGTTTGTACACATATTGAGAAATTATCCTTTTCTAAATTGAATTATTTATTATCTGTTCATGTAATATCCGGTACTAGTTGGATATATAAGGGCCGGGTCAATAGTTTCGACTGGCCAAAATGATTGAGGTTCGAGTGAGAGTTATCGCACTCAACAGCTAAAAGTATTTATATAATGAAATACACGAACACGGTAGTTAGAGCTAATAGGTTTATATATATACACACACGAGGGTCAATACATGAATACAAATCATTATATAAATAAAACTGACTAATACATTATTATACAACTCTATTTTAAGACCCATCTATACGACCTGTAATTGTCCCTAGGTCTACCTTGGTACGTTCGAGGTAGACCTATCTGCGAGACGAGCTGAAAGTGAAGTTGTGTTTTTGAGCACTCAGGAAAATGCATCCATCATTCAAACTTCACCTCGCAAGTCTGACCTTGTTTGTTCCCACCGTCCAGGATGTAACACAATCTATTTCCATTGGCCATCCCATGACACGAGGTTCAAAGTGGCTAGTTTGGTTATCTCTGACCAATCAGTTATGTATTCCACTATTTCGATATTAACTAATGATTACTAATTATTTGTAATTAATTAATCTTTACCTCCTTTAATCAGCGACCATTGTTATCTCATTTGACTATCTTAATCGTTAATGAGAATGCTTTTAGCATACACGCACTTGAATATTTTGTAATAGCTACATTATTATTGCGTGTATATGTGAATACACACACATACATAGCAGTTCAGAATTGGGAAGCGATTTTTATATTAGATAATGTTAATGATGCATTTTTGGAATTCCAAGCTATTTGTTTAAATTTAATTGCTAAAGAAAAGTTTCGTTTAAAATTGACTAGCAAAAACAGAAGAAGCTGGTCCTGGGTAACTGATGCTTTGGTTTGCAAAATTTTAATCAAAGAAATGTGTTAAAAGCTTTGGATGACTCATCAGACACTTTAAAAAATCTTAATGTTGAAATTAAATCTGATATTAGAAAGTTGAAATATAAATATTATTAAGAATTTCTTAGTGATAAAACGTTTCTTTGAAGTGGAGCACAATAAATTCTTTGATTAAAAAATCTTCCCCTAATCGAATTAAATTTATTAAATATAATGAACATTTAATTGAATTACGGAATAATAAAAAATATTTAGTTGATCGGTTTAATGAGTATTTTAAAATTTATCCATGCATTATGTACCTGAACAGACTTTGTCTCCTTATTCATGTTTAAATTCATTTTTATACTCTGATGTTTCTGAATGTTAATTGTCTGTATTAATTGATAGTTTAAAAAATGTCCGCTCTTTTGGATTAGATGGTATAACACCTAACATTCTTAAAGAAAATAAGGTAGCATTTTTACCTATTTTGGTTCATTTATTCAATTTATCTTTGCGTTCTGGAACATTTCCAAAATGTTGAAAGTTAATGTTATTTCTCCTGTTTATAAAAAGGGTGATTCTACTCTTATGGTTAATTATAAGCCAATTGCTGTTATTTCTGTTTTTTTTTTTTTTTTCAAAATTATTGGAAATGATTGTTAAGGATCAAGTGTTGTCATTTCTGTTTAAATTTTTTTTTTTTTATCTGACAATCAATATGGTTTTCTTCCTGGTAGAAGTACATTAGATGCTTTGAAACATCATGTTCATTATTTAACATCTTCATTAGATCATGAACTTAAAACAATGGCTATTTATCTTGATTTATCTAAAGCATTTGATTCTGTTAATCATAATATTTTGATTAAGCATTGCTATTTGTATGGTTTTTGTGATTCTATTGGTAATTGGCTAGAGAGTTATTTTAAAAGATAGAAAACAGTTTATTAATATTTATGGTATTGTCAACGATATAATCTTAATTAATTATGGAGTTCCTCAGGATTCAGTACTTGGTTCTTTATTGTTTTTAATTTATATTAATGATTTATTTTCATTGGAATTACATTCTAAGATTTTTGGTTTTGCTCATGATATTGCTTTATCCTGTAATGCTGTTTCTTATAGTTGTCTTGAAAAATTAGTGAATGAGGATTTGGACTCAGTTGGTAAATGGCTGGCATATAATTCATTGTTGGTAAATTTGGATAAAACAAGAGCTATTCTTTTTTCTTATAAGCATTTTTTTTTTCTCTCTTAAGATTAAAATTTGTTGTAGATATATTTTGCATTTTAATAATGTGTATACTTATAAGAATATTCCTTTTGTAGATAATTATTGTTATTTGGGAATATGTATTGACTTCAGATTGTGCTGGACAAATCATATTACCTATCTTTTCCAATGGTTACGTAATGTAAATTATATGCTTTATTATTTAGTTAAATTTCTTCCTAAGTCAGCTCTTATTTTTATTTATATTGCCTGTTATCAGAGTATTTTATCTTGTAATTTCATTATTTGGGGTAGTACATCTTATATTCTATCTTCTTTGTGCATTTTACAAAATTATACTTTGCACATTATCTTTGATAGATCTCATTTCTCTTCTCTTCGAGATATTTATATTGAGTTTGGTTTATTTGAGATAAATGGCTTATACTAATATAGAGTTATTTTTGATATTTTTTGTGCTAAACTTTTTCTGAATTCTAGAATTTCTGTTCTAAATACTTGTCTTTCTAATAAATTTCAATTACCTTTACCAATTTTTTTTAAGGAATCTAATAGAAAACAATATGTCTATTCTTGTTCAAAGTTATTTTATATATTTATATATGAGTGTTCAATTGATTTGAATAATATTTCTTATGTACCTTTCAAAAAGTATTTATGTTAGTGGTTGTGTAGTATGTATTAATTTTGGCATTTATTTTATTTATTTAATTATTTAATTTATTTTCTAAACTGTTCTTTTTGCTATTTGAGTTTTTAGTTGTACTTTTATTTTATTTTTTTAAAATTTAATTTGTTATTTTTACATGTAAATTCCATGTACAAGATTTTTCTTGTTTGGAGTTTTCAATTAATTATGTACTTTGTTTTACTTCATAGAATAAATTGAATTGTATTAATAATAATAATAATAATAATAATAATAATAATAATTCTTATTATTATTATTACTACTACTACTGCTACTGTTGCTGCTGCTACTGCTACTGCTACTGCTACTACTACTACTACTACTACTACTACTACCACTACTACTACTATTATTATTATTACTACTACTACTACTACTACTATTACTAGTACTACTACTATTATTGACAATGTTATTCATGATTCTCACCATTTTTTTTGAAATGATCTTATCTTTTCCTCTTTTTTATATATAATTTAATAATTAAAATGTCACATTGTTGTAGGAATTCTTCAGGGATAAAAGATAAACTCATTAATACCAATGATATTGTCACTCAATGAATGTTATTATCTTCAAATTTTTAGTTTTTCCATTGCTAGAGATCATTTGTCTACTATTGAAGATAGTAACAATGAATGTTCATCTTCATCCCATTGCCCTGAAGATCTTAGTAAAAATATCAAATTGGATAATTATGTTCCTGAAGATAATTTAGTTAGTGATAAAATTAATTCTCATAATAATATTAGTAATGTATTTAGGAATTTGTCTAATTCCAAATTTAAAAGTAGATATTTTTATAACTCATCCTGGCTTGAGGAAAATTCCATTAATGATTGCTTTTCTGATTCTGGATTTTTTTCTCATAAAAAATTTAAATCACCGAATACTTTTTTATGAAGAAAAGATATAATGAAGGTTTTCCTGTTACATTATATTCTTTAAAGTCTATGAAATCTAAAATACTTAATTATCCAGCTGCAGTTTCCAAATTCATTCCAGCTCATAAATCACAGAACACTTCTGTTATGAAGAAATGATGGTTTTCCTGTTAATTTATCTCCTTTAAAGTCTATTAAACATGAAATTCTCAATTATCTAGATATTACTTCCAAATTCATTCCAGCTTATAGATCACATTCGTACAACATTTATTTAAATAGTAACTATAGGATAAATCATTTTGGATACTCCTTTTTATCTTCTAGTAAGAATGCCTTTTCAAGAACTAAAAAAATAAATATATTTGATGGATTTAATAAATCTAATTTTTCTAGATTTTTTGCTGATGTTTATTCTTGTATCGACATAACGTACAATAGATATTTTCTTTTTAATATGCCAGTAAATCTCAATTCAAAAGATATCAAATTATTTCTTGAAAATAATTTACAAACTAATATTGTTTGTCATAACCTTAACATAAATAATTCCAAGTCTTCTTGCTTTTATATGTCTGTTCATGCACATAAACCCAATGAAATAATATCTATTAATTTATGGCCTTGCAGTGCTTCCATTTCTTTTTTTTATGGATCTCTGGCCAGTTCTCTAAGGTTTTAAGATTTTGATTGAATTTATTTTATTTTATTTTATTGAATTTATTTTTTTATTTTCATCTCTTCCTCTCCCCCATTTCTAGTCTTATTTGTGTTGCTTTCATTATCTTTGTGGGTAACATGGTAGGCCTTTCATGTTTTTACATGAATGTCAGAGGTATGCAAACTAAATATGCTCAAATTAAACAATTTTTTGAAACAGAACATTTTGATCTTATATTACTTACAGAAACTTGCTTAAATAAACAATTTCTTGATTGTTCTTTTCTTGATGATAGATTTAGTGTTTTGTGAACTGACATATTTATGGAAAAAATTTCTCAAGGTGGTGGTACTCTTATTGCTCTTCATAAAGATGTTTTTATGAAGAACTTTGTATTACTTCTTTTTGTGATTCTACATGGTGTGAAATTACTTTAAATCACAATTTTAAATTTATTTTAGGTAATGTTTATCTCAACCCCACTTTGTCACTATTGGAGTTTGATTATTTTTTGACATCACTTAAAGATTTTCTGATTGGCTATGATAATGTTATTATTACCACTGATTTAAATATTCCAGATTTATATCAGGATAGAATTACTACACACTTTTCTTTTTTATCTTCTAAAGTTTCTAGAATGTTATAGTTTTGTAAATTTTTAGGACTTAAACAATATAACCCATTTGTTAATGCCTCTCATCATACTTTGGATTATATTTTATGTAATTCAACAGTAGTTAGTAATTTTCAATTTGTCTCTGTTAATTTTCCTATTGATGCTCATCATCCACCTATTGAGCTTTATATTAACATTTGTCACTCAAAAGTTAATTGTTCTAATATTTCGAGGAAGGATTATGGGAAAGGTAATTATGTTGAATTTTGTAAAAACTTTTCTAAGGTTAATTGGTATTTATTATATTCTTATAATGATGTAAATCATTGCTCAGATGGGTTTTTAAAGATTCTTAATAGTTTTATTGATTTGTATATTCCTAATAAACTGCCTTTACATATGGACTTTCTCCCTTGGTTCTCATGCAATCTTATTAAGATTATTATCATTGCATACTTTTAAAACACAGAATATCCTTTTTTATAATAATTTTATTAATTTCAGAAGATTGGCTAAGCATGTTTATAAAAGAGATTTGCAAAATTACATTAGAAAAATTGAGGTTAATATTTCTTCTAACCCTAAAGAATTTTGAGTTTGTCTTAATAAGTCTGGTTTGGGTAAAAAAAGGGTTCAAGCTACTCCTGATTTCATTTTAAGTGCAAATGTCTTCTCCAAACATTTTGCTGTGTTTATCAACAATTAATGTGCTAGTATAGGAAATATGATCATGTGATGCTTAATGGTTTAACACCAATCCTGCCTAATAGGTGGCTATGGTTGTAAAAGAGCCAAAGACACCAAAATGTATGGGTGCTGAACTGAGTTCAGACCCATATGACTATATAAGCTATTAAGCTTATATTGAAAATATTTTTTGTGTTTTCAATTTCATTCTCATAGTTTTGTAGTAAAGTAGAGATAAAAGGTGGTTGCTAGAGGGTTGCATTAGATCCTAAGATCTAGATGCAGTGCCCTCAGATCCAAAGCTCCTCATTGACGAAGGCCACAAGCCAGAAACTAGTCTGGGGATATTGGATGAGTAGGGATTAGATAGGGATTTTATGCACAAGCCTTCTGGCATCCATTGATTACTCTGTTTAGCACAGGTGGCAATACTGTATGGAGAGTTTTGCTCTGTTTATCAACAATTAATGTACTAGTATAGGAAATGTGATCATGTGATGCTTAATGGTTTAACACCAATCCTGCCTAATATGATAGTGGTGGCTATGGTTGTAAAAGAGCCAAAGACACCAAAATGAATGGGTGCTGAACTGAGTTCAGAGCCATATGACTATATAAGCTATTGAGCTTAGATTCAAGTATGTTTTGTGTTTTCAATTTCATTCTCATAGTTTTGTAGTTAAGTAGAGATAAAAGGTGTTTGCTAGAGGGTTGCATTAGATCCTAAGATCTAGATGCAGTGCTCTCAGATCCAAACCTCCTCGCTGACGAAGGCCACAAGCCAGAAACTAATCTGGGGATATTGGATGAGTAGGCATTAGATAGGGATTTTATGCACAAGCCTTCTGGCATCCATTGATTACTCTGTTTAGCACAGGTGGCAATACTGTATGGAGAGTTTTGCTCTGTTTATCAAGCTTTATTTGTCTTAAAGGATTACAAGAGTTTACATAGCTTGGATTGCTGTGTTTACATGGGCAATCCGTAGTTGTAGGTTTACATATATAAAAATGGATTTATTGTTTTACACAGGATTACAGGAATTTTTTCATGCTGTGAATTAGTTACATGGTTTTACATAACTTGAATTGCTGTGGTTACATGGGGAATCCATGGATATAGGTTTACATATACAAAAGTTGATTTACATGAGATTACAAAAAATTGTCACACTGTAGATTAGTTACAAGGGTTTTTACTTGGCTTGGATTGCCGTGGTTTCATCAGCAATCCATAGGTGTAGGTTTATGTATGTAAAAGTTTATTTATGCTGTAGATTAGTTAGAATGGTTTTATATAGCTTAGATTGCTGTGGTTACATGGGTAGTCTGTAGTTGTAGTTTTACATATGCAAAAGTTGTTTTATTGGTTTACACAAGATTGCATAAATTTTACATGGTCTGGACTATTGTATCTACAGATGCAATCAAAGTTTAGTTCTATATGTGGTTGAGTTGCCTTGGTAACACAGATGAGGACTAGAAATTTCCATGGTAGTGTGGCAATTATCTGTGAAGTCTGGCCTGGTGTTCTGAAATCAATATCAGTATTTTTATTTTTTAGGGTATCTTCTTTGGGTTACCAGGCTTTCTCTTGGTTTCATTGGCAATGTGGGTTGGGGAGGGTGTTGGTGTGGTAAGAAGCATGATGGGATTGCCATGCCTATTTTTTGATGCATTTGAATAGATGAGCATTGCAGAGGGTGGGGTGGCACAGCTATGTTAGAATTGGTTAAGTTGGACTTTGTGGTAGGCTGGTCGGATTCTGGGTCTGTGTGCTAGAGGTCAGAGCTGAGTAAGGCTTCTGATGAAGTTTAAGAATGAGATCCATGTGTAGAGTGTCCTGATATCCAGAGGAGGCTGGTGGTACAGCTATATTCGAACTGGTTGCAACTGTTGAGTTAGAGTTTGTGGTTGGTCAGTCTCTCACACTGGGTCTGGCTGTGTTAGAGTTGGTGGCCAAATAAGGCTTTTCATATGATTTAAGTGTGACATTTATGGCTAGTGGCCAGGCAAATTCTAGGCAGGTAGTTAGCATTGCTATTAGAAGTGACATGTTTTTTGAAATTATCTAATAACTTGATGATAGTTGAAGATTTGAACAGAAAATTGGAAATCAGTTATCAACTGATTGATAATGAAAAAAGTATATAATTTTTTTTGTCTAGCCTAAAGTTTTGACTACTTTATAAGCATAAACAGCCAGGGCTTGTTAACTCAATTGTGAGCAAATGAACTAATTGCTGGGAACTTGAAATCGAATTTTTATTACTAAACAAAATTAGAGATTGCTACGATAATGTTAAAAATAAACGTATGTCTGACTGACCTTTGGACTTTAAAACTCTATGTTGGTATTATTGTGGGCAAACACTGGTCATGCAATGGCTTTTTTTAAAAATTATTGTTAGGTAACTTGATTTCAATTGGAAGTTTGAATAAAAAATGTAATAATCAACTGATTAAAGGTATATTATTATCTTGAATTAGACTAAGATTGTGAATTCTTTTTAAGCATAAAAAAACAAAGCTAGTTAACTTGTTTATTTAGTAAATTACTTGCGGGAAATTTGTAACTGATTTTTTTTTTTTTTCCAAAACAAAAATCTGACTTTGCAATTAATAAAATTAAAAATTGGCTTACGTTTGACTGAACTTTGGATTTTGAAACTCTGTGCTGACAATGTTGGTGGTAAGCATCTGGTCATGTGATTACTTTGTCTCCATATTGTTTTTCAAAATTATCGTTGGGTAACTTGATTTTAATTAAATTTTTGAATGAAAAATGCATTACAAAAGTATTAAACAATTATCAACTCATTGGAAATTGAAAAAGGCATATCAGGATAGTGTTTTTATCCTTCCAGGTTTAAACTTTGAGTACCTTTGGAACATGAAAAACTAAAGCTTGCTGACTTGGTTGTGAACAAATGGATTTTTGCTGCTCTACTACTACTACTATTACTACTACTACTACTACTACTACTACTACTACTACTACTACTACTACTACTACTACTACTATTATTATTATTATTATTGTTACTTATAAAAAAGTATGGCATATAATTATATTATTTTCATCGTTTTTACTCATTTATGTATATTATTTATGTATATTATTGTATAGTTATTATAGTGCAATTCTGTAATTGGCTTAATGCTGTAGTTTTGTAGGTAATTGAATTGAATTATTATTATTATTATTATTATTATTATTATTATTATTATTATTATTATTATTATTATTATTATTATTATTATTATTATTATTATTATTATTATTATTATTATTATTATTATTATTATTATTATTATTATTATTATTATTATTATTATTATTATTATTATTATTATTATTATTATTATTATTATGTTTCAAAAGGCCTTTATTGTCTCAAAAGAATTACAAATTTTGCATTTACATAGTTTGTCTACATATAATATCCTGGATTGTCCATTATCATTTGAATACCATTAGCAAATCAATTACTTATAATAGAAAGGAAAAAATTGTTGCTAAATTGTCCTTGTTGCTAATTTGACATGCATATCCTTCTAAGTTTTTTTATAATGTTTAATTTCCTCAATTCACTATAACATAGATCTAATCTTAAGTAATGACCAGGTTGCTGCATAAATGTCAGGTCTGGCCAGTCTCTTATCCCTTTTCTGTATTATTTCAAGTTTATTTGAAAAAGTAACTGGATGTCTCCTGGAATTGTTACCAATTAGAAAAGTACATCTAGTACACCAGTATGCATATAGCACAAAGGTTGCTGCCCTGACACTTGGTGTTAATCCTTCTCTAAATGCAGAAATCAATTGATGCATTGTTACATTAGACCTCCTGTAACTGCTAGTTATGAGATTTCTTATGTGCCTAAGTCCCTCACAGTGATATAGCAGATGCGATAGTGTTTCCTCAGCTAGATGGCATAACCCACAAAAGGGATCAATTGACGTATACAGTCTTTTATGGCAAAGAAAATATGTGGTAGGTAATGCAGATAGATTAAGTTTTATTAGAAAATTGAAAAACTTTGGTTCTAAGGCCCATCGTTTATACCTTTTAACCAATTGCTTATTATTAATTCCCAGTATTGGTTCTAAAGCAATTGTGTTATTATCTTCATGCATTAATTCATAAATTTCCCAGTATTTGTATTTATTAATAAATTGCTCTGGGATTTTTGATTCTGTTTTACAAAGATGTATTAATTGTTCAAAATATGATAATTTTTTTGGTGGTGGTTTATCAGTTGGAATGACCTCTATGAGCTGCTTAATTTTTGGAAATTGTTTAATAATATCAATTATATTGTTCCTCATTCTCTGTTTTGCAAAAATACCAATATCATGTAAGCCCAAACCATTTTTATTCAATGGCTGACATAGTTTTGCCATTGATATTGCCACGACTTTCCTTGACCATAGTAGTTGATTGCAAATGGTCTTAATTTTGGAGATAAAAGCTTTTGAGAAAGCAACCACTGGCATAAAGTAAACTATCTTAGTCATCATCAAACTATTAATCAATTGAATCTTGGAATATACTGACATATAGGTATTGGATAGAGAGTCTGCTCTTTTCTGTATTTCATTTTTCAATTTGTTCTGCAAATGACATCTCATTCCAGTAGTCCCTAGATGGAATGGAAATCCAAGGAATGAGCCTGGCTTTGCCTGGAAAATGGATGTACATGGCCTTCCTGTGAATATAGTCCATGCTGCTGTTTTTTCTGGATTGAAACTTAGTTTAAATTCCTTTGAGGATTCTTCTAAAATCATCTGTAGTTTTGGTATCTGCCTTTTTGATTTCAGGAAAACTGTAATATCATCCATGTATGCAATGCAGGTCAATTTTTGACCTGTTCCTGGGATCTCCATTCCCTCAAATGCCTGTTGTAATCAGACAAGAAGGGGATTTATATATAAAATAAATAAGATGGCACTAAGTGGAGACCCTTGTGAAAGTGATTTAGTTGGTGTGAAAGCTGGTGAATTTCTGCCATTTAGAGTAATGTGAAGTTCACGATTTAAGAGTAAATTTGTTATAACATATATATGTGATTTTGGCATTTCAGTGTCATTCAATAATCTCAACAGTATAGATATATCAACATTGTCAAAAGCCGAAGCAATATCCAGCTGTACAACAATCGGGCCATATCTTTTCTTTTCTCTAACTGATGTCAAAATAGCCTTAAATAACATAGCAGCTTGTGTGGTAGATGAATGTTTTTTAGCAAATTGAGCTGGTGAAATCATCGGTAAAATAAATGGTTCTATTTTATCTTTAATTACTTTCTCTAAAATCTTTATGGGCAATGGTCCCATTGGTATTGGCCTTATCTCTGATAACAAAGGAATGGGCTTCTTTTTTTTATTAAACGGCACGATCGCGATTGTATTAACTCCCTCCATTGTTATTATTCCCTGCGATAAATAATTTGCCAGCTGACATAGGCATTTGCTAGTCAATTTGTCAAGGTGTTTTAATATGAAGAGTGGAATTCCAGGGCTTCCTGGGTGACAGTTGTTGTCCATTTTATTCATTTTCATTATAAAATCATCTATAGTATATGGTGATTCAGTCTCTGCCATTCCAAATACATTTGGCTGGTATTGTATCAATTTTCCTAGTCCCAGCTTATCTTTAAAATAGTTAAGAATTGGTAATATCATATTATTTCCAGTAAATGTTTCATTGTTTATTTTAATTGCTAATGGCACTTTGATTTCAGGTCCCCTCCCTAATGCCCATCTAATATATTGCCGAGTCCATGTATGTTGATGCATTAGGCATATTCTACTTTTTTTATTTTTTAAATAGCTCTTCAGTGTTTCACATGCTTTGTTATAAGCATTTGTTAGTATATGTATACGTTTCTGTGTGTGCTGATTAGGAGTTATGGCCACAATACGTTTATGAATTTGTTCTGCAAGCTTCAACAACCCTGAGGGAGGTGGCTGATTTTTCACTATATGATTAATGTTAAATGACAGGATATTAATGTAAGCTAAATATTGCTG
The DNA here is from genome assembly GCA_028023455.1 of Epiperipatus broadwayi. Taxonomy (NCBI): domain Eukaryota; kingdom Metazoa; phylum Onychophora; class Udeonychophora; order Euonychophora; family Peripatidae; genus Epiperipatus; species Epiperipatus broadwayi. The sequence continues at coordinate 713,051 of JAQFVV010012393.1, read as the reverse complement.
TATTGGGTTAAAGGTCATTGAAAGAATTTTATTCCACATAATATAAGTCTCTGAAAAAATAAATTCGGGTGTTAAGGTTGGAATCAACATTCTTATTGTTCTAGTTAATTGCATTCTAGAGACTTGTATATTTCTGAGGTCAATTGATATGAACTGAGCTGAGTGATCAGAAATTGCTGAAGGGATTATCTTCATGCTTATTAGATGATGAAACACTGGAGAGTAAAAACAAAGATCAATTAATGATGAAAATCGGCCATTATGAAATGAAACAGCATCTTCAGGTAAGTAACCCCTTGCACTCATCAATGGAATTGATAATTTATGTATCCACTTATTTATAAACTCATCATATGTTACATTGCAGTCTCCAATCAAAATTGTTGGATTAGCTGTAGATCCCAGTGTTGAATTAATTGTGGCAATTATTGTATTTATTTTATATTTTTGCAATGGCATATAAACAAAGATTACATTTATTTTAATTATTTTGTGAAATAAAGTAACGATTAATAGATTTGCATCAATGTATATGATTTGAAAATTGGTAAACTGGCAAGCAGTAGCTATCAAAAGACCTGTACCAGCTGATGGAGAGGTAGAGTCTCTTGAACATGCAACAAAGCCCTCACTATTTAGAAATTTTGCTGGATCAATTTGTGACCCTGCATAAATTTTGGTTTCAAGCAGTCCCATTATATGAGGTTTTGTTTCCTTGATCCATTGTTTCAACTTAAATATCTTTTCTATTGAATTCAAACCCCGTACATTAAAAGAAGCAATTTTAATTTTCATTTATAAAAATTTACTTTTTACTTTGAATTTATTTAAATTTACTTTATCTTTAATTATCCTTATTTTAGACTGTCTATCAATTGTAAATCTTGGGCATCTTCGAACTCACTTTCAGTTTCAACATCAGTATATCTGTCCATTTGATACCGTTCTCCTGTGTCATCAAACATAAGCTCTCCTAATTTTAGCTTTTTTCCTGTTTTCCTGTTTTTTTTTGGGTCTTCCTGGCTTTCTCTTCTGTTCACTATTAACCTGAGTAACTTGTTGCATATTTGGCATTATTGTCTGAGTAATCTCAGTATTCGTATTGTTCCTAGTTCTTTGTTTTTTAGATAATTCCAGTTCTTCATCCAAATTCATATTCTCTTCATTATATTGCTTCCCATCAACATTTTTTTTAAATGTGTGTTTGTCTATATTTTTTTCTAAAGCTTTAATCACATGCATTTGTATTTCATTCCCTTTTTTTTCTTTTACTTTTGTATTATTTATCTTAAGGTACACTTTTTCCTCCAACCTTAATGAAGAATCTGGAATCTTCCCAATTTTGCTATCATCATTATTTACATTTGCAGTTTCATTTTCTTGCTTATCTGTATTCATATGTGTTTGTATAGAATTTTTTTCCTTTTCACTTCCTTGAGTTCCCACATCCGATGTCAGTATTTGCTTTACATCTCTTTGTTTATAGCTTATTTTCTTTTCTAGTCTTTCTTCTGATAAATCAAATCCTTTGTTATTTCTGTTCTTTGGACAGTCTATAATCAAATGGCTTCTTTCTCCACAACCAAAACATTGTGGTCTTAGCCCTTTAATGTTTAAGTATAATACTGCTCCATGATCCATAATTTGCCTTGGAATTTCTTCTGGTTTAATATGCTGGTGCAGCTTTATCTTAAAATGATAACTGTTTGTGTATATAAGTGTTGGTGTATCATTGCACAAGATTTGCTTAATGTATATTGCATGCCCAAATGGTTGGACCATACTTTTGAAATCATGAATGCTAAACCCAAAATACGCATTTTTAATGATTCCTGAGCAATAATTTTGCATATTTTCATCAACAACAATCATTACGTATCCACCAATTGTTTTTATTTGTGATTTAAATCTCATTTTTTGATTTTCATTGAAAAATTGTATAGCTATATATCGTGAGTTTGAATGTTCACCGATTTCTGAGATTGAATCCCATAAGTTTTCTTCTGTTAGTTTTTGATATAATAAGTCTTTGTGAAATTTATATAACATTAGATTTCTATCTGTAATTGCCAGCACTAATGATTTATTAGAAAAGAATTTTTTAAAAGATTCATATAACTTGTTTGGTATTGTGTTATTAAACTGGATGTTTATTTCTTGAATTTCTTCTTCTGTCCAATTATCTTCAGTTTGTTCTGCTATATGATTAGGTGTCTCGTCTTCATTTTCTAAACTTAATTCAAAAAAGTCTAATGAATTGGCTCTCCTAAATCTGCCTATTTGTCCTTCCCCTCCGTTTTTTTTGTTCTCTTGCTGTATAATATTTTCTAATATTGCTTTTTGTGGTTTCATTGCAGCAATATTTGCATAAGATTTTTTTTCCTTACTGGCTTCTGCAACTGATTTGACATCTGTATTGTTATTTCTTTTACTAACAACGCAATTGTTATCTGCAGACGCCATTTCAACTAGATGACTAGATTTTCTTAGGACAAAATAATAAAAAAAAACTTACTTTGTTAACAGCGTCTTTTCTTATAATCGGAAATCGATTATAATTTTCAAAATTATAAGATTTTTAAACTAATAATTAGATTCTGTTTGCCTTTAATGAAGTACATTCACGAGCTTTTGTAAGTTTGTTCCTACTTATTGTAAATTATTATTATTATTATTATTATTATTATTATTATTATTATTATTATTATTATTATTATTATTATTATTATTATTATTATTATTATTATTATTATTATTATTATTATTATTATTATTATTATTATTATTATTATTTGACTGATTTGACTGAAAATAATGATCTAGTTGAAGAAAGGATAACATTTGATTCATTTATTGAATCTGATGTTATTTTTGCTATTGGGCAGCTTAAATTACATTCTAGTGTGGGCCTTGACAATATTCCAGCTTTCATTTATAAAGGATGTGCTGAATACATTGCTTCTCCTCTTTTGCATATTTTTAATTGCTCTTTAGCAAATGGTACTTTTCCTACATCCCTTAAAATTGCTAAAGTTGTTCCTATTTTTAAGAAAGGATCTAGAGATTTGGTAAGTGACTATAGGCCTATTTCAATTCTACACACTGTTGCTCGAATTTTTGAAAGATGTTTGTATAATAAAATTATCTTGGATGTCTCTAAGGTTTTGGCACCAGAGCAGCATGGATTTTTGCCTAATAGGTCCATTGAAACAAATTTGCTAACTATTTTTGATCACATTTCAAATTCAATTGAGAATCAATCTAGGTTAGATGTTGTTTATTTTGATATGTCTAAGGCTTTTGATAGAGTTAATCATAAAATTCTTCTTCAGAAGCTTTGTAGGTTAGGTTTTTCTAAATTATTAATTAATTGGTTTGACTCTTTTCTTAGGGATAGAATGTCTTGTGTGAGGTTTAATGGTAAATTGTCATTACCTTATTATTGCTTCACTGGGGTGCCTCAAGGCAGTGTTCTTGCACCTTTATTATTTAATGTATACATTGATGACCTAAAAACATGCATTAAATTTTCACATCTTCTATGTTATGCAGATGATTGCAAAATTTTTAGGCATATTTATTCTATTAATGACTGTTTTTTACTTCAAAGTGATATAGATAATTTCTTGAATTGGTGTGAATATAATTATATAGATATAAATATGGATAAGTGCTCCATTGTCTCTTACTCTAGAAAATCTGAAGTCTTAAGGTTTTCCTATTATATTGGGGACTCTAAAATTATAACAAATGATCATCAAAGAGATCTCGGAATAATATTTTCCAATAATGGATCTTTTCATAATCACATTAATTTTATGGTGAATAAATCTCTTAAAATTGTAGGAGCTATTTACAGATATGGAAAAGCATTTAATAAATTTACAAAGATTAAACTTTTTATATCCTTAGTTCTTCCCATCTTGGAGTATGGTTCAATTATATGGAATCCTCATAACAGGACAGATATCATAAGAATTCAGTCTGTTTTTGACAAATTTGCAAAATTAAATAGTTTAAGTAATGAACACTATATTGATTTACTACTGAGACAAAAAACAAGAGATCTCAAACTTCTTGATAAATTCATCTCCCAGAATATTTCTGTATCTAATTTGCTTTCTAACTTAGGTATTAAAAAAAAAAATTATAATACTCGTACTCATAATGTTTTTGAACTGAAAAATTGTAAATCTGATGTATTAAGATTTTCCCCTTTATTTCGTTTACCTAGAACTTATAACAAAGATTTTGGTAATGATGATGTTTTTAATTTGGATTTTAAACAATTCACTCAAGTCCTCATAAAAAAATATTATCCTTAATTTCATTTGATATATTGCCTTTTTATTTATTTGTGCATTTTATTGATTTTCTATTTTATTGGTATTATTTATTTTATTATTATTATTATTATTATTATTTTTTTAATGCTTATTTAGATTTGTATTACTGTGCAATCTATAATTGGCTAAATGCTGTTGATATGTACATTAAATAAATAAAGAATTGAATTATTATTATTATTATTATTATTATTATTATTATTATTATTATTATTATTATTATTATTATTATTATTATTATTATTATTATTATTATTATTATTATTATTATTATTATTATTATTATTATTATTATTATTATTATTATTATTATTATTATTATTATTATTATTATTATTATTATTATTATTATTATTATTATTATTATTATTATTATTATTATTATTATTATTATTATTATTATTATTATTATTATTATTATTATTATTATTATTATTATTATTATTTCTTCTTCAGAGAGATTTTGGAGAACTTTTTGTTCTGCAATGATATATATATATATATAAGTTAAAATTATTTTAAGTATAAAATAATATATCTTCGAGAGTGTGTAGGACCATGAACAAATAATATGATAATGAACTTCAAAAAATATCTAAGCCAGGCTTTCGACACATAACATCTTTATTAATGCTAGACTACTTTTGATAAAGATGCTCTGCATTGAAAATCCAATTCGGCATTTTTTTGTATTATTTATTAAATGTCCATACATGCTTATGGTTATATATATATATATATATATATATATATATATATAACCATATACATATATTTCTTCCAAGCTATATATCATGATATATATATATATATATATATATATCATGATTAAGCTTGGAAGAAAATATGTAAATAATCAAATTAATGTACAGCATTCCTGATTTACAATCCACAATCCTGTAAGCTATTTATTTAGTGGAAAAAGTAGCTGACTGATTTCTTCAATTATATATATAACTGGAAAACATTTACAATTTATGGACATTTAACATGGTTGCATCCTCATACTCATTTGACACTCTTCCATTATATTATTCAATATGATCTCCAATAAAGTATAAAGGATGAAATGGAAAAGGATTATAATTAGGAGAAAGTTCTAATGTAATAAAATAATTTTATTAATAACTTTTAAAGCAAAATAAAATAATAAATAACAATAACTACAACATTTAATATTTTATTTTATGACATTCATATTATTATAATACAACTAAAATTTCTTTAATATAAAACATATGCTTATTTTGACCCTTTATATTGTTTAAGTGAATTGTGGTTAGAGATTTATTCATCATTAATTTTACTAACCACATATTGTCAGCTAATTACTTGTAATGGATGTGCAATGATAATATGCATTATTTTAGATTATGCTGTAATTGAATATGCAATGATAATATTCATCATTTTAGATTATGCTATAATTATTTTTCATAGACATTTGCTTTTCACATATATTATTTACATTTATTTGTTTAAATGTGATATGTCTCTGAATTTGGGCAAAACTCCTGAATGACTTTCTTTTAATTAATATTAATGATAACATTATTTTTTTCTAAATTTACACATATGAAGAAAACATATTTTTACTATTCTGTATAATGTTTATCACTGTCATGTTAAAGTAAATTTTAATGGTTTGAGAAAAATTTACATCTTTATAATACTATGAATAAAAAATATCAATTCACGAGGGATTAAAAAATATTTATCTATAACTGTTTTTAAGATTCAATGTAAAATAAAGAATATTCCATTTATTTAACCAGTGGCTAAAATGTTATTATCACATCATATAAATATGATATCTAAGATTTCATTTTAACAAATATTTTAAATAATGCCTGTTTTCAAATTAGTATAAAAAATAATACCTAAGCAATGACTGCTAAATATCTCTTAGCAATTTTATATGTGCTCAGTTTCATGATAGAGACAGTTCTTTCATTCTTAGAATAATTTTTATACAATAATAAGTCTTTTTGTTAGATGTATGTCCATTTTGATATTTACAGAATATGCAACAATATTTTGTAGTAGTATTATTTACATATCTATCCATAATTTCTTGGAAACAAATAAATTACATTACATATCAGCAAATTTGTATATGCTTCCAAATTATTATTTATGTTAAATTTTACACATATAATTACAAATGTGAAAGTGGGTTACTTAATTTAAAGCATATTTTACATTTGTCTTTGATAATATTATTGAAACTGAATTTTTTTAAAGGAAACAAGATAATTAATAAAATAGTTTACAAAAATTATCAATAGAATAATATGAAAACATCTTATTCATTGTAAAAGTTTGTGTTACCATGATAAAATGTAAAGAATAAAATTCTGTTAGCATTTATTGTTACCTTTTTTTAAAATCAAGTGTACAATTTTCTTTTTATTTTTTTTTCTTAAAGTTTTAAAAAATTTGTTATAAGGAATTTTGGGTTCAAGGGTAGTTTTTTATTTAACACTTTGTTCATTGTTGAGAGCTAAACTAATTTGTTTTTTTATTACTGAGATCAAGGGAATCTCATAATTTAACACTTTGTTCATTGTTGAGTTCTAAACTAATTTGTTTGTTATCATTAAAAATTAAATGTATTTAGAAAAATGAAAATGATTGAATTTTCTAAAAATTTATTTAACAATTAAATTAGATGATGGAAATAGTCTAATATATAACTGTATGTAACATGCCATTGTCATAAATTTTCAGAAATTCATAGTTACATATATATATATATGTAAGATGGGCACGAAAAAGCCCAATACATGACAAAAATTTTTTTTACAATATTTAAAAATACTGAATAGATAACCATCAGATTAATCAATAACTAGTTTTGAGAATATTATGGTTTATTCATCTAAATATATCTATATAACCAATTATTTACTATTATTAACTAACATTTTGAATTTTGAAGAAATCATGAGTGCATCTGAGAATTTTTGAGTTATATAAACTTTTTTAGTTTTACTCTAAACTTGAACATCAACTTATAAACATAAAGAAATGTTAAACTAATCACTATAATACATACATTTATATGTAATGTGACATCTAACTTTAATTAATACTCTTAAATAAAATCCTAGTTAGATTTTAAAGTACTGACTAAAAATTTAGGATCCATATCATTTGACAATGCATCTGATTAAATCCCAAATTAATTTTATAATAAATGTAAAAAATTTCTGATTTAATAGTCTTGATTATTTAAACAACCATTATCTTTACATATTACCCCCACACACAATCTGTTACTAAACTATAAAGTCATATGAACTAAATTTCTGAATGAGTTTTTTGATGACCAATGTCTATATTTACACATACATCTATATATATTTCTGTATAACATACCTTATAATTGTTGAAGGGGTTTTACTTGTTAGTATACAAGATTTTCTTTCCTCTTCTGAAGGTTTGTCTTCTTGACTAAGATAGTTTAAACGACGTTTGGCAGAGAGATTTGTAGCCGAATTAGTAAGATTGTTTTTATTAATAGATTCATGCTTACTTTTTATTACATAGTTTTTATGCTCAGAATATGGTGAAGTACTTAGCGATAGATAATGTTCTGTATTTTGAACCGAATTTAATCCAGATTGTTTTATATTTTTATCTTTTTCAATAGTAGGACTACTTGTTGACTTAGTTTGGCTGGTTGGTTTTACATCTGCATTTTTATTTTTTAATATATTTAATAGTTTTAATGATGCTGCAACTCTGCTTTTAGGGCTATTGCTAGTAGGCCTGGTCATAATTTCATGAATATTTTCAGATATTTTGGAACTGTCTTGGCCACTTTTGGATTTTCTTGCATTTTTTATGTTAGATCTTTGTGGCAATTGACATCTACTTGAATAATTAACAGTATTGTCTGTTTCTTTATAATCCACTTTATGATTTTGTATAGAAAAGGATTTTCGTTTTTTGAATTTATCTTTTTTTGCTGATCTTGTTTCTTCATTTCTTAAATTTTTTTTAATAATATCTGAATCATTTGACCAATGTTCTTTTTTGTCTAACTGGTAACTGCTTTCAGTGATGTCACTTTGTTTGTTTACACCTTTCTTCTTCTTAGATGTCACTACACGGACCCAGTCTCCATCAAATTGAATCCAACTAACAACACTTCCAGGAACTTGGGAAATTTCTGGAAATGAAGGATTCATATCAAATGTATTAGTGGTTACAGTGCTTGTTGACTTTTTTTCAGAAGTACACCAAATGTTTTTAATGGAGTCATTTTGAATTTTGTCTCTTAGTTTAGAAATCTCATATGTATCACAATCATATAAGATTTTGGGTGGTGGTGGACACTCCATGTCTAAAATATTTTGAGATTTGCGATATAATTTATAAAGGGAATTGTGAGTAAGAGGAACATCAGCTGAAATATCATTAATCTTATCACTAGTTGTTAATAAAGCTCGATAAGCTGTCCAGTAACGTGCAAGAAAATGATCAAGCCATTCGCTGATATCCTGATTTAATAAATCTCTCCATTTGTTAGTCGTTTTTGACCTGGAAAATGTAGATGGTGATTGCTTATGCTCTTCAGGTAGAAAACCTGGAAATGTTCTGTAAATAAATTAAAATATTTGATTTATTAGCAAGAATTAATTAATTATTGATTATTATATTGATTTTAAATTTCCACTTCATTCTGTTTATAATATACAATATACATATACTTAACATTTTATAACTGAGAGTATTATATGAGATATAAATATATGTAAGTGTGTGTGAACGGTTATTGCTTTGGATTATATCAGCTTATCTGTGTTTATTGTTAAATTCTGTATAATTGTTTTATGAAGATGTATTAAAGACTTAAAATCATTACATTGGTTACATTTGGAGAAACAAATGAATCAAAAGAATAAAATAATAACAATAATCGAGTGGCTTTAAGTGTTAGAAAGTTCATAATAAACTGAAGAGCTAGAAGTGATAAAACTGAATGTAATCTATGGACTTTAAATTCCAAAGTTTGTCATATTACAACTGCATAAGGTTCATCATATGAAGTTCACACTTTTCCATATGCGAGAGTTTGGATTCACATCAGAAATACCGTGAGTTAATTTGATTATATATATATGCAAATTAATTAATAAACGGAATCACCGCTATGTGTAGAAGTTAAATCCACAGCTTAGATTTAATGATGTGCAGCAACCAACCAGATGCGGATCTGCAGGCTGAATGAAAACAATAGCAAATCTGTTCTAACTTCTTTTGATTAGTGGTAACTAGGACAGGTTTGCTATTCTTCTAATTCAGCCTGCGGAAGCGCGTCTGATTGATTGCTGCACATTAATACACTTAGTCCGTGGATTTAATTTGTCTATATAACGGTGATCCCATTTAATTTAAATCTATATTAACCGTTAAAAAATTAAATATATATATGAAGAACAATACAGGATCACCATTTTCTATATTTACACAAACTGGTATTAGCAATAGCAAACTCTTCAGACAGTAGTGTCACCCAGTGCAAGCTTTAATAATTAATGGATGCAGGAAGGTTTGTGCATAAAATCCCCATCTAGTAGGGATATTGCATGAGTAGGCATTAGATGGGGATTTTATGCACAAATCTTCCTGCATCCATTGATTACTAAAACTTGCACCGGGTGGCATTACTGTCTGGAGAGTTTGCTATTGCTAATATAAAGGACATTGTGATAGCATATCCACCTGCAATGCTTATGATTTGAGATTCATATCTGTGACAGGTTGTTCTTGAAATTTTTTTTTCAGATTGCAAACAATTTTAAATATTTTTCTTTAAGATCACAAGTCTGTGATTAATTTTAATTTTCCACAATTTGTTGATAGACGAGTAATTGTAATTGATAGCTAAAGGGTAAAACAAAGACGATAAAATACTAAAACTCTCATTGCTTAGCAATTGCGAAGCGGATGATGTATCTCTTCCCTTCACCGCTTTTTTTTTTTGGAAAACAGTTGAAGAATTTTATCTCAGAGTGAATCGGTTAACACATAGAAATAATCTATCAGCTCTTAATAGTATATCAATCTATAGGATTTTCTATTATTAAACAGATTACTCTATTGCTGAAAAAAAAGAGCAATTTCCCATAATATCTGCTTTTGGATTACAGCTTTATTAAATTCTATAGTAATGTTTAATAATCTATCAACGTAGCGGTATGTTTAATATACTGTAGTTCATTTATGACGGCTTAATATTAATTTGCACTTCAAGCTTTATCGTTAAATTAAGCACAATGGTAATATTTAAATAAGACTAATGTTGTTACGTTAATAGATTATCAATTATTTATAGATATCTATTAAGGACTAAACTTAAACACATATTGGAGATTAGTCAATTTTTATATCAGTAAATGAAGTTTAGAAAACTTATAGATTATGATGCATAAACTTAATATTTCAATTATATTTATTATATGCACAGATTTATCTACTCAAAGTCATGTGAAGAGACATTGAATTTGACTTGAAATAGATTTGCCAGTGTGTAAATATGGCTTCATATGGTCTGAATATTTTTCTACACACATTCAATCTAATTTTTCATATTGTACATTACAGCTTTAAACATGTATCAAATTTCAAACTGTAGTCCATGTTTAAAAGAGCATCACATTTCTGAAAGATTTGAATACAAATATTTATCTGAGTAATTGCCATTTTATTATACATGCATACATATATAGTATGTAAACTAGTTTTAGAGACTTTCAACAACATGGTAATTAAAAATATTTAAATATATTATATCAAGCCTTGATGAGGTATGTAAGGCATTGGGGCTTGAAATGGTTTTAGAAAGCTAGATTTCTAAATAATTATCGAAATATTGGTTGAGTGTACTGTTTTCAAATGCATTTTGTACAGATTTTGGGAAAAACTTGAAAATAATACCTTTTTTAAAATCTAGATAATGGTTTTATCATGAATTTACACTTTTTTGAAAATATAGGAGATAGATGATATTCTCTAAAACTCAATATTTCTCAAACTTATAAGGACATTTAAAGTATTTAGACAGCCACAGCTATTATTATTTTTTTAGTAAATCAGTGAATTTCTTGAAATTTTAGGATGGCAATGCAAGATTTTATTATCTGAGAAGATATATTAAATGTAAATTTTCTTTAAAAAGTAATTAAATTTAGGATATCTAAGCAACTTATACCAATAACTTTAAAAATTTATTGAATTATTCACAGAGGCAATTGCTTTGGATACTTCTAATATTATGCATATTCACCTCTCCAAAAATATTTTTATTAGATATCTTCAATTTTAGATACTACCTGGTCATAAAGTTGAATAAAATCAATAATGGAAGAATTCTGGATTTTGGATTAGCATTTCCTCTAATCCCAGTGAGATTAATATGTGGGGTATTAAAAAATAAAATGATCATGTTAATAAATTAAATTATTCAAAGTAGTAAAAGTAGTTGAACATTTAAAAAAATAAAAGCATTAATTTTTTAAAATGTTTGCCTGTTTGGAAATATTCCTATGGTAATTTTTAATTATTTATTAAAATTTTCAAGTTCCTTACTTTCCTGAAGTATATATTCCTTTGATATATAGATCTCTTTACATATTTGTTTTATTTAATAAAATATAGGTATTAAACCACAATAATGGCAGATTTTTAGAGAAACATCTGCAAACAGTTTGAAGTTTTTCAAAAGATAGTATGGTATTTCATTGATGACAATCTGTTAATAATGTTTAATCATCATGTATTGATCAAATCTATCTTATTTTATTATTGTTTTTGAGGTCATAATATATAGGAGTATAATTAGTTTATGTGCAAACAACAAATTTTAAAGAATTGTAACTTTCCTGATTAATCAATTATTTTTCTTAAAGAAGCAATCCATTTAAAGATTTCATTTTTTGTAATTTATTCCATTTTTATTATATCCAAGAAAGTTAAGATACTCTTGATCAAAAGGCTTTTATAATGATCCTATGAAGATAAGCAGTTAAGAGAAAGTTATTATTTGTTAGTATATCCAACTACTAATGATTAGATTAAAAAGAATGACTACTCAAAAATTGCTGAACAAAGATTTCTTTAGTATTTTTCCACAAGCCATATAATCAGATAACAAAAAGCATTCACCAGAATAATTGACAGGCAGTTGATGATAAACTTTATTTTATCCTATTATAAAGATAACTAAATACCTATTTATGGATCAATAATTGAATAGCTAACTACCTTTGCTATTGCTAAGCTGGACTAAAAAAATTGTAATTATCTAAAAAATTGATCATGTTCCATACAGACTGCTTGGTAGATAGATGTCCAATAATTACACCAATAAAGAGCAGAAAAATTTATCTTAGACTCAAAAATTTCCAGTTAAAAGTATAACAAATATTCTAGTTTCATCAATTAAGGTAAATCTGTAATTTAGTAACTGACCATATATTGAAATCATTCAGTTCAAAGTCTAAGTTACTTTTTACATATGCAAAATATATAAAAACAATACACTAAAAGATGGTAAAAGTAATAAAAATGAAAGAACAAACAAAAATCCATTTTAATTATTACTGTTTCAGAATTATCAGAAAAAAACAGATGTTTTGACAAAGAAATATAAGAAATAAAAAAGATGATACTTAAAATAATGTGAAGAATAATTCAAATATCATTAATATAGATAACAGAAAAATACTATAATAGAGTATATAATCAAAAAAACTTAATATACTTTTAAGTTTGTTAACAAATAGTTGCTAAGAGGTTGATAGTATATTAGGTTTGTTAATAAAATATTAAATTATATACTATTTTATAATTTTTTGTTACGCAAATATAAGCGCACTCATATATATATGACTCTGGGAATACAGTATAGAAATTTCCAATGAGGGATACACATTTTTAACATCAGAATTAAATGAATCGGATTGTTGGAAGTCTTTAAAGATTGATTATAAACATTAGTAAATTATTCACAGAAGAGAAGCTGATATTTTTATGAAGTCACATTCGCAAGAATGATGTCTCCTTGAGAATTAATGTTATAATTTCTCGAATAACAATAGGAGAATGTGCATTTTGTAGTTTTTTAATTCATTTTTTTAAAATTACAAATGTGACTAATTATTGATTAAAAAAACAATGAAAAAAATGTTTTTTTCCAAATTGCTTCTTGGCGAATTAACTAGTAAAATTATTACTATAAACAATTTTTATTCAGTATCTTTTCTCACTTCCTAGTAAGAATTTTACTAAAGTAGTTAGTTATCTATGACAAGTCCATTTTTTTTTTTATGAGTGACCAAATTTTTGATAACAACAACAAACAATGAATGAAAACACTGTCATGTGTATACATTTTCTTATTAATTTAAATAAAATCAATACAGGATTTAATAACACATTAGCCCTTAAGAATGCGAATGAAATTTCATTAAAATATTGTTCTCTTTATGTGAAATATCTTTTTACATCTATAAATTATTCTTTTTATAAACTTTTAATAATCTAACCCTTTTGATTCTGACCATGACAAGTTATTTTTGTCATTAAGGACTTCCGTATTATGTACTTAAAATCTTTTTAAATATTTTTATTAACCATGAACACATTCACTACAGTGTATATATTGTAATGGGATGGGTAAATAAAGTGAACCTGGGATGATAGCAAAACCATTATCAACCCCAGTTTAACTTAAAACACAAAAATATTGAAACTTAATATAAATTTAAAATGATTTTTAACTTCCAAAAATATCTAAGAAATGTTATATATTAAAAGAATATAGCATGAGATCAATAGATCTCTGAGAGATCAGCCAGCTAGAGATCAGTTAGTTAACTCCTTAGAGCAAATAAAAGCATAATTATAAATCCACCATCATTATAATTATAAAAGTAAGTAATACTCATATAACAATTCATCATCATGAATGATCAACATCAAATAAAATAAACAGTCAATTTGGTGACTGGATTGGGATAGAGTCAACTATAGACCAGGCCAACTATTTAGCCTTTGCCAGCTTGGGAAATCATTTAAACATAACTTTGGATACCAATCTTAAGTGCTCACCCATTAGAATACATAATCATCAAAATCTAAATATACTGCATGAAATTTTATACGTATGAAACTAAAATATAAAACTAAAATAAATAAATAAATAAATATGTTGATTTACAAATGGCTCTATAGTAATTTAAATTTATATTTACAATGGACTCATAAATTTTGTAATGTTCCAATGGTTCAAATAATGAGTATCTTGCCTGGAAAAGAAGATACAATTCAATAAATGGTGAATTATGTGATGATAAAGTGTAATATGGGAGGCACAATGAATTATCTTAATTGTAAAATAAATTATATATTAAACAATTTATAATGAATGATGCAATAGGCAAATCAAAATACCTAAGTTAATAGTAATAATATAAATTTATTGAAATAAGCATTAACTCATTGAGATGGGTAAAATAAAAATTCTAATTCTAATTTGCCAACTGCAATCTAATATCCCATTATATATTTTATAAGTCATTTCTCCTCCTTTTTTTTATGATTGCAATTGATAGATGTGATATACATTTAAATTATAAAGCATACAATAGTAAAAAGGATTAATTATAAACTCTTTAAACAAAGCAATATAAAAATGTTAATATTATTGCTTTTTGAAAAAAAAATTTTTTAAAAATTGTTTAAATGATAATTAATGCCAAGTAGGTTATACTAATGGAAATTATTAATTAAAACAAAACTTTAATACATGTTTACCATTAAAATTGTCATTATATTTTTTCCTTTTTTAAACTGTTTTTTTTTTGTAAGTGAAACTTATCTGGCAGTGTTAAGGTTTTTATTAGCATCTGTTACTACAGTTTTCAGCTGATATTCCATTATTTGATGATGTTTTCTTTTGGTACCTTTTTGCTAGCAAAAACACAATCATAGGGATCCATAAGCAATTGGAATCATTAGATGTATCCAATTATCACTCTTTTTGATACTGCAATCTAAGATGAATTCAATTATCTTAAATTTATAGTGTTCTTTTGTGATATCCATTTCATTTTAATGATAAAGATATTAAATGAAGGGGGGAACTCATTTTCCTCTCTCTCTAAATTATCTTACTCACAGTCCATATTTTTTTACTATATGTTCCAAATATATTTATAAAAGTAAAATAAAATAAATACAACATTTTAAGCAAAAGAAAGTCTGTGTCTTCTTGCAAAAAAATCATCTCGGTAGCTATGGCAAAACAAAACACAGTCTTTTTCTTTTTTAAACACTGGCTTTTGATCATTTGACTTGCTTCCTTCTAATAAGGCATTGTTATCATTTGCACAATAATAATTTAAACAACAATATTCTATTTTAAAATTTAATTAAAAATGGTTCACTTATTTCAGATTCATTCAAAACAATAAACATTTTTTTAACCAGATGACCTATAATTGTTTTTTTATTCATTTATTTATGCACTACAAAGAATCTATAAATGGCCAAATGTGTACATCACATATCCCCACTCTTAATAAAAAAATAAACAATTCAAAACAATTAACATAAGATCATTATGACCAACTGAACATTCTATGAATAACACATAGTTAATTAAAATTAAACCACCACAACAATGAAGTCAATGATTATATACAATTACATGTTTTTTATTTAAAAAACTTATCTAAACATATTAAAATAAACAATACAAATATCTTGCAATAATTATATTCATTAGCACCCTTATATTTCATTCTAACTGAATATTTGAAAAATAAATTTGTAATGTTATATGAGTTGCATAAATTTTGACCAATAAAATCAACCTTTTTATTTCTGATAAATATTAATTATTTATACCAGATAAAACCATAAATATAATCATCATAAATTAGATACTATTATATCCATAATGATTGATGCATTTGGTTATGGCCTTGCAATAAACTATATTTTCTAAATCATTAATCTCACAAATCCAACACATCTTACTGGCCTTACATGGTATTCAAAACAAATTTTTATGTCTCAAGTTAATGTACTTACACTTGTGACTTTGTACTTCATGGTGATAAACTATTTGGATGTTAAATGTTTTACTTCTGATGATAGAATATTGCATCTATCACCATTATTTAAGCTTGTGATAGAATTACCCTTTAAAGAAACATGCTCACTTATTTTGGATGGCATCATGCTAATATCATAATTCAAATGGCTTCACTCTACCTGAATTTCCAAACTTTGAATCTCTTGTCCCTGTCTATACTGTATCTTCTCGAACTCTATCATTAATTTGTTGATACTCATTTAACCTAGTTTCTAGGATTCTACCTTTATCATGGCATTCCATTATATCCTTTTCTGTCTTAGTTTCTATCTCTTGAGTCCAATTTTTCCCCCTTTCCATATTAACTTTTAGCATAATAATTTTTATTTGCATTTGACTGAGTTTCTTTGATTTTACTCTCTAGTTCAATAAAATTAATTTTAAATTTATGCACTTGCTTCTGTCCTATTTTTTATTTCATGGACTAATTCACAGGATTTGTGCTTGATTTCTTATTTTAACTTATTTTCTAATTCATATTGACTCTTTTCTATCTTCATGATTAATATTTCCTGGTGTTGTTTCAACTCTTGTTTCAATTCTTGTCATAATTTTCTTGATTTTCATCAATCTTACTCATTAGATTTCTTAATAATTTTTCCTGACTTTCTTTACATTTTTTTTTTGATTTTGTTTTATTTCTTATTTCAATTCTTGTTTAAGTATTTCTTGATTTTATTGATTTTCATTGATCTTAATCATTAAGCTCTGCTTCATTGCCATTATAGATTCATTTTGATCATTCCTTGATGTGAGAGATTTCATTAACTTCTTTTTCATATCCTGGCATATCTAACTGTTTCTCATTTTTCAAAATTTATATCAGATTTGTATTTGTGACTTTATTTTAGAAAAGAAAGAACATGAATTTCCTTCTTAATTCAATATCTCAGACCAAATGAAATTAACAACTTTCTTTCTCTACTATGCTTATATACTGAATCCTACAAATGAAATAAATCCCATAATATATCCTTTTATATAAAATACCACAATAACATCATCTCTCCATAATGATTGATTCATCTATCCACAATATTATTATCTCAAACCAATGTGCATAAATTTATTTATTTAATTTTTTTAAAATTCAAAATATTTATATGTATAATGTAGTGTAAATTTCATGTCTATGCTCAAAAGACTTTGCATTATGCTATCATCAACCAATTCAAATAGTGAGCATTATTGCTTTCCATCTACTTTCTAAAATAACTAAGGTACAATACCTTCAATAAAATAAGCTAGTTTCAAATACTTTTCATTATTTATTTCACAATTGTAGTAACAAGCCCATATTCCTTTGGTATTTTACTAACATATAGCCCATACTTAGTGCTTTTAAAGTTACAAACATAAACTATTATTTTTATTATTATAAGACAAATCCAGGCATCATACCTTTTTATTTATAAAGCATTTCACAGCATTGCTATTTCTCAACTCATGTATTCTTACACCTCTATTTTTCAGAAAACAATATGACAACCCACTTTAAATTCAAATCTTTAACAAAGCACAACTACAAATTTAAAAATTATTATATATTGAGTCATTATTCTGTTTACTCTAACACTAGTATACACAAAAATAGCTGATATCAATTGTGATCTTCGATCAAATATTTTGATTCTATCTATTTACTTTTATACAACTTTAACTCTCTTATGGTATATGGATAAATATTCAAGCCCTTGTTGGGCAGACAAATGTGAATGAAACTAATATCTAAGATATATAAATACAATAATAATAAAACAACATTGTTTTAAGAACAGCAATATTTCTTTCTATGGAAGTTGGATGAGCTAAATGTAAAAGGAAATCTAATAAAGACTTCCAAAATGTAAAACTAAAATAACTGCTGTTCAATGAATAAGTTACATATTTGGGTAGTCATAAATACAATAAAATATTATAACTGAACATGGCTAGATGGCCATGGAAGTGTCCCATAGATTTGGGAAACCACACATAATAGATAAATGATGAGCCAAATACTAAATATTTGGGCAATCTAAATATATTGCATGAAATGTTATACTTATGTGACTAAAATATATAACTAAAATAGATAAATAAATATGTTGATTAAAAAATGGTTTCACGTCAGTTTAAATTTATATTTACAATGAACTCATGACTTTTGTGAGGTACCAATAGTTCAAATAATGAGTATCTTGCCTGACAAAGAGAATACAATTCAATAAATGATGACTTATGTGTTGATAAATTATTGTATGGGATGCACAATGAATTATCTTAATTGTAAAACAAGTTATGTAATAAAACAATTTTTAATGATTGATGCAAAAAGCAAATCAAAATATCTAAGTTAATAATAATAATATAAATTTATTGAAATAAGTATTAAGGCATAGAGGTGGGTAGAATAAAGATTATAATTGTAATTTATCAACTGAAATCTAACATCCTATCACATATTTTATAAGTCATCTCTCCTCTTTTCTTTTTATTATTGCAATTGATGGATGTGATATACATTTAAATTATAAAGCATACAGTAGTAAAAAGGGTTAATTATAAACTCTTTAAACAAAGCAATATAAAAACATTAATATTGTTGCTTTTTTTAAAAAAAAAAAAAAATCTTGTACAGTATTGTTTCAATGATAATGAATGCCAAGTAGGTTATATTAATGTAAATTATTAATAAAAACAAAAGTTTAATAAATGTTTACCATTAAAATTGTTATTATACCTTTTTTTTTTAACCATTTTTTTTTTTTTTTATAAATGAAACTTATCGGCAGTGTTAAGATTTTTATTAGCATCTGCTATCACAGTGTTGCTTATATATGACTAACAGATATTCCATTATTCTATGATGTTTCATTTAGTACCACTTTGCTACCAAAACACAAACATATAAGCAATTTGAATCATTAGATGAATCCAATTATCACTCCTTTTGATATTGCAATCCAAGGTGAATTCAATTATCTTAACTTTATAGTGGTCGTCTCTGATATCCATTTCATTCTAATCATAAAAATATTAAATGAAGGGGAGATGGGAACTCATGCCCCCATCTCTAAGTTGTTTTATTCACAATCCATATTTCTTTACTATATGTTCAAAATATATTTATGAAAGTAAGATAAAAGAAATACAAAATTTTAAGCAAAAAATCATCTCTGTAGCTATGGCAAAACAAAACAGTCTTTTTCTTAAACACTGGCTTTTGATCACATGACTCTCTTCCTTAACCCAATAATAATTTAAATAAAAATATTTCATTTTAAAATTTAATAAATAAATAATTCACTTATTTCAGATTCATTAAAACAACAAACATTTTTAATTAACCAGATGACCTTTAATTGCTTTCTTTATTAAGTTATTTATACACTACAAAGAAGCTATAGATGGCAATATGTGTACATCACAATATATACATATATTAATTTTACTATCACGGATGATTAAAACTAAGTGTTGTATTTCCTTTTTTTTCTAGATCTTTTATGCAGACTAATAAGCCAAGTAATCAATACTTTATAAGATTTTTTTGTCTTAATTTTCAGGATTTCTTATGATGTTGGTAAACCACTTGATTCTATTCAATAAAAACATTTAATAGTTCAAAAAATTTTTGATTGTTTTTTGTTTTTTGTAAGATGTTATAATTATTAGATTGCAACATTTCAAAGTATAATAAATATATTTAGTTTTACTTACAAGTTTTTATCAAAAGGATGAGAGTAACAGGTAGCATTCGACATATTCGTTGGACACTTTCGACCAGCTCTTTTAATAGCATTTAGAAATGCACTTTGTCCCTAGAAATAATAAATTAAAACTAATTGAGTTGCACATATTATTTATTTACGATTAATATGATTTATAATTACATAGTAAAATAAAAATAATCATTTATATATAGCATGTTTTTAGCTTGAAAACATGTATAGCAATTAAGGCAAAATGAAAATAAAATAGATATAGCCATTATCTAATTCATATTAGTCGTAAGCTATATTAGTTATGATACTTATTTTTAATACATTCTTTGTTGCTTGTGAAGTTTTGAACACGTAATTATTTTTAGTTACATCTATAACAAATGGGGCTTATCTAAGTTTTTGATTTGATTTATTTCTTAGAGCAAAGATTTGTAAACACGAGAGCTAAAACTGCTGTAAACTATGCATATTATTCGATATATTTAAGAATGAAAACTACTAATTCAGCAATAAAAGTTAAATATATAAAAGCAATTCTTAGAGAGATAAATTCAAAAGTGCTAGTTAAATAAATCCAACATTTCCTAGTATCAAAATTTTCTACACTTAGATGAAGACTAAATCCACTTTTAATCTAAATATAGTGGATTTTGATACTAGGTGGAAATGCATTTATTTGATTGTGAATTTAGAGATTTCTTTCTCAAAGTGTTACATATTTTTATGCACTGTAATATTAAGCAATATCAATTTATTTTATTTCTTAGAACATTCCTACGCTCTCTTCTTTTCTCAAGACTGAAGTGTTGTGCTTCAAATTATTTTTAAAATTAAATCTAATATAGACTTTTATTTAAAAAAGAACATCAACAAAAAAGATTGTCAACCTATGGTATTTACATATTTTTTCGACAAAAGGTCAAAAGTATATGTTCTTAATAGTAAGGGGCATAATTTCTAGATTATCAAATCACGTTCACCACTTCTATATTAGACTGCCAAGCAAGTGCAAAATACCATTTACACTGCATTTATGCTATTTAATAATAATGTGTGTATATATATCATCAAAAATGGAAAGAAAATGGTTGTAAAAGTTATATATATGAAATTATTAAGAAGAAATAGTAATCCCTTTAATTCATCTACTACAAAATGATATTTATAAAAGATTGTATATATCAGAATCATCACTATCATCAGATATTACTGATATACTTCAGGTTTAAGACTTCATTAATTCTTTTCATAAATATCTATTGCAAGATTTTTTAAAAGTAACTCTAAAAATATTTTTATTTTATAATCTTAAAGCAAAATGTCAAATCATTGTTTTATTCAAATTAATCTCCAAAGTATCACTGCAGATTTACAGCATAAGACATTATCTTCTCTCATAAAAGATTTCACTCAGTTATTAGTTATAGAAGTAGTTTTATATTGACATCTCTTATTTATCATTTACTCAATGTTTATATAAATGATTTTAAAGTAAAGATAGCTATATCATTATTAAAATACATATTAAATTTGATACTTAGTTAAGAGTAAAATTGAAATTCATCAACATATTCACAATCAATTGTTAATAGCCATTAAAGAGCAAAAACATCAATCTTCAGCATAAGTCTTTTTCAACATTGTGCTTTGCATGTTAAGTATAGTGATTTTATTTAATGAAAAATGGTTTTCATTATTCTAATTTTTAACTATTATCATTATCAACAGTAATACATCCTATTGGAGCACAAACTCCTAATAACACTTATTCTAATAACTTAGTTTACAAACATAAGTATATATATATAGATATATATATATATATATATATATATATATATATATATATATATATGCATGTGTAAATAAAATAAAATATCTTATAGAATACATATTATAATTGTAATATTTATTAAGGCTATAACCTTAAGACTATGCACCTGAAAAAATGACACTAGGGACCTCTGTAAATCTTTAAGACAAGATTTATTTAAAAAACAAGAGTAGCCACTCTTATCTTAACCTACGTTCTAAATAAATAGAAAAATCTAAAGCATTTTGATTTTTAGAGCATAAGGCTATTAAACACCTCACTGATTAAGTCCACAAATTCTATAATACATTAACATTCACAAAATCCTTCTGTTTATAATGAGTCAGTATTGAGATCTTATGCTTAGAAATCTATTAAGATAATATAAAGTTGTAATAATTATATTTATGAAGTGCATACTCATTACTTAAAGTAATATTTATTAAGGCTATAACCTTAAGACTATGCATCAGAAAAAATGACAGTAGGGACATCTGCAAATCTTTAACCCAAGATTTATTAAAAAACTAGAGTGGCCACTCTTATCTTAACCTACTTTCTAAATAAATAGGAGAATCTAAAGCACTTTGATTTGAGGGCATAATGCATTTAATTACCTCACTGATTAAATCCACAAAATCTATAACACATTAAAATTCACAAAGTAATGAGTATGTGTTTTATAAATATAATTATTATAACTTTATATTATCTTAATAGATTTCTAAGCATAAGATCTCAACACTGAATCATTGTAAGTTGAAGGATTTCATGAATGTTAAGGTGTTATAGAATTTGTGGACTTAATCAGTAAGGTATTTAATAGCCCTATGCTCTCAAATCAAAATGCTTTAGATTCTCCTATTTATTTAGAAAGTAGGTTAAGATAAGAGTGGACACTCTTGTCTTTTAAATAAATTTTGTGTTAAAGATTTGCAGAGGTCCCTTCTGTTGTTTTTTCAGGTACATAGTCTTAAGATTATAGCCTTAATAAATATTACCTTAAGTAATGAGTATGCACTTTTATAATTATAATAAATATTGGGTAATACAGCATCAGTTGATCCACGCCATAAGATGTAACTGTTGCTAGTGAAAAACGAATAGATATAACGTTACCAGGCTGATTTAATTATTATTATTTTGTAATGTTATCATGTTTTTTTTTTTGGGGTTTGGATTTTTTTTTGGACCGTATTTTCTTTTTTTTTAAATAAATAAATTGATTCAAAATTGATTTTTTTCCATACGTTTCTTAAAACCTTTTTTTAAAAAAAAACTTGTTGTTTAACAAAATTGGATTACGTTTTTTTTTTTAAAGTAACTTTTTTTTTTTTGCTTTTGATTAAAATGTTTTGATCTCGAAAAAGTTTCAGAAAGTGCGTGACTTGATCGTGAACTTTGCCGAATTGTGACTAATATTCCTCATTTCCTGAATTCTGACCCCTGACAACGAAACTAGGGGCGTTTGGAAAAGCCTTTACAATTTTTACAAACCAAACTAAAAAAAAAAATACACCCAAGCCAAAAAAAAAAAAATGTTATAATATACTTTTGGTCATTCAAAATAAAGACACCTTCACATCATACGCTGTACAATAGTTAAGAGTAATGTCTATAGAGAGTCTTGCATACTCGTCGCTAATAATGTTCGACATACTAGAGATGTTGGGGTAATGGGTGCACTTCAACATCTTTAGTGGTTGAACAGTTTACAGGCCACAAGATCTATGTAGCGGCCTTGTAAACAGCATATTTATGTGCTTTAGCATAGCAACAGCGCCATCTTATGGCGTGGATCAATCGATGCTGTATTACCAAATATTGTAATAAAGTAATGAATTATAATGGTAGTAGTATATTTATAAAAATTGTAACAAACCACAAAAGTATTTTGAGTTAATTTCTTAAACTTTTTTAATTGAAAACTATTTAAATTCAAATATAGTGGAAGCAAAGGCCCTCAACGTCCCAAAGTTTCTGAATTTTAACAATTAGCAAATTGTCAATTAATTATAGACATCCTATTTCTATTTATAAAAATTGCCTCCTGCTTTCTTTGTTTATGAAAAAACATGAATTTATCTTTATTTTGATCTAGAAAATGCTAAGCTTCTTTACGAAGAGAGAAAGCATAATGAAAGAAAAGTTAAGGAGACCATTTTTATAAATAGAAAATGAGATAACATTCAGAAATCTTGGGATATGATTTAATGTTGTGTGCTTCTGCTATATTTGAGGTTTTCAGTTGAAAAAGGTTAATAAATTAACTGGAAGTACTTTTATAGTTTGTTATAGTTTTTATAAATATATTATCATTGTTATAATCCATTATATATATATATATATTGAAACGTAAACCTCCAATCCCTTTCCGTTTCACCATCAACCTAATGACCTACTCGTCTAAATCAAATTATATAATTTATATATTTTAATAATTTTAAGTAATTAAATGTAACACCTCGAAGATGTTATCTGTTGTAGAAATTGGATTATATTATTTTGTTTAATTAAAAGTCAATTGGTCGCAAAAAGGTGTTAAGGTTTAGTGGAAATGGATAAATAGGCCTTATTTTAAGCGGGAAGATAGACTCCATCTTGCTGTTGAATAGCTATTACTATCCAAGTCAAAATTGTTTAATTTTACCATGTCTGGCTAAAGTCAGGCAAGAATTGCTGCAATTCCCGTGATGGAACGCCGAGTTCAATCCATCAAATGCCGAAGCAACAACCACACCAAATAAAAGATGTCATAAGCCGCTAAAAGAACTTGCCTTCATTCCAACACCATTTTAAATCGTCTCTCAACTGAATAAGAACATGCCATAAACTGCCAAACAACTCACCTTCATTCCAGCTCGAATATCTCCAGTTCAGCTATAGGAGAACTGTTTTAATATTATTTAAAATCGCAGAGCTCTGTGTGAATTTCAACAACAATCATTATTTCTTCAAAATCAGGTTAGCTAACCATATTATTGTAATTTCTTTCTAAATTATTTTCCAAATAATATTGTAAATTCTCTAAAATGAAATACTTTTGCAAATTTCTTTATTAATTCAATATTGTAAACTCTGTCTAAATCGTATTTGAAATCTATAAATGAAATATTTTTGCTAAATTTCTTTGTTAATTAATATTTTGCTATATAATTTAATCACTGCAGTTATATTTTGCTTTTCTTTTGCTTATTTTTAATTGTTGTTAATTATGCCTATGTTTCGAAACAGCGTGCACTTAATTACCAATATGTTTTTTTAAAAAGATATCATTTAAAATCTCCGTATTATTATTTATATAGCGTCATTTCGTGCGCTGTTTCGAAACCCAAATTCATATTTTTGTCATTTAGTAAATTAATTAATATAAATATAAAATGTGGCTTTTCAACCTTTAATTATTATATTACTAAAGATTAAACTAGCCTGGAGTGCAATCATAAGTATATTTTTTAGTTAAGTATTCGTAAGTCCCCTATTAAATATACTTTTCCCCCTTTTAAAAGTTTAGTAGTTATAGATAACTAAAGAGATTGAACGGGATAAAGTAAAGTTTGTATCTATATATATTCCTGCCAGTAGCATATCGTATTTCTCATGCTACAGAAGAGTTGGCTCTTTTGATCAAGCTGATGATCTAGTGTTCATTTAATATATGATCTTTAATTTATAATATCCTTCGGCTTGGTGGATGTGGGATTTATTAATATTTTCTCGTTGTGCTGTTCTTTTTGATATATATATAAGATGGAGCCACGGTAAGTCCAGCCCATCTTCTCTTATGGGTAGTGCAGTAGCGAAGTCTGAGCTACGGGCCAGATTAGCACGTAAGTCCCCCGCCTCTGAACCAAATAAAGGTTCCCCATTAGCAGCATGACGACCGGTTCTTGGGTAAACCGTTGTTTGTCACAAAAACCCTAAAACTATTCTTCCATCCGCAGAGCCACTTTATTATTATACTTTACTTGTGCCTAGCATATTAGTAAAATCGTTATAGCCAACTCTTTCCTCCCTAATATGCAATCTTCGGCATTGAACCGAAGCATTCTTGAAAACCCGTTCGATCTTAAGCTATCTGGGATGCTTTATAAGCTCATAGTTAATATATAAATTGATTATAGTCAGATGTATTAAGTTTCACTCCAGACTTGGTTTGATTTTACGTAAAAGAGCCCCTCGAACTGATTATAAAAGGACATAACAAATAAGTTAATGTAGTGATTAGTTGTATAGCAGGATATTTGGCTCCATTAAATCATAGCCACCAACCTATTTGCCAACATCAATTATTGTTCAGATAGTCTAGAGATGTTACTTTATAAATGAAATGCCTGTGTGCATTTGCCAACAACAATTGTCAATAAATATATTTTAATTCATCATATATCAGTTTCTGTCTCATTATTAAATCAATCCAATTCACTAATTGCCCATAAGTATTCATTAGTAAAGCCCCTATTATTTAAATATGTTAGATTTTATCTGTGGAATGTCTAGTATTTAAGTTGTTTATATATATGTTTAAGTCCATGAGTCTTATTGTTTTCTCCGATTTGCTAGTGGGCCAGATGAAGAATTAAATCTCGTGTGCTACCATTGTTATGTTATCCATTGGGTGTTAGATCTGGTTCTTGGAGAGTGGGTTCGAATCCAGGCTGGTCCCTGACCTAAATCTCGGAGTTGACTGGGTTTGAAGTACATTTTGTGAGTTCCAGCTCGTGTTAGATGGATAAGCATGTTTTGACTGGCACATAGTTTTTTTTTTCCGCATTTGGACACCCAAATCGTGGGGCTTGTAACTCATTTCCACCCCTGAAGAGATTATGGAGTATATATATAATTCTTTTGGTCAAAATTAATGATTTTGAGTCAAATTTTTTTTGAATAATGTATATATGTAAGATTTTTTTTCCGCGTTTGGACGACCAAGTGAGGCTTCGATGTAAACACCTACATACTCTGAGTTATGGACTTTTGTGTGTATATAGCAAAAAAATTTATTAAATTTATTTGGTGTCTTTCCTGTTCACTAGTGACTGGCGCCCGAGGATGATTGATCAAGTTATAAGTCATCCTCTTATAAATTTGTCATTAGGGAGCAGAGAAAAGAAATTTAGATTAAAAGAAAAGGGGGGTCTCATTGTTTTATCAAAGTATTTTTATGAATTGGAGTGATTTAGAATGAGCCAGAAATATATATATAAATAAGGACAAATTAACCAAAAGTTAAAAGGTTTGAAATTGGTGCAGACGGGTAAACGAAATTAGGTCATAAGCATGAACCATTTAAGTATATATATAAAATAAAAAAAACAGCTGGAAGAAGAGACCGGGGGTGAGTTGAGTTTTTATTGAGTCATTTTTAATATTAAAATATGTGTTATACTTTAGATATATAGACGAAAAAAAAAAAAAAAGATTTTTTTTTAAAATTTTTCGTATATTTTATTAAAGCTAGAAAAAAAGAAGGGATTTTTTTTAAATAAAAAAAGAATTTCGTATATTTTATAAAATAAAAAGTAGGGACACAAATTTTTTTTTTTTAATTGATTATATGTTGGACGGGCATCAGAAATGGTGTGGGCTTATAGATATATTAGTGAGTTAGGCATAGAGTTGGGATGGAAGTGAACGAGTCGTTCTTGAAGGGGGAGAGCAGCAAACAGCCGTATTAAAAGTATAAAAGTTTTAAAAATCAAATATTTAGTAGGCGTAATAATAATAACTTTGAAAGGAATATATAGTATACAGAATGAACAAAGAAACAGAAGCAATGAGCAGTGGGGAAGAGATAGAAGTAGGAATGGAGATGAAAGGTGGAGGTATCATGTTGAGATCAGGAAGAGAGATTAATGAGTACAACAGCAGTACGGAAGAAATAGAAAGGGAAGATGGTATGAGCCAGGATAGAGATGAGGGTGCACAGAAAACTATAGCTATGCCAGAGAATTTAGTTACAGAAATATCGGAACAGATACCGATAAAGGAGATTAAACAGGAAGGCTGGGACTTGAATTGGTTGCTGAGACAGCTTAGACAGGATGCAGAGAAAATGGATCAGAAAATGGATCAGAAAATGGAGGAAAGAGATCAGAAAATGTCACAAAGATTTGAAAACCTTAGCAGAGATATTAGACAAGAGATGGCAGACAGAGATAAAAGGCTGGAAGAAATGTTGTGCCAAGGTCTACAGGAATTGTCAACCAGCTGCCAGCAGAAATCTGAAGAAATGAGGGGAGAATTTAAAGAAATGTTACATAAAAACCAAGAAGAAAATAGAAAGGAATTTGTTGTGATTAAAGAAGAAGTGAAGGCTTTAGTTGAACAAGTAGAATGTCAAGAAAAGGGTTTGAAAGAAAGGGTCTTTAAAGTAGGGGCAGAATTTAACAGTAAAGTGCAAGAGTATGAAGAAGCCCAAAGGGAGATCAGAGAGGAAATATATGAAATAAAAGAAAACCTGCTACAAAGAAGTCAAATAGCCAACAAAGAAGAAAACATTATCACAGCATGTATTCCAGAATTGAGAGATGTAGCAGAAATGAAAGAAGAGAGAGAAAGGGAAAGTAAGGAAAGCAACTTTGCTAGTGATTACCAAGATAAAAGACTTAATAGACATGAGATAGTGCAAGTTATTGGCCAGACTGAAGATGATACTGAAAATGATTTTAGAGAGGGGGAAGCCAAAGTCGATCAGCAAAGTATCAAAATCAAAGGAAATGACTTTTTAAGCGAGCATAAGTGCCAGCTTAATTATGAAAATAGCACGTTGTCCCGGTATGAAGAACAAGTTGGGTTGGAAAAGAATGAATCCCAAGAGACGCAAAATCAAAGCAAGGAATGTGAAAAAGCACTTACTAGAGAAAGTACCACTAAAAATGAAAATAATGTAAAATATACACAAGCAATAATAAACGTGAGTAATATTAATAATATAAAACATCTAGACACCCCATGCCAAGAAACTCCTATAGAAAATACTAGTAAGTTATCTGTAGCAGAACAGGAGCCCACGTTTGAAGAAAAGAATCTCGAGCTGCATGAGATACCAAGTTTGACAATGCACCCTAAGCGATCTCCTGTGAGGTTGAAAGACAAAAATGAAAGCTATGAATGGATAACCGATGATGATGAAGACGGTTGGACATCTGATGAAGATGATGATGATCTATTGGGATGTTGTTTCAACCCCGGCGTGGAGTTACTCCTTAAACAACCCCCAGATCCTATTTAAATTGTTAGTTGTTTTTGTGAGTGATTTGATCACTCCATATATATTATACACTCTATATTTTATTTATATACCTTATATATATATATGATACACTTTATATTTATTTACATACCCTTTATATTGTTATTATACACATTACATTTTATCTATATCCATTTTACCTATTATATACTTTATATTTTATCCATATATTATCTATATACCCTTTTATATATTTATTACACGCATTATATTTTATATATATATATATAAAACATATCCATTATTTTGACAAAGATGTATACTCGTTTGGGTATATATCTGTTTAAGTTTAAAATATTTACTAATAACCGATGATTTCATTATATGTGTTGATAATTGTTAGAAGCACTAAATGTATTATGATAGTGTAATCTAGTATGATGTATTACCATAAGTTTAGCGTAGGATTGGGCCATGAGTTTATACTTTGAAAGAAGCCATAATTTAGCTTCGTATTTATATAAGTAAAGTCCTTTTTTTTATTTGTTTTTTTTTTACTAAGTTTACTGATATGAAACGGAAACCTCCAATCCCTTTCCATTTCACCATCAACCTAATGACCTACTCGTCTGAACTAGTTTCGAACCTATCTTAAATGTAGAAATGTCATATGTAAAAATGTTATATATAAGTCGAGCGGGAAAACTTTGCTACAATGGCCGCTTGAATGGCATCATCCATTTACTTACGAAAACATGCTATAATTAGACAGGTTTGATAAAATTATAGCGGAGAAATGCTCATAAATTATTATAAAATGTTTTATAAATTTTCAGTCAATTTTTAATTATATTCGCTATAATATTCGTATGTGGATGGATAATTTAAACCTTGGAATAGCGGCAAAATGATTTATATATATATTTAAGTTAAAATAAAAAAGATATACTATAATGTAAAATGTTTTCTTTAAAATATATTTAACGGCTTTCTGATTTAATGTTTTACATATATAATTGAAACTAAAGTATTTTCTTTAAATTTGCTTTTTTTTAAACAAATAATTTGGTAAAAACAAATATGTTAAAAGTTATTTATTTCAGTAAAATAAAAATCCGTTTATAATTAAAAATGAGAATTTGGTGTAAACAAAATATCAATTAGTGACTGCACCCCGGGTAAAAAGTAAAATCTAGTTTACTGATTGATTTTTGTTTGCAACAAAAGACTTTATCATTAAATCAGAATACCGTTCCTTCTGCTAGGCCTTAACATTATTTAACACTTAAAAAGGAATTTAATTAATGAAACTGAATCAAATTATATAATTTATATATTTTAATAATTTTAAGTAATTAAATGTAACACCTCGGAGATGTTATCTGTTGTAGAAATTGGATTATATTATTTTGTTTAATTAAAAGTCAATTGGTCCCGAGGCTAATGAAATTCCAAAAAGGTGTTAAGGTTTAGTGGAAATGGATAAATAGGCCTTATTTTAAGCGGGAAGATATACTCCATCTTGCTTTTGAAGAGCTATTACTATCCAAGTCAAAATTGTTTAATTTTACCATGTCTGGCTAAAGTCAGGCAAGAATTGCTGCAATTCCCGTGATGGAACGCCGAGTTCAATCCATCAAATGCCAAAGCAACAACCACACCAAATAAAAGATGTCATAAGCCGCTAAAAGAACTTGCCTTCATTCCAACACCATTTTAAATCATCTCGCAACTGAATAAGAACATGCCATAAGCCGCCAAAGAACTCACCTTCATTCCAGCTCGAATATCTCCAGTTCAGCTATAGGAGAACTGTTTTAATATTATTTAAAATCGCAGAGCTCTGTGTGAATTTCAACAACAATCATTATTTCTTCAAAATCAGGTTAGCTAACCATATTATTGTAATTTCTTTCTAAATTATTTTCCAAATAATATTGTAAATTCTCTAAAATGAAATACTTTTGCAAATTTCTTTATTAATTCAATATTGTAAACTCTGTCTAAATCGTATTTGAAATCTATAAATGAAATATTTTTGCTAAATTTCTTTGTTAATTAATATTTTGCTATATAATTTAATCACTGCAGTTATATTTTGCTTTTCTTTTGCTTATTTTTAATTATTGTTAATTATGCCTATGTTTCGAAACAGCGTGCATTTAATTACCAATATGTTTTTTTAAAAAGATATCATTTAAAATCTCCGTATTATTATTTATATAGCGTCATTTCGTGCGCTGTTTCGAAACCCAAATTCATATTTTTGTCATTTAGTAAATTAATTAATATAAATATAAAATGTGGCTTTTCAACCTTTATTTATTATGTTACTAAAGATTAAACTAGCCTGGAGTGCAATCATAAGTATATTTTTTAGTTAAGTATTCGTAAGTCCCCTATTAAATATACTTTTCCCCCTTTTAAAAGTTTAGTAGTTATAGATAACTAAAGAGATTGAACGGGATAAAGTAAAGTTTGTATCTATATATATTCCTGTCAGTAGCATATCGTATTTCTCATGCTACAGAAGAGTTGGCTCTTTTGATCAAGCTGATGATCTAGTGTTCATTTAATATATGATCTTTAATTTATAATATCCTTCGGCTTGGCGGATGTGGGATTTATTAATATTTTCTCGTTGTGCTGTTCTTTTTGATATATATATAAGATGGAGCCACGGTAAGTCCAGCCCATCTTCTCTTATGGGTAGTGCAGTAGCGAAGTCTGAGCTACGGGCCAGATTAGCACGTAAGTCCCCCACCTCTGAACCAAATAAAGGTTCCCCATTAGCAGCATGACGACCGGTTCTTGGGTAAACCGTTGTTTGTCACAAAAACCCTAAAACTATTCTTCCATCCGCAGAGCCACTTTATTATTATACTTTACTTGTGCCTAGCATATTAGTAAAATCGTTATAGCCAACTCTTTCCTCCCTAATATGCAATCTTCGGCATTGAACCGAAGCATTCTTGAAAACCTGTTCGATCTTAAGCTATCTGGGATGCTTTATAAGCCCATAGTTAATATATAAATTGATTATAGTCAGATGTATTAAGTTTCACTCCAGACTTGGTTTGATTTTACGTAAAAGAGCCACTCGAACTGATTATAAAAGGACATAACAAATAAGTTAATGTAGTGATTAGTTGTATAGCAGGATATTTGGCTCCATTAAATCATAGCCACCAACCTATTTGCCAACATCAATTATTGTTCAGATAGTCTAGAGAATGTTACTTTATAAATGAAATGCCTGTGTGCATTTGCCAACAACAATTGTCAATAAATATATTTTAATTCATCATATATCAGTTTCTGTCTCATTATTAAATCAATCCAATTCACTAATTGCCCATAAATATTCATTAGTAAAGCCCCTATTATTTAAATATGTTAGATTTTATCTGTGGAATGTCTAGTATTTAAGTTGTTTATATATATGTTTAAGTCCATGAGTCTTATTGTTTTCTCCGATTTGCTAGTGGGCCGGATGAAGAATTAAATCTCGTGTGCTACCATTGTTATGTTATCCGTTGGGTGTTAGATCTGGTGCTTGGAGAGTGGGTTCGAATCCAGGCTGGTCCCTGACCTAAATCTCGGGCTTGACTGGGTTTGAAGTACATTTTGTGAGTTCCAGCTCGTGTTAGATGGATAAGCATGTTTTGACTGGCACAATATATATATATATATATATAAAGTTGTCTAATGATTCAACAAACTTGTTGATTCTATTATTCCTTTTCAAATTAGAACTTCTTCACATCTGTTAGCATTATTAAGACAAACACTGATTGATCTAAACTTTCCAAGTAATGTTTTTAGTAATTATTTTGCTATTTTAACTTTAGATTTAAAACAGGCAAAACTCTCTATAAGTATTACCACTCTGTGAAAGCCAGAGTAATTCAATGGATGCCAGAAGGCTTGTGCATAAAGGTGCAATATTCTCAGATCCATGACTCCTCACTGACAAAGGCCACAAACCAGAAACTATTCTGGGGATATTGGATGAGTAGGCACTATTTGGTGATTTTATGCACATGCCTTCTGGCATTGATTACTCTGGCTTGCACTGAGTGGCAATATTTATAGAGAGTTTTGCCTGTTTTAATAACAGTTATGAGAAAGCATAGGAAATGGTGATCATATGATGTTTATTGGCGTAGAACTTTAGATTTACAGAGTGATTAAAAATTTTCTATTTAAAGAAATAATTTTTATTTCTTTCAGGTATATGGATTGGTCAACATTCTTTCATTTATGCTAATCAAATTACCAGATTTCAGATAATTTTGTCTTTACATGTAATGGCAAGTATACTAGAAAAATATGGAAACACACTGAGCCAAAAGAAATGCTTTCAAAATGCGATTTCACTCATTCCTATCATTAGATTTGTTACTGTACATTATCCGTGAAAATCATGTAGATCTAAGAAAACTTATTAAAAAAATATTTTTATTTTGACAATTACTAATCAATCCTATTGAATTTAATTGAAATGAACTGAGCATTTACTTCACATTTATTCAATTGCTTCATTTTAATTATACAAGTAGAGATATTAAGAGATTAAATGTAAAAAACGTGACTTATACCATGCTTATATTTAATAAATATTATTTCTTTAAAGTACTAATTAAGAACGTATACATATAACTTATAATGTAAGATATTAAAATATAATATAATATCTGATCTAAGAATATTTTTAGACAGCTAGAGAAGAATGCTGACTTAGATTTAAGAACTTTAGCAAGAATAAAAATGCTTCTGTCAGGAAAAAAAAAAGATATGACATCTAACATACAATAATTTAGTGTTTACACAGTGTGATTAAAAAAACAGACACGATTTTATTATATAATGCAAATATAGTGCTTTGTTTAAATGTATATATATATATTGAAACGGAAACCCCCAATTCCTTTCCGTTTCACCATCAACCTAATGACCTACTCGTCTGAACTAGTTTCGAACCTATCTTAAATATAAAAATGTTAAATGTAAAAATGTTATATATAAGTCGAGCAGGAAAACTTTGCTATAATGGCCGCTTAAATTGCATCATCCATTTACATACGAAAACACACTATAATTAGACAGGTTTGATAAAGTTATAGCGGAGAAATGCTCATAATTTATTATAAAAGGTTTTATTAATTTTCAGTCAATTCTTAATTATATTCGCTATTATTTCATATGTGGATGGATAATTTAAACCTGGGAATAACGGCAAAATGATTTGTATATATATATATATTTAAGTTTAAATAAAGAAGATATAATGTAAAACATTTTCTTTAAACATATTTAACGGTTTTCTGATTTAATGTTTTACATATATAATTGAAACTAAAGTATTTTCTTTAAATTTGCTTTTTTTTTTAATAAACAAATAATATTGTAAGAACAAATATGTTAAAAGTTATTTATTTCAGTAAAATAAAAATCATCCATTTGTAATTAAAAATGAGAAGTTTGTGTAAACAAGATATCAATTAGTGACTGCACCCCGGGTAAAAAGTAAAATCTAGTTTACTGAGTGATTTTTGTTTGCAACAAAAGACTTTATCATTAAATCAGAATACCGTTCCTTCTGCTAAGCTTTAACATTCTATAACACCTAAAAAGGAATTTAATTAATGAAACTGAATCAAATTATATAATTTATATATTTTAATAATTTTAAGTAATTAAATGTAACACCTCGGAGACGTTATCTGTTGTAGAAATTAAATTATATTATTTTGCTTAATTAAAAGTCAATTGGTCCCGAGGCTAATGAAATTCCAAAAAGGTGTTAAAGTTTAGTCGAAATGTATAAATAGGGCTTATTTTAAGCGGGAAGATATACTCCATCTTGCTTTTGAAGAGCTATTATTATCCAAGTTATAAATTGTTTAATTTTACCATGTCTGGCTAAAGTCAGGCACAATTTTGCTGCCATTCCCGTGATGGAACGCCGAGTTCAATCCATCAAATGCCGAAGCAACAACCAACAAGCTTACACCAAATAAAAGATGTCATAAGCCACTAAAAGGGACTTGTCATCATTCCAACACCATTTTAAATCGTCTCGCATCTGAATAAGAACATGCCATAAGCCGCCAAAGAACTCACCTTCGTTCCAGCTCGAATCTATCCAGTCCAGCTATAATAGAACTGTTATAATATTATTTAAAATAGCAGAGCTCTCTGTGAATTTCAAAAACAATCATGATTTCTTCAAAAACAGGTTAGCTAACCATATTATCGAAACTTCTTTCTAAATTGTTTTTCAAATAATCTTTAAATTCTATAATATGAAATACTTTTGTAAATTTCTGTGTTAATTAATGTTTTGCTATATAATTTAATCACTGCAGTTATATTTTGCTTTTCTTTTGCTTATTTTTAATTATTATTAGTTGTGCCTATGTTTCGAAATGGCATGCATTTAATTATAGAATATGTTTTTAAACATATAAATTTAACATCTTCGTACTATTATTTATATAGCGTCATTTCGTGCGCTGTTTCGAAACCCAAATTCATATTTTGTCATTTAATAAATTAATTAATATAAATATAAAATATGGCTTTTCAACCTTTAATTATTATATTACTAAAGATTAAACTAGCCTGGAGTGCAATCATAAGTATATTTTTTAGTAAAGTATTCGTAAGTCCCTTATTAAATATACTTTTCCTCCTTTTTAAAAGTCTAGTAGTTATAGATAACTAAAGAGATTGAACGGGATAAAGTAAAGTTTGTATATATTCCTGTCAGTAGCATATACATATTTC
The DNA here is from genome assembly GCA_028023455.1 of Epiperipatus broadwayi. NCBI lineage: Eukaryota > Metazoa > Onychophora > Udeonychophora > Euonychophora > Peripatidae > Epiperipatus > Epiperipatus broadwayi. The sequence goes on along the minus strand of JAQFVV010012393.1, from coordinate 677,026 downwards.
TCATGCTACAGAAGAGTTGGCTCTTTTGATCAAGCTGATAAACTTGTGTTCATTTAATATGTAATATTTCATTTATAATATCCTTCGGCTTGGCGGATGTGAAACTTATTAATATTTTTCTCGTTGTGCTGTTTTATATATAAGATGGAGCCACGGCGTTGCCAGCACATCTTCTCTTATAGGGTAGTGCAGTAGCGAAGTCTGAGCTACGGGCCAGATTAGCACGTAAGTCCCCCGCTTCTTATGAACCAAATAAAGGTTCCCTTTTGCAGCATGACGACCGGTTATTGGGTAAACTGTTGTTTGTCACAAAAAGCCTAAAACTATTCTTCCATCCGCAGAGCCACTTTATTATTATATTTTACTTGTGCCTAGCATATTAGTAAAATCGTTATAGCCAACTCTACCTCCCTAATATGCAGTCTTCGGCGTTGATCCGAAGCATTCTTGAAAACCCGTTCGATCTAAAGCTATCTGGGACGCTTTAAAAGCCCATAGTTAATATAAATTTATTGTAATTAAGACGTATTATTAAAGCTTCACTCCAGACTTGGTTTGATTTCACGAACAATAGCCACTCGAACTGATGATGAAAGGGCATAACTGGTAAAAGTTAATGTAGTGATTAGTTATATAGCAGGGCTATTTGTTTCCATTAAATAATATTGGATCAATTAAATAATAGCCAACGTATCAATTATTGTTTAAATAGCCTAGAGTAATGTTACTTTATAAATAAAATGCCTGCGTGCATTTGCCAACAACAATTGTCAATAAATATATTTTAAGTCATCATATATCAGTTTCTGTCTCATTATTAAATCAATCCAATTCATTAATTTCCCATAGCTATTTCATTAGTAAAACCCCTATTAACTAATTATATTAGATTTTATCTTTGGAATGTCTTTAGTGTTTAAGTTGTTTATATAGATGTTAAGTTCATGAGTCTTTTGTTTCTCCGATTCGCTAGTGGGCCAGATTAAGAATTAATTCTCATGGGCCATCATTGTTATGTTGTCCATTAGGTGTTTGATCTGGGGCTTGGAGGGTGGGTTCGAATCCAGGCTGGTCCCTGACCAAAATCTCGGGCTCGACTGGGTTTGAAGTACATTTTGTGAGTTCCAGCTCATGTTAGATGGATAAGCATATTTTGACCGGCACAATATATATATATATATATTAGATTCGTTCATATATACTGTGGCTTCTTTTGATTGGACATCACCAGCCATGTTCCAATAGTAGACATCACTTGGAGACATTGTAAAGATCACCTCTCTTTTTGAAAAAAAAAATCAGGTCTATCTGCAATATCTCCAAATAACTTCTATTGCCTGGAAGATAGTATGTGATGTCTGTCAAAACATCAGTAAAACATTAGTATTTACAATAAGCATATCTTTACAAATGAAAATTTTTGTTTTAATATACTGTTGCTCCTTTTTATAAAATTGAATTTAAAGCAAATTGTGCACAGTACACCATGACTTCTATCTTTTATTTATAAAATCAAGTATTTATTATATATTAAAGCTAATTTAAGTCAGTAACCATATCCTTTATTTATAGCTCTTATAGTAACTTGTTGCCGCAAACAAGTCTATTAAAATTTTTATAAATACAGTGCGAATCAAATTTGAGTTTATAAAAAATCTTAGAACACTTTATGTAAAATGTTTAGGATCTTAATAAGTCTATATTTAAATATAATATTTACATGGCTTATACAATTAATTTTATTGCAAAATGCCAATTAATTTTGCAACAGATTTTAGAATGTCTTTAGAAGTTTGGCTACTGAGTTTACACATTGATTTAAAAATAAGTTTTGTTTATAAAAAAATTTAGTGACTTGAATGTATATATAATGCCGGTAAAATATAAACTAAAAGCATTTCATTACAGGAAAATAATTATTGCAATAGCTTTATATAGAGTTGTTACTTCCCTTAATTTATTGCATGATTTATTATATGAACATGACACTTGGGTATTCTATTACATAATATAAAGGCATTAGAAAATTTCATTTAAGGATGCTCCATAAAATATTAAAATTACATTGACAAGATCATAAAACTTATCAATGTGTTTTTCAATTTGCTGGATGTAATATTTAGAATCCATTATTGTAAAATCATATCTTTGTTGGATTGAACTTGTAAATTGAAAAAACAAAGCAAGACTTTCTAAAAGGTATTTTGTAATGAACTTGTGCATAGTTTTCATGAGAAAGTTAGACCCAACTATATTATAAGGGTTATTTCAAAGATATTCTAAGAAAGTGCAATGTCGATTATTTACATTGGAAAAATATGATAGAGAATATAATAAATTTTGAGATCTACAATTTGATATAGTATTGAAATATTTTTTTTTTAAAAAAGTTTTCTGCTGAAGAAATGATCTAAAATACCGGTAGCAGTCAAGCGTTGGTGGCCGAGTAGTTAGCACAGCTGCCTTACAAGCAGTTGTCCCGGGTTCGCTTCCCGGCAGATGCTAAATAATACCAGTAGTAAGTAAATAGAAAAATGGACCATCATGTTTTATACGGGGACGCATTGCTTTAGTAGTTCACAAATTGCTTTTTATAGATATCGCAAAATAACCATACTCATGTCCAAGATGATGAAAATCTGGAATATTTCAATCGAAATAATTTTTAAATTAACATTTTTGTAAAATAAAATAAATTTTTATAATCAGCTAAATAGTATTTAATTTATTGAGTTTATTACTTTCTAAAGAAATGATTTGATGTTTCAGCTACCAACGATGTATAAAATTTTTGAGACGAGATTTCAATTTAATTAACATTCGATGTCATTTTGAAAAAAAACTTGAAAAAATTTCTTTTGTCTCTCTTGCAATCTATTAAAAATTAATTCTCCCATCTAATTGTAAATTTATTACTGAAGTGCTTTAATTTAATTTTCTAAAACAGAGATCAGAGTCATTTAAAGTAATCTAAATGTTTCAATTGCAATTAAAAAAAAGAGCGGTTTAAATGAGTCCATAGCATATATACTAGCAGAAGATCGTGACTAAATTTTTAATGAAAAAAAAGTATTTATGATAAAAGAAATATTATATTTGTTAGTCTTTCAAGTGATTCATTTTTTTAAAGTTTTTGATATTGAATGATTTCTCATTTGTTTTGATAAAAAGTCAAGGTTTTTGCTACAAAACGTTTTCCTTTTGTAGACACTCATAAACACGATTATAATGAAAGTTTTCTGTATAATAAATTAGAATAAACCATTAGCTCCCTGCATTTAGGTTACCTTCAATTAAAATCCATAGTTTAAATTGAGCAACTGATCTAATAATTAACAATAGCACTGTCTGATTTTATTTTTAACTAAAAGACAGTTGCTCTCAATTAATTATCAAGATTTTATGTGAATATATATATATATTGTAACAGTCAAGTTTGTACATTCGCGTAACAGAATTCAGAATCCAAGCAAACGAGACCGAAGCTGACCAGACTAGGACTGTGACATCCCAAGTCCGACCACACTTCAACTCGTAAGCCAGTACTCCAAGACTCAAGACCCTATGAAGGGCCACCTTGAAATTACACATAGCATACTCCTTTATTCACAGCTGACATAGGTCAGGGAGAAACAATGAGACTCATAATTAAATTACAAATTGATCGTATCTAACGAATAATTAACTTAATGGAGACCTTTAATAATGCATATTCTATAGCATAATAATAATGAGAATTGGATTGAATAATGAAACTGAGTGGACTAGATTAATTTACTAAAGTTTAATTTCTTCAGTAATAAGTTTTATCTAAAATATATATATTACAAATTTTAATCATGTAAAAATACACGCAGGCATTTAATGGCTGAAGAGTTTTAGATATGTTCTTCGTACAGATTCTTTGATAAGATTAATAAATGAATTTACATTTAAGTAAGATGAACGCAGCAGTTATTCATCTTACAATTTGTATACAATTATTGTACGAATTTACATATAATAAATGCACGCAGGCATTTAAATAAATAGCTTATCACTACGCCATGTCTATCGTGTAACATATGCGGACTCCTCTTAATGTGTGGCTGAATACTAATAATTTAACTAAACCTTGGTTAACACTTACGGTAGACGTTTCTCGTCTGTTTATATTTATTTATTTTGCCTAAATAGGGCTTCAATAACTTAGATTGACCAGACTCTTAAGAATATTTCAGACAATTGCTGAACGAACTAAAATAGGGAGGTAGAGTTGGCTACTCTGGATGTACTAAGGCACTATAGCACCAGCAATACAATAATAAAGTCGCTCTGTGGATGGATTGGTAGATCAAGGGTTTCTGCGACCAACGCCGGTACCCTGAAAACCGATCGTTAAGCTGCATAAAAAGGAACAAATAGTTCAGAAAGGCGGGGGACTTACGTGCTAACCTGGCCTTAAACTCAGGCTTCGCAACTGCTCTACCCTATGAGAGGAAGATGTGCTGGCTTAACCGAGGCTCCATCTTATATGTAAATATACGTGGCAGCAAAACAAGAAAATATTAAAGTGAATGAATCACATCCGCCAAGCAAAGAATTTGATAAAATTTAATATTCTATACGCAAGAACAATAGCTTATAGCTTAATCAAATAGAAGCCAACTCTTAGGTAGCATGATAAAATATATGCTATAGACGGGAATAATTACAGATAATCTTTGCTGTTCCAGATCAATCTAATTTGTTATTGATCAAATGACAAGTATTTAAAAGGAGGGAAAGTATATTTGAAGGGGTTAATAAATAGCTTAAATAGCAAATATACTTATAAATATTTATCAAGGTTAGTCTATTTCTTAGTATTTAAAAATTACCTCACTAAAACAAGCCACATTTGCAAAAATTTATAATCAAACAATTATCAAAAAAATATTAAATAATAACGAGCGAGTCGTTACTATTTTCTTAAGAGGGTTTCGAAACAGCGCACAGAAATAAGATTATAAATAATTACGTGAAGAGGTTTTAATTAATCTCTTCTTGAAATATTAAAATTTAGTATTCACTGTTTCGAAGCGTCAGCATATCATAAAATAAATATAACAACTATTAAAACTATGTGATAAAAAAAAAAAAACTAGACATGACTGCAGTGATAGTTTAAAGTAGAAACATTAATTAATTTCTTAAGGAAGGACATTTTAAAAGCAAGTGAATCATTTACAGATTTTAAAACAACAAAAGAAAAGCTTTAACATTAAAATATATATTGAGTGGTTAGTTAGCTAACTAGAATTTAAAAGGTAGTTTGAAATTATACATAAAATATAAAGAGCTCTGCAGTTTAAAGTGATTTACCAGTATTATTAGGTGCTTGAGCTGGAGCTTGGTGAGTTTCCTGGGCGGCTTGCGGCATGCTCTTCTTTTACGGGTGGTCTGTAAATATTATAGCAGCATTCTTCTTTTTTTTAAAGTTAGATGGTAGATATTATAGCGGCATTCTTCTCTTCGGTTAGGTTGTAGATGTTATAGCAGCATTCTTGGTTATAAATGGTGTCGGATGGAAACGAACCTGTCGCCTCCTTAAGGAGTGGCAGCTAAGACGGCCACACTAACCGGACATCTCAGTTCAAAACTAGATTTGATTTTTTTAATATAAATGCACTTCAAAATGGAGTCTCTTCTCAGTATATCTTTTCTCTGTCAGTCTATCAGTATTATAGTTCTCAGCCAGTCTCCTGTATTATCGATCTCAGCCAGTCTATCTGTATTATCGATCTCAGCCAGTCTATTTCCCCACTCAAAATATGGCCCATTTATATCTTTTTCTTATCAGCTTAACACCTTTAGGAATTTTTCTTTGCTTCATGATTACATTTTTTAAATTAATTTTGTTAACATACAATCTGCTTCCAAATATGCTGATAAGTTTCTGGGATGTTATAACTTTGACTTATTCCATTTTAATTAAATTCTAAAAACATGTAATTTTGATCTTAAATATTTGATAAACTATTAAAGTATTTCAGTTATAACTTTTATGGTTATTTTGTAAAACTATTTTGCCATAAACAATTTTAATCCAAAAATAACTTAAAGGTTTATATCTGATGCAAATTTCAATTAGCCAGATTTTAAAATGACTTTTTAATTTGACCAAAGGTAGGTGCGGTCATTAATTAAATACTTGTTTACGATAAAATCTGTTTCTAACCAACTTTTAATTCTAAGAAAAAGAATAACACTTAATTTTTAAAGAAGACTTCTCAGCACATTTGAAAGAAAATCTTTTTAACATTTTTAAATAAACATTTTAAAATATTTTCATCTTTTAACATTTTAAATATATAACACATTTTAATGTTTTAAATCACGCCACCCCTATATACATTACAAATATAGGTTGGATTATATATCCACATACGAATTAAAATAATAAATTTATTAATAAATTGAACCTTATCATTATTTAACATAATAAAAGTATTTTTTTAAAATAAATGCGATATTAATAATAATAGCTATAATTCTATCAAACCTATCTAATTATAGCGTTCTTTCGTATGTAAATATATAATGCTGTTCAGACAGCCATGACAGCAAATTGTAGTTTTATTTTACATATTATAGTTTAAATGAGATTCGAATCTAACACAGATGAGTGGGGTATTAGATTGATGATGAAACGGCAAGGGATTAGGAGGTTCCCGTTTCAATATATATATATTGTAACAGTATGGGATAAGTGTTAGCATGAGGAGATGGTGAAAATCATCATCATTATGATATATCATAAATAAAATATAGAATATATAACATTACCATATAATAAAGGATCATGAGAATCAGCATAGAACAAAAATATAATTAACTATTACTAATAATTGTATACATCACCACTATTAAACAAAAACAGTCATCCTTTGTAACTGGATTTAAAAAAGATAGATTATAAAATCTAGGCTAATTATCCAGCCACTGTCAAACTTAGGGCAAATATAAAATAATCAGCTGGATGCCCACACCTAAATGCTAAGGTATCTATCATAAAATATAATGCTGGATCTTGAAACATATTGATTATCAATATTCAAGATATATACCATGAGGGTACATACCAACTATAAATTAAATTTTTTGTAAAAAAAAATTAAAATGCAATGAATGAACTTTAAATATGATTTTGTTCTTTGAATCATTCAGAGAATAAACTCCCACATAAAATCAATTGACCATTATTGCTCTAGAGCTAGTTCAAGATCATAAAAATCCTTGGGACTGGGACTGCAATACATGTATATGTTTAATGTATTTTAAATAAAATAGTTTTATTGGGCTAATTTACAAATCCCTAAAAATCCCATGCTATGATGAAATCAAGTCACATACACTTCCAATTCAAGAAACAGATTGGTATAGAAATAAAGACATTAAAACTTATTTTTAACAACTATTTAATAATTTAATTAATAAATTAAGAAAGTTGAAAAAGATATGATAATTCCAACTCTCATAATTTTATCAAACAACAATATATAATTTTATATAGTAAGTGATATTATTGTTAACTCTTATAATTCAATTAGTTAACCTTGAGATTAAGCAGAATTATTTTCTTTCTCAAAGATTACATTTGTAAAAGAATATTCCAAAGCTTAAAAATATTTAAATGAACTAAAACCCTTCTCTGTTTTGTTTATTAAAATGAAAAGGTCTTCTACAATTACATTTTGGAAGAAAAATAAGATAAAAATATATTTTAATAATAATAATAATAAAAAAATTATTTATTATTACCAATTATTACTTAGTTTAAATATGATCTTTAAATATAGATGTGCACATTAAAATATTTTAGATTATCATCATTTTTTGTTTGTTTTTCTTTATAGTTGTAATTTTCAGTTTTTTCGCGTTGACTTCTATTGATGAGTTTAAACAATACTCTTTTTTAAGTAGTTCTTTTATCTAATTTCCTTTTGTATGTTTAAATTTCTATTATGATAGCTTCCTCATTAACACAAATTTCCAGAATAATATACACAATTAAATTTATCCATTTTTACAATAGAACATTTTTAGGTTTAATACAGTCTGAATATATCTATTTTTAATCTACTAATGTGCTAATCAGACAAACATACAAAATAAGATAGTCATGATTTTGGATTGTTGCAAATTATTTATAATTTCTTTTGGTAAAAGCCTGAAATCCGGGCACGGCCACTTGGGGCATTGTTTACGTGTCAAAACACATAAAAATGCCGTTTCGGTGGCCACGGCCTTACAGGCTAACACAACATTTACATATTGTATTAACCCATTGAGCTAGGCCACTTTACATGACATCGCACAAAAATATTATGGCTTGTTTTGTGCATCGAAGCTATTTACATGTATTCATTCTTTTCATAGCTGATTACCGTATCGCTTGAGGGTGTTTAAATTTCAAGGCGGTATGACTTTTTCAAATCTCCGTAATAGAGTAATGTCATTTCGATTTAAAAAATGTTAATTATTAAGAATTGTCCCGAAAAAAAGGTTAATATGTAAAAAAATTGGCAAAGTGTATGTTCGAACAGGCTTCGACAAAGCTCACGTGCTAAGTCATGTTTCAGCGTGGTGGGGAAAATATTTGAGACCACTAAAAGATCTGAGACGAACGTACAATTTTGAAACTTTTCTTCAGATAAATTTCCGAGTACAGAAAGTGTGTGAGATTGTGTTTTTTATTTTATTTTGTCAGGCACACGTAATGTCTACTTTTTATTATAGCAATAAAATCGAATAAATAATTTTAAAAAGTCAAAAGTTTGTGTCCTTTTTTTTTGGCTTTTTATTTCATTAGAAATTGACAAGTATTTGGATTCAATTTTTTGCAGCGGGGTTAAAATAAATGATGACTTTGGTTGACTTTTTGTTAAGAATAACAAATTACGAAATACACCCCACTCCCACCCCCAAAAGCAGTTTATTGTAGAAGGCTAAAAAAAAAAAAAAAAAAAAGGTAATTCAAACAAAATAGAAATCAAAGTAAAAAGTGAGAAAAAGTTTGTTTCAAAAAAAGAAAAAAAAGGTTAAATTCTTGACTTTTTGGTTCCAAGTGTGGGTGGAGGTGGGTGTTTGAAAACAATTTTTGAATGGGCAAAAACACAAAAGTAAATTTGGATTTAATATTAAGAAAAACAATTATGTCAAACAAAAAGAAATCAAAATTTGATCAAGTCCCAAAGTTGATTCTTCTCTTTTTTCAGTGCTGTTAAAATAATTGACTATTTTTGTTGCCTTTTTGTTAATAATAAACAGTACAAATCCCCCTCCCCCCGACCCAAAGCTGTTTCTTGTAGTAGTCAAAAAAAAGGGCTAATTCAAACATAATCTAAATCAAAGTGATAACAAGTTGTGTTTAAAAAAAAAGTAAAATTACTAATATTGTATTAACCCATTAGCTAGGACGCTTTACATGACATTGATTACTGGTACAACTTTTTGAAATCTCCGTAATAGAGTAATGTCATTTCAAGTTAAAAAATGTTGTTAATTATTAATAATTGTCATATTGTCCCAACCCTTGCCTAAAATAATGGTAATGTGTGAAAAATTGACAAAGGTATGTTCAAACATGGTTCGACACTACTCATGTGCTAAGTCATGTTCAAGCATGTAAAATATACGACATCAAGAAAATGTCTGCTAAAAACGTGCATTTTTTTAAATATTCACAATTGCCGTGTATGGAAAGTGAGGCAGTTTCATTTTTCCAGACACATAATGTGCTACCACATACTAGACGTGAGTGTGGAGGAAGTACAAAATTGTATTTGTTAAAAAAAAACATTTCAATTTAGATGTCTTTCACATTTGTGTAAGTGAAGATATTCCATCCGTAATAATACTTGGTTGGACGGCTGCAAAATTCCCTTTGTAAAAGTTCTAAGACTCATTTATTATTGGAGCCATGATCAGACGACACTTAACAACATACACACAGAGCTTAACATGTGCAGAAGTGCTGTGTCAGAGTGGACTACTGGTTTGTGAGAACTCTGCCATGAGAACCTGTCTTCCAGACCCTGCAGTCAAATCAGTGGCCCTGGTCTGACAGTAGAAGTAGATGAGACAATGTATAGCCGAAGAAAAAACCATCAAGGTAGGATACTACCACAACAGTGGGTGTTCGGTGATATTTGTTGTGAGAGTGGTGAATGTTTTGTGCACTGTGTTTTATCCCACTCTGCAGCTACACTCTTGCAATCCATCAAAGACAATATCAAGATAGGATCGACAATCTTTTCCGATTGCTGGAGGGGTTACAAGACTACAGAACTGAAGACCGCTGGGTTCCAACACCTAACAATCAACCACCGATACCACTTTGTGGATCCTACCACGGGCATTCACACACAAAATATTGAGCATCTTTGGGGTCGTATGAAAAAAGAAAACAAAAAGAAAAGAGGAACTGACAGAAAGTTGTTGGATAACTACTTGTCAGAGTTCATATGGAAAAGAATGAACAAGGATGAAGATCTATTTCTATCCATCCTATCTGAGATGGCTGTTGCAAATAAACAGTAGACAGTGTTGTTGTTTTTTTTAATTAAATAGATTACATAAATAAATAAAAATTATTTAAAAAAAAAATACAAAGTTTGTGTATTTTTTTTTTGTAAAGTGATTATAAATTGACACAAACCATATTTTGATTCTCTTTTTTTTTGTTAATAATAACGACAAAGTAAACAAGTTTATTTTAGAAAGGACGGGGAAAAATATATTTTATGCGAGGGTAGGAGTGTAATTTTGATTGAATATTAATAAAAACAATTACGACAACTAAAAAGTAAATAATTGGAAACAAGTTCAAAAGTTGATTATCTTTTTTTAGCGCTGGTAAAATAATTTACTATTTGTGTTTAGTTTTTATTAATATAATAATGGTACGAAATCACCCACCCCCACAAAAAACAGCTGTTTATTGTAGTAGCCAAAAAAAAAAGAAAGGCTAATTCAAACATACTTAAAAACAAGTTGTTTTAAAAAAAAGTAAAAAGGGAAAAATAATAGTCAAGCAAAAAAAAAATTAGAATTAAGTCTAAACAATTCACAAGTAATTGTATTCTGTTTTTTTGGCAGTTGGATTAAAAGAAATATTTTGACATCATGAAATGGTTCAAAGTTTTAAAATAATAAAAACAAAAAAAATTACATTACAAAAATTTGTTAAAAAATTTGGACAAAAAATAAAAAAAAACAAACGAAAATGAATATAAAAATTTATTTAATAATAAATAAACCATGTTATAAATAAAATTAAAATTGTTTTAATCAATAAATAAAAAAATATGCTGTATTAAAATTAAAAAAAAAATTGTGGCCCGGTAACGTTATATTTCATTGATTTTGTCTAGCATCAACGCTCCAAGCGGCTTTGCCCAGATTTCAGGATTTTATCTTTCTTTTTGTGAACAGGGGACATGATAAGGATTGGTAATAGTTAGCTTTTAGTTAAACATTTGTAAATGGTTTTTAAATCCATTTCAAAACCATGTTTTTTAAAAAAAACTAGTTGTCAAATTAGTTTTATTTGAGAGTACAAAATTATTTCTCAGTCTGCTCTTTACAGCTAAACTTCTGCTATTGTTCTTTAACAGTTGAATCAAAAATAACTTTGTCACAAGACACTGAAACCTACTGTTTTAATCCCCCCATTTTATTTCATTAAAGCAATCCTGTATCCCATCCAATCATATTTTATCTCAGGCAAGACAACAATAAATCCTGACCAATTTATTTTTACAGAAGACCATTTGATTATTTCCTCTTTTTTAATAAAAAATTCTAATTATAAAAAAATCCTCTATAGTTGTTTTTTCTCTTATGCTAAAAAACAAAATAATCTTTTAATGAACCTTTGATTTGAACAACATTACCTTTTGATTTAGAGATATAAAAAGAAAAAAAACAACTTGAATTAATTAAAACAAAATTTCTTAACAAATGTTAAACCTTATTTTTTTTTCTTTTAAAAACTTGATAACCATAAAATTTTACCTATTTATCTCTCTTATCATCCTTTAAAATTAAAATTAAAACATTAATAACTTACTAAAGAGAAAAAATATTTATCTTAGTACATTTTTTCCAAAATTAAAACTAGTAGATAATATTACTGAAGAGAAAGATTAAAATAAATTATTTATTTTATTTTATACTTTTCCTTTTACAACTAATCCTTAACAAATTATATTCACATTCTTATAATTTAAAATATATCTGGAATGTTTATATAATCATTTAAGAAATATAAAATATTTCAATAAGTTAATACCCGTTTTATAACCAAAATATGAAAGAAATAATTATTTTCATTTTTCTATTCTAACTTTATTTTAGTTTAAGAAGCTTGTAATAACCAACATGACCAGAGTTGTCCACTGTCTACAATATTACAATATATTTTAGTTCTTTTATTCATAATTAGTTGCAAAATTGAACTATTTATTTTTTAAAAAAGTGTAACTAGTTTATTTCTCAATGAATACTTAAACAAATGCAATTAGGGAGAGGGTGAATAATAATGTTTGTATATTATATTAACATGCATTCACTTGCCTACATATACATTATTTAATTGATGATTTATGCCTTTTTAAATCAACTTACATCAATTTGATCTTGGGCTATGCAATTCTCTTCAGCCTGCTCTTGGGTTAAAAATGCTGGATTTTCAATAATATCATAACTAAAACATAAAATATTGTCTTTTTTATTTTATAAATACAAAAATAGTACAAGCTCTTATTTTTAAAAGTATATTCACAATCAAATACATTCAAATTTTTGCTTAAAAGTTTGTAATGATGGCATTTTAATTGTACAATACTTATATTTTGGACTATTTCTATCATATAACATTAAATATTGAATGTATTTAAAAAAAATTTTAATTAAAATTTTCCAATTACATTCAACTGTTAGTAATAGTTTACTCATGTTGGGTATGTATTCAATGTTTCAGGTAGTATTCTTCATTTCTCTTCCTCAGGCATTGCTAATCCGGCCAGTCTCAATACTAGCATGGGAATTGAAACTGAAGTTTTAGATTCTTGAATACTGAATTTTAAGACAATGCTCTAACCAACTGAGTCATTCTGCCAAAGGCAATAGTAAGTAAAGGTTCCTCTGATTTCTCCATTTTTTCCGTAAGAGCAAAGTTAATTAGTGGCTTCCAGTCATTATGTTTTGTCATACTAGGTTTTTTCATGTGGTCATTTGCCATTACCATGTCAGTACTGGGTTAATCTTTGGATCTACTTGCAATTAGCAAGCTAATCACATGACAATGGGAAATAACTTCATAAATCAACTTAGTGTGACAAAGGATGAACGGAAGCCACTAATTAATTTTGCTCTCAGAAAAAAGTAGTGAAATCAGGAGGAAACTTATATAGGTTATTAAGTTTTTAGTCATTGTTGCCTTTGGCAGAATAGCTGATTTGATTCGATTGTTATCTTATGATTCAACAGTTAGGAATCTAAAGTTCGATTTTCATGCTTGCACTGACATGGGTCAGGTCAGAACACCTAAAGAAGAGAGAATTTTAAAATTTAATATTTAAGTATCTAAAATTTCCAAGCTAGTAGTATCTTTAGTCAGATCAGCAAAACCTGAAGAAGAGGAGAATAATGCCAATCTAAACATTGTGTGTATATTGACCTAAATAAACTATTACTAACAGTTGAATGTAATCAGAAATTTTAAATAAAGTTTAAAATTGTTTTAAGGACATTAAATATTTAGTGTTAAATGGCGAAAATAGTCCAAAATATAAATATATATTAAAAAATATATAAAATTTTTCAACAAATAATGTAAAAATTATAATTAAAAAATAAATAAATAAAATTGATAAAAAGAGTAGTTAGTATTAGAATTTTGTTTTTAATAGGGTGAGTCTATCGATTTTTTTTATAAATTATTCCGAAGAAGGCCAATCTCTTATCTTAAATAGATATATAAATTTATAAAAAAGATATAAAAAATTCTAATTTATACAGGGAGAAAAATATACGATTTGATCAGTAAGCATTAAAATATTAAAGTAAATCCCTCATGTCATCTGTGAAATAGATTTAATAAAATATATTAATTCTACAAATATTTACTCCTTTTTTTCTGTTACATTGTAATTCTATCATAAGTATTTTACCCTCTCATAAAGAAGAGATTGTTTTGTTTTAAACTTTTAATATATAGCTGAACAGTCGGTCAAATTCATTGCTATCAAACTCAATGGCTAAAGTTCATGATAAGTATTAAAAAAATTCGAGAGAACACAATTTAAAACAGGTAGTATCCTTTAATAATCATAGAGATTCGCTACACAACATGTTCCAAAAGAATTGACCATGGCAATAAATTTATTTACCTACCATGAACTTTAGCTGCTGAGTTTGAGTGCTATGAATTTGACCGACTAGGCCTCCGAAAGCATGTTCTGGTATATATTAAAAATTTAAAACAAAATAAATTTTTTCTTTACAAATAGGTAAAACGCTTATGATAGAATTCAAAATATATTAAGTTTGAACTTAGTTTGTATATAAAAAATAGTCTAGTCTTTTATAAGACTATTTGATCAAGTCTGTAAGTAACTGATTGAACATGAAAACTGCAAATAGAATTTAGTGGTTAGATAGAAAAATATTTAAGTCATTAAAATTGTTTTGAATGTTTAATAAAATATATTAACTGATGATAGTCATGTATAAATATGGAATTTCATTGTAACATTATAATCTTGACAAGATTATTTTTAAAAAATGGAATTAAATAAATCCCTATCTTATCTGAAAATAGACGTAAATTTGCTTATTAGTTATAAAAATGTTATATTTGATAATTATTACTCTCTAAAATAATGTATACAACATTTGAATGCACACATAAGATTGTAATTGCATTTGATTTAGTTTTCATTGTAATAAAAGGATAACTGTTGCCAGGAAGGTTGTTCTAAATTTGAATTGATATATATATATATATTTAAAAACTTGAATTTTTCAGACACGTAAATGTCTTCAAATCCAGCCTTACAAAACAGAAAGCTATATGGGTCTGAAATCAGTTCAGTTTCACCATATATTAATAGCTAAAGCAATATAACACCGCAAAGCCTTAAATTGATAGTAATGTATTAAATAAGTGTTGACACTTGATTTGGAGCTTTTGATCTAGTGTCTGAAATCCTAACTCCTCAATGAGGTGAGCCATAAGCTTGAAACCAATTGGTCTGGGGATGAGGATTTTCTGGTAAAGATTTTAAATTCTTTCTCTTTCGGCACTTATAATTAAAGCTTGTTAGGAGCTAGTGGTAAGCTCCACCTAGAGAACATTTTAGTACAAGCTTAAAAGCAAGTTACACATTTTGTATATATATATATATATACCAAAAAAAAAGGTGTGAAGGTTGCCTTGACAGCAGTTAGAAATATTGGTTGCTATATTTACTGTGAATGTTTAGGTGGTTACTGGTTGGAAATTAAATACAGAAATATTCATGTAAATTTAATTTATTTTATTAGAAGTACTTTCGGCTAGACTACAAGGAATATAATCGACAGTAATTCTAATAAAATAAGTTAAATTTATATGAATATTTCTGTATATATATAAATTTGAATATTACATATATTTAGGAAAGAATACAAACATCAACCTTAATTTATTACACACATATATATATAAAATTTATTTTTTAGTATATTAGTCCTGTATAAATTTAAGATTACTTCTCACACTTTTTTACTAATTTATTGAGTGGATATATGAGACAATTATAAGAAATAGAGTTAATTATGAATATAAGTTTTTGGAAACAGAAGAATAAGCAGATTTTACACAAGAAAGATTCACAATAGACCACCTGCTTTGTATAACCCAAGCAATAGAAAAGAAAATAGTAGAACTCAAAAGATACTTCTTTTGTATGTAAACATTAAAAAGCGTATAATAATATTCCTCTCAAAAGGCCATGAGAAGTACTGGAATTAACAAGCTAAGTGTTAGTTTTATTAAAGCAGTTAAAAAATTAAATATTATATATATACAAAAATAAAAATAGAGAACATAATTTTGGATAATGTAAATATAATCAAAGAATGCAAGCATGATATTATTTCTCATCTACATAATTTAAGTTATATGTAGAATAAATTATTAAAATTTGAAAAATTAAACGTGAGCAAATGGGAATTTATTTTTATAATAATAAAACATTTTATATATTGTGCTATGATGATGATCAAATAGTTTTAAAAGAGGCATAAAAATAAAAATAACAAAAATAAAACTATGTGTTTTGAAAAAACAAATCAGTATATAATATTGATAGTCAATAGAATTGAAAAACTGATAATTATAAGTATCTAAGCATGAAGCTCATATAAAGGGAAACAATATATTGATGAAGTTATAAGAGAAAAATGGGTAGAAAAGCTGTAGCGATATTAAACGAGTAATTGTGGGATCATATTATATCAAAAATCAATAAACGAGAATATATGACGAAATACTGAAAAGCATTATTATATATGTTTGTCAGTTGAAAGAAACAATGGAAATGAACTTGAGGACTACATAAATGGATTTTTGGCTAAGATATGCTGGAAGATTAAGAAGAGAGTGCATAAACAATAAAAGAATTCAAGAAATAATGAGTATTGAATACATTATGTTAAACTATATCAGAAAAAAACATTTGGAATGTACATGTATAGAGGACATCTCAGGAAAGATTACAAAACAAATATTAAACTGGATACCATCAAGAAGGAGAAAAAGAGAGAGCCTAAAAAATAGCTGGAAATTGGGAATGTAATGGAGAAATTAAAGAGAGAAATTTTCAGGAAGTTTTATAGATGGACAGAGAGGTATGGTAAGTGAGAATTATAAGATAACATAGAAAGTTATAGACCGATTATAATTTCCACACTGAGAATGCTTCATTGCAATACAGAATATATGGCTATATATAATATTTTAATAAACGAATCAGTCAAAATGAACATTTTTATATTATTTATATTTTAATGTAAAATTATAAAAATATTTTAATATTTTATTAAACCAGAGGATAGAATAAAAAAAATAGACGAAAAATTTTAATGGGTCTGGATAGATCTCCTGTGCTATTATAACACTGAAAATTATGCCAAAATTATACTACCTAATTAATAAGGTCTTTTAAGTTGGATAGTTAGTGATCCAGTAATTATAATTAAAAAAAACAATATTAGAACTGCAGTGTTACTGTAAATGGATAAATGGTATAAGTAATTGTCATTGGTAAATCACAATCAAAGTGTAAGCGATCATAAAAATAAAATATTTAATAATTTTTCTGATCTGAACATAGGGGATTGAAGTTTCTTCTCATTACAAAAAAAAAAAAAAAAACCAAGGCAGAATTTTATTTAGTAGGGTTTTTACATAAATGCTTTGTCTACAATTTAGTAAATATAATATTAAAATCTATATTTATGTGTATATAGTTGATTTGAATTTGATATTTCAATTTATGATTATCTAATTATCTAGTCATAAAAATACATTGGTACAGATTTTTATATGTCACTAAACCTACTAGAAGTTGATAAAGATACCAACTAGGATTTGATAGTTAATCAGGTTTGCGATTGATTGGTTTTTATTATTTACTGAATAAATCACTACGATTTTGCAATACTATATGTCTTAATTTTATAGTTTACTTTGTATATGTCAATTATTATGTCATTTTTAAATAATTTATTTACCATACTTTATATAACATGTTTCAATATAATGTAGGAATTTATAAAACGTTTATACTTCCTTAAGAAAATACATAAAAACACAAAATCAGACAATAATGCTGATAATAAACCAATTTGGGAAATTATATTTCACGCAATATTATTTTAAACTACTAAGCTAAAAAAATCTTACAAATATAAAAATAGCATGAAATAAGGGCAGTAAATAAATTATAAACAACAATAAACTGAATGTGATGTAGAAGAATTGCAAAATGATATTCTACCAGTAGATTAACCAACTCATCTTTGTAAAAGAATGAAGTTTATAACTAACTTTCAAGGAATTTTGTCCAATTTTTAAAAAATTCAGCAATTAAATGGCAGAAAAAGGCTCTGTTCTAACTATATTATTTAGGGGATTAACAGAATAGCATATGAAAACAAGACTTCTGTTGCAGATAGTTATGCCGCTAAAATCTAATTCATATTCCAGAGCATTGTTGGTTAATAATCTGATTTTGATTTTAATTATTTTAGTCAGTCTTTATTTTCCTTAATGTATTTTAACAAATCTAAACTATTATATTTATATATACTTTTTTTAGCCATTAAAACATATTTGAGTGTGACCATAAGGCGTATTTTAGATCTACATTATTATAGTATATATAAATAAAAATAAGGCAATAAATTATTATATACAGTTTCGGTTAATTTTTTAACCTGCTCCAACTGTTGTTAAATTTTAAAAAAACAAAACAGAAGAAAACGTCATTAATTCAAATCCCAAGAATCCCGAATTTTCATGGGATTTGAGATGATAACGTTTGCTTCTGTTTTTTTTTTTTATTATTTACTTCTGCTGATTGAAAGATTATGTATACTGTAATAGCTTATTACTGTTATATTTATTATTTTTATTCTTATTATAATAGTTTTTTTTAATTAACGGACATTTTATTTGTAATATATATCTGGAATCACATAAAAAATAAAAATCTTTAACAACTAGATAAAAAAAAAAGATTTATTTGTTTCTAAATGAGTACGACTTCATTTTTTTTGTGAATGACTGCAATAACTACATCAAACAAAAACATAAATAAAAATCATAGGGAGAATGAATGATAACATTGCTATGGGCTACCATGCATGTAACATGCTATAAAATGAGATACAAATTTCACCAATGCGGAAACAAACGTTTGTTTTAGTGAACTTCTAGTTAAAGATATAAATTATGAAAACATACAACAAGGTTATTATCACGTGCTTTGCTGTATTTTGGGAGATAGCCAAAGTCATAGGGAAAAACGATGATTTAGTATTAGAAATAATGAAAAAAAATCAGTTATTTGGTATATACTTTTCTGAGCATATTATATTTAATTAGAAATATCGTAAAATTACTTCAATTTTTCATTGAGGTATAAAATTAAAAATAGAGATAAATTAATTGCCCGGAATAATATTGAAATAAGTGCAATTCAGAAAATTCATTATTCTTTTTTTAATAATGCATAGTATTTACAATTTCCAGCTTCACAATTTTTCACAGAATGTATATTAAACGTGCTACAGTTACCAAACATTTTGCAAAGCAAATAACTCCCATTAAAAATAATTCACATTATATAAACAATCAATATTTGCTAAATAATTTCTATGTATGAAATATTTACAAATACATTCCAAAATATATATTGGACTTTTCTTCTTATAGATTCCTCTACATCTTCTGAATTTATAAGGATCTGTAATTAAGGATAAACGTTATCAACTTTTTGAATGAATAGTATTAAATGGTATGCACAAATTTTATGATGGCAAGGAAAAACTTTGCTTTCAGACCAATGAGGCACAGAAGGAGATTCTGATTTATATTTTATTTCAATAAAAGTAATTATCATTATCTATCTATTAATAGTAGGTCGTTTCTCTCTTAGTTAATATAAATCAGTCTTATCATTCTTGGAATTCCCAGTCACCCTGTTCTGAGATTGAATTTTTTTAAAAAAAAAGCTAACTGCAGTCAATATCTTGAACGAAATATTAAAAATAATCGCATTCAGTCTTTCATACTATGATAGATTTGATGAACTTATAAAAAGTAATGCTAAAGTATCTATCCCTCTAATATTTCAAAGCAATTTATTTCAAGTTGAAAAAAATTATCAATGCTTTTTATAGCCAATTTTCATCTACTAAAGGTCGAGAAATTTCTGGATAAACTTATGAATTTTCTTGATGTTGTCAGAAAAGAAACTTTAAGAGATCTTGTCAAAAGACCTGGCTATTTTTTCATAAATTTAACGATTGTAGAAATATCTTTAAAATTTCTACGAATCACTGCTAACGATATTAGCTTTCTAAATCCAAGATTGACAGAAAAAGAAAAATCAACATTATAGAAAATGTATAAGCTTCTCTTTTACAAAACTTTTTCAATATCAGTCTAGTAAATGGTAATAGAAATTGATGAATTTTAACCTTCTCAGAGTTGTCTTAACCTGAGGAATGACTCCAGGAGCTGAGAGTATACTTTCAGAGTTTCTAAAAAAACAACAACTAACAATTAACGTTTAAGAATTGTTGTCAAAACTATGTAACAAAATTATTAATACAAAAATTATTTTTAAAATTTGTCATAAAAGCGAAACTATGATAGAATTAAAAACAATAAAGCTAACAATAGATCAAATTATCGTCTATATCATTATGAGGTGTCCCTATAAACTGTTTTAAAAATCATATTAAAAAGGATGTTGTCAATAGTTGAGAGCAGCCTATTTATACAGAAGACGGAATTTATATCAAAAACAAGCTGTTATGAACAAGTTTAATTTTTAACAACTCTCATCGAAAAGAGCTTTCAAAATAACCAAAAAATGCTACCTCTATTGATCTAATATCAATTTATAATACTGTTTGAAAATATAATCTAAAAATATCTAAAATCTTTACCTGCATAAAAATTAATGTTTTATTTCCCCAATACTCTTTAATAGAAAAGTTCACATGAAACTAAGGATATTATTTTAGATATAGAATTTTGAAAACGGTATTCTTTAGGGTTCAATTCTTTTATGTATTTTATTTAATATATTTATCAGTGATCTTCCAAAAACATTTTTGCTGATATTAGATAAAATGTCTTAAAAAGAATATAAAAATTTTGGAATTTTTTAAACAAGTTTTTATTCCTATTACCAGAAACACACTAAGCTCAATGTTTTTATTAACTAACAATCGAGAAATATCATATAATCTAAATATAAACTTTTGTAGCAATAGACTAAACTCAACCTTATTCATGCTAATTAGTAGTGATCTTGGACCAAAGTTTAACTTACTTTTATTAATTATCAAAAGTTAGGTCTAAAATATTAAAAAAAAATATCGAATTGTTTATTGCTTGAATTTATAAGAAGTGAATGTAATCCGTGGACCTCTTTGAAAAACTGAACTGGCGTTTGCAATTCAAATACTTTACTAACATATTTTTTAACATTAAAATTTTTATAGTGAATATCTTTCATTGTTTTGAGATACACAATTAAATTACTATATGAAAAGTACTGGCTTACTTAAGTCTACTTTCTATCAGTTTTTTCACATATTCCTGCCCAGATATTAAAAGACAAGTTATGTCAAAAGAAAATGTCTTAAAAAATTATTAAATAAATTAGACTTTTCGCTAACTCAAGATATAGTTTAACCTCTTAATACTCATCTCAAATTAAGATCCATCTACTGGATACTCAACATAGATACCTTCAAACGAACCAAAGAATTAAAACATAAGAAATAGACTTCTTGTGAAGTTCCAAATAATATTTTCCAGATACAACATGCAAGATAGATTTAATCTTTCTAGATGCTACTGAAGTCTTATGAACATATCCAGAATCACATATAATAGTAATAATCTGATTCAAAAGGAAATTTAGCAACCTCACAATTATAAAAGCTGCTGCAGAATACAAACCACGAACAGCATAGTTAATAACTGTTAAATCTATGAATATAGTATCAGAATTGAAGTAATTAATAAAGTCATTAGTGAATCTATCTTTTGACTGAAATTTCTGCAGATTTTTTTACAATGTTTATTTAATGTTATAAAAAAATTATGTATATTAAATAATAAAATCAAAAAAATGTCATTTTTATTTATTTCTTGAACATTAAGACCTAAGGTATATAAACTAATTCTAAATCTTAATCTTTTTTTGTTTATACTTAGTGTAATACCAGAATAAGCGTTTTTATTTCCCCTTATTTTTGATCAATAACGTATTCCCTAGATATTTTTGTATTATTTTTTGGTGACTTTTTGTATCTAATTATCATTAATGTTCTATATCGTGTTGTTTAAATGCGCTGGCTCTTCTCATTGAAGTTTTCATTACCCATGTTTAACAACTGTTTAAAACATATATTTTGAGTGTATCTAATTTAATTTCTAAGCTAATATCTTTGTTTTTCAAAATTTGTATTTGGCTAGTAAAGTATTTTTGTTTAACTTTTCTTAATTTGATTTTCATTTGATAATTTACATAATTAGTGATTTTATTTTCAAGGTCTATAAAATTTTCTATTATTGTAATTATTTCTATTAATTTTGACTTTCCTTTCGTTTTCTTTTTTAAATGGTATTAGTACTATTTTATCTTATTTATATATAAACCTTTCACTTTCTTTTTTTAAAACACTACTTGTGCTATTTTAGCATGTTTATCTTTTTGTTTCCATGTTTATATAAATTCTAATATTTCAATGTTTTCATTATTCTAAAGTTATTGTAGCCAAGGTATTAATGTATTGCTTTTTTATTTATTTTTTGCCGAAATTCAAACTATTCCAGATGTAGGACACACAAACTTTAAAGCAGCTTCCAAAAATTTCTCAATATATTTTTGAAATTGCTTATGAATAATCTTGAATATTCTTTCAAGATATATTAGTTTATGTACTTATTTCAAACTTTCAAAAACTGCCTTCATTAGCTTTTTCTCTTCTTCTGGCTTTCTCTGAAAATGGTATAAGGACCCTTTGTTCTTTTGTATATGCAGCTAATTTTTTTATCTGTCAAATATTTGTCTAAACTTTTGATATTTTTTTGAGATATTCCTTAAGACTTCGCTTAAAATATTTAAAAATTCAAGTGATTCTGCACTTTCTACTGTCTACTTTTCTTTTTCTTTTTGTATACTGATACTAAAAATGATTTCCCCACTATTTTTTAAATAGTATTATGCAATATGTAAATTTATTGAAGTAAACTATTTCTTCTATATGTGGTAATATGTCTGACTACTACGACATTTTCAAGATTGTATTCTTTAATTTGTTCAATGTTTTTTAAAAAATATTTTCCAGTACAACATTATTTCGGCAAGCTTTAACATTTCGTCTTCGAAATATATTTTATATAATTCAGAACAAAAATTTGTCTAAAAGTTTATTTTCGCTAGTGAGCATCTACATTCTTCATTTACTTTTATTAACTTATGTGTTTGGTGATCTTTTTTATTAAAGCTTTTTTAAAACTATAAATATATATTCTTTTTGATATTTTTAATGTTGTTTTCTTTATAGACATCTTGTCAATTATTATTTACTATTTTTATACTCGGTCTAAATATTTGAACTTTTCAGTAACTGCTTTTTTAATAACAGTGTTATTGTTTCTCTTATAATCCTTTCCTTTATAATATTTTTTTTGTATAATTTCAATAATAACTTCCTTTTAAAACTTACTAAGATTTTTAATATTAAGTTTTGATCTCCCTATATTTTTAATATCTGCTTAGAGTATGATTGATATTTTCCCATTTTTCTATTTCTCTTTTTTTGGTTAGATATCTCTATTTTTAAAACTGAGTTTTTATTTAATTTTTTTAAGCTTCAGATTGATATGCAAAATTATTAAGTTATATTTTAAATCTACATCGGCCCTCTGAAAAATGTTACTGTGCAGGTGTATTGATATTATTATTAATCTTCAATATATTTGTATTATGTTTATCCAATTCTTTGAATTTTTTACTATTCGATCTTCATATCTGTTTTCTATCATTCTTTTGATGGAATCATATAATTATCCTTACATTTTAAAACAAATTCTAAAAGTTTTTAATGTGTCTACTTTCTTTTCCAAAGCTGTATTAATTTATAATATGATCTATCTTCATTTATTACTTCCAATCTTAACATTACAATATTCTCCAATGATAAAATATTTTTTGGTGCTTATAATCAAGAGTCAAATTTATATTATACTTAATTGCTCCTGCTACTATATAAAGAATTGTATCAGTCTGAAGCGGATATTGTTTGTCTGAAAATTTGTGATGATGTATTATTCTTGTGTTTATTGATGTATTATAAAAAGAGTTACATAGATATCATTATTTTTAACGATAATCCTATTAACAATTTTTTGCCTTTTAAAATTAATACAAATTCTATACTGATTTATGTTTTGAATTATTTTTGGAATAGATAAACTGAGCAATATTTAACTCTCTAAAGCGAGTTAGTGTACCTCAGGTAATCTAAGTATTTTCTATTTATATTTCCATTTATTTTTGAAATAAATCTAATTTTACATTCAAGTTTTCAGGGATAGTTTTCAACGGAAGAAAAGAGAATTACTTAAATTGGCTTCAAAATTCTTAATTTGGTCAGATGATGATTAAGTTAATATTAATTTTTGTTTTTACAAAATGTAAAATATTTTATTGACATTGTATTTTTTTATGGTCAGTGCATCAATATCCATCTAACTTTTTCAATTTGTTTCGGAGAGACTTAAACATGCATGCCTAACATGAGTAGCAAAGCCATTTGCAGATTTTTGTTTTTTAGAGAACAGATTATGCAGAATTGTAGAAACAATTTGTATAATGATCAATCTAAATTTCTTCACTGAGAATTATAATTTCTTTCCTGCCTTAGGAACTATTATTTACATTTTTCTTTATTTTTTATTAATCTGTCCAGCAACAAATATTGGTAAGATCGTAAAGAAATGGAATAAAATTAGTAGAAAAATTTAGGTTAAAGAAAGGCTGGAGAAATATGCAAAAAAAAAAAAATTAAAAAAAATACATATTCTCTTTATTAGAGTAAAAAATATGAAATGCAACATAGATAATAATATAAAATGAAAAGTATTATCACTAAATTTTTTAAAAAAAGTTACTCTTGGCTAAGACCGTTTAGTTTTCCAAAATTGTTTTCATTAATTTTAATCTCAAAAAACGAAATACAAACCATATGAATAAAATTTCATTCGTGCTTAATGGAATTCGGCTCATGTTTATTTGGAATTCTTTGAATCATCAGTCATGTAGAGTTATCACAAAATTCTAGCTACTGGACTGCATTCTTTTTGCTTATTCCATTTAGTAATATGATTAAAACAATAAAAAGCATGTATTCGTATTACCTATTAAAAACCCTCATATTAAATCCCTTTATAATTATTTCAGAAGATTGTTGTAATTACAGATTTTATACTATATTTAATCTAAAAGTGTGAACGATTTTTTATTATTGTATGAGATGGCAGTGTTCTAGTTGTAATCATGAGAATGCTAGTTGCAGTTATCAGAGATCTAAATAGAAAATGTTAAGTTTATAAATTTCATAGTTCTTAGATTGATATTTAAAAAATTTTTAAAAGTTAAAATGAAATCTCTATATATTTTTCAATCTTTAGTAAGTTATATTTTTATAAATAGTTGTTTGCAATCTATAAATAGAGTAGCAATTTTATAGTTTTATTTTCCAATATTTTTTAAGTTTATTTGCTAATTTTATTAGGTCTATATTTCTATTGCTTTATACAAAAAAACTTTATGATTTTTTTTTTTTTTACAAAAAATTATCTATCTATAAAAATGTTTAATGCATGCTGCTCTTTTCATATCTTCTTTGAGCATACTATTTATTTTAATTACTGAAATCAATTATTGAACATATGCATGCATATTTCTTAACTAGAGGTCAAATGATAAAAATATCTGTTATCATATTACAATTATTTTATTTTCAGTTTGAATAATATTATTTTATAAAGCACAGTCGATATTGAAATTAAATTGAGAGAGTGCAAATTTCTCAAGCGCTTATGACAACCAACAGCCAATCAAATCCTAAGCACTGGGACAGAGAATTTAACAAGAAAAGAGCAGTTCCACTCTCTTCTTTACTTGTCTTTCTATATATCCAAGCCAGTCCAACATACTTATATTTGAAAGTGTGAATCTTAAATATCATCACACTTAATTCACTGAGTTCAAATTATAAACATACAGTGTGAAATCTTTCGATTTACTATGCAGTAGTTTTTTGATGTTATAACTTTGCAGCAATATATGTAAATAATATTATTTTATAAAGTGCAGTCAATATTGAAATTAAATTGAGAGAGTTGTTGTCATAAGCACTTGAGAAATTTGCACTCTCTCAATTTAATTTCAGTTTGAAGTTCATTTCAATTTTTCTCAGAGAATAATTAAGTTTTTATTGAATATGTTTTCCTGAAATTAAATACTAAGATACTTATAAATTATTCTGTCTATCAATCTTGACAAACAGTTTTTTAAATTATACAGTTTCAGGGGCTTCAATTATTTGCTTATGTTGTGTTTTTTTTTTCAATTTTATTTTACCAAATATGTGTTAGTTGTTAAGTTTAAAAAATAATAAATCGATTATAAATTCCAATCAGAAGATTTATTTCAATTTTTATTAATATTTATATTATAATATGTCTTATGTGCTACAAACATAACATAGTTTGTTTACATTCAGTATCTTTATTTTTAACTAATAAAAAATAAAAATAGAATATATATTGAAACAGACACATTGTTCCACATGTATATTTTCAAGATTTCTTTCCCTTCCCAGCTAAAGCAGTTTAAATTAAAAATAAAACTGACATGGTTCAGTAAATAAAAATTTAAATAAAGAAGCAAGTGACAGTGAATTAAAGTCACCTTTCCAACTGCATAAAAACAAATTAAAAAAAAGATAAAATAAAGAAAATATAAAAGAAGCACAATTAATAAATCTTTATCATTAATTGATAAAGCTTCAATTTAAAATAAAGCAGATATGATTTATTTTAGAGTTATATGTTTTCAGATTTAAATGTAAAAACACTTAAAGATAATATCATCTTCTTACCTGGGGCTTTTAATCAGTTGGTTTTTAAAAACATGTTAGTAGATAAAAAAAACATGGGAAGCAGAAGAAATAAAAGGAGCAGCTTGATTAGATAAGTCAGTTACAGTGACAGTTACAGTTACAGACATTTACAGTAAATCAGTTATTAGTAGGAAGACCTGTTGAAATTGTAGTCATTGTTATGCCATTTGGTTTTTTTGGAATTGTAAAATAACCTAGTTGGGAAACACGGAAGAAAACTTTTTTAGTTATTGAATAACTGAATAATGGAAAAGCGCATTATTAATTTGGAAAACTCCAGTATGAGGGAATGAAATCAGTTTTTCTTTCTCTCTCCAAACATGTGAAAAGCCCAGGAAAATCAGAAAACATGGCAGCAGTAATTCAGTGTACCATTTGCCCAAGTCTGCTACTTCTTGATGCAAAGTTTAAATGTCAAGGTAAAGAAAATTTAGATAGATTTATAATATTTAAATATATTTTGAAAATATATTTGTTGAAATGATTAACGTATAAAATAGAATATAACTATTCAAATTGATTGACTTATCAAAGGAAACAGTAAGGAAATAAAGTTTTTAAATAATGTTTTTAAAGAATAATAATTATACTGATTTTAAGAACTTAAGATTATTGATTAAAAATAAATGAAAAATATAATAATATATGAGTTAAATCAAAGATGTATTTATATATACATGAATACATAATTTATAATGCTTCTATAGAAAAGTTAAATTGAATACATTTTTACTTCAAATATAAACAGGGATCAAATATGCCTTTATAATACACAGATTAAAAATGGTTCTATGTAAAAATTAAATTGAATAAATGTGTTTTTACTTCAAATATACACCTGTATCAAAGATGAACTAAACAAATGAATAACTCCAATCTACAACATGAATTCGAGAATTAATCTTTTAATATAAATGAATGACTTGAACCTACATCCATAGACTTGGATTAAAGATGAAGTAAATGAATGATTTAAATCTACAATTCTGAATTAGAGAATTAATATTTTAATATAAGTGAATGACTTGAATTTAAACCCAGACATGTGCATCAAAATGAATGATGTGAATTTATATCCACATACCTGGATCAAAGATGAATGACTTGAATTTATATCCACATACCTGGATTAAAGATGAATGACTTGAATTTATATGCACATACCTGGATCACAGATGGATGACTGAGATTTACATCCACATTCTGCAATCAAGGATGAATATTTTGCATAGAACTTATAGTTGGACTTATTGCACCAATCATTGTTCATTATGAAATGAATGATCAAATGTGAATCAAACTGGCCTAGGAATATATGCACATGTATGAACTGACAATCCAAAGATGAACTGTCAATAACTTTTGTTGTCAAATAAATAAATCATTGTTATCTAAAACTAATATATCTAGTCAGTTTCATTTCACATCACTCGTCATTTATTACATTTGTTCACAAGAATTTCATGCCTCCTGAGCTATGTTTGGCATAACCAGATCTGAATAAGTAAGTAAGATTGTAGTAAGCTGAAACTCTAATGGCACTATTTGGGAAACCAAACAAATAAATTTTCTAGATGTTTACAGTCTCTTGAATGCTACATCCTCTGATGAGCAGGAAATATTGTTGTAGGGTGGTAAGAGAAACATTGGGTAACACCAATCTTTGTTTCCATCCTGCAATATGCTCATCAGAGTTATAGTTACAATCAAATAATAAAGGTTGTTAGGGGGTCTGAAAATTTTTGGCAATAGTATGTATACTGAAGATGACTGCTTCATGGCGGTGTTTTTTACACAACGCACACCAATATACCATTTTAGCAGCCTAACTTATGGCTAACACTACAACAGTGTTGTTTGAGCCATAACAGGCTGCCTAGAAGGGTGATGTATCCTATGATTATGTAAAAAATACTACATCCATTGACTTGTGACAGTATTCCTCAAGTGAGTGCAATTCAACTCTCACTATGGTCTGATTTGATGGCAGCCATATTTAAAGGATGCGAAACTGTCAAAAAAATTCATTGTGGAAAAATTTAGAGAAAGCATAGTGGATTTAATATTACATATTAAGAATTGTTAGGCTGTCATGCATTCTTCCCTATGATTTTGAACTGCAAACAACCTGAAAAGCTTAGGGCTTTCAGCAGAGTTCTGCCGAGTTCACATACAAATGCACATTTATGCGTGAATTCATGTGAGAACAGTAAAATGTCAGCATCAAGTGTTCAAAATTGGTTGATGGGAAGTGAATTGCTAGCCACAAAAGTTGATGCTGTTGTGTTTTTCCAGAAAGAGACCATCCTGCCAGATGCAAAGCTATAAGTTTGTAGGAGGAGCATGGTTTTGGTCAACTACAGGATCTGTGAAATTCCATTGCTACTCCTGCAACTGTACCTGGGGTCTGCATAAGGGAAGTTTGTTGGATGGCTCCAAAATCCTGTTACTTACAGCTTTGAGGCTCATCTCCTATTGGAGTCAAGCAAACCATAACTCCCTGCCCCCCTAAAAATGTTTTTTAAAACAAACTGTTTAAGGCTTTTTGAAAAAGGCAAATAATAAAGGAAGAACTTTTCGCTATCATATAAAGGTTTCAGTAGCTCAAAATAAAAAAATAAAAGATGATAATTAAAAATCAAACCAACTCCCCTCCACTCTTTAAAAACCTACTGTTGGTTTATTAAAAATGAATTGATTAATAAGGTTTTCCAAAAAAAAAAAAAGCTCAAAATCAATAAAAAGTCGATAAGAAAAAAGGCGATAATTTAAAAGCAAACCACCCCCCTCCAATAATTCATATATTTTGTTAATCTATCTCTTTATATGTA
Organism: Epiperipatus broadwayi; assembly: GCA_028023455.1. NCBI lineage: Eukaryota > Metazoa > Onychophora > Udeonychophora > Euonychophora > Peripatidae > Epiperipatus > Epiperipatus broadwayi. Next base: position 647,183 of record JAQFVV010012393.1, on the reverse strand, counting down.
TTCTATATTCAAACACATTTAAAATTAATATGTAAAGTTTCCAGTACATCCGCAAAAGACACTAAAAAATGAAAATTAAAATTCAAACTCCTCCACCCTCTAAAAGCCAACTATTGGTTTATTAAAACTGAATTGTTTAAAGCTTTAAAAAAGAAGCTCAAAATCCAAAAAAGGTGATAATTTAAAAGCAAACCAACCATCTAAAAACAAAGTGTTTGTTTATTAAAAAGGAAAAAAAACAGTAAGAGTTTTATGTATAGAAAGGGGTAAAAAAATTTTTTTTACCATAATATTTTGTAAAGAAACCGATAATTCAAAATAAAAAAAAAGCTCAAAATAAAAAAAAGTCAATAATTTAAAAGCAAACCAAATTCCCCCCCCCCCACACCATATAAAAACAAAGGGTTTGCTTATTAAAAACAAAACAAAAAACATACAAGTTTTATGTATAAAAAATGGGAATTTTTTTTTTTACCGTAGTATTCTGTAAAAAAAACCAACGGCCTGTAAATCGATATATTGGTGTGCATTGGGCAAAAAGTAGCACCATCAAACGATGGGGTTCAGTATACATACTATTGCCAAATTTTTTAATTAATAAATATAGAATATAAAAAAGAATAAAAAATGAATAATAATCATGTAAAATATAAAAGATATTATAAGATGTATATATAGAATGTAAATTATATGTTCATGTATATTTATATTCATATGTTTGTATTATGTTGTAATTCTGAAGAAGATTGCTGGGGCAATCAAAACTGTAAACTGTAAAAGATGGTGGTAAATAAAGCATTGTGTAACAGTAGTAAAATGCATGGATGATTTAATACTATATGGTATCTATTTTTGTTACTATAATTTTGGTACAAGGTACAGGATCCTGCTCTCTTGGACTCTGACTTAATGGTTTTATATTTTTATTATTTTTATATTAATAAGTTGATTTATACAAAAATATTAATCAATAAAATAGAAATATTTTAATTAAGTTTTGCAGAAATTTTTATTTTTAAATGCTTTTATTGATTTTGGAAAATCTGTTTGTTTAATGAAATTTTAAAAATGAAGTTTAGTATTAATACAACTAAGATATAACACTTTAATCCATTTAAAAGACTTATCTTTTCAATATGTCAATTAGTTTAATAGATATGAAACAGAGGGTGGAAAAATATCAAAAATATTCAATAATTTCACATTTTGCAGTTAACACTTATTTTTAGAATTTTAATTTGTTTTAAATACTGCAGTTTAAATTTTTTCCCCTTCAATTTTATATTTTTAAACCATTTAAAACTCTTAATGTGTATATCATATTTAGAATGTGTACATAATTATATGCTATAATAAATCAGTAACTAAGTTTTCTATTTAAAAGTATCGCTATTTTTATTTTACGACAATTGTTTATAAAAAAAAAAAGTAAACTAGAAAAGTCTCATTACTTAAAATAATTGTGAAAAGTTAAAAAGATAGCAAATTTTTTCTTTAGATTTTTAAAAAAACAAAACAGTTGTTTTAAAATAAAAAATATCTATCAATTTAAATAGAAAACTTAGTTACTGATTTATTATATATAAATATAAATATGTATGCATAAAAATGTAATATATACATTAAAAGTATAAAATTAAAATTCATATAATATTAAGAATATATATATTAACTTACTGCAAAAATATCTAATGATTTATATATACTATGATATTGATTTAAAGTAAAATTGTATGTATTAAGTGAAGTTTATTTACAATATATACATATGTATTATTATGTAAACTTACTAAATATGATATACGATATAAAGAGCATTTCAATAGCTTAAACAAGCTTATTTTTTATGATAAATGCTACAAGAGAAAGAATTCAAATCATTTTTATCTAGGATTATCCCCAACTCCAGACCGATCTCGAGCTGTGGCTCTCTTCAATGAGGAGCTGGGACACCAGATTCAAAAAACGAACTTAAGATAAGCATTTATCTAAAGGTTAACTCTTAAAAAGAAGATCTGAATTTTTTTAGACATTTACAAGTCTTTAAATTCAGCTAAGCATTTATCTAAAAGTTAACTCTTAGGAAGAAGCTCTGAAATTTTTTAGACATCTACAAGTCTTTAAATTCAGCTCTCCAACTGCAATAATCATATGGGTCTGAACTTAATTCAGATATCCCATATATTAATGGGCTTTGTAATTTAATTTAGCCAAAGCCCACAACAGCCAAATAATAATAGTAATAAAATCATGTTGTATGTCACATGACTTATATAGCTTGCATTTACTAATATATAATATAAAGAGCATTTCAATAACTCAAACAAGCTTATTTTTTATGATAAATACTACAAGAGAAAGCATTCAAATCATCTTTATTTTGGATTGTCCCCATCCCCAGACTATTTTCGAGCTATTGCTCTCTTCAGTGAGAAGCTAGGATACCAGATTCAAAAAACTAACTCAAGATAAGCACTTATTTTATATATATAAAGATATATATTTTAACTTACAGCAGGAATATCTAGTGATATTATATATATATATATATATATATATATATATATATATATATATATATATATGATAATTAAAACAAGTTATAAATTTCATAACTTGCCTTTAAGCTTGCATTTTATGATCACTAGATGGAGCTTACCAATCAGCTCCAAACAAGCTTTGTTTACATAAATGCCGAAAAAGATAGAAATTCAAAATCTCTATCATTGTCACCCACCTCCAGACCAACTGGTTTTGAGCTTATTGGCTCACATCAGTGATCATAAAATGCAAGCTTAAAGGCAAGTTACAAAATTTATAACTTGTTTTGATTATCATAAATGTACCTTTGAAGGTTTTTGCAATGCTATATATTGCAGAGACTTTTACTATATGGTGAAACTGAACTGATTTTAGACCCATATAGCTATCTGATTTGTTAAGCTGAGTTTGAATACATTTATGTGTCTAATAAATTCATGCTTTCAACATGTTTGATAAGTGCTGATTTTAGAGTTGGTATTTTAGGTCTAGTTTAAAGTTTCCCAGCCTTCACTGACATGAGCCAATAAGCTTGAAACCAGCTGGTCTGGAAGTGGGTAACAATGATAGAGATTTTCTGATTGGTAAGCTCCATCTAGTGATCATATATATATATATATATATATATATATATATATATATATATATATATATATATATATATATATATATATATATATGTAATAAGTTAATTTTGATGTCTGTATTCAGTCCACAATATATGTAATATTCAAATCAATATATATCAAAATACAGAAAAATTCACAGAAATTATATAATTTTAGAAGTACTTTAGACTATACATCTTGTAGTCTTTATCAACTATTTTGAAATGAAAAATTATGCAAATATTCTAGTGATAAAATAAAAAAATGTACATTTATTTGTTAATGATTTGTTGAAAATTGGTTATAATAAAATGCTATTACTAATATTATTAAAAAATTTAAAAGGAATCAACAGAATAATATAATTAAAAATAAAAATAATATCAAAATGAAATGGATTGCAATGCCATTTATATCGGATGAGCAGGTCAAGTTTGTTAGGAGAATTTATGATGGTTTGTGTCATATTGCTTTTTTCTCAACAAATAATATAAATAGATTACTTAACAATTCTAAAATTCGAAATTCAAACTTTAATCAAAATTGTAATATATATAAATTGATATGTAATTGTGGCTTACATTATATCGGTGAATCTAAGTGTACATTGGAGAAGAGAGTAAAAGAGCATATGCTTTTATATAATAGAATTGAAAAAAAGAAACAATCAGGAATAGATGTAAATAAATCTTCATCATCTATTATATTTGATCATAATAAATCTTGTCAATATGGATTTAAATTTGATTATCAAAATATAAAAATTGTGCAAATTGAACGTTCCCACAATAAATGTAAAATAAAAGAAGCTATGTTGATTTCAAGAAATCGTCAAATGTTAATGACTGGTCAATCATCAAATGTTAAAATAACAGAAATGTGGGAAATCTGAATTGAATTATGGGTATTGTGAAAGGTTGTCTTATTTTGATTATTCACTGTTACATAGTTGATAAAGACTACAAGATGTATAGTCGAAAGTACTTCTAAAATTATATAATTTATGTGAATTTTCCTGTATTTTGATATATATATATATATATATATATCAACTATAAGTGTCCAGTCAATTTAAAGTACAATATAGTTTTATATTTTCATTTACTGTGCCAATACTAAAAACTTAAAAAATAATAGAGATACATTTTTTTAAATATTAAATGCTTTTGTTAGGCTTCATATAAGAACCACAGTGTAATAAAGTACTTTACAGGTCTTTTTAATTCTCCATGAAATAATCTATTTTTATTAACATGCTTGTTTAACCATTTGCATTTTTTCTAATATCTCCGTTGTTATTTTCAGAATTATGATTAGAGTTTAAAAAGACTAACTTGTTATTCATACTTTACCACTCAATTTTTTTTATTATGAAATATAAATTTAATAAAAAAATATTATCACATTTAAGTTATTGATTTCTTTTGTTTGTCTAAGACATACATATTATATCATCAAAATAGATTTTAAAATCAATTTAAATTTATACATGTGCTGATTTCTATTTTATTCTAATCTTTGTCTTTCTTATTTGGTTATAAACTCTTCTTTTTTAAAATCGTTACTGCTCATATTTTATGTTTTTAACCATTTTTGATTGATATTTCTTTTGTTTTTCACATATAAAATGTACAGTAAAAACTATAGAAAAGTAGTAGGTTGAAATAATTATGTATATTAATATTTTTTTTAACAAAAGTATAAATGAAAAATGACAATCTGATTATGTGACAATAGAGTTTTAAATAAATATAGGTTAAGAGTAACCACTAATTCAAAATACGCAGAAAAGGCAACAACAACAAAAAACAGATCAGCTTAAAGAAGTTTTCTAACAGTATCAATAGCGAGAATCCTTGATTCTTTTAAATTTGAAACAATAAACTCTATGTTGAAAAGTTTGGAATCGGTAACTAGCAAAGAACAATAAAATTTATGCAATAAAATGTATAAAACATGACTTATATTAGAAAAATGAACTTGCACTAGCACGGGAGAATTAATTCTAATAGATAAAAATTAAAGTCTGAAAATTTTAATAGATGACTATATTTTATAAATTAATCTTTCAAATTTTTTTTAATAGCATAAATGTTATATTTCTCTCTCTCTCTCTCTCTCTCTCTCTCTCTCTATATATATATATATATATATCAGTATATATATATATATATATATATATATATATATATATATTGTACTGAAGTACATTGTTATTGAATGGTAGTGTTATTTAAAAATAGTAATATATCATAAATTTCGTTTTTTTTAAAAAAATAAAATGGGAATAAAAGTTAAAAGTTGAAAGAAAAATTTAAAAAACTAAAGAGTAGGGTAGGTGTTTTTTTTTTATTAAAGAAAATAAATAATAAACGCTTTAAAAGAGGGTGGAATTTTTTTTAATTTAAAGAAAAAAAAGTCGATTTTATAAATAAAATGATTTAATATTATTTTGATTAGTTTGTAATAAAAGAAAAAATAATAATAAAGAGAATTTCGTTTTGTTTTATAATAAAACAATTAAATGTGTGTGTGCATGTGTAAAAGTTTTGAAGAAAAAATAGAAGCCCAATCAGAGCGAACTAAAAGACAGTAATTTCATGAGACAATAGATGCTGGAGATAACAAAAATTTTCCATTGTTAAGACATTTTAAAAAAACTTTCAACATTCGATTTATTTCGAATATTTTAAAAATATTTAAAACATATTTATTGAAGTTACATATATAATAATTATATAAATTGTTATGTCTACCAAAATGATGCAGTGTTAAATTACTGTATTGTATGATCAGCTAAAACCTCACTGCGGAAACATCAGCAGGAAGTTTGGAGGATGAATCATGGTCAAGTAAAGCAAAAAACTACCGGAGTGTCAACACTGAAAAATTCATGAAAGTTGTACAATGTCATGGAGTCAAGGAAAATTTGCTTGAAGTTAGCACTAACCGGTAATAAATAATTTTTAGAGAAATTACATTGTGCTGCGTACGTCATTTTGAACTTTCCAAATCCTAGGTAACTTTTGATTTTAGTATTCTCTCATTTTTGATTTCTTTTCAAAGTAAAAAGATAAACTGTGATAAATAAAACTTTAAATTTTACAAAATAAAATTTAGGAAATATAAACGACATCGGCTTCTGTATTTAATTATATTTAAAGACATTGTGTGTACATATGGGTGTATTTTAATCTAATATGTCAAGTATATTTTATTTAATATAATTTATTAAAATATTTATTTAAAATGAAAAGAGTATGTGTGTTTAACTTATAAAGCAAACGATTGTTTTTTTTTATTAAGAAAAAGAAATACTTAAAATGTCATTTAAATATTTACATTTATATTTTGAATATACACATTTATGTTGAACAATATTTTAGTAAGATGGGAATGGAGAGATTTAATTATTAACAAGAAACAATTAAGTTAAAATTAAAAGAATAGAGAAACTATATTTTTTTTAAAAGTAAGGATTTGTTGTTAAAAATGTTAATGTTTTTTCGTTCAGTAAATTATCATTATTATTGAGATAGGATTATTAGAGAGGATGGAGTTTTATTTTTCTTAAAAGGTAGTTACAATCCATTGAGCTAGCTGGAGGCTCAGGTACTGGATTTATTGCTGATCAGATAAACATGTTGATTATGAATGTAATTAACTGGCACATAAAGGGTTTACTTTAAAATAAATAAAGTGATTACTTGGTTAGTATTTGTCCAGTAGTCGAATGTTTATGTTATTGGTAGTTTGCTGCCAATAATATTTTGCACTCTACCTGAGGACCAAGCACCTTTAAAGATTGGGTAGTTTAGCAAAGGAGAAAAAGTATTTTAGATTTCTATTTGTTTTTATTTTAGATAAAGAAGGTGGGCAGTTCATTTTGGCGTATCAACGTGGCCTGAAACTAGACATTTCAAGTGGTAGGACTGATGTAAGGTGTAGTTGGATGGTCATTTGGCGCATTGAACATAGGGCCAATGTAAGTTGTAGTTGGACATTTATGTGGCGCATTAACGTGGCCTGAAAATAGTTGTTTCAAGTGGTAGGACCAACATAAGTTGTAGCTGGATGGTCATTTAGTGCCTTAAATGTAGGACCAATGTAAGTTGTAGCTGGACATTTATGTGGCGCATTAATGGGGCCTAAAACTAGTCATTGCAAATGGTAGAGCCAACATAAGCTGTAGTTGGATGTTCATTTGGCACATCGATGTGGCCTGAAACTGGTTGTTTCCAAATGGTAGGAACAACATAAGCTGTAGTTAGACATTTTCTAAATGGTGTGGTCAAAGTTGGCCATTAATAATATAGGTGATAGTTAGTGAAAGAGAGGTTAGAAAACATGCTAGTAGTGTATTTGTTTTTTGTTTTTTTTAGAACCAGTCAGATTAGCGTAAGTAATAAAAGTGATTTTTGTATGACATTATATAACATGGAAGCATAATCCTTAAGAAAGAAAAAAAAATAAGGGGACACTCCAGATGAATGAGGATAGACAAACAGGAAGTGAGAAAGCAGAACTAAGAGGGTTAAGGTTGATTGCACATATGTGTTGAAATATAATTTTTTTTTAAATGAAGCTAGATAGATCAGGGACAAAATGGAAGAAAGAGCCTCTTGATCGATTGTAAATAAAATATAATGGGATGGAAATTATGATAAATAAATATAGTTACATGGGTATAGGAAAATGAGTTACAATTAAATAAAACAATATAATATTTATAAATTTAAATTTTGAAACAAATGCTCAGAATGATATTTTAGTTTAGGGGAGGGACAGAGATAATGTACCGAAGTACATTGTTATTGAATGGTAGTGTTATTTAAAAATAGTAATATATCATAAATTTCATTTTTTTTAAAAAAATAAAGTGGGAATAAAAGTTAAAAGAAAAATTAAAGAAAACTAAAGAGTAGGGTAGGGGATTTTTTATTAAAGAAAATAAATAATAAACGCTTTAAAAGAGGGTGGGATTTTTTTTTAGTTTAGAGAAGAAAAAAAATCGATTTTATAAATAAAATGATTTAATATTATTTTGATTAGTTTGTAATAAAAGAAAAAAATACTAATAAAGAGAATTTTGTTTTGTTTTATAATAAAACAATTAAATGTGTGTGTGTATGTGTAAAGGTTTTTTTAAAAAAATAAAAGCTAAATCAGAGCGAAGTAAAGGACAATAGACACTGAAGATAACAAAAATTTTCCATTGTTAAGACGTTTTAAAAAAACTTTCAACATTCCATTTATTTCAAATATTTTAAAAACACTTAAAAATATTTATTGAAGTTACAGATATAATAATTATATAAATTATGTCTACTGAAATGATGCAGTGTTAAATTACCGTATTGTATGATCGGCTGAAACCTCACTGCAGAAACATCAGCAGAAAGTTTGGAGGGTAAATCATGGTCAAGTAAAGCAAGAAAATACCGCAGTGTCAATGCTGAAAAATTCACGAAAGTTGTACAATATCATGGAGTCAAGGAAAGTTTGCTTGAAGTTAGCGCTAACCGGTAAAAAATAATTTTTAGAGAAATTACATTGTGCTGCGTACGTCATTTTGAACTTTCCAAATCCTAGGTAACTTCTGATTTTAATATTTTCTCATTTTTATTTCCTTTCAAAGTAAAAAGATAAACTGTGATAAATAAAAGTTTAAATTTTACAAAATAATATTTAGGAAATATAAACGACATTGGCTTCTGTATTTAATTATATTTAAAGACATTGTGTGTACGTATGGGTGTATTTTAATCTAATATGTCAAGTATATTTTATTTAATATAATTTATTAAAATATTTATTTAAAATGAAAAGAGTATGTGTGTTTAACTTATAAAGCAAAATGATTGTTTTTTTTTTATTAAGAAAAAGAAATACTTAAAATGTCATTTAAATATTTACGTTTATATTTTCAATACACACATTTATGTTGAACAATATTTTAGTAAGATGGGAATGGAGAGATTTAATTATTAACAAGAAACAATTAAGTTAAAATTAAAAGAATAGAGAAACTATATATTTTTAAAAGGATTTGTTGTTAAAAACGTTAATGTTTTCTCGTTCAGTAAATTATCATTATTATTGAGATAGGATTATTAGAGAGGATGGAGTTTTATTTTTTTTAAAAGGTAGTTACAATCGGTTGAGCTAGATGGAGGCTCAGGTACTGGATTTAGTGCTGATCAGATAAACATGTTGATTACGAATGTAATTAACTGACGCTAAAGGGTTTACCTTAAAATAAATAAAATGTTTACTTGGTTAGTATTTGTCCAGTAGTCGAGTGTTTATGTTATTGGTAGTTTGCTGCCAATGATATTTTGCACTCTACCTGAGGAGCAAGCACCTTTAAAGATTGGGTAGTTTAGCAAGGGAGAAAAAGTATTTTAGATTTCTATTTGTTGTTTTTATTTTAGATAAAGAAGGTGGGTGGTTCAATATATATATATATATATATATATATATATATATAGTTATTCGATTTTATATTTTTTCAAAGTTATATACCTAATCTTGTAATTGAATATTAATAAACACAGTAACTAATTATATGTAAAGTACAACTTTAAAAAAGTTTTATCCACTTAGGAGCGCTTTGGACTATCTTCTAGTCTTTATCAACTAACACTTTCGAAAGCTCACCTTCCCACAATTCTGTGATCTTTACATTTGCTGCCTGTCTGTTTATTAGGTCTTGCTTATATTTATATATTAACATGACTCATTTTAAAATAAAAATTGCAACATTTATAAATGGAAATGTAAGTATGGTAGTGTACATATAGGACAATCAAGAGGTATACTGAAGAAAAGAACTAAAGAGCACTTGCTATTATTAAGAAGGGTTCAAAAAGCAAAACAAAATTGTAATGATAATGTTTCAGCATCGGTTTTTTTATGATCATAATAGATTATGCATATATAGTTTTAATTTGAATTATAAAAATGTAAAAATGTTGCAAAATAAAAAAAACAATTAGACAAGAGGTCATTGCAACCGCCTTGCAAGCAAGTAGTTGGTTGCAGACAGTTGTGGGTTCACGTCCCGGCCGATGCTATGACATATGAAAAAAAAATGAAAAAAAATAAAAAACAATAATAAAAGGAAAATAAAGGAAGATAAGACCCAATAAACAGACAGGCAACAAATATAAAGATCATGGAATTGTGGGAAGATTAGACTTTGAAAGTGTTAGTTGACAAAGAAGACGAAGATAGTCAAAGTGCTCCTAAGTGGATAAAACTTTTTTAAAGTTTATATGTAATTTGGTTACTGTATTTATTAATATTCAATTACAAGATTATATATATATATATATATATATAATGGTCGGTGATGATGAGGAAATATTCAGTCTTACTGCATCTGCCGCCAGAGCGCCACTAGGCTACTTTGAACCTAGAAAATTTATAAAGTCGACAGATACTAGCTGCTAAGACCGCGACTGCCAGCCCAAGTCACTAGCTCAAGTAGATGCAGAAACTTAATATATTTATTAAAATATATTTTTAATAATAGAGAATAAAAAAAAGCAAGCACTGTCACTTTTAATAACACAAAAAAAAGATTTTATTTACGTATATAATCAATAACGCACAAACTTTAAAATTATTATATAAGAAAAAACTATATTTTTTCATTATTATTTATTATTATTAGTTTTATTTGTTTTAACTTTTATTTTTAATGTTGAGTATAAATGAGCTACCTAGACGCACTCACAAATTTTCAAGTCATTTGACTCCAGACTAAAAATCCGCAGCCACACCAATACTCGCTTCCCGATATATATCAGCAACCAATGCAATGTAAACATGTTAGCATAGAATTATGTTGACAGGAATGTGCATCTGAGCAGTGTGATATTATTGGAGAAAACATGGTCTTCATCCTGCAGGAATGTGCATCTGTCAGGTGAAGGAAACATGCATATAAAATAATAAAAAGAAATGCTACGTATGGATGGGAGAGTGGTCTTATCTTGCCGGCTTATTGTCCAAAATCCATAGAGCTGGAAAGGGTCAATGGTGCAGGAAATATGTCTGCATCCATTTCAATGGTATGACTACATCTTTGGGGTCATGCATTCAGTTGGACTCATCGTCCTAGGTGCTAACACACTTCACATTACATTGATATAAACGTCCATATATCTCTCCACCAGCATTGACATAACTACAAACAAATAGTCAAAAATCAAAATCCCTTTAAACTAACCTATATTTAAACTAGTCTAGCAGCCATCTATACTCAACTAACATTTAAATAATTTTATTAATTTAATAAAAATAAAATATTTAGTTTACAGTTTTAAAATCATTTTAAAATGAACATTATATTTAACTTATTGTTTTTTTTCACAAATACTATTTTAACCTATTTTTAAAATTTAATAATGCACAAATAAGATGTGTTTTCTATCTTTACATTCGTTTGCAATAGCAAACCCCGCCCTATTACAAACAGATCTTATTAAACATGAATAACAAAAAAAAAACAATACATATATTTTAAGAGATTACGTTAACTTTTGATCAGAGTTTAAAATGGCAAAGTTTATAAAAGATAAAGTTCAGGTTTGTTCCGGAAAGAAAGTTTATAGTTCATTTTTCTAAATAAAGTTCGAAGATCTTAAATTTAAGAGTTTATATTTCATATTTCAATTATTTATAAATTATACTTTCCTTTGTCCGAGCTTGTTCCTTCGTGATGAAGATCTATGAAGACTTATGAAGATTTCTGAAGACGGGATCCATGGAGATGAAAGCTGCCTTCGGCCGGCCGCACCGAAGGAAGCCCATTGATACTGACTACATTCTTAGTGACAGTGATAATAGCTTTTTTAAAAAAATTTCTGCTTTCAACAAAGACAATTGAATTTAAAGTTTTAATTTTCTGATTCTCTCCAACTCTCTCCTAGGCACCTTATCTCTGGAATGCAGGATTCATCAAACATACTTCATGTCTGTATTTTATTGGTTTATTCTTTGTGTCCAAGGTTTTCTACTGAGGTCTGTGTCTCTATCTCTGGGCGGGAACTCTTATCTATTTTGTAATCATTTTTTTAATTGTCATTTTGCCCTAAGGATCCATTTGTAATTTTTATATTTGAAAATTAAAAAAATCTTCGCTATTATTAAAAAAAAGGTTTTTTATTATATATTTTATTTAAAGATTAGACTCTTTGCTTCGATTTTATAACTTATTTATTTTTTTAAAGCTTATTTTAATATTTAAATTAATCTAACATATTAATAAATTAATAATTCGTTATTTGTGCATTTTGACAGTTTGTTTTTAATTCTGTATTAGATAAAAAAAGTTACTATTAAAATTTGAATGTAACGCATATATATATCTCATTACATATCACCGAACTTATAAAAAAAATGATTTTAAAAAAAGATTTTAGTTAGGGTTTGTACTAATTGCTAACAGTAATACGTTAAAGATCTTTTTTTTTTTTTTTACACACAATATTCAAATTATCACTTTGTGTTAATACAAAAAAAATGTATATTTATTTCAGAAAAAATATTACTGGCTTAATTTTCAAGGTATTCATATTTTTTAAGTTACTAAATCATTCCTTTTCTTTTTCAAATATTAAAGTTATTTGACGATCATATTTATACCTGACAGTCACATCTTATCCTAACCTATTCTTACTATAACTATTCTGATGTTCAGGATGCTATTTGCACTATCTCCTAAACTATTGTATTTGATCAGGGTATTCGTGGTCAATGAATATCATCCCACACACTGGACAGCCATTTATAATGATTGCCACAGTACATGATCATCATTGGCCCTCAGTTAGGTAACCATTTGTAACAGGATGGGGGGGATAGGAAATGGAAGGAAAGACAAACTGAACCTGGGGTGATGGATGAATATCATCACTCCCAATTCATCAAAATGAAATATTTCAAATAATTTACAAAGTATCTATAAATAATATAGTATTTTATAAGTTTGAGATTAGACAACCTCTGAGAACATTGAGATCAGCCAGCTACTAAAATCCACCAGCTTTATAAAAAAGTAAGTATAAGTAAATACTCGAGAGAAATAACCATCCATCATCATTAATGGGAATAAACAAATCAGTACAATAAATCAACAGTCAATCTTGTGACTGGATTGAAAATGGGTCTTCTGTGGACCAGGCTAACTATTGAGCCTTTGCCAGCTTGGGAAATTATATAAACATAACTTGGATGCACCAGCTTAGTGCCCATCCATTAAAATACACAATAATCAGAAAATCTAAACAATAATGCTGGGACATTAAAACATGCTGATCATCATCAATGCTCAGGCCACTTGTACTGGCCAACTATAAACTTAAATTTTTAATAAGACTAAAATAAAAAAAAAAATAGGGTTGTCATCTGATCCTTCGTGTCAGTCGCTAGAGGTGCGATTTTTAATCAAAAACACATTAATATAACGTTTCCAGGCCGCGATTCTCTATTAATATTGATTTTTTTGTTTGTTTGTTTGTTTGTTTACAAAGTTTACTTTCTTTCATTTCTGAATTATTTTTCCCAAATAATATTTTTGACGATGGTATAATAATAGTTGTTTTTTTTGGATTGCTGAAATTTAAGAGAGAACGGGTCTTTTTTGGTGTGTGTTCAAATAGTAATTTGTGTGTTTTTTTTAAAATAGTATTACTGTTTTTGTAAAATTGGATTGCCGATATTTAAGAGAGAATGGTTTTTTTTTGGATGGATCTTTAAATAATAATTGATGTTACTTTGATAGGTTTCCATTTGATTGCTGAGAACAATTAGTGGGAGGGGTGTTTTGTGTATGGTTAAATAATAATTTACGTTACTTTGATAGGTTTACGTTTGATTGCTGACAACAATTATTGAGAGAAGTGTAGTTTTTTTTTCCGCGTGTGTGGGTGTATGTTTAAATAAAAATTAAAACCATTACTTTTATCAGTTTACATTTGATTAACGACCGATATGACTTCCTTTTGTTTATAAATTATGATTTTTGTTTCTACGAATAAATATTTTTGACAATGGGACAATAATAGTTGTTGTTTGTTTAATTTTTATTGACAAAAGGTTGTTTTTTGGTCTAGTTTCAAATAGTAATTTGGGTTACGTTTAAATAATAAGTTACCATCTTACTTTGATTGGTTTACATTTGTTTGACACTAATTATTGGGAGGGGTGTTTTTTTGTGTGTACGGTTGTAAACAACAATTATTGGGTAAAGGGGTGGGTTAACCGCTTAAACAATAGTAGTTTTAAGTTACAGTCTTACTTTGATTGGTTTACATTTGATTGCCAATAGTAATTATTGGGAGGGGTGTTTTTTTGTATGTACGATTGTAGACAACAATTATTGGGGAAAAGGGTGTAACCATATAAAGAATAGTAGTTTACGTTACTTTTAGTGGTGGTGTACATTTGATTGCTGACAATAATTAGTGAGAGGGGTGGGTGTTTTTGGATGATGATTAAATACTAATTTACCTTCCTTTTTATTTTACATTTGATTGCCAACAGCAATTATTTGGAGAAAGGGGTTTTTTTGTGTATGTACGTTTAAATCAAAATTGAAGTTACTTTTATTTATTACATTTGATTGACAACCGATTGACTTTTTTTTCATTTATAAATTATTGTTTTGGTTTCCCAAAAACCTAATATTTTTGACAATGGGACAATAATAGTTCTTAATTTGATTATTATTGACAAGAAAGGATCTTTTTTGGTGTATGTTTAAATAGTAATTTGGGTTGTGTTTAAATAGTAATACTGTTTTTAAAAATTTAAGTGACAAAATTAAAGAAACAATGGGGGGGGGGGTTATGGATCTTTAAATAATAATTTTCATTACTTTAATTTGTTTAAATTTGATTGACAACAATTAGTGGGAGGGGTGTTTTTGTGTATTTTTAAATAATAATTTACATTTTTTGGTTGACAACAATTATTGTGTGTGTATGTTATGTTACTTTATTTATCAATTTGGTTAATAATATTTACTGGTAGACATTTCAATATCATTAATGGCATGCTGTACGGTCAACTTGTCATGGTTTCGGTAATGCAGCAAACGTAAAGACTTGACGAACGGCATTTGAAATCCCTCAAACCAGCTGCCTTTTCGAAGTGCACATTTCTTTCGGCAAAAATGAGACTTACAAATGAAAGTCCAAAGATCTTTATGGACCTCAAGTCTCATACACTCGTCACACAAACATCTTTTTTTCTTTCAGCAGGATGTTTTTTTTGCTGTAGAAATGTTACAGCACTGACAGCTTCCGTGTCTGGCAATTCCCATCTTTTCATATTTTCTGTTTTCGAATTTGCCATACCTTTTGTCTTGGAAAATTTCTCGCTGAAATGTGACTCAAAGTGTGATCTTTAAAATATTACTCTAACCCACTGTAATCAAAAATTTAGGAGGAATATAAATTTATGAGGAACAATCACGATACTGTTAAAATTATTAAAATGTAACAGTACATCAATTCGTCTTAAAAAAAAGAGGTACCGATGAAAATTTAAATAATTTTGACACGATCAAATTAATACACCCTCGTATGATATTGTTACATCAAATACATAACACAGCATTACAATATAGTGCGTGACACAAACAACTACGATATTTTCCTCTGCTTTTAGCATCGGAAAAAGCCACACCGTTAGCCGCTAAGCCGAGTTAACATTCTTTCTAGATTTTATCATAGAAAGGTGACTTAACTCCGAGTTAACAGTCTACCTTTTAGCATAGAAAGAAGACTTAACTCCGAGTTAACAATCTTTCTAGGATTTATTTTAGAAAGAATGCTTAAAGACTTGGGTGCGGCCACGGAAACAGCATATTTCTAGAAATTTAGCTAGAAATTCTGCCTCTAGCAGCTGACACGAAGGATCAGATGACATAATAGTGCATGGGCTTTAAAGAGTATCCTCTTTTGCACCAACCAGGATGATGATTGATCATCTCTGGATGCCCAAAGCACTAAACACATCCCCATTTATCCGTGTCCGAAATCTAGCTCAGAGAATATGGGCTCTATTACTGTAGGTGAACAAAAGATGATGGAATACAATTTTAACAATTAAATAAAAGTTTATTAATAACAATAAAAAAAATTGGTATTTAAGGTCTTATAGGTTAAGAGTTCTGATTTTGAATGATATACAATATTATATACACAATTAAAGTTTTTACATTGATTTACACGATTGATAAATTAGGTTTACTTAAAACCCATTCAACACACAGGCACGTGGCTTGATAAAAAATAAATATGTTTGAATTTACATATAATTAAAAAAAAATGATCAAAAATTTACATATAAATGTCTATCTGACACACCTTGTTATTTACAATACAATTGACACATATACGCACACATATGTGCAAGTGCATGAATTTTCTAAACATATTGACTTGTTATGAAGAATTATCAAAATCTTAAATGATATAAAATACTATAAATGATTAAAGTTTCAGTTAAATGAAATACATTTACATACTAGGTTTACTGAAACACGTATATACAATTTGCACATACATGCGAAACATTAATTTAGCTGCAATAAAATTATGAAAGATTATTTTCACAATTTAATCTTGAATATAGTATTTTTCTTTAAAATAAGAACTATCAAATTTTTGATAGTTAATTGATTTAAAATGTCTTTCTTTTTCCTAGTCTAAAAGATTTTTGGAAATCTTTTTCTTGACTATTAATTATAACTTTGTTTGTACTTTTTTTTCTCTAAATTATAAATATAACTTTAAACAGTTTTTTCTTCTTTAATAAACAATTTTAAACTAATATCATTTTATATATTTCTATCAGTTATAAAAATGTCATTTTACTAAGGAAATTGTTTAAAACTTCATAACGCTACTCACCACCAGCTGTATATATATTTATCCGTGTTTATCTGCCTTTATCTGACAC
Source organism: Epiperipatus broadwayi (assembly GCA_028023455.1). Taxonomy (NCBI): domain Eukaryota; kingdom Metazoa; phylum Onychophora; class Udeonychophora; order Euonychophora; family Peripatidae; genus Epiperipatus; species Epiperipatus broadwayi. Next base: position 630,057 of record JAQFVV010012393.1, on the reverse strand, counting down.
AGTATACATTTAATTAATTCTTTTGGAAGATTTTTATTGGTGTGTTTGGTTTTTAGTGACTGTCATAATCAGGAAAAATTACATAATTCAGGTATGGTTGGCTTTTTTCCTTTCTGTAGTCAGTTCCACTTATACTTGGATTTTTTTAACTTCAGGTCAGGAAGCTGTTTTCCAGAACACTTTTAAGGCTATGAATTACAAAGAATCTTGACCCGTTTCCTCCATGTAAATTCAAATTCCTTCAGTGAAGTGTAGATCAGCCACTTCCTTGTATTCTTAAATCCTCATGGCAGTTCTCTTGATAATTATACTAGCCATCCATGCAGATAGCTTTACTATGGCCATTTTCTGCTACAGATACCAACTCTTTACAGGTAGCTCTTCTGCTAACTCTTACAAAACTGCCAGCCAAACTGTTCTCTTTAAAATTACTCCCCAGACTGGAGCTAGTTTGTTATCAGCCCTTTTTATAAAATTATCTGAGGTGATAACACCTTCATTGAAAACAAGGTTTTTATTTTTAGCTCTCTAATCCCTTTAAAATATATACATGTTTTTACTTAGGGGATTTCTAATAGATAAAACTCTGTTTAATTAATTAAAATTTCAAAAATACAATAGGGTGTTTTTAAATTTCAAAATCAGAGTAATAATTAATAATAATGCAATATTTATATTTATTCAGATCTTTTTAAAATATTAATTTCACAATGAAATTTTACTTTTAAGCCCAGAGTTATTTAACCCTTTATTTATTATTATTTTATTTTAGAAAATATAGAAAAATATTTACAAAAATTTATTCTGTGTTTATTTCTACTTTTCCTTTATTTTCCATATATATATGCACACACACTATATTATTATGGGTGTACCATGTAACCCAACCGGTTACATTGCCCCGGTCTGACAAAAAAGGAAAATAGAAATGAAACACCTTTTAAACAATATTTACATAATCTACATATATAATGAAAACAAAGTTCATATCTAAAACTATGTACTCATCAATTTTTTTTAGAGATCTGACAGACATCTGACAGTTAACAGTATGAATAGTGATCTGCAATTTTGAGATAAATAAAGAATTCAACCACCAGACTGTAAATACACAATGCACCATGAACACCAAGAGTGCTACCTCAAATGAGACACTATAAGCTACTACAATGGAGGGTCTGGAAAATACAAAACTATGCCCTGCTTCTTTTGAGTCTTTTAGGCTGGAAAATACAAGCTATGCCTTGCTCCTTTTCTTTGGAGACTTAAAGGCTGGAATTATGGCAGGACTATGTTAACTGCCTTATCACACACAATATGAAATATAAAAAATAGGTTGGAGCAAATAGTGGAGATACAACACCTTCAGAGTTGCATGAAAACACTGCATCCTCAAGCCAATGACAAAAATCTCCATCCATCATCAAAACTAAAAATACAGCTAAACAAACTTCAACAATCAAACACCAAATCCAATCTCCAAAGTCATCGCTTTTCTATTTAACTCTAAACATGAACCTCTCCAAACATACATGAAAATTACTATTTTATAATCATCATTAATACTCTTGTCACATATTACACAATAATTTTTAAAATTAATTCTATATAAAATGCATTTTTTTCTTTCTCAGTCGTGGTTTGAGATCAAGTTAATAATTTTGAAGTGATGATCACCAGTATGTGATCATCATCAGCCGTACATTGGGCAGCTATATATAATGATTGCCACAGTACATGATCATCATCGCCCCTCAGTTAGGTAACCATTTGTAATGGGATGGGGGGATAGGAAATATATATATATAATAAAAAGTCAGATGTCACATGACTTATATATAGCTTGCATTTACCAATATGTAAACTTAAGAGCATGCTAACGCTCTAAACAAGCTTTTTTTAATTTTTATTATGATAAATGCTACTACAAGAGAAGGCATTCAAATCATCTTTATCTTAGATTGTCCCCACTGAAGAGATCCATAGGTCGAAACCAGTCTGGGGATGGGGACAATCTAAGATAAAGATGATTTGAATGCCTTCTTTTGTAGTAGCATTTATCATAATAAAAAAAAAAGCTTGTTTAGAGCGTTAGCATGCTCTTAAGTTTTTTATATATATATATATATATATATATATATTGTAACCTTCTCCTCTGATCATTGGACAATCAGGCCTACACATTTCTGGGTGCCATAATCCCAATTGCCTTTCCCACTAATCTAACTAGTCCAATTTATATGTTTGGAAACCATATCTTTCTCTGTAACCTTCCTAGCTACAGCTAATCTAGAATATATGCCTAAAATAAATGATAAACTAAAGATGATTTCTTTATTAGCTAAGGTCACATGAAACTATAATCTGAGAGAAGATCACAAGGTGATTAATAATTTCAGGTCAAGCTAGCCTCAAAATCCACAAACCAGCAAACAAACATAAAATTATAAAATAAACTTCGTATTTGTCAAACTAATAAATAAATAATAATTAGATCGATGGAATGAATATGAAATTAGAAGTATAAATTAGGCAATAAGTAAATGAGGGTGTAAATGATTAAATGAATGATGAAAATAAGTAATAATTAAATAATAAATAAAATGAGTCTGAGAATGAAGATGTGTAAGAGTTAATGGATGATTAAGATGAGAATGGAATAAGAGCTAATGAATGATGAATGAATTAGGATAATGAATTAGGATGAAAAAAGAGAATAAAGTAAGATTGAAATGACAGATGAGAGGAATGATGATGATGAAAGATTGTGCACAGAACTCTAAATTTGATATTGAATTAAATAATAATAAGACAATTAAATAAAATACAGATTCTAAGCTTACTAAGACCAGAATATTCACCATAAAGTCAAAACCAACTATACATTTCAGTCAAAAGAAGTAATAGATACTTTAAAATTTGGTTGACCTAATATCTCACAGTGAATGTAACACAATTCCACTCTAATTACAATAATTAACTCGATACAAATTTACCCTATATTCAAATCCTATCACAAATTGATATAACTTATCCTTCTCAGGGTTCACATAGCTTAAAGGGTGAAATACAAGATATACTTAGGTCAGTGAGAGGGATTTTGCCACTACCCAAGCATAACACACACCAAATAGCTCTTAATACTAAATTGAATTACTAAACAATATTCAATAATTTCAAATAAATTATTATAAATTCCCTAACTATGCTAAACTTTAAGCTTCAATAGGTAAGAGTAGTTTTTCAATAGCTAAATGCAATAGTTTTCCAACTTTCTTTCTCCATTAATTAGAAACAAGATGATCAAGACCAATGAATGATAGATCTGTGGATTCAAATGAACTGATCAAACCAATATTAGGTTTTTAATCTTTTATTTAAACTAATATTCTTTAGGTTAGTATGTTTAATTATTAAGTTAGGATGCCCCTAGATATACTCATAAATTATAGGGCTTAACACAATTATTGTGATATACCTACATATAGTGACTTTTACAGTATTGATTGATGACAATTTCCCTATAATCACAGGATCTGTCAATAGCAATAACAATAATAATGTGTGGGTGTGTTGATTAGCAATAACAATACTGACAACTAAATAAATTTTTAGCACAACAATATTTATTTACATTATGTACAAGTCTCTTTCAGATACATTACACGAAACAAGATAAATCCATTCCAAAATTAGGGATGGAAATTAATGATGTGGTAAGTAATGACCAACTAATATGACAAATGTTTTAGATATGTTTCTTTATTATTCTATCAGGTAGACTAAGACACTTAAACTTATTTGAGCTATCTTAGCATTGAAATTGCAAACAAAATGTACTAATATCCTTTGGAGATACACAACTTTTAAATATAAAAAAAACCCCTCTAAATTGCAATTTATTATATCAAACTGTAGCTGTTTGAGTTATTAGAATATGATAAGGGCAATTATCACATTGCAATATAAGTAATAATTTATTATATATAAAAAAAATCATTGCATTGATGCGGGGCAAACATCATCAGTTAAATGCACAGATGACCCCAAAACATTCACTATGTCTACAACTTAACCATTTATTAATTGACTGATCTTACTAATTCATCAGTAAATACCTACTTGTTGAAAACCAATCCACATTGTCCATGTACACACCTTGCTCTTTTATGGAGAAGTTCTACAAACACTAGTAAGTTTTGGTTGGTCTGTTTATAAACTGATGAAGATTACACATCATCATTAAGACACTATCCCAATTAAACAAACACTATGGATATACCAGTGTCCTGTAAGCTGACTTATTTTATCCTTGCCATTGGATTATGAATACTAATCTTCACCATAAACGGTGGAAAACTAACTCCAACTTCTTGAGGGATCTAAATAAAGGAGGCTCTACAAAACAACATGATAGTTGTATATCAAGAAACAACATAATAGTTGTATAAGAATAGGGCCAATTCTGATACCTTTTCATAGGTATTAAAAGCGTGGGCAGTGCCTCTTCACTGGAAAACAGAATTCAGACCATGGGATTATTTTTTTTAGGCTTAACTATGCACTAAGCACTAACTCTTCATCAGCCCCAACAATATTATCCTCTCATATTAATCATCAATGGGGAATTCTTCATCATCCCATGTACAATATTATTATTATATCTAAGGCTCTTATATGTAGCCCAAACTCATCCTAGAATCTATCACAAATTCTGATCAATACAATAGCAAGGTAAAACAACACTAATAATCTAAATGGAAACATAAATATTCCATTGCACATTGCAGAAACTGTTAATGTTTTATAAACAGACCACCAATATCAGTAAAATAACCATTAATTATTTCAAAATAATAATTATACCTTTTATTATAGCAAGCCATGTACACGTAAACAAGGAGGATTAAACTACATTTTGTATTTAAAGTGGACATCTTCGTTCATAAGCCAAATTAAGCACTAATAAAAAAAATACTTATTAAATTATTTTATATAATAGAACAATGGTATCATTATGTGCATATTTTTGACCAGTTTGGGTCTATTTGTTCCCCTCCTCAATATAATATTAACATCTGTTTTAGCAGTGAAAGAGATAAACATCTTTTTTTTTTTTTTAACTAGATGAACAATATTTAACATTATGCTTTACCTTCATTGGGAAAACAATATAAATATGGATAATAAATGTATATAACTTTATACACAGCTTCATCATTACTTAGTATATTCTATACCCTGATATATATATAACCTAATACCTGAATAACACATGAAAGTAAAAAAAACGTATTACAATATTATATATAGCAATTAACAAACTAAACAAACATTACATTTTCTACCATTGGACTTTATCGAAGTTTGATTCATTCTTATAAGTAAAACAACATGAAAATGGATATGATAAGCAAACATTCCTGAGTAATATATATATTGGTTATCCGTTCAATATTAACATCTTCAGACAAAATTCAAACATTTCTCCAATGGCAATAGAAATCCTTTATCGGTTTGTGTACTAAAACATTTTTGAGAATAAGTCACTTAAAATAGGTTTAATTAATATCTATTGATTTGTCTATTTTTTTTTTCATCTGCGCTATTCGGGGTGATTTTAAAACCATTTAAAATATTATCACGTTGCAAGTTATTCACTAACGATAAAATAAATACTTTTTTTTCACTTCCCTTTTATCAGCAAATTATGATGTTTTAAGTTATACTGAGAAGAATTGCAAGTTATTCACTAACGATAAAATAAATAAATACTTTTTTTTCACTTCCCTTTTATCAGCAAATTATGATGTTTTAAGTTATACTGAGAAGAATCTATTTAATTATAAATACGATCTTCTAAGCGATTTTAATTAATATGTAACATATATATTTTTCCGAATGTAGCACAATTATAATCAGTTTATTACCATCTTTGAAAATAAACTTTTAAATCATTTATGGATTTTGTTTACTTTGTTTTTCCCGTCCACAGTAATTGTCACAATCTTAAATAATGTGGGTAATTTTAAACACTTAAAATATTATTACTTTATATGTTGTATAATCAAGAAAAAAATCCAATTTCTTTATTCACTATTATTGGTAATTTATTTCATATTTAAGCAGAATTGATTTAATAGTAAGCAATTATCAATAATATATATATACATGATTGCTTTGCGGGGAAATCAGAGCAGACAATCTCTTTCCCCAATGAAAATAAGAAATACTTTGTGCACTTTTCTTTTCAAACTAATTATTTTATATGATTTAAAGTGAAATTTTAATTTCTTCATTATTTCTTGAAACTTTTCTTAAAATGATTTAGAATATTTTCTTGAAATATTAATTTATACCCAAACGGATTTTTCTGCTTAATGCTGCATTAATGGCAGCGCAAAAATTCAAATACTTTAATCTCTTTTTTTTTTCAGTCTAAATAACTTTTGTGTTATGATTAGTTCTGATAATTGATCAAAATAAAGAAAACAAAAATAATTGCTTACGTTTTCTGGTATTATTTTCCGTTCCAAATGGTACATATTTCTGCAAATACTTATTCAAATAGTGGTCTTTCCAGTGTTTCCTTCAGTAGGCAAAGTTAAGAATCCAAGATTGATGAAAATTGATGTAGAGATTTCATAGGGTTATTGAGTTTACTCCATAGTATTCAAATCCATATATTTGTAAAATTTTGTCCCAATTAATTTAAAAAAAAAAAATCATTTTCTAGCTTATTTCTTCTCTTTTACTTCAGAAGTGGAGTTGTAGTCTTGTTCCATTTACATTTCTTAGAGTAGTCCCTCCTCCCCCTACAAACTTTTATATTATATACTTTATATTACATGGCAGGATTGGTTCTGAATGAGCCAATCACTGTAAAATGTGAATAAATTAAGTTTGATCCCTCTAGTGAGAATCATCTAGACTGATGCATTTCAATTTACATTAAAATATAGTATATTTAAAGATTGTTTATAAAAAAATTTAGAAGACTTATAAATTGATTTTGCTGTTTATTTTTAATTATTGTTTAACAATACCAACAAATAAAGTATTAAATATTTTATATGCTTCCCGATAATATTTTATTACTATTAAAACAACATTTGAAATAGCTGAATGTGATAAAATGTTTATGGGATTTATATCCACTCTATCAGACTTTCCAATGTCTCACAAACAGTCAAGATCATCATCACTTTTTAAGATATTTATGAGTGCTTTTGGTTTAATTGGAAAATCTATAATCCAATAAGCCTTTTAATATATATAATTAATATTTCCACACCACTTTTCAATAATTTATAACTTATTACAATTTTAAAATTTAAAATTTTACATCATGTAAGCAATAATTTTTGAGTTAGAATATTTGTTTTATGATCGATATTACAGGTATGTGAAAAACTATAAATCATGAGAAATATTATACTAGCAGCTCAATTTTTTAATTTGTTAATCATTGTAGTATATTTTAAATTATTTAAAAATCTATTATTCTATGCAAATTAGATAAAGAAGTGTTAGCCGTTTTGTTTGGAATCAAAAAATTTCACTAATTCTTGTATAGACGATTATTAAACTTGTTATTGATCACAAGACATTATTGGGAATTTTACATGAACAAAACAGTAGTCCCATATTACGTGATCCTAGAATGTTTCCTTAACTGAATTTATTGTCAGACTATGATTGATTTTGATAAAAGTGGGCGTAAGTTGAAAAATGTTTTTGATAGTACCAAGTAAGTCAGAATTGCGATTATATAAACTATGTAGGCAAATACGAAATTCGAAATGAAAACCTACGATAAGGTAGTGGACTGAAGAAAGACTGATAAAGGTTGTAATAAGCTTGTTACATCTTGTGATTGTGTGAGCAAAAGCAGTTGTGCCTGGTATAAATATGGATATTGAAGAGAAAATCCAATAAATGTCAAGCACTACTAATAAATCAATGAGAAATAGCAGAATCAACAGTTATAAAGCCGTAGAATTGCATGCATATCGATCATGCTGGAGTTTTTAAGAAACTATCTTTTAATAACTAATAGATGCATACTCAAAATTCACAGAATATAGGATAGTTTTTAAAAATAAGAGTTTGAAGAAAACAGTTTTAAAAAAGAGATCTGTGCTTCCACTTTTCACCCCAATACTTTAATATCAGATAATGACAAAATTTGAACCATGTTTGAAAGAACGGGGAAGGAGGATAGGCACATTACAACTACTCTTTAATTTATTCCGGAGCCAAGCAGTATCACTGAGAAGACTATACAAACTTTGAAATTAACATTTCGTAAAGGAGTATAAATATGCAAACATTTTTGTGCATAGACTTATACTATCATAATACACTTTCTATTACTACTGGAAAATCTCCAACTGAGATAATGCTCGGAGAAAAAAAATCTAGATTAATGTTTTGTTAATAATGCCAGAAAATAACACTCCCCTGGACACCAACTAACAACTATTAGAATAACACTTATTTTGAAAAACAATATGCTGTAGGAGAGAATGTATGGATAAGAGACGTTATTGGGAAATACAGGGTTAAAAGGTGTAATAAAGAAACACTTTTGTAAATAAATAGTAGACGTTTAGACTGAAACTGACTATATAACTAACATATTTGGCAAGAAAAAAAATTGATGAAACAACAGAAATAGAATTTACTGTAGATAGTATCTAATATTTAATCATCAAGCTGTAACAAGCTTGAAGAAAAAGATTGCAGAAATTGAAAAAGAGCATAGCAGTAAAAATAGATATTGATAACTCCATGCACTTACACGGCCCTATGGAAAGGAATTAACAGAAAAGTGTCTGCTTATTAAAAAATATATAAGCTACTTCAGAAAATCTAATTTCTAAAGTGGGAAGAATTATGATGTATCTGTGTGCGTTTTTATATTTAGTAGTTGAGATTTTATAAGTTAGAAAATATAGGAAAATAACTTAGCAATCAGAAGACATGAAATCTTAAGGAAATTCCTGTTTCAGAAAATGGATTACTAATTAAGTAATATGTGTTAATTGGAACAATATCAAGAGAATTATAGTTCCTTAAACATATAAAACAATTGTGTTGCTGCTAGAGAATTGTACGATACAAAAGGTGTAATTGAAGAAACTCAAAGGACCAGCGGTGTTCACCTTTTGAAGATGCTGCAAGTTTGAATGTGATAAAAAAGAAGTTTTATCTAGTAATATTTATCCTTGAAGATTTCAAAGTAAAATTACCAGACTTATGCAGGCCATCCTGGCTTATTATTTATTATGCCTAAAGAGTCGCTAATGTGAGAACTATGCCTTATAGCATTTTTAGTTTATATTTCTTAGTTTAAGTTGCTATTACCAATAAACATCAATTAAAATTTAGTATTGATTTTAATGCTATTTTTTATTCCTTATCTACCTTTCTGATCAAAAACCTAACGACTGCAGTATTCATGCATTCAGTCACATACACAATGAAAAGATGAAGAAGCAGCAATATTTTCAACAATACAAATAGCTAAAAAATAATAGAGGTAAATATTTTATAAGATTAAGAAAAACATTTTGCAGAATAATATCTAAAAAATTAACAAAAGATATTAGGAGAATAAAAGTTAAAAAATAATAGAGGTAAATATTTTATAAGATTAAGAAAAACATTTTGCAGAATAATATCTAAAAAATTAACAAAAGATATTAGGAGAATAAAAGTTGAAATATTGCTACCAAAGCAAAGATCAGAATTGAGAAAGAAAAGGCTACATGGATAGAAATGAAAAAAGATATTTTATTGAGTTGGGTGTTTTGTCTAGTTTTTCAAAATGCTAACTAGAAAAAAAAAATGTCAAAAGCCTCGGATCACAAAAAAAAAGTAGATGGAATGTAATAAATAATTAAAGTTATTCAAATAGCAGATATAAGTAAATTGGTAAGCAGAGAAAAATCTTCAAATTCTTGTAAGCGAAGTGTATATTATAAAATCAACATCTCAAATGCTGGCAAAAGCAAAATTCTTGAATTAAAATTATTAAAAAGTAAGTCATAAGATCAAAAATATAAATTTTTATGCAACCAATCTCCCGATGGAAGAACGAATGTAAAGTTTAAAAAAAATGAGAGGTTAGAAAAGATTTTAATAAATAAATAATAAAAATAATGGTAAGCAATTCAATTAAAATTATGAATTATTTATTAGAGAGCGTTTTAAATGTTTTCCCCCTATTGTTGCGCATTGTTAACATTGCTAATTGAAAACGCGTTAAAGATTTTGATTGATATATTTAAATATTAAATACACATACAATATATATATATGTAATTAGTAAATAAATACTTACAGATCATTATCTTTGAGAACTTCTTGAGCGTGAGGGCTAAGATCAAAAATTTCCCTATACAAAAAGTCCATTACTTTATCATCTGCTATAAGACCTAAACGTCTTTTGATATCCGTTTTGGAATAAATATCATGAGTAATCAATTTTGATTTAAAATTGTTGAGCGGCTGGCTATCTAATTTTATGTCAGCTAATATATCGTTACAAGTCATCGTATTCATTTCCTTTATTACATAATTATGGATAACCCAAATGCGACGACATACTAAATCTAAAGCAGTTGGTGGCCCAGTTTTCCAAGTAATATCAGCTTTGTGAGCCACATCTAACGCAGCAAACCGTTCGGATAAAAGATACCAAGAACCTATTCCATTTGAAGTTCCCGGTTGAGACGAGACACATTGGGGCATAAGATAAATCATAAGCGAAGATGTTCATAAGAGGAGTTAATCAGAAAGACAGCTGCCCACGCTGGAATTTTTTTTTACTCATATAGTTTAAATAAATAAATAAAAACAAAAAATAAAAACAAAAAAGTTTTTGATTATTATTTTTAAGGAAATAAATTCAATTGTTCCAGAAGTAATTTCCGTGACTTCCATCTAGCACATGTTATATTATATTCGAACTACTGAAAATATTAAATTATTATTTTTTAATTATTTTTCGCGCGCTTTATTTAAATGTGTTTCAACTTTCTTTCGTAAGTTATTTATTTTGAAAATAACATTAATAATATTAATATGCTTAGTAGAAATAATAATAATATAAGAATAAATTTTATAATAAACATTCAGTAACATATATAATATGAAAAGGATAATACACAAATTTATTTGATTTTAAGTAAATTTATAGATTCGAAAAGCTTTCTCCGCGGATATGTTACGCGTAGTAATTTTCAATTTCTTTTCGTAATCTTAAAAATGAATTCTTATGTAAGATATTGATTATAGATTTTTATTTGAATACTGTTAAATGCTTATTAAAGACTGCGAAGTTAAAAAATTTACTGTGGAATTTAGACAAATAACTTATTGCTTAATTTCTATTTATATATTTGGGATTTTGTGAAACTTCCTTATAATTTTAGCTCGTTTTAAAGATTTTTGCAAATGAAGGTCTTGATAAGATTGCTTTATAAAATTTGCAAAATGTAATTAACAAATAATAAATTTATATATTTGCTAACCCTAAATCATTAGCTTAAAGATTACTTAACTGCTTTTGACGGTATGCATGCAATTAATAAGAGAAAAATGCAGTATTTACAAAATGGATTTTTGTGCTGCTTAAAAAGTTTATAAGTAAATAGAGTGGGTTGGATTTAGAATTTTTCAGTCCATATTCGTCCTCCACTCGACCTCAAACAACCTACATACATGACCACATATATACGAAAAAGATAGATAATGCTCAATATAAGTATTTCATGTAGAAACAGCACTCGTCAGTTGGACCAGATCACAATCTCCTACACAGATGTAAAATCAGGGTTTAGTTTATATTAACGAACAGGCTTCAAATTTCTAAATTCTTCCAACTATTAAGTCTTCCACTTCATTGAAAAACCAACGATGGAATGCTCAAAGTCATTGGTTGATTCGATATTGTGGTCATATCCATGTAGGTATTACTTAAAAATAACCATTATACATTCATATATTAATAGAAGAGGGATGGCTGATCTTATAGATATAACCTATTTCCTAGACAATATGTAGTTTGTTTATGTTTATTTTAAACAGACATTAAAAAAAAAATCATAGATTGGATTAAATTACCATAAAAGTTGATAATGTTACAGTTTAAAAAAAAAGAAGAAACATATAATTTTGCATTTGCATAATATATGTATAGCTTTATATATATGATAACAGATGGCATTCTACCAAAAACACCGTCAAGCGTAGTTTTCTATTTACATAAACATCAGCGCGAGCATTCACTATCTCTAACTTTAATTCCACTTTCAGATCATGATTTCAAGCTATTTGCTATCGTCAGTGAAAGACAGGAATAAGAAACTAGATCTAAACACAAACTCTGAGCATTTATGAAACAGTTTCTATTCAGCTTGCAAGCATGAATCTTTTAGACACGTTAATGTCTTCAAACTCAGCATAGCAAGCCAGATAGCTACATGGGTCTGATCTCAGTTCAGCATCACCACATAGTAGAAGCCTGTGCAATATACATCATTGTAAGAAAGACCTCAAACGTACATTTATGAAAAACAAAAAAACACAAGGTAAAAAACTTGCTAACGCTTGTATTTATGATAACAGATGGCGTTCTACCAAAAACACCGTCAAGCGTAGTTTTCTGTTTACATAAACGTCAGAGCGAGCATTCACTATCTCTAACTTCAATTCCACTTTCAGATCATTATTTCAAGCTATTTGCTATTGTCAGTGAAAGACAGGAATAAGAAACTATATCTAAACACAAACTCTGAGCATTTATGAAACAGTTTCTATTCAAGCATTAGCAAGTTTTTTAACTTGCGTTTTTTTTTTTCATAAATGTACCTTTGAGGTCTTTCTTGCAATGATGTATATTGCAGAGGCTTCTACTATGTGGTGATGCTGAACTGAGATCAGACCCATGTAGCTATCTGGCTTGCTATGCTGAGTTTGAAGACATTAACGTGTCTAAAAGATTCACGCTTGCAAGCTGAATAGAAACTGTTTCATAAATGCTCAGAGTTTGTGTTTAGATCTACTTTCTTATTCCTGTCTTTCACTGACGATAGCAAATAGCTTGAAATTATGATCTGAAAGTGGAATTAAAGTTAGAGATAGTGAATGCTCACTCTGACATTTATGTAAACAGAAAGCTACGCTTGACGGTGTTTTTGGTAGAACGCCATCTGTTATCATAAATACAAGTGTTAGCAAGTTTTTTAACTTGTGTTTTTTTTGTTTTTCATAAATGTACCTTTGAGGTCTTTCTTGCAATGATGTATATTGCAGAGGCTTCTACTATGTGGTGATGCTGAACTGAGATCAGACCCATGTAGCTATCTGGCTTGCTATGCTGAGTTTGAAAACATTAACGTGTCTAAAAGATTCACGCTTGCAAGCTGAATAGAAACTGTTTCATAAATGCTCAGAGTTTGTGTTTAGATTTAGTTTCTTATTCCTGTCTTTCACTGACAATAGCAAATAGCTTGAAATCATGATCTGAAAGTGGAATTAAAGTTAGAGATAGTGAATGCTCACTCTGAAGTTTATGTAAACAGTAAACTATGCTTGACAGTGTTTTTGGTAGAATGCCATCCGTTATCATAAATACAAGTGTTAGCAAGTTTCTTAACTTGTGTTTTTTTGTTTTTCATAAATGTACCTTTGAGGTCTTTCTTGCAATGATGTATATTGCAGAAGCTTCTACTATGTGGTGATGTTGAACTGAGATCAGACCCATGTAGCTATCTGGCTTGCTATGCTGAGTTTGAAGACATTAACGTGTCTAAAAGATTCACACTTGCAAGCTGAATAGAAACTGTTTCATAAATGCTCAGAGTTTGTGTTTAGATCTAGTTTCTTATTCCTGTCTTTCACTGACGATAGCAAATAGCTTGAAATCATGATCTGAAAGTGGAATTAAAGTTAGAGGTAGTGAATGCTCGCTCTGACGTTTATGTAAACAGAAAACTACACTTGATGGTGTTTTTGGTGGAACGCCATCTGTTATCATAAATACAAGCGTTAGCAAGTTTTCTAACTTGTGTTTTTTTGTTTTTCATATATATATATATACTTACTGTTATTGATATTGGGATTGTCTAATTGTTTTTTTTGTCTAATTGTTGACTGGTTTTTAATGATTACTTACAAACCCATTTAGCCTTGAGCATTATTATATTTATTATTTAAGTAATACTTTGGGTGCAATTTGAAAATTATAATTGCAGTTTGCAATGTTATAATTGACTATTTCTTAATCTGCATTAAAAACAGGTTATATTTACCTGTTTAAAGAGGTTTATTTAAACTTCCTCCTATCAATCATTTCAATTTCTATGGTGAAGTTACAAGCTTTAACGTCTATATAAGTATATTAGACCATTAATAAAGGTGGGTTTTCATCTTGTTAAAAAGAAGCTATCTTGACAACAGTTTGAAATTTTTGAGTGTTATTGATAATTGGAATTGTCTAAGATTTGACTAGTTTTTAATGATATATGTACATTAGTATTTAAACCACTAACTATCACATGAGCACCACCTCATATACTAGCACATAATTGTTATTAAACAAGGCAAAACTCTCCATACAGTAGTGCCACCCTGTGCCAACCAGAGTAATCAATGGATGCCAGAAGATTTGTGCATAAAATCCCTATCTAGTGCCTACTCATCCAATATCCCCAGACTAGTTTCTGGCTTGTGCCATTCATCAGTGAGGAACCTTAGATATGAAAGCACTGCATCTAGATTGTAGGTTCTAATGCAACCCTCCACCAGCCACCTTTTATCTCTACTAAGTACAAAACTATGATCTAGGTGCAGTGCTCTCAGATCCAAGGCTCCTCACTGACGAAGGCTACAAGCCAGAAACTAGTCTGGGGATATTGGATGAGTAGACACTTGATAGGGATTTTATGCACAAGCTTTCTGGCATCCATTGATTACTCTGGTTGGCACAGGGTGGCACTACTGTATAGAGAGTTTTGCCTTGTTTAATAACAATTATGTGCTAGTATAGGAGATGGTGATCATGTGATGTTAGTGATTTAACACCAATCCTGCCAATAGGGTAGTGGTGGCTATGGTTGTTAAAGAGCCAAATACACCAAAATGTATGGGTGTTGAACTGAGTTCAGACCCATATGCCTATATAAGCTATTGACCTTGGATTGAAAATATTATTGTGTTTTCAATTTCATTCTCACAGTTTTGTGTAGTTAAGTAGAGATAAAAGATAGCTGCTGGAGGTTGCATTAGATCCTAAGATCTAGGTTCAGTGCTCTCAGATCCAAGGTTCCTCACTGATGAAGCCAGAAACTAGTCCAGGGTATTGGATGAGTAGGCACTAGATAGGGATTTTATGCACAAGCCTTCTATCATCTATTGATTACTCTGGTTGGCACAGGGTGGCACTACTGTATGGAGAGTTTTAGAAGTTGGCTAAAATAGATAATTATATAGAGAGAATGAAATCGAAAAGTAAATTGTTGGAGGATATTAAGTGGAAGAGATGGGAGTAAAAAATTTTGGAATTATATTAAAAGGAGAAATGTAGGGGAGAGTGAGATAGTATTACTAGATGATGAGGGAATAGAGTGAAGTTCTAGACAAGATTTAGAGAGAATCTTAAATAGATATGTACTGAATATAGAAAAAATGTTAGATGTGAAGGTTAGAGCGATAGAAAATATGAAAGCATATAGTAATGGGAATATTAGGTTTTCAGAAAATGAATTGAATGAGGTGGAAAGGCAAGAGGTTTAGATGGATGGGCAGCAGAGATGGTAATGAATTTTAGGATATAGGGCAAAAGTAAAGTTATTATCATGTTTTAATAAGATGTCACAGAATAGAGTTTTCCCAAGTAGTTGAAGTAATCCAAGAATAAGATTATTATTTAAAGGAAAGGATAAGGATTATAGAAAGTTGAATAATTATAGACCAATAGTGGTAACATCAGTTTTATATAAAGTTTTCTCATATATGGTGGCTAGAAGAGTTGTAAAATAGATGGAAGGGAATAATGTAGTGAGGGAATAGGCATATAAAAGATAGTTTATTTATAGGTACACAACTTATGGATATGAGTAGGAATTCAGCTAAACAGTTATATATGAGTTTTATAGATATAGAGAAGGCATATGATAAATAGAAATAGATTATGGATAAGTTTAGCAAATTTGGGAATGGATGAAGCTTTAATAGATATTATTAAGAAATTTATATAAAAATAATTATTATATATATCAATTAGGGAATATAGAATCAGCTAAAGATAAAAATGGGGTGGGATTAAGTCAAAGATGTCCTATGCCACCTATTTTTTTGTGTTGTATTTGAGTGAAATGGAAAGAGCAATAGAAAGATTAAGAAGAGGGATAGAGATACCGTTAATAGGTAGTAAAGGAGTATGTATTTTGTCGGGTATTTTTTTTGCGGATGATATATTTTTGTGTGCAGAAAAAAGAGAAGATATTGAAGTTATGCTGAGGACATGTGCAAGGGTGTGTAAAGAGATGGGGCTTAAGTTTAGTGAAGAAAAATCAAATATAATGATGGTTAATACTGGGGGAAAAGAAGATGTAGAATTTTTATTGGGAGATATTAAGTTAAGTGTGGTGAGTAGATATATAGTTATTTGGGAATTATTTTAAGTAAACAGAAAAATTATTTGGATGAATGGGAGTAAAAATTGATAAATAAAGCAAAGAAAAGAAAGGGATTGATCTAGAAATTAACAGTGTTTTCATATAATAAATATGATGTAGCTAGAATTATATGGAAAGGAGTTGCAGTAGCAAGGTTACCATATGGTAATTCTGCATTATATATTAGTAAAGGGGTATTAAATTACTCAGAGAAAGTTCAAAGGGAAGTAGGAAGACATGCATTGGATGCAGATGTATGGACAGCAAGGGAGGCAGTTCAAGGAAAAATGGGATTGTCAAGTTTTCATATGAGAGATACAAAAAAGTAAAATGAAAATGTTTGGTAGATTGCAGATTATGGATAATAAAAGAATAGCCAAAATAGTATTTAATTGAGTTATGTGTAAAGGGCAGGTAACAAGATTGGTGAGAAAGGTAATGTGGTATGCAAAAGATTTGGATAAAAAATTTATATCAAGATGGGATGATTGTGTTAAGAGGATTGTTGAGTGTTATAGTGGTAAGGAATGGGATAAAAGAATCGATTTATGAATAAAGAATAGGGAGTTAGAGAGATGGAGAACTAATATGGAGAGTAAAAAGAGTTTAAATATATATAGAAATAAACACAATATTAAGTGTGAGTTATTATATGATAATAGTAAGGAAAGTAATTTATTGTTTAAGGCTCAAACGGGATCTTTAGCAACAAGAGAATATACATGTAAATGGAAAAATATGGGTGATTTAGTCTGTAAATTATGTAAGGAAGAAATAGAAAATATTAGGCATCTGCTAATTGAATGTAAATGCTTGAAAACAGAAAGGGCACATATAATGAAGTTATGGAAGAATAAATATGAAAAAAGTGATTATACAGAAAGTGGATTATTGGTTTTTAAGCTGTGTTTGAAAAGAGATAAGAGGGGTTTAGATATAAAGGCTGTAGAGTTGACAAAGATTATGCTGTGGAATGGAATGGAGCAGAATATGGGAAAACTTAGACTGGGGAATGTAAAATTAAGTAGCTAACAGGTATCTCTGGGCATAATTGCCGAGAGATTCTTGACTTCGTTTAAGATGAAGCTAACGTACATCACATCACATCACATCCTTGTTTACATTAGTATTTATGGAAGTGTATGCACTAATAGAACTTAAAAATAAAAATTAAAAAAATATATATAATGTTTATACATAGAGAGAAAAATAATGCAGTAAGCTAATTTCTATTATCAATAACTAAAACTATTTAGAATTGAAAAAAAGAGAATATATTTTAAAATATAATGAAAAAACTATGTTGTTAAATGTAATAAAATAATTAAGAAAAAACAACCTACTTAAATGAGGCAGACTTATTAGAAATATCTAAAAAGATAAGGTAATTAAAGCATCTACATTTTACTTTAAGGATTGAAAAGCTTAAGATGGTATGTTATATATTTTATACAGTTGCATTTCTAGTTTTTTTTCCCAAAAAAATATAGGGTATTCATCGAATAACCACCAATACCCCACTGGATGGCGCCGTTTATCACACTAAAACACATAAAAATGCCGTTTCCGCGGCCGACACATTCGAACCCACGTTTTCTATAATACAACTTTTTTGTTGTGCTACAGATTGCAGGCCTCTATGTAGCATTGCAATACAGCATGTATGATGCATTGCAGCAAATACATTTTCCAAATTCGCACAGTTTATAAAATGGTTATGGCTTGGTGAGAGGGTGTGTTTTTTTGAATTGGATGTAAATGTTGTTTTCATTGGATTTTTTTTTATTTTAAACTATTGAATTGTTCAGATTTTGTAAAGTAATAATTAACAGACTTTTTACACCGTAGTGTATTGAAGTTTTAAGTAGTAAATGTTGACGAGATATATGTATAAAGTGAGTTGGAATTAGGTAACGCGTCAAGTAACGTACTGTTTGTAACATTCCATGAGACAAACAAGATTGTACCGTATGTATATTTTTGAAATAAAAAAGATCATTAACACAAAAATATCCAGTAAGAAAAGTACAATTGTACACTGTTTTTTTAAATGTCATAAAAAGCATATATTATAAACCTTATATATATATTTGTTGTTGTTTAAAAAAGTTTTAGTTTCTTTCTTTTCTCCGACTACTGTTATATTTTGTTGAATATAGTTTACGTTTATTGATATCATTTATTTTATAGATGTTAGTAAAAAAAAAATCTTTACAAAAATATGATTTTGATATTTTTTATTTTAGCACTACAAACAACAGAACACTAACCTGTAATGTCTTTGCCCGTAAGCTTTTCCAGAGGGGTAAAAAAACACTTACAATCCGATAGAAACTCGGCTGAACAACTCTTAAAACTGTTGTGCCGCAAATAGCTCTTAATAGCTTTATGTATCCACTTCTGTTAACAAGACTGTAACAAGTGCATGATGTTTTCCTCTAGCAGTTTATATATCCCTCTGAGTTCTTTTGTTAAGCCTTATCTGCTACATTCTGAAAACTTAACCGCGTGTTTTCCAAATCTGTTTTATTGTTGTTACTTTAATTAGTTATTTTTATCTCTGATAAAAATAATCTTACAACTTGTTTTTAATTATAATTATTTTCCATTATAATTATTTTTACTTTCAATAAAATAAATCGAAAACTTCTGGAGTAAATTGTCTCTAGTAAACTCGCTGTTTATTTCTCACAACGAATACAACACTTCCTCCCCTCACTCCAGAAGTTAGAGTTTATTTACATTGCACATAATCATCCAATATGCACGGTTTCTTTTTTCAGCTTGGAGAAAACTTGATTTTTCCTATTAATCGATATAACCTTGAAAATTGTGTGAACTCTTCTTTTTTCTCGCCGCCTTGAGTGCTTTTTTCTCTCGCTTGGAGAGACTCTGGGTTTTTTCCTGTTCTGCGGTTTTTGTCTCTGGCCGCTCACTGTCTAAAGATTTTCATTCTAAAAAACCTTCGAACGTGTCAATTTCATTTTCACTTTCGGCCATTTTTTCCTGTAATTACATTTCATACTGCTGCCAAATCTCTACCTGTTCGGATAATTGTGATGTTGCGAGTTCGCTTTTTAAATCTTCGTTCGATCTTTCAAAAGTCTGACATTCTGTAAATTTGCTTTGTAATTTTTTACTAAATTCTGAATTTTGTTGTTCCAGTTCTTCTTTTAATTTAGTAAATGTCCAGTTTTAATTTGTGCACTTTTTTTGATAGTTCTTTAAATTGCAAGTTGAGTTGCATCTCCGATTGTGTCTTTCTCTCAAGCATGGCAGCTAATTTTTGGTTACGTGACTCCAATTCTTGTAGTTTAGTGATCTGTTTGTCTTTGCAAAAAAGTCCTATCTCTCATGGCCATGATTTGTCCCTTAGTTGATACATAGCCAATGGTATACATTGTATCATCTGTGCTGGATTACAGTTTGTCGTGGTTTTTTGCATACAGCTGCTAAATGTCCTTTAAATCCACAGTTGTAACAGTTTTCTTTTCTCCATTTACAATTTTTAGATACATGGCAGTTTTACCACAGCAGAAACATTTCACTGTTAACATTTTTTCTCTGTTAAGATTTTCATTCTTCAGCTGCTGACTTAGATCTGTTTTATAAACTGCCATCTTTCTGGTCTCTTCTGAGTTGTTTCTAAAAGCTAGGGCTTGCTCAATTACTGCTTCATATGCTATTCCTTTTTTAATAGTGACTTCGTATGATAAGTTGCTTTCCATTAACAATGTCTGTCACAATCTTTCGTCATACATTCCCCACAATAATTGATCCAGCAAAGCTTGTTCTAAAAATTCGCCATAATCACAGTTTTTTGACAGCTGTTTTAATGCTATATCATAGTCTTTAATTTTTTCCTCCCTGGCTTGCTTTCTATTTCTCAGAGTTAATCTAGCTACATGTCTAGATGGCTTTGGGCTAAAATAATTCGTTAATTTTTTAACTATATCTTCAAAATGTACTCCATCAGTTATCGGTCTGTCCCATAATTTATTAATAATTTCTATGACTTTGCATTTTCCTAAACATAAAAGTGTGGCCACTTTTTTTTCATTATTTTTTATCCCATTTAACTTGAAAAAATTTTCTAATTGCATTATATAGAGAGGCCATCAGCATTTTCAATGCTAAATTCAGGAATATTGCTTTGTCCTAACGACATTTTACTTGTTTCAAAATGTATCGGTTGACTTTCTCTTCTCATTTATTCTTTCAAGTTTTACTAGGTTCAAAACTTCGACTGTGCCAATCTTGTAATGTCTTCACCCCTAAGCTTTTCCAGAGGGGTAAAAAACACTTACAATCCAATCGAAACTTGGCTGAACAACTCTTAAAACCGTTGTGTCGCAAATAGCTCTTAATAGCTTTATGTATCCACTTCTGTTAACAAGATTGTAACAAGTGCACGATGTTTTCCTCTAGAAGCTTATATATCCCTCTGAGTTCTTTTGTTAAGTCTTATCTGCTACATTCTGAAAATTTAACCGCGTGTTTTCCAAATCCGTTTTATTGTTCTTACTTTAATTAGTTATTTTTATCTCTGATAAAAATAATCTTACAACTTGTTTTTAATTATAATTATTTTCCATTATAATTATTTTTACTTTCAATAAAATAAATCGAAAACTTCTGGAGTAAATTGTCTCTAGTAAACTCGCTGTTTATTTCTCACAACGAAATACAACTTTGTTGAATACAGTTTACGTTTATTATCATTTATTTTATAGATGTTAGTAAAAAAAAATCTTTACAAAAATATGATTTTGATATTTTTTATTTTAGCATTACAAACAACAGAACACTAACCCTAAACCTAACCCTAAAACTAACCCTAAACCTAACCCTAAAACTAAACCTAACCCTAAAACTAACCGTAACAACTTTTACTTTTAGTTGTCATTCTATTTGAAATAAAAAATAGCGGTAATATCTGTTTGTCTGTAAAAAATAATAAAATTTAAATCAAAGACTGAAAAAGTAAAAAATAGCAATAACACAATAATATCTATTTCTCTGTAGAAATAAAATGTAAAAGGAAGACTAAGAAATTTTACTTTTTATTCCGATTATGAGTTTTTAAACAACAACAAAAAAAGTCGTAACCTGAGTAAAAAAATCTTTGATAGAAAATTGATTTTTCTAATAAAAAGCAATCTAAAAAAGACGAATCAAATTGTAATTTGTTTATTTTATTTTACATTTATTATTATCATTTAATTTGTATACGTTAATAAAAAACAATACAGTATTTAAAAATAAATACTATTTTAAAAAGACGATTTTTTGTTGTTTTTATTTTAGCATTTGATTATAATTAACAGCCTGGGAATGATCATATTTTATAGTTTAAGCATGAAAAGTGCACCATCGAGTGGGATGTAGTGGCTAATCGATGACAACCAAATATAGTTAAGTAGATAATTACAGAAAAAAAGGAATATCTAAGTCAATTTAAACAGGTGAGGCCACAGAGCACATATAAAGATGTGTGTATCTTTAAATTCTTTCTTTAAAGCAAGACATTAGAGAAGCTAAATCTTCCATGATTAGAAGCTTTGCCTGAAATCTATCTTGGAACCTCATATTCGTATCTAGAATATGTAAAAAATGAATAAATAATAAATATGGCTGAAATAGGATATATTCCTAAAAAAGGTTCAACTCCCAGTGCAGATAAAAATATGATAAACCAGAAGTAAAAAGGTAAACCACATAATGAAAAAATGCAATACTGAAATTGATTATCTGAGATTATTACTAAGATTATTAGAAACCAACTAAATGAACAGACTGTATATAAAAGTGATTGTATCACAATATATCATATTCAAGTATTAACAGTTGTAATATAAAATATAGAAGTGTAAGTTTTATTATTACCTTTGAGATATTAAGTTTATAAATATTTTGCATTTAACTGTAAATATTTCTGAGGTGATTATAGTTTTGGAACATGAAAAGACATATGTCCAAAGTATTGTCAAAATTTGAAGAATATTTCTCAAAATCCAACAGCAATTATTAAGTTATATAGTGGCACTAAAATGATTAACATTGATAAAGATACATATGAAGGCTGATTCTCATCTCTTAAAGGTTTTATAATAATTTTAAGGAAAGTATTTTGTAGATTTAAATAGGTGACAATAAAAAAATAAAAATAAATATTATTTAAAACATTTAGATTTTTCAGCTGATATAATTGCTTTTTCATAAACAATCCTAAATTATATAAAGAAATTTGAAATCAGCTTTTAATTTAGTTGAAATTTAAGCTGAATTACGCAAACTACAGGAAATATATTGACATTCAGTAATAAGAATAACAAAAAAGGCAAAATGGTTATGAAAACCTCTGCCTTTGAATATATGATCTGCAAGTCTGAAGTTACAATGTTTCATTCACACTGCATTTAAAAAAGTGATTAACTAAGGATTTCCTTTTTTGGATAAGATGCAATGATATTTATTCTTGATAATTATTCCTCTACCAACGACTGAAGCTTTAACAATTTATAGATTTTAAGTTAAAAGTTGCATAAAATTTTCTACAAAGAAATATCATGTCTCTTAATTACAAGCTATGAAAAACTTCTACAGAAGAATCAAAAAGACAAATAAATAATAAAGAATTTCTGTTTACTACATATGAGAGATTCTTAAATCAAATGAATGAACTTATTATTAGAATCAAGTTAAAATAAGAAATATCAACATTTATAATCAGATATCTAATTAATAGTTTTATTATTTAATAAACTGGATGTAAAGTTATTATATTTAAAACCTAAGTAAGATATGAACTTTTTATCTCTATTTTTATTTTTAAATTTTAAAATTATTATTAAGTTAATATTTTTTATATATTGTTTTTTTTTTTATATGAAGTATATACTCTTATTCTTCTCTTTTACTTTCTTTGTATTTCTTCATATATTCATATATATTGCTTATAATAACTTGTTTCATGTACACTTTAATTCAAAATGTTTTAAATAAAACTTTTTTTATTTTCCTGACAGTTTTGACTGTCCAGCAGTCTTCATCAGAGCTACAATATTTGAATGATATATGATAATATATGAAATTGTATCTCAATATCTTTACAATTAATTTTCTTTTATTTCCATTAATAATATCTCAAATATTAATTATAAAATGATTAATTTAACTACATAAATGGGACTGCTAGAATCATGTCAAGAAATGATAAAAATAATTGTGATCTCATATTTCTATACTGAAGTTTATAAACTAGTATTGCTAATAATTATTGTTTTACATAATTAACAACTATAATCACCAGTCAACTGTATAGAACGATGACAACTTATCAAATAAATAAGACTGATAGTAATAATTATATAAAAGAGTGACTAAGTATTAACTCTGCCATTATTAGAGATACAAACTAACTTCTTGACTGTCAGATGTGTATATTATTCGTTATATAATTTTAGCATCTCAAAATTAAGGTTGCTGATTAATAGAGTAATTTGATTTAGCCTTTATTAGATTTATTATATAAATTAATTCCTAGTGTGAAACTGCAACATGATTTTACATGATAATATCAAAGAAATTTTTTTCTTAAAAAATACAGGCCAATTTATTTGAAGTTTTTTTATTATTATGAAAATTAGTCTTCTGGTAGAATATTAAAAAATAACACTTGTGCAGAGAAATTATTTTATTAATAACAATTTATTTATTTATATATGTTTCCTCTAGTTAAATATTTGTTTTGTTTATATATAAAAAATACTGTACCAAATAACTTTAGGAAGATTTAATCAATTTACCTATCAATTAAATCTTTTATTCGATTACTGCATAGAGCAAAAAAATCAAACGTTCCTTCTGATTTTTTACTTTATATAGTGATTAAATGAATAATGTAACTCATGGTCTGATTGATTAAAATTTTAAGTTATTTTGATGTAGTTATAGTTATATATATTTCTAGTTTAACATTATGCATTCGAATTTATATATATATATTCTGATTAAAATGCATATGAAAAAATCTTTTATATATTTTTCAATGTATACCCCTGGTATTTGAAGTAAGCAATGGAAATTATTTCGGAGGTATAAGCATATGGAACTAATTGGATAAAGCAATAGTAATTAAAGAAAAAGCAGATCTTAAGCAAGTTTATACAAAGAATGGCTTTAATAAAAACGCATACTTTATTATTAATTTAAAAAAAAAAAACGGATAATTTCTGATCTAATGATGAATTATTTGTATATATAGAAAAAGATTGTTTTTTAAAACAAGCCTGCCAAAATGTATGCGTTTATAATTTATATATATATATAAATAATCAGTGTGTACAAAAAAGAGAGAAAAAAATTTTTAGTTTTATTATTAAATAATATCTACATTTTTGACATTGCATTGATTATTCTAAGAGAAATAAAATAACTATCTAGTTTGTACACTAAGTGTCAAAAAATTTTAAAACTGTAAGGTTTGCTTTTGTCTTAGTCAAAATAGATATTTTGAAATGCTATAAAATAATCTTGCAGATTAGTATCTGATATTTTTAAATAAAAGATATAGTTTAGGACAGTGTTTCTCAACTGGCTACATGCCGCGTCCAATAAATTTTTTAATTTTTTTTTTACGGGCCAAATGAAGTACTGAATAACAACAAAAAAATAGAATAAAATGTGATTATTTTTATAGTAAAATATAATTATTGTAGTGTTTAACAAATTTAATATATATAAATTTTCAAAGAATGATTAAAAAACCCGAATAATCGACAGAACTATACAGAAGTAATCACATTTTTTATGCTTGCTCATAGCTGTTATTAAAACAGGCAAAACTCTCCATACAGTAATGTCACTCAGTGCAATCCAGAAGCTATTGAGCTTGGATTGAAAATATTATTGTGTTTTCAATTTTAAACTCATAGTTTTGTAGTTAAGTAGAAATAAAAGGTGGCTGCTGGAGGGTTGCATTAGATCCTAAAATCTAGGTGCAGTGTTTTCAGATCCAAAGCTCCTCCCTGATGAAAGCCACAAGCTAGAAACTAGTTTGGGGATATTGGGTGAGTAGGCACTAGATATGAATTTTATGCACAATCATTCTGGCATCTATTGATTGCTCTGGCTTGCATCAAGTGGCACTACTGTATGGAGAGTTTTGCCTGTTTTAAAAGTAAATTACAGCATCTAACAAAATATTAAACTAATAATAAACACAATCTGAAGAAAAACAAAGAATTATATTTAAATAACTGAACAAAACATAATTATAAAACCAAAAGCTAATGTGATTTTTGCCCATTCCTTTTGGAAATTAGCTTCTCAAGTCTTGGAGATAGATTTGTGACTGCTAAACTAAAGCTGGATTTGTTAATAAATGATTACTTTCTTTTGATTTTATGTGTGCCATTACTGAAAATGTTGATTCATATAATTATGCGCGGTCAAAAATGGCAACAATACTCTTAAGGTTTTTTCATGATATTCCGGATATTCAGTTTTAATTTTAACACAAAATTGAGCTATACTTGTCAAATTAAATAACTTTAATGTACCATTATGTAGAATATGGAGACATTGACTATAGAAACATCTGGTTTTATGAGAACGGGAAAAAAGACGGGAAGAGGAGAGACCAAGATGGCATAACGTATACCACACATAGAAACAAATGTCTTATTTTTCATTTGCCATGAGTAATAGAACTTTTCTTTGAAGAGACTTCAATCATATGTATACTTTTGATTTTGTTGCTGTTTTTCTTCCTGCACATTTTGTTATCTTAAGCATAGACATTTTTTTGTATAATAACACATAATGTGTAACTAATAAACTAGCTTTGGGAAAGTAAAACTGTCTCCGACTCTTAAGTTAATAAATTGTGGTTTCGGTTGAGATTGTTAACTTCCCGAAAACACTACAGATGGCACAGTTGTGAACAGGATGTTAGATCGGAAATTGATTTTTTTATGCGTGATTTGGAAAAAGAATAGATATAAAAATGGCAGTACCCTCACATGTATTAAGAGATTTTGAAATTGGAAACCCTGCAGGATGGACCCTCTACATCGAACAAATAGAAAGATATATGAGATTAAATAAAGTCAAAGATGATGAAATGAAAATCTCGACATTGATGTATTTCGCCGGAATAGACGTAGTTCAGATTGCTAAACAGTTGGCCGAGAACAAAACTCCGGAGCAAATACCATATAAGCTATTAGTTGAAAAACTCACCAATAATTTTCAACCAGCAATTACAAAAAGAGTCGCTCGTTTAAGATTCAGAATGAGAAAACAAAACACACATGAAAGTTATCGGAATATTGCGGACATTAGCATGAGACTGTGCATTCTCGGACATAGATGACATGCTCCTAGATCAGTTCCTATATGGCATGATGGACCACAATCTGAGAAAACAACTACTCAGTGAAACAGAGATTGATTATAACGCAGCGATTGCGAAATGTGTGGCTCACAAGACACTAGTGACTAATGCAAAGGAATTTCGAGAGGGAATCCAAGAAAAAAATTATACGACAGATGTACATAAACTAGAACCAATGGAAACACAACCACATATGTTGAGAGAGTCTTTTAGCTGTTATTGTTGTGGTATGAAAGGACACATGAAAAGGACATGTAAGAATAGAACTTTGAAATGCCGAACATGTGGCATTAAGAGCCATATGGCAATTGTTTGCAGAATAAGGGATGGAAACCAATACAGAAGTGATAAGAGAATGGAAGTGACAAGGAGGGCAGAAATAAAGAAATGTGAGACAAACCTGAGCGAACAAATAGTTCTGGATGTCAAAATAATAAATGTAAAAGTAACGATGGAGATAGACAGTAGGGCAGGGCTATCCATCCTGTCAATAAAAGACTGGGAAAAAATTAACAGCATATCCAAGTCGAAACTAAATTTGGATAAGACTAATGTTATCGCCACTGATATAAAAAGAAACAAGACATCCAAATTTGTGGAAAAATTTCGGTCCCAGTGAAATTAAATAACAAAAGCAAAATTTTGCCCTTGTACATAGTTAAGAAGAACATAAAACCCTTACTGGGCCGAAACTGGTTCAGCCCACTGGGAATATCCATACAAGTGATTAAAACTGTAAAGTTAAAAAATGTAGTGTGACAGAAATTCCCAAGAATATTTGAGGAAAAAATAGGAATGCTGAAGATATACCCAGTAGACATAGAACTTACCGATGAGGCTCAACTGGTAGCATGCAAACACAGGAAGATTCCATTCGCACTAAGAGCAAAGGTCGAAGAAAGTCTGTCAGCTCTGGTAAAGGAAGGAGTGTTGTCACCAGTGGAAAGTTCAGATTGGGCCACTCCAATTGTGATAGTCACAAAGCCAGATGGGAGTTTACAGATCTGTGGGACTACAGGTTTACTGTAAATCAATACCTAAAAAAAAGTGCATATCCGGTCCTGAATGTCACAGAAATAGTGGCATCACTCCAGGAAGCTGCAGTTTTCACTATGATAGATTTGAGGTCAGCTTTTCATCAAATCCCAGTCACAGAGAGGTCAGCAAAAATACTAACTCTCTGTACTCATGTCAGTCTTTTCCAGTGCAATAAGCTACCATATGGAATCTGGACAGCCCCCAATATATTCCAAGCTAAAATAGATCAAATGACACAGAATATGGAGGGAGTGATCCCCTACCTGGATGACTTACTGATTTATGCTAAATCAGAAACCGAACTGAAGGAACGCATGCTTGCCATATGCAACCGATTGGAAAAAGTGGGAATCAGGATAAATACCAGTAAGAGCATTTGATCCACAAGAGAAATAAAAGTTCCTGGGACATATTATTGATCAAAATGGAAAATGTCCCAATCCCAAGAAGGTCACCACGATAAAAAATGCTCCAGTACCAAGAAATGTAAAAGACTTACAAGCATTTCTGGGAATGCTAACCTTCTATGAAACCTTTCTGAAGGGAAAGGCACAGCAGCTAAAACCCCTTTATGCCTTATTACACAAGGGTCAGTGCTGGAAGTGGAAGGCTGAACACCAAGCTATTTTTTAGGCAACCAAGGATTTATTGCCATCTGAAAGTCTGTTGATGCATTACCAAGGTAATCAAGAAGTCATAGTAACTGCGGATGCTTCAGAATATGGGGTTGGAGCTGTCATATCACACTTGGTAAATGGACAAGAACATCCGATAGCCTATGCCTCCCATACCCTGTCATCCGTGGAAACTAACTATAGCCATCTGGACAAGGAATCCCTCGCTATCATTTTCACAGTAAAGAAATTTCATCAGTACATATATGGACAAAATTTCACCTTATGCACTGATCACCGCCCACTATTAGGCATATTAAGTAAGACCAAAAAAAACACCCGAATATAGCAGCCAGAGAATGCTAAGATGGATTAATATACTGGCAGCATACGATTATACTTTAGTACACAAGCCAGGAAGGGACATACCTCATGCTGATGCCCTATCACATCTACCACTGAATGCAGATAGACCACGTGAATTCGTGGAAGTGAATTTATTGGAAGTGGTGAAGTTGGACAATACGGTAAATAGTGCAAAAATAATGGAGTGGACAGCTAGTGATCCAGGATGTTGTTAAATGAGGACTTGGATAAAGGAAGGATGGTCAAGCCACCATCCTGATTATTTTCATATAGCTATCTGGAATGCCCATCAAATCTTCTCAACTTGTAATGGTTGTATAACCAGGACAGATCGTGTATTTGTACCAATGGAAGGTCGTGCCCAGGTCTTAAGACTACTCGATGCTGGACACCCGGGAATAGTGAGAATGAAAGCTTTGTCACATTCATATGTGTGGTGGCCAAGAATTGACCAAGAGATTGAAGAGATGGTGGGACAATGTCACAGTTGCCAAGCCGAGGCAAACCTACCAAGAAAAACACTCAGCTCTTGGATAGAACCAAACAAACCCTGGGAATGGATCCACATCGATTATGCTGGGCCTATAGAGAGACAAATGGTTTTAGTGGTGGTGGACGCAGCAATTGGGTAGAATACCATTTGTTAAGGTCAGCAAACTCGACATGTACCGAAAGGGCTCTCCAAGAGATATTTACCACGCATGGATACCCCGAAATATTGGTATCAGATAATGGAACAAGCTTTACATCCACCAGTTTTAAAAACTTCCTGACAGAAAGAGGGATATGTCACATTTTTGCACCGACATACCACCCTGCATCAAATGGTTTGGCAGAGAAGGCAGTCCAGTGTTTAAAAAAGGACCTGAAGAAAACAAGCAAGACCAGGATGGAGGAGGCATTGCTGGAGATCATGTTCTTCCAACATTTTTTACCAAGGTCTAAAGATGGTAAATCATCGGCTGAACTGTTATTCGACAGAACGTGCCACACACACATGTCAACCATTTTACCTCAAAGGGTTGAACCGGAGGGTGATTTCCACAAACACTTGAAAAGGTTCAAAAGAAATGATCCAGTCTGGGTGCGTGATATATTAAGGAAGAGATGGCTGCCCGGAAACATCATAAGTGCGAAATCAAGGACAATTTACCAAACAAGACTAGAGAATGTTCCATCTGTCCATAAACATGTAGACCACTTAAGGAGAAGATCTCCGTGTGCTTGAATGGATATCCTAGAAACCGTTGGAAATGCCAGGCAATGGGACATCTTACCTAAAGAAGATAAGGAAGTATTGCCACAAATAACACAGGAAGAGTTTTGCCAAAATGAACAGACCAGATGGATAGTGTACTGGAAGTTACAGACCCGATACATGACACTGACAGCAGGCCAACCCAACAAGTTGAAGGGACACCTGCACCAAGAGTTCACCGTGAGTGTAAGCTGCCAGAAAGGTTGAAGGACTATGTTCTAGAGTGAGGGGAGGTGTAGAATACGAAGACGTTGACTCTAGAAACGTCCGGTTTTATGAGAACAGGAAAAAAGATGGGAAGACAGAGATCAAGATGGTGTAACATATAGCCACACATAGAACCAAATGTCTTATTTTTCATTTGCCATGAGTAATAGAACTTTTCTTTGAAGAGACTTCAATCATATGTATACTTTTGATTTTGTTGCTGTTTTTCTTCCCGCACATTTTGTTATCTTAAGCATAGACATTTTTTTTTGTATAATAATACATAATGTGTAACTAATAAACTAGCTTTGGGAAAGTAAAACTGTCTGACTCTTAAGTTAATAAATTGTGGTTTCGGCTGAGATCGTTAATTTTCCGAAAACACTACACATTACAACTTAAGTCTATTAATTTTTCCTGTTCAAAATCAGGTTATTTTCTTGTACAATCAACGGATTTAAAATCCACATATTGCCTTTCTGTATTTCTTCTTAAAAGTCCTGTAAAATGTCAATAAAGAATATTTTTCAATTTCCCGATATTTATGTCTTCATTTATCAATTCTGAAAATGAATGAAACATGTCATAGTTTTTTTTCTTTTACATGTTGCAGGATTAAATTTAGTTCATTTATTAATGAAAATATGTCAGACAAATAAGCCAATTTAGCAATCCAATTGTTAACATGGAAAATATTTCTCAATTCTGAATTTTTTGTTTCTAGAAATGTTTTAACTTTGTTTCTTAATTCGTAAAGTCTTGTTAATATTTTTCTTCTCGATAACTAACAACCATCATACTCCTGCACGAAGGAGTAAATTTTCATGTCCAGATCTCATTTCACTGCATAAAAAATAATATTGAATTTAGTGCATTGCATTTAATGTAATTTCTTATATTTATCGATTGAATAAAAAACTTGTTCAAGTTAGGAGACAATTTTTTAGCAGCTAAACTCCCTGAGTATAAGTAAAAATCAATTTGTTGACAGCTATTTCTTTAATTTTTTTTGCAACTTGAATGTTTTCCAGACACATTTGCTACTCTATTAGTACATAAGCCAAAACAATTTTTCCAATTTAGTGAGCTCTTTTCAATATAATTATCATTTGCTTTAAATATATCTGAACTAGTTGTGTGTTAGGAAGTTCCACACAACAAAAAAATTCTTTTGCATCATTGATTTCGTAATCAACACAACGAAAGTCTATTTGAATTACGAACAATGATTTGCATACTTTTTGAATTAATTGATCTTCAATATCATTCGCTAATTCACTAAATTTGCGTTATAGTACCGCTAGAAAGCGGCAAAGTTTTTATTTTGTTTTCAGCAATCATATCTAGGATTTTAGAACTCACAGCTATTAAACCTGGTTTAGTTACATTTTCGACAATACAGTATTGCTTTTTGCATTTAGCAATAAGCAACTATAAGTGATGCTTTTACAAGAGACTTTTCGACTAAAAGAAATATTTTAAAAGATTTTTTTTTTTTAGAATTAGATGATTTTTGTTTGTTCAATTCAGCACTTTTACATCAAAAAAATCCAGTGACTTATTTTGTAGATTTGAATGTTTGATCTGAAATGAGCATTCATTTTGCTGGCTTCATACATTTATTGGATAAAATTTCTCTGCAAATAACGCATTGAGATCTGAGTAAATTTACTTTCAGATTCAGACCAACAGATGAAAGCAAATTTTAAACAATCAGAATTGAATTGAAGAATAGCAGTACATTTTTATTTTGCGTGAGACGAATTATTTTGTGAATAAATAATATTTTCATTAGCATTCAAATTACTTATATTTGTTTTATGAAAAAGTGCGATAGTTTTT
The DNA here is from genome assembly GCA_028023455.1 of Epiperipatus broadwayi. Lineage (NCBI taxonomy): Eukaryota > Metazoa > Onychophora > Udeonychophora > Euonychophora > Peripatidae > Epiperipatus > Epiperipatus broadwayi. The sequence goes on along the minus strand of JAQFVV010012393.1, from coordinate 597,645 downwards.
GATGTTTTCCTGTTATCATTCATATTTATCAAAAAAGTAAATATCTGATACGCACCTATTATATAGTAATTCCTATCATTAATACAAATACAATTTCCAATCGGTTGCAAACAACATTCCTAGTACATACGACTGATAACTGTTAAGTTATTTGTGTACATATCAAAGTCTGCCTCAACCCATGAAGTGCGCATGCGCAATATTGGTAATGGAGAGACTGATTCTAGGAAATTTTTTATAGTGGTATTCTTAGTTTATTTTCTATAAATAAAACAATTGACAAACAAAAAAAAAATCTTAGAACTGAATTAAAAATAAATTTAATGAAATTAGTCATAATTTAAAAGACTGTGAAAAAATATGTAATAAATATGAACAAATTTATAAGCTTTTTGTGGACCACTAAAATTTTCTTCCACCATTGATTAAGAAATACTAGTCCAGAGTTTTCAGACATTTAATTTATTATTGGATTTTTTTAAATGAAAAAAAAAAAAAACATTTTAAAGGCTACCTACTGTATTGTAATATTGATGTAAAAGATATAGGAATATTTATGCTAAAAATTTGTAGCAAAAGTAGGACTTTTAGTTATGCTAATACAATGTGAAACTCAAGTTTTTAAAACATTCTTTAATAATATCTTTATATATTATAAGTATAGAATTCTAAGATATTTTGCAGTCTACGTAACAAATAAATATATTGCATACCAGAAAGAACCACTAAATCCATACTGAGATGTAAATAGATTTAAAAAAAATCAACCAAACAATTATCGTTATTTATTATAATTTTTAAAATAAACAATTTGTTTTCAAAACAATAATTTCTAATTGACAATTTCTATTGAAAACAATTTTAATTATTACTTGGATAAAGAAAATGGTGAGGTTGTATTTTTACAAATTTCAATCTCATGTGCTACCATAAATTTGTTTTCAAGACAAAACATTTTCAGTATTAATTAAAACCGACAATTTCTATTCAAAACAAAAAATGATAGATATATTTTCACAAATTTTAATCTTCAAGCGCTAACATGGAAATGAGCATAAATTAGACATTCATCAATAAAAGAACTTGTGATATCAAACGACTACGTTTTCTTGTTTATAGGATTGGTAATGTTTTCACATGTTTTTCAAAAGAAATGTTAGCATTATTTTTTTTATTTGGATTTTAATTTCCAACATACTTCTTAAAGTGTTCTATTGTCGTGTAATTAGTTTGACATTTTTGTGAAAGCATGATCAACTGAGTAAAAAGGATCATAAAAAACCTTGTTTTAGATGAAATTTAGTTAGGCAGAGAAATGGACAAAGAATGCCTAGGTAAATTTGTTTATATTTTGCATTTCCTGATGTTGAGATTGTCAATTCTCATTCAGTAATATAATGAGTTTTTCCATTACTCAGACTTGAATGGCAGTATAAGTACAAATACGATTCTGGACAACGTTCTGGAATTTATATTAGTCTTTATTATGAAACTACCTACACTAATAATTAAAACATATACAAACAAAGCTAGTAAGATGGTTATGGATTACTCTAAATTTTTGTCAGGAAGTTTGCTCACAAGCCATGTAAGTTGAATTAAGAAGACAATTGATAGTTACAGACTGAACTACTTCTAAATTGATGAAGTATGATTTGTATAGTCATTGAAAAAACAATCATGGAAGGATATTATTATGTGACAAACTCTCTTTATTACAAGATAAACTGTTCAAATTATTAATAAAAAAATATGGAGCTCAGGTAAGTGGATCCTGCATATTTGGTTTGAATAGAGGAGATTGTAATAACTGATAATTTCTATATGCTATGCCCAAATAAGGATATTATATTTCTCATTATTGAAAGAAAATGCATTTGACTTGGTTATTCAATTTGATAAAAGATTGCCCTTTACAAATTTAAATGCCACAGGATTCTGACATTTGATTGTGAGCCACCAAAAGTATTATGTTAATCCAATTATGAAAATTCACATGAAGGGTATTAAACATTTTTGACCCAAGGACAAGTGAAAAATATTAATGAGAATGAGAGAAACATCTCTAGAACTTCTACAATCCTATTTAGATTTCATCTGTTGGAAAATGTAAAGACAGAATAGCAATAATCAAGGTATTTTTGTAGTATTTCTCAAGGACATTCACACAATGTGCAAACAATAATGTATCTGGAAATAGTGTTTTTTTTAAATATAAAATTATAGTTGTTTGGCTTCTTTAGATTGCATTGTTTTAAAAAATTATGTCTAAAAATTTTCAAATGATGTTTTGGTTGCCATTGTATTGCTTTTGTATAAAATTATGCATTTCCAGTTAGTTTATATTACTTTTTTTAAAATAAAATTATGTTCACATTAATTTATATCATTTTTTAAACAATAAAATGATAGCATTATATGTTAAAAATTACCATTAGTTTGTATAAAATTTTGTCTGTAAGGTTTGTTTTGACAAAGTTAATTTTATTGATTAACACCTTCGCTATGAACTTGGTGGATATATTGTTATATTTAGTATGTAATTCAAATAATTGTTATGGTAATACACATATGTTTATAATATTCAATGTGAAATTTCAAGGTTTTAAAATATTCACCATAATATCTTTATATATTTTAAGTATAGAAATTTAAATCTTCTGATGAAATGCTCCTGTAGAAAGAATCTTTATTATTATATATAGAAAATTTACTCAGCGGTTACATAAATGATACATATAAACCAAACACTTTAATTCTTTAATTGCTCTATATTTCAAGAATAAAACTAATATATATGTCAATAAACAATTATTGACTTGGTTAATGTCTTTATGATAAAAATATGTTTTTATATTTATTGAACCTAATAATCCCAATTAGGTAAATCAAAAAGTCTTTTGACTGCTTTTTGTAGTTTAAAAATAATACCTAAATTTTTATGCACATTAGTAGGCCATCAAACAATTCTTGTATTTTAAATGTCTGATGCTATAATTTGCATGCATCTTGGGGGTCATTTGTTTTTTATTGTATTTTTATTTATATAATTTTTAAAAAAATGTATGGAAGTTTAAGGTTATTTAATAAATTTATAATGTTATATTTTTTAGTCAAAAATTAAACTCTGAATATCTTAAAAAACTCAAGACCAAGGTATATCTTAATAAATGTAAATACATTTAAAAGGTAATGATGAAATGTGATAATAGACTAATTGCAATTTATATAGTCAGTATGCTGAAAATTTAAAAAAGCAATTGAAGTAACTATCAATAAGGATTCAGATTATATAAGATAAAGAAATGAAGTAATAATCATTAACATATTTAGCTAAAGTGGTTGCTGTTAAATATATACACATTCAATTACTGCACACACAAAAAAGTAAACTTATTTTTAAAAAATACACAAACATATAATATTTGTGGAGAAATTATTAGATGTACTTAATGCTGTACATTTAAAATCATTGTTTATTTATAGAGATTATTAAAATTATTAGAATATAAATTCAAATTTTGATGATTTAAAATAAATGAAAATAAATAATAGTGATAAACTTTTTTTATAACAAATGCTATTATTGACTTTGTACTAAAAAGAAAAAAATAATTGTTTCTTCAACCATAATTGGAATTTTTAGATTTAACTTGAAATAAAAGCATGGATAGTCCAGCAATTAATTAAATTGATCCCTTGTTATAAAAAATAGGGATGGACTTAATTAATTTCTGGAGACCTCATGCTTTTATTTGAAGGTAAATCTAAAACCCCCAATTGTGATTGAAGAAACATTTTTTTTTATTTTTGGTGCACAGCCAATAAAAGGACTCAATATAAAAAAATTATCTCTATTATTTTTAAGTTTTTAATATGGGCACAATAAATGAAAATGTAAAACTATATCATGCTTTAAATTTACTGGACTCTTATAGTTAATATACATATCAATAGTTATTTTTCTGCAATAAGTTTAAGTATATACCCCTTATGTATATATCATATTTAGTATGTGTATATAATAATGTATGTATATATAAGTGTTTAAAAAATAAAATATTTTTTTAAGTGAAAAGTGTTTAGCATTTTTACTTGGATTGGAAATTACCAAAACTATATTGTAAATGAACTTCACTGACTACATATAATTTTACTTTAAATCAACTTCACACATATAATGTATGTATATCACAATATTTCTGCAATAAGTTAATATGTATACTTTTTAGATATATATCATATTTAATATGCGTACATAATTATATATGTATAAGAAATCAGTAAGTAACTTTTTCATTTAAAATTATTGACATTTTATTTTTTGTTTGAAAAAATTTTTTTTTTTAAAAAAAGCTTAAAAAACTATTATAATGGTTGGAGAATTTCCAGTCTTACCATATCTGTGCTACAGGGTGCCACTAGGCTACTTGAACCTAGAAAATTTATAGAGTAGGCAGATACGAGCTGTTAAGATCTAGCTTTTACATATATATGGTTTATTCTGACCGTCAGCCCATGCCATTAGCTCAGGGAATAGCAGAGATTTATAATATATAATTTTATTGAAAATATATCTTCAATATTAAAAAATTAAAAGCCACTGCCAGTAATAACACACCAAAAACATTTATTAATGCACATATATAAACATTTAAAATTTGAGGAATAAAATTTATTATTTTAGATTTGTTATTAATTTTTAAATTTAAATTATTAAGAAAGTCCGCACAGATGGACATTTTATAAAAGTTTGTTTTATAATGTTGAATATAGATAGGCTATATAGACTACTCAATTAAAAACATTTCAAAATAAACATAAATGATCAAAATATAAAGTCATTGATGGAATTGCAGAGGGAAATTTACAATAAACCCAATGGCATTCATCATAAGATGCCGCATTGACAACAATAACTTAAAAGACCCTCAAATAAATACATTTTTAGATACTCAATGTAAGGCATCATATTTACTGAATATATATATATTTATATATATTATATATATATATATATATATATATATATATATATATAATTATTCAAAACAATACAATAATTAATACAGTAACAATATTTTAAACAAATATATACCAATTTAATAGAAGTACTTTCAACTATCTATGTAGTCGTTGTCAACTAGACTCAAATTGTATTAGAAAAAACCGTTACAAATGTAAACAAAAGCAATACGTCATACATCAATTTTCCCACAATTCATTAATTTTTATATTGGCTGTCTGTCTATTTATCAACTGTTGCTTTTCACTTTTTATTAACATAGCTTCTTTAATTTTGCGTTTATTATTATTTCTTTCAATACACAGAATTTTAACTTTATTAAAATCAAAATTAAAACCATAATTACATGTTACATTATGATCAAAAAATACTGATGGTGATACATCATCATTTCTAACATTCTCTTGTCTTGATTTTTGCACTCGTTTATATAATAACAAATGCTCCCTTGTTATTATATAAACGAGTGCAAAAATCAAGACAAGAGAATGTTAGAAATGATGATGTATCACCATCAGTATTTTTTGATCATAATGTAACATGTAATTATGGTTTTAATTTTGATTTTAATAAAGTTAAAATTCTGTGTATTGAAAGAAATAATAATAAATGCAAAATTAAAGAAGCTATGTTAATAAAAAGTGAAAAGCAACAGTTGATAAATAGACAGACAGCCAATATAAAAATTAATGAATTGTGGGAAAATTGATGTATGACGTATTGCTTTTGTTTACATTTGTAACGGTTTTTTCTAATACAATTTGAGTCTAGTTGACAACGACTACATAGATAGTTGAAAGTACTTCTATTAAATTGGTATACATTTGTTTAAAATATTGTTACTGTATTAATTATTGTATTGTTTTGAATAATTATATATATTTTATTATAATTGGAATACAGACATTGATTAATAATTTATATATATATATATATATATATATATATATATATATATATATATATATATATATATATATATATATATATATATATATATATATATATATATATATAATATGAAAATAAAAACATAATTAAACATTAACAAATCTATGCAGTCATCTATACCCAACTTAAATTTAATGCATTTAAATAATTTAGTCAATAAATATTAAAAAAAAATGGAAATGATTAAGTCAGCAAACTCAAAATATTTAAAATTAAACATCAATAATTGATTTTGAAATCTTAAGTCAGATTAAAGTACCTTTTAAAAATTAGGTTTAGCTTGTCAAATCTTGATGAAAGTTCTTAATTACTTTAAAAAAAATTTTTTTTAAAAAAAAATTGTATAGTTCATACTTACAGTAGAAGAGCTCACGATTCCTTGGGCCAATTCCCATGAAGACTTTATAAATGGAAGACTGGTCTGTTGTTCATACCATAGTTCTCAATCCAGAGGCTGCCTTAGCTGGTTCCATCCTGGTACAATTTAATTGCAGTGCCCATATGATTTGGGGTCTGCAACTGTACCATTGATAATTCAGCAGTCATTTCATTTGAAATAAGTGAGAGTGTGACAAGTGCATCTTATCACCTCTCTCAAAAAAAATCAAACTGGGACTGTTCTTAATTTGGATATTTTTCTTTTTATAGTAATCCTCTGGATTCATTGAACATAGTTTCCTGTTCCAAATTTTCATTAAGGACCAAGCGTTATTTGCTGCTTCTATTGGACATGTAAATTTTTTTTGTTCTCTTATCTATATCTTTAATCTGACTTTTTTATATAAGAGCCACAAGGGCTAGTTTGCTTTTCATTTAATTTATAAAACAATCATTTCCATTTACTGAGATTACATAGAAATCTTTTAACAAAAATATTTTATCTTTAGATCTTGTACTTTTTTATATATAAAAAAGTATGTCCAAATACTTTTTTTTTATTTTAAAAAGAAAATAATATTTTTAAAGTTTTCATTCCATCTGTGCAATATATTATATACATTAAACAACTTTTAATTTTCAGTTTTTAAGTTAAGTTTTTCTTTTTTTTTAATAAATCAATTTTTATTTATAATCTTTTTATTTTAATTTAAAATAATGTAATGGCATATTATATACCGTTACACTATATTATAAATATCTTTCTTATTACTTAAATCTTAACAAATAAAATCGATTGTGAACATTATTTAAAACATTCCCCTTACTCTTTCTATCTAAGAAACTAAATCACCTATTTAAAAAGTTAATGTGTCCTATCACTTTTATAAACATTTTAAACAAATGTACAAAATTTCAACAAGTTATATTAAATATATTAAATATCAATTTTAAAATGTTAAAAAATTATTATTAAATTGAAAGAAAAATTCTCATATTACCCTATCATAAGTATTACTTAAATCATAACAAATAAAATCAATAATAATCATTACACCTGAGTCTTGTTTTATGCAGTAGATAGGTTCTGCAGAAAATCCACATTAAAAAAAATTGCACAAAAATAGACTTAACTTACCTTGAAAATGGGAGATCGGTTCCAAAATTTTCAAAACTTGCATAAAAGCAAAACAACAATGTAAACTTACTTTAAAATTCGCATAAAAAAAGGAAATAAAGTATGACTAATAAAAAATTTCAAATATTTGAAAAAAATTGACACAAGACAAACTTTTTTTATTAACTATTTAATTTTATTCAAAACAATATGTTTTTATATGTAATTTATTTTACATTTTTTCATACATATTTTAATCATTACTGCTATTTGACAATATGTATTTCGTTTGTGAACTGGTAAGAAATCAGATTCATTGATGTGATGTACTGTAGCTTCTTTTTAAATGAAGTCAAAAATCTCTCAGCAATTATACCAAGACAAAATTGTTAGCTACTTAACTTTACATTCCCCACTCTAAGGATTCCCTATTCTGCTCCATCCCATTTCCACAACATAATCTTTGTCAACTCTATAGCCTTTATATCTAAATCCCCCTTATCTTTTTCCAAACCCAGCATAAAAAACAATAATCTACTTTCTGTATAATCACTTTTTTCGTATTTATTTTTCCATAACTTCATTATATGTGCTCTTTCTGTTTTCAAACATTTACATTCAATTAACAAATGCCTAATATTTTCTATTCCTTCCTTATATAATTTACAAACTAAATCACCCATATTTTTCCATTTACATGTATATTCTCTTGTTGCTAAAGATTCTGTTTGAGCCTTAAACAATAAGCTACTTTCCTTACTATTATCATTTTAAACTCTTTTTACTCTCCATACTAGTTCTCCATCTCTCTAACTCCCTATTCTTTATTAATAAATCTATTCTTTTATCCCATTCATTACCACTATAACACTCAACAATTCTCCTAACACAATCATCCAATCTTTTGTACAAATATACTGATATAAATTGTTTATCCAAATCTTTTGCATACCATATTACCTTTCTCACCCATCTTGTTGCCTGCCCTTTACTCATAACCCAATTAAATACTATTTGGATATTCTTTTATTATCCATAAACTGCTATCTACCAAACATTTTCATTTTACTTTTTGCATCTCTCACATGAAAATTTGACTATCCCATTTCTTCTTGAATTGCCTCTCTTGCTGTCCATACATCTGCATCTAATGCATGTCTTCCTACTTCCCTTTGAACTTTTTCTAAGTAATTTAATACACCATTACTAACATATAATGCATCATTACCATATGTTAACCCTGCTATTGCAACTCCTTTCCATATAATTCTAGCTATATCACATTTATTATATGAAAGCAACATTAATCTCTTTATCAATACCTTTATTTTCTTTGCTTCATTTATCAATTTTTTCTCCCATTCATCCAAATAATTTTTCTGATTACTTAAAATAATTCCCAAACAACTATATCTATTCACCACACTTAACTTAATATCTCCCAATAAAAATTCTACATCTTCTCCTTTCCCAGTATTAACCATCATTATATTTGATTTTTGCCCATTAAATTTAATCCCCATCTCTTTACCCACCCTTGCACATGTTTTCAATATAATTTCCATATCTTCTCTTCTTTCTGCACACAAAAATATATCCACAAAAAAAGACCTGACAAAATATATACTCCCTTACTACCTATTAATGGCATCTCTGTCTCTTTTTCTAATCTTTCTATCGCTCTTTCCATTTCACTCAAATACAACACAAACAAAATAGGCAACATAGGGCATCCTTGCCTTAGTTTTTAACTTTAACTGATTTTATATTCCTAATTGATATATATAATAATTATTTTCATATAATTTCTTAATAATATCTCCTAAAGCTCCATCAATTCTCAAATTTACTAAACTTATCCATAATCTATTTCTATTTACTCTATCATATGCCTTCTCTATATCCATAAAACTCATATATAACTGTTGAATTTCTACTCATTTCCATAAGTTGTGTAACTACAAATAAACTATCCCCTATACACCTATCTAATCTAAAACTTCCTTGCATTTCCTCCACTACATTATTCCCTTCCATCCATTTTACAACTCTTCTAACCATCATATATGAGAAAACTTTATATAAAACTGATGTTACCACTATTGGTCTATAATTATTTAACTTTCTATGATTCTTACCCTTTTCTTTAAATAATAATCTTACTCTTGTATTACACCAACTACTTGGAAAAAGTCTATTCTGTGCCATCTTATTAAAACAGGATAATAACTTTACTTTTGCCCTATACCATCTCTGCTGCCCATCCATCTAAACCTCTTGCCTTTCCACTTTTCAATTTCTTCTCTACCTCATTCAGTTCATTTTCTGAAAACCTAATATTCCCATTACTATATGCTTTCATGTTTTCTATCCTTCACATCTAACATCTTTTCTATATTCATTACATATCTATTTAAGATTCTCACTAAATCTTCTCTAGAGCTACACTCTATTCCCTCATCATCTAATATTACTATTTCTCCCCTACATTTCTCCTTTTAATGTAATTCCAAATTTTTTTTTACTCACATCTTTTCCACTTTTATTAATATCCTCCAACAATTTACTATTCAATTTCATTCTCTCTCTATAATTGTTTATTTTAGCCAACTTCTTCTTTGAAGAGAGAATTAATGATAAGATCAATTAAATGTTATGTGTGGAACACATTTTATGTTTATAAAATGTGAAATGAGTAAAAAAAATGATAAGCAGACTGGAAGCCTTTGAGATATGGTGATGGGGAAAGATGAAAAAATTAGTTGAATAAATAAATTAACAAATGAAGAATTTTTGGAAAGAGTTAAATGAAAAAAAAGATTGATTGAGGAAATTAAAGATAGAAAAAAAACCTGGATTGAATTTACATTAAGAAGGTAAAATAGTTTAATGAAAGATGTTTTGGAGGGAATGATGAATGAAAACAAGAAGAAAGGACTGAAAAGATTGACTTTGCTGGATAATATGAAGTAGGAAGAGATATGTGGAATCGAAAATCTGGGCAATGAAAAGATCAGACTGGAGAAATGGATGATTTATGATATGAGTGCTCTCTAGACCTGTCTGTAGAACAGACTACTATTATTGATGATATATTAGAAAAATTCTTAACAGAGCTAGTAAACAATACATTTATTTAGAATATTATAGTTTAACATTTTACTTAAAATTATTTCCTTATACTTTATTTATGAAAGTGTCATTTTTAAATACCAAAACTAAGTTGACTTAAATTGAATCAATATATAGATAGTCTATCTAATCATTTACACTATCTATATACTCTAATTAATAAGTAAATGCCAAAAAAATTAACCCACATTTATTTACAATTGTATTAAAAATAAAAGCATTTTTATAAACATATTAGCAGTTATTTACTTCATTTATTTATTTAATGGATTTTTTAATAAAAAGACATCTTAATTAAAATCAGTCCTTCATTAGACTAGAGATTATCCAATAGTAAATAATATTTCCGTGTAGTATAATTTTCACTACATTACTCTCAAGCAAGGTAGGGAGTAATTTATATTCCCCTTTTCACATGTCTTTGGTCATATATTTATGATTACGTTCCTCCTCAAGGTGTTAAAAGCGGATAGAAACCAGTTCTTCTTTTGCGTGAGAATGGTGTAGTGAAAATCACACTACAGAAATATTATTTATTACCTTCATTAAGTATTAAATAAAATATAATAAAAAAATCTGTAAGAATTCCAACCCCGATATGGAATCACAAATTAAAGTCTTTCAATTTTGCCATTATATTAATAGATTTGAGTCTTAATTATGTAGTTTGTTTGTACAAATCTATATAAGTCAGTGACTGTTAAATACTATTTGTATTAATAATTAAATTATTTAATAATAAAGGTTATATAAAGGTCACTGTAATTATATTACTATAACATCTTACACTATAGGTATATATTATTCTAATCCAGGCAAAGAAGCTTATTTTAGATAATCTTAAAAAAGATGCACATTCAGAACTTTATTAGAATTTGTTTCTTTAGCTAGCATAGTCCTTCTAGTCATTTATTCAATATTGGTCCGTAAATGAATATCTATTATGTTTAGAAGAAGATGGAATTCTATCTGATTGTCAGTATAAAAAGACTCTTTGGGGAAAAGAATAAATATTCAGACTTCCAGAAAGACAATGCTGTAGAGATGAAGTGCAATCTCCGTATTTGCAATCCAGAGAGAGCAGAAAATAATATATATGTGTAGAAATAATTTTAATGTGTTTATAAGTAAAAAAAAATATGTATTAAAAACTGAAAACTTTTTTTAAAAAAATATTTATTACCTTTTTTTTTTAATTTAAAAATTAAATTACAAAATACTTTTTATTTTCACAAATAATCACACTCTGGAAGTTTAAAACTGTATTTACAAACGTCAAAGAAACAAAAATGATAACGCTTAAAACCTTAAAAGTAGAAGAGTGCAAAGTAACTGTAAAACAATTAGATGTGGACAAGACAACATATGATTTGCATTATTGTAGAAAAAATAATCGGACACCATTCTTGCTTCTGCTGAAATTGGATTAGCTGGACCTCCAAATGCACGAATACTGTAGCCGCAGCGATTCCGATCAGTAAGTGGTATTATACGAGGAATGTATTGTATTGCAGCTTCAATTTCTTGTCTTGCAACCTAAAAAAATGTTAAACTTAGTTAACAATCAAGTAATACGTGGCAAAAATAAATATTCATCTTTGACAACAATTTTATTTTATGAATCACTAAGTAAAAATTTAACAAATTAAATTATTATAACTTTATATCTATTAGCTTAAAATAGAATGCAGTATGTTTTTACAAATTTACTTTTTAAAAAGTTTAATTACACAGCTGATTGTATAATTTTTTAAATTGTAGAAGTAAAAAAAAAAGAGGTTGAATAGTTTGACGATATTAAAAATGATTAATACTTAAATTAGATAATTGGAGAAGCCATGAGAGAGATATTTTATTTTTAAATATTTGTCTGCAAGAAATGTATGAATTCGAGTAATATTATTTTAGAAGATAGTAGATTGTTAGTTAATCATGTTTTTACTAAGAGGTAAAATTGGCTTTTTAAAATGTTTATATTATTTGCAACCTGATGCTTTTTTTTGCATAGGAATGATTGAAGTTATTCAATTTCCTTGATAAAAAAATGTACTGCTTTGAAATAAAATTTCAGCCATAAAAATTGTGAAGCTCACATTGGTCTATGGTGACGCATTTTCAGCTATAAATTTAAAAGAGATTTAGCTGTGTAAATTTTGAGCATTTTTAGTAAAGTAACATCATTGCAACAAATGCTTACAGAATGGATAATATTAAATAAAAACAATTTACATTGAATATAATAATACCGATTATTAATAAAAATTTACAAATTTTCAAGTTTCTTAGTTCTAACTATATATTTTTGTCCACTGAATGGAGAATTAAGCTGCTTTTTTTTTTTTTATTATTATTATTATTATTATTATTATTATTATTATTATTATTATTATTATTATTATTATTATTATTATTATTATTATTATTATTATTATTATTATTATTATTATTATTATTGTTGTTGTTGTTGTTGTTATTATTATTATTATTAACTACTAGTGAAAAATTCAAAAGCTATTTACAGTTATAGTCATAATTAATAGTTATCTTTAGCTTTTCTTAATTAGTTCTAAATTGTTTTGATTTTTCTAACTAATCCATTTATTTTTTTAAAAAGACACTTTTTTCATCTTAAAATAAAGACCACGATCTTATTAAAATTTGGAATATCAATTTATTTGTTTCTTAAATTATTAAAAATATTGATCCAACTTTGTATCTACCACATTTAAAACATTTTTTTTGCATTGGTAAACTCTTCCTAAACGCCGTTTTCCTTTACAAAATCAAGATTAAATTCTTTTAAATGGCTTGTAAACATCTGAAAGAAAAATCAGCCCTTACATGCATTCAATGGTAAAAAACAGATGGATTCATATAATTATTTTTTTAATAGCAAAAAAATATCTAAAAGCCATCCTTTTCTGAATTTTATTATCTAAAACAGTGCATTTGCATTGCTGCATTCCAAGATGCTAAGATTGGCAATTTCAAAAGTTTTTGCAAATAGAATAAATATAGCACCAAAGTTGAATATATTGTAATGGAAACACCCGGATACACCCGATCGAAAGCTTAGCTTTCCTTTTATTTATATATAATGGGGAATTCTTAAAATTCAAGATCGTCCACCTTCTGCTACCACAAGCAGAGAGAACATATGGACATAAATGAGTCTCTATCCATACTTGACCAAACCTATAACTATACTGGTATAGCCCCAGGTTATCTTTCCCAGTCACTGTCTCCCGACTGCTGTAAGATTTAAAGAGTTACAGCGCTTGGATATTTATAAATTTTAATGGGATCAAAATACTGCACCACCAGCTACACGTGTTAATTCAGTGCTCAAAATGAGTAATAATTATTTCCCAAACCCTACGAATATATTACTGTTTGGAGTGGCGAAGAATGAGATGAAACAGATTTAAATCAATAAAAGATATTTAATACAATAAATTAAACAATAAAAAAAAACACTTTAAATCATTTACAAACAATAAACACATTATGCTATAATGCTATGATTAAAAGATATATATATAAAAAAGATCCTATAAATGATTGTACATAATCCTCCTTCCGTGTATATATATATAAAAAGTTAAAGAATGTCTGTATCATTCAAAGGAAGAATTTGTCCATTGTCTAAATTAAAGGTATGTGCACATGGAAATATAAAATGTAGTATACATATTTACCTAGGTTATTAAGTCTTTGAATTAACTTAAAGTCTTGCTGACTGCCATGTGGAATTTCTCCACTTCTTTAGCAGGGAACAGTCGCTCTTGGGTTAGATTTTGGTTGTGAGAACTCCTCCGCATTTAGGACATCAAGGACCAGGCAAAATGAACCCTCCGGAAGGTGCTACATCGGTAGTTGTTACATGTAAATGGGAACCTTTAGAGCATGGGAAGTTTGAATCAGCAAGCGATCACGACGGCCCTTAGCCAGCCATTCTTGATGAGTCACTGATGTTAGAAATCATATCTTGTTAATTATGGCTGCTTATTATCGGAGCAGTATTTCCACCAACATCTCGACAAGAAGTCTCTCAATCTACTACTAATTTTTAATTAAAAAATTCCACAGTCCTTTATTCTTTCAATCCTTTGTTATCAACTTTTATTCACGTCTTTTCTTTCCTTACTATGCCTTCGGCCATTTCTATAGATTTACTTTTACATAATTTTGTAGCACTATTGCATTTATTTATTTGTTCTTTAATTAAACAGATTTTTAATAAAATATTTTTTTATTTTGACAAGCATTAATTGTTGCTGTCTTTGTCATACTTCATACATACTCCATACACACATTTTGTTTATCGTCAAATGTGTACTTTTATGACCCAGATCCTTATCTTTCAGTCATGTTTTAACTTTCTATTTTAATCTTATTTAAACTCTTAAAACTTTACCTTTTCTTATATATCATATTTTAGTTTGTCTTTCATTTATATTTCTTTATCACTATTAATTTTTCTAATGTACAATTTCAATATGTCTAACTTTACTTATTTTTCATTTCACAAAATCTTGACTTTGGAGGGTAAAAGATAAGAATCTTTTCGATTCTAATTTTCTCTCTTTTCTTAATTAAAACATTTCTTTGTTTATAATTTTTTAAACTCACTTTTTAGTATTCCAAGCACAATATTTAATATTCTTTAAATGTTAAATATCTATATGTGTGATCGCAGTATGTGCGATCATCACAATATATATATATATATATGCCTCAATAATTCATTTCTTTTCAGGATCTTCATCACTGAAATGGATTTTATTTTTGGATAATCTTTCAGACTTTTGAAATAACTTTTAATAAACAATCAACTTTATAGTAAAGTGCACACAGCAGATTTTGCATAAAGCCAATATTCAACTTCATAATATCAGCAAAATAAAAAATGATTTCAATACTTTCCTTTTTTTTGCTGATATTAGGAGGGTCATTTCAATATCTACATCTAGTCCATCAAATATATGTTTTGTGACATTATGCAATATATAATTTAATCATTTTTCTTGAAGCATAGTTTATCTTTACAATATGAAGTCAAAATTTCTTTTTATATCTAATTTGATGTATGAAATAAAGTTTTGATTAGATTATTAATAACATTAACTGTTTCATCAATTTGTAAGTTTAAGAACCTATTTTGAACACCAACAAGAGAGTAAAAGTAATTGGCAATTAATGGGAATGTCTTAATGTTTTTTGTGGCTGGAGACATCAGATCAGTAAAAAAAAGTTGCTCAATTTATCTGAATCTTTGATCAAAACAAAGAACACTTGTTAGTGCTACAACATTTTCATAATATCCTCTATCTTTATTTGGTTACATGGCATCTTCTTAGTCAAGTTAGAGTTATTGAAAATACCTTTTGATAGCTTATTTGTCCAATTTATATCTACAACTGACCTTGTGTTCTGCAGTATGGAAAACCAATGCTATCTTATTAGCAACATTTGTAAAGTTTTTTTTGTGGTTCCCACAACAAAGTTGTAAATTTGAAGATGTTTTCATATTCCTTTCTTTTTGTTTATGTCCTTCTAAATGCAAGAATTTTGTCTGCAATCAGTATTGCCCAAATGAATGATTCTAAAATTATGTTTTCAAAGTTTGCAAAAAGCTCTATAATTGGACAATATGAAACTTTATTATAATACTTTTCACATTTTCTCAAGTAGACACACAAGTATTTGGTTTCTTTTTAGGTGAAGGTTTTGCATTATTGCTTTTATTTTAATATCACAGCTCATGAAAATGCATTTAATTTGATAAAAATTTAAAAGCATGAGAAT
The DNA here is from genome assembly GCA_028023455.1 of Epiperipatus broadwayi. Taxonomy (NCBI): domain Eukaryota; kingdom Metazoa; phylum Onychophora; class Udeonychophora; order Euonychophora; family Peripatidae; genus Epiperipatus; species Epiperipatus broadwayi. The sequence goes on along the minus strand of JAQFVV010012393.1, from coordinate 581,233 downwards.
AAATGTGACAAAAAAATCAAATACAAAATATTATTTTCCAAAAGCAGATATTCAGCTATCTATTAATATGTGCTAAATTTGCTACTGATTATTGTAGATAATTTTTTAATATTTATTAATAAATATCTATAAGCTTTAATTATCAGCAATACTGGTAATTTATATCTAAATATATTTAGCAGTAATAACAACTTAAATTACAAAATTTTGATTGTTAATTAAATGTATGAAAGAAATAGGAAAACAATACAAGAACTGGGAGGATCCAAAAATTAACTTTAATGTAGAAGTTCTCTGGAAATAAGGAACAGTTGCTAATTATACATAAGATGGGCACATTGTGGTTTTGTCTTTTAAAAATGTTTTTCTCATTTTTATTTATTTCTCACATTAAGCATGAACTATGGGTATAGTTGTTTCCTGCTTTGATATTGTGCTATGAAATTTTTAAAATTTAACTAATCTAAAACTATTTCTTACAAAATTATAAAAGTTATGGCATTTTCTTGTCAAAACTCTTTCAATCCAAAAAAAAACAACTCCAGTGAAAATTTTCTAAACTATATATTTTTATTTTTTACATGTTTGTTAACAACATAATCCATTACATGAAATTAGACTAAAAAATAAAATATCAACTTTTCAAAACAGAGACTAATTAACAGAAATAAACAGATATGCTATTCAAAACTAAATTCTTCATTTTAGCCTTTAGACTGAGACATTCATATATTTAAGATGTATTTCATTAAAGCAAATGTTTAAATTATAAAAATTCTCTTTAAAATATTAAAATTCAATCTATAATTTTTTCAATTCCACCAAAAATATTAAAAAATATATTGTCAGGAAGTGTTTTCAGATCATTTTCTATTTGATTCAAATAAATTTGCAGTTGACTAATTTTTTGCTAAAAAGCTACTATGCTCAAATAAATTATAAATACATTACATACATATTTAAAAACAAAGATTTAATAATTTTACAAATAAAATAGATAAACAGACTTTATATAAACATATTTCAGTTTTGAAGTATAAATAGAGGAAATGCTGTTCAACTGCAATAGAATATTTTGATTCTGTATTATGAGTAGATTCTCTTTTACTGTCTCTATTTGATTCTAAATGTTTTCTATTGTTTTTGTTTTTGTTTCTTAATAGTTCTGGACATTAGATATTTTAATTAGTACTAATAAATCATTTAACCTTTTAACTAATTTTCATGGTAATTGCCTGTTAGTGATATGATCGACAAAATATGCTTTTAACAGCAGAACTTCATTGTTATCAGAAATTTTAATTTAAAATATTTTATATGATTTATTAGTCTTGTTTAAAATACCTAGAAGTGAGAAACTACTGGGGATAAACAACAAACTCATTAGAAAGAACTCAGACACAATTAGAGATAATAAGAGAAATTCCTCCTCATATAGTGAGCATGCAAAAATATGCAATAGTTTTTATGCCAAATTGAGTTTTGTTTATTTTTAAACAAAAAGAATAAGTTTTTATACAATCAGTTTATCTTTTTATTATTTATTATTTTTGTAAAAGAATTAAATACTTTTTCTGAATAAATATGTGATAATAACATTTAAATTTTAATTGAATTAGCAGAATATTTGTCAAATGAAAATTTACTCATGTCAAAAGAGAAAACCACTGGTAATATTGCCTGATAATAATATTTTTATTACTTTTTTTTTTGTAATTATAAGTAGTTATAAATTGAATTTTAATATTCATAAAACGTTTCTATTATAATAATTTATGCTTTAATGAGATATAGCTTAAATGTATAAATAATATATTTTTCCATTAATTAGAACACTTTTTTTAGACTGAAGGTAAAAATGAAAGCTTTTGTTTTGATTACTTATATCTATTATTAGTAAAGTTGATATTTTAATTTTGAGATTAATTTAATTTAATTTATGTTTTTAAAAAATTTGTATAAAATAAAAAATTAAATAAAAATAAGTTTTTCTTTCATTAAAATATATAATTAAATTTTTTTTTTACAGAAAATCATACATTGTGCAGAAGTGTTGAACAAAAGGTGCTTTTAACAGGTTAAAGTTTTTTTCGATTAAAATTTCTACATTCATAATAGATTCCTGTCATTAAAAGCATATAATTGGGTTAAAGTTTCTTAGAATTCTATATAAAAAGCATAAAATGTAACAGTGACATGTATTTGCATCTTTAATAAGAGTACCAAACTCTCCATATAGTAGTGCCCCAAGTATAGTTCTTTGTAATCAATGTAAGCAGGAAGGCTTGTGCATAAAATTCTTTCCTGTATCCATTGGTTAGAAATGCTTGCATTTGGTGGCACTAGTGTATGGATAGTTTGATACTCTTATTAACAGCATGTATAAGCACAAGGAATGTGATCATGTGATATTTTGATGGTTTTATTTGCATCTTTATGCAAATGCAGGATATACATATATTAGGAATCTTTTGAGATGATTAGATAAAGGTTTTAAAAATATATTTATTACTATTAAGATGATAATATAATGACAAATAATTTAAATAATAATGGCATGGATATAAATTAAAATAAACAAACTAAATAACATACTAAATAATCAATAATTCCATCTAATTCTAAATGATTTAAATATAACTAAAGAAAAGATATTATAATTCGACATTCAACATTATGAAATGCAAAATAAGCTTACAATAAATAATAGACTAATAATATAAATATTATAAGTATTTATATATAATATAAATAATTATATAATAGAAATAAATATTCATAATAACCAAATGATATGAAATAATGTAGTAGAATCATTAGAAGAAAAATAAAGGCTAACATTGAGGTAAGAAAAAAAAAGTCAAATAAAAAATAATAGATTTAATTAGTATAACAAAGCATAATATTTGATGTTTATAAAATGAAAATATATACATAGACACACTCACACATATATATAATTATGTAACATAGTCATATATAATATATCTAATATATAAATCAAAAACAAACTTAAATATGTGTAATAAAGGTGACTAATCAAACATACAAGTGTGTAAATTAATACATATCTAACCAATCATATCAATGCACAGAAAAATCCATTAATCATTTTGATTTTATGCAGTATTTCATTAGGTAACAGAAATCTTATCAAATGAATCTGCAAAATAACATCAATATCTGCTACCATATAATACCATGGTGACTTTTAATACTTAAATTAGGAATTCATTATGGGGGGAAGGAGGGGGGGTTGAGAAAAAAAGAGAAGTTGAAATTCTTGAAATATACATATTTACACATATATATTACAAAACAGCATGTCAGTAACTGTGCTCCCTGAAGATAATTACTATATATAAATGATTATCACATGCAATTTCTAAATTTAGAAATGTTTAAATGTAATCAAGATCTTAAAAATTAATAATAAAACTCTTGAAGAAATGCATATTTAAATATATTTACTACAACATTTTAATAAAAAGTCATAAAATACATATTAAGATATTAATATTTTCAAGGAATTATTATTATTTATTGATTAGATGCACACACTTCTAATTTTTTAATTACGTGTAATAATAATTTTCATATAATATATACAGTAAATAATTTTTTGGGGTACAATTCCTGGCACATAATTTGTAATTTGTATTGCAGTTATTCAAAAGTTTTTAATTTTTGTTACTCTATTGAATAGTATTGCACATTTTAAATTTAAGTATTAAAATTCACCAATGTGGATATATGGGAAAGAGGGATTGATATTAATTTTCAGAGTCGCTTGATAAGATCTTTGTTTTAGGATAAAGCATTGAATAAAGACAAAAGTGTTGTTTATTTTCTCAATACATTGATATGTACGACTAGTAGATAAATTTATTAATTTACACGCTTGTATGATTTGACTAGGCAACATTGTATACTTGATACTGTATTTACTGCTACTCCCAATGAGCTATGTATAAACTAATTACCAAACAACAATAAGATATTAAAAGAATAGAATGGTACCACCTACTTTTTTAGTTTGGTTGGTATTTAAGTTTAGTTTATTGATATTATTATAAATAAGAGAGTGAAATGTCCCTATTAGTTTGATTTATGTATAGTGCAAATGATCGGAAATTCCTATCTAACTAACTATTCAGAGGATCAAGGCAGGGTTTTACTCCCAAATACCAAATAAAATTAATAAATCTTAATTGAATATAAAACTGAATTGAAAAGAAAACTGTTACTCCCAATGATCTATATATAAACTAATTACCAAGCATCAATAAATTATAAAAATAATAAAATGATTCTACCTATTTTTTTTTTTTTTTAGTTTTGTTAGTATTGATTCTAATTTATTAATGTTGCTATAAATCAGAGAATAAAATCTGATTATTAGTTTGATTTCAGATCATTTACACGTCCACAAATCAAGCTATTGGACTGATTTCACTCTTTGATTTATAACAACATAGATAAAATAAGCTTAAATACCAAGAAAGCTAAAAGAATACTGATAGTATGCAATTCTTTTCATAGTTTACTGATATTTAGTAATTAGTTTATACATAGCTCATTGGATGTAGCAGTTACATCTATTTAAATTTTATATCATTCAACCATAATTATTTATTGTTACACACATACACGGACGCGTACACACATATAATGATACTATTGACATTGCTGTATAGCGTAATTTGGTAAATTGATTGTTTTCTTATAAAAATGAACATTTTCTTATCAAAAGCTATAAAATATAAAGTTTATCAAATGAAGTACAATAAAGTAATTAGTAGCTTATTTGTTTAAGTTACTTTAGAGTAAAAAATATAAAGAAAAGCACTCGAAAAAGAGAGAATGAGATTTATTTGTTCGGGGGATAAATTTAGAAAGTGGGTGAATAAAAAATTATTTGATCAATCTTCATTTGTATTTTAAAAAGTGAATTGTTTATCTAGCATTTTGTATTATTAATTTAAGAAAATATAAGTTAGAAAATGGGACTAACATATAAATTTTAAACATGATGTTATATTTATCATCTTGGTTAATATGAACAATTTAATTTTAAATTTGCAATGAGTGGTTTAAAAATTATTCAGTAAAAGTTAAAATTTACAATATTTAAATATACTTTTATTTAAAGAGAATAAAAATGTAAAACTTAAAGTTAACTGAAATAATAATTAGTTTGTTTTGAAATTTTGTTAATCTGACAAATATCTTCAGGTAATTAGATTGAGAAAGACAGTAAGATTTATTTATAAATATATAAAAACATATTTACTTGATTAAATACAACGGTATTTATATTTGCTTTTGGCTGAATCATAAGATAAAAGAATGTATAAGATGTGACTTTGAATAATAACAAATATTTGACATTCCATCAAAAATCAATTCCCTATTTGGGTCATAAATAAATTTAAAAGCGACTAAAGTTTTTATCTACAAATATAACCAGTAATTGCCATAAAATAATGAAAGCTTGCTAATCCACATAAAATAAGTTATTTTATTAATAGCAATATGGAAATTATTTGTTACATATTAGTAAATATCAAAATATGTCCCTGAACAACTCCATTTGCACTGTCATGACCTAAACTATGACTGACTAAATAGAAGATATCGGTCTTTAAAATGTCAATATAAATTGGTTAAAACTTAATAGTTATTGTTGAAAAGAGAAATTGTTAGATCTGAAGTTGAACTACCATAATGCGCTATTACTTTAAATATTATAAATCTCAGCTCACTCACACATCAGTAAGAGTTTAAAAAACTTAAGTAACTTGAATTCAAGAATAAAAAAAAATTCATCAATGAAAAAACAAATTGTCAGAAAGCAAAAACTACAAAAAAAAAAAAAAAAAAACCCCTCAAGTAACAATCTACCATACATACTTACTTGAACAATTCAGTAAATTCAAAGTCATGTACAAAGGTATAAAGTTGCAACTAAAATCTGAATGATAGAATTCTATCTAGTTGAGAATGTTTTTAGTTATTTTTTAAAATCAAGTTTTCATAATTTTTTTTATTATTAATTTGAGCTATATTTAAAGATGTGTTTTATTCCATTCTGTATTTAATTATTTAATTTTCAGTATTTTAATAAATATTTGAAATGTTTTTCTCTTCTTTTATTTGTTCATATTTAGTAAACATAGAATTCTATGTTTCAATCTATGGAGAGAGCTGATAACATTTGAGTCGCTCATATTAATTCTTTATATATTTACCGAATACACCTGGGTCTCTTTTTACATGGACTTATTTAACACGATTTTGAAATTACGCGATTCATGTTTCACCGAAAGTCGAACTTCGATATTGCGCTATTACTTTAAATAATAAATTCCATGCACTTACGTTATATTGAAAGTAATAGCACATTATTGAAATTCGACTTTCAACTTAGTAATTTCAATATTTTCAGTGCTTTATAATAGTAAGATTTTATGCAATAATGAAATTAAAATCATGATTTCCACATTTTATGTATACACACATTAAATTTTACAAGATTATAATTTAAATTTGTTCAAACATTGTGCGTGTTAATTTTGCATTTTAAATCACATTCTGTTTTTGCTTTTTAAAAAAGAGCGTAATCAATTATTAATCATTTAGTGTCCGCAAGTTTATTTTTAAAAGGTGAGCACAATTAAAATTGAAAATTAAAGACAAAAATAAGAATTTAATTTTTAGTTGTTAGATTAATTACTAATTATGTTGTCACCAGAAAACCATTAATTAACACAACCTGAGAGTGACGTTGGCGCTAGTTGTATTTCATCTTGTGAAGAATCTGATTTTTTTTATCAGTTTGCAAATGAACCTTTTTACCGGCAAATAGCGATAATAATTAAAATGTGTATAAAAAATATAAATTACTGTAAATTATGCATAAAAATATATTGTTTTGAATAAAATTAAATATTATAGTTAAAAAAAGTTTGTCTTGTATCAATTTTTTTCAAATTTGAAATTTTTTATTAGTCATATTTTATTTCCTTATTTTTTTTTTTGCACAAATTTTAAAGTAAATTTTACGTTGATGCTTTGCTTTTACATGAGTTTTGAAAAATCACAGTCTGTATCCCCCCTTTTTCAAGGTAAGTTATGTCTATTTTTGCATGATTTCATTTGTGCATGTTTTCTGAGGAACCTATCTATTGCATAAAATGAGACCCAGGTGTATAAATTTTCTATGTCAGTACAGACTGCCCTTTGAACAGAATAGGTGTAAATGTTTTTGGATTGATACATGTCAAAGTAGAAATATGGAATTTATTAGAACATTTGATAATGAGTGTATATCAGCCTTGAAATTAGTATACTAATTCCTGATATGAATATTAATATATGCCAACAGATTTGTTAATTATTCAGTTTATGAAAATTTATATTTCTTTCAACCCTATTATGTTAAATTATCTACTCTGATGAGTTAAAAGGTTTTGCATTTCTTAAGTCTCAATTTCATTCACTATTTGATGTAAACAAAATTAATAGAGGTGTGCAATAAACAGATATTATCTTTATTCAGCAGTTTGCAATTAATTATCATAGTTAATAAAGTTAGAATTATGTGAAATAACAATAAAAAATAGGTTGTGATCGATTGGTTATAATATGGTTATGGTTCTATAATCATATGATTTTTTTCATCATCAATAATAAATTCAAGATATCATCATTACATTGCCATGTGGATAATTATCATAGATGGTTTAATGATTTAACTTCTCAAAGGTATATTTGGTGAGTATATTATTTTCATTTAGACATAAAATACAAGATATAATTAAAAAGCCTAGATAATATAAAGTTTTTAATGGTAATTTATCCAGCCTATATCATTTAATTGTCTCAGCACAGTAACTCATTGAAGTGGTTGATAGAGAGATTAATTTTTACATGTACACTCCTAATTTATATTTTGATTGCATGAAAGATGAATCTCATACTATTATATTTGTCATGCAATGTGTTGATTGATGAGATTATTCTACTCAACTCTCTATTCAATTACATTTATAAAACAACATGTATCCAGTAATAATTAAGTATATTTACATCATAATATTTTTTATTCTTTATCTATGTAAATCTCTTCTGTTTATTAATCACTGAGAAATTTAATTAAAAAAATTGTTTTGACAGTCTATTGTTATTTTTATGTACCATTACAATATATATATATATATATATATATATATATATATATATATATATTATATATATATATATATATATATATTATAGCATAATTATGGTTTTTCACACGACCATCCCATCACCCTTCATATCTAATATTAAGCACAAATAAAAAATTTTGTTAAGAATAAAAAAAAATATATCATTTCTCTCTTTTCTTTTTCTTTTTTTAATTTACGTAAGCATTTATACTTCAATGGGATCAAAATCATTTTCCCTTCTTTCCTTTAAACATTTTAAAAACATAAATAAAAAAAATTAAATTAATATAATCTAGTGGTTAAACATGCGACATATATATAAACAAAATGAAATAAAGAATAAATGACATATTATATAAACAAAATGAAATAAAGAATAAATATCAAACATTATGATAGTCTCTTTCCAATGTCTTTTCCTTCAATTGTCCATCAATTAATTACTGTATTCAGTTCATTTTATTTGGAGATAGCTATATAGATGCATAGCACAGATAGTTATTTTTACTCAAATGTATATAAAAATGCACAGACAGTTATTTGAATCAAAATAGATAAAAACATAGACAGTTATTTTAAATAAAAATGTAGCTACAGATTAATTAATAAATTTTAAAAAAAGTTCTGTTGACTACCTTCCACTTTGATGAGTTTCTTCCTGGGTTTGAATTCATTTGTTTCCCCTCTCTTCTTTTCCATTTTAAGGCTCAAAATATAGACAACAAGTAGATTCACACTATCAAACACAAATTAGCTCTTAAACATCATACAGAGGTTTGCTGTGGTTTCTTCAAATGAATTTTAACCAGCCAAATAATTATTGCAATATGAATTGCTCTCTCAATATCATACAAAAGTTTGATAGTTCTCTCCTTACATGAATTTTTAATAAACCAAATAGACGGATTGTAGCATTCAACATAGCATATCTTATTAAAAGTTGATTTCTTCATAATTGACTTGAGGAAGAAAAAAAATGTGCACCACTTATATATGAATTAGAAATTCATATTTAGGTTATACTGTAAACTTAAACACATTATTAAACTCTGAGAAAGAAAATTAAATAAAAAATCTCAGAGAAATCTTCAGAGATAACTTATTTTAGTTAGCCAGTTGGTTCTGAATTAGTAAAAGTCCCCAATTCATTTTCTCCAGCCCCATTTTCTATTCACAAGGAGGGGGGAGAAAAAATATCTGTCAACTCTTACCTCTCCAGGACTCAAATCTTAATCAAGATTCCTTCTCAGAATGAACAATTGAACGATTTCTTACTTGTCAATTTTGACAACTTTTCTTATCTTAAACCATATCTTTTGGTTAACACATTATCAGTTAATTTATGGAAAAGCAATCAAAAGAAAATCTAATCAAAAGACAAGCTTACTGACACTTTTTGGTAAAACAAATGTTACACTCCTTTTTCTTAAATAATTTCTTATTTAGATTTACATTTTTGAGCTAGAAATAATAAATTAGAACAGATTTATTTATTTTTCCCTTTTCCACACTTATCATGAAATAATATAGAAAATTATGTCAATTTCTATAAAGGAAAAAAAAAAAAATCAAACCCATATATCTGTATCACACACACATACATATGCAGAACATTCAATAGAAAACTGCTTATTCAGATCCCATGAACATAAAATATCCACTATAATTTCTTATAATTACAAGCATAATATCAATTATAATTTCTTATAATTTTAAGCCTATTCTCCTGAAAAAAAAACTGTTAAACTAAAGCTACTGATACTCAATTCAATTCTAATTCTCACCAACTTTTTAGTAATAGATATTAAAATTCATAAAGACTTTATCTTAGCCATATAAATATTTATTTCTCAATTATCAAAATCTTTCGGAAAAAAGAATTTGAAAGTTACAATTAATTACTTTAAAGAGGGGAGAGGGAGTTTTCCTATAAAAAAAAAAAACAAACTAAGAGTTTATGAAAGAAAGAGTGTTATTATTATAAATTAAAAGTTAAAAATCTCTTTTCATTCCAGTTTAGTAGAATAAATGTGTATATATGTGCGATGGTAAATAGAAATAAATGTTAGCTCATTAATAAGATAAATGCGTGTTGGAATAATATTAAAAAAATAAATAAATATTGAAATGAAATGTATTTAAAAACACAGTGGTGGACTACTAATTAAAGATATGAAAACAACACATTTTAAAATAGCTACTACAAATTAAACAATCGACAAAAACACGTTGTCATAGAATCAATTCCTAATGGAATTTCGACAACACCTATTGCACCTTTTGCCAGAGGATATGAAAATGAAAACAATTCACAGATATAAATAGCTAGATTTTATCAGACATTCAGGGGGAGTTTGCAATTCAGTCTAGTTTCCAGTGACAGTTTGCTTGAGTACAATTTCTATTATGTATACAGCAACCAACATGCACTGTTGAGCAGCCTTGGAAATATACGCTTGTGCTTCAGCCTTTTGAGTCCAACAAGATCATCACAACCTGCCTGTGAAATAATGTCGGCATAACAACTCTGAAACCCTCCGTCAAAACGTGCAGCTGTCTCCTTGAAGAAACCAACGGATTACCATAAATTCTCTTCAATAAACAAAATCTAACTGGTTAGATCTAATCCATCAGAAGCAGCAGAAGTAGCCAATGACAAAAAAAAAAATCCTAGGTATATATTTTATTATTATCATTTACATGTAGTAGTCACCACTGTAATCCGTAAATATTCAAGATGCAAATTATATGAACTCTATCATACATAAAATGAACTATTAATATGTGTGTGTAAGTTTTAATGCTATTAATGCTTTATTATTATGTTTGTGAATGTGAGATAATTTAAAATGTCTAAGATTATTTTTGCTTTTTTCATAAAATATACTATCATATGTTAATTTAAAAATGTGCGTGTGTTAAAATTGGATTTATAAAATGTTTATAATGCATTTACTCTAGTTAGTAAATTATCTTTAAACTTAATTAATGTTGATTAAAATAAATTGTCTTTAAATTTAAACTTTATCTGTCGGTCAATTCTTTTTATCAATCTCTTCTTACCAATATTTTATTACTGATTAAAATTAGACTGGGCTAGTTAAGGGAATTGTTTCGAGTGCTGGATTATGAGCCTACTGCCCGAATATGTTAGTCTTCAGACTAGCTGGCACCCCAGGATTTACCCCGAAACAAATAAAGTATTTGGATAGTAGGGGTTTGAATCTAGCAGCCAAGATGGGCCCTTGTTGATAGTTAAAGCTATCAATAAGATCTCCCATTTTGCTCGAACGTGCCGGTTCGTTCACGTAACCTTTATAATATTATAAATGTATTATGAAGGAGTTTGAAACCAGCCAAAACTTATTTATATGTATAAGTAGGTGGTTTCAGCAGTTCGACCTGGTACAATATATATATATATTCCAAACTTCAATTTCATCTCAATTTTCTGGAACATATTATCAAAAACATGTAAAAAAGATATATATTAAATACTTTTACAGACTCAAACTGTAAATCCTGAAATTATAATATAAGTTGTCCATATACTAAACTCAAACAAATGTTCAATATGGACTCTATAGTCTAAACTGAACTATAAAATGTAGAAATTAGTTGCTGCACTTGTCTGATGTTAGCTTAATGTAAAAGATGCATGTTTTTCATGATAACTTCAGTTTTAACTATATTAGAGAAAAATGGTATATGTTGCTAGAAAATGGAAATAACAAAAGATAAGGCTATGAAAAACTGATACAGACTTTGTATGAGTAATAAATTATACAAATGCAGTTATTGATTTCTAGATTATGTAATTCAGCTTAAATTAATGGTTTTAATAGGTGATCATATTATATCTGAATGATTATTTTCATTTAATATATATAAAACTGCCATGATATTTTTATACACTTAATATATATATATTCTCATGGATAAATGAATTCATAGTGTAATATACATATAATAGTTAAATAGCTGATGTTTCAATACAATAACAAGTGCTTTCTTCAGAGTTTCTTCTTTTTCAAATCATAAAAATGTTTGTAGTAAGATTTAAAAATGTTATTTTTTTCTTTCATTATTTTCTCCTCATTCTCAAATTCTATTGGTTGAGAAGTTTTAAAAAATATTTTATCCTCCAATAGCTTTTTACAAATATTGTTAATTTTCTTTAACTCACACTTTTCATTTATGCTTTTGAGCTTTATAAAAATCTCTATAGCTTCCCTTTAGCAATCTCTGCTCATAGTGTTCAACTTTTGCCAGAATATATGTTTTATTAAAATTGTTCTCATGGTTAGTTAATTTTATGTGTGAAGAAATGGCTGATGAATTGGATTTTTCTCTAACTGCCAAAATGTGTTCATCCTTTCTTAAGTTTATTCCATGATTAGTCTATCCAATGTACGAATATAAACAAAATCCACATGGACTTTTATATACACCATGACACTCCAAAGGAATTTTCTCTTTAGGACATGGAAATATTTTATTAATTTTTTTTAATGTAGTATAAATTGTGTGAATATTATTTTTCTTTAAAACATTAACAATTTTTTTAGTTACTCTCTTTATATATGGCAGGACAATCTTTATTTTTGAAATATCAAAATCTTTTTTATTATTATATAAAAAAGCCTTGTTAATAATCCTGTGATCAAAATTATTATGAAGAAGCATTTTTTTAATAGCATAGATATCTTTGCAAAAATGGATGTCACCACAAAGACTCTTAGTTCTATCTATGAATGTCTTTGCCACTGAAAATAATTGTGCTGAATGGTGATGAAAAGAAAAAAGTAGATATCTCCCAGTGTGGGTTTGCTTTCTATATATACCATGGGATAAAGAACCACCTTTCTTTTTTTCAATTAAAACATCTAAGAATGGAAGTTGGTTATTATTTTCTATTTCCATAGTAAATTTGATATTGTTGTGGATAAAATATATATATAAGTGTGTGTACTTAAAACTTCCATTCTACCACACATTCTAGAAACATATGAATAAAGATATCTAAAAAAGATTAACGATCCCCTAATTGTATTTTATACTGAACTAGCATTTTTTTCAATCACAATCTCTTACATATGCCTCTAATATTTGCTCTTTGTTAATATTAAATTACTATAATTTGATTTATAAGTGTTAAACTTTCTGCACTCATATCTTTAACATTATCTACTTTAGATAAGTACATTAATGATTATTACTAATAATTAGTAATAATCATTAATGTATTTATCTAATGTGGATGGTGTCAAAGATGTGCGTTCAGGAAGTCTGATAATTGCAGTTGAAATTGCAATAATATATATATATATATATATATATATATATATATGCATATTTATATATATATATATATATATATATTAAATATGCATAGCTTATTGTATACAAAATATAAAAGGAAGTGTTAACACTTCCCCTTTTCTCCCAAAGCCACACATAATTAGCAATTATATATATAAAAAAGGTAAAGAATATAATGGACCATTCTATTATTTATCATTTATTAACATACGAGTGTTATTAATAAATAGCTTTGAGGTGTGTGTGTATGTTGTTACTTCTATTTAAATTTCATGTATATAAACACAAACATTAATATAACAGTTTAAGCTAAAACAAAAGAAGGTAACTAATAAACATTTTACTTACTAATAGACCCCTATCATTAAGGGCAAAGCAAGCATAATGTACTGGACCACTAAGAATTGTATTTTGATAAGTATAGGAACGCTGGTTATCCCAATTTAATGTTAGAGCATAGTCTATTAATGTACGATTAACACCGTTTGTTCTGATAATATTTGTTCCTCTAAAAAAGAAAAAGAAAAAAGATTTGTAAATACATTTAAAAAAAAGATCTTATCACTAAGAAAAAATAGTTTCATTCAAATTATAGAAGACATAACTACGTGAGAATATAATGCTCTATTCAGAATGTAGGAAGATACAGATGTTTTAACATTTAAAATGTTTATTCTTATTAATTCAGCTAAATTAATTTATGGTTTAATTAAGTATTATTTACATTTTAAATATATTTATTTATATTGTATATGACATGGGTTAATTTAGCAAAATCTTCATCAAATTATGAACACTTCATAAGTTTTTGGTGTATTAATGAGAAACATTTTGCGCTAGAACTTTATCTGAGCTGTTTTTTTTTGCTTAAATATTTATTAAATTTTATTAATACTAATTGTCTTATATTTAGGAAACAATATAAATAAAACTACTTACGGAATAAGTCCTGAATCAGTGGCAGACAATGCCTGCAAAGTGGTAGTGGGCGCTGGACCACTATTACAGGAAATGAAATTATAATTAGGATAAAACATAAAAAACACAGTGCAAGCTTCATTAGCACTATCAATGCCACCCTAAAAAAGTAATAATAAAAATACAACATTAATTCTTATTTATATCTAAATAAAAATATTTTATATGTAGAGAGAAATAACAAAAAGAATACAAATTCCCTCTATTAAAAAACTTTTAAAATTATTAATTTGAATATGGCTGTATCACTGTTTTAACTATAAATTTGATCGAATATATTGTAATAAAAAATTTAATTATTTAATCTGTATATAACTATAAGCTACTTTGTTTTAGACACAAATATATAGGAGCTATTTTATAAATACCAAATGCAATATTTATATTTTAAATATATATATTTATAATCAATTAATTAATAACATATGAAATTTAAAAACAGTGTTAATTTGATTTGTTCTATAATTAATAGTATTATTTATTCAAACTTATAAATAAGCAATAAAAATAAAACAAAATCTTTAAATAATTTATTGCAAGACAAGAAGCAGACTGTGATTATCAAAATTTCCATTTGCAGATACTGAGATATTTATTTTTTTTCACGTTAGCTTTAACCTCTAGTTAAGAACAGTTAAATAATTAGTATTGGATAGCCAAGATTGTTGAAAAGATTACAAAGTTTTTGCTTGGATTTGAATACATTTTATAGTTGTAGTAGGTGAATACGCTATGCCAAATTTTAATTGAAAATCTTAAATATATATATATAAGTTCAGTCCAGTTGTTTTTAGCATATAAGATGGAATTTAAAATTCTATTTAAAACTATGTGTTTTTTTAAGGAATATGTTTTATCTTACATTAACCATACTTGAATCTTATTATATATATATAACTGCAATTGATATTTCGTACGATTTTTTTTTTTTTAGTGTTTATTTTTTCCCCCAGTAGATGCATTTTGTTAATTTCGTTTTATAATATTCAAAATATTTTAGAATTCTAGTTAGAATGTTTTCAATTATGGAAGAAATTAAATAAACCTAATAGTATATAAAATTGAAATAAACAAGACTTTATCAAGCATTGGTTATTGCATCCTATTGATGCCACCCTATCTTTTGATGAAACTTCACACACATTCATGCATTTATATGCTAATCAAAATTAGACATTGACTTGATAGCATCTAACAATAATAAATAATTTTATTAATTTATATGCCATATTCAATAACAAAAAAAATGTTAAAGATTCTTACCGTGTGTGTGTATATATATATATATATATCAGTGATATCTGAATAAATGTAGAGAATTAAAATTTTTTGATACCTTACTCTAAAGATCAATATAACATCATATCTCATATTGTAAGCAGTATTTTGGTGAAAAATTTTATTGATGGATTTTATATACATCATTATAAGCCAATCAACACTTAGACAATCCCAATATCAATAACAACCAACAATTTCAAACTGTTGTCAAGGCAACCTCATGTATAAAGAATATTAAAATTATAGAAAGAGAGAGTTACATGTCTTAAAAACTGAGTTGCATATAATAAATGTTGTTGAATACTTTTTTTTGTCAAAACTATATTATTAAAAAAAACATTTTGTAATAAATTTTCTTAGTATGTCAATAATTGAAATAAGTTATTACTGTATTTGATAACCTGAGTGATTCTGAAAAGAGAGATTAGAAATCTGTGTTTTTTTTATCTCAAAAAATATACTAATTTTAAAATTACAGTAAATATATTTGAATAATAACTACAACCATAAATATCAAAACTTATACTGATATATATGGTGTCAATTTTTTAGTATTATTAAAAATAATTTTGATTATATTCTTGATGAGTTAATGATTGGGTATGGGGAGTGCTTTAATAGTGTAGCAAACTATGTATGAGTAAGCAAAATTCAATACAAAATTTAACATTCTATCAATTTTAGTATTGAAAAATGTTTTAATTTCAGATTAAATAATATAAATTTAAATAGAATAAAGCTGAAGAATCTTTAAATGTTCTAAGAATAGATCAGAAAATATTTTATAAATGCCTGCATTACAGAAGTCATTTGTGAGTGCATAAAATCTGGAAATGTATTGCCTATCCTATCTCTATGTAAAAAAAATACTATTACTAAAAAGCTAATAACAGAAATTATTAATAATAACTGTAAATATTATATACAATTATAACTATTGTGTCTATATTATATAAAATAATAAATAATCAAAGGCCTGGATACAAAAACTATATATATATATATATATATATATATATATATATATATATATATATATATATATATTGCATCAGCTTTTAATATTGGTAACATATTTTAGCTATAATGATATAATTTATTTAATAACAGGAAGTTTTAAATGCTTATTTGAATATTGATTAAGTGAATAAAGGCATTCAAATTTTTAAGAAATATTAAAACTCATTTAGATATGAAATAGAATAAATCATCTATAACTATATATACATTTTTGAAAAATATTTTTATTCACATAAAATATATTTATATAAAAACAAACAAAGAATATGTATTAAATAATTTAAAAACTTATAAAAGTTGAAAACTTAAATTGTTTTTAGGTAATATTAAGAACGTTGTTAGGAAAAAATAAATATTTTTAGTGCACATTTATAGACAATATAAGATATTATTTACTTATGATTTAATTATAATTTCTAAAATAATATTATAATATTTATTTTTAGTTACATTTAAGAAGTTTGTTAGTAAAAGAAAATAAACTATGATTGCTCATTTATGATAATTATTGTCTGGGTACTTATTTGTAATTTATAAAAAATAAAATATTCCAATTTATCTGTTATGTTATGGACAAATGAAAATAAAGATAGATGAATCTCAAAAAATGCCCCAAAACAGTAGTTTGATTGAATCTATAAGATAAAGATATTGGTCTTTTTATTAGTGATTAAAAATAGTATTAAACCAAATAACAGGTGTCTATTTAAATAATATTTAAGTTATCATGCATGATTTTTTAAAATTACTTTATAGTTTATTAAATAATTATTGTTAAAAGCAAGTATTAAAATATAATAGAAAAACAGTATAAAAGATTTTGTTTTACTAATTTTTATAGCATTTAGAACAATATTTGTAATTAAATTATGTACAATATTGTAAAATTATAGTCTGACAACAAAATTAAAATCCATAACATTTTTTTATGGTTTGCTATGAACTATTTTTTTTTTTTTTTAAAAAAAATCTCTCTTCCAATTTTGAAATAGAATTATTTTCTGTTTAAATAAAAATGCTCTTTTTCACTTATTATTGTTTATACAAGAGATTTATATATATATATATATATATATATATATATATATATATATATTAAATAAACCTGATCTTAAGTAATTGAAGATATATATATATATATATATATATATATCTTCAATTACTTAAGATCAGGTTTATTGAAAGTTAATAAATAAGCAAGCAACAAGAGCTTTAGTCTAGTGTTTATATCTGTCGGAAAAGATAAAATAAAAGATATAAACCTGTTTTGAATAGAATTGGATAAGTAATGCATAAATAATTATTTTTGGAAATAAATATAATTTTAAAGGGTATAGGAAAGAAAAAGGAAATAAGTGTTTTATTGTAAAATTGGATTTTGGATAAAAGAAAATGTAAAAAGAGAAAGTTTTTTTGAGAAGAGAGGCAAGTAAGTGTGGTATATATTTTATGTTTTAATTTAATTTATTTTAATGTATTTTATTTAGTTTAATTTTTATGGGGTTTATATATTTTTTTGTTTTTTTTTAAAATATTTTTTTATATATTTTTTTTATATATTTTTGGTCTTTTTGTTTTTATTATATGGAATTTGTTATAATGTAATATGTTTTTTCTAGATCCTTGAAAATGACTATAAAGTAAAAATAGTTGAAACGTTGGAACATACAAGAAAAGTTGGAATATATACAAGAAATAAAGTTTTTATAAAGAAAAGAGGAAATTGAGATTTTTAATTGTTTGAATTATATGGTTATATGTAATGTATATTTTGAAAAGAAAAAAAGGATGGAGTGGTGATTAGAGGGTTTTAAACAGAAGTAAATGGATTTGTTTAAAAAAATAAAGAAACTGTATTGTGTGCTTGTCTATTTTAAATAAAATAAATCCTATTAATCAAATAAAAAATTTGGGTTTTTCCATAATGAGTATTTTTAAAATTAACAAATATCTAATATATTTTTTTGATTAAAATATCACCAAAATAATACTAATCTTCTAGGATAAACATTTTTAAAGTAAAAAAGTTATCTTAAGTCTTAAAAATATTTTTCATTTGTATATATGGATATTAAATTACATGTCTAGAAATAGTTAGAGTAATTAGGCAATAGAAAAAAATTAATAACACTTTATCATTATTGGCGATAGTTTGCTATCGTTTCACAATCTCTTAATTAAATTTATTATAGTATCTGAATTTTAAAAGTACATCGTAAACATTAGAATGTTTTATAATTCAAAACTTCAAAAATACTTACCCTAGTAACTTGAACTCGCCTTCCAGTGTCATAATAACATTCTACTATTATTTGATCTCCCTATAAATAAATTTAAAAATGTAGTTATGTATATATGTATCGTAAGTAGAAGTTTTATTTAATCTAATATATGATTTAATATTCTAACCCAGTCTATTTTTATGCAAAATATTATATTATCAAAAGTGTTTAAAGAAAAATAGTTATGGAGAATGTGTGTGTAGGTGGGATGCATATTGCAAAACAAGAAGTTGCTGAATTTATATACATTCAACCATACATATATATAGAAACAGTCACGTGGTTGTGCATACAGTTAAAGTTTAAAGTGCAAAGATATATATATATATAATTCATGCACGTGATTAAACACTACACCCACACACCACATCTATTCTATGAAGCAAACATGTCTGAATATGTTACTAAAACAATTTACAAACAAGATGCTTAAAGAATCATTTAAGTTCACTTTTTGTTATATCAATGCCAATTTATTTTGCCATGTCATTGATATAACAAAAGATGGACGTTATTTACAAATTTATTTTAAATGATTCTTTGGGAATATTGCTTGCAAATAGTTTTAGTAACATTTTCAGACATGATTGTTTTAAAAAATGGATTAATATTTTAAGGTTACATATTTGATAAACCATAAAATTATTTACAAAAGCAAAACTCTCCATACAGTAGTGCCACCCTGTGCCAAACAGAGTAATCAATGGATACCAGAAGGCTTGTGCATAAAATCCCTATCTAGTGCCTACTCATCCAATATCCTCAGACTAGTTTCTGGCTTGTGGCCATCATCAGTGAAAAGCCTTGGATCTGAGAGCACTGCACCTAGATCTTAGGATCTAATGCAACCCTCCAGCAGCCACCTTTTAACTCTACTTTACTACAAAACTATGAGAATGAAATTGAAAACACAAAAATATTTTCAATCTAATCTCAATAGCTTATATAGTCATATGGGTCTGAACTCAATTCAGCACCCATACATTTTGGTGTCTCTGGCTCTTAAACAACCATAGTCACCACTATCCTATTAGGCAGGATTGTTGTTAAACCACTAAACATCACATGATCACCATCTCATACTAGCACATAATTCTGACATCCATTGATTACTCTGGTTGGCACAGGGTGGCACTACTGTATGGAGAGTTTTGCCTTTGTTTAGAACAATTATGTGCTAGTATGAGATGGTGATCATGTGATAAAATTATTTACATGTTCATTAAAAGAATTAATATACAAATAGTCTATATAATAATAAAAAGACAGTATATAGAGCATATAATTTAATCTTCATTTGAGTAAACCCAGTAAAGTAGAGCACATCACATAAGTTTATGCTATTTAAGCTAATAATCGAATGTTTAAACATTTATGATTTTGAATTCTAATAACTTGTTTATGTATATAAAACTAAAGTTAATTAATTTTTTTTTATATATTTCAATATTTATAAAAATCAACAATTGGTAATTAAATTTTTGACTAAAAAGATGTGTTGTAATTAAAACTGTATATGACTAAATGTTTTATGCTTTTAATGACTAAATGTAAATACCTATTTTGTATATATATATAATATACATGTGTGTGTGTATTTGACATACTTACTCACAATCTTAGGCTTAAATCTGAGTAAATCTTGAAAAAAAAATTATTTAGACTGTTGAGGATTTTCAAGCAAGCTTAGATTTTTTTTATGAATTAACACAGATAATCATATAATTAAAATCTAAATTAATCTTAGATAGATAGCAAACATATTTCTTTTCTTTAACACTGTGAAGAAATGCTGAAAATTCCTTACTTCTGTAGTAATTGATGATTACATGCTGTTTTTAGTTATTCTATTAAATACAATATAAAACATATTTTTATATGAAAGATTATTTCAAAAAGAGTGTAATCTAACCTGATAATAGCTGACGTTTCAATACAATAACAAGTACTTTCCTCAGAGCTTATTCTTTATCAAATCACAAGAATGTGTGTGGTGAGATTTAAAATCATTATTTTTTTCTTTGTATTTTCTCCTCATTGTCAAATTTTATTGGTTGAAAAATTTTAAAAAATATTTTATCCTCCAATAACTTTTTTCAAATATTACTTCAATTCACACTTCTTATTTATGGCCATAGGGCTTTTAAAAATCTCTATAGCTTCCCTTAGCAGTTTTTGTTAATATTATTCAAATTTTGCTGAGTATGTGTTTTATTAAAATTGATATCATCGAAAGTTAATTCAATGTGTGAATAAATGGCTGATGAGTTAGATTTTTTGCTAACTGTCAAAATGTGTTCTTCCTTTCTTATGTTTATTCTATGATTGGTTTATCCAATGTATGAATGTAAACAAACTCCACATTAAATTATCTAACCCTGACATCAATTTTAATAAAACATATATTATGGCAAAAATTGAACAATATGACCATACATTGCTAAGGGAAGCTATAGAGATTTTTAAAAAGCTTAAGACCATAAAAGAGAATTGTGAATTAAAGAAAATTAATAATATTTGGAAAAAGCTATTGGAAGATAAAATATTTTTAAAACTTCTCAAACAACAGAATTTGAAAATGAGGAGAAAATAACAAAGGAAAAAATAACAATTTTAAATCTTCCCCACACATTTTTATGATTTGAGAAAGAAAAAGCTCTGAGGAAAATATTTGTTATTGCACTGAAATGTTAGCTATTTAACTATTGTATTTTTATTATATGGAAGCTCCTGGAAACAATACTATGAAGTCATCTAATATTAGAATTAATATATGTAATGTTAACATTGGCTGTACCATATACTGTATTGTAGTGGTCACTCCATACAATTTAAATATTCTAATAAGTTTTTACAGAATTTAGAAAATGAAAGATTGAATTCAAATCCAATTTTTTTAAAAAAAAAAACAATTTATATATTCTTCTGAAAGCAATGTAACAATGAAAATTATTATGTCAATACTAATGATAAAAACTATGATGATGAATTGTCTTGCCCTATTTCTTTCTTTCTTCCAATAGTTTCATTTTCACACACACTCCTATTTTTTTTCCCCATGAATTGTTCAAATTCAAGCAAAAATATTTTAACTTAAGTCAATTTGGTAATATTATCATTAAATAAAACTGTTTCCAAAACAAAAATATCAATTTAATATGAATATAATAATGATATTTACTGAATATAAAACATTTCCAACTGCACATCTTGTTGACACTTCAATATAATTCTTAAATCAGTTTTTACTAACAAAGATTTACTTATTTCATCAAGTATTTCCATTTTATTTCTATACTGCTAAAGTTTAAGTTTACTTTAATGCTGTAGTTTTTTTGTTCACTGCTTTATTCTAATTACTTCATTTTTAAATTGGTTTAATATGGACTCTGATTTTCTATTAGTTTATTATTTAAATATGATTCCATTAGGTGTTGAAATTGTGGTTAATCATTTGATATCGTATGACTATTTTGCTTAATCTTCTGAAACATTAACAACTTGTTGTTAATATGTTACATATACTTTTCAGTAATTAATATGTCTGTGCATAAAAGGTTTAAATCTTTAATTAAATGAATGATCACAAATTTTGAAAATTAATTTTCTTATAATACTTTATGGAATTTTTATGCTAAAAATTAATCTCAAAAATGATTAATTTTAGATCTCCTTAACAATATTTACACCCTGGAACTCATATACTACCCACAGTTTGTTATTGTAAATTCTCATATTCCAGGGAGAGAATACAACATAGAATAAATTGATAAAATTATTAAAATGCATGCATGCTAATAATATTAAATAATATCTATTAAATAAAAAACAACTATCTAAGAAAGTTTTCATTCCCTTTTCCTTTAACAATCAAGCCGTGATATACATAAAACAACATCCCATAAAAGCATTTTTATATGGAATATATTACAAGAGGTGCTAATTGCATATCACAAAATGCTAGAAAAAAATAATTTTTCGAACAATACAATATTCATGAATATTATTGTCAGACATTTTACTATGGCTCGTGACATAGGATACATTAATTGTTTACAGCATAATTCTAATAAATATTCAATTTCTATTACTGAAATATTATTGATTTTTAATATATATCTAAAATTTACTAGTTTCATGATAAAGAGCACATTATCTGTTTATAGAAAACGAAGTAGAAGTATAAACAGTTAACCTCATTAAGAAACCAATAATGCACATCAATTTTTATACATAAAACTGATATGATTTTTAATAAATTTGTGCTGATTTTCCATATTTGATAGTTAATTACAATTAGTTAATATTTTCCCCAACTTGAACATATTTTGAAAATTTTATATTTCATCTCTGAAAGTAGTTGCACATATGTATGTAACACTGATTATATATCAAATCTACATAAGACTAATAATGAAGTATAAATTATTTATAATTCTTAAACATTAATTAAAATAATTTTTCATTACCTCACTTTTTTTTTTCCTTTTTTAAATATATTGCATTTAAAGAAAATGATGTAACATCCAGTTTTCTTTCATCGATTTTAAATATTTTTATAAAAAAGATAAATTTAGAATGAGTCATAATTTAAATATCAACTGAAATATAAATTAAATCTCTTAATTAACTTACTTTTGACTTTGATAATAAAAGTGTTACAAAATATTTGAAATAAGTTACTTGATCCAAATATGAAATCAATGTTTTAAATATCATATAGATTTAAAAGATATGATTTAATATTTTATTATATTAATTGATTTTAAAATAGACACGTATAAAGAGTATTATTTTAAGAGATTATAAAAGTGAAATAGGATAAGAGTTTATAATCATTTATACAACAACAAAAAAGTGAACTAGTTGCTTTATGAAATATAAGGTTTGTTTCCTCAATAATAATTATATAAATAATAAAATTTACATTATAAATCAGCTAAATTAAAACTTCAAAATAAAACAAATCTATTATCAAAGTAAAAGATTTTAACTGCTAGTGCAGTAATTATTAATAAGTATATGTAGATATACATATATAATATTTGAAAGAAATTTGAATGACTGATTATATAATTTTGGAAGTGAATAATACTAATTCATTGCAAAATTAGATCTGCTATAAACTTCTTTTTAGATAGTTTGTTAATATTTATTTGCTACATATGTGCAACATAGAATCCCTTTATAACAATAGATTTATTTTCATTACACTATACAAACTGAAAAGCATGTTGATTAATCTCATTGACATGGTATTCAATTTTTTGAATATTGTGGAAAAATCTTAAATAAAAATTTTCAGAACCTTTGTGTTACATCTATATTACCCCTTCCCCCTTCCTCTCTACATTGCAATTGTATAATATAATTAAAAAACTGTAAACATTTTATTGTCTTTATTTTTTTATAGTTAGGCAAATATATTCATTGCTGTCATTGGTTGAATGTCTCTTATACTATTGTTAAAAAGGAAATATAATTTTATAAAACATTTAAAAATGGCTTCAATCCTTATGTAAAAATATGTAGGATTATATTTTTATCATTAGTCTAGCAAATTGTATAAAGAAATTAGAGATGCTAATATACATAAATTAAATAATTTAATATAGAAATATAGAATAGAATTATAAATCTGACATTACAATACTAAAATATTTTAAAGTAAAGCATTTACATTTCAGATTACATTTTTATTATGGTGTAGAACAGACGATTCTTACATTTTAATGTGTGTGTGTAAAAGATTATGTATTTTAGATTGAACAAAAATTGGTTTAGTTGCTAAGATATTTTATTTAATAATATTTATTAAAAGATCAATTTAAAATTAATTGAATTAAATATTTAACAATTTTATAGTTTTATAATTTATTTATTTTAAATAAATAATTGTAATATTATTTTAAACCCAGAATAAAAAATTAAGCAATTGAAAATCAAATTATTTTCTTTCTCTTCATATTTGAATGGAGTTCATAAAAGATTACCATGTTGATTAAAAATCATAGCATCTATAATCTGCATTTTAAAATAACCTTGACAACTCTTTAAATTTTCCCAGAAAAACCAGGAAAACCTAATACATAATGGGAAAATAAAAGCTGAATTTTGAAAAAACCAGACAATCTTAAAAAAATTTGATTGCCATCAAAACCTAGGCAAGTTAAAACTTTAAATAGCCATTTTGTTTGCCTTTAATAACACAATTGGCTAGGCTAATCCAGTCTAGACATTTTGCCTTTGCTGGGCAAAATAACTTTTTATTATCATATTAAGAAGAGGATGAACAACAACAAATATTTCAGAAACTGTAATTAATTAATTAATTAATATCATTTATTGCAGTCAACTGTTCATGGAAAATGGAAAAATTGACTTATGGAATGCTCTTTAACAATTTCAAATTAAATTGATGGACTTTTTCAATTGAAAGTAATAGTAAATTGAGCATAGAAGAAGGTGGGTTCCATCTTTTTCTGATAGTTTTGACTTGTGTTTCACAATTAAGAAGTCCATGTGCAGTTACTGTTACATCTGATTAGCTGTATGTTAGCATGTTTAAGGTGCAGGTTTGAAGGTTTAAGCCTTTCATGTTATTACAATATTATTTGCTTGTACTTAATAAATTTGATATATTTACATTTGTTACTATCATTTCATTAGATTTAAAAATTGCTACATAGTAAATTGAAAGATTTCACATTGTTTATTTATTATAATATTTAGTGAATTAAATATGAAGGTATTTTAAGATTCACACTCGTAGTTCAAAATGCTTGAATCTGGCTTATTTATATATAAATTGAGGCATAGAAGAAGGTTGGTCCCATCTTTTTCTGATAGTTTTGACTTGTGTTTCAGAATTAAGAGGTCCACATGCAGTTATTGTTATATCTGATTGACTGTACATTAGAATGTTTAAGGTGCAGGTTTTTGAAGGTTTAAGCCTTTCATGTTATTACAATATTATTTGCTTGTGCTTAATAAATTTGATATATTTAATCTTTATATTGTATTCCAGAAAGGATTACATTACAAATAAAATTAATTGTTCTTTGCATCATGTTGAATGCTATTATTTAATGTGTTATTGAATTTCCAAGAACATTGGAAGATTCTCATGTATCAATATTTTAATGGAATAAATTTTTAAATCATTGTAACCATTGGAATATAGATTGATGAATTATTTAATGAACTTTATTATAATTATTTCTTAATTAGATAGTTAATATTATATTATTAGTGTAATAAAGTATATAAAAGTTCATCACATATTATTATATAAATGTACAGGTAATATATTTTTATTAATATTATTATTGATGATATATGGATGCGTAAATTTGATTCTGTTAGGTTTAGGTTGTATAATGTAAGTAACTTTTCAATTTATATAAAACTTTGCTGTATTGTAATTACTGTATATTTTAAGGGTTTTTAAGTTCAATCTCAAAGGTAAAATGGAATTAATCATCCTTATATAGGTAAGTAACTCTGTAAGGAATATTTTATGTATCACTCTTATATGTTAATATTAATTTTTCAAAAGTTATATAATATGTAATAATGCATCCAAATTGTATAAATATATTTTATTAGTAGAGTATTACTATTAATGTTTAAACCTGCAAATGAATTCAGTAATGGATCTTGAGGTGAAATAAATAAGCTCAATGTCGTATATATCATTTAGGTATGCTAAGCTAATTGTATTTGCTTCTTTTAGAGTGAAAAACTTATCTAATATTATTATGCTATGTTTATTAATAATTGATTAGTTAATGAAACAAATATTAAGATCACAGAATTGTGGTAAGGTTACTCTTTCAAAGTGTTAGTTGACAAAGTCTATGAGGATATTCGAAAGACTCCTAAGTGGGCAAAATTTTTAAAAGATATCTGATTACTGTATTTATAAATATTCAATTATATAATTACATATATTGCTTTGAAGAAATACAGACATTGAATTATATATATATTGTAAGAGTAGCCTACAATCCTGTCTAGACACACCCTTATTTATCCACACCAGCAAAATCAAACCCATTTAAAACATAAACTAGATAATAGATAGTTGGATACACCCTATCAATTGTTTTATAATGCAAACATATATATATACACACACACGACAAAAGTTTGTTTTATTAAATCTTAAATTAAATAATGTCACAATGGAATAATTTATATTTTTCAAAATAGAGTAAAAAAGACCATTTAATAAGATCTCTCATATATATACTGATAAGGTATTTGTCAATGTATTGAACATCATGATTTATGACTTCAACTTAGTAAAGTTAGCAATGACCTAATGTCAAGTCAATACCTAGGCAATCCAGTGTTAGAAAATAAGAGTAGAATTTTATTATGTAATTTTAATTGTAACTACAACCATTTAGTACACATAACTATAGACAACTACAGCAATGAAAGAGGAAATGGAAAAGCTTGTATACTAGGCAATGGAAATTAGGCATGTTATAAAAGCAAACCCAGTTTATTTCCATTGTTTTTTGTTATTTATCAAAGGGTAGGATAATGCCACACAACCAATATCTCAAGATTGAATCTTAAAATGCAAGGAAAGATAGACGATTTGTTCAAAAATCCTGTATCAGCTGTATAATTTTCATATTGCAAAAATTTGATAAGAAATCGTAATCAACTTTTGAAATAAGGAAAGTTGATAATTTCTAGCAGTTTAATGAAAGAATTGAACTGATTTTGAGTTGACAATTAAAAATAAGAGATTGTGCTATTGTTCAAATGAGGAGAAAAGGAAAGAGTACGTCACCAGATTATATAGATAAATTATGAAGTAAAATTTGTCTTTTATATAATTCACTAAATGCCAAATAATGAACTGAAGAAAATTAAATCTACTATAAAGTACTAAGCAATCTATTCTGGCTAAATAAAGTCACCATAGGACCCAAATGCTAGTCTCCCAACCATAAAAGCATAATGATTTAATTCACTCATCTATAAAATGCCTAAAGAAACATCAAACAACCCATATGAAATGTCTGAATGGATTCAGGAGGAAAGCAGCTGTAAAAAATGGCAACATCCTTCCAAGCATGTTACTGAGGAATTTGAACAATCGAGGAAGGATTTACCTAAAGTATGACAAGAAGGGTGATAGACTATATCCATGAAAGGCATTATCACCAGATTCATGAACTTTAATTTAGATGATTGAAAAAAATTTGATTTATTAAGTTTAAAATTTTTTTTTACATTTGTAAAATTATATTCTCATTCATTTCTACACTTAGAAATTTCATTGTGCCTACACTTGGAAGAGCCCATTTGTTTTAAAGCAACACAGTCTGGGGGGAATTATTAATTTAGATAATATTCTTTTTATGTAAATAAAGTTTAGGTCAGTTCCCTCCATAGTGACCTAACATTTGAATCACCACCATATAATATGGAATAAGGTAAGAGTTTTAATACTATTCCATAATAATTACATGCACTATTACAAGACAGAGTTCATGTTGTTTGTTTATTTGTTTATTTTAACTAACAGTCATATTTATTTTATTCTGTATGTATGATTAATCTTCTGGTGTGGATGTTCTTTTCTGTCACTCATACCAACCATACTTAGGTAGGGGGTCTCAGAGAAGATGGAATGTCAATCATTGGAATTCAACGATGAGGTTATTATATACATATGTTCATGTAATGTTGTAAATTAGTTAATCAGCTTCCAGTCGATGCAATCATGATTTTTTTTATCAATTTAATTTGCTTTGTAAATAGTGAGTGCTAAGTTATGTATCTCGACCATGGATATGGTTTGGAATAATGGATACTTTTAATCGATGATATAGTAGAAATACATACTTGACCACTGCATCTTTTACTATGTTAAATGAGTTTTAAATTTCATTTGTTATTAATAAAAGTTGTTAATTTGATTTAAAATTTAACTGGTCTCTAGTTTATCAGAATCATTCATACACCTGTTGATCAATTTATTTGATTATATATATATGCATACACATCTTTTCCATATATATAATGATAAAGTAATAGGGTTGGATGCATCCTAAGTCAATGGAAACCTGTATAGAGGTACGATAGTCACTATGTAAAGTAAATTTACCCCTGAAGCTGAAGGCAACATTCTCTCTGAGTTGAATACTGCGGGGGGGGGGGGATGAAATCCGGAAGAGGGGTGAGTCATAAATGAACTAGCATAAGTTGTATATGAATTTAATGTGTAAACTTAAAGCTAGTCCATTGGAGGTAGATATGATCATTCGTTAAGTACTTCATCACATCATTTACAGCATCCTACCCGAAGACTTTAGGTTTAACTGTAGTGACATGCAATCCCCCTCTTCTGGTGGCTCATTACAATATATATATATATATATATATATATATCATTAAAATCAATCAACACTTAGACAATCTCAATATACATATAACAGATTTTATTAGTAGTTCCTTATGTTATACTACTTGTAAAATGAACATACTATCTGAATAAAGCAGTATAGGTAAAAGTTAACCTCTTAGATATAAATCATGAAGATATGTTTATTCAGACTTAATGTTTATTTCACAGATAGTACTTCTGAAATAATATAACCTTTAGGTGATACTGATAGTATCTGTTTCTGTATTTTAATTTCAGCTAATGATATGTAATTGATTGTTCCAAATCCCCCTTGCATTCATTATGCATTACATTATTTATTGATAAACTTTGACTGAAATAGTATATGTATTGTTTGTCAATCTGCAAATGTATAGTCATTTTGAACATGCACATTTATGTAAAACAAACACTTTTTCTATGTTAAATATAGCGTAAACAAAATTTTTAAAATAATAATAATAATATAGTTATTAGTAACAAATTGAGAGAATATATTTACATATATTTTACTGAATGTGTATTCAATCATTTATTCTTTGAAAAAATAAGAATTAAAAAAAACTATCATATTATTATTATTTAAATAAAATGAAGTATTTCACTTGCATCATAAAAGAACATGTGCTGGGTGATATTCTTTTTTTTTTTTTTTTGACAACTTTTTTCTCTTATAGAAACATAATAGTAATCTTGTTATCAAGAAACTAAGGTTTCTCTAGCTGTTTTTAATTTAGTATCAACTTTAAAAATATAAAATTTTATAAAACATTTAGCTTTATGTGTAAAAAGATATTATTGTGGGAAATACTGTGCAGCAAATTTATAAAAGTTAATAAGAGAAAAATACCATGTATATGTTTTCAACATCAAAAATAAAATGTATATGCTTTCAACATAAACTAATAAAATGACTAATAGTATATTATAAAATTTATTTAGGAATTTTAATTTTTATTTCTAAAATGTGATCACATATAATACTCAGAAACAAAAAATGGTTGCTTGAGTATCAGAAAATGTATTACATTTACACATTTTGTGTTGTTTCTGGTTATTTATTTACATTTTTGTTTATTTGTTTTAATTTCTTTTGATAGTATATAATTAGTCATGTATATTGATACAACTTAGTTCACAACTTTTCTGTATATCATGTTTATGATCTAACAATGAAAATTAAAAAATTTTTTTATAATAAATAATTTACCTGTAATAATCTTCTAGGATTATTCAAAAGATGGCATGTCTAAAATAAATAAATACATTAGTATGCATAAATAGTACTATATAAGTTAAAAATAATTTAATAATTACTAAGTTGACTTATATTAAAGATATAACTTTAAAAAAATAATCATAAAATCATAATTTCATATAATTCTTTTAAATTAGCATACATTTGCAAAAAAATGCATTTGTATGCTAATTTTTTTAAATATTATTAAATTAGGTGCAAAATGATAAGGAATTAAGAACTATATTGCCTTCCATTATTTGAGTTTCTAAACTCTACAAATATTTGAAGTTTTGAGTAGAGCTGATTTTTTTCAAATTTGGACTACAAAAGAATTCTCTTATAGTAATCTTATAATAAATCTAGCATAGGTAAATAAATGTTATTCCAAAGAAAATGTGGATTGGTCAGAGCAGTAA
The DNA here is from genome assembly GCA_028023455.1 of Epiperipatus broadwayi. Lineage (NCBI taxonomy): Eukaryota > Metazoa > Onychophora > Udeonychophora > Euonychophora > Peripatidae > Epiperipatus > Epiperipatus broadwayi. The sequence continues at coordinate 550,070 of JAQFVV010012393.1, read as the reverse complement.
TAATCTGTTGAAATTATGGCAAATTATAGATGAAATAAGATATAACTTTTTAACTGTGATTTGAGCCTCAAACATCTGATTAAAAGGCATAAAAGGCAATGGGCCAGAATTCATAGGATTATGAGATTACCAATTATAACGGCTTCAACAATGTTATATTTGTATAGTTTGCGATATAGACAATATACTGATACTTATTTGTCCAACCGAAATTAATTGGGTATTTTTACCATTTATCTAAAAATAGATAGATATCTATTTGACAAACAATACTGTATATCTATCTGATTGCCTTTGAATTGACTTTAAAATGTTTACCTGAAGTTTAACTAGTCTACATTTAAAACCTGGACTGTGTGAAATCTAAGGATTGTAATCACCAGAGTACACAGAGGAGGGAGGGACTACAATTTCTAATCTTTTCATCTGTATAACAAAAAGGAAAAGTAATTGATTGCAAAAAAATAAGATATGAGTTCTGGTTATTTTAAATTATATTAGTATGATGTATCAAAAACTAGACAATAAACAACAACAGCAGTAACAACAAAATGAAGTGTAATTTTTTTTCTATTTTTGATTTTTTTCATAAAGAAGTTTGATTAGACTTAACAAAATAAAATATTTTACAGCACCTGATGTGAATTTGAACGATAGATTTAGAGTCCAATAAAAAAAAATCTTTACTTAAAACAAAAGAAAAATCTATTACATGTTGATTCAATCAGACATACACAACAAAAAATACAATAGAAATCATAGACGAACATTATAATTAACTACCTACAACTGTCATAAATGTTAGAAAATATATTTGTCATAATAGCTTCAAATATTGTTTAATTAAAAATACAAAAGCAGTAAAAGAACAAGCTGTGCTTATAATATCACTAGAGAACTTTCAAGTCTAAAATGAGAATTTTTTCAGTTATCAAAGAATTTCGCTCAAGCTCAGAATTTTTTAATAAGTATTGCTGGTATCATCATCGCCGCCATCATTTGTAAATGAGTACTGCCATTCTCACTCTAGAAGAAAAAATAAAAGAGTGGGAGGGGAAATAAAAGATTGTCAAGTTAAAGGTGAATTTTTCAATAACTATATAAACCAATCCATAAATTTGAGATATTCCTATATACATTACACGTCTGTTTTTATTCTGCTATCTTGATATTTTCAATATTATCTTCATTTTTTATAAAAAAAATTCCTAATTATGGTTCTCTATTATATTTCATTCTTAATCTATCTTTTCCATGATTGCAATCAATATTTAAGCTCTTTTAAAAAGTCAGAAAAAACCTTTATAATGTAAAATATTTATTATCATATTTTCAAAACATTAGAAGCATTGTTAAATGAATTTTTTTATTGACTTTAAGTTATATTATTAATAGGTATTTAAGACTCACTTCTATATTATATATTTGGTGAAATAAAATTAATTTAATCAAAATAATTATATTTTATTATAAAAATTATATTATTTTTAATTTATTAAATGCAGGAACATATATATTAACAATCCATTACTTTCTCTATGTAAAAAATTATCAAAAAAAAAAACAAAAAACAAATTCAAATTGATTCATATTCCAAAATAATAACTATGCCAGCAAATATTTTGATGATTTTTCTTTCATTATTTTCCCTGTCACAATATATATATATATATAATATTATATTTAATGTTTTCACAGTTATATAATGTAAATAAAATAGTTTTTGGATCAAACCATGTGTTATTTTTGTTACTTCCCAACCTTTCTATGAAATAGCATTCTGCCATTGTCAAGGTTAACTTTTCAAAGAAAAACTGTTAGATCTCAAATAGTAATGAGATTGAGTATGAAGTAAAAAATGAGATGGAGCATGAAATAGTTGAGCATTCAAAATATGTGAATTAAAATAGGCAAAACTCTCTCCATACAGTAGGGCCACTCAAATAAAGACAGAGTAATCAATGGATGCCAGAAGGCTTGTGCATAAAATCCCTATCTAGTGCCTACTCATCCAATATCCCTAAACTAGTTTCTGGCTTGTTGTCTTCATCAGCCAGGAGTCTTGGAACTGAGAGCACAGCATCTAGCTCCTCACTGATGAAGGCCACAGGCCAGAAACTAGTTTGGGGATATTGGATGAGTAGGTACTAGATAGAGATTTTATGCATAAGCCTTCTGACATCCATTGATTACTTTGTCTTGCATTGAGTGGCACTACTGTATGGAGAGAGTTTTGCCTATTTTGACAACAGTTATGAGCAAGAAAGGGAGATAGTGAATATGTGAATTAGTAAAATGTTTATTTTCTTTAGTTTCAAGTTTATATTGAAAGAAAGAGATAAAATAAGTGGTTTCCAGAAGACTGGAATATGTTGTGCTTCATCAATATTTAAACAAGTTGGTCTTATTATTATTTCAATTGACTCCCTCATGGTTTTCAGTTCATATTTTTCCAAATTAGCAAGTATTTGACAATATCAAAATCAGATTTTTGACCAATTTCTAAAAATGTGAAGTAAGAGTTGATGTATTTAACTTTTGATTAAAGGCATTTTTATGTTCATTAATTCTGACATAAAAAAATGATAATCTTAAAATACTTGCTAATTTGGAAAGGTATGAATTTAAAGCCATGTGGGAGTCAATTGAAATATTAAAAAGATCAACTAGATTAATTAGAGCTGATGAAGCACAATGTATTCCTGCCTCATGGAGACCTCTTATTTTATTTTTTTCTTCTAATATAAACTTGAAAACAATTAATATTGGAACTGAAGAAATTAAACATCTTTGCTAATTTACATATTCTGAATACTCAACTACTTCATGCTCAATCTCATTCTTTGCCTCACATTCAATGTCATTACTATTTGAGATCTAATGTTTTTTTTTTTGAAAAGTTAACCTTGACCATGGCTGATGATATTTTGTCAAAATGTTGGGAAATAAGCAAAAATAACACATGGTTTGACCCAAAAACTACTTTATATATATATATATAAGTTATATGGTTGCAGAAAGGACTTTGCTATTAACTGAAAGGAGACTCTTTGATTCCTCTTGGAGGCCTTAAAGGAAGTGAGCAGGGCAAATTCCTAATGTTCATTCCATATGTTCTTGTTGTTGCAGCTGTTATTACTATATGGTTATTCATGTAGTATATGAACATGGATGCGCTGCTCACCAACATGCATTAGCCAATATGGTGAGTTTATTGGCTTTTTACCTCTGAGTTTAAGATCAAAAAACACCATGGTCTTTCTTCTCAGTGCCTGATAAGGCAGAATGAATGTTTGTGTAAATGATAAATATTTTTGCAATACATATATACAATTATGATGGACAAAAATAAAGCATGGCCCTTATTTCCAGGAGGCTGTAAAGTCACCAACCAAGGCAGCGGTTGGGGCTGAAGGCAGAGAGTGCTAAGAATCCCTTGATTGTGGACCCAGGCTGCCATTTGATGATGACTTTTTATTTAGGTACTTACAACTGCAGATCACTTTCAAGTGAAGGAAGATTGCAGGAATTAGAAGAACTGTCTTATATTAAATAAGACATTATTGGACTTTGTGAAGTTAGAAGAAAAGGTGAAGAGACAATTGATTTAAAAAGTGGACATATACTCTATTTTAAAGGCACAAATATTGGAAATACAAGTGGAGTAGGATTCATTATAAATAAAAAGTGGAAGAACAATATTGTGGAGATTGATGGTCTATCGGACAGAGAGGCAAGATTAGTTATACAACTTAATAGCAGATACCAATTGCAGATAATTCAGGTTTATGCCCCAACAAGTTCTCATAGTGATGAAGTAGTAGAAGAGTTTTACATGGATGTACAAAAGGCTTTTGATCAGAGTAAACAACATTGTAAAATTGTTATGGGAGACTTTAATGCTAGAATTGGTAAACAAATGAAAGATGAAAGTGCTGTAGGTAATTTTGGTTATGGTAATGAGAGAGGACATAGACTTGTGGAGTTTGCAGAAAAAGAAAAACTTTATATTATGAATTCTTTTTTTGAGAAAAATATTAAAAGGGAATGGACATGGAAGCAGCCAAATGAAGATACAGCAGAATTGGATTATATTTTGACTAACAGGAAATACATATGTCAAGATTGTAATGTTCTTAATAAATTTAACACAGGAAGTGATCATCAATTAGTAAGGTATAAGATATGTGTTAATGTAAAACTAGAGAGACAAAAATTATTAAGAAAAACAATTTTTACAGTTGATATTCCTAACTTACAAATCGGTTTCAAGTATTAGTAGATTTTGAACATGATTCAGATTTGAATGAAATTAATATGAAAATAACATACAATTTTAAAAACTGCAACAAAGATAGCTGGTAAAAAAAGCAGCAATTGACCAATAAAATTTCTACTGAGACCAGAGAATTTATGAAGAAAAGAAGGAATATGAAGATATACAAAAATGATGCATTAAAAAGAATTGAATATCTCGAATTTTGTAAAATGGTGCGGAAAAGAGTTGAAAATGATACAAGAAAATATAACTGTGAACTAGCAAGGAAAGCTGTAGAACAAAATAAAAGTCTCAAGAATGTAAAACAACATTTTGGTATTGGTAGGAAATTTATATCTGCGATAAAAAAAAAAAAGATGAAATTATTACTAAAAAGAGAGATGACATCATGAAATTGGTAGAAATTTTTTATCAAGAATTATATAGTAATAAAGAACAAGTACCTCCTATATCTATTACATCTTCTGAATTGCCCAGAATTTTAAATGAAGAAGTGAGACATGCAATTAAATGTATGAAGAAAGGAAAGGCTCCAGGTAATGATGGAATTATAATTGATATATTAAAAGAAGCAGGTGAAGAAATAGAAAAAATATTAGCAAAGTTATATACCAAATGTCTAAATGATAAAGATGTACCGGATGATTGGAAGAATGCAGTAATAATATTAATATTTAAAAAAGGTGATAAAGAAGATATTAGAAATTACAGACCTATCAGCCTTTTATCAGTTTTATATAAAATTTTTACCAATTCGTCTACAGAGAACATTGGATTTTCACCAACCAAAAGAACAACCTGGATTTAAAAGTGGTTTTAGTACAGTAGATCATATCCAGGTATTGAGAGAAGTTATAGAAAGGACAAATGAATATGAGTTGTCATTATGTTTTGGATTTGTAGATTATGAAAAGGCATTTGATTCTATAAACATTTCTTCAGTGATTAACGCGTTGGATCATCAAGGTATAGATCCAGGATATTGTCATATTTTAAAGAATATTCATAAAAATGCAACAGCAACAATTAGATTACATAATAATACTGGGAAAGTCAACATTGAAAAAGGGGTAAGACAAGGTGACTCCATATCTCCAAAACTTTTTACCGCAGTGCTGCAAGAAGTATTTTGTGGATTAAAATAGGAAACTAAAGGAGTGAAAGCAAATGGAGATTATTTAAGTCATTTAGATTTCACAGATGATGTAGTTGTTTTTGCAAATAATGCTTCAGAGCTACAGGAAATGTTGCAGGAGTTATCAGATGAAAGTAGGAAAGTAGGACTAAAGATAAATGTTAAAAAGTCTAAAGTAATGTTTAATCGATTTGCTCAAAATATGAAAATAAAAATTGATTATGATAGATTAGAAGAAGTTAACAGTTACAAATACCTTGGTCAGATTATTAATACTGATGGAAACATAATGGAGGAAATTAATCATAGAATTAAACTTGGTTGGAGTGCTTTTGGTAGAAATAACTTGATACTAAAAGGAAATATGCCTATGTGTTTGAAAAGGAAGGTTTTTAATAAATGTGTTTTACCAGTTCTTACTTATGGATCTGAGACTTGGACACTTAATAGTAGAGCAATACAGAGACTTCAGACCACTCAAAAAAGTATGGAGAGATGTATGTTGGGAGTAACAAGAAGAGATCAAAAATGCAATGTATGGGTAAGAGAACAAACAGTTGTTACTGACCTCATTGAAAAAATTAAAAGATTGAAGTGGAATTGGGCTGAACATATTGCTAGAAGAGATGATGATAAATGGACAATTGAAATTTTAAACTGTATTCCAAGAGATTGTAAAAGACCCAGAAAGAGACCACATGTGAGATGGATGAAATAAGAAAGTGTGCAGGGGTGATGTGGAGAAGAGAGGCTAAAGATTAGAGACGATGAATTAAACTTGGAGAGACCTTCATGTTGTCTTAGATTTCATCATTATTTTATCATCCATGTTTAATATACTGATAATAGTTCTATATTATTTCAAATTAATCAGTAGATTGATATGACAATAAATAATAAGACTAATGACTATTTTCATAATTGCATTTTTATTCATAAAGTTAATCTGACTGTATTATACTCACATATAAAAGAAAAAAACCTAGCTATTAAAAAACATTATGTTCCCTTTTTTAAACAATCTTATTCGTTAAGGAACAAATGTAGAACAATCATCATCATTGGTATAATAGCTAATCTGGGTCAAAATCTGATTTTGAATAACAACTAAAAACTTGTGTTAGTGAATGATACTTCTTATAATTGTACACTCAAATGCATAAATAATACATTTTAATAATAGGTGAAAGGAATAGTTTTTTAAAATTAAAATTTTACGGGGGAACAATCAACATTACTTCCTCAAAGGTGGAATAATTGGGCAATTAAGCAGGCATTATCCATCTGTCTGGGCATTTATTATTTTTTGTTACCTGTATAATATAATTTATTCTAGGTAATCATTAAGAAAGTGCTCTGAGACATTTGTAAATACTTGTGAGAGTCATTGAACTACTACTGAAAATACCAAGTGATTTGTCAAGCATTGGTGGTCGAGTGGTCAGTACAGCCGCCTCACAAGCAGTTGTCCCGGGTTTGCGGGTTCGCTTCCCGGTCGATGCTTTTTTCATATGGAAAAAAATATCAATTGATGAATGAATAAGAATGGAAAACAAAAAAGTCCATGTTTTGTGACTTCTTTAAAACAAAATTGAATAAACATGATATGTGTTAAGTATATTTTTGTTGAAATAGTGCTATAATTGACAAATGGCAAACTTTTGATATTTTAATGAAAGAATAACAGAATGAAAATTGCAAAATTTTATTGAACAAGTAGTTTTTTCCTCTTAAAAATATTAATATATATGTTGCATGATTTTAATAAATGATAGGAGACACCATGCCTTTAAATAACATTTGTATTAAGAGAAACAGTATTATCATCCCCTATCCCATTAAAAATTTTAATATAAAATTCCCTCTTAAATAATATTTATATTAAAATGTTTGGTACTTTAATATTCATAATAAAGATGTAAATAGTGAGAAGTTTTGTTTTATTTTTTGGAAAATTTTTCAGATATTACTTCACATTTTAAATGATAAATGTCAAACTTGAAACATCATTTGTATTAAGATATTGTTTTAATTTTATTTTTTAATTTCAAAGAAATTATAAAAATAATAAAGTCATGAATTGTGACAATTTTTTTTTTTTTTTTTACAAACATGTCAAATTTCAAGGAGGGAAATAGTCTTTAGAACTTGTTTATGTGACTTATAAATGTGAGGAAAAAATTCTCTCCAAACATTTTGTCATTTTGTTACCAAAATCTATCAGCTTTTAAAATACTGCTTAAAGAATTCTATGTGCAAGTAATTAATTACCAGTGAGAAAACTGCACTAGAATTTTTGCATCAGCATGATGTAGTCAACGAGGTTGATAATGTAATGCTTTGCAGCAAGTATAGATTACCTACATTGTTTATTTGTTTAACCTACAATGTCTACAACCACTTCAGATTAAATTTACTAGAAATATCAATTTTCTCACCAATAAACAGAGCATAATATTGATATCACCTGTCAGTTATAACTATATCAACTGCACAACACTTACACTTCCAGAACAAATTTCTAATATTCTGAATTTCAGTCCATTTGGTGGTTCATGACAGCACCTATTAGAGATTTAGTAGCTGAAATTCAAACAACTTTCAATGATAATCGCCAATGCAAATACATTAATTGGTAAAATTGTGCAGATTTCTGCCTCCAAGCATACAATATTTAAAAACAGAGAGTGATACAGAAGAATTGCTGTTGCCAAACAATATTTCCTTGACAATAATATTAAATGTCTTAAAGCGGATAAAGGCCAGTATGTTATTCTTTTACTAAAACAAGACTTTATCACCAAAATAAACATGCAGATTCTAAAGCTAAAATTTATACCTGCAGCTACCTACAATATATAATGGCAGAAAGATTTATTTTTTCAGTTCTTCACAAATATTGAAATACTGCATCCTCTAAGCAGGAATACTTCAGTATTTATCCATCATCCACTACCCTCTCATCCCCAGGTTATTCACCAACAAAATTACATAAAGATCACCATCTTTTGCACCTGATTATTGACTCTGAATTGCTTATTATTACAAATTAGTTAAAATGATAAACCAATGGCTGCTAGATTTTTTCACATTTGGCAAATATACTGCAAGCTTCTCATTCAAGTGTGTAGAAATGATTAAGAATGCACGGTTGAATCAACAAGATTGCATCACTTCATTCTACATTTTCGAACTATATGGATCAATCTCTCATGCCACTTCCATCCAATTATTCAAACAAAAATTACAACATGCACTCTATAACCCTCACAAAATAGATTTTATTACAGACTGTCTAATGAAAATCCCCAAAAGCATTATGGCTACATTTAATAATACATATTATAAAATGGAAGATGGATGACTAATGGGGCTGCCAATTAGCAGTTTCATTTTTAGTATTTTTCTGAATATTTCCAAAGAAAGAATCATCACAATACATCATGCCTTATACCCATCACTACTATATATTTATTATATTGATGACATTTTAATTTGCACACTTGATTCTGTTTTTTCTCAAATCCACTAAATCTCTGATGCTATGTCTCTTCTCTCACATTATCCCATGAAATTGAAGATAGCCTCAACCAGTATTAAATATCTGGATTTCTGCATACACTACAATTTTTCCACATCAAATAACAAAATGGTTATCAAACCAAAACAGATTTGTGGTCTCATCCATCCTGACTCTCTAACACCACACTCTCACAAATTTGCAAGTCTTAAAGCCTTCCTACCTCACAACATTCATTTATGCAAGTTTGAATTGGACAGGATATTAGCAAATACATTTCTGAATAAGGTAATGTCAGATACAAAGACTATCTATTTCTATAAACTATCAGAAATTTTTATCATAAAACACAACACCCCTACCCCCATTGATCCTAAACCCTGGATGTCCTTTTCCTATATATACTAACATACCCACCACATTACTAAAATTATTACTCCCATCATCAAGTAGCTCTATGTACTGCACCTTCATTGCATCAGCCTCTCAATAATGCAAAAGATATGTTACCAATTGATCTCCACTGTCAAATGGTTTATAAGATCAAATGTCAGGAACCCACCTGCCCCTCTATTTACTATAGGGAATCTCAAGCAAACTTATCTATGGGTATATTATAACATACATATATAATAAACTAGAATAAATGTGTACACACACACAATATTTTTTGAACATTTCTCTACAGCTGGTCATTCCTTGTTCCGTCATCTGTCAACATCATATGCATTGAATGCAGTGATATTAAATAAAAAATTAAAGAGACATGGCATATCTCAGATGATAAAAGCTCTATCAATAGAAAAAATATAAAAAGGAATTGTTCATAACCCTCTCTAAGGGATGACCTATTCTAGCAAATTAATTTTCACATTTCATGTAAATTAGCAAGAACAGCATATATATACACACACCCATCTGCAATAGTCGAAAGCCTAAGCACATACTGCTTAAAAATGTATTTTATGAAAACTTTTCTTTATACATTCTTCATACATATATTATTACAATATTATATTGGTATAGATTTTCAAATACCTTATTTTCATATAATTTTTTTTAAGTGAATAGGTGTCCATCTCAGTATCTTCCTAGATTTATCTCTATTTTGTAAAAAAATCAAATTAGTTTGAATTTCACTTGCATAGTATAAGTTTTATGTCCCCCCCCCACACACACACACACCAAAAAAAGGGGGGGGGATTTAGGAGTATTTTATATTGCTTAGTCTAAATGGAGGCAAATTATCAATATTTTTTTGTCTACTTTTTTAGCCAAATATTATAAAACGTATTATAGGAAATACAGTAATAAAAAGCAAATTAATTTTATTATAAAAACTGATTGTAATAGAGCAATTATCTGAATCCAATTACTAGCTATTTTAAATAAAAATAATTTTATTTCTTCATTAATGTAATTTTATAGCTATACTTGTATTAAATATTTTTTAAGATAAATATTTAAATATTTATTATAAACACTGCTTATAATAAAAAAAATATTGAAATGATAAATATATAAAACAAATGCTCTTCTTAGAAGTGATATGAGATACTACTTGCAGCGTTTACTTTACTATACTACATGGTATAACCGAAATACAGGCTTATTATATACCTGTATCAATATATGTAATATAAAGGGTATATGTGCACAGACTTTTACACGACCCACCACTCTCCACTCTATCTCATTACACTAATACATCTGAACACATATATGTCGAAAAGATAAATAATCACCAATATACGTATTTCATGCTAAACCAGCAATCATCAGTTAGTCCAGATTATCATATCTACACATATATGCAATAAGTGCTCAGATGGACGGTTGAAGAGTTGGAGAATGGAGTGGATTAAAGCCTGTCCATTAAAGTATGAAGATTGGCTATCTTAATATATATCTGAGTACTTATTGCATATATGTGTAGAGATGATAATCTGGACCAACTGATGATTGCTAGTTTAGTATGAAATACGTATATTGGTTATTATTTATCTTTTCGACATATATGTGTTCAAGGGTATCAGTGTTTTGAGATAGAGTGGTGAATGATGAGTAGTGTGAAAGTCTGTGCTCATATACCCTATACTATATGGTAATTATTGCAAGTTAATTAAATTTTTAATTTTTTAGCCGTCTGTCAATTATAATATCATTCACGAAAAAGCACACAGAACATATTTTATTTAATTTTGCTTACAAAACACACAGTAATTTTCTTTATTTTTATTTCTAAACAAAAAAAAAAAAAAGAAAAAGAAATATGCTTCCATTATTTATTCTATTTATCACTTAGTATTTTCAGTAGTAGTTTGGTGGCTCCGCCATACAATTACAAGAGTCCCAAAGTATCTACTAAATAATTACTTTTATTTCAATATTTCAATATTAAGGGTGTTGAAAGTCTAAACAACAAATAATAACAATAGCAACAAAAATAACATAATAAAATAAAACAAACAAAAAAAACTCAGGTGAATAATTATTTAAATTAAAAAATGTAATCATTATTCAGTTTGTTCATATTATTACATGTTACATAAGCTATATTTGAATACGTTTCAAATTAAAAAGAATTGACATGGAATATACATTTGTCATTTTTTATTTACGATATAAACTCCTATTTTGATAGCATTATTTTTAATAAAAAAATATTTAAAAATAAATTATTGGTAAAATACATATATATATAAATTGATTTTTGTCTCAAAAAGATTTTTGATTGTAGATTACTATAATCAGGAAATAAATAAAATGCTTGATTTTCATTAATGGTGGCATGCATTTTTTAAAAATCGACATCCCATTCTGATCAATTTTATAATATTTTTCTTTTTTTTGAGTAACTATGTTTGTAAATATTTTAAAAGTGATCATTTTTCTAATACATGTTAATATTGTTACAAGCTGAATTTCATTTTATGATTTATATTACTACAATCGGGGATGTACATGATAATATTATATATATAAGAAGAAACTCAATACCTGGTATTCTGGGTCATATCCATTATCTTGCATAAATTCTGGTAATTCTTGATTTCCTCTTATATGTTTCACTGTTATTCTTCGCCCTGCATATATATAGAAGTTGATAGGTATTAAAATGCTGTAGTCAAATAATGTTTATATACCATTTCCTCTCTACATACACACTCATACACACATTAAAAATATTTTTTAAAGTTTCTGGTAGAAGAGAAAACCTATAAGATAAAAGAGAGAATAGATTATATTGATAATATAATTTTTATATGCATACTGTACTTACTGAAGATTGATGATATCAGTTTTAGTGTGTGGTAAATTGTCAGTCATAAAATTTTTCTGTTTTGTTTGATTTTGATGATGGACGAGTTAACATATGAAGCATTGAACTGTGTTGCTATGTCAATAATAATATTGATATAAAAATTGTTTATTATTAATTGTATTGTATAAGACTGTGAATTGACTTTATACATTTTAAAATGGTTATTTAAACAATAAAGTTTATAATTCTTCCATAATAAATTATGAACAATATACCTAAATGTCTAGCATTTTAATATATTTATTTTATTTTTATACTATTGTACTGGAAAAATATGTATGAAAATATATTTCCAGTGTAGTACAATGAAAATGTATTATAAACTGTTTAATGTTGTTAAAATGAAAGTATGGTATTTGTATTATGAAACATGTTTATTACATATAATGATTCTAAAATATTTATTTTCTTTGTTGTGTAATATAATTTTTATTTATAAAATGCTGGCTAGATTTAATTAAAGAGTGAATAGGGGTATTACTATAGTTACTATGATATCAATGGAAAGTATTATTAATAGAATTGAAGAAAAAAAACTTTCTATTTAGCTTCAATAGAAATGAATATAAGTTCCTTCTTATAATTTTTTAAAATTTATTTTTAAAAATATATGATTGAAAAATGTATAAAATAATGGACTGAAGGCAATAATTTTTTTCTGTTGACTGGACAAGTTGTTTAAATTGTGAGATGATGATTTATTGAAATATAAAAATTAATTCTTAGTGTTTCAAAACTATCAGAATGTTTCTTCACTTTAAAAATGGATATACCTACTTTTCAATGATGATATCTAAATGTTAACATGAGAAAAATGTATACAAACCTACTGATATAATTTTATAAACTTGATGTATTATTTATACATGGGATAAAAATTGGTTCAATTACTTGCTAAATGAAAGAATACTTACATTGCATCACCATGTATATAAATTAGTGTTTGCAGAATTATAACCTTATAAAGATCAAATATCTGCTGAATAAAAAGATAATTTAGATATTTGGAAAAAATTGGAATTAACAAAATGTACTTCGAACTTTATAGCTTTTCATATTACTTCTACTTTCTCTGAAATAACAAAATATCAGATTCTGATGTAAAAAGAATAAATATTAGAACTATGGTAATATTTTTGAAATGCCATATATAAAGACTATTAGTCAGATCATTTGCTTATATTTAACACTATTATTGCTATATATTTTTTTCTTTTCATTTAAAATGTACAGTATTTATTGACAGAAATATTAATATAATTTTAGGTTAAGTATTGATATATTTACATCCCTAAATATAAAAGAGTTAGGTCTTTCTAAATTTGAATTTATATCTCACAGCATAGTGATTATTATTTTATTTTAAAATATTACATTATTTTATTTATTGATTATAAATTAACTTCAGGTATGCTACTTATATTAGGAGTTCAAAAGAATTATATTGTATAAAGTATTTATTTATTTTGTTCTCTTAAATTTATATTAATAAGTAGGTAGAATTTATTTTTGCATATATATATATATATTCTTTAAAATGAAATATATTCAATTTATAGACAACTAAATACTTAAAATATATAAATAATAAATTTATTAATATCTAATCGATCAAGATATTATAACAATTGAAAAAATTCACGTGATTTACATATCATATACAGGTCAAACTTAATATTAATAAATTTATTATTTATATATTTTAATTATTTAGTTGTCTATAAATTGAATATATTTCATTTTAAAGAATAGTATATTAGAAAGACAACATAATGGTTTTGTAATGCCATCATTGTGATATATATATATATATATATATATATATATACAAATATATATAATAATATATATATATATATATATATATATATTGATTATCTATATTTGTATATGAATTATAGAAAGAAGATATATCTTGAATTCTTATTATTTGGAAAATATAAACCATTCAATGACATTTTTTGTATGTTACATGAACATATATGTTTGTATTTAGTATCTAACCAGTGGAGATTGAGTTGCAAACACCTATTTAAATATGAAGTTAATGTCAATTGAAAACTAATAGCTCAATCCATAAGCAGATTATATGCATATAATTTAAATATTTATTTGCTATATATATATATATATATATATATATATATATATATATATATATATATATATATATATATATATATATATATATATATATATATATATATATATATATATAATTTTAATTTATATCAATTTGTTAATAAATTTTCAATTAAAACAAATAACCTTGCTTGGTTGTCATTCAATTTTACAATGCTAATTTATTGGATAATTGTATTTGGATGAGATTATATTCACTAATTGATTATACCACATAATTAATTAGAAGTAGTTATAAAATAATTCAGAAATCAAAAATACAGAATGGATAAGAAAGTGTAATTACATACTGGTTTCTTTGTATTAAATTTTAATGCTGATTATCTGACAAGATATTCTTAAATATTTAATAGGTAATTGAAAACTTATTGTAATTATTTTGTTAGTAACAAGTAATAGATATACTAAAATAGAAATTATATATGAATTGATTTAATGATTGATAAAGATACAAATATGATTACTATTAAAGATGAGTAAAGGTAATTGCAATGAAATATTTATTTACTTTATTTTAAATCATTGTTGATTAAAGTAAATATTATATTGAGTTAGTACACAATATAAAGATTGTAATCTTATTCAGTTATAAAGCTAGTAATAGTAATATATTTAACTCTGTCACAAATTAGAATAATTTGCTTTAATTATATTAAAAATCCATTAGTGTGAATCATAAATTTAGTTTAAATAATAAATTTTAATATTAATATTTGATTACAGTAAATCTAACAATTTTTCATATGGTTAGACAGTTATAGACTAATGTTTTAATAACTCAACTTTAATAAATTAGAGAGTAATTGGATATGATTTGTCAATTGTTGAAATAAGCATTAAATAGGAATCTATCATTTATTTTATATATTGTTATGATTGGATATTGAAAATCTTAAGATTATTTAATAAGATGATTTTAGTTTATAATATATCAAGTTGGTGCAATAGCCCAATCTTATTATAATTGACTTAGTTAATAACAATATATTGATATTAGTGGAATAGCAAGGTTGAGTTAGCATTACTTTTATTTTATTTATTTGTAATTAGAAATCAATTATTGAGTTCTATATTTAGTTAAATATCATTAATATTGTAAACTTGTAGGGCATATTAAGATCATTATTTCATCCATTCATGAATTATTTTGTTTAAATATAAATAGGAATAATGTTTGACTTTTGGTATAAGTTTGTATAATTATTAAGAGTGTGTTGATTTATAAGGAATATTAAACTTTATCTGTGTAATTCTTTGTCATAATTTTTATTCTGTTATAAGGGATTTATATTATAGGCTTATACTGTTATTTATAAGACAGTGATATTTAATTTATTTTATATTTATTTTGTAGCGATATTTAGTTTTATTGCTTTACCTTTGATCTATTGCAAATAATGCTTTATTAGTGTTATTTGAAGTAATATTTTATTTGTTCTCTATCCGCTTCTAAATGCTTTTGGAATTCATGAGGTTATAACAAAGATTATTATCATTGTTTTATTAATTTAAGTTTCAGATTGTTATTCACTGATAGTTATTCATTTCAGTTTAGTTTAGTTTCATTCTGTTACAAATAATGCTACTATTCATGGGAAATATTAAATTAGGATTGTTCTTCCTTGGTTCATATTTTTATTCTGTTACAAATTGTGATGAATAATTAGTATATGACTCAGGATACAGCATTCTGTTACAATATATAATTGAAATAGAAATGTGTATGTGAAATTTTAAACCTAGCATAATAATTACCAAAGTACATAAAAAATAATGATGTTTTTCAATCTTTATAGTGACATGAACTTGGTAAAAATACTAGGATGCTTGAAATTTTATATTACTTATTTTTATTTTATATTTATCCTCAAAATAGTTACACAATATAATAATCATATAAAAATTAGCTTTACCTAATGAATGAGTATGAGGACACATGGCAAACACAATTACACCATCAGGAGGTAACATCTAAAATTTTAAGCATAAATATTATGAATATATTAAAATAAATATTTTCACAGGCAATATATATAAAAAATATATTATCTGAATTAATCAATATATAATTAATTGTATTATTGCACCCACTTTAGATGACCACCTGCAGCTGATTAAGTAAGAAATATTATTTTAAAAACAGCTGTACAGACTCATCAAACACAACACACAGAACAAAATTAAAAGTTCATATAATAAAATAAGAAATACATATTCTTAAAGTATGAAATAGAAAGATGACAATAAAAGAAAAATCAGATATAAAATTAAACAAAAAAACCCTTTATTCAGAATATGTGATGAATTGATATCAGTTTTCTTCTTTGCTGTCACTTCTCTCTTTCATTTATTTTAAAATTTTCTATTTTTGTTAATATTGGATGAACTTTTTTTAAAATGAGACTTATTTATTTATTAGTTTACATACTAAAAAGAAATTCCATTGGCAGTTACATGATTGTTGTTGAGATGATATACATAGTAGAAATAAAGAAAAAGAGACTATAATATTACATTTATGAAATGAAACAGGAGGGTACACTTGTCTTCTATGACAAAAAATATGCATCTTGCCAGCTGTCAAGAGCCAGAACCAAGTATAGTAATATCATGTGATGACTTGTAGAGATCAGATGTTTATCAGTGGGTGGCCAGGTAGAATTGAAGATCTCAGCTGGCATTAATAGTTGGTCTCTCTTCTTAATGAGGCACAGGGATTTTTTTCGTGAATTGTATTGGATTACAGGGTGATGAATCCAGGACCAGGTGACATCTAAGAAGCCAAATAGTGTGATTTATGAAGATGGCTCTCCTGATGTCTGGGAATCTACCTGATGCAATACAACTGGCCACATCGAAAAGCTGGGTCCAGTTAAGCTTAAAAAAACTTTAATAAATTTAGTCTCACATCATTTAATCCTCTACAATCATTCAAAACACAAGGCAGGGTCTCCAGGTCCCGCTTACAGATGAAGCATGTAGACTCAATTTTACAAAACCCTCTCCTAGATGTCAAAAAGTCATTGGTTGGCAGAGAGTTCAGGTTTGTTTTTAAGATGAAATCAATGAATTTGGGCACAAAATACCATTTTTTAAAGTTTGGTATTAGTTTTTCATTAGACAGACTAAGAATACTAGGGGGCAAGTCAAATGAGGATTCATTAATTTAAATGCCTCCCAATATGTAAATTTCTTATCAAAATCATGGAAGGCTACATTGATATATTGGGCAGAAAGGTAAAATAATTTCTTTAACCAGGATTTGCAATGATATGGGGGAGGTTTGTCCATTGGAGTATTCTCTTCCACTGGAGCAAGACCAGAAATTTAAAAATATGGATGGTGTTGAGGGTTCTTTTGAACATTTGTGTTACTGTAGCATGCAAGTCCAGACCATTGAATGCTTTGTGATTTTGCATCTTTTGCATGCTAATAGCAACCACTTATTTTATCCAGAATAGGTTGGAGCATAAAGTATTAATTTGTGAAATGAACTTTTTGAAGGATTTAAGATAGTGAAGTAATAGTCTATTCATGAAAAAATGAGGGAGTTAAGGAGCATCACATTGTTACAAATAGAAAGATATGCCCCTTTTAATGCATCAATATTTTCCTTGTAAGTGAGCAAAAAGTCATCTTGTAAGGTTTTCCACATCGCATTGGGGGAGAGGTAGAAAGGGAAGCCTAAGAAGGAATGAGGTCTCACAGTAAACCGAGATGGCACACACTTTTTCCAATAAAATTCTCCATTCAGATGACTTTTGAGGGTTGAACAATAATTTGGAATCTGCTAAAAATTGGATTAAAATCTGTTTCAGCACCAGTAAGAATTTGGGGGAAGAGAGAATCATGACAACATCATCCATAAATGAGAGAAGCTTAATTTCATGGCCAAGCACAGGCACAAAAATCCCAGGGAGCCTTGCCTCAATCTCTTTAAGTAACATATTGATGTATACTATGAACAATAGAGCATTCGATGGAGAGCCCTGAGGAAGAGAGATGGAAGATTTGGTTTTTAAAATAACATTTTTTACCCATTTGATAGCAGATGCAATCCAGTTAGGGATGTTGGTATATCAATATTATTAATTATAATAGTATTGTTATTTATATATAGAAAAATTGGAATATATGTCATAAATATATATCAAAAGCTTTTCTAATTTTCTAAAAAAGTATGACTAAACCAAAAGTCGTCTATGCTAAGAATAATGAATTTCTGAATGAAATGATCTTTTGCTTATACAACAAACATCTGGCCAACAACCAAAAACTCTTAGTATTTTTTACAGTCATAAATAAATAAATATATATGTGTGTGTGTTGTATAAAATATAAATATATATTAACTTTATTTTATTTATGCCCTCTGTAGAACATCATAGAACTTTATAATCTTGTTTTGTAAAATTTGATGAAAAATTAATTAAAAATTCTTGTAGATCATGTAATTTTGTCAATAAATTTTATGTCATCAAGCTACTCATGAAAACAGTTGAGATTACTCAAACATAGCTATTAACTGAAAGGAGACCCTTTGATTCCTCTTGGAGGCCTTAAAGGAACCGAGCAGGGCAAATTCCTAATGTCCACTCCATACGTTCTTGTCATTACAGCTGTTATTACTATATGTTTATTCATATAGTATACGAACATGGATGGGCTGCTCACCAACGCGCATTAGCCAGTGTGGTGAGTTTATTGGCTTTTTACCTCTGAGTTTAAGATCAAGAAACACCATGGTCTTTCTTCTCAGTGCCTGATAAGGCAGAATGCATGTTTGTGTAAATGATAAAGATTTTTCCCAATTATACAATTATGACAGACAAAAATAAAGCATGGCCCTTAATCCCAGGAGGCTGTAAAGTCACCAACCAAGGCAGCGGTTGGTGGCCAAAGGCGGAGGGTGCTAAGAATATCCTGGAGGCGAACCCAGGCTGCCATTTGATGACGACTTTTTATTTAGGTACTTACAACTGCAGATCACTTTCAAGTGAAGGAAGATTGCAAGAATTAGAAGAAGAACTCTCTTATATTAAATGGGATATTATTGAACTTTGTGAAGTTAGAAAAAAAGGTGAAGAGACAATTGATTTAAAAAGTGGACATATGCTCTATTATAAAGGCAAAAATATTGGAAATACAAGTGGAGTAGGATTCATTATAAATAAAAAGTGGAAGAACAATATTGTGGAGATTGATGGTGTATCAGACAGAGTTGCAAGATTAGTTATACAACTTAATAGCAGATATCAAATGCAGATAATTCAGGTTTATGCCCCAACAAGTTCTCACAGTGATGAAGTAGTAGAAGATTTTTATATGGATGTACAAAAGGCTTTTGATCAGAGTAAACAACATTTTAAAATTGTTATGGGAGATTTTAATGCTAGAATTGGTAAACAAATGAAAGATGAAAGTGTTGTAGGTAATTTTGGTTATGGTAATAGAAATGAGAGAGGACATAGACTTGTGGAGTTTGCAGAGAAGGAAAAACTTTATATTATGAATTCTTTTTTTGAGAAAAATGTTAGAAGGAAATGGACATGGAAGCATCCAAATGAAGGTACAGCAGAATTGGATTATATTTTGACTAACAGGAAATACATATTTCAAGATTGTAATGTTCTTAATAAATTTAACACAGGAAGTGATCATCGATTAGTAAGGGGTAAGATACATGTTAATGTAAAACTAGAGAGACAAAAATTATTAAGAAAAACTATATTTACAGTTGATATTCCTAATCTTCAGAAACATTCTAATGAATTTAAATTAGAACTTACAAATCGGTTTCAAGTATTAGTAGATTTTGAACATGATTCAGATTTGAATGAAATTAATATGAAAATAACTGATACACTTTTAAAAACTGCAACAAAGATAGCTGGTAGAAAAAAGCAGCAATTGACTAATAAAATTTCTACTGAGACTAGAGAACTTATGAAGAAAAGAAGGAATATGAAGATATGCAAGAATGATGCATTAAAAAGAATTGAATATCTCGAATTTTGTAAAATGGTGCGAAAAAGAGTTGAAAATGATATAAGAAAGTATAACTGTGAACTAGCAAGAAAAGCTGTAGAAGAAAATAAAAGTCTTAAGAATGTAAAACAACATTTTGGTATTGGTAGGAAATTTATATCTGCAATAAGGAAAAAAGATGGAATTATTACTAAAAAGAGGGATGACATTATGAAATTGGTAGAAGATTTTTATCAAGAATTATATAGTAATAAAGAACAAGTACCTCCTATATCTATTACATCTTCCGAATTGCCCAGAATTTTAAATGAAGAAGTGAGAAATGCAATTAAATGTATGAAAAAAGGAAAGGCTCCAGGTAATGATGGAATTATAATTGATATATTAAAAGAAGCAGGTGAAGAAACAGAAAAAATATTAGCAAAGTTATATACCAAATGTCTAAATGATAAAGATGTACCGGATGGTTGGAAGAATGCAGTAATAATATTAATATTTAAAAAAGGTAATAAAGAAGATATTAGAAATTACAGACCTATCAGCCTTTTATCAGTTTTATATAAAAATTTTACCAAGATAATTACAACTCATCTACAGAGAACCTTGGATTTTCACCAACCAAGAGAACAAGCTGGATTTAAAAGTGGTTTTAGTACAGTAGATCATATTCAAGTATTGAGAGAAGTTATAGAAAGGACAAATGAATATGAGTTGTCATTATGTTTTGGATTTGTAGATTATGAAAAGGCATTTGATTCTATAAACATTTCTTCAGTGATTAAAGCATTGGATCATCAAGGTATAGATCCAGGATATTGTCATATTTTAAAGAATATTTATAAAAATGCAACAGCAACAATTAGATTACATAATGATACTGGGAAAGTCAACATTGAGAAAGGTGTAAGACAAGGTGACTCCATATCTCCAAAACTTTTTACAGCAGTGCTGCAAGAAGTATTTTGTGGATTAAAATGGGAAACTAAAGGAGTGAAAGTAAATGGAGATTATTTAAGTCATTTAGATTTCACAGATGATGTAGTTGTTTTTGCAAATAATGCTTCCGAGCTGCAGGAAATGTTGCAGGAATTATCAGATAAAAGTAGGAAAGTAGGACTAAAGATAAATGTTAAAAAGACTAAAGTAATGTTTAATCGATTTGCTCCAAATATGAAAATAAAGATTGATTATGATGAATTAGAAGAAGTTAAGAGTTACAAATACCTTGGTCAGATTATTAATACAGATGGAAACATAATAGAGGAAATTAATCATAGAATTAAACTTGGTTGGAGTGCTTTTGGTAGAAATAACTTGATATTAAAAGGAAATATGCCTATGTGTTTGAAAAGAAAGGTTTTTAACAAATGTGTTTTACCAGTTCTTACTTATGGATCTGAGATTTGGACACTTAATAGAAGATCAATACAGAGACTTCAGACCACTCAAAGAAGTATGGAGAGATGTATGTTGGGAGTAACAAGAAGAGATCGAAAATGCAATGTATGGGTAAGAGAACAAACAGGTGTTACTGACCTCATTGAAAAAATTAAAAGATTGAAGTGGAGTTGGGCTGGACATATTGCTAGAAGAGATGATAATAGTTGGACAATTGAAATTTTAAACTGGATTCCAAGAGATTGTAAAAGACCCAGAAGGAGACCACATGTGGGATGGGTGGATGAAATAAGGAAGTGTGTAGGGGTGATGTGGAGAAGAGAGGCTAAAGATCGGAGAGGATGGATTGAACTTGGAGAGACCTTCATCCTGCGGTGGATTGGTAATGGTTGATAATGATGATGAAATTATTCCATTTGATATTGAAGTTTGAATATGAATTTTAGAAGTCATTCAACTAAAGCCTACTTGGTACCAGCTTTTTAGAAAACAGAAGTCACAATTAAGAATCCTTAATTTCTTTTCGAGTTCAAAAAACTAGATCAAATGTATTTTAAGACACAATTAGAAACACTCTGTGCGAATGAAACACATTATTAAATTTTCACCTAAATTATTTGCATTTGATATCTTATATTAAATTATGTATTTAAATTTGTTATCCTATCTAATACACCTCCAATCTGTTTCATTTTATATTTATAATGAATCCCATTTCACTTGTAATTCTAATGTTGATACCTTTATAGTAAAGGGCATATCCACTTTTTAAATCAATTGTCTTGTCATTTTTTCTCTTAGTTTTATAAAGTGCAAAAATATTGGACAGTTTTTTTTTCAACTCATGCAATTTTTCTTGATTGGAAGTGATCTATAACTGTAAGTAACTTAATAAAAGGTGATCAAATGATATTGTGACATGTAAATTTTCCATATTAGCTATAAAAATATTACTAAAAATTATTCTTTGATTTTTAGAATTAAGAGTTCTAACAAAAAGATTATAGACTTCTTAATTTTTACTATAAGAAATTTTCTCGAATATAATTATCATTTATTTTTTAAAAGCTGTTTTAATATATCTCATTCGTTATAATAAAATATGTAATTTAATTTTAGATTTTGAAAACAATTTTCTTCTCCTTTTTATATATTATATATGGGACGGCTATTACAAATGGTTATTTGCATTGATTGAACCATCTAGTAAATAAAGGGGTGTTGGAATGTTTATTAACAAAATTTGTTTTATTAGCCAAGACCGAAAATTACATATAATGTTGGAAAAACATTGTATTTATTATATATACGTATATATTATAGTTTTAAATTATAATAACGATAAATAATAAATAAATAATATATGAATTAAGTTTAAGTATTTTCAATTTCGTAGTAATCATTACCAAGTTAATTTATGCAGGCAAATAATGATTACAACATAATCAAAAGTCCTTCTGCTTAATGTATAAATTATTCATATTTATTACTTATCATTATTATGATAATAAATAATCATAACTTTGTTAAGTATCTGTAATTGGAACATTACATAACTTAATGGGAAGAAGTTACTTCCGTTTCAATTATCATTATTATAATGTAAAACTTTTATATGTAGTATATATTTAATAGGTAATTCTTTATATACATAAATAATCTTGTGATGAAATAGCTATCTATCTCTTCTGCCTGCCATGTTCATGTTGTAGAGTTTGAATTGATTTGTATGAAGTTTAGATTTTTTTAGATTACAAATAGTCATAGGATAAGATTTTCTAGTCTCTGATTTACAGCCACTCCAGATAGTCATCTAATTATTAGTTGATAAATGGATATATAATTAGTTTTGGCTAAGAAGTAAAGAGAAAAAAACAACTTTAGTTCTTCACTAACCAGAATTTAATTTTTCTGTCATTATTTTTTGGTCTATTAAGATCCTGATGTGAAATGTCTAATGCATTTTTATCAGGAAATTCAGGATATAAGTTACTTGATAACCCAATTAATTTTAACCTCATAAATATTTCATTTCTTAAATATTGTCCACTTTTCAGTCAAATTACAGACAAAGCTTTAAAATGCTTGAAATTATGCAAGACTTATAAAAATATTATAAGGTGACATAAGAACATGAATATAAAACACATGAGACATTTTGTAACAAATATCTTGGACTTTCAGACTACAAGTCATGAGAAAATTTTATTAAATGACTAGCCATTTGATACAACATAAAAAATCTGGGATGTTAATTTCTAGATTCTTCAAAAATTATATTTAATAATAAACCAACTAATTTATACAAATAAATTTCCCAAAATAAATTTCTAAAAAATATATAACTTGTTTTATTAAGGAAGCTAGAGTTTGAACTTATTGCACAGTGCATCTTATAATCAGTCATTTAGATCAAATCATAATGATTATATGGAGTTTTTTAATGCTTATAAAGATAATTAAATTTAATATCCAGTTTTAAATTGTATTATAAAATTTTATTTTTAATAAAAAAATCGTGTGGTTTTCTATAAATATATTTTTTTCTAACTGTGCTATTATACGATGTATTATATAATAAATTCATTTTTCATATTACTTTGATAGTGGAGCAATTTGAATGTTTATGGTTTTTGGAATAAATATTAAGAACATTTTTCATAATAGAGTCATCTAGTGCAAACTATAGTAATCAATAGATGCTAAAAGGTTGTGAATCGCAACCTCTATCCAGTATTTCTCCCTCCAATATCTCAGATTAGTTTCTAGTTTAGAGCTTGCATTAGGTGGCACCATTACTGCTAAAAAAGATTGCCACCATTTTAATAATTGGTAAAAGGACAAAGAAAATATGATAACGTGATGTTTTAATGATTTAACATTTTATATCCAGGCTCTTGGTTAAATTCATAATGCTTCTAAATGTTTTGTCTGGATTCAAATTGCTTAAACTTTTTTTAAACGAGAAATCCATGAAAGCTATAGATTTTTTAATGTTTAATTCACTATTGACTTATGCTATACTTCCTTGATAAAATTAATCTCTTATGGAAATTTATCTTATTAATTACATTTATAAGTTCGGAGGGTGTGTGTACATGTTAAAGTACAGATTTTCAGAAACAAATATGTAAATGCAATTTTTGAATTATCTCATTTTTTCGGAGAAATCAAATAATGCAATCACACACAACTACATATACTTATATAATTTGATTTAAAATAGAAAAGCTATCAAATGATAAAATGAAACGTTTTTAGATGCGTGCTATATACATATTGCATGTGATTTGATTCATAATAAAAAAGCTATTTAATAATAAAATATGATGTTTTCTTTTAATGTTTTATGCGTGCCAGTTAAATTCAGACTTCTTAAAAAATGATTCTTTCACAAAATTTTAAGATATATATTTTAATTTTAGTTAATATATATATATATTAAATAGCACTATAATTAACATTTAAAAGATTATATATACATGTATAAATGATAAGAATATTCGTAATAAGAGAGAAGCTAATTTCTGCGCTTTCTAATGTAGATTAAAATTTTGACGTCGTTAATATATATGTGTATTTCCGTACTTGTTACTTAATAATATTGAACTATACTCTTTATTTAGATATCTAGCTTGAAATTAAATTATAAAATAATAACCCATAAACCGTGTTGGAAGATCTTTTTTTTTACAATAATAATTGATATTTATTTCTTATGTTAAATATATAGTTGAAATGATAATATATATATATATATAGTATCATTACCAAATAAGAAAATATCAGTGCAGGACAATTTTTTCTATTAATATCTGTCACAATTTGTTAAAATTTTATCATAACGTTCCTAATATATATATATATAAGATTCTAAGTCAGGTTTCTTACTTTTTTGGGACGAATTTTATTTTTCAGAAACTTTGTCAAAAATGTTTCTACTTTAAAGTTTATCATTTTGGGGCGAAGGATTGATTTTATCTAACCCCAAACGAGATTTAACTTCTTATTTGTTGTCTTTATAACAATGCCTTTTGCCGTAAAATAATTTTATTTTATTAAAAGGGAGTTTTAAAAAAATAATAAAAAGCTTGTTAAAAAATAAAGGTTTTAAAAATGAATTTCCTCTACTTGAATTAATATCTGACCAATTTCGTTTCTAATCACTTTTACTATCAATCTATAATTTTCTCAAAACTGCTTATACAATAAAGAAAGACGTATACTATAATTAATTTTTATGGAGATGCAAATGACTATCTATCTATTCTGATTAGCCAAATTATCTTTGGATGTAAACTAGTTGGTATAAAAGCACAATTTTCCCACACTCAGGTTTTATTTGACTAGTGAGATTTATCACAGTGATGTGATTTCAAAATTTCCAGCTTTGTAAACATAATAATTATTAGTTTGATCAGAAGAATGAAACTATAGCATTTATTCGACCACATTGTGTACAAACATCACATGTTCTATAAAGAAATTGACTATCTAATTATTTGTTAAATATTTAACCGATAAATATATCTGAGTTAAAATAAAATATAAATAAAATAAGTAAATTCCAGACTTCAAAATTAAGTTTAAATACCATACTGAGGTTAAAATATGAAATGAATTTTTTATCATAATATAAATTTGATCTATAGCTGCTCTGATATACGTTTCAGAAATCAACATAGAAAAAACAATGAATGAACACAAAAAAATCACATGCTTTGTAATTTCTTCTAACATTTGATACTGAGGAAAGAAGAGGAAGAAATATTATCTCTGATCAATACAGCAAAAATCCCTCAGACTATACAGAAAAGTATAGCGTAATCATTTTAACAGTATTAAACTTCTAATGGAAGTAATAAAAACTGTAAGATTAATTCTAAAATTCCATCAGTAAAATTACTTTTCATACAAAACTACATTTGAGTTTCATCATGATCTGTTATTTTAAAAAAATGTTTCAACATATCAATAAAATCTAATTAATCATGACAAGCCCATATAGACTCAAGGACATTTGAACTATTTCTACACAAGTTATTTTCATTTTAATTTTAAACTATTAATTTGCAATTGCTATAAATAAAATAATTTTTCAATTATTGTTCAGTGTTAGTCACTTTTCAAAGACTTATAATAATCTTATTAGTTAATATAATGCACAGCTGTTACTATTTTTTAAATATGCATAACTAGCTTTATGCAAGTGGTTAAAAATTGCTAAGGTATTACACAAATCAATCACTACTTAAGTAAAGTTCAATTGAGCTAGTATTTTTCTTTATTATCAGTTTTATCGAACCATAGCTGTTAAAGGAAATGTATCTAAGTATACTGACCATAGATCTTTCTGCACATTATTGGAACGACATTAGATAAGGTAGCATTTCAAACAATCGATTTTTTTATATAAATATTAAATCAAATGACCCTAATTATAACCTGTAATTAAACAAATAATCAAGTGAATCATAGTGTCAAAAGATTGCTTTACATTCACTGGAAACAATAAATATTAGTAATATATTTACCAGATATTGTGACAAACAACATTATGAAAAAAATAAAAAAATGATGGCTGATCATAAGGATATAATACAGACTACAAGATCATATAATATACATTTTTCTTAAATGATGTTTAATATTAGCACCCTTTATTACTAACTATAAACTCATTTCTTTCTCTAATAAATGGAATAAAAGACATTTACATACAATGATTGCAATCGGTATAATTTGATATTATTATTCATTTTCAAATGCCTTAATTTAATATTATTTTTTAAATTGAATAGATATCTATCTAGTTACCTTTCTAATTATATCTCTATTTTACAAAAATAAAATTGGTTTGAATTTATCTAGCATAATGTAAGCATTATGTAATTTTCTGGAGTTTAGTAGTATATTACATCGTTTGTAGTCTAAACTTTAAATGTAAAAAAATTCTATCTTTTTTTTTTTTTTGATCTACAGTTCATTTTATTTTTTGCTTTTTTATGTGATTCATATACTACTTTTTATAAGTAATGCTTACAATAGTAAAAACCAAACTTATTATAATGTCTGATTGTATTTTTTTTAAAAAAAATGCATTCAACTAAATTTAATTGCATGACTATTAAAATTTTGTGTGGTAGTGTGTTTTGTGTGATATTGCCACATAATGCATTTATCCTAGAAAATAGATCTGGCATACATGGATTCTATAATGCCCAGAGCCTTTGAACAGCAGAACAAATTGATACCAGACTTAAGCTAAACAGACCATAATAAATAAAAATATCAGTTGAGAGTGCATTAAATTGGCAGATGACAGCATGAATGTTCAACAAATGTGACCTTAATATTAGTCGATTTCAGTAAATTTTAAATTTAAAAAAAAAAGGACATTCCCCTGCTTATATTAATGGCCAGTTTCGTTTATTATTTTCCCTGACCTAAGGGGGCTATTGCAATGCTTTATTGATCTCAGAATTTAATTTGTAGACTATTGGATAAGCTAGTTTTAATTTTAATTCAAGTTGGTTTTTTTTATATATTCAAGTTGTTTTTGTCTTTTTATTTATTTGTGTTTTAGTAAGTGTGGCATGATATATACCCACATACACTCTTAATATAAACTAAACATTGATTATATAAATATGTGGGAGATGATGATCGTGACAATTGATGCGTGCTGGTTCAGCATGAAATATGTATATTGGAAATCATTAATTTTTTTCTCATGCATGTGGCCATATTTATTGGTTGTATGAGATAGGTTGGATAGCTAAAGAGATCTTGCAATACTGGGTTCAAATCCCCTATAATTATATATATGCAATATTTAAATACATATATATTGTCTATACCAAACTTAATAATATAATTATAAGAACTTTAACTCAAATTTTCAAACTCCCCACAGCTATCCAATCTATCATATACAACTGATACACATGACTACATACATGTAAAAAATATCAATGATCTCCAATATATGTATTTCATGCTGAACCAGCACTCATCCATCTCCACATATACAACCACTGCTCAGTTTATATTAAGATAGCAAATCTTCAAACTTTACATGTATTTGAATATTACATATTCAACATGTATTCTGCCCATCCCTCTTTTGTATAATTAAATGGACATATTAAGGCCCTATGTATGAGGGGTTAGATTGACTTAAGATCAACATGAGTATGACAATAATATTGGCATCAACAAGGGTTTTGAGCATTTCATCCTTGGATTTTCAATGATATAGATGGCTGAAGATTTGGAGGCTGGAGAAGTTGAAGCTTGTCCATTAAAGTTTGAAGATTTGCTATCTTAATATAAACTGAGCTGTGATTGTATATATGTATGGGAGATGATAATCTGAACCAACTGATGAATGCTGGTTCAGCACAAAATACGAATATTGGTGATCATTAATCTTTTTCACATGTATGAGGTATGGGCATCAGTTGTATAAGATAGATTGGAAAGCAATGAGGAGTTTAAAAGTCTGAGTTCAAGTCCTTATAATTATATATATATATATATATATATATAATTATAAGGACTAAACTTAAGTTAAGCTGTTATATATATATATATATATATATATAACAGCTTAACTTAAGTTTACAATTTTCTCTCCACCCTACTTAGTATTATAGAGCCCAAATTATAGGTAGATGAAAATATGATTCACTTTTTATCCAACATCCAGAATTATAAATAAACTACAGTAGACATATTATAACAATAAATGCAAATATTTAATAAGCTGGGAATATTATTACAGCAAAGTTGACAATGTTTTATTATCACTTTATAAGAATTTTATTAATTACCAATGCTTTTAATGATTATATAAAACTCTCCGCTTAAAGAGATTATATAAAAAATATATCAATATATACAGTATATGTAAGTATGAAGTGTAAATGACATATTAAATTAAAAAACAATTTAATTAATAAATACATTGTACAGGCTTAAACCTGCATTTATATATGTAATATATGCGGGATTCAAACTCAGACTTTCACACGACCCACTGAGATTGCTGGTTTAGCATGAAATACGTATATTGGTGATTATTTATCTTTTCAACATGAGTGTGATCAGGTGGGTCAGCAATATGAGATGGCACTGAGAGTAGTGGTTCGTGTGAAAGTCTGAGTTCGAATCTCGAATTTAATTAATAAAAATATTATAGTAATTTTTAACGGCAAAATCTTTTTTCGAAATAAAATTAAGTATAAAATTAAGGTATAAAAAACATAAATTTTCAATTTTTTTAAAATTTACAAACACACACACACACACACACAAATTTTTATTATTTACCAATGTTGTACAATCATTATTGCAAATGGCTTGTCTACGAATTTCAGCTTGTCTTGGAGGAAGTAATAAATCTATGCCTGTTTCAAACGCACTCACTTTACTGAATCCAGCATCAAAAGGTCGTAAATTTTGAGTGTAAAAGAATTTTAGGCCAGAATTATCCGTATAAGCTAAAACAAAATACAATAAACAACGTATGTTTATGATAGTGCTAAAAAAATAGAGGTAACTCCAAAGTTAAAAAATTTTTCATAAAAGTTTGTTAGTAAAATTTTTTTTAAATCTTTAATATCTC
Organism: Epiperipatus broadwayi; assembly: GCA_028023455.1. Lineage (NCBI taxonomy): Eukaryota > Metazoa > Onychophora > Udeonychophora > Euonychophora > Peripatidae > Epiperipatus > Epiperipatus broadwayi. The sequence continues at coordinate 519,654 of JAQFVV010012393.1, read as the reverse complement.
TAATATTAAAATATTTTGAACATGCTTAAAATCATAACAGTCACACGTATATAAAAGTTTAATAAACAAATCAATGTAAATATGTAACACAGTCATTAACTCAAATTTATTACTGAAAATATATAAATAAGAATTTATACAAAACTAATAAGATTATATTTTGCAGATATCTATCTATATATATATCCTATATCTATAATATCTTCCGAATTGCTCAGAATTTTAAATGAAGAAATGAGAGATGCAATTAAATTTATGAAGAAAAAAAAAGCTACAGGTGATGATGGAATTATAATTGATATATTCAAAGAAGCAGGTGAAGAAATAGAATTTTTTTTAGCAAAATTATATACCAAATGTCTAAATGATAAAGATGTGCCAGATGATTGGAAGAATGCATATTAATGTTAATATTTAAAAAAGGTGATAAAGAAGATATTAGAAATTACAGACCTATCAGCCTTTTATCAGTTTTATACAAAATTTTTGCCAAGATAATTACAACTCGTCTACAGAAATCATTGGACTTCCACCAACCAAGAGAACAAACTGGTTTTAAAAATGGTTTTAGTACAGTAGATCATATCCAGGTATTTGAGAGAAGTTATAAAAGGACAAATGAATATGAGTTGCCATTATGCTTTGACTTGTAGATTATGAAAAGGCATTTGATTCTATAAACATTTCTTCAGTGATTAAAGCATTGGATTATCAAGATATAGATCCAGGATACTGTCATATTTTAAAGAATATTTATAAAAATGCAACAGCAACAATTAGATTACATAATGATACTGGGAAAGTCAACATTGAGAAGGGTGTAAAACAAGGTGACTCCATATCTCCAAAACTTTTTACAGTAGTGCTGCAAGAAGTATTTTGTGAATTAAAATGAGAAACTAAAAAAATGAAAGTAAATGGAGATTATTTAAGACATTTAGATTTTTCAGATAATATAGTTGTTTTTGCAGATAATGCTTTAGAGTTGCAAAAAATGTTGCAAGAGTTATCATATGAAAGTAGGAAAGTAGGACTAAATATAAATTTTAAAAAGACTAAAATAATGTTTAATGGCTTTTCTCAAAATATGAAAATAAAGATTGATTATGATGAGTTAGAAGAAGTTAACAGTTACAAATACCTTGGTGAGATTATTAATACAGATGGAAACATAATAGATGAAATTAATCATAGAATTAAACTTGGTTGGAGTGCTTTTAATAGAAATAACTTGATATTAAAAGGAAATATGCCTATGTGTTTGAAAAGGAATTTTTTTAATAAATTGTTTTACTATTTCTTACTTATGGATCTGAGATTTGAACACTTAATAGAAGAGCAATATTAAGACTTCAGACCAATGAAAGAAGTATGGAAATATGCTGGGAGTAACATGAAGAGATTGAAAATGCAATAATGAGTAAGAGAACAAGTGTTACTGATCTCATTGAAGAAATTAAAAGACGGAAGTGGAGTTGGGCTGGACATATTCCTAAAAGAGATGGTAGTAGATGGACAATTGAAATCTTAAACTGGATTCCAAGAGATTGTAAAAGACCTAGAAAGAGACCACATTTGAGATGGATGGATGAAATAAGAAAGTGTGTAGGGGTGATGTGGAAAAAAGATGCTAGAGATTGGAGAAGATGGATTGAACTTGGAGAGAACTTCATCCTGTAGTGGATTGATAATGGTTGGTGATGATGATGATGATATGCTGAAAGTATTGTAAAGATTGAACCAAACTTTAACTATGTAAATATAATTTTAAAATTAAAAAAGTTATTTTATAGGTAAAAATTATCTTTATATATAAAATAACAACGAAGAAAACTATGACAATATTGATTCAAACGTTAGAATTATTTTTACAATTTTTTTGTCTATTAACTTTTTATTTGTCAAAATAATTCATTATTTGGTCCAATAGTTATTAACAGCTTTAATAAGCTGAAGATCCATCTTTAAAATCTGATGACGCAACGATATATTTAAAAATATTGATTCTTGTAATTGTTTATTAAATTGATTTTCAATGGAAGACTGGGATGATGTAATACGATGTTTGATTAAAAAGACTTGAGTGTCAACTTCTTTAAGAATGTTGATTACAATATTTCTCCAACGAATTTTTCTTGGCATCAGCTACATTGTCCTCTTTTATATGCTACATCTATTCATTTTTAATCATATCATTCTGCCTCTTTATCCTCTAATTTTTATTCATCAATCTTTCATATAGAATCCTTTGCCGATAATTTTATCAACGTATCTAATTAACCGTTCTCTCTCTCTCTTTCTTTATTTTAAACACTGTTGTAATCCTATCTTTAATTTTCATGTTATTTTTAGTGTAAAGGCATTTCATACGTTTTTGAAAGAGTTCCTGTTTGTGAACTGTAGACAAATATTTTTTAATGCCACATTTCACAAATCTGTATTTATATATTGGACTATTTCTATCATTAATATAAGTATTGAATGTCTTCAGAAAAATAAAACTTTATTTAAATATTCCAAATACATTCAACTATTAATAATAGCATACAGGTTAGTATATGCACAACATTTTGAGAATTATTATTCTTGCCTCTTTTTCAGGTGTTTCTGACCTGACCAGTGTTAGTATTAGCATGGGAATCAAAACAGACTCTTATATTTTTGAATACTGAATTTTAGGATAATTCTCTAAACAACTGAGCCATCGCAGTTGCAGGATGGTTCAGTTGGTTAGAGCATTATCTTAAAATTCAGTATTTAAGAATCTAAGGGTCCTCTAGGTTTGATTTCCATGATAGTACTGTCACTCTGCAATGGCTCAGTTGGTTAGAGTGCTACCTTAAAATTCAGTATTCAAGAATCTAAAAGTCAAAGTTCACTTCCCAGGCAAGTACTGTTACTGGTCAGATCAATAACACTTGTAGAAGAGAGGAGAATACTACCTCCGGAAACCTTAAGCATATACTAGCCTGTGAGCTATTGCTAGCAGTTGAAGGTATTTGGAATACTTAAATAAAATTAATTTTTTCTAAAGACATTCAATACTTACATTTGATGATGGATATAGTCCAGTACATAAATACAACTAAAATACCGTCATCATTACAAACCTTCAGGATTTCATAAATCTATACAGTTAATATCTTTTTGGAGATCACGTACTTTTCATTTAAAAAAAATAAAAATTGAAAGAGAAAAGGGAAAAGAAGCACTTTTTTTTTTTTTTTTTATCAGTTGAGAAATGATTTATCTAACAATTACACTTAAATTACTTTTTTCTTTTATCAATTTTCTTTTAGTTGTTACTATAAGCATATTTGCAATAAAATAATTAGTCAATGACAAATAATTCCTCTAATTTATATTTTAAAGTTTGCTACAAAACAACTATCTACATGTTTCATTTATGTAAAAAGTTATTTCAAAAAGCATTCTGTTTTTATTTATAATTTAAAATCTTATAATCCTTGAGTTGTTCAGCATTTTGACTTATTGGTCACTTAATTTTTTTTTTTAATGAACACATAATAAACACCTACACCTATATGCTTATTACGAGTCGTTATAAGATAATTGTAATACATTTATCTTTCATATACTTTTGCCGGTTTTTGGATTCAAGCGGGTAAACATTGTGTTTAAGATCTAAATTAGATTTAGAATTTGTCTTTCAGGTAGACAGCCCATAGCCAGATTGAATAACTATTCAATATTAGTTAATAAAAACAAAATAAAAAACATTTTAAAAGTAATTAATAATCAAAAATCAAATCTAATATATATTAAGAATAAATATCTGCATAGTACATCTGAATAACATGGTTTTCATTTAAACATTATTTTTGCAATTTTATATAATTTTTTCCCTTAACACTAATGTATTTAGGTATATATATATTGATACAGTATTTTAATAATATGTTATCATGGAAACTAATAAACATTTTCTGTTCTGCTCACGTCAATATAATGCTGTCAACCAACAAATTACAATTTGTATACTAAAATAAATAAATTAATATTTGCGTGCAGCACTGAGAAAGTTTATCAATTTCCATAGAGATGCTGTATTAATTATTTTATAAAATTAAATTATTTCCAGTATTAAATACAGCTTGATTAACAACTAAGTACAGTTGGAAATTCTTTCTGATTAATATCATTTGTCAGATTTACTAAAATTGAGAATGTCAGTAAAAATTGATTCATTTTAAGTTTGGAAATTGTGATTTGACATGAGAGATAGCACTAGAAAGTATATTAGTCTTCATAATTTTATACATACATATATATAAAATATTAAATGAATTTAGTTATGGGGCGTTTAAAATATTTTATACAGATTTCAGCTAGTGTTATGAACTGTTATATATATATATATTATAACGTTTTCCGTTTTGCTAGGCCTCTATACGCATTATAAATGCACGTGTTGATCAAGTTATGTCGAAAAGAAGAAAGTGGTATTTCTATTTCTAAAAACATAACTATGTTTCCTGATCAATTCGGCCTAGTACTTGTTACGAATTGTGCTATTGATAAAATCAGCTTTTAATTTATTTAATCTGGGTGCCAGAATTCCTAAGAATTCGCTGAAATCTGTTACCAGCACGTCTCACAAGATGTAAATAAAAAAAAAGAAAAGAAACTTTTTTAAAATTAATCGGTAATGTATCATACCGTAACGAGAATTATTTTTTTGAGATTATTATTCCTGGGCTTATTCAAACATATTGGCAAAGGTAAATTACGTTTTAAATCTTATTAAACTAATAATAAATTTAATAATAAAAAATAATAACTATTATTAATAACGCACAAATGAAAATTGGTATTAGAAATATTTTTATTCTAATAGATTAAAAAATGTTTGAAGTAAATTATTTAACAAATAAATTGGAGAAAACACACTTAATTCAGACGTGAATCAATTAATAAAAAAACAATTTTACAATTACTGTTCACTTCCAAATTTCTTCTAGAAAGTTCCTTAAAAATGAATGTCTCTTGAACAAAAAAATTAATGTCTCTATCGGGATTGTTTAAACATACTTTTAGAAATTGTTTGAAAACGTTTAATTTGGTCACAATCAGGAGTAATGAAGCATAACTTATCAGTAAGTTTAGTGAATTCACGATGATTGTAGATAACTATGCATAGTTTTTTGGGGTTAAAATGAGCTCACGGCCTTTGACTATTAGTTGATCTTGTGGTCCATTCTCCTAGTCAGTCACGAAGGCTTTTCTGGTGTACATCTTCAGACACGATGTCCGCAGAAGCTCCGGTTCACTCCGACATGCCAAATTATTTCAGTGTAGAGCGATCTTGGATATATTATTGTTATCAAGACCAACTAGAGAAACAAATGAACAAGATGTTCTTCAAACTGACCTCTGCCTTTTATACTAGAGGCCCAGTTTTCCGACTTCTGCACATGCTATTATCATGGTGTTTTTTTGGTTTATAATCTTGTAGATTCTTTATAAAATTTACGTTATAAAGTTCTCTTTTTTTATCAAGTTTTTTGGCCATCTTTAATTAGCCAAAATATTTTTCTTTTAGCTTATCTTTTTACTTGCTTTTGGAATTCTTTTGTTCTCTCCAATTCTACTTTTATTTCTAATTACATTAAAAAAAATACGAAAGAATAATTTAACTTTCATTGTACATTTTTTTTTTTTTTAAAAAAAATTATAGTCAAAAAAAAAAATATAAATTTACTTTTATTTTTTTTAGCTTTTACCAAATGCCAATATATTTGCAACGTATATAAATAAATGTTACAATACCACCAGCGCCAGGAGATGAGAATAAAATAGGGATTTACACTAATTTTATTCTTAAGTTTTTAAATTCATATTCGTGTTTTTTTTTTTTTTTTGTAATAGCATGCTAATATATTCCGTAGATTCGTTCACAAGCGACGTTCGGCTTTAACGCCCACTTTTAGGTCTAACATGGCAGGAATGCAAAATGTTTCAACATTCATCTGTGTCCTTTCCACTTTAGTGTAATAGTAATGATAAGAAGCCCAAGTTATAAGCACAAATGAGTGTTGCTCATCGTTTTGAGTCTTACAGGCTCATGGCCACTTGGTCCAACTTGATCCACCTTCCCCTTTATTGGGATCCCTGCTAGAAATAGTCTGATGGGCATATAAAGGTGGTTTTATGTTAATATACTGCATACTAGGACTCGGGGCTATGTTTTCCCCCTCTTCAGTAACCGCCTACCTGGTCAAATACTTGTGACTTACGTCTACATCAGCCACGATCATGTTTTTTTAGACATATCAAAAAAATATACATATATTTTTTTCTTTCTGGAAGTCATATTAAAAAAATATTTTTTATATTTTAATAATCAGGGTTTAATTAGTTAGTTTTTATAATTTTTATTTTTATTTTAAAACTACTATTTATTTTCTGGCTGTGAGTTTTTTTTGGGTCAATGGTCAATGTTGTAACGTTCTTTATCATTACAACTTATCTCAGGTTGTGGTTGTTGAATCGAAGCCCGAGTTGGGTAGCCATTATAATGTTTTCTGCTTTGCTAGGCCTCTACACACATTATAAATGCGCGAGTTGATCAAGTTATGTCGAAAAAAAGAAAGTGGTATTTCTATTTCTAAAAACATAACTATGTTTCCTGATCAATTTGGCCTAGTACTTGTTACGAATTGTGCTATTGATGAAATCAGCTTTTAATTTATTTAATGTGGGCACCAGAATTCCTAAGAATTCACTGAAATCTGTTGCCAGCATGTCTCACAAGTTGTAAATAAAAAAAAAAAAGATACTTTTTTAAAATTAATCGGTATTGCATCATACCGTAACAAGAATTATTTTTTTGAGATTATTATTCCTGGGCTTATTCAAACATATTGGCAAAGGTAAATTACGTTTTAAATCTTATTAAACTAATAATAAATTTAATAATAAAAAATAATAACTATTATTAATAATGCACAAATGAAAATTGGTATTAGAAATATTTTTATTCTAATAGATTAAAAAATGTTTGAAGTAAATTATTTAACAAATAAATTGGAGAAAACACACTTAATTCAGACATGAATCAATTAATAAAAAAACAATTTTACAATTACTGTTCACTTCCAAATTTCTTCTAGAAAGTTCCTTAAAAATGAATGTCTCTTGTACAAAAAAATTAATGTCTCTATCGGGATTGTTTAAACATACTTTTAGCAATTGTTTGAAAATGTTTAATTTGGTCACAATCAGGAGTAATGAAGCATAACTTACCGGTAAGTTTAGTGAATTCACAATGGTTGTAGATAACTATGCATAGTTTTTCGGGGTTAAAATGAGCTCACGGCCTTTGACTATTAGTTGATCTTGCGGTCCATTCTCCTAGTCAGTCATGAAGGCTTTTCTGGTGTACATCTTCAGGCATGATGTCTGCAGAAGTGCTGGTTCACTCCAACATGCCGAATTATTTCAACGTAGAGCAATCTTGGATATATTATTGTTATCCAAGACCAACTAGAGAAACAAACAAACAAGAAATTCTTCAAACTGACCTCTGCCTTTTACACTAGAGGCTCAGTTTTCCGACTTCTGCGCATGCTATTATCATGGCATTTTTTTGGTTCATAATCTTGTAGATTCTTTATAAAATTTACGTTATAAAGTTCTCTTTTTTTTATCAAGTTTTTCGGCCATCTTTAATTAGCCAAAATATTTTTCTTTTAGCTTATCTTTTTACTTGCTTTTGGAATTCTTTTGTTCTCTCCAATTCTACTTTTATTTCTAATTACATTAAAAAAAATACGAAAGAATAATTTAACTTTCATTGTACATTATTTTTTTTTTAAAAAAATTATAGTCAAAAAAAATAATCTAAATTTACTTTTATTTTTTTTAGCTTTTACCAAATGCCAATATATTTGCAACGTATATAAATAAACGTTACAATATATATATATATGCATGTGGATATATATAATTCTTCGAAAAACAATACAATAATTAATACAGTAAATAATATTTTAAAAACAAATATCTACTATAATTTAATAGAAGTACTTTTGACTATCTAAGTAGTCGTTATCAACTATATATATTATATATTGCTATATAAACGAGTGCAAGAATCAAGACAAGAGAGTGTTAGAAATGATGACATATATTCTTCAGTATTCTTTGATCATAATGTTACATGTATATATGGTTTTGATTTTGATTTTAATAAAGTTAAGATTCTATGTTATTGAAAGAAATAATAATAAACTTAAAATTAAAGAAGCTATGTTAATAAGAAATGGAAAGCAGCATTTGATAACCAGATAGATTACTAATATAAAAATTAATGAATTGTGGGAAAATTGATGTATGATGTAATTGTTTTCATATTTATAACGGTTTTTCGTAACTGAATTTGAATATAGTTGATAACGACTACTTAGATAGTCGAAAGTACTTCTATTAAATTATAGTAGATATTTGTTTTTAAAATATTATTTACTGTATTAATTATTGTATTGTTTTTTGAAGAATTAAATATAATTGTTTATAATTGGAATATATATATATATGCATGTATGTGTTGGATTCTAAATTCAGGAAATCAAAAAGTCAACAGTTACTAGATAATGAAATGAATTTTATAAATGAAACTTTACTATAGATAAACAACAAGTTACATTTTTGCAAGAATATCTTCTGCTGTTTTGTAGTATGTAATATTAGTTCACTAAGGTTAATTTTATTTTGATAAAGACTTTTATGTCTCTTCTTTCTGCTCATTTCCTCCTTCTTTTTTCATTTCTTTTTATGTCATAATGAATTTAATCACAGCAGCCTTTTATGAAATTGTGTATCTCATTGCAGTAATTATGAAAAGAGAATTGTTTATTTGTGCAACTATATTTCATTCTAATTACATAAAACAGCAATTTTTTTTTTGCATACATAAGTGTTTATGATTATAAAAAATAATTAGCCTTCATTATAGGAAAAAACACAGTTGGAGAATAAAGAACTATAAGATTACTATATAATTTTGTTTCTTTATATAACATGCTGTATCTGTGTATCCAAGAATGAATTTAAACAATTCTATTTATAAAAAATGAAGTTAAAGAGAATGTAATGCAAAATTTAACAGATTGTTGCCAGGTTTCTGTTATACTGTAGGAGATTGTTAAAGAACTTGTTGTAAGTTTTTTTTTTTTTTTGTAAAAAAAAAAAAAAAGAACAGAATTTATGTAGGATAAACAATACAATGAACTTTCCATAAAAGTCAATTGGTGATATGTTTGATTGTCATTAATATTTTTATAATACAGTGTACACACACACATATATATATAAACTATTAAAAACAGTGATTATTAGTAATTATGTTGTTTATATATGTATAATTTTAAAGAAGTAAATTCAATCTATTGTTTATATATATATATATTTATAGAATAAATGCTATTGAATTACCATTTAAATAGTCAAAAAATTAAAATAAAGCTTTAGTTTTAACGACTTCTAAATATGAAATGAAAACTTTATGCAAATAATAAATAATAATTATAGGTCAAGTTTATATGCAACTGAAATGGAAGTAACTATATCTTCTATAAATATATATAAATATAATTAATAGATCAAATCACTTTTTCATTTAAAATTATGTGAATAAACTATGCATAAATGCCAATCAATGCTAAAGGGCAGGTATATGGCTGCTAGATCAGAGAGAATAAAGATTGTTGACATAATAAACAATAAACAAAATGCCAGAAAAATCTAGCAGTTAACAACAATATTTATTAACAAATAAATAACAAGCTTACATTAATGGTAAGGTTTAAACATTGGAGATATAATAAGCATATGGTTTAAATGACTATTAACCCTTTTATAGTAATTAAATAATGCAATTATATATGATAGTTTATTATATTATTCTTTCCCTCAATGTTAACCTTAATCTCTTTTATAATAATTGAATTTTTCAGAAACATAACAATTTCTAGATTGCACCTAACACATATTCAAAAATCTGCAGACTTAATTACTAGGCTGGCTCACATGCACTGAAATTACTAAACAAAACCCATTTGTAGTGCACAAGATCATAACCATGAAAAGAAATGTATAACTAGTATTAAGAGATCCATAAATAACCCATGTTAAAAAGTGAAATATATATGAAAGCAAGGGAAGGAGAAGTGCTTCATGCAATGCTAACATCAATAAGGACTGAATATTTCAAGTGATAAATAAACCACAGGATAGAACAAGAAAAAATAACATATAAAAATGAACATAGGAAGAAAATGTCACTATACTCCATACAAAATATCAAAACCTGCATATATATAGCAGTACATAGAGGAATAAGTCAAATGTCTGAACATCTAAATAAAACATTGTGTGGTATATGTAAGAGATCATTTTATATATGCACATACACAAGCATAACTATCTCTTTTTCTTTCAAGCATGTATGACATAAATTTAAAAAAAAACTGCCAACAAATTAAATAGTTTAACAAATTATATATAAAGATATTGCACATTTACAGAGATCAAGTACAAATAGTAATGATGATTTTAAAAGTTTTAAGGCATTATTAATTATATCAAACTAGATAGTATAAAATAATAAAAAAAATCAATATAGATTTTATTTTAATTTATATATATATTTTAAATTCTTAATAAAATAATTGAGATTGTCAACAACAATCGCAAAAGTGGAGGGGAGACAAATTTGCTTTAAATTTCTTTTAAATAACTTTATTTTTTTTAAATTTATGAGGGGGGAAAAAACTTTTGAAAAACTATTATGTGCTATTGAAATTAATTATTAACTGCCAATTACAAAGGGATATAAATAAAACATTACTAATAATAATCTAAAACAATTATGATATATGAAAGATATAAAAAGAAAAAAATATATAAAATTGGTAAAACAGAATTATTAATTTACACTCTTATGTATATCACTGGCATATTAGTAATATCTAATGAATAGTTTATGCAAAGGTTTTACCTTATGTCCATAGTGAAGTGAGCATAGATCTATTACTTTCAGTACAGATGGAGTATATAAATGCATATAAATGCAGACATATTCTTGATTTGATATTAGAGTTTGTCATGAAGTTGCTTCATTGGTAAGAAGAAGGCATCTCCTCTACTGTCTCTTCAATGATAGTAGTTAAGTTGGCTGATGTTGGTCAGTTAGCAGGCCAGGTTAATATGCTATGGTCATAGGTTCAGGCTGAAGAGTTGAGTTTGTTTCTGTACTTTAGCAGTACATATTTTTAAACAAGGTCACTGGAGCAACATCTGAGTTCACTAACAAGCCAGGAACAGGTAAATATAGCAAAATCACTGTTGAAATTATACTGTTCCAAAATGCAGAACAAGGTAAGTAAGCAGAATTCAATAGTGAATCGGAACAAGCAAGCAGAAAGTAAATGGCAAACAAGCAGAAAGTAAATGGCAAACAAGCAGAATCAGCAGTATAAAATATAATTTTGCTAGCTGGTTTTCTATTAGATCTCAAGTTAATTCTTTTTCCCATCAATAATTTCACAAATTTCTACTAATTATTAAGCTCTGTGATTATAATTTTGAATCAAGATAAAGCCAGAAAGTTTTAAGAAATTCATCAAATTTATAATTACATTAAACTGAAATTTTAAAGATAACATAAAATTGGAACAATACTTAATGATGAAAAAATTAATTTTGTTGAAAGTTTAATTAATACAATGGATGGATGAAATATTAATTTAAAAAGAGCTTTTTTAAGATTAAGCATTGTTCCTAAAATTTTAAATATAAAAAAATATTTTACAAATTGATAACAAACTTGAAGTTCGCATTTAAATTTCTTTTGTTTACAATTATTGTTATAATTACCAATATCTAAATTAATACAACAGAATCAACACACATGCAAGGTCAACAATCTGAAATATTGCCAAAACAAATCAAGCTATTCTTATCTTAATACCTAGTATCATAGTAACCTATACAATGAGGGCTATAAAGTTATGCAATGGGTAAAATGCTTGTTATATATAAGCTTAACACTCTGTTACAACATTCTAGATAACAACATAAAAATAATAAGTATTCTGAAAACTTCATATATAAAATATTTAAATATTAATTCTTCATTATTGCCATATTATTTATAAAAATATAAACATTACCCACAGTTAAAAAAAAATTCACTATAAAAATGAAATATCAAGCAAAACATATCAATAATATCTCAGTTGCCAATATCTACAGTATCAGACAAATTCCATATATGCCTGGTTCTCTTTTTATGCAGTATATAGGTTTCACAGAAAATCTGCATTAAAAAAATCATACAAAAATAGACTTAACTTACCTTGAAAAATGTGAGATACATTCCATAATTTTTCAAAAAATCGAACAAGGTAAAATTATTTTAAAATTTGCAGAAAAAAAAGAAAATAAAGTATGACTAATAGAAAATTTCAAATATTTAAAAAAAAGTGATACAAGACAATTTTTTTTTTACTTTTTTTATTAACTATTTAATTTTATTCAAAACAATATGTTTTTATGTGTAATTTATTTTACATTTTTTCATACATATTTTAATCATTATCACTATTTGACAATATGTGGTTCGTTTGTGAACTGGTAAGAAATCAGATTCGTTATAAGAGGGAATACAATTAGCACCAACTTCAATCTCGTGCTGTGTTAATGGCTTTCTGTCGATAATGTAATCGGTAATTAAACTTTGAGATGATGATTTTACTAATTGTTTATGAAGCTTGTGATATCCAGACTGCTAACTTCCATGAGTGCAACTATATATATATATATATATATATATATATATATATATACTCATGGAAGTGTTATATATATATATATATATAACACTTCCATGAGTGTGTTAATAATGACCAATGGTTAAATTTTTTTTTATATACATGGAGAAACTTTTAAATAGAAAAAAGTTACAAGTAAAAATATTTAAAAACTTTTAAAGATACATTCTTTTTAAGTAGAAATTAAAAGTTTTTAAATATTTTTACTTGTAACTTTTTTCTATCTAAAAGTTTCTCCATGTATATATGTGTATAAAAAAAAATATAAACATACACATATATAATATCGGTCATACAACTATTTAAGAACATGTTTTTCCAATTGATTAGAAAGTTAAAGACTTTGTCAAATAATTTTTGCTGTAAAACAAACAAGTTCCACTTCTGTTTTATTTTTTTCTAAATCTTCTACAGTATCTAAATTTATTGCCAAACCTTTTTCCAACAGGCATTTAAAGTATGTAAAATTTAATGCATGTATATAAAATGGGGAAATCCTGATTTTAAGTGAATTATGAACTTCTTTATCATATAAAAGAAAACCACATAAAAATATATTAAGAAGAAACATGAATCGCATAACTTAAAAATCATATTAAAAAGATCTGCACAAAAAAGAGACCCAGATGTATATAAAATAAATATTTACTACTATTTAAACAATCATTATTTAAAATTATAAATATCATTAAATAACAGAGATTATATATTTCATAATTTGCATTGAAATGTGATATCTATAAAATAAAATAAACTATCATTTATTATATCTATTATTTTTTAATATTATATTTAAAATGTTTTGAAAATATTACTTTGATAATTATCCATATAGTGATCAATCCAATATTTAAGAATCGACAATTTAAAATAATTAATATCAGCATAAAATTATTTAAATAAAAATAATTTATTATAAATTAAATAAAATATTTAATAGAGACTTATAAACTGTTTTATCAATTTAACTCATTTACCAAGTAAATAAACTTAAATGTCTTTCCAGAAATATATAAATATAACAGACAATCTCTTCACTATGGCACTTCATTTGAAATATAGAAAACAAGCCTAAATGAAGATAGAAGAAAAAAAATCATTATTTTGCAGCAGTTGATGAATATGAGGTAATCTTATTTATGATAAATGAAAATATGATGAAGTAGATAATCCATGTGCCTTTATTTTCAAATTCTTGGGATAAAATCTGCTTATTTATGAGTTCATTTTGAGAGTTTAAAATCCAATGTTTTCCTTTTTAAATTCAGCATCTGATGATTTTGTTCACATGATCAGAATAGTTTTCTTGATAACAAATCATTCTTGGTTACTTGCCAATAAAACAGTAAATAAATCTACAGACAATTTTAAAATTATTTAATACTAATGCCAATTCTTTAAAATATTTTTAAATTAAACACTTGAATTTATTTTTATATTATCATTTAATAAAATCAATTTTTATTTATAAAAGAATATATAATGCCTTTAAATTAATAAATCAATCTAATATTTTAAAATATCAATGATGCCACACTTTTAAATTAATAAAATTTCTTTCTATACATTTACTTAATTTATACAGCAATGAAATATATTCCAAAGGAATATACTATTTCAATATATATAAACACCCAACAGAGACCAAGAAGATTAATGAAATATGTTGTTAATTAATTATAATTAAATTACTAAAAGAATAGCTGTATGCCTCTTTTAAATTCTTACAATTCAGTAGAGAACCATTTAAACATTGATATGCTAAAATATATTGTGTTAAGAGAATGGCAAGCAATAAATTGAAATAAATGTAATTCATTTGATTATTTAATACTTCACCTATTTTTGACAAAAAATATTATATATATATGATGTTAAACATACATTATTTTCCAAAAATGTTAAATAATTTTTGACACCATAAAAAATCTAAGTTGGTTTATAAATGATGTCAAATCAGGATATCATTAATAGAGATACATGATACACACTTGTTAATTGTCTTTTAATTGTTTGTTTGAGATTTTTTTAGAGATTATTAATACAATCTGCTCTCCAATTTCATTCAGAAAATCTTGGCTTTATAGGACAAATTTAAAAATAAACTCATTTCATAATTCATATTGACTAATCATATCATTTTTTATTAATCTTATTTTTATTTCTTAGCACAATTTTTTTAAAAAAGCATAGATTAATTTGTAACAAAATAACTGTCAAACATTCTAATTTGTGTTATTTATTTTTCTTTAAGTGATATTGTGCAATGAAGTTATTTTTTAGAAGTAGAAATTAAATTGATTCAAAGAGCAAAATTTATTAAATGCAAAATTCATCTTGTTAGCATATATGCTTTTCACTCATGGTAATCAATATATTAAAAGCTCTTCATTTTTTTGTATGGTCATCCCATTTTTATTATTCCATCTGTTTAATTCAGGTATAGAAATATTTGTTTTTAAATGTTTTTATTGAAGTTGAAAAATCTATTTGTTTGTTTGCTTATTTGGTAACACATTATAAGATGGTATAATTTTTTTTTTCAATTTAATAACATTCTTTTTAACATTAAAAGATAAAATGTCAACAATTTTAAACATAAGTTTTTTTACTGATTTCTTATAATACTAAGGGGACTTAGCACTTTTGATGAAATTCTATATCCTCATAACCATAGCCCAAAAGTTACCTGAGTAGAAGGTGGAATATATAAACAGAAGATGATCAAAAATATGTAAATTGTGAATTCAAGTGTCCATTTCTTGGAGAGGAGAAGCATGATTCCTTTCAGCTTATAATGTGGATGTTATTCACTATATGGCAGGTTTCCTTGATCTAATGTTTGGTGTTGGGTTATTTTATACATGCAATAGTAATCAAGAAAAGTTCAAACTTATCAGTGAACTTCTGGTGCTCAAGAAAAATGGAACTATGTTTGTGCCTACCAAAAGCTCCTTTGTATAGATAATGATGTTGACAGATTCACATTGTGAGGGAGATCAGACTCCTAATGTGGTATACATAATCTTATGCCCTTAAGCTGGCTTCCAAGCCTTATACTATGGTGAATTGCATGCATCCTTCTTCACATGAATGTCTCAACATAGTTGTCTATACAGGAAAGCTTTTGATAAGCCCAAATATACCATTTTTTTGAGCACCAAAGTTCATTGGCCATAATTTGAATCTTTCCTGGTTACTATTGCATATATAAAATGACACTAAGCCAAATGTAAGATCAAGGAAACTTGCAATCTAGCTAACAACATTCACACTATAAACTAAAAGGAATCATGCTTTCCCTCTCCAAGAAATGAACTCTTGAATTCACAATTTGCATATTTTTGATTATGAGAATATAGAAATTTTTCAAAAGCATTAAGCCATCTTAGTATTATAATTCTCATTTTAGCTTCATCTTTAATTGACTAACAGCATGAATAGATATATTACTGTTTGGTTAAGGGAAATTTACATATGTGTTATTATTACTGATTTTTATACATATATAATTATGTACACATACTAAATTTAACATATACATAAATATTATACATATTAACATACTGCAGAATACCTAGTGATAAATATACAATGTATGTGTTTAATTAACTTTTTTTATTTTTTAATGTTCCTGTCCTAAAATGGATGTGGCCAAAAACAGGAACTTTCAAAAGAGATACAATTAACTTTGAAAATCAATCTGTTGAGTCACCATCAAGTACCTCAAAATATTATGATGATTTAGAAGGACAAGGTGATAAGCACATAATGAATAAGGGGCCTGTTAGGCCTGTTATGGTGAAATATAAAGTTAGTATTATTAAAAAAGCTCAACACATTAGTGCTCCACCAAATATTCTGATGAATACTTGAAATATGGGTTTTTATTCATGGGAGATGCCAACTATCCAAAACCATAGTGTGTTGTTTTTAGAGAGATATCTAACAGTGCCAGAAAAATATTTTTACTAATGCACCATTTACAGACAATACATCCAATATATGTAGAAAAAGAAGTTGGTTTTACAGTCACTATTAAGTGGCCTATTTTCTTTTGTGCTATCTAAAAACAAAGACAATGAAAATGCAGTTGAAGCATCACACAGAATAAGTTATTATATTACTAAAAGCAGTAAAAATCATTCAATTACTGAAAATTTTATATTTTCATGTATCAAAGATGCTATTCAATGTATGTTCAGTGATTATCATGATCTGAAAAATTTAGCAATATTCCATTCTCAAATAATACAATTTCTTAGAGAATTAAGGGTCTGATGACATTCAATTAACAATAATTGAAAGAAAAAAGAGTGTCTTTTTATACAGGTAGATGAAAGCACTGATGTTTCCAATTTGTCAATTTTGATTATTATTGCAAGATATTTAAATGATAACATTAATCTTTTATTGTGCTATCCCCTTTCAGAATAATGAACAGGTGAGAAAATATTCAATGCCATTCAGGATTCCTTTTTGTAAAAAAAAAAGTGATTGGACCAATTGCTGTGGTGTTTGTACAGATGGTAGAAACTCTATATCTGGTTGTTATACAAACTTATATGGTAGTATCAGAAAAATCACTTCCCATGTAGCTTGAAGTCATTGCTGTATATACAGACAAAGCCATGCAAACAAATTGTTGAAGGAAGTGTTCAATCAGTTCAACAAACTCTAGACTATTCAACTCTTTGTGTGAAGTGATGGATAGCTTCCATACAACATTGCTTTTGCACATTGAAGCGAAGTGGCTTTCATGCGAAAATATACTCACATAATTGTTTGAATTTATACATGAATTGCAAGTTTTTTTGAAGAACATCATTTTGAATTAAGGTCTGTTTCATGAAACTGAATAACTACAACAACTTGTGTACTTATCAGATATTTATTCATAAGTAAATAAACTTAACTTAGGATTACAGAACAGTTCCAAAACCTATCTTTAAAATGTCTGACAAAATTGATTCTAAGATTAAAAAATTAGAATTTTGGGGATGTTGTGTCAATAAAGAGCAGTGTGAAGTTTTTGAGATAATTCACAGTTTCTTATTTGAGAGTGAGCTGAAATTGTCAAAAGAAGTAAAAATTTGTATAATAGCTCACTTAAAAGGTCTAAAGATGTCATTCAGGCAATACTTTCCAAACGAAAATAATTGGATTCCAACTCCATTCAACAAACTATTCTTTCAACAAGTCGAAAATTATCCATATCAGAAAAAAAAAAATTGGTTGAATTTTTGACTAATTCTTTATTATAATATGACTTCAAAAACAACATGTCATTGATTTCTGGGCAGCAGTGAAAAAAAAGTACTCAGATCTCAGTGATAAAACATTAAAATATTTATTACATTTTACAAATACACAGCTTGTTAAATCAACCATTTTATCCTATGCCTTTATTAAGAATAAATATCATAATAAACTTAATGAGACTCCTGATATAAGACTGAATCTGTCTTCATTTGAACCTGATTTCAAAAAACTCGGCTCCACAAAACAATCTCAAGGATCGCATTGAAATTATTAAGAGAGATACATTTGAAGACTTATGTATATTAAGAAAAATCATCGACCATTTGCATGAATTTTCATTTCATTTGTTTTTGCTTTTATAAAAAACTGAAACTAAGTATAATAAATAAAATAAAAAACCAAAATTTATCATTAATTTGATTTGTTAATTACTTAGTTAACCCAAGAACATTATACAATGTAATAAAAAGTCATATTGTTTGTGTAAAAGAATGGATGGAAATCTATCAAGAGGTATCAGAAAGTAAAAAAACATTGGGAATCCCTGATCTAGAGGATTGGAAGAAAAAGCCTGATGTCTCCACACACATATTTCTATCTAAACATGCGTTAAAATATTATAATATATATACAAACAATGTATTATAATGCTGAATATATTAATAATTGCAGAAAGTACTTTCCTAAAATGACTGCTATAAATAATTGATCTCTCCTCTAGCTATAGTATTCAATAATTTATACAAAATGAGAAAGATAAGTCATATTGCATAAATTATTGAATACTGTATCTAGAGAATAGATCAATAATTTGACTATAATCACTTTAGAAAAAATTCTTTATATATATACAGAGAGAGAGAGAGAGAGAGAGAGAGCGTCCGCGCGCGAGAGAGAGAGAGAACTGCAAAGAAGATCAAGGTGTTAATGAATCTCTCATGTCTACTTACTTTGGACAAATTGTCAGGAACATGAGGATTTTCTCATCAGGCAAGATTTTTGTTTGGGAGAAAGGGGGTAGCATATATAATTACTTAAATAATTTTTACGTTAGAAATAAATATTTAACTATTGCTAACTAAAGAGCAAAATAAGAAAATAAATAAAATATTTCACCAACAAATAGTTGACTGGAATATTAAGCATTGTTGTTTCTTTATTTTACTATTTTTTTTTTGTGAAGAGATCTAGAAACGCTTTTATCTGCAGTGAATTAAATCTGCTTTACGATTTAAGTAAAATCGTATTACCGCAACAGTCTTATATAAAGAAATGATGAAACAGAAGTTACTAATCACCAGTATTACTAATTACTGGACACCAAGGATTTAAGTAATTTTTTTATTCTTGTTCTGATTGTTGGCTAAGAACAACTAGATAGTATTTTGATTAATGTTGAGTGCTTAGTTGGGTCATGGGCTGGTTATCTGAAAAATTTGACCTAAATTCGAATCCAGGTCATAAGCATATAAAGCAAGTGCATTATCACTACATCAAAAGGCACTTGTAGCATTTACCTATATATACATTATCAATTTTTAATTTTAACACATGCAATATTTATAAATTAATTGATTAGATGTAAAATATAATAAACTCACAAGTCTTTGAATACACATTTCTATAAAGTATTTGTATCATCACGAAGACTTGTTGGCCTCCGTCCACTGGAAATCCAACATTATTTGGCAAATAAAAACCCTGTTTAAAAATAAATGTTTACTTTGGTAAATGTACTTATTTATAATAATAAAAATATGTTTACTAGTATATTGAAATGTAATAATTACTTCATTTTTTCGGCTCCAGAAAGCGAAAGGTTGCATACACAATTTTTCAACTAAGTTGACTTTACTGCATATTCTGCCATTAAAGATAGAAACGTCATCAAATACACTTTGTTGCCCGTAGCAACGATACATTATAATTTGTTGCACGATTGCTTCGTTATCCATTTGCAACGCTGGTTCAAACTAATGTAAGATTAACAAGAATGTTAATTATTATTATGTTTGTCTAATTATTATGAAAAAATATAAAAAGTTGTAAAATTAATACTTACTGCAATAATATGTGTTTTAGTAAAAAATCTTGGCAGCCGAAATGTTTTACACATGTACACTGAATCTCTATTTTGATAATTAATTGTAATCTGTGATGACAAAAAAAAAAGTAAATTAAAATTATATAAATAATTAAAAATAATGTTTTTTTCCAAATACATATTAAATTCTTACATCTGGCATTCGAAGTTCAAAAGACCTTGTATCTGGTGGAAATGCTGTTACATTACTTGTTCCTCCTATTAGAACTACACTGCGGTAACCTCTTCTAGTTTCTCCATGATATGGCAAATTATTAACACTTTGTGGAATGTCTGGATGATAGGAATAGAGTAAACGCATAGTGTCTGTCTATAAAAGCAAAGATTTTATATAACAAAATATTGCATAACATAAGTATTAAAGCAAATAAAAAAACCAAATACTATAAATAAATAATTATTAAAATAACATGAAGTGATTTAATATATATTTTTGGTTAATCTTTTCATTCGAATGCACCAAATAAATTATATTGACTGATTGCTTGATTTGATCTAGAAGGTTAAAATACTTAAGTTAAATAAAAAATCTTTAGTATAGAAATATACTAATATATATATATATATATATATATGTAGATAATAAAGAAATCTTAAATGCCTGAAGTCAATGTTATGATTATTAAAGTTCATAGAGCTGGTTACAAATATAAAAGATAATACTAGTATATTTAATAAAGAGTAGAATTTTATTGACAGGAAAATATAAGACTTGTAATATGCAAGTTTAGACTAAGTGGAACATTAACAAAAAGTAATTTTTTTTTTGAAATTGAAAAAAGAAAGTCTTTCTTAGTTGAATTTTTGATGTGTCTTTGATTTTTAATTTTTTTTGAGCATTTTTATTTTTAAATTAAAGCCTCAGTTGATGCACTATATTATAATTAGTTTCTTTCTGTAGTCACCCGTCATATGTATATAGAAAGGCCTTATGCTTAATAATAATATACTCTCTTGCCATGTTTATGAATTGCATTTGAACCTGAGTGCTAAGTAAACTTTATTTTCTTTCCAGGCATTGATAAGTTTGGTGAGATTCTCAGTGAATTGTTTAAAATATATTCATCCTTCAGTAGATTTTTGAAAGAGCTATTTTACAGTACACAATCACACACATATTTTGTCTCTTTTTCTCTCTATATATAATTTAGTGCTAAATATTTAGATGTAATATTTTTGAGATTAACTCATTGCAACTGTTTATTTTTAAATATAAATTGAATTGTATTCAAGCTTTAGCAAATGACAATGCAGTTAAAGTTAAAAATAATACCACTTTAACTTTGTTTTTTATATATCAGGAGGATTGTCTACAATGCTTTTGCTAGAAAGCACAAATTTATTTGATCAATTAGAAATTTATTACTAAGTATTTTTACACCTAATTGGCATATATATCTGGCAAGTATAAAATTACTTTCAGTTGTAATCTTACCCATGATAATTTAATGGCTTTAATGGCAATAGCATGATTGCCACTCACAGTGGCTGATTTATGATTTCTTTAATTTTTTAAAAAATTGTGGAAAAACCATTAGAATGACATGTATGAAAATCCAATAATTCTATGCAGCTTTAGTTTCTTTTTAAAATGGCATATGGCATGTTAAAAATCAGACAAAATTTGGGTTTTTTTATTAATAGGTTCATTTAATTTTTTTTCATTTTTGCTCAGTTTACTAGATTTCATGAAAAAGACAGCACAATTTTCATATCAGCAAGATTCTATAATAAAATGGATTAAATATGTCTCGATTCAAGACCTTCATCCCAATAGAAACGTAATATCAGAATATTGGGCGAAAGTATTCAATTTAAATTTTTATTATTATTTGCATAGTATTATTTTAATTTTTTGTATTATTTGCATAGTATTTATTATTTAATAAATGTATAGTTCATTAATGTGTTTGCATTTGTATTAGTGTGTCTGTGTAGTATATAAATTATACTTGTATTCAAATATAATGTAGTGATTTGTGTGCAATGCAATTTTGGGGCTCTGATCCAAGTTTGAGGCAAACTTTTTAATAATTTATTAGTGTGCTTATATATGTATTAGTGTGTTTGTGTTTGTATAACAAGTAATGATTTTTATTTATAAAATTAAGATATTATAGAGCAGTGCAATGTAAATTTTAAGACTGATTATCAGATATATAGAAAGGTTGCAATTGATAAAACAATCACAAAATTTACTGGGCATACTACCATCTGAAGATATAAACTCTTAAAACCAATAAAGAGAGGTTTCAAGTGATGTGTGTGGTCATAGCTACAATGGTTATGTATACCACAAGGTATTGTATGCAGGCAAAGAATCAAATCCTGATTCTTGTCTATGCTTTGGTACTCATGCTGTGGAATCAGTAGTTTGTCACATCTTGCATCATATTATTTTTAAGTCTATAGCTAGAAAATGAAATATATGCAAATAAATTATTTCTCTGTGATACAATAAATATAACAAGATAGCACCACTGGTGTGAACAAAAAATATAAACATCACTGGTCTACACAAAAAATATAAAATGAAGAGATGAAACTCATTTATCATTGATATAGATGGTAGCCTTCAATTTCTAGTTTTGGATAGCCAAAGAAGCTATGATGATAAATGCATATCCACCTTATGGAAATTATTTATTTTGTATTTTTTATTAGGATGAATCTTTTTCTTATAGATGCCTTGAGATTTTTTACCTTTTGGGACACAAGATAAAAATGAAGAATTCTTATGAGATTATTTTCATAGATTCTGAAGCTATGGATTATTTCAAGTAAAAAGTGTTATATATGGTTTGAATGAGAATTTTGGGAGGAATACAAAGAAATTATCAATACAAATGTAATTTAAACTTAATTAATGTTAAATTAAAAATTATGAATAAACAATAAAGTAATAATTATTTTGGATGTTGAAATTTCTTTTTTTCCCCTTACTTTTTTAATGGTAATCACTACTTGTCTTAGATTTATGGTTTTCCTTAGTTTTTCTATATTCTATTAATATATAGCAGTTTGCTCTAACATAATTAAAACTGAAGTTATTGTGAAAATTGTGTCTTAAGTCAGTTTTTTAAAAATTCAATATGGCTTCAAAGACCTTAATATAGTTAAATTCTAATATTATATAATAAATAAAAATTTACAATACTAAATATTTAGTTGAAATGTTTTTAATATTAACTCATTGAAACTGTTTATTTTTAAATATAACTGAAGAAGAATAAAGTTCAAGTCATATCATTTTAAGCTGGAGGGTTATTCAATTATATTTGCAATTAAACAGTTGTAATGAGTTAATCTCAAAAACATTATATATATAAAAACTCAATCACAGTACACAATGTTTTTTACTCTATCACCATATACAGAAAAAAACTGACAAATCACTCTAAAATATGTCTGCACTTAAAAGCAAATTCTTCCATCAGCTAGCCTAGAGCATCAGCAATCATCCATGCAAATATAACAACTGTTTGTCTTATGTTAGTAATTGTAAAATTTATTTGATATTAAAGTACAACAATCAATACTATGGTCATTCTATGCAACAGTTGCCAATATAGACTTACTTGAAATATATACTTGTACTGCAGAGCAATTTATCAATATTTTATATGTAGTGTGACTGCTAAATAACAAATGTTTCAAGCACTATGATTAGAGTTTACATCTCTCCAAATATGTTTATAAATATTTCTAGGGACATTAATCTATTATACATTTATATTTAATAAATATAAGTACATTTATAAATTATATTTAAAAAGTAGTAATGATTAATTTCCACTATCAGGACAAATCAAGAGTTATCATTCAATTGGAGAACACTATTGCCTATTTATCTCAACCCCAAATTAAAAAACTTAGGATCTATTTATATAAAATTATTTAATTACAAATATAATATAGATTAACTTTATAAGAATTGTTAAGTTTTATCTTCACTTTGTTTTCTTTCCTCAATTATATTCCAAAAAAAAAAAAACATGCTTTAGTATGTAAGTCATTTAATTAATTAACAAGTTTTTTAATATTATGTGTATCTGATTGCTTTTTTCCCCTGTTAATTGTTCTATTTTCTCAATCTTTTATTTTTTCCTTATTTGTTTGTAATTCAATAGATAGAAAAGATTCAGTATGCCAGAAAAATTATACAATTATAACTCCTCTACAGATCTACAGCTTAGCACTGCTTTCTACGAGGCTGGTCATATTCATAATACTAAGATAGGTAGGTAGAAGAGAAAACTTATAGGATGATTAGTAAGCAAGTTTATGAATTTACATATACCACTTGTATGATAATGCAATGCATGAGTCTTTTTTATTTATCATGAGTGTTATTTGTGATAAACCATGGCTCTTTGCATTTTTTCTTTAGATCATTGCGTTCATCACAAAACACTTTGTATTGTGGTCTGTTTTAGAATGTTTGTATATAAATTTGTGCTGCACTAATCTAGTAGGACTGTTGACATGAAACTCACCATATTAAATTGCTTTGCAAGTTGGTTCCTAGCAGCTAATTTTATAGCTTGTTTGGAGACCCTGTTCTGGAGGTAATTTGTCTTCGGTGTAACTCAATAGAGATAGAGGGGGGATTCTGAAGCTAATATTAAATTTATTCGAGAAGATTACCTTCAACTTTTGTAATGCAAAAAAAAAAAAGGCTGATCCAAGCATTAGTGTTGTTGTGGTGTGTGTAAATTCACAAACTTACATACAAATTAACCAATAAGTTCTCTCTTCTACATATCTATCTTACTGCTATAAATATGACTGTCCTGGCCGAAAGCAGATCTAAGCTGTAAATCTGTAAAGGAGTTATAATTGTATAATCTTTTCAGCACAATGAGCCTTCTTTATCTATTGAAGTACTAATTTCTCTTTTCCAATTCAATTCTTTTTTATCATATCTCTATAATTTTTAATTCGTTTTTGAGTCATATATCCAAATCGGAGAATTAGACATTTATTTTTAACATTTTATTTTTTTAGATGTTATTAGTTTTATTTATTAAAATTAATTTTTAATAAGTAAAAAAATGTCCAATTTTTTATTATACTTTTATTTTCCAACGAGTTATCCCTATTTTTGGAAGAAATCAATTATTTTAATGGTATTCAGTTACCAAGATTTTTTAAAAAATTATTCAATTTAGTGAATTGAAATTTAAAATCCCAGTTTGTTTTGAGCCAAGCAAATCTGTTTCTGTAGATTTAACAGTTTGACACAAGGGTCCTTTCCCAGATTATATTTTAAATTATATTTTGCTGCCTTTCTACAATATATAATTAAATGCTTATTTTTTCTTTATTAAAAGGTCAAAAATGTCCACAGTAAGGCACTGAATTTATAGCGCTCAAAGACATTCCAAAAAAGTTGCAATGTTGACTGCTTTCGTTGAGAGCATACAGCGAAGAATATAATAAATTGGAGAGCTATAATTAAACGCTCAAAGTTGAAGTATTTCAGAAAGAAATGTTTTTTGCAGAAAATCTCAAATTATCAAATGGAATAATGGACCAGCATATTTTATATGTGAACGTATTTGTAGCTCCAGATTGCTTTGTATAGTCAGCAAAGTTTATTTTTAATATGTTGTTGTTGTTGTTGTTGTTGTTATTATTATTATTATTATTATTATTATTATTATTATTATTATTATTATTATTATTATTATTATTATTATTATTATTATTGTTTTTATCTTTTTACGTTTTTTCTCTTGGATTGCCATTGCTGCTGTTGACTTATTTTTATATCTATAAACAAGAACTTGTCAGTAATAATCTTTATTTTTATTTTTCAGGGCCATTTTACAAGCATGAATAACAAATAGACGTCATCGTATTTGTGTTTCAAAAATACCTTAATTGCTATCTTACAGGCCTACATAAATTATATATATATCTTTCATTTAATATTATGCTACTTAAGCTAAAACATAAAACATTTCAACTTGCTTGTCTTGGTACTAATCTGAATTCAATGGCAAGATAAGTGCAGCTAATTTAAAATTTGGACAAAAGATAATATGTACTAAAAATAATCACGACAATGTTATAATTTTTAATCTATTTTTTGAGTATTTGCAACGTACTTTAGCTTTTAAACAATTGAATTCCAAAATGCAGTATCACTATAGCTTTTTTACAATTATAATTTCCCCTTTTTATGCTTTTAATTTGAGTTTATTATCAGTTAACGTCAGAAGATTACCCATTATTTTAATGATACCGAAAGTTCATTAAAGCTTCTAATACACTACCTATAAATATTGAGATAACTGAACATATTTAGTTCAAGAGATTAACAAGTAATTTAACAAGTTTAAGAATTATCACCAGTTATTTCCATCTATGTTTCCACAAAAAATTTAACATTCATACATGAGATGATGTATTTACAATTATTATTTTTTATCATTTGTTTAAATAAAATAGATTCAAAGAAAGAACAGATCTAATAATAAATGTTACTATAAAATGTAACAAACGTGTGGTTATCTTTTATTGTGGTTTTTAACTTATGATTCAACAATCCCCAAAGGGCCCAGCCATCATCATAGAATCTATGAAGAATTGGTAAAATGTTTAGAGCTTTTAGCAGTAGAAAGAAAAATAATAAATGAATGAAAAAGCAAAAAAAAAGAGGAAAAATAACTACAAAATCTTTGGCTTGTTAAAGTAAAACTTCGTCTTTTAAAAGCAAACAAAAATAAAAAAATGCTTACGAAAATTACAGTTAAATAGGAAAAAAGTATTTAGTATTGATACGTAAACTTACAGCCAATCCTGTTGAAATGAAGCTGGCGCAAAAATAATATTATGAAAAAGAGTCCACATCTTGAAAAAAGTTAAAAAACATTCTCTAATGTATGTGGTATTTTTTTTTTTTTTTTAAATATGACATATTTTATTCTATAAGTTGACAAATAATTTTTTAGAAATCAATGTATTATTGAAATTTTTTTTCTGTGTTATTTGTTAACAATCCATTTCTAAATATATCAACTATATATACTCTTCTATCTATATTAAACCCGATGGGACATTTTGCTATTATACTGAATAAACTTTACAATAATCTTAAAAGTCAAATTTAACCAGATGTGCATATATTTAAATGTGAGAGTTTATAATGCGATCTAAAAATAAATTATGTTACCGTGATCGGCAAATCTTCTTCATCACAAGTATCAAACTTTCGGTCAAATCTTAAAACAGTATGCGTGTCGTTTTTAAAACTCATTTGTAAATGCCAATCTTGACGTTTGTCGACTCTTGGTTCCTGATCATCGAACAAGCCATATCTATCCTGAAAAGCAAAAAAAATCGAAGTCATGATTCATTTTTATAAAAAGCTTATTATCGCACATACCAATAATTGTTTTTTAAAAAAATCGTACAAAGAGATAGATACACATATATATAATAAATTGATGTAATTTATAGAAATTCAAAATGAATAGAATCTAATAATAAATATATCTAATGAGACAGGAAAGAGACAATACATATATTTTTACAAGTAAAATTTAAACTGAAAGTCAAAAAAGTTTTAATAATCTTGTCTTTACCCCCCCCCCTTTATTACTAGAAAACATGTATGATAAAATAACTTTTTTTTTTTTTAGTCCGTGATATAAAAAATCCACAAGTGAGTAAAGAATATTATTGTACTTTTAATTCAAGCAAATATATATATATTTTTTCGTACTTCTTTAAAACTTTGTATTAGAGTGAAAAGTTGAGAAAATACCCCCCCCCCCTTTCATTAAAAAAACTGAAAAATTTTAACTGAATCGGTAAAGTTCAGTACGTTTTAGCTGCTATCGGTTTTATAAATAAATCAGGAAAGCATTTGCAACAATAATCTTAAGTAGTTATTGATTACGTTTATTGAAAAGTAACATTTACAAAGGATACAATTTTGTGAATATATTTAAGATTAAATTCTACATAGTCAAGTTTTCTACATGAAGTTTCCAGATGGCTCTCTGGATTAATTTGGATGAGATTTGATAGAATGCAGTTTGGATTTAGTTTAAAGGTTTTATCCACAAAAATATACTTTGAACATTTTATTTAGAATATGAAATGAATTGTAATAAATATTCTAATATTACAGCTACAAATACATTGTATACAATAATACCACTTAAGTTTTTTTGTTCGTTTTTAAGCAGTTTTATTTTCTTTCCTTTTGTCTGTTTTGGCTGAATTTTAAATCTTCATTAGAGATCTGTTCATCCTAAAACAAATCATATCTATTTGAGAGTATATGCCTCTCATCTTCATCTATGAACTTTTAATCACCTGAGTGTTTATTGCAACCACTGAATCAATAAAATGCTTTTAATGGTTTATAGTTGAATGTTTAGTTATCATTATGGGAAAATATTTTATATTTTTCAATGATGAGCTGCACGTATAAATATTCAAAATTTCTAAAGAATAGTATATTATTATACAAGTACAAATATATTTATTTTTAGATTACTTTAATAAAAAGTAAAAAAAAAACTTAGCATTTTCCTGAGGGTTTGTGATGATGGTATTTTAGTTGTATTTATATATTGATCTATTTCCATCATCTAATATAAGTATTGAATGTCTTTAGAAAATTTAACTTTATTTAAATGTTTCAAATACATTCAACTGTTAGTAATAGTAAACAGATTAGTGTATGCAAAATGTTTGGAGAGGTATTACTTAGCCGTCTTGTTCAGGTGTTGCTGGTCTAATGGGAATAGAACCTGATGGACCTTTAGATTTTTGAATATTGAATTTTAAGGTAATGCTCTAACCAACTTAGTCATCCTGCCAAAATCTAACAGTTGTATGTATTTGGAATATTTAAATAAAGTTAAATTTTTCTAAAGATAAGCAATACTTATATTAGATGATGGAAATAGTTCAATATATAAATATACCAAAAAAAAAAAAAAAAACTATTTAACATTATGACAAAATATTTTATTTTTCAAATATGAAATATGTGTAAATATTCAATTTTTGCAATTATTTACATTTTTATATTATTTTATAAAAATTACAAAAAATATTTTATTTAATGTGTTTTTATTTAGTAGCTAAAATTATTTACTTTGAAGTGTTATGGGTGTTAAATTAACACCATGCTATAGCTTTCAGTTTTTGTTTGCCAATTTGCAATTATCTATAACATTAGTTTACTGAATACAGTTATTTTTTCAGAAATTATTAATTAAAATTATTAGCTCAAAAAAAATCTCAATTCTTCAACAAATTAAAATGTTAATTTATTACAAAAAAATGTGTCTTATTTGGATCTCAAAATAACAACAATTTCTCATTGGTAGATCTGGTTGGCCTTAAGCAATTTTGAATGTCTCTTTTGTCTTAGTATTTCAGAAATTGTTTTTGTAATTTTCAGTAATTTCTTTACATATTTAACTCGCGTGTAAGTTTATTTAGGCAATATATTGGTAAAATATTTATTTTAAATCAAAACCTATTATAATATTCTATATTTCACTATATGTGTTTAATTGAAGGTAGTATGAATACTATACAGGTAGAGTAGATTCTGTAATATTACAATCAGGAAGATAAAGAAATAAATTAAGTAATCTTCAAAATTAAATAAACAGCACTCAATTGTAACAAGTGATAACATGTTGGCTCAGTCTAAGTAAAAAAACGAATAGTAGGATTTTTAGATTGCTAAAAACATTTTTGATGTGAATTAATAATTAATGGATTGAATTTTAATAGACAAATAAAAAAATGCTGAAATTATTAAAGTATTTTATGCCAATAACATGTTAATATTTTCTATAAATGATATTGGGCAAATTCTTACTATACAAAGGGATCCAAGCTTATGAATGTATAAGTGTAAAAAGTAGCATTTATGAATGTATAAGTGTAAAAAGTAGCATTTTTATTAAAAACACATACATATCCATATTATTTTAAATATATATCTCACAAAAAATATTGTGTCTATGCATTCGCATTTATAAATGCGTGACTGAATTTAAATGAATATTGTTTTGAAATTATATCCCTAAAATAAAATCCGGATCTGTATAATAAAAGTAATGATTCATTGTATTAATTTTAGTAGTGTGGGAAAAAAATACTGGAAATGATTTTATTCAATAAAACCTAAACACATATCAGATAATAACTATTTGAAAATATTTAATAAATGAGTGAAGAAAAAATATTCGTGCTCATCTAAGTAGAAAAAAGTTTTACAATAAAAAAATTCTGAAAGCATTTTACTTCCTATATTTTTAAATAATAAAAGATAAACAATATATTTTTAAATTGTAAAAAAAACTATAGAAGTTGACCATCTAATTGAAACAAATATCTTTCTTTGTTTCTATATATAGATGTAATTCCAAATAGGTAGGGCTTGTAAATTTAAATAAAAACACTATTTCCCAAATCAAGAAACAGATTAAGTATGTTATACAATAATTTATCTGCAGAGGATTGACATTTCATATAAATTAAGTCATTTTTTGCCATATCTTGTTTATAAAAACATGGATACCAGGTCTCAGACTTGTCAAGAGAAAAGATGATCATTTGCTTGTAAAAAAGTAACAATAACCTTAAATACTTTACAAAAAAATAATGTTTGTAATACATATTTAGCACAATTTAAGAGTGGTGTGATTTTTAGCTTCACAACCCTAAATAATATACTATCGAGGTTGTCCGAGAACAAGAAATCCTTGGATCAATTCTCATCTGAAAAAAGAAAACAAGAATCAATTTTAATCAGTTAATTATTATAATTATAGCTTTAATTCAGTTAAATGGCACTAGATTGCTATGGTGGCAAACTTTTGTGGAGAGATTTTGGGCAATTGGTATTCTTTCAGACGATAGAAATCATTACATTGCATATATACATTGCAATCTTGATTTATATTATAGGCAATTGTGATTTATATTATACTATACATGTTTCAAGATTTTAAGATACATAATACAAATTAAATTATTTACTTAATTATATAATACTAAAACTATTTAAGAAAACTATTTTTTAATAATTGCTTTTATAATTTATAAGCCAATTGCAGTCATCTTATTCCCTGAATTATTTTATATTTAAAGCAACTATACTAAGATTTTATTGTTTTTATACGTTGAGTAGCAATGACCTCTATATTGAATTCATATAATAATTGATTTTAAATAACATAGCCATATAATTTTAATGCTTCAAACCCTGTCTTTATATTTTAGTTGTGTAGTAGGTCTAATTAATGTATGTAATGTTTAAAAATGTAAAATGTGGTGTCATACTGAGACATATTTGAATTACTTTAAAACACTATATTAGGTAATAAGGTAAATCAAATCATATTTCACATAAATTAATTATATTTTACAAATGGTACCACAACTAACTCATTACTTCTAATGATAACTATGAATAGAAAATGCAGTGTGTCAATCTTTTTTTTTAAAAAAAATATTGGATAAATAATTTATTTTTGTTGAAGGAAAATGTCTTAGCAATAATGAAAAAAAACCCAATCTGAAGCACCATTATAGTTTAAAACATCCTTTCAATGAACTGGGAGATCAAATGTATCTGGATATAATCAATGCTCTTCAGTAGTATTTGGAATCACACAAGATGCTTTTATTATGCCTCATTATAAGAATGATTCATTATATAGTGAGTAAGTTAATCACAAAGAAGTTAGGGCTTTGCTTTGTGAAGGGTGCATGGTTTCAGAGTGTTAATATTCCTCAAAAAACCATCACAGATCCAATTACTATCTTAGTACAAGATATTGAAAAAGAATGAATAATTATGCAAAAGATTTGCAATTTTTCTCTTTAGCTTATAACATGATAATTGACACAACAAATACTGCTCAACTGACCATTTTTGTTTGAGAAATAACTATATAATTTGACATGAGAGGAACTGCTGTCACTAGAAGCCATGAATGGCACTACAAAAGGTATTTGATTTGAAAAGTAGCTTTACTACAGATAAAATTCCAGTCATGGTTGGCTATCAAAAAGGATTAATATCATTTGTCAAAAATGAAATGAATCATCAAAGTGATTTAATTATATAGCCCTGCACTGTGTCCCAATGAAGTCTCTGTACACAGTTATTGTTGATCAACAATGTGGTATCCACGGTAATGTCATAATTTTTTTTATCAAAAGCAGAGGGTTTAAAGTCACCAACTTGAGGAATTATTGATCTTGATTCTTTATCATCACTGTGAAGTTTAGTGACTGATTTATGGGAACATGTTCATGAGATTTTATGAACAGTGGGATAAAGTCAGGGAACTCAATGATAGCAAGTGGATGTGTGATTTAGAAATAATGGTGGACATTTCCAAGTATCTCTTGGAACTAAATATCACATTGCAGTACCCAATTGACTTCTCAGTTCTCTGCTTTCAAACATGAAATCATTTGAAGTTAAATAAGGCTGTGGTAAGTACAACTTGAAAAGAACAACATAATACATCTTCACACTCTGAAAAGGCAGAGGTCTTTTACAACACTTGAATATGCAGTGAATATGCATAACTGATTGAGGCATTTAATGAAAGATGAGAAAAGTAAATTAATAAAATTGAACATCCTTGTTACACTGTTCAATGTGGAAAGTGATGTAGCTGATAATCTATAATATAAAATCATTCAACTGTGAATCAACAATGAGATGGATGTTAAGTAGAACAAACTCCCATTGCATTTTCAAACAATATGTATTAAAATATGCAACTGCTTATTGAACAACTTACTGTTGTAAGCAGTTTTGAAAATGTAGCATGATAAAGGATCAACTGTGCTCCAGATTGATTGATGCAAATCTGGAAAAGCAGTTGTGAGAAATAATATCAATACCAGCTAATATCACACATCTCACCAAAGAATAGACCTTTAGTCATCACATTAAAGATAAATAAATTAAATTTTTGGGTAAGTATAGCAAATTAATTTTTAATTGATAATTTTCTATGGCATGCGAATGATTACATAAATAGCCAAATTTCTCTTAGCAGGAAAAAGATTTTTTACCATTGATTTAAAGAAATGCTTGAATGTAAAAAATAATTTGAAACCTAGCAATAATAGCAAGGCAGCATAATTGTGTCATTGTTTTTACTCAACTTGCTAATAATTATGTAAAAAGGCCAGGTTGCCATGTGACTATTATCCTCCAACTTGTTTGATTGAATTAATAGATATCTGATAAAATATATATAGATTGACTATTTTCTAGATATTTAATATTTATCATAGTCATGTGAATTTCATTCATCAATTAATTCTGAGTCAATATCTAGACTAGAGAACAACTGAAAAAAATCTTAGTATTGAAAAATTAAAAGTTTTCACCTATATTTGATTGTTCCAGCAATTTTTACATATAAGGTTATTTGGAATGATATGTTATTTTCATCATCTATAGTTAATTGTCAAAGGACTTTAGAAAAACTCAAATTTTATTAAACTTTTCAAATACATTTAATTGTTAGCAATAATACATAGGTTTGTAACTAACATAGTATTTAGAGTGGTATTATTTTCTTCAGATCTTTATTACTAGTCTGACTAGTGATAATACTAGCATGGAAATTGAATCTGGAATTATAGTTTTTTAATATTGAATTTATGATGATATGTTAGTTAAGCATTATTTTAAATTAAATATTTATGAATATTTTAGTTTAGATTCAATTCTCATGTTAGTACTAATATTAATCAGACTATCAATATTCGACAAAGAGAAGAGAGTACTATCTGTAACTTTGGTTCATACTAATCTGTGTGTTATTGCTAATAACTGAATCAAAGATATTCAACAATTAAAACTAAATGATGGAAATAATCCATCCTATAATTACAAAAAAATGGCATTACCACTAGTTTTTAGACAAATATGTAAGACTATTTATTAAATGAACAAACCAAATTAAAGAAATTTTTAATGCTCATTCTACAATTTTATAAATTCATTAGCATAAGATAGCTCTCTTTTTAATATTTTCCATCACTTGCCCTATTTTTCACATCTTTTACTACTTATTTTCTTAAAGTCATATATAAATTTCATTGTTTTCTACTGATATTCTTTTCATAGTTATTGCTACCCTATTTTTCTACTTTTGATTCTATACAACATACTATTCATTTACTAAATATTTTTTTGAATTTTTAAATTATATTTTTTGAACTCATTTTAAGTTCCTCCAAAATATTTTATTGCAATCAATATTTTTATTTTCTCTCTAAAGGCTTTTTAGATCCATATTTAGAATAATCACTTGGAAATAATATTATTTATAGAGTCAATTGTGCAACATTACTGCAATGTTTGGAGCTTAATTTAGAAGAATCCACACTAATCAAAATCTACCAATGACTGCTTTATAGATATTTGATATTTATCATTGATAGATTGTTTCCATCTAAATAATTGATTAGTGATAAAAAAATAAAGTGAACGTAAGAGAGGTGTTATTTTAAAATTACTTTCATAATCCATATTCTTTTATCTTCAATGCTTTTTAAAAATTTGGAAAGTGTGAAATTTATGACATTCAAAACTAGAATCTTCTTATTTGATCAGGAAAAACATAAAAACTCACATATCAAAGACTTTTAGAATACTGAAGATATGATAAACAACATTGTAAGGTTGTTTAATCTTTAGTGATGGTAAAACATGTAATAGATTCCTATTACTGAATTGGGTACTTTATTCTTCACAACTAAAAAATTAATTACTTTAATACTGCTATTTTTGTATTAATAACAATCACTTATAAAAATTAATTTCTCATAGTTCATTTTACCTAGGCACAAATCTAAAAAAAACATTTTGAACATAAATTAATTAATGATCTTAATATATAGCAGTAGATAGAATTTCATAATTAAAAACATAAAATCATTAACTTATGAGATGAAAAAAATGATTACTAACAAACATAGCTTTAAAATATATTAACAATAAGATTTTAAATTGAAAAATTCATTAACAAGAAAATATCTACCAATCAAAAATTTAAGATTTGTAAACGAACACTTGAAAAATTAGCAATCAAAAGTCTAAAAAAAAGTCTTTTCGATTTAGAACATAAAATGAAGATCAAAATTTATCATATTATTCTTTTTGACTTAGTGCGAAAACAGTGCAAGTGAATTATTAACGTTTTTAAACGACCCACATTTAATTTTGCTAAGATAAATATAAAGATTTTGGTAGAAAAAAAAAAGAAAGAAAAACCAGCATAAATGATTAAATTATATTATTTTATAATTGTGGTATAACAGTGAAAAAAGGAAATTGGTTTTAAATTATTCTTTTAAAAAATAAAAAATATTTATTATCAGGAGTTTATATCAACTTTTTTTTTTATATATCAAAGCGTTGACCGGGAACGAACCCGGGCCAGCTGCTTGGAAGGCAGTTATGCTAACCGCTAGCCACCAACGTTTGACATCAACTTGATCTCACTTAACAATAACAACAATAAAGCTCATGCTGCATTAGTTTTAATAATGATAGCTTGCATATTGTATTAGATATTTTACTTAACGCAAGTATAAAATAATGAAAAGTTTTTCCATAATTTCTTTAACAATTTTTACCTAATACATTAGACAGATTTCCCCTAAGTTTTGATTTTATTGTACAATAATTCAAAAAGTGTTGACAGTCCTTACAATAATAAATATGAGTTCACCGAATCTGTTTTTTTATTAGATTATAACATCTGTGCGTTATTTTCTGGATTAATTACGTAGATAGTCAAAGAAAACTAACTTTAATTTTTTGGCAATCAACATTAATTTATTTGTTTGATTTTTTAAAATAAAAAAGCTAACTAGATGTTCCGTTCTGATGTAAAACAATATATATATATATGATGCAGGAACGTTAACAATACATTTTCAGGAAGAAGACAAATCTTGGAATCAAATAATTGCATCAATAAATTTTTATTTAATTATTTAATTTTTTTTCTTACAATAGATTATAGAATGCAATCTTGTATAATTACAAAAATAATGTAAATTAGGAAACCAGAATTAATGTATAAAGATAGATAACAAATTTAATGATCACATATTGCATCCCAATCATTTTTATGATTGTAATTTAAAGAATTTTTTTAACTTCCCAGAGGAGAAGACAAAAGCCTCATTTCCTCTTCTCTATAAATGCCCATGATATAGTGTATATATTGATGTAATTACATTGATGTATACAACCCTTATTATTGTGATTTAGTCAATAGGAAGAAAGAGTTATTCTAAATATTTAAATAAGATTCAATACGTAGTATATTTACTAGATATTCAAACTTTTAACCTATTTGATGAGGGTAATTTTATCTATAATAAATATATATAATATTATAAATCGATGTCTGTATTTCTTCAAAATAATATACGCAAATTTATAAATAAATATTATGATTCTGTTTATTATACTATTAAAAATTTTACTTATAAATATAAAAATAATAATAGTGTTAATTCTTCTGATAAAAAATTGTGGATATCAATACCATATATTTCAAATCAACAGGCAAGTTTCATTAAGAAAATTTATAAAGGAATATGTGATATTGCATTTTATGCACCACCTACATTAAATAAATTAATAAACAATTCAAAGAATAAAACTTTATTTACAAATAAAAATTGTATCATTTACAAATGGACATGTGGGTGTGGCCATGGATATATAGGTGAATCGAGGTGCACATTGGAAAAGGAACACTTATTGTTATTTAAAAGGGTTCAAAATACAAAACAAAATTTTAAAAATAATGATAATTTATCAGCTTCTGTCTTTTATGACCATAATAAATCATGTATATATGGTTTCGATTTTAATTATAACAATGTAAAAATATTGGAAACTGAAAGAAATAATAATAAAAGGAAAATTAAAGAGGCGATGTTGATATGTAAATACAAGCAACATTTGGTTAATAGGCAAGCAGCAAACATTAAGATCACAGAATTACGGGGAAGTTGACATCATAGAATTATGGGAAAGCTGACATTTGAAACATGATAGTTGACAAAGCTACAAGTTAGTTGAAAGCGCTCCTAAGTGACGGTTATACATATATTTTTTATAAGCTTTTAAATACTGTATTTTTAAATATTTATTTATAAATTTGCAATATATATATATATATATATATATATATATATATATATATATATATATATATATATATATATATATATATATATATATAAAGTAAGAGAGGAATTGTTTTATTTATTTTTAACTGAATACAAATTTATAATTTTAAGGTTATATTTCTGCATAATAGTACTTTAAAATTAGCAGTTTTAATTATTTACATTAACATATAATCAACTATTAACTTTTTTCTGTATCCATAGGGCAATTTCTGATAAAATATCTAATGAAAAGACTAATTCTCACATAATCTCTATATCAATTGAGACCCAATAGGTTTTTAAATACACTATTGTCTTGGAAAGTATAAAGAAGATTTCATTAGAACATTAGCAGTGTCCTTATGTGAAGATAATTTTTGTGTTTTAAACACGATATTTTGACTCTGGTTATAAGAATTTCTTATTGCAAAGAATTAATATAATGTAAATATCAATTGTTAAGTTCTTTTCACATAGTTATGTAATACTCAAAAGCTTGAGATATGCAAGTTAATATAAAAAGGTATAAGAAAAACCAAATTTATATTTGGTTTCTCACACTAGCACTAATAGATCAGCGAGAATTGTCCAGGTAACCTATTTATATGAAAAACCAAAATTAAATCACCAACACAAGTCCATCTTTGTTGAACATGAGATGGCTATGGGACATGTCTTTTCTACCTCTAATGTTAACAGTGTACACAGAGAAGGATGATAGAAAAAGGAAATTTAAAGAGGCATGGGTGATTCCCATATTCAATTAACAGAAAAGGCTCTTGTGTTCCCATTATCAAAGAAAAGGAACATATAATTTGCATACTGGGACAAATTTATTTATTTCTCCACCACTATATATTCAGATCTCAACTGTGAGATTTTATTCTGCACTATGATTCTGGTGAGAATCCACCAAAAGCTAGCTTAAGGCTATTAAATATATATTTTGGTTTTTCTTATACCTTCTCATAGAATTTATATATGTTTCTTTAATTATATATATATATATATATATATATATATATAAATAAACATATATAAATAAATATATATACTATATATATATATATATATATATAGTATATAGTTTTATAAAACATGTTTTCAGGAATAACTGTGTTTAATAAAATAATATTGAAATAAACATACTAGATGGGCTCCATCGTTCGCTAAGATAACACTTACCTTCAACTGGGTGAAAGAAACAGTAATATTTATTTCAATATTATTTTATTAAACATGATAATCTGAAAACGTATTTTATAAAAAAATCATTTGTCTATGAGAACATTCATTTTAATATAGATAGATCAAATATATTAAAGTTAAACAAGTAATATTATGTAAACTAATTATTTCCCAAAGTTTAAATCTTCCTAGCCAATACATTTATATATAACAAACTCTTATAAACTTTAACATGGCACTAAATACTAACTAATCTGTTTCTCTAGGATGATCTTTTTGCAGCTTGCAAATATCATGCCCAATATTTAAAAATGGAGTTATTTTCTGCTCTAAATATAATTGTTTCAACTTTGGTATAGATAAGAGCTTTGCATATTATTTTAGAATGCTATCAGATGGCTCTGCAGTTAACCAAAGAATAGTAATTATGAAATGGCCATTTTGGAGGAGTTAATTGGTTGCTATTTTAGTAATATATCAAAGTTTGCAGAGATTATTACATGAATTTATTGATTGACATAATGTAAATTTTGTTTGAAAAGTAATTTATTTATACAGTATTACCAGTTTAGCACTAAGACATTAGATGTATTCTAAAGCTGATTATTAATCAATTTTGATTAATGTTTAAGGCTATATTTCTCTTTTATTATAATTAATCTTAACATTTAAATGCATATATTACATTTACTATACTATCAGATAGTTTCTTATCTAACCGAAGACTGATATTTATAAATCTGTCTTTTAATATTGTGTCAAATTTTTCAAGAAGTTTGTTAAGTGTAAATTTATTAGGTGGTATGATTTAAACTTTGAGAAGTAATTTGTTTTTATATGTGCATATATGTATAGAATTAGAGGCAGTGCACATGGTTAGCTGAAAAGTCAAATACAAAATGTCAATCAATCTTCCCAGTGTTATGTTTTTTTCAGCAATGCTACCTTGTGAATAAAGTTATCTGAATTTCAAACAGCACAATCAAAAGGGAACCTCTTGACTGTATGCTGAAAAATTATTAAGTATATTGAAATACAGACCTATTCAAACAAGGAGTGTGAAATTTAAATTAACAATGACTTTAAATTGCTTATAAACAAATATGTTTGATTTACATATAGTAAGAATAACTAATACATTAATCATTTAAACTTTGCAATCTCCCAAACATAAATATTTAAGAAATAGACCCAATGCACATTTCTAGTTGAAAATTCATTTATAAAATGTTCTTACTTTTCCCAACATTGTTTTTTCAGCAAAAGAGTCTTTCTTTGTATATATAAATTAAACATGTTTGTTTATGAACTATTTAAAATCATTGCTAATTTAAATTTTATGCTCCTTGTTTGAATAGGTCTGTATTTCAATATACTTGACAACTTTGCAGCATATGGTCAATAGATTATGTCTTGATTATGCTGTTTGAAATTCAGACGTTTTTTATTCACAAATGCTGAAAAAAACATAATGTTGGGCGAGAGTTGATTGACACTTTATATTTGAATTTTCAGCTAGATATATGCACTGGGATTATTTATTATATATTTATGTTAGGGAGATTGTAAAGTTTAAAATGACTAATATATTGGTCTTTTTTTGTATATGTAGATTAAACATGTTTGTTGATGAGCAATTTAGAATCATTCCTTAGTATGAATCACATGCTCCTTGTTTAAATAGGTCTGTATTTCAGTATACTTGACAACTTTGCAGCATATGGTCAAAAAGTTAACTCTTAGTCATGCTTTTTAAGATTTAGTCTTCTACATTCATAAGATAGCATTTCTGGAAAATTAATGTTGGAGGAAGTGATTGACATTATATATATATATATATATATATTCTTTAAAATGAAATATATTCAATTTATAGACAACTAAATACTTAAAATATATAAATAATAAATTTATTAATATCTAATCGATTTTCTTTCAAAAAATGAACCTTATCAAGATATTATAACAATTGAAAAAATTCACGTGATTTACATATTTCAATTGTTATAATATCTTGATAAGGTTCATTTTTTGAACGAAAATCGATTAGATATTAATACATTTATTATTTATATATTTTAAGTATTTAGTTGTCTATAAATTGAATATATTTTATTTTAAAGAATAGTATATTAGAAAGACAACATAATGGTTTTGTAATGCCATCTTTGTGAAGTATATATATATATATATATATATATATATATATATATATATATATATATATATATATATATATATATATATATATATATATATATATGAAGTCCTAACAGATTAATGGAAACAATTAATTGTGAAAGAGAATAAAATACTTTACCAGAAATGTTGATTCATCTCTTTTCAATTATTAATTATTTCAAAGGTCTTTTAAAAATTTCATAGATTTTCAAAAGTTTGATACTTGATAAAGGGATGTAATAAATCAAATTTTAATTATATAGAGTGTTATTTAATTAATATTCCAAAATTTTCTAATTTTGTTGTTACTGAATCATTAGTTCATTTTAAATTTTGAATTCATAATAAACCATATTTCTTTTATTTTTCTTTTAGTGACATCTCTTTATTCACGATATGCTTACATTATCTGGAAAAAATGCATGGTCAAGCTCTACATCCGTAATAAAAAAACTGAAATGTTATAGGAGTTAGATATATAAATGTTTGTTTTGGTTCACTCTAGCACATAAATTTACCATTGTCTCTCCAGTATTCTCAAATGGACAACTGATTCCAGAACATTTAATTTTATAGACCATATTAGCCCAATCAGATGTGTGCATTTCATCTTTTAAGATATTAAGAAATACATTTAAGTTTTAAAGATGTTTTTAAATTATCTTTAAAATCTTTGGAGCAAATTATTTTAATGAAGTTAATAAGTCTAAAAATATACTATAGAGAAATTTATTTCCTGTTGCTTTTAACAGATTGCACTGAGGCCATAACCCTCTTTTTAAAGTTATTTATTCATTTATTAAAAGTTTAAATATTATACACAACCATTATAAATTCTTTACTATATGTATTAGTATTTTTAGTTTAATCATCCTCATAGATTTCGATGCAAAAGTGATCTGAAATCAGCCATTTTAAGCTGCGTAGCGTTAAAAGATTTTTGATCTACAAAGTCTAGAAAGTTTAATTTTCATTTTATAGTATACTTTTTTCTGATTGATTGATGGGTATAAATTCAAGTATATAATGAGATGTAAATTCTGTATATTATTTTAACCTATTTTTAGGTTTAATTCATTTAATATATTATTGATTATATTTCAGGAACGCATATAAAATATTATCAACATATATATATGCTAATTCAGGAAATGAATACAAAACATTTTTTTCAATGTACAGAATAAAGCAATTTTATTCAGTTAATACATTTTGTTGAAGATAAGAATTTGGATTTCGTGATATTTGTGAGATGTTCTGATAATCCTACAAATATGTATTTGATGATGTAAAAATATGTTTTGGGTTTGCCTGTTAAGATCTTTGATTTTTTGAATAAGTAGACGAATAAGCACCAGAAACTAGATAACAGTAGAATCTATATGTTGCACTGTTTTTCTCTAAAGTTGCTGATTTGTTCTTAAGAAAAATAAACTAAATACACTTGAATTAAGAGCGCATAACGTTAGGTTAAAAATAGTAAGACACTTCATCAACTAGAAATATTTCCGAAATTTGGAATTAAACATCGCGTGATAAGCACATGTATATAAAGAAATAGAAAAAAATTAAATAATATACAAAAAATAAAATA
This sequence comes from Epiperipatus broadwayi, assembly GCA_028023455.1. Lineage (NCBI taxonomy): Eukaryota > Metazoa > Onychophora > Udeonychophora > Euonychophora > Peripatidae > Epiperipatus > Epiperipatus broadwayi. The sequence goes on along the minus strand of JAQFVV010012393.1, from coordinate 477,251 downwards.
CACATAAAACATAAACTAAGGCAGAATAAGTAAAAAAAAACAAAACATCAATAATAATTAAGTTATTTACACGTAGAATATAATAAAATATTTTTTCGCATAATAGCAATAATAAATCAAAAAGAAAATAACATCTACATTATATTGTGTTTAAATTACAATTCCTATCTTTATGAATATATTGTAATAAGGATTAATTCTTTTTAAAACAATACATTTGACTAAACAAAAATCGCATTTAACATATTTTTTACATGCTTCATATAAAACAAAGAGGGTAATTTTCTTTTAGGACAATAGAAATTTTTGCTTTTTCAAGGTTCCATTCTTTCCCCTTTTAATTACAAATTCGAGATTAAAATGGATTTTTCACTTTAAAGAAAATCTGTCATTTATTTATTTTAGTTATATTGATGTTTTAATGTATTATAATTTGTGTTAAATGTTAGAGTGATTCAAGTGTTCTATAAATCGAGAATTTAAAAAAATAGAAATATTACCAAGCAGAATCTATGAAAGATTACATTAATAGGAAATTATTTAAAGACATAGGCATTAAGCTTAGAAGAATGTACAAGCACCTAAACGCATACAGACACACACATATATAATAAAAACAAAATCGAAATTAATCGCATAGAATTTAATATACTAATGTAATATAGGGTATATGAGCACAGACTTTCACACCACCCACCTCTCTCCACTCTATCTAATAACACCGATACACCTAAACACATATATGCTGAAAAGATAAATAATCACCAATATACGTATTTCATGCTAAACCAGCAATCATCAGTTGGTCCAGACTATCATCTTTACACACATATATAGTATAAGTGCTCAGATATATATTAAGATAGACTATCCTCATAGTTTAATGGACAGGCTTCAATCCACTCCACACTCCAACTCTTCAACCATCCATCCAATTAAAAATCTGATGATGGAATGCTCAAAGGCCACCCTGAGGCCGAGATTATTGTCACACCCATGTTGACCTAAGGTCAATCTGAACCCCACATGTACAGGACATAATCCATTTAATACATATGCAAGGATGGGCAGACATCTCTATAATGTAATAACCGAAACACGGGCTTGTTATATACCTGTGGCTATATATACGTAAACAAATTAATGCAGTATGTAAAAAAAAACATATAATAATAATAATAATTAAGCTTGCTTACAAAATGTAACGAAACATAACTTTAAATAATTAGAGATAATAAATCAAAAAGAGAAAATAAGATATGAATATTATATTTCGTTTAAATTTATATACGTATAAAATAGCGTTTTTGTATTGTTGATCATTTTACATATACAATCGATTATTATTAGCAAATGAATATAACCACTTTAACTCCAGAGAAAAGAGAAAGGGAAAAGAAAGTAAAATAAAGATAAAATTTCGTCATGATTAAACACAAATATGTTCATATATATCACAAATTGTCCGAAATCTATTAACTTCTTGCTACAATTGCTATTTTAATATGTTTCACAGCAAATGCTAACTTCTCATAGACGTAAACTTTTTGCCTAAAGACAGCTCACCACTGTATTCAATTTATAGTCATATTATCCTAATAAAAGCAACTTTTTGCAATGATTTTGAGATAATCTTTATAACAGAAACAAACCAGCTTCTTCTACAAAAATTATATTCAGTTTATCATTAAAATCCATTATTCTCTTTCAAATAGTGGATTCAATATAATTTTATCCAGAAAGCTGATCATCACCATCATCATTGTCCACCATTATCAATCCACTTCAGGATGAAGATCTCTCAAAGTTCAATCCATCTGCTCCAATCTCTAGCCATTCTTCTCCACATCACTCCTACACACTTTTTTTATTCATTCATCCATTTCACGTGTCTCTTTCTGGGTTTTTTTATAATCTCTTGGAATCCACCTTAATATTTCAATTGTCCATCTATTATTATCTCTTCTAGCAATATGTGCAGCCCAACTCCATTTTAGTCTTTTAATGCTTTCAATGATGTCAGTGACACCTGTTTGTTCTTTTACCCATATTGTATTTTTTTGATTTCTTCTAGTTATCTATCCTTCTTTGAATGGTGAAGTTTCTTTTTTATTAAGAGACTAAGTCTCAGATCCATAAGTAAGAAATGATAAAACACATCTATTAAAAACCTTCCTGTTCAAACACATAGGCATATTTTCTTTTCATATTAAGTTATTTCTACCAATAAAACTCCAACCAAGTTTAATTCTATGATTAATTTCATCAATTATGTTTTCAGCTATAATGACTATTATTAATTTTTATTTTCATATTTTGAAAAAATCCATTGAACATTACTTTAGTCTTTTTAATGTTAACATTTAGTCCTACTTTTTTACTTTCATCTGAATACACTTGCAAAATTTCCTGAAGCTCTGATGCATTATTTGCAAACATCTTCTTCAAAATCTAAATGACTTAAATAATCTCCACTTACTTTTATCCCTTTAGCTTCCCATTTTAACTCACGAAGTACCTCTTGCATCACTGCTATAAAATTTGTTGGAAATATGGAGTCACCTTGTCTTACACCTTTCTCATTGTTAACCTTCTTAATATCATTATGTAATTTAATTGTTGCTGTTACATTTTTATAAATATTCTTCAGAAATATGACAATATCATGGGTCTATCTATACCTTAATAATTCAATGCTTTAATCACTAAAAAATGCTTATAGAATCAAATGCCTTTTCATATTCTACAAATCCAAAGCATAGTGGCAACTCATATTCATTGATTGAAATCCAAAGTTTTCTGTAATGAGTTGTAATTATCTCCATAAATTTTTTATATAAAACCGATAAAAGACTGATAGACCTGTAATTTCTAATATATTCTTTATCACCTTTTTAAAAGATTAATATTAATACTGCATTATTCCAATCATCTGGTACATCTTTATCACTTGGACATTCGTGTGTAACTTTGCCAAAAAAATTTCTATTTTTTTACCTGCTTCTTTTAAGATATCAATTATAATTCCATCATTACCTGGAGTTTTTCCCTTCTTCATAAAATTGATTGTTTCACTTCTTCATTTAAAATCTTGGGCAATTTAGAAGATATGATAGTTGTAAGACTACTTATTATTTATTACTATATAATTCTTGATAGAATTCTTTTACACATTTCATGGTGTCATTTCTCTTTTTAGTAATATTTCCATCTTTTTTTTCTTATTGCAGATGTAAGTTTCCTACCTATATCAAAATGTTTTATACTCTTGAGAATTTTATTCTCTTCTATAGTATTCCTTGCTATTTCTCAATTATTCTTTTTTATATCATTATTAATTCTTTTAGCACCATTTTACAAAATTCGAGATATTCATCCTTCTTAATGTATCATTTTTATACATTTTCATATTCTTTTTTTTCATAAATTCTCTTATTGGTCAATTGCTGCTTTTTCCTACCAACTATCTTTGTTAGTTTTTAAAAGTATATCAGTTATTTTCCTATTAATTTCATTCAAATGTGAATCATGTTCAAAATCTACTAATACCTGAAAACGATTTTCAAATTCTAATTTAAATTCATTCGAATGTTTCTGAAGATTAGGAATATCAACTGTAAATATTGTTTTTCTTAATAAATTTTTGTCTCTCCAGTTTAGCATTAACACATAACTTACATCTTATGAATCGATGATCACTTCCTGTGTTGCATTCATTAATCAGTGATCACTGTAAGCAATGAAACAAGATTTTTATTATCTTTTCTGGTTTGTTTATCTTTTTATAAATACTTTTGTATCAATTCAATCGCATTTTTGTACTAATCAAGCGAATGACTTAAAAATTTTCGACAGGTTTTATTAAACAGCATGAAATGAGCTTAATATAGTTATTATATTGCAAGGTCATAGAATAAAACAATGCTTTCTCATCAGAAAAAGACAATTAAACAAAAGCCAATTATGAAAATCAGTTTGGAATAGCACTACTATACGTTAAACATCATTTTGTTAGATTGCTTCAATACTAAAAAGACAAATATCATTTTAATACAAGTAAAGTAAAACCAGCCTTTAGATAATCTTTTCCAATAATCTTTTATAGATAGATAATGAAGAAGATGATATATTCTTACTGTGCTTGTCATTCATTAAGTTTGAGAGGTTATTTATCCCTATTTTAATATCTAAGTAAAAATAGCTAGATACCCATTTATCAATCAATATTGTATGGCTATCTAAGTTTGATCATGATCTGTGTAAGTAAAAAGAAACTTTTTAGCCTAATTAAAGAGAACAAAATTTTAAGTTTGTTTGCCAGAATTCAAAACCAAGTCATAGAGAATAACAAGCAGATATGCTAAAATTGTCTCGATATATATAATGGTTGGTTAATAAAAACTGTCACTCTTATAAAGATTTAACATAATTAATATTATTTGTGTGATCGTATATTCTTTTTTAAATGAAATTTTATTTGTTTCATGTTTAATTCTTCTTCTTATAAATGCTGAGACTATTTTCTTAAATGTTGCTTTAAATTTTAATATTCAACTGGTATTCATAACTTTTATAAACAAACCATAAAGTCTTAATAATAGTTATTAAATTTTATTAATTAGATCATTCAAAAGCATTTTATTTAAAATATTGTAATTAATTTTATCAAGTTTATTGTTTAATAATAACAAATCACCAAATTATTGACTTTATAAATAACTTTATTGAAAAACCATATGAAATAATGATACAATTGTAAATCAAAAATAATAGTTATCCATGTTACTCAGGCAACCAGATGTTCTGATGTGGTTACTGGTGTTGTTTAATCCAGCTTGATCAGGTTCCACATGTTGTCAAATAAGAATCTGGATGAGATGATTCTGTCCTTATGGTGAAATTCCTTTAGCTTGGAAATGAATGTGTCTTCAGGCTTGGAATGAGTTGTTGCAACATCTGGCTATCCAGGTGGCATAAATGATAAAGGTCGAGAGTCTTGTGGTGATATAATCCCTGGACAGGAAGCAGCTCTTAATATTTCAGATTTTGTTCAGGGAAATGTGTCAGTTGTGAGTAATGAACATTCTGATTTTGTCATATGGTGGGCAATAATTTATCATGTGATCAAAGGTTTCACAGGTTCTATGGCAGTTGTGACACATAGGATCTATGTTCTTGAGGAATCTCCTGTAATGCAGGAACCAGTTCGTCTGGAGTGAATTCAGGTTGATTTTCACTAGAATTCTTGACTTTAAGCAAAATGATAAGAGAAGAAAAATTATCCACTGTAGTACATTAGCTTAAGTCATCAATGATTATCAGATACAAATAAAATTCATATTCTTAGTAATTAAATCCCCATCCTCAGGTGGGTTTCTAGCTTTTGCTAATTCGAATTTTAACAGATGAAATGGAGTTAAAAGTGATTTCTGGAGTGCATAACTTCATTTAATCTCAAATTTATTGATAAAGATAAGAGCAGAAATTAGTCTAAAACTGGGGATTTAAATACTAAGGATAGAAATTTTCTATGCTCTAAGTTTATGCTAGTTGGTATTAGAATGAACAGCTGCTCCTCTCTTTATATTTTATTAAAATTGTTAACCCATGGGCATATTTAATACTTCAAATTATTTCTATTCAAAACGTACATACACACACATATATAATGTCTCTCTCTATTTATTGTATCATCTGGGTAGGTCCCTTTAAACCAAAACAGGATTAAATTTTTTTATTATTAAACATTAACTCATTATTTTACTCTAAAATTATTAGCCATCACATGTATATATTCATAAATGAACACATTCAGTCCAGTATAAATATCAATAAATAAACAATAAATAAACATTCACATGCATAAATCTTTGTATATGTGCGTTTAACCAATATTTATAATAATTAATATGTTTAGTAACAATGATAATTGCTTAATAAATTTCTGAAAGATAACCGCAAGCAAATCAAAGAGATAATTAGAGCAACAGTGATCGCGTTATTCAACAAAGTGATGTAGAGATTTTTTTTAAAGCTTATTCTCTTACGTATGTATTTATTTACTGCATAAGAAGATTGAACTACCACAAATATTTTATTCCTTGTCAGGAGAATAATATATATCTATGAAATTTTATGTAAAGAAACTCTATAGTATGGCTACATAAAGGAAACTAATGTCTATCTTCGGACAAACAAAATATTAATGGCTAAATACTGACCAAATCACTTTTAGTACTGACATTTAAAAATTGTTCTATTTCATCCATACTGTTTAATGATCATTTCCTTAACCTCCAATAAAATAAATGCTTATATCTGTGATGGAATATTGTCACACAATATTAATAAATAAATTAAGTATTAGTGCTAACACATAGAAAAACGAGAGGTTTATTTACAAAGAAACATCGATTTTTTTAATCTTATTTACCTTGTTTATCATACCTCCCATGGCCATTCAAATTATTTTGTGCTTGTCAACCAAAGCTATTGTGAATAGCTTTTAGGCTTGCTTGCATATTATTGTATTTAAAGATTATCGGATGTCGCATGGATAAAGCATAATTGCTTCCAAAAATAATTAGGATAACTAAATTGTGCAGATATTTTGAAACTAAAATTCAACTGTATTTAACACATATTGCGAATATACATGCATAAAAACTATATGAATAGATTATCATTAAAGGCTCTTTGTATAAAACTACATTGCTGCTTATTAATGGAAAACTTTAACAATATCTGAATAATTATGTTCTATTAATATTGGATATTTATAAATATGAAGACCAGAATCTTATAGATTCCTCAGATTTATTTAGAATTTTACAATATTGATTTATAGTTATTTATATTAATTCATTTTCTTTAAGAATGGATGATAAAATATATGAGCATAATTAAGAAAAAACAATCATAAGTTTTCATTTAATATCATTTTATTAAGATTTAATATATATATATATGATCAATAGATGGCGTTTTACCAAAAACACCGACCAAGTGTACGTTTGTTAACATAAATGACAAAAGAGTCAGAATTAACTATCTCTTTCATTTTGCCACCCTCAGATCAGCTGATTTCAAGCTGATTTGCTATCGTCAGTGAAGGACAGAACCAGAAACTAGATCTAAACACTGACTCCAAGTGTTTATGCACAAAGTTTCTATCAGTTTGCAAGCATGAAATTTTTCAGACCGGTAAAGTCTTCAAACTCAGCCAAGCAAGCTAGATAGCTATATGGGTCTGATCTCAGTTCAGTTTCTCCACATAGTCAAAGCCTCTGCAATCTATATCATTGCAGAAACCTTTAAAGGTACATTTATGAAAAACAAAAACAAGTTTTAATCATGCTAAACTTGCTGTCGCTTGTATTTATGATCAATAGATGATGTTTTACCAAAACACCGACCAAGCGTATGTTTGTTGACATAAACAACAAAAATTTCATGCTTGCAAACTGATAGAAACTTTGTGCATAAACACTTGGAGTCAGTGTTTAGATTTAGTTTCTGGCTCTGTCCTTCACTGATGATAGCAAATTAGCTTGAAATCAGTTGATCTGAGGGTGGAAAAAATGAAAGAGATAGTTAATTCTGACTCTTTTGTTGTTTATGTCAACAAACATACGCTTGGTCGGTGTTTTTGGTAAAACACCATCTATTGATCATAAATACAAGCAACAGCAAGTTTAGTGTGATTAAAACTTGTTTTTGTTTTTCATATATATATATATATATATATATTGAAACAGACAGATCGGAGAACCGATCTTCGTTTCAGGTGTTTTCATGTACGGTAATTCAAACTACTGTTCGCCCGCAGTGAGGTTTTGTCTATTTCAAATTATAATAAAATTTAGTTATGTATTTTATAGTTATAAATAAATATGTAAAGATCCCGTATATAAATGTCACAAACCATGAAATAATATTTGTGTGTGCGTGGTTTGTGAATTTGTATCATTTAATTTAAAGTTTCAGTGCGGGCGTATTTGTTTAAATTATAGTTTTTAAAATTGTATAAAGTCGTTTAAAAATACTGATCAAAAATCACATTCCTTTGATCAGTGTTTTTAATTAAAATCTAATTGCACAAATGTTCAGAGCAATTAAGTTGTATTCAAAATTAGTAAGGAATTTTGATATGTAATTACTGTATCGATTTAAAAATGGCATATTAAATTAAAAGATTGCTAAAAACAGATAATTGATTGTTGGTCAAGCTGCATCGCTAGAGGCTAGAAAAAGTAGGAGGAGCCTAAAACAAAAACAAGTCGGAAAGGTCAGCAGTGGCTATTTTAGAAAAAAACTTACATTCTAACTTTTGTCGTGTGTGAGAGAAGTAGTCTCGAGACAACACAGCAGTTGAGTATAATTCAAACATTATTATTAAGAAGTTTACCAGTGAATCGCAATGTTGATGGGCTAAGTGCCAGGAGCTGATCTCTGCCCGCCAATATGGATCCTCGTGCCGCTGTTTGATCATGTTTCACGTAACTCACAATTTCCAACTTCCAACCTCTAAATTAGCTATGCCTTACAAATAACTTTCAAAAATGCGCGCCTACGTTCGTCACAAGATAAGCAGGATGAAGAAAGAAGAGTAACTGTGTTACACGAACTTTAACTTTCTTCCGTGCTTAATGTTATCGATCAAGTAAATCATATGTAAGTTTTTATATCATTTATAATGCTTTTGTTTAACCTGTCAGTAAATTTTCTTTTTTTTTTAATCCTCTGCTCTAGTCTTTAGAAATCAGGTATAAAATTGTAATTAATAGTAATAATATTTCAACTGAATGCATTTATATTTTCTTATGTTGCTTATTTCATGAACAAACATTGCCAATAGTAATATTTCCAACTCTGAGTAAACTAGTGTCCTATAACGATCAAGTTATTTTAAAAGTAATTTCATTTTCTGAATTAAATATTCTTTCACATTCCGAGTTGATAAATGTTAAGTCACTTTATTAGTCTATGTTAATTTGTCCTATAAAAACCAATCTAAGGTTCGATCGTAAACTATATATGTATAACAGTTTCAAAGTGTTCATTAATGTTATGTATAATATGAGGAATAATTCACTGAATAATTTGATACTATCGCTACCGCTTGTCAACCCGAAGGGTTAGAGTTTCAGAGTAAATTTAACTAATTATTGTTGTCACCGTCAGTTTAAGTCCGCTACGTTTTATTGGGGTAAGGATCTCAGCCTGTGGCGTAGAAACAGACTAATAGTTTCCAGGTTTTATATAATTTCTTTTAAAAAAATCCATTTCAAGTTCTCGTCCGTGATGTCTGTGGCAATGCCTTCCCTTCGCTGAAGTTAGCGTCTCGCCATTCTACCATTGGGGAATGAAAGCAGTTTTTCTTTCCCGGTAATCTCTTGGATCACCGGGGTTCGAAATGATCCCGGCTGGTTGTCGTGTCCCGGAGCTACTTGGGGGCATTAAGCCTTGTCAAAGTACAAGCCGCCCGGTATTCCGTTAATGCACCGCAATTGATTACTGTAGGGCTCTTGAATATAGGCAACCACCAGTTCATCTATCTTCCATGTCGTATTTATATAAAACCACCAGTTCATCTATCTTCCATGTCGTATTTATATAAAACCATCCGCACATCTATCCTTTATGTCGTCTTTATATAAAACCATTCTCCAACTGTTCGTCTACGTAACGGCTCGAGCCTATTCTAATAAAATAAGTTAATAAAAATCTTTAGAGAAATATTTTTCCAGTGCTCAAATACTCTGATTCTCTTAACCACCCATCAATCATTTAACTCCCCAGCTATTGGCATAAGTTTGTTTACTAAATAAAACGTTTACTAAAGACTAGTAGTCAAATACAAGAGGATTCATGGAAGTCTTACCGTACTGTTAACATTATATGTATATGCTTTGTATTTTCATGTTGAACACTATATTTATCCGCTTTCTATTTGTCTTATTTAACACTATATTTATATGCTTTATATTTTGCTTATTAAACACTTTATTTAATTAAATTTTTGTGTCCTCCACTTTATTACTCTCTAAGTCTATTTAGCCACTTACTGTCTGTATTGGCAACTTAAATATATACGTTACATGAATGACCGTTCCAGTATCTAGAGTCTAATAAATCTATATATCATTAACTGTAAGAATTTAGTCTATGTTCTGAGCTGAGCTAGAAAAGGGATAACCCCGTGCTGTTATAAAGTCATCATCGGTTGGTCATACCGGGGTTTGGGTTTGAATTTAGTTGGCGTTTTGGAATTTATTCTTAAACGTGGACTGGGTTTGAACTCGGGTACTGTGTATGAGTAAGCGTGGTGGATTTATACCGGTACAATATATATATATATATATATATATTGTTTCTCACAGTTATCAATATATGACTCTTGATTCACATCACTATAGGTTTAAACATCTTATACAAATATTCATATAAAACTTATTAATAATAAACTATTATTTATATCATATTGTGCTATAGGTTTCAGATCTTACTTGCTATTTACAATATAATCATTATAAATAACATCTAAGAAATAAGTTGGTCAGTGTTCAGATCATTATCTCTTGTTTATATTACCTTTTAGGAGCTATCAATTCTTACTAACCAAATTAATATACAAAATTAACAAAGCGTATGCCACACTTGAATGAGAAGCTATAAAGATACACAGAAATTATTACACGCTAAGCACTTTTGAGGTCTTTTGCCTCATATTCATAGCGGTACTGTGAGCTGCAGAACAAAAAAATAGGGCAAGGGAAACAAAACAGTATGCAAAGCATATGCAAATGAACTAGATAGTCCAATGTTGGAGATGTCAAAGCAGGTATCTCATCTATTGATGGAGTTATTATTGCCATTAATAAAATATGCTTCTCTGATTTTCCGCTAGATGTCATTTTTCTCAATACAGACTATTTTAGGGCTGGAAGGTTCAAACAAATGTCCTGTCTTCTTGGAATGCTCTAAAAATGTTGATGAATTATCATTGTTTTTCATGGCTCTATTATATGTATATCTGTGTTGTGCTGTCCTGTTGATTATGCCTGCCTTGGTTTCTCCAAAATAAATGGCCCGGCAACCAGGTTGTGGGCAAGCTATGCTGTAAATGACATGGGGAGTCTGAGAAGGTTCAATTTTGTCCTTAGAGTTATTGATTAGACGATTAGTGCATGGGGGTGTATGAAAGCTAATTTTAAATTTATTGGCCAAAACCTTGATTAATTGATAGGAGATTTTAGGTATGTGGGGAAGAGTAATATATGGAAGTTTAATATTGTTTTTATTGTCAGTGATTTTCCTATAAAATTGTTTGATTTTATTGTTAATAGTGTTGAGTTTATAGCCTGCTTGTAGTAGGTCTTTGGTGTAAAGATGTATATTATTCTTTCTATCTGCCTCAAACTTGCACAGCTGCATATTTCTATATAAAAATTCTTGCAGGCCTGCCAATTTGTGAGAGCTTGGAGAGTTGGAGTGTGGGTGTATAAAGCCTCTGATTTCAAAGGGCTTTATTATCATTGAATAATTTATACCTCTCTCATCGCGTGTTAACCTAAGGTCAAGGTAATTTAGACTTTGGAATGCATCTTCTGTTGTGGAATTGATAGTTAGATTAGTATTATGTGTTAACTAACAGCAAATAGCACCCTCCCTCAATGGATTATCGATAAACTCAACATTACAGAAATAAACCACCGCAAACGCTTCGTTTTGAAAATCAAATTTTTAGCTTATAGACAAAATATAAATATTGACTTACAGAAAACTTCATATGTTAATAGAACTGGCCTTACCCCACCTGATAGGATAGCAAGGGTTCTATCCCTTGGACCTAGATTTGTAGGAGGACAATGGAAACAACCCAAATTAGAGCTAATCGCTGATGTCGAAGCAAATTTAATTAATAACCCGCATAGAGATAGCATTATAACAAATATAGCTAAATCTATTAAACAAAAACAGTTACATATAAAAGATAATAGCTGGAATAGCGACATCAAAATTACGAAATAGTTTCTTGATCACAATAATTTAATTTGCCTTAAAGAAGATAAGGGCAATAGATTTGTGCTTTTAAATTCTCAGGATTATAAGAGGAAAATAAATGAACAAATTACAAATCTACAACTCACTCCTGTTGCACAATTCAACAATAAGCTTAACCACGATAAATTTGTTTCATCCATTCTCCATCCTCATAAAAACAAAGGCATTTCAATTGCGGAATACTACCGAGTTTATCCTTCCTCCACTAAAGCTCCAAGAATATTTGCCAATATTAAACTCCATAAGCCTGGTGAACCATTGCATTTAATGATGGATTTTGGGGGAGTCCATTATTTTCAAACCGCGAAAATGGTTAATCAACTATTAATAGACAGCTTGGGCTTTGGAAATTATTCTGTTAATTCATCCTTTCAAGTTGTGGAAAAAATCAAAAAAGCCACGATCGAAAACAACTTCTATATGACTACCGTTGACGTCAAAGAATTATACGGATCGGTGGACAGAAAACAATCTATTCAAATCATCCAACAAGAACTTACCAACACGATGTCAGCTGAACGCATTAATTTCATCATTACATTTTTAACATGGATGGATAAACATATATATACAACATTTGAGCACGTTTGGTACAATATGAAAAGTGGTTGGCCTATGGGCCTCCCCCTCAGTGGAATCGTAACCAGCATTTTCCTTAATTACTACGAAAGACTAATCGTGTCCAAATATCAAGCTGACAGCCCTCACACTATATACATGCGGTACGTAGATGATATATTTATTTTAGCCAACCAGCACATTATAAATAGTATTACACAAGAGTTAACGCATAATACTAATCTAACTATCAATTCCTCAACAGAAGATGCATTCCAAAGTCTAAATTACCTTGACCTTAGGTTAACACGCGATGAGAGAGGTATAAATTATTCAATGATAATAAAGCCCTTTGAAATCAGAGGCTTTATACATCCACACTCCAACTCTCCAAGCTCTCACAAATTGGCAGGCCTGCAAGTATTTTTATATAGAAATATGCAGCTGTGCAAGTTTGAGGCAGATAGAAAGAATAATATACATCTTTACACCAAAGACCTACTACAAGCAGGCTATAAACTCAACACTATTAACAATAAAATCAAACAATTTTATAGGAAAATCACTGACAATAAAAACAATATTAAACTTCCATATATTACTCTTCCCCACATACCTAAAATCTCCTATCAATTAATCAAGGTTTTGGTCAATAAATTTAAAATTAGCTTTCACACACCCCCATGCACTAATCGTCTAATCAATAACTCTAAGGACAAAATTGAACCTTCTCAGACTCCCCATGTCGTTTATAGCATAGCTTGCCCACAACCTGGTTGCCGGGCCATTTATTTTGGAGAAACCAAGGCAGGCATAATCAACAGGACAGCACAACACAGATATACATATAATAGAGCCATGAAAAACAATGATAATTCATCAACATTTTTAGAGCATTCCAAGAAGACAGGACATTTGTTTGAACCTTCCAGCCCTAAAATAGTCTGTATTGAGAAAAATGACATCAAGCGGAAAATCAGAGAAGCAAATTTTATTAATGCCAATAATAACTCCATCAATAGACGAGATACCTGCTTTGACATCTCCAAACATTGGACTATCTAGTTCATTTGCATATGCTTTGCATACTGTTTTGTTTCCCTTGCCCTATATTTTCATTCTGCAGCTCACAGTACCGCTATGAATATGAGGCAAAAGACCTCGAAAGCGCTTAGCGTGTAATAATTTCTGTGTATCATTATAGCTTCTCATTCAAGTGTGGCATACGCTTTGTTAATTTTGTATATTAAATTATCGAATGAGAAGTCTTAAAATCTTTAATACTTAACCAAATTACTATAATATTGTATGAGTATAAATTGGGAAAATCAACCAAACATATAAGATATATTTATTATTAAATAAGGTATCCAAATTTATTATAAAATTTAATTTAGAGTTAATAGAATCTCTATCTCTTGGTCATCCCAGCACATTTGTACCAGTACAATTTTAGCAATTTTGTTTTGGTATCATCTCATACAAAAGTTTACGAAAAGCAGAAATTTGAAGCCTCTAATTGTTATTGTAGTTTTACTGATTTAGATAGTATTAAAGAACATAATAAAGGAAATTTAGAGAAACCAAATAATAATTTCAAATGTTCTGAATGAAATTGTGATTAATGTTTTGAAAATAAAAAAAATCTAAACTATAATTTGAAATGCTATAATTGTGACAAAAATATTATTACTAATGTCTTGAATGTTCTATAAGATTTAAACAATAGCAACCATTAAAATAGGAATGGGCAACCTTTCCTAGTTCAGAACCAAATTATCATTCTGTTTCAGAATCAAAGCTGAACCAGAGAGTCCATATGTCCTGGTTTTCCTGGATTTGTCCAGGTTTTATCTCTCTTGTCCCAATATATTCTTTAAGGATAGTTAATTGTTTCGGTTTTCTTAACCACTTATTTTTATTTTGTTTTATTTTTTTAATTTTAACTTTATATTTTTATATTTAATTTAATTTAAAATAATTTTTATTCCATTAATATTTTATAAATAATATTTTGGTTGGTTAATCAGTATTTTTTTCAAAATGGAAGTGGCTTACTATTATTTTTGTATGGGAGTATTAAGTGATTTCAGTATGTGATTTTGTTTTGATAGATAGTATATATATAAAAACAATTATCATTTGTTTATATTACAAAATGAGTATATTGTTAATAATGTAAAGGTGATTATGTATTTTGAGAGTTTTTTAAATTTTATACTTAAATATACAGTAATCTCCAATGAAGTTTTTTTGGGTCATGTGTTTTGGCTAGGTTCTGTGGGAATATGGATGCCCTAGGCCAGACCAAATTATTAAATATTGCAAATTAATAGTGAATGAATTAAAACAAGTAGCTCTACATAAATTTTATAATAATAATGACATAACAATATAATGTGAAGATTAACCTTGTACTTTAACAGTGAGGCTATCAATATTGATGTTAATATTACTTAACAATAATCACATAGAATTTTTGAGATTTTTGTCCATTATTCTTGTCTAAAATTTTTGATTTATTGTATTTCATACTAAAAGAAAAACTATTTACACATATATGTGCTGCTGAAAAGGCAAATAATTTTTCTTGACAAGGAATGTAAATTTGTATATTTTTGTTCCACCAAATAAGACAAAAAATATGATTTTCAGTAAATGGAAATAATTGTGATGCAATATTTTTGTTAAAGACTTATTATTAAACCAAAAACTATATCACTAGTAGGGTATTGTCAGTACATTATGAGAAAGTAAAAGCCATCATTACTGGCTTTAAAAAAATTGCTTTTATTAAGATGGCATGTAAAATATTTTAAAAACAGTATATAATTTATTAACTTTTAGATTTTTTTTTGTTTTTTTTTTGATGATAATCAATTCTAAATATATCTTTTTTTAATAACATAAAATTCTAATATCTAATATTTTACTGTTTTAATCTTTTCCATAAGTAATGTGCATCCAACAAATGTGCTTTTTTGTTATTGATAAAAACTTCATTTTTATATTTATTTTCACAATTTTAAAATATTAAAATTTCATTTTTGAATTTTGATCATTAGAAGACTTAAATAAAGATATTGTAAAATATAAATTAAATGAAAGATTTAATTAATGTGAGTTAGTAGAATATACTATGTTTACTCACATCATGATTCAGACAAATATCACTGAAATACACTAGTGCTGGGACAAAACAAAAAAGTAGAGGACTAAATCTGAGATTGTGGGCTGAGAGTTTCCTATATGTGCTTTAAAATATCATGGCAACAACATAAAATTGACATGGGAATATGCCACTGATAATGTCACTCAATATTATCATAAAGATTATCAGATTTTCAATGAAATAGATGGCTAAAGAATTGTGGGTTGGAGTAGTTTGAAGCCTGTCCATTAAAGTATGAGGATATGAAGCTGAGCACTGATTATATATATGTGTGAAAATAGTAATCTGGACCACCTGATGATTTCTGGTTTAGCATGAAATGCTTATATTGGTGATTATTTATTTTTTCAACATGTGTATGATCAGGATGGGGCAGTAACATTAGATGGCATGGAGAGTTGAGGGTTGTTTGAAAGTCTGAGTTTAAATTCATTATATTACATTATATATGTGCAGGTGTGCATAAGCCTATACAGTGTATTAATTTACAATATAATAATTATAAATAACATCCAAGAAATAAGTTAGTTAGTGTACAGATCATTATCTCACATCTATATTATCTATAAGAAGCGATCAATTATTATTAATGAAGTTGCTATAATATTGTATGGATATAAATTGGGAAGTTATTATTAATTAAGTTAGCCAAATTTATTATGAAATTTAATTTAGAATTAACAGTCTCTATCTTTTGTTTATTTGTTCGATTTACACCAATACTATATATATATATATATATATATATATATATATATATATATATATATATATATATATATATGATCACTAGATAGAGCTTTACTAATAACTCCTAACAAGCTTTGTTTACATAAATTCAATATCTTTTTCATTGTCTTCCACCTCCAGACCATGGTTTTGAGCTAGTTGGCTCATGTCAGTGAAGGGTTGGAAGACTAGAAACTAGATTTAAATACTAACTCTAAAATCAGAATTTATCAAACATATTTCTATCAGTTTGAAAGCATGAAATTTCTCAGACATGTAATGTCTTCAAATCCAGCTTAACAAACTAGATAGCTATATGGGTCTAAAATCAGTTCAATTTCACAATATAGTAAAAGCCTCTATAATATATATCATTGCAAAAACCTTCAAGGGTACCTTTATGATAAACAAAACAAGTTATAAATTTTGTAACTTGTTTTTAGCTTGCATTTTATGATCACTAGATAGAGATTTACCAATAACTCCTAACAAGCTTTGTTTACATAAATGCCGAGAGAGATAGAATTCAATATCTCTTTCAAACTGATAGAAACGTGTTTGATAAATGCTGATTTTAGAGTTAGTATTTAGATCTAGTTTCTAGTCTTCTAAACCTTCACTGACATGAGCCAACTAGCTCAAAACCATGGTCTGGAGGTGGGAGACAATGAAAGAGATATTGAATTCTATCTCTCTCGGCATTTATGTAAACAAAGCTTGTTAGGAGTTATTGGTAAAGCTCCATCTAGTGATCATAAAATGCAAGCTAAAAGCAAGTTATAAAATTTATAACTTGTTTTATTTATCATAAATGTACCCTTGAAGGTTTTTGCAATGATATAAATTGCAGAGGCTTTTACTATATGGTTAAACTGAACTCATTTTAGACCCATATAGCTATCTAGTTTGTTAAGCTGGATATGAAGACATTACGTGTCTGAGAAATTTCATGCTTTCAAACTGATAGAAACATGTTTGATAAATGGTGATTTTAGAGTTAGTATTTAGATCTAGTTTCTTTTCTTCCAATCCTTCACTGACATGAGCCAACTAGTTCGAAACCATGGTTTGGAGGTGGGAGACAATGAAAGAGATATTGAATTCTGTCTCTTTTGGCGTTTATGTAAACAATGCTTGTTAGGAGTTATTGGTAAAGCTCCATCTAGTGATCATAAAATGCAAGCTAAAAGCAAGTTATGAAAGTTATAACTTGTTTTGTTTATTATATATATATATATATATATATATATATATATATATATATATATATATATATATAACATAAAGTACTATGAACTGAATTTTAAATTCAAGTAAAATTAGATAACTTTCTTATTATAATTAGAAAAAATTGAAGATAAAAGTCTAATCTGGATTAATGAGATAAATACTGATGCAACGATTATAAAATATGATGCCATGGATTAAGAAAGTGACATATTACTGTAGGTAGTAAGTTCACAATTTGCCTTTTATTAGATAAGTATTAAACTAAATATTAAATAAAATTTATCATATTTATGATTTATAATTTTGACATTTTAACTATTACTTTCAAATAAATTTTTTTTTGTAAACAGTAATAATATTTATACTTTAATTTCTAAGATAAATATTAGTTTATTCTAATATGGGCATTGATTTTTTCATTGTTGGTTTTGGGGTGATATTGCTTGTTCCATTCAGTTCACTCTAACTGTATTTTAGAGTGATGTTACTTTAGTAATAATTACTTGTTCAGGCTGTTTTTCTTCTGAGTAACAGTTTATTTAAAATATAATGAATTTATATTTTACTTTTTTTTTTTTTTTTAGATAGATGCCAGATTTGGATTTATTGTTTCTCCCCTGGGTCAATGAGGGCTTTTCACGTTATGTTTAGCAAGAAAAAAATTAAATTTTTAATTTCATTTGAAAGTTGATTTTTACATTGTAAATATATTTTCATTTATTTGAATGATATTTTTATTAATAAAAATGAAATGCATTTATTTTTTACTACTACTAATTTCAACAGCATGTAAGTAACTTTTACTATTGCTTGAATATGTAACATTTAGAATAGGGTGTTCTGTAATATGATTATATGTTATTCAGAACTATTTTGCAAGCAAACTCATAATGAATTATTTTAATAAACTTTCAAATACAACTTTACATTTACCAATGCCTATTCATTCAGTCTGACAAAAGGATAATTTCCCATTTAAATTGAATATTATTAATTTGAACAGAAATGGGCATTAATAAATAAAAAATAAAATGGTATTTACAAAGTTATTAAAATGACTCATTATGCATCTGCCTGCAAAATAGTTCGGAATAACGTATTTGAAACAAGGGTGTTTTATATTAAAATTATAATCCTAAATGTTACAAATTTAAGCAGTAGTAAAGGTTATTTATGTGCGGTTGAAATTAGTAATATTTAATTTAAAAGGGAATTCTCCTTTTGTCAGAGTGAATGAATGGGCAAAGTAAAATTGTATTTGCAAGTTTATTTAAATGACTTATTATGAATCTGCCTGCATTATGTATTTGGAATGAGAGTATTCTATGATATGATTATTTATTCTTTTACATGTACTATTTTTTTTAATAAAGATTCACGTAAACCATATGTAAAAAAATGTTAATTAAGATTCAGACATAAATTTTTTTCAATATAAATTAAATGTTTAATAAATGTTAAATACATTTTGTTTTTCCCCAATAATTACATAACTATATAACACATTAATTATTATTGAAAATATTTCATATTTGATATAATGTCTGTACAAACTGAAAATTATTTATAAAAAAATGAAAACTAATATTTAAACACTCATTGTTATTGTGTTCAAGTGTTGTAAAAATATTAAAAAAAAATTCACAGTACATGGAAGAATTGATATTATTAAAGTTATTTCTGAAAACAAAATAAAAAAAAAACATTGATTGCAAACAAAAACACCAATGTTTATCTACAAGTTTTTTTTAAGTATTAAATATTTATTATTTTTAAAATTGAGATACTAAACAAATTTATATTAAAAGATGGATCAGTGCTAAACAATAACCAGTGATAATGAAGATTACCACTTGACTATATTTCTATGTATAATAATCTCAGTTTGTTTTCAGATAAAGAACATAAAATATATAAGAAGCAATTTAAATATTATTAACTGAAATACTGTGCAAATAAATGTAATAAGTTAGCTTTAAGTACAACTCAAATATTATTATTTTAAACATTGTAGATTTATTATTTATAAATGTGATTAGGAAATAATTTTTTAAAATAAATAATCTAATCATTAATTTATTGTAAAAAGTAATCTACTTATAAATAAAAGTTAAATTGACATGCTTGTTTTGAATACATTTTACACTTCAATAATTACTGAAAAGATTTTATTAAACTTTTAATAGAAAGGGAAAAATTGCAAACAAACAAAAGGCAAACCTTTCTTTTTTTTATTGATTAGAAAAATTGAAAATAAAATTAATAATTTTTATTTTTTTAAAAGTAAAGACTTTATTTTTGAATTATAAAAATTAAAAAAGATAGAGAAAAAAATATAATTATCATTTTTTAATAAAATAATCTTATTTTAAATTAAAAAAAATTATCCATGTGGAAAAATATTGGCTGATATACTATGAATTGTCAATGCTATATATTGCTGACTTTAGGATCCCCCCCCCCAACAGATTATGAATGCTGAAAAATAATACATGCATGTATAAATAAAGAATTCATTGTTTATATATATAATTTATTGCTCTACATATGTATGATAAATAATTAAATTTCCAGGAATGTTAGAAAACAAAACTTATAAAAATTGAAAGCTGAAATAATAAGCAGACTTTATTATATTCTTTATTGTTTATTGATATATAAGAATGTGGCTTATTTTTACCTTGTAAAAAAGTGTGATTTACTTCTTTTTGGATTTTCTAAATAACTAAATAATTTGATATCTAGTAATTAGTATCTATAGAAATCTATGTCTATTTTATTAAGAAATATTCAGTATTATTTTTATTTTAACCTTGATGACAGTTTTAATTTTTTTTAGCTGAAAGATGTCAACTTTAAATATTAAACTATTACTATTTATCAGAATATAATAAATTTAACTTCATTTAATAGATATTTTTTAAAGAAATGAAATGAATTCTAAAAAAATTATATTTGTCTTTTGTAAGTATTAAAAATCAAAACAATAAATAATTTTTTTTTCGTCTACTGTCAGGAAAAGCAGTTTAATTTCAGAAAACAAATGAAATCTTTATTAATTGACATTTGTTTTGAAAATATGAATGAATAAAGATCAATATCTGAGAAATTTATAAAATTATGCTTTAAAAGTTTAAATTTTAAAAATAATTTGTATAACATTGCAATATATTCTAATGGACTATATTCTAATGGACTATCATTTAATATATATGTTAGAAAACAACTTATAACTGTCTTCCCTGCAATTTGATTTGTTCAAAAATATAACTTTCTATTTTTAACAAGATTAGAGACTGTCAAGGAACAATAGAAAGTGATCAAGACAGAATTTAAAAGTGATTCAAGTTAATGAATTTTCAGTTATCATAACATCTATAGAATTTATTTGGAATTAAAATATTAGAATAAAACATAAGTAATTTTAACAATATTTTAAAAAAGTGTTAGCAATTTCTCTTAGTAAATCATAAATTGATTCATATAATGTGTCTTATAAAAAATTAAAGAATTAATAGATCTGTTGCCAAACCAAGTAATACATAATTTTATTAATATAACTTTACAAGATTTGTATTATTTTCTATCTTTATACACAATCAATAATACAACCATTGATTTATATTACTATATAAAAATATTAACAGATCATTATTATTTGTTTTTGATTAAATATTTTCATTCTTCAAAATATAATATCGCAGTTTAAATATCTAATTTATTTATATTAATTCTGAGTTTAAATCATAATCTTTTAAAACTTTCAAGTTATTAGCTGTTAAAAATAAAATGAATATTAGATAAATAGTGTAACACAACAGTTTTTACTAATTAAATGAAAGTTAAGAAACAAAAACCAGATGTAATAAATTGTTTGCTAGCACTAGTTAGTATTAATAAATAAATATTAGACTGTAAGAAAAACAAAGTAATAATATATATAAAAAGTAATAAACAAAAATACCAGATAGAATTATCACACATAAGTAGATACAAAAGCCCTTCCAAGATTTAGTATTAACCTTGTTCTTCAAAGACTTGTTGGCATTTTTTAAATAAATATAACTTATCTTAGAATGGTACTTATGTATTAGTCCAACAGTAAGATGGCAACTTATAACTTTATTTACAGGAAATAATACAAATAGCTACTTATACACATTTACATTTTTGTGAGAAATTATCTTCCACCTTCTAAACTTATAAAGAGTTTTTATTTTAAAAATGGCAACCTATAACTGTAAAAAGTGGAAATGAAACAAACACACATTTACTTTTTTGTAAGAAATGTTCTAAATAAATGTTTAACAATCTAAATTTATTACAACTTGTATCCCCCCCCCCCAAAAAAAAATACATATATTTAACTATGCAATTCTGTCACATTTGCAAAATATTTTTTCTAAGCATCACTACTGTGGACTGAACTTTTTTACTTCGAACCATGTTCTGATAAGAGTGGCTACTAACTTTCAACAGTTCTTAATAAAACATCACCATTGTTTGTCATAAAATTAACAATAAAACCAACATTTTGACCAATAACTTTTTCCTCATCGGAATATTATCTAATATTCACTTACAAAATGAATTCATTTTCTTTTTAGAAAATTAGAATTGTGTTTAATTAGGTCTTTATGTAAACTTTTGTTTGTGCAGTCACTTTCATCACTGCTGAACTAATATGTAAGTACCAAAACTTTATATTAATAAGGATTTAAAATGTATTTTTTAGATCTGTAATTCTATTCTAACAAAAGTTTAAAGTATTGGGCTTATCAATGTAGATAAATTTTAAAATATTATTGCTTGGTCTTAGGATTCTATTGCTCAATAACTTCACTCTATCTTTAGACAAACAATACTACTTACACTAATATACTTTCTTATAGAATTATGAAAAATTTTAATTTGAGCAATATCTTTTTTTAATTATTCAATGATATTTTTGTAAAGTTTCTAAAAGCCATATATTTTATCTTTGCAACTGAAAATATTGGTAAAATTTCTTTTGAAAGCTCTTTAATGTGATGAGAAAAATATACTAAGACCTTGATTCATTGTATTTTAAAAACCAGAAGAAATAAACAATAGAGCAGGAAAATGATATTAGCAGGAACTCATTAAGAATTAGTTAGCAACAATTAACTGATTACTAATGAAAATATATTTAAAGTATAATTCAGAATTTATGATTCAAAACATTCTACACTTATTATTTGCAAAATACTTGTATATATATAATTTTAATATTACAATCATTAAAAAAAGGGCTAATAAAGCACTATAGTGATTAGATATTTATAGAATCTGTTATATTTATATTCTATAACATTTTTGATTTCAACTTTACACATAAAAAATAATTGAAAAGATCTTTAAAATTATGATTGAAGATTTTATAAATCTTAAGAAAATTTTAAAACACTAAAGTAAAATCTTTGATATTTGTTTTGTGCAATATTGATGTCTTATTTCCAATTACAATCTTTTTAAGATGAAAATATGTCCATGATTTTTGCATTTGCATTACTCATTGAAAACTTTTACTTTCATGGGTAATTTATATCTTTCTTAAAAATTTGGCACCACTTACCATTATATCCTTTTTTGTTTTTATTTAATAAATAAATATTAGACTATAACAGAAACAAATAAAAATAAAATGTAATAAACTAAGATAATAGATAGAATTATCGTGCATAGATAGATACAAAAGCACTTCAAAGAATTAAAACTTACAAGGGAATGCTCATAACATTATTGATAATCTCAACAATAATGTTTATAAATCTCCACTTAGTCTTAATAGCAAAGATTACTGCATGTTGCTTCCAAATTTTTAAAATTATTCACGTAAAAAAATGGTTTGATAAATATTTTTGTAATTCTATATGTAATGTTAATCTGCTTCCCAAGAAAAGATTAAACTTTATTTCACAATTTAACTAATAACTTGCTTTCCACCTGTGAAACTCAAACCCGGTAAGGTTGATCTCTATGATTATGACCTCCCAGGTGAAAAGTACTACTCAGCAAGTTATTAGTTAAATTGTGAAATAATCTTTTCTTAGAAAGCATATTACATTACTTATAGAGTTATATAGCTAAAGAAAAGAAGTAAAATTTGGTAGAGTTATAAATACTTTTGCAATAAAACAATAATTTAAGAAATAATGGATTTGGAAAAGATAGAATTTTATAGTTACTGATTTTAATAGCAAAAAAAATAAAATTTGTGAATATTACTGAATTAAAATTCTGTATGACAGATGTCTTAGGCAGATTTTAAATATAGATGAATATTTAGAATTTGACATTATTGAATAAGATAAGAATGGGGTATATGGAATCTAAAAGATTAATTTTGTAGTTGATTATATATCTTTACACATCATTTGTGAAACAATAATAATATACATCAAATTACACATCATGGACTTGTTAACTTATTTTCTATTTTAGACACATATACATATTGTAACCATCTGAGTTACATGGCACCCAGCACATCATGGACTTGTTAACTTATTTTTTATTTTAGACACATATATACATATTGTAACCATCTGAGTTACATGGCACCCAGCAACATAGTTGTGTGTGCATATATATATATATAGTAAAGGAAAAATAAAAATAAACACAAACAAAAATTTTGTAGACATTTTCTATATTTCACTTGGAATAATAATGACTATAAAGGGTTAAATAACACTCAATTTAAAACAAAATTTTATTATAAATTAAGTTTTAAAAAGAGCTAATAAAAATTAATATTTTTATTTTCTGATTTTGAAATTAAAAAAACAATTATGCTTTATGTTTAAAATAGAATTGATAATTGTAAATATTTCTATTATTTATCTTTTTGAAAAATCTTTTAATTAATTCTTGTGTAAAATTCTCTATCTAAGTGAAAACATGTATATCACAATTTGATAAAAATTTCAAATTTGTTTTCAAAAGGGATTAAAATTATTTTCAATCAAGAGAGATAAAAAAGACACAGTTTCTAAAATTGGTGTTGTTGTCACCTGAGATGATCCTATAAAAGGACTGATAAGAATATCAGTTCAGTTTTGATTTGCAGTTTTTGTAAGAGCTGGCTAGAAGAATCTGGCTTGTTATTTGAAATAGTCAGCTGGCTAACAGCTATCTGCAAAGTTAGTAAAAAATTGTGAAATAGTTAGCTGCAGTTTGTTGGTAACTATAGCAAAGGATGGCAACAGTAAATCTAGCTGCAGACATCGATATTAGAGTTATGCAGAAAACTGCATGAAGATGTAAAAATGCAAGGAAACAGCTGCTCTACAGTTCAATAATGGAGGTGAATTTTCATGGAGAAAAATGACCCATTTCTTTGTTTTGAAATTCATAGCCTTAAAATTGTTCTGGAAAACAGTTTACTGGCATGAAGCTCATCAAATCCTAGATAGTAGGAAATGCATAGAATTCCAACATACCTGATTACACTTTCCCAATGCTGATAATTACTGGACTGGTCTTCATCAAGAGAATCTATCAGTTGATGAAGAAATAATTATACATACGCTGATGTATCTAAAGGTAGAGAAGCACATACAAATGTATTTTAAATAATTTTCTTAGTAAAATGATATTTTTATAACTGATATATATATATATATATAATATTAGTTTAAAATCATTTATTAATGGTTTGATTGCTTTCTTCAATTAAACTTATTGATGGCTTTAAATGACTCTAAAACCAGCAATTTTTAAATGATTGTAGCAAATTTACACTCATTTTAAAGCTTAAAAAGAACCATAAAATGATGCCCTCTCTAGAATTATTTTACAAGTAAAAAATGAATAATATATAGATTTGAAGCTACAATAATGGGAAAAGGCAGACTTTTCTAGATGCTGATTGGTTGGTTTTCTTTTCAAACAAAAGAAGAATGCCTGTCAATAATTTTCACAGCTCCAATTTCTTTGTTTTGATTTTGAAAATGAAAATGAATGTTTTAGAGTGTTTTTTTTAGTATTTTTTTACATATAAGTTATTTTGATAAGATATGCTGATATTAAAATTATTTTTGAAAAATAGTTAAGATTTTAGTAAAAATTATTTACTTTTACATGTACATAAATTGAGAAATAAGTCAATTATTTTATATAGCATGATGTTTAATGCTGTTTAAATATTACAGTTTATAAATTGAGAAAGAAAATCACTGACATACTCAACATTTTCTAATAGGTTACGAATGTTCATTTTACATTCTCAATTATAAAATATTTTTATAATTATAAATAGAAATTTATTTTTGAAAAAACTTTCATTCATTTTTATATTCTGACAAATTATTAATTTGTCTTTTACAAACAAAACTAAAATGAATATAATATTAAAAGATGAATATATTTTTACTGCTGATTCTGCAATTGACCAATCAAAAGTTTAGAGTTTTAACTTGCTCGACCAAGCATATTTTGTATGACAAAAGGTTAAAGGAGAAAAAAAGATTTAAATCTATATTTTTAAAATTAAAGAAAAACACCTTATAATAAAAGTCAATCTATGATGATGATAGTTATATACAGAAAGAATTATTATGATTTAAAAGAAAAAACAGATTTCAAAAATTTTTTAGATTAAAAAAAGGAAAGAAAAGAAAGACATTTTAAAATTAAAATTCTGTTGATAATTAATTAATCAAAATAATTACCCAAAAAAGAAAAAAATTGACTTAATTTTTTTATGAAAAAGAAAACTTTTTATAAAAGTGTTTATAAATAATTTATATCATTTATAATTTTATTTACACCTTATATGCATGCATTTATATAAAAAATAATTTTTAATAACTTTATTTTGATAAAAATGAAATATATGATGTAGACTTCTGTATATGTCTGCAATTTAATACACACACATGTTTGTAAATATGTTATCAAATATGATAGAAAATGAATTTCATTTATATAATTAATCAATTATTGTAACACACATACATGCACAATTATATATATATGTGTGTGTGTTTCAGTAAACCTAGTATGTAAAATGTATATAATTTAACTGAATCTTTAATCATTTACTGTATTTTTATATAACTTAAGATTTTGATCATTATTTTGTAACCAGTTGATATGTTCAAAAATTACATGCACACACATGTATGCATGCATATATAGATCAATGCTTCTTAAATAGAACACATGAAAAATTTTAGTCATTTAAAAATTTTGTTAAATGTCAATTGAAATGTTTTCATTGTATATTATAAAACACACATCTGTATACAGATATATATATATATGCATTTATAGTAACTTATTAAGAAGTAATGTAATTAATGTAATAACTTGAAATTTGTACATTAATTTTGTAAATCACAATGTGATAACTTTAATTATTGTATATTATTCAAAATCAGAAGCCTGATTCTACACACCTTAATATCATTTTTTAAATTTTTATTGTTAATAAACTTGTATTCAATTATGAAAATTATTCTAATGGTTCTAAATATTTTTAGAATATCTGTTTCCATCATCTCTTGGTCACATACAGTAATGAGCTTGTTCTTTTGAGCTAGATTTGTTCAATAACAGCTGATATATAAATGTGGATGTATATTAGTGCTTCTGGGTATCCAGAGATGATCAAACATCATCCTAGTTTTCACAAAAGAAAATACACTTTAAACCCTATGCACTACATTTTATTTTATTTTAGTCTTATTAGAAGTTAAGTTTATAATTGACCCGTACAAGTGGCCAGAGCATTGATGATGATCACCATGTTTTAATGTTCCAGCATTATTGTTTTTCTGATTTATTATTATTATATATTCTGATGGATGAGCACTTAAGTAGTGCATTCAAATTAATATGTTTAAATAATTGCCCAAGCTGACAATGGCTCAAGAGTTAGCCTAGTCTCCAGACCTATTTCTAATCTAGTCACTAGATTGACTGTTGATTTACTATATTGATTTATATTGATTTCTTTTGATTGATCATTCATGGCAATGAATGGTTAGTGTTTTGAGTATTACTACTGCTTACTTTTTGATAATGGTGGTTGATATATGATTAATTATGATTATAGTTGCTCTAAGAAGTTAACTGATCTTGCTGGATGATCTCTCAGATATTCTCTAATCTCATACTCTTTGTAATATATAATATTTTTTATATATTTTTGATGTTAAGCACTACTTTAACATTTTTTGATAATATCTTACTTAAATATTATATTTTTTGTAAATTTTAATATTTTTTTGAACTGAGGTTAATGATATATGCCATCAGCCCAGGTTCACTCTTTCTCATATACTCCCATCCTGTTACAATATATAAGCATTAACTTATTTAATGCTATCAAGTTTTTGCATAAAATTTCTGAATGGTGGTTGAAGATATTGAAGATAAAATTATTGAAGTGTATTTATCTAAAGATATATGTCTTATATGCATATTATTTACAATTAAGCTGTTGAAAGTATCCAGAAGCAAAGATTTTAAACTAAAACCAGCTTATGATATGTAGATATAAAATTAATTTAAAATCATATATTTAATTATCCTTAACTGTGTAGGAAATGGCATATCAAAATTCTTACATATCAGAAAATTAATCTGTGCATCAACTATATCTAAATATAGTCATGGGGATATATATATATATATATATATATATATATATATATATATATATATATATATATATATATATATATATTAATACTACAGAGAATGCTTATCACATATATGGTTTAAATTTAATAAATATCCAGCTTTCTAGTACTAAATAAGCATTATTTACCAAAACACAGGAAATACAAAATAAAAGTTACTGTATGTCTTGCATTGGTGGTCGAGAGGTCAGCGTGACTGCCTTGCACTTGCAGGCAGTTGCCCGGGTTGCAGGTTCGCATCCCGGCTGATGCTATGACACTTTTAAAAAAAAGTTACTGTATGAAGGACAATGGAGAGTTGGTAAAATATGTGAGTAGTTTATTTTATTAATTTACTTTTAAGTAAAAGTTATAATGGGAAATAACTCAAAAATGTACAATTAGTTTTAATAGTATTTAAAAAATGCGTGAACATAAAAAAATATTTTGCTATTCTCAGACGTTACTAACAAATGTTGAATAATATTTTATAATCATTAAGCAAAATAATATTCAGAATTATGAAATATTTATAATCATTATTTTATAAAAATACAAATAAAAAAAGCCTTTAAAATTATTGTAAAATTAGAAACCCACTAATTTAATTGAAAGTTTTAATAGTCAAATTATTTTATTTAGTAATAATTATATTTTTAATTGTTTGGAAAAATTGAAACTTTATAATAACCAAAATGGTTTAATTTAAAGAAAAATGCAAAACTTAAATAATTTCAAAGTGAAATTAAATCATAATTTGCTTTTTAAAAGTTTGATAATTATTTATGAATAGACAAAAATCCAGTTAAATAGTTAATAAAATTATAATTAAAAAATGTGGGATTATAGGAAAGAGTATCAAAATTGGTTTTAACAGTGTCATTAGATGAGAGAATATAGATAATTGGTGTTCAAGTGGAAAGCATACTGAATTCATACTATTTATGCTTATAATTTAATTTACCAGCAAGCAAAACCCCAGTCTGCAGTTGAATAAGTAGTTACCATAAATCAAGAAAAGTCTAGTAATCCACAGCAAAACATAAACTACTATTCTATTAACACCATGAAAAGTATACAATATATAACAGAAGATACCAGTATGATCAATGAAACAACTGCAGTGCATAATTTCCAATTAATCAAAATGTAATCTTGCCTAACTTTTATAAACATTATCTCCAAGTCCTCTGAAATATATCATTTTCTCTGAAGTAATTGTCAACTCCAAATAAAAATTAACTGTCTGATAAAATCTTCATGTCAAATGTATGGAACCAGATACATTTAGCTTTGATTGTCCAAAATCCCCCCCAAGACTAAAACTTATATTAAAAACAAACATGCCACAAGAAAGCAAGAGCAACTAATAATTAAATCTTATTAAACAGTTTTCAGCTTATCTGTAAATTCAAAGATGAATACATATCTATACAATTGCAACTGAAGCATTATAATTTTAGATAGAAAAACTGTTTAATTTTTTAACCAAGTTTAAGAAATTATTGTTATTAATTTAGCTATTTTAAATTTATGTGAGTAAATACTATACTTAAGTTTGCTTTATATTTTATTTAAATTGATAACTTTTTTAAATCATTTTATTTTTGCCCTCTAATTTATAGAAATACGAGCTCTTAATTCGATTGCATAATAGAGAAAACTTGCTTTCTTAAAATTCGCTCCTAGTCATCAATCAAGATTTTCTATCATGTGTCATGGTACAGGTATTTTACATATATTTTTTAGTCAAAATATATCAAAAGTAAATATATTAAAATGATTAAATATTCTTTCACTCCTAATATGAATGTTAAAATGTAAAGATGGTATTTTATTAATTATTATATTATTTAGTTGATGCTTATTAGTAGTGAAATTAAATAATATCATTTAATATTCATTGCATTATTTACTTTGTTAAGTTTTAAAGCTGCCTTAGTCCTTAATTATTAATTTCATTTTCATCCGGAATATACTTTTTAGTAGATATGTGTGATAATTTGGTATTAATTTATATATTCAATAATTTTGACAATTTAAAGTAATATTCAATGAACTAGAAGTATGAGAATTAATAATTATATAATGAAATGGTATGTGCAGAAGGATAAGCTAAGCATGGCATGATTATGATTCAATAACCAATATTTGGTAGTGTTCTGATAACATCACCAATTATAAACTTAACCCATCACATTTCTCTTTTAGTTGACCCTTAGAAAGATGGCTTAGTAATATAACTTATAAAAAATACATCTATAAAAATAATTATTTTTAATTAGGCATATTAAAATATAGTCAATTATATGTCAAAAGTATAAATTCTTAAATTATTATGATGCCACATTTTGTTCAGACTGTGATCTCTAACTTCCTCAATGTGGCAACTGATTAATTAATTGGTAGTGGGTTACTATTATAAATATAGGCACAATTCTTTGAATTGTTATTTGTATTATTACATAGGTATCTATATTCACAGTTGGTTTTCACTATCTTCACTATCTATATATACCTCTATTCACTGTCTCTCTCTTTGTTATATATATATATATATATATATATATATATATATATATATATATATATATATATATATATATATATATATATATATATATATATATATATATATATATATATATATATATGAAGAAAATACACAGAAAAGTTTCCCACCCATATTGATAAAATAATCCAACTCATCTACAATTACCTTTTATCTGAAAAAATGGATTGGCATTAGTATAACAAAAGATGGACCTTATTTGCAAGTTCTTTTAAATGATTCTTTGAGAATCAAGCTTGTGAATTGTCTTAGTAATGTATTCAGACTTGTTTGTTCTGTTAACAGATTTACATTCTCAGCATTACATGTCTAATAAGCTGTAAAATGATTTACATGCTCATTAATATCATTCTAATCACAAATAAGTGCAAAATTTAGATTAACTAAAATACTATTAAAACTGCAAAGTAAATAGTCAAAATTTAAACTATAATGACAGAAAAGTGCATAATTCCTTTTAACTCGCACTTTCTCAATAATACAACATATGCAGGAAATGTTTAATGTATAATGCTAACTGGAGAAATATAAAAAGAACTATCCAACTCACAAAACAATCTAGTTCAAATACTTATTTTTAATTATTTAGCAATGATCAAAAAAAGATGTTTCCACCTCAAACTAGCTTGTAATAAATATATAAAGATAATATATATTTATAACAAGTTATTATTAAAACTCCAAATTAAATAATTTAAATTTAAATTTCAAACATATGTAAACAAGCATCTATTTATATAGCGCGATGTTTATAATTGTAATTCACTAAACATCAGCCTTTTACAGCTACTGTACATGCGCTTTAATGAGTGTTAAATAATAAATGAATACTTTTCAGTGCTCATACAAGATATAGCATTTAAGAAAGAATAAAATGAATCCACTTATTCTTTCTGAATCCAAACGTTTATATATGGGCAAATCTTAAGTACTGGCAAATAAAGCATGAAGATAGATCATTCACTTTAAATTACAGTTCGCGTTGTCTGACTAAATGACGCCGATGAAATTGCTTAGAATTTTCTTAAACATCACTCTCAAACGAAACTCAAACATATGTAAACAAGCATCTATTTATATAGCGCAATGTTTATAATTGTAATTCACTAAATATCAGCCTTTTACAGCTACTGTACATGCACTTTAATGAGTGTTAAATAATAAATGAATACTTTTCAGTGCCCATACAAGATATAGCATTTAAGAAAAAATAAAATGAATCCACTTATTCTTTCCGAACCCAAATGTTTATATATGGGCAAATTAAACATTGCACTATATAAATAGATGCTTGTTTACATATGTTTGAGTTTCATTTGAGAGTGACATTTAAGTAAATTCTAAGTAATTTCGTCAGCGTCATTTAGTCAGACAATGCGAACCGTAATTTAAAGTGAATGATCTATCTTCACGCTTTATTTGCCAGTACTTAAGATTTGCCCATATATAAACATTTGGGTTCAGAAAGAATAAGTGGATTCATTTTATTTTTTCTTAAATGCTATATCTTGTATGGGCACTGAAAAGTATTCATTTATTATTTAACACTCATTAAAGCACATGTACAGTAGCTGTAAAAGGCTGATATTTAGTAAATTACAATTATAAACATCGCGCTATATCAATAGATGCTTGTTTAAATTTAAATTATAAAGATAGATTAAACAATAATTCCTTTTAGTACCATTAAACACACACTTGCTCATTATTTCAGCATATAATTAAACAAATAAATAAATAACAATCAAAGCTAGCTAGCTAGCTTACAGCACCACTGCCATCTACCATAGCATTTATAATTAAAAGTTAAATATCAAAATATCACTAAAATTCATATTATTAACCTTTTGAACATGAATGTTAAACTTTTCACAATATGTGTATATTTACACATTCACACATTCATATTGATTATTTTGTAAATTAGTTCTCATATTTATAAAATATACCATTAAAGTTTATCTTCAGATCATTTTGCATATGGAAAATAAAAATACTGTCAAAACAAAAACTTTCATTGTAAATAGCTGAATGTCTGCAAACATAGATTTAGATCTATCTACAGAATAACATATTTTTAAATATGTTATATTCAGGCATAGTTTGATTCACCAAAATAACTTGACCCACACTTGCAATCATATTATATATAACATTATTGGACTTCATTAAGTGCCATATTAAAATTTAAAAAAAATCTGATATAATTCTATCACACTCTTTATTATAGATAGTAGTGATTCTATCAGTTGTATCCTTCCCATTAGTAATTAATGTAACAGTATTTAGGACTTCATTAAGTGCAATATTAAAATTAAAAAAAAAACTGCTATAATTCTATCATACCCTTTATTATACAGTAGTGAAATTTATTTGTTTTCTCCAATATTTTTTTTTTATCTAAGAGAACGCCCATTTAAATCATTTGAAATATCTTTCCATTTTGAAGAAAGAAAAGGAATATTCTGTGTTTCTTTCTTTTTTTTTTCAGTTTAATATCGCATGTGATGTAACAATAAATTATGGGTAAATTAATTATTAATGGAAAGAATGCTAGTGATAAAACATTAAATGTTATATATATATAACCATTAGAAAACAGTCAACACTTAGACAATCCCAATATAGATAAAATAAAGAATTTCAAACTGTTGTCAAGGCAACCTCCTTTTCGCAATAGAGGTGTATATGTATACACATACATACAGGTTAGTTTATAAATATAAATACATAAAAGCAACCCATGCCTACTCAACACCAAGAAATTTCAATCTACTGTCAAGACAATCTTTTATTAATAAAATCTATGTTCTTATACAGGAAGCTAATCTAGACAATGCCAATCTGTGAAAGCAAAATTTGGTTCATAATAGATATTAAGAATGCCTAATATCTCCTAAGAATTACATTTTGTTCTCATTTTTATCATTGTCTAGAGTAGCTGCTTATATGAGAATTTAAGCTGCAGGTATAAGTGGTATAAACATTCTTAATGTAAAACTGTTATTTAGATACATTTGGACACTTTTTTTTTACTCATAATATGTTTACATAATGTTTTATTCTGTAATTTTTCCAATGTAAAAATCCAGTTTACCTTAGTTAAAAAGTAAAATAAGAGTAAAAATATTGTTGCAACCTTCTGATGAAAATGCCTTTTATTTCTGAGTTTATCTATATATAGAGAACACTTGAAAAGATTTTCACAATTAATTTTTAAGTGGTTTTACCTACTTACTCGGAATTTGATTAGACAAGTAAATTTGAATTTTTTTTTCAGTTGACTAGAGATGTTTTTTTTTTTCAAATTGTGCACCCATAATTAATATAGCTAATCATCCAATATTGGGCAGCAAATGGATATTTAATTATTCTTGACTACACGGTAAAACATGGATAGAAAAATATTCAAATCTATACTACTAAGAAATTGGAAAATATAATGATTATTGCATTTCTCTTTCACTATTCCTTCCTGAGAGACTATTAGATAGGCTTAAAATATCAAAATATTAATAACAATTTTATTAAATATTTATGGGAAAAAAATTAACTTGCGATAAAAGTTGCATATTGCAAGTATGTTTTTATCTTATGCTCACCAATAATCAGATCCCAATTGTATTATCCGAAAAGTGTATTGCTAATCTAAGAGCAGCCAAAACCCATTTTACAGACGAATACCTGACTAAATTGGCCATTAATCGACTATCGGAAAAAAAAAGTCTGTTTACTTGGAATTTTGTTTCACCCAGATTTAAATTTAGTCCCTGTCACTGAACCACAAGGTACAACCAAATTTTGTATAGGTACTAGAGATATACATACAGTATATACATATATATGTATACACAATTTTTTTTTAGCCTAGCAAACATACCCTGAAATAAAGGCTGTATTCATAGTTTGTTAGTTAAAGCTGCAAACACATTTAAAGTAAAATATTAAAAGCTTTTAAAAAAAAGTCTTAAAAAACAACAATACCTGAAAGTACGATCTATCTCCTGTTACCCAACCAATGACCATATCTGATCCTCTCATACGACCATCAGGAGAAATTCCAAATCCAATGTAACCTAATGTTTCAACTTGAGCTTCAAATATAATATGAGTTTCATTATAAGTCCATAAAAGTATATATTTTCGTTCCGAATCCATTACTATGCGATGCGGAAATTCAGATACTGAATCTGCACCATCAGTCCGCCCTATTGTAAAGCAAATAATAACAGCTGCATAAACAAAAATAAACTTCGTTTGGTACATCTTCTCTCTTCCTTTAAGAATTTAAAAATGCTTTTCCAAATTCTTCTTCTTCTTTATCATCCAAGGACAACCTCTGTTCGTAAGATGCATTGTGGGAGTACTTCAGCCTTTAAAGTTTATATTTAATAATTCTGGAAATACGTTATTAAGAAAATTAATTTTCCTGACAATAGGTTTATTATTGCCAATTGTTATCTGTAATATTGTTTTTTTTATTATTATAAGAAACTGGTTCATAAACAAGTTATAAATTTGGGTGAATATTATTCAGTCTAATTAACACAATGTTATAGAAAAATTATTAGTATTGTTTAATAATTCTTATAGTTTTGAAGTAAAAAAAAAAAAAATTTTAAATTTCATTTTTTATCTAGGAGGGGAGGGGGTTTAAAAAAACTTTATAATTTTCAAAGACTTTTTATTAATAAATGAATAATTTTTTTAGACATTTTAAATATTCACATGGTCATTTTTGTAAGTAGCTTTATTTAAAGAAAAAAAAAATCAGTGCAACGTGTGTGTGTGAGTGTTAAATTATTTTATGGAAAAAAAGTATAAGCTAAATCAGTAGCAATATTTGATCTTTATCAATGGTAATTTGATATATAAATATATATTACAGTTAATAAGCGCACATATTTAAAAGACCCGTGATGGTACGGTCAGTCGGTTGGTCTGCAGCACATACGATCTTGGATTCGAATGAAGAGTGAAGCTAAAAGTATACAGGTAACTAAAGAATTTTTAAGATGCCATTGCTTTTCAGATAGCGAGCCCATTTCTTAACTAGTTAGCCATCGAATATAGATTGACAAATGTATATACATATTTGTTTGAAAATTTTGCAGCTCTGTTTGATCACATTTCTTTGGAACATAGTAAATTTAAAAACGAAATAATGGA
Organism: Epiperipatus broadwayi; assembly: GCA_028023455.1. Classification (NCBI taxonomy): domain Eukaryota; kingdom Metazoa; phylum Onychophora; class Udeonychophora; order Euonychophora; family Peripatidae; genus Epiperipatus; species Epiperipatus broadwayi. The sequence goes on along the minus strand of JAQFVV010012393.1, from coordinate 441,103 downwards.
ACATTAGCAAAGAAGTATCTTCATATTCAAACAAGGAATCGGTGATAAATAACAGTATCTGATATTTATTCATCTGTTCTTAAACTGTTTGCGTTGATGACTGAATTATATATAAGCATTTTTTAAAAACAATATTTGATATATTTAGTGTATGTAAATATATATAAATTTAACATGTATTAATTAAATTACAATAATATGCAAAAGAAATCCAACAACTAAGCCAAAATATCTAAATTGGAATGCACATATATGTGGCGTGCATAAAGCAGGAGTTTTACGATTTTTTTAAGGCTATAGTTCATAAATATTTCTGGTGGATGTGTGCACATATATATATAATGAAACGAAACGAAAATATCTATACCATTCCTAACGGAAAGAAAAATCTAGAAAAATCTATTTCGGTACCACTCCTCATTAGGGCAGTCATTTGCAATGGATCAATTGTTTTAGATCACTTACCAATAACCGTGTAAGTTGTTTTATACCCCAATTGGGCAAACTAATCTGTAACTAACCGTTTTACTCTCTATTTTATTCTTTCTTATATATCTGGGCACCACTAGGCTATCTAAATCTAGATAAAATCACATTGGATATCTACTTATAGTCGTACCTAGTTTGAACCTCAGTTTGTACATAATCTATAATGATAAATAGGATTTCCATTTAATAATAGTATGTCGTTTGCATTTGTGTTAATGGTTAAACATTCTCATTATTCCCTAATTGTGCAGACAAATTATTATACAAATTCCCATATAGATCATATTTAATCACTCAATATAATTATTTATAGATTGTATTTAATCATGTAACATCATATAGTTTTACTAACTTATCATTAGAGATCATCAATGGTAGTCATATCCCTTATGCTGGCTCACAAATAACATCAAAGTGAGAACCACTATTTGTACAATCAATTAATATATTTATTTAGATTATTTATTAATTAATAAAATGATGATGATGATGATAAATATGGCAATGATACTTCTAGCCACAAATTTGTACCTAACTCACAACACAAATCATATTTTTTTATCAGTCTATAATTATTTACCAAAATAGTCTGCTTATGATCGGAATTCACCAGTAATGACGATGACTAAACTAATTTTCACAAGACAATAATTAACTCTAAGAAACATTTAAACTTCTTTTAATCAAAAAAAAATAAAAATTAAATTTTATTATTGGTTAGTCATCAGTATACAAATAGAAAAATTTACATAATTAATAATAAAAATTAGTTACATTCAAATAACAATAATAACCAAAAAAATCCCCTCTTCCCCTAATGTAATTTAAACTCAGTCATTAGATTCATATAGGGTGATATGTTCATGTCAATATATTTAATAGGTAGGTGGAAGTTTCATGTCAAGGAACATTTTAATTTTATAAATAAACACCCGATGCATGCCATACTCGGCACATATTCATGTATTGTATATAACATAAAATTTATGCCTATAATCTAAAAAACAATAGTTGAGAAATATGTTGAGAAAAGTTTAATTAAATCATAAAGATAAGAATATTTAAAAGAAATCTGTTTCAAATTATAATATTCACTATCTCAATTCCTATTAAACTAAACTGCTAATTGTTTTAAAGCCTATTTCTCCCTATAATACATTTCTGCCGTCATCGATTTGTACATTCACACTCAACATTATTCTCATAGGCATATATGTCTATAGGTGTGGTGTGTTATTTCTCATTATTAATAAATCTTGTGTTTAACCTTTATATAATATGAATAACATATTTTTCATGATAAATGGTTACATGTAATGATAATCTATTGATAAAGTCAATATTCATCATTATTGAAAAACCCCTTTTTCTAATTATTGAGGCTTATTTCTAATACTTTGGAGAGAGAGAGACAAATGAATTTATTTAAAAGAAAATTGTTAAGAGTCATTGAAAAAATAAAATAAAATTGACATTACCAGGCTCCTCTTCTATTTTCAATGTAGAGACCATTTCAATGAGTTTAATGAATTTCATTTTAAAATAAGCTTGTTCAAAATTAAAAATTTGAATTCAGCCACATACCATTGTTTAACATGCTTAGATATATGAATTACAATGGTTTTTACTGGAAAAGTTCCATTTTAAGCCTAGGCTTGTATTTCTTTGTTTTACTGTGATGATGATGAGGATGTTGCACAGACTTCATTTTTTTAAAGACACTATTTTAGTATTGAGATGGGTTCTTCCTTTTTTCTTTATATGGGTACATTAATAGATAAATGGATATTTTTCTTCTCCATACACTTGCATTTTATTCCTGGTGTTTTTATTTAATTTCAGAAATGGCAGAGGTGGAACAATAATAAGGTTGGTATCTTCTTTGGAATCAGACATAGGATGTTTGAAATGCTTTTCAGATGTGCTAGAGTACTTTGGGGAGCCAAAGGCATCCTCAACAATAGTGGTTCTAGCTCTCCATTAAGTTGTAGAACCTCTCCAAAAATATAAAATAATAACATCTTGATTCCAAGAGGCAATAAGACTTAACAATACTTATCAATCCCCTAAATCTTTTTTCAGACTATATATGTGCTGGTTTTTTGATGACATCATGCACACTTATTTATTGAAATACCTGATTATATAAAAAATGTATCTTATCAGTGCAGCTGTGATACAAATATCTCATCTCTATGATCTTTATCTTTTTTCAAAATTTATTATTTGGTGTAGTCCAAAACAATCTGTGGTCTCTTTGCAATTGTAATTACTTACTAATGAGTTATTTTTCTCTCTCAAGTTTTAACACCAGATTGAAATCTTTAGAATTGACAATCTTTCACTCTCAGTTTTAACACTTTTAAATAAAAAAGATTGGACTTAAATAATATATATAAAAATATTTTTACACAGAAAATATGAAATCATTAAAAATCTTTTGCTATGTATTTCAATGTCTAAAACTGTGTTCACATATGCACACATATGCACATATACACATATTTAAAATCCTCATAGCTAGTAAAAGCAAAGATAGAAAAATATATATTGAATTAATGGTTGCTTGAAAGTAAATTAAATGATGTGAAAGCTAAAAATTATTAGTATTATTAGGAATAAAAGTCCTATACCAAATTAGTAATAAAAAAGCATTAAAAATACTATTAATAATGAAAAAACAAAATTATAATGTGTTATATATAAATAAAATGGAATGAATTAATAAGTAGACCTAAAAAAATAATACTGTATGGAGTTTGTGTCTGTAGACAACTATTTATATGTGCTTAATCTTTAATTCTTAAACATAAATATTAAACTATTCAAAAATATATATGTTATCCCTTTCACTAATAAAAGTCAGTTGAAGAGAAGAGAAAAAAAATTTTCTCCTCCTTTCCTTCTGAAGTCTTTGGGGGTTGTAATATAGGGTTTGAACTCAATACCCTATAATATATATATATTGTAACAGGAAATATATATGCGTTACATTCAAATTTTAATAGTAACTTTTTTTATCTAATACAGAATTAAAAACAAACTGTCAAAATGCACAAATAACGAATTATTAATTTATTAATATGTTAGATTGATTGAAATATTAAAATAAGCTTTAAAAAAATAAATAAATTATAGAATCGAAGCAAAGATTCTAATCTTTAAATAAAATATATAATAAAAAACCTTTTGATTTTAATAATAGGGAAGAGTTTAATCTTAAAAAGAAAAATTACAAACAGATTCTTAGGGCAAAATGACCATGGAAAAGAAAATGATTATGAAATAGAAACAAAATACTTGCTTTTCCCACCCAAAGATATGGGCACAGACCTCAGTGGAAAAATTTACTCAGCCATAAACCCAAAATCTACTTGGCCACAAACTGAATTAACCAATAAAATATAAAAAATGAAATATGTTTGATGAATCCGTGCATTCCAGAGATAAGGTGCCCGGCGACTATAAAAAGAAAAATCCAAAGGGAATAATTAGTTGGAGAGAATCAGAAAATTAAAACTTTAAATTCAATTGTCTTTGTTGAAAGCAGAAAATTTTTAAAAAGCTATTGTCACCGTCACTAAGAATGTAGTCAGTGTCAACGGGCTTCCTTCGGTGCGGCTGGCCGAAGGTAGCTTTCCTATTCATGGATCCCAGGATCGAACCACTGGTGCCATATGCAGAAATCTTCATAAATGTGTCTTCATAAATCTTCATTGCCCACAAGAAATGGATCTTTTTATAAATTCAGATCTTCATCGCGAAGGAACGAGCCCAGAGAAAGAAAGGAAAGTACATATTATAAACAAAAAAACATTATAAACTCTTAATTTAAAATCTCAGAACTTTATTTTCCTTTAAAGATGATTTATAGACTTTCTCTCTGAATCAAATCTAAACTCTATAAACTTTAAAAAAAATTAAGTCTTATCAAAAATTGAAATGTAATCTTTTAAAATATATGTTATATGTTTTCATTTATGCTAAGTGTAAGATCTGTTTGTAATAGGGCGGGGGTTTGTGATTGCAAACTTAAATTTAAAAATAGAAACACATTGTTATTTGTGCATTATTAAATTTTAAAAATAGGTTAAAAATAGTATTTCTGAAAAGAAAATAAGTTAAATATAATGCTCATTTTAAAAGAATTTTAAAACTAAACTAAATATTTTCTTTTTATTAAATTAATAAAATGATTTAAATGTTAGTTGAATATATATGGCTGCTAGATTAGTTTAAATATATGTTAGTTTAAAGAGGATTTGATTTCGGACTATTTGTTTGTAGTTGTGTCAATGCTGATGGAGAGATATATGGACGTTTATATCAATGTAATGTGAAGTGTGTTAGCACCTAGGGTGATGAGTCCAACTGAATTCATGACTCCAAAGAGGCAGTCATACCATTGAAATGGATGCAGACATATTTCCTGTGCCATTGACCCATTCCAGCTCTATGGATTTTGGATGATAAGCTGGCAAGATAAGACCGCTCTCCCATCCATACGTAGCGTTTCTTTTTATTATTTTATATGCATGTTTCCTTCGCCTGACAGATGCACATTCCTGTGGGATGAAGGCCATGTCTTCTCCAATAATATCATGCTGTTCAGATGCACATTCCTGTCGATGTGATTTTATGCTAACATGTTCACATTGCAGTGGTTGCTGATATATATATCTGGAAGCGAGTATTGGTGTGGCTGCAGATTTTCAGTCCGGAGTCAAGTGATTTGAAAATTTGTGAGTGTGTCTAGGTAGCTCATCTATACTCAACATTCTAAAATTTAAAATTAAAGGTAAAAACAAATAAAATAATAATGGAACAGAATAAAACATAAATTTCTTCTTGTGTTATAAAAATTAATTTTTTAAAGTTTGTGTGTTATTAATTATATACATAAATAAAATCTTTTTTGAAGTATTAATACTTAGTGGTTGCTTTTTTTATTCTTTATTATTAAAAATATATTTTAATTAAATATATGTGTCTGTGTCTACTTGAGCTAGTGACTAGATCTGCCGTCGTGATCTTACCAGCACATATCTGTCTACTTTATAAATTTTCTAGGTTCTAAGTAGCCTAGTGGCGCTCTGTCAGCTGATGTGGTAAGACTGGATACTTCACCATCATCCCTGACCATTATAATATATATATATGTTAATGCATTATTGCAATTACTAAGTTAATAAGATCAATCCTGTCTAAACTAAAGTATTTTAGCATATATATTTATACTTATATAATACAAATAAAATGTTTGTTAATTAAAAATTATTGTAATAACAGTAAAAATAATAAATATAATGGTAATTAACTATTATATACAGTCTTTCAATTGGCAGAAGTAGTTGAGGAGGGTTAAGGAATTTACTGAAAGTACTTCTGCAGATTGAAAGACGGTATATAAGTTAATTACCTTTATAAGATCGGAAGAGGTAATTATATATATATATATATATATATATATATATATATATATATATATATATATATATAACACTAAAATAATAAACATAAAAATAATTAATTACATACAGTCTTTCAATTTACAAAAGATGAGAAGGGTTAAGGAATTAACCAAAAGTACTTCTGCGGATTGAAAGACTGTATATAATAGTCAATTATCATTACATTTATTATTGTTATTGTTATTACAATAGTTTTTAATTAATAGATATTTTATAATTGGCTTCCCAATGTGGCATGATACATTATAACCATGAGTACTCTGAATTTTGAAAGAATTAAGCCACTAACATTTTTTTCTGAAATGAATACATTTTTTTTGTGTGTGTTAATGTAAAGTTATAATTTGAATATCTTGTAAAAGTATTTCCAGTAGATAATTGTGCATATGTAAAGATAAACATGAGGAATAAAATGTAATAAGTAATATAAATAATAAGTTTTAAAAAAAGTCAAATTAAAATTAATTAGTAATCTGTTTGACTTGCCTAATTAATAATAAAAAGTTAGAAAAAGGAAACTCTTGAGGATGGAGGCATAATATCAGCTGTGGTAAAAAAGAAAGAATAGTCAGCATATTTTTTTTGTAATTACTAACCAAATGTCTTTTAAAATTTTAATTTATAATTAATTTGTGTAACATAATTACTAACACTAAGTAAATTCTTTTTTTTTATTATTGTTTTTGTTTTTGAGGAAGTTCACTGATATATAATGGTATACATATGCCATTACATTATTTTTAAGTTAAAATAAATAGGAAATAATATTAAGTAAAAATGATTTTAAAAAAAAAGGAAAATTAAAAGAGTTACATTTAACATATATATTATCGCATAGATGGAAAACTTAAAAAAAAAAGTACTTAAAAGTACTTTTTTGTAGAAAAAAAATAAAAATTTAAAGATAGATTAATATTTTTGTTAAAAGTTATATAATAGAAAATAGAAGTAAGAATTAATTTCTATTTTAAGAATCATGTTCAATCTTATTAAATGGAAATGATTATTCTATAATTATATGTAAAGCAAACTATCCATTAGGGCACTTATATCATTGTAGGTCAGATAGGAGATATAAAAAAATAAAGATTCACCAATGCAAGCACCAAGCTACATCATGGGCCAGAATGGAAAACATCCAGACCTTAGAGATCAGTGACATCATGTTCGATGGATCCATAAAAATGCTGATAAGAGGCTATAAAAATATAGAGTTGTTTGTTGTATTATTCTGACTATTAATTTTGCAACTTTATTGTGGACTCATGATGTAGGAGTCTTGCAATAAAGAGTTTTTCTTTCCTGCATCACCTGAGGCCTCCCTATGACTGTTGCTGACCCAAGTATTGGCAAACAGCAGTTTCATCTCCAGAGAACAATCTACACAAAATGCAAGATTTAGGATAGTCTTCCATAAATCTGCCACAATCAGGAGGATTTGTAAAAACTTACTCTGGAAAGTATGAACTTTTTTTAATATGAATTAATAGATCAATCTCTTAAACTTTCAATTAATAACTTCAAGTATGAACTCTTATCTGACTTAAAGAATTCTAAATCAATTATTAATATTTATTTTTGTATTAAGTTTGTGAATTAATCATTTCCATTTCTGTTTTTTATTATATGTTAATTAAATGTATTAAATTTAAGTTGGGTGTAGATGGCTGCATAGATTCATTAAGTTTGGGATTAGGTTATTGAGGTTAATTTCAGACTATTTGTCTTGTAGTTGAGTCGATACTGGTAGAGAGATATATGGGTGTTTATATGAATGTAATGTGAAGTGTGTTAGCATACAGGGCAATGTTCCCAACTGAATGCATAACCCCAAAGATGTAGTCATCACATTGCAATGGATGCACACATATTTTCTGCAGCATTGATCTCCTTTAGCTCTATGGATAGGGACTATAAGTTGGCAAAAGTTCTACTCTCCCTCCATACATAGCACTTCTATTTAATATTTTATATATGTGATTCCTACGCCAGACAGACCCACATTCCTGTACTGGATGAGGATCATTTCCTTTAAATAATATCACACTGCAGATGCACATTCCTGTCAGCATGACTTTATACTAGCATCTTCATATTGCATTGGTTGCCTCTGTATATCAGAAAGCAAGCAATGGTTTGGCTATGAACTTTTAGTCTGAGGTTGAATGTTTGTTTTTTGAAAAATTTTAATAGCGTAGTCTATATAACCTATCTATACTCAACATTTTAAAATAAAAATATTATATAAAATGTCCATCTGTGCAGACTTACTAAAATAACAGTTTAAATTTAAAATTAATAATAGAATAGTAACAAATTAATTTATTCCTCAAATTTAAATTTATATATATGTGCAACAATAAATGTTTTTGTGTGTTATTACTGACAGTGGCTTATTTTTTTAAAAATCTTTTTTTTTTATAAAAATTTTTTAAATAAGTTCTTATATATTAAATCTGTGTCATCTTGAGTTAGTGGCAAGGGGTAACAGTCAAAATTTAGATCTTAATATGAAGGATCTGCCTACTCTATAATTTTTTAGGTTCAAATGGCATAGTGGTGCTCTGTACAGCAGATATAGTAAGAGTCCAATTCTCCCTGACTGTTATAACAGTAATCCTTATAATATTTAATTAATTATGCTTTATTTTAATTTGAGAACACTTCTACCATCTTCTGCAGTTAACATTTAAAATAAACATGATGTGATACTGTACTTTTTTATTATACTTCTGATTCAGATTTCCCATGAACTAATATTGAAAAAATCGTATTGCAAATGCCATTTCATGATTACTTTTCAATGCATTCAAACTGGAGATGATAGTAATGGGAATTAAAGTACCTTAATAAAAATTTTCTACTGGAGGATTCTTTATTTTTTTAGTATTTAAACATATATAATAATATATACATATTTAAATTTAATACTAGATATTAAAAACTTAAAATTTTTACCTTATGATTCTGATATAAATGGTAATTTATTTATCAATTTTTAAAAAGATCAAGTTTTTAATGCACTTAATTGAAATTACACAAACATTCATTCTGCCATATCAGGCACTGAGAAGAAAGACCATGGTGTTTCTTGATCTTAAACTCAGAGGTAAAAAGCCAATAACTCACCATGCTGGCTAATGCGTGTTGATGAGCGGCCCATCCATGTTCGTATACTATATGAATAATCACATAGTAATAACAGCTGCAATGACAAGAATGTATGGAGTGGACATTAGGAATTTACCCTGCTCAGTTCCTTTAAGGCCTCCAAGAGGAATCAAAGGGTCTCCATATCACCAAAACTTTTTACAGAAGTGCTGCAAGAAGTATTTTGTGGATTAAAATGGGAAACTAAAGGAATGAAATTAAATGGAGAGTATTTAAGTCATTTAGATTTTGCAGATGATGTAGTTGTTTTTGCAAATAATGCTTCAGAGCTGCAGGAAATGTTGCAGGAGTTAGCAGATGAAAGTAGAAAAGTAGGACTAAAGATAAATGTTAAAAAGACTAAAGTACTGTTTAATCAATTTGCTCAAAAAATGAAAATAAAAATTGATTATGAAGAATTAGAAGAAGTTAACAGTTACAAATACCTTGGTCAGATTATTAATACAGATGGAAACATAATGGAGGAAATTAATCATAGACTTAAACTTGGTTGGAGTGCTTTTGGTAGAAATAACTTGATATTAAAAGGAAATATGCCTATGTGTTTGAAAAGGAAGGTTTTTAACAAATGTGTTTTACCAGTTCTTACTTATGGATCTGAGACTTGGACACTTAATAAAAGAGCAATACAGAGACTTCAGACCACTCAAAGGAGTATGGAGAGATATATGTTGGGAGTAACAAGAAGAGATCAAAAACGCAATGTATGGGTAAGACAACAAACAGGTGTTACTGACCTTATTGAAAAAATTAAAAGATTGAAATGGAATTGGGCTGGACATATTGCTAGAAGAAATGATAATAGATGGACAATTGAAATTTTAAACTGGATTCCAAGAGGTTGTAAAAGACCCAGAAAGAGACCACATGTGAGATGGATGGATGAAATAAGAAAATGTGCAGGGGTGTTATGGAAAAAAGAAGCTAAAGATCAGAGAAGGTGGATTAAACTTGGAGAGACCTTCATCCTGCAGTGGATTGATAATGGTTGATGATGATGAATTGAAATTAAAAACCACCAGAATTAAAAAAAATAAAGATAAATAGTTTCATTTTTATTTTTTGGTGGCTATATATTATTATAACAATATATTGTCAAAATTAATAATATGATGTAGAAGATTTTTTTTTTCAGAATTATTCCTGTAGTTCTTTTAAAAGACTTCTCCACATTATTTCATATCAATATCTTTTTTTTCTCATCCATAACTCATATTACTTTTTTTGGCATTTGTGAGATTTCAAGTAAAGCACCCTGTATTTTTGATAAATGTACAGTTTGATGGCTTATAATCTACCAAAGATATGTTAATTGTTAAGTTAAAACAAAATGAATAAGTAAATTGTTAAATTAAAAAAAAGAAATAAATTCTGATAAATTTCATTAACAAATTTTATTTCATTTTTTTTACTTACATTATAACACCGGAAGCTAAAAATGTGTATTTTGGTTTAATTTAGCCATTTTCTTTTTGTCAGCAATTTTTTGGGTAAATTGTCATAACAATAAAAATGTGGACCTTCCTATCACAGAATGTGATACAATGGACTATTTTCAAAGGGATGGGATCCTGCCTTCCCGAAAAGTCTGTGATAATGGTCATGATATGATTGCATGCTGCCAACATGTATAACATGTAAATTTTATATTTATTTTTTTATTTTTCTGTTAATAAGTTAATCCAAAAAAAAAAAAAAACTGTAAACATCGTAATTAATTTTTCCACAATGATTTCTTTTTTTAAAATAAGAGTAATTAAAAATAAAATGTAATTATTAACATTTCCTAGCAAGAATTTTTTTGTAAACATTTTTTGCTCTCCCGTTCCCCCTGAAATTGTTGATTTATCAAAAATCTTGGTTTACATAAAACTCACAAGTATCTTTCCCCCCATTTTAAGTATTTGGAATTTGATTTAGAAATTCAGTTGTTAATCTACTTTACTGCTCATTTTTCCAATAAGATATTCATGCTCTATTTTATTTATTTTTAATTATTTCAAAATGGTTATTCAGTAACATCAGTAATATGTTTTCACCATGTGCATGTATATACATTTGAAGTTAGGCTAAGTTTCAAATATCCTAACTACAGAACAAATGTCTTTATAATAATCCTGATAAAAACATTGAAGAAATAGACATGGTTTAACAAGCTTCTAAATTTTTTGATGACCAAGATTTGAATGACATTTTAACTTTATTTATCTGTTAATTAAGACTAAAGAAGTAAAATAATTGTTTACTGACCAAAATTAGATTAATAGCTGATTTGTATACAAGCTTGAAATGTAAAAGAATAATTGTAAATTTAAATGAAACCTAAAAAAATTTAAAATTTTATTGGCAGGATTGAAACCCATGTCATGAATATAGCAGAATATATGCTATCATTAAACAAAAAATACTCATATATGTATATTAACAATCATTAGATGGCATTGCTATTATCTTAACTAGGCTGAAAATTATATTTTTAAAATAACTAATATAGAAAAATAAAGGTAGTGTTCAATGACATGTACTGTGGCCACTAGGTGATGCTGCAGTACCACCAAGAAGCCTCCAAGTGATAAATTTATATCCAAAAATGGCTGAAATTGATGGAAAATTAAAATTAAAATGCCTAAGGCAAGACATCAAAAGTAAGTAAAAAACTAGTAAAAAATTTAGCCTAAGGCAAGACATCAAAAGTAAGTAAAAATCAAGTGAAATAATATGTAAATTTTAAAAAAGTACACACACACACACAAAATGTTGAAATGGCTCAAAAATAAGTAAAATACAAATTACAAAAAAACCCCAAGAAAATGCTATAAAATTCAAAACAGAAAAACTTTAACAGTAAATGTCAAAAAAATTAACAATGGTGGAAGTTACAAAAACAGAATTTCATCAATATTTAGATTTCAACATTTGCAAATATGTATCTGTGATCAGATTCCAAAGCAGCGACTTATGTAAACTAAAAATAACATTACACGAGAGCTTCTAATTGTCTCCCAAAAATTTAGAAAATTAATTATTCTCTGCTTTGAAATTATGGCATATCATTTAAATTAATCAATAATTAAAAAATTTAAAGCAATAGGAACATTACACAAAAAATAATATTACCAATTTCTTTCCAGGTATTTGTAATAGGCACTTGGATGTTTGCAGCATAAAAATCGATTAAAAATAACATTATTATTTTGATTTGGAGAACAGATTGTAATACACAGTGGTTATTTGATGGTTTAAAAAATACAACAAAGATGGCAGAAATGAACAACAGGCTTCAGCAAACAATTATAGTTCTGCAAAAAATAGGCAAAAAGAAGGTTCAAATTTTTAGACTTTCAATGCAAAATTATTTAGAGAAACATTCAAATTTTGAAGCTTATTGGAGCAAAATTATTTAGAGAAGCTTTTTTTCAAACAGATTGCAGGACACTTAAATAACAACTGCACATTTTTAGAGAACAGATTTTAATAGACTTAAATAATAACAGCAGATTAAATAATGGTAGTTATTTGGATTTAAAAAATACAACAAATATGGCACAAATTAACAGCAGATTACAATTAGCAAACAATTATAGTTCTGCAAAAGTAAAAAGAAGATTCAAATTTTTATCATTTTGATTAAAGAAAGATTACCAAAAAGATGCTACTGATATTTCAGCACAGGATTTTGAAATGTTGCCTGAAAGTTTGTGCATGTTCAATGTTGTATTTATCTGCGTAAAAAAATCCATATTAACCCTGTCAATAAATAAAAATAATCCCAACAACTTCTATTTGTAGCAATACAAAATAAATAATATGTCATAATAAAACTAAGCAGGTATTTCAAAAGACTAGCCTCAGGTACACTTTTAATCTTGTTACTTTAGCTTCATCTTTTTTTTCTAGACTCCAGGTTTTTAATGTGCTTTGTCATTTTTCTAGACTCCAGGTTTTTAATGTGCTTTGTCATTTCATTCTCTGCTTGAAATCCAGATTTTCATTATTATTTTTGCTTTTCTCTCTGATTTAATCTTCACCACCTGCTCTTCAGTGATCATGGCATCAGAGTCTTGATCATATTCTTCATCTGATTTTGCATTGTCTTGATCATTGGGGTTTTCAGTTAATATCTCCTTTTTTTAAATTTCCTAATGTTTCATTGACTTGTTTTTTTTTGAGGTCATGTTTGTGAGTTGCTTATGTATCATCCTTGAGGAATCCCCACCATAATCTGTTATCAACATTGTGCTTGATACATCGGTGGGACACATGAACTAATTTTAATTATGTTCTATACTGGACTGCAAGAATTTCTTCTTGTACTGGATTGTTCAATCCAATTTGATCAACTTTTTGTTCACTAATGGCCAAGAATTCATTATTTTTTTGACATCTATACTGTTTTGTTTATTTTCACACCACATTAGATGCAAATCCTTGCTTTACAATCTCTAATCAGGTGTGTGCATTAAAGACAGAAAAAAACATTGTGATTGTACTTTTTGGAAAGATAGTACTATTGGGGTCAGGAAGATTCCTATTTAAAATTTCCCTAGTCTTGAAACTAGTGATTGGAGGGATGATACTTCAGAACCTGCATATATGACAAAAGGAGCCTCCAATTAAAAAAGTAAAAAAGAATTGCTACTTAAGTCTCTGTATACCAGTGATAAATATAATGATTCTAAAGATTGTAGGGGTAATGTAAGAGGATTAAATTCATTAGACCAGGTACACACAATCAGAAATTGGATAAACAGCAATCCACCTCATATTTTATTAATGGGTGAGGCCAAATTTAATCAGGGCTCAGCTAATAAAATAACAGAGATGTTGGGTCTACTGGGATTTGTAAAACTTTCTGTAGCACTTATAGCATCAGGGGGGTTGGGAGTTTTAATTAATAAAAAATTTCCACCTCATGACTTTAAAATTTAATTCATAGATCACAACATTATTATAATAAATCTCAACTACAGCATATTCTCTTTCGACATAATTTATATGTATACTCAGAACTCAATCACAATATTTTATAGATTAATACACATCATTACACATCATTAACATGACCCTTGCTTCAAATTCATCACCTTCATTATTGCTTGGCAATTTCAATGTAACGTATGGGGATTTTAACAAAAATTACCTATACCTATTAAGCAAAGAACTGATGAGCAGGGATGACTTCTTTTCCTCCAGGATCATGTTCATTTTATACTCATAGATACAGCTCTCTCATTGACTTGTTATTCTATTCGCCTGAGATCCGCTTTCTGTTTGATGCAACTCTGGAGCCAGTGATCTTCTCTGACCACATGGCTTTAGTGCTCAGCATCCATATATGGGGTGTATCTACTGCTGGAAAGAGCTGCAACTAAACCATTAAAATGATCACTAGATTGAATATGACAGAATCTATCATACCAAAGGCCTACATTTATTAAAAAAAAATAGACATTTTAAGGAGGCCTTGTTCATCAGAATCCTCCAATCACTTATTTCTCACCACTCATCAAGGATCAAGGGTCCAACAAGCATGAGGTGGAATCAATAGATAACCGATTGAAAACATTAAAGTCTAATGCTGGTAATATACCTGAAATTATCAAACTAAAACACATTTATAAGGCCAAGCAAAAATCTTTGGCAGAATATATATCTATCAAGAGATCAAAGCTCTACTTGGCATCACCAAACTGCTGGACCAAGGGATACTTTAGATGGATGCTTGGGAAAGAAACAGCGCCAAGCAAAAATCTTTGGCAGAATATATATCTATCAAGAGATCAAAGGTCTACTTGGCATCACCAAACTGCTGGACCAAGGGATACTTTAGATGGATGCTTGGGGCATAAAGAAAGCAATCCACTTCAACAGCAATAATGACAGATAGAAAATCATTCATTGGTCCAGATATGCTAGCCAAAATCTTGGAACACTTCAGAAGGAACTTGCAGAAAGGTGATACAGGTGTAAACACTTTGTGGAGACTGGGTAGATCACAGGATTACAGAGGAGATGTTAAAAATGGCATCTTTTCCTGACTGGATACATCTGGGGCTTCTTGGAATGCCCCAGTTTCTCATCATGCATTTGAATCAATTTGTGATTCCAATTATGTTCAATATAGTAAACCACCTGGCAGATGAATGCAGAGACATTCCAGATTTATACGCCATTGTTCTTGTACCTTTTCTAAAGAATGACAAGCCACCTATGGAACTTTCAAGTTTGAGGTCTATTTCGATGACTTCTTTAGTAATTAAAATCATAGAATCAGTAATCAAAGATAATAATATTCCATGGTAAAATTCTACCCTCAATATCCAATCACAATATGCCAAAAAGGGGGTATCAACCATCAATGCCATAGGACAAGTTAAAACATTAGTAGACCTTACAAGGACCCAGAAAAAATACATACCTATTGCTGTACAGCTAGACATCTCTGCACTCTTCAACAGAGTCTGAACCAACATCCTTTTAAAGGTTCTGGCTGAGTACTCCATTCCAAAAACACTCATTCAGGTAATAGGAAATCTACTAAGGAACCAGGAGATATTCATCACATTGGATGGTAATTTAACAATTGGTTTCAAACCCTCCTATTCCATACCTCAGGGATCCCCCCTGGCACCCTGTGCTTTATAGCCTATATCAATCCCCTCTTGATGGATATAGAGAGGAGTGTTCCTGGCATCTACATCCATTGCATCAGGAAGGAAGTTAAGTGTTTCCCCTATATGGACAATATAATGGTGGTATTGCCATTGGACAAATACTTGAATCTTCTTGGAATTATTTTAGACAACTATACATCGAAATGTGATGTAGAGATCAATATTCTTAAGTCTGTGGTCTGGAAAATTGCTACTGGCAAAAAAATTCCAACAAAATTTACAGCCAAACCTCAGAAATTTCTGGGGTTCCCTATTTACAGATTGCCAACAGCCATGATTAAACAAATCTAAAACTCAATTCTAGAATCCACAAATTAGAATCACCAAATCATTATCCAAAGTCTACATCTCGCTTCAGGGAAAGGTAGCTTTGTTGAATATGAAAATCTTCACCACAATAACTTATTTCCTCCCCGTAATAAAATTAACTAGATCATTTGAAAATAAAATAAATTCTATCTGCTCAAAGCTTCTCTGGGGTAGGCAGTTCATTGCCATAAGCATAAAAGAGATGCAGCAGACTTGCAAGCTTAGTGGCATGGCCCTTACTTCATTATCAGCTTTCTATGTCCAGAGAGCACATAACTTTATTCACAGTTTGACACTATCTTTCAATTATGAGGAAATCATAAGACTTGTTTCTTCCACAGATTGTCCTCTGCCTACTAAGCAGGATTGGATCACAATGCTGGTTAGTTCCCAGAGAAAGCTGCCACATCTGACTAAACTATCATTTGATCAATAACTCAAAGTATGGAAAGTATATCACCTGATTAACCCAGAATTAAAAATTATTCATAGCAAATTAAATATAACAAATCAAAAGTTGATATCGAATTCTAGGTTTTGAGGCCTTGAGCTTAAATATATGGACTTTACTATCAAATATAATGTAGATTTGTTGCCCCCAAAGTGGTTTCTCATATATAAGAGAGATTTCACTAAGCTTGAACCTATTTGCTAATTGTGTAAACATAGTGAAGAAACCATAGATCATGTAGTTAATGACTGCATTAGATTAACAAAAATAAGGAAAATAATCAATGATCACTCAAAAATTGGTCTACATGCAATCACCTCCATCAAGGACTGTGTGAACTCCAGGACTTACTCAAAGATTAGAATTTCAATATTCATAGTATTTGCAATGTGGGTTGTCTGCTGTATATTGGTCTTCAGGGTATCAGAACAAAAAGAGTTCTTCTTTCTCAGGACAATGTACAAAATCAAAACAAGAGATGACCTTTGCTCCTCCAAGAAATTCTTTGAAGACACTTGGTTCCTTTTTGACATCCCCAATTTAGACTATCAAGAGCAGACAAAGTGATATCACAACTCAAATGCTCATAACTCATTATCAATGTTTGTAAACTTTCTTTTTTTCACGTTTGTTTTTCAGTATTGATTAACACAATCCTACTGTATTACTAGATTTTTCACAATAAAAAAATATATCTTAAAATAAAAAAAGAAATAACAACAACCATTATATGGTTACGATCTTGTTTTTTTTTATTAATTAAGAAGAAAAACTTTAATTCTTCTCAGCAATATGAATGTTCATTCTTTTGTGTTAAATTCTGCATGCAGTTTAATTAAAACATTGACAAAATTAAAAAAATGGCAGTTATCTAGACATCTCCATGCTGATCATGTTTGGAGATCCCAGAGAAGTATGCATAGAACTCTCTGTAATGACCCATAACCTAATACGTGCATAACAGACAACACTTAGTATATCTGAAACTTGAGAGATTATGAAAGCTAAAGGTAAATTAAGTAATCAAGATGTTTCTATAAAATTATCTCTATAAAAATCTGGCCTACTGGTATATATACAAGCTTATTAATAAATTAACTATTAAACATGCTACATATACATGAAGACTATTGTACCTGTGTAAAGAATCATAAACAAAAGCTTGTATTTATATGTTGGACTATTTCCATCACTTAACCTTAAATCATGAATGTTTTTAGAAAATATTTACATTTTCCAATTATATCCAACTATTAATAATAGCACACAAGTTATCTATACAACATTTCGAGTGGCATTATTCTCCTCTTTTCTTCATATGCTCTGCTGGCCTGACCAGTGATAGTACTAGCGTGGGAATCGAACGTGAAGAAAAGAGAAGAATATAACTTGAAACGTTAATCCGTGTGCTATTGCTAACTGTAAAATGTAATTGGAAAATTGAAATAAAGTTTAAAAATTTTCTAAAGACATTAGTGATTTAATTTAGTTGATAGAAATAAACTAGAATGCCATCATCATAAACCTTTAGGTAAACAATAATCAAAAACTCATTGTCATAATACTCCTGTGCTACTATTGATATGATTACGTATGTATAGAAACATAGATGAATGAAGTATTATAAAATATTTCATTCCTATATATATATATAGTGTACATGTTATTTGAAGTATTAATTCTAATTTAGAAAAAATAATTTATTGCTACACATGATATCTATTTTACAAATGAGGACAGAGTAGAATTATCAAATGCTGGATAAAAAGAATTTGTTTTTTTACGCCGTTAATATTAAAATTCTGATTTCATATACATATTACTATTATGTAACATTCCTGCTTACTCATAATAGCAACATATGACAAATTGTTAAGTTTCTTTGAATTCACATTTCCTTTTATAATCACACTTCACTTAATATCTTTTGTTTTTAGTTTTTATTTTAATTTCAATTTAATTATACAACGACTTATATAATATTTATTTAAAATATGTTCTACCGGTTAATTTATATATATATATATATAATTTTATATTCAAATAATAAAACAAATACAAAGACTACTTAGATAGTTGAAAGTGCTCCTATATGGATTAAAAGTTTGAATTGGTATTGCTGTATTTGTTTAATTATTTGAATACAAAATTATATATATAAGTTAAAGAAATATAGACATCGATTAATATTATATATATATATATATATATATATATATATATATATGGATGGTAAATATATATATATATATATATATATATATATATATATATTTACCATCCAGATATAAGCAAATTACATATGGTCTTAGAATTACATCCTGATAAATATATAAATAATCTCAATATAAAGACTTTTGAATACATATAAATGAACTTATATCAGCTTGGTTAATGGATGTAAGTAAAAATTAAATAAAAACAATTAGTTCATTCTAAAAAAGGTTTACATTCTGCAATATTTAATTAAAACATCAAATTTATATATGTAAAATATAGCAAACGATGGCAAATTACCACCTATAATTTAGTATTTGTTATCATTTGATCTAGCATTCAATTTGTCATCTGGAAAAAAACAGTACATACATAAATATAAAAAATTCAATACTGCCTAATGCTATACTACTAACTATAAATAAAATAGAAAATCAATTAACATTAAAATACTAGCCAGAAAACAAAATTTATTAAATTTCACAATCTCAAGTGAAATTCAACTAGATACAAACAACACACACACAAAACAAAATAACCTTTCCACAATTCACTTCAAAAATAAACTTCCATTAATCCTAAAGAATGTCTTCATAAGATTGATGGCCTCAGATTTAATAAGATTTATCATCAGAGTTTCTTTGACTTTTCTAATATTTTAGTATTACATGATTTTCTATTTTATATATTAATCTATATATGTGCATTTTGTAATACAGAGATTGATTAATAATATATATTGAACACTAAATAAAAGCTATATCAATCAGCTACACATTGCTATTATAAAAAAATATTTACCATCCACTAATAGTGCATTTTAAGATATTTCATTGTAGAAAAGATAACTAGAATCTATGATATAAATTTAAATGTTGAGATACTAGTCTAAATTGTGTTAAGATAATGTAAAATCATGGCATATAAGTTAGTTGATGCTTAAGTGTTATTGTTTGACCATCACACTTTTGCGCACATATACATATATGAGGTCTATATGAGATCATAATCACATTATGCA
Organism: Epiperipatus broadwayi; assembly: GCA_028023455.1. Classification (NCBI taxonomy): domain Eukaryota; kingdom Metazoa; phylum Onychophora; class Udeonychophora; order Euonychophora; family Peripatidae; genus Epiperipatus; species Epiperipatus broadwayi. The sequence goes on along the minus strand of JAQFVV010012393.1, from coordinate 421,300 downwards.
ATTGTAATAAGATGAAAGCATTAAAATATATAAAGAAATAGAGGTGTACTTAAATATTTGTTGAAATATAATGAATAATATAAAAAATATTTGTAGTTGAAATTTGTAAAAAATAGATATAATAAATACTTGCTATATATCGCTTCAAATATCCTTAACTGGATTTAATTTTGATAATAATTATCAACTACTTAATGCCAATAATGAGAACATGAGCCATTTGTTTTTAGTTTTATACATATTTTCAATAGCTTTAGCAATTTCCCTTTGGTTCTTTGGTTGCCTATCATTAACATAAATCTCTTTTGATAAAAACTTAAAAATGTTTTTATGCATATAATAACCTTATCATTAAATATTACTTGGACTCTAGTTTTTGATTTATGAAATATAATATCTTAAATGATGAGTAAACACCTAGGAAATGTGTGGAACTTCGACATCCTACTTTTGGAATTGTATAAAATTTATATATATATATATATATTGATTTCATTGTATTTAAATGCCTAAATATTTTCTTTGTTCTCTTATTAAAAAAACATAACAATCAACAATATTTATTAATGGTTTCAGTTACTAGCACAGCCAATACACTGATTGTAGCCCTGCAGTTATGCTTAGGTGCATAAAGAAATATCCTATCTTCCTTTTGGATATTTGTAAACAATGTATCTCAGAATCATATTTGTAAATCTATCATTTTATTAAAATAATAAATTTTTAAGAAATGGAACTATTAAATTCAAGTTTTTATGTGTTGATTTTCTGTTTATAGACTATTCTCACAAAGATTAAAGTTAGCAACTACAACTGAGAAATCGCTCCATTGTAAATGTTTCTCTTTGTATCATATTTAAAAGCAGTAAGGAGTTTGCTTGAAAAAAACAAAATATTTCTAAAATACAAAGCAATGGAGAAAAATAAGAAAATCACGAAAAGCATAAATAAATGACATAATTAATATAAGACCAATTTTTAATATTTGGTGAATTGCAGGTTTTTATTTTACATATTATCTATTCATTTAGTTATCTATTTTAATTTATTTATTTTCAACATTTTTTAAAAACAATTATTATTCTATTTGTCTCACTTAATCTTTAGTTATTTTATTTTTACTGTTTATTTACTTTTCTTGTAATAAATTTGAATACCAATTTGCCCATCTTCAATAAGCAAATACCACTGTTGTATAAAAATGATACAATTTTTGTAAACACGTGCACCGGTTGAAAAACACACATCGATCCAACAAACCCCTGAATACAGGTAAAGTACCTCGAGTCTGACCACGTACAAGATACATAAATCAGGTACATCATGAATTCTGCCCTATTTACCTATATCCCCAGGTCAAAGATCTAATCAAAAGCCTTTCTCGATGATACGATCGAATTCCTTTACTTTCACTGTGCCGGCAGCTGGGTCTTAAAGCATGAGATTCAATTTTTATTATATTTAAATGGGAACTTGGGTGATTGATTAATAGATATATTTAAAAATCAAAAACTATTTAAAATAAAAATAAATAAAATGATTCGAGGAACACTGGAAGTTTGGTTTTAGTTATATATATATATATTTAAAAATCATTAAGCATTTTACATTAGTCTAACTCAAGCTCTTTTAAAGAAAAATAAAAAATACAATCTTTAACTGAACTTTATAAATCATACAAGTTCATGAAGAATTTATATTAGCGGTTATCTTTTACATTGTTTAGTTTATATATTTTTACTTTTGGTTATAGTTATTTTCCTTTAAAATAAGACAAAAATAATTTTATAATTAAATGATCACGGATTTTAAAATTCCCCGTGAACATTTAGTACAAGCTTGTAATTAGCGGCAGGTTTAAACATCTGCCTAATGCACATATATAAGAATGACTATTTTCATCAATTCTTTATACAAGATTAAAAAAAAAAAACATTTCTATTGAAAAAGACATTAATTAAATAGACGATTATAATAAGACTAATTTGACGACTTACTCCACTAACATATAAAAGAAAAATAAAAGATTTTATTTCTCTTTATAAAAAAAAAATTATTTAGATTTCAAATAACTAATGTTTGATGACATTAGTAGACCTTGCTGGAATAGCTTATAACTAACTTTACAGTGATTAAAACTGTAAGCTGTTATAACAAAAAAAAAAAATAGATCAGTTAATTATCAAGCTAACAAGCCACTTTAGTTGGACTTACAACTAAAATCAAACCTATAATAAAATATAATGTGAATTAGACAAAATCAAACAATTTTAACTAATTATAAAAACAAACAAGATAGTTGATTACTCAGATCGAAGATCCTTAAGTAAAATCAATTTTCCTATGGCTTACGTATTAGATAGGCAAAAGAAAAGCAGAACAATGTCGGGTTATACGAATGCAAAGGAGAGAAGAAATGTAAGTAAGAACATATGGGCCGGATTACGGACACTCGTATGCCTATACCAACGAAGAATAAAAGGGAAATTGATACGTCCACATGTCGTATCCATATACCAATAGGAGATAGGACTTACGGAGAGCCCTCATATCCACCTCTACAAATTATGCTGACAAACCAACTCTACCTCATACCATGCTATCCGATTCACAGATGTATGCAAAACCGGAAGCTAATTCCGAATCACCAAATCAATGACCATTTTAGGTCTGTCCATGATACTCCAAGCATCCTTTATTAACCCGAGATATTATAATCATTAAATATGAACAAATTATAATTAAAATAGCCTTAAATGATATAATACTGCATAGAGATCAACCTGCATAAACAACTACTTTATATAAATATTTAACCTAAAAAAAACATACATATAGAAATAAGGAAATTTATTTCTCGAATAAATTCCCCCTTCCCTCTTTCCTAACTTAAAAAAAAAGGCATGATAATTAACTGACACTATCCAGCGGCAGCACTGTTACTATGTCAAAATCTATAGCATGTTACTTTTTGTTTTAAATTGCAGAAATATAAAATAATAGAATCCCATTCTGGGAAATCTATAATAAAAACTGTTTAAAGAAATACGGAATGTTTATTTTGACTTATATATATTCGACATAACTTCACTTGCGAAATAAAAATACATCAAAATTATTTTATTTTAAAATTAAATCATTCTTTTTAAAACTCTCTCTAGTAAAACATAATTTGCTCTCTTAGCAAATTACTCTGAGCCCCCACGAGTGAAGTTTGTCAAAATAATAAAAAAAATCAATGCATGAAATCTCACACTAAATTTACTATCAAACAAATAAATAAATTCATATTTAAATAATTAAATATATTAAAATTTGAAAATTATGGTGAGCTTGAGTTAATGAAAGATTATTGTAATTTAAAAGAAAAGGGTTAAAGAATCAGTTAAAAGCTTTATGAAATTACATTTATACTCTTACAATAATAGCTTCAAACATCTTGATTGAAGTATTCAAGCTCTTCGGCATTTTCCTTGTAGTTCCCCGGGATGAGTTCTGTGGGTAAACATTGGTGGCAGATGGCTTCTTTGAAGGCAGGTAGACAGCAGCATAATGGAAGATTTTCAGGTCTCAGGAAAGAAAGAGCAGTGATTTACCCTTTTTACTACTCGATCATCATGGCATGGAGACTTCTACAACTTTCTTTCTGTCTGTTCTCTGTCTGGTCTTTTTTTTTCTTTCTAAAAAAAGGACCACTATTTATAACTTCCTACTTGTATTCAATTTCTGCTGCTTCAGGTGATTTTCAATTTTAAAACAATAGCAATTATGCTTTTATTCTAATTTTAGAAAGTTTGTATCTCGATAAGGATCAATATATTTCAATATAATTTTATGTTAGTTTTTAATTAGAGATAACGATGTAGAATCTCTACTAATTAATTGAGATTCCACAGTAAAATGGATTTTGGTAATTTCTAAGTGTTTTTAATTCAAACATTTATTTTAAACTTCTTATCGAGGTACAAATCTTTCAGAAAAGGCCATCTTGAATTCTTAAACTGAAAAAAATAAAACATTTTAAACATATATATCAAATATATAATAAAATTCAAAGTTAATTATTTGAATTTTTTTTTCTTTTAATAATAAAAATGGAATAACAGTGTTAGTACAATTATATATATATGATCCAAAATAAATTTTAGGATTTATTCAGGATAGTTAAAAAAAAAAGTTAAAATCTTTTTTTAGAATAATAAAAAAAGCAAACGTTAGTAAAATAAATAATTAGGTGGGTCAGACTGTGAAATGGCAAATCTGAATCAGATTTACCATTTCGCATGATTAACTAATTTTACATAAATTTATGCTGCTGAACATGAAAATGACATTGAAAAATGTGGAATTGGTTCTTATTTGGAAGTCACAGAGACAAAAAGTTTAACAATATTGAAAAGGAAATTTGTAGTATTTTGGGGAATTAAAGTACTTCTCTTCCATATTTGATATAACTTTTTACTTCCAATCTGCATATACCATTACAATTGTACATACTTTCCAATGCCTCCTATATGTTGTAACCTGACAAAGAGTGATCGACACTGATCTTTTTGCTGTTATTGATATTCTGTCTCACATACAACTTTTAAAATAAAGTATTTATTCTTGTTTATTTTCATTCCTAATTGTATGAATGCAGATGCAGCCTAATATTTTGTGTTCATAGATTCTGAAGATCTTGTGTTCATAGTCTCTGATTATGTTTTGGAAGAGGAAAAGATGCATATACAGTAGATTAAAAAGCAAATCGCATCACTTATGATTCAATTACTAAATAATCTTTGTTTCTTTGTTGTGCATAAAGAAAACCTTTATTCAGTTATTTTACATTCAACATGTTAGAAATATGCCACAGAGATATGAATCAATTCTGGTACAGTTATGGCTAGGTTATATTTTCTTCCAATCCTATGACAACAATCACATGAGAAGTTGATTTGTTATATTTTGGTTGTAAAGTAGAAAATAAAGATAAACAATAGTCTCCATATTTTGTTGCAACATTTTTCCAATAAATATCTGGCCATGGTACTCTATTTTAAAGGAATGACTAAATAGAAGAAGGCAACAATTAGTTCTTACCTTGTGGCCTGTATCTTGTACTATGCAGCAAGAAAGTGCTCATTCTAGAACTAACTAAATGTACAATGGAGTGTGATGTAGGTGATCGGAGATGAAAGAATTAGCAAGACCATGAATTTGTATCAGATGTTTTTAAAAAGTGGCACAAGATAACACAAGAATGAAGAAATATTTGAGAATAAAACAAAGCTATGGGTCTCAGGTGGAAACAATCAAATCACTTCATAGAAAATGTAAAAATCACTTATTTTCACTCTGTTTTATTCTGAAGAAAGTGATCTCATTTTCTGTAATAATGACAATAGTTTTATGGTAGCTTTGGGCATTGCATACAGTCACAGTAAATGATATTTGTTTATGGAGTTTTCACTTTGAGGGAATGCTTTTGTATAAACTGCATATGTGATCTGAATTAAAACAACTCATGCAGTTATGGAAAATCTTCTTAGATTTATACCATACAAGAATCATGAGTGGGTTGTGTGTTGTGATTTATTGCTATTTTAGTGGAACTACAGCAGTATTACACAAAATGTTTTTGTGTCAAGTTACATCATTACCAGAAGAAAGGCTGGCTTCACCAATCATTACTTATCACCAGAACATGCAGTGTGTTAGCCACTTTTCATTCTGGATACAGTTATCCTTATAAATATAAACACTGAAAGTATTTAATGAGGTAGTCTATATATTTTTGAGTTCAGCTATGATATAATTAGGCACACAACCAATTTGAACACAATCATATTAATGTTTCATTAAATAGTTTTAATATAACACAAATGTAACTAATCTATCACTTCTTTTGTTTTGCTGTAATATTTTTGCTTCAAACACTTGATAGTAAAAATTTTTTATTAAATTTTATATTACTTATTTTTATTTTTTAATTACATTTGTTTATTATATTATTTATATATTTACTTTATTTTATCATTATATCATAGCTCTGAAGAAGACTGCAGGACAGTCAAAATTTCAGATTGTGTATATATGTAATATTTTTTTTGCTATAAAGTGTTTAAAGTAAGGTATACAAATTGTATTTATATTTTAATATATATATATATATATATTGTAACGAGCACAGACGTTCGTTACATTGTTTTTTTTTAATATTTATTAAACATGAAAGTAAATCAAAAAGTTCGCATTTAAAAATTCTCTTTTAGAATTAAAAATTGAAATTAAATATCATCTTAAACTCGTATATATTAAATCGCACAGATAAAAAAAATTATTAAAATAAAACTGTATTAAAAATAGAAAAGGTATTTTAAAACAAAAACTTAAAAAGATTTAGAGATAAAAATATATCTTTGATTTGGAAAACAGGTTAATTAATCAGAAATGGAAATGATTGTTAATTAGTTAAATGTAAACCAGCTTTGGGCATTTAAATGTAAAAACATCGGTCAGAGAGAAAAACAATAGAAACTTTTAGCAAATGAAATAAATCCATTGGGAAATCGGACCTCAACGAAAAGGATCATCGCATCGATGACGTAATGTAAATGCAATCCTTCAAATGAATATAAAAAGGACATGGTTGAAAATTATTAGAGAGTGAGTTATTATGATTATTACGATGTGACAGATAGATGTTAGTGCGGAGGTACGGGAGAAGAGATTGAAGGACGCACGTTCAATCCCTTCAGTTTTGCTAGTAAAGAAAGAGAAATGAACTATCGTTTCCTACATTGAGGACCAATTAAACTAAAAAACCTCCGAATGAATAAATAAAACAATGGCTAAATGGATACAAATCTTAGGACGGCGTGGGAATTCACGTTCATGGCAAGCAACGGATAAAGATGAACTTTTTAAACCGTAAGAACTTTATAAATAATGAACATTAAATTAAAATTTTCCATATTTAAATGATTGCAATATTATCCTATCTGACCAACTTAATTTATTAATAATGTTATTTGATATATTTTTTATTTATTTATTTAAAATCATTTCCATTTATTTAATTTTGTTCTTTAAGTTTTATTATGATTTCTGTTTTCCGTTAAGTTAAATTATATAAATGTTAAACTTAAGTCGGGCGTGAATGGCTGTATAGATTTGTAAAGTTATATTAGGGGAGGGTAATCTTAGGTTATTTGTTTCGTGGTTAAATTGGGTCAATGGATTGGATATATTGGTGTGATTAGTAGATGTAATATTGATTCGCTACGGGCAGAATCGCTTCATACGCCGCACACTTCCGTTTGCCTATGGAAGGAATTATAAGTCAGATACCGCAGTTCCTTTCTATGGAGTTTTTTGTTTTATTGCTCTTCTTTGCAGATAGATGTAATATTCCTATCTCATAAGAGGCAATTTCTTCCCTTAACCTTTTGTGCTGCCGTATTTTATTACATTGAATACATCGATATATCAGATGAATTGATGCCAGTTTGACTGCGAATTTTAGCCTAAGGTTAAATAGGGATAGAATATTTTATTTTCAAATGCAAATCTATGTGGTCTATTCATACTTGACCCTAAATAAAAATGCATTAAATTTAAGTTGTTTATAGACGCTTGCATGGATTGGTTATCGGTTAAGTATGTTTTGGGTTTTCATATTTGATCAAAATATATAGACATTCGATAAATAATGATACCTTACGGTGAGTATCTAAAATGTATTTATTCGGATGTCTTTTAAGTTATTGGTGACAATGCAAGTATCTTATGGTGAATACTAATGGGTTACGTATAAATTTCCCTCCGCAATTGTCAGTAATCAATAATTTTGTATTTTGATCGTTTATGTTTACTTTGAAATGTTTTTGACCGTGAAATCTATGTAACCGATCTATATTCAACATTATAAACAAGCTTTCATAAATTTATCTGTGCGAACTTAATTAAAATGTAAAATTAGAATATAATAGTAATTAAATGTAAATTAAAGTCAAAAATCAAAGTTAAAAATAATGTTAAATGTTAAAATGTAAAACTAATACTAAAATAATTTTAAATCTTATATATATGTGAATAAATAAATGTTTGTATGTTAATTACTGGCAGTGGCTTATTTTATTTATTTTTTTAATGTTGAAATCTAATTAGATAAGATATGATATTATTTAATCTCTGCTATTCCACTGAGCTAGTGACATGGGCTAACGACCGGAATCAAAATTTAAAAAAAAAAAAAATTTTTTTTTTTTTTTTTGACTTTCGTATCTGCCTACTTTATAAATTTTTCTAGGTTCAAATGCCTAGATGGCGCCCCATAGTGCAGTTTACGTGAAGTCCCTTTCTCCGGATCGTTACAATATATATATATTAAGAGAAAAGTTTGATTATTGTTTTTGCATGAAAGTTCAAGTATTTCAAATGGGTAACTTTCCTTAAAAATTGGGATTTCTAGTACAATACATGGATAGTGAAGATATTGGTCATGAACATGTTGGATTCTTTGAAATGTGTTTGTAAATATGAAAGATTTTATAGTTTATAAATACTTATCAGGAGTTTGAATCAATTATACATGTATATATTATACAAGGCAAAACTCTCTATACAGTAGTGCCACCCTGTGCCAACCAGAGTAATCAGTGGATGCCAGAAGGTTTGTGCATAAAATCCCTATCTAGTGCCTACTCGTCCAATATCCCCAGACTAGTTTCTGGCTTGTTGCCTTCGTCAGTGAGGAGCCTTGGATCTGAGAGCACTGCACCTAGATCTTAGGATCTAATGCAACCCTCCAGCAAACACCTTTTTTTTTCAGATCCAAGGTTCCTCACTGACAAGGGCCATAAGCCAGAAACTAGTCTGGGGATATTGGATGAGTAGGCACTAGATAGGGATTTTATGTACAAACCTTCTGGCATCCATTTATTACTCTGGTTGGCACAGGGTGGCACTACTGTATGAAGAGTTTTGCCTTGTTTAATAACAATTATGTGCTAGTATGAGATAGTGATCATGTGATGTTTAGTGTTTGTATATTATACACTGAGATTAACTTAATAATAAATTTATTTTATTAATTATTCTTTAAATAAAATAACCAACTTAAGTTCTTCCTCATTAGGTATAATATTCTATCTTAAATATACTTCTATGCAAACTATTTCCAATATCTTTAAATTTGGAAACTAATCATATTGCACTTTAAAACAAATATTTAAATTATATTCCCTATAACTACATTTATCTTCAGCTGATAGAGAACATTAACTAAACAGTCACATTACTACAGCAACCACTTTATTCTTATAATAAACTAAATTTATATTAGTGATAATTAATGAAATAAATCACAAGTCACAAATTCTCAAATATTAAAACAATGCAACTTTTCATTAAATAACCAAGTAAATTAAAGAAAATTATTAACATCTGCCATTAATTATAATCAGAAAATGTATAAGATTAAATTAAAATTTAGATTAATACAAATTTACTATTAATATCTTAATATTAGAATACAAATATAATTTAATAAACTTGAAAATTAGATGTAATTGTAGAGGATTTGAACACAGACTTTCAAGCACTCTTCAATTATTAATATCGTGTTTATCTAATTATAGGGTACTTTATACCATACATTCAAATTATAATATAACGTTAAGAAGAAATTAATTATTTTGCAAGACATATACGTTCTGAGTTTGAACATGGTTCTCAGCAATTAATGAATCATATTTAAGCTCAGGAAACACATATATCCTGCAGTCTAATGGTTGACTTTTATTGTTAATGTTAACTCAAACATTTGTAAACTCTGCCAGGATTGGATGGAAAATTTGAAGATATAAAAAAATAGTACATATTAATTGTAATTTCTAATTTAATATTATACATTTATTGACAATATTTATTTAAAGATAAAATTAGCATGACTTAATGCATATGTATTTAAGAGAAGTATCTCCTTCAGGTTATTAATAAATCACGTGTTGCATGTTAACAAAAAATCAAAATGAAATGGATCAGTTCTATCAATTTTAATTCTTTGTCGTTTTACATATATGCACATATTGTAAGAGGAAGCATCCGTGTTACAGTGGTGATTTATGTATCTATTTTTTAAAAAAGAGAAGAAATGGATTCACACACACACACACATATATATATATATACTAAATTCAAATTCATACTAACCTTATATGATAATCATTTAATGATTGATTGACCAAAATTAATAATTATTAATTTATATTTTTAACCTATAGCCTAGTTTATTAATCTTTAGCCTTTAGCCATATAGAAAACTTCAAATGAATATATGTTTGGGGACGTGTATGTTTGCATGCACGTATAGAGTATTGAAACACTTATTTAAAAACCCCATCACAAATTAAAAGTTTGTATTATAATAATGATAATATAATTTATTATTTCTTTTTAATAGATCATTAAAAGTAAACTATTAAAAAAATGTTTCTTTTTTTGTAACGACCTTTTTTTTTTTACCTAAAAAATTAAGAAAATGTGATTAATAAATATCATTATTGTTCTAGAAAAAGAAGGGGGGCAATTTCATTTTTTGTTGTTGTTGTTGTAATTCTAGTTTAATTTTTTTCAAACTGCTAAATTGTAATCACATTGTTAACGGCCATAATGTTGATTAATTTGCTACACTAAATAGAACAGAACCAAAGACAATCAACTTTCACATCTCTTCTAGGAAGAAAACTGATTTTGATCATTCTAAAAAAATGTTTTAAAAAATTATTCTATATGCTAAAATAACGATTCCTCCAAAAATCATTCAGAAAAACAAAATATACTTAACATAATAAGATAGTGTATATAAACACATAGTTAGATTATAAATTTCATTATAGTCTTTTAAAGAATAGAAATGTCAACTAAATCATATAAACTATTGCTGACAACCTTCCATTTAAAACAAAACATCTAAATCAATTGCATACCAGTATAGAAAAAGAAATATCAGCTAAGACAACTTATATTAGATTTATTTGGAATAATAGTTTGGTAAAGTTATAAAATAACTTTATAAAATTGAACATTCAACCAATGCTTCAATCTTAATATAATGATGAAGGTTCAAAAATAAACGTAGAATAAATATTTCAATGATAGCTGCTTATATTTTAATCTTTTGAGTCCAATAAATATTTAGAGAAAACATTTTATGATTAAGTATTGATACCAAGTAATAGCTTTATATTTCAACATTAAAGAAATTTGGGTTTATTTTATATTGCTTTTTGTTTAAAAAAATTTTATAGTTTGATTTGAAGTTTAATTATAATTTTCTTATTACAATAATTATAGTGAAAAGTATGCAGGGAAATATTACTATTGATATTGTAGTTTATATTTTTTTTATGAAAAAGAGAAATTGTATATGCAAGAATATAATGTCTCTTAAAACCAATAACTTACTTGGGCTCATAAATTACAGATTCTTTATTTATACCATTTATTTGTGCTTAATTAAGAAATAAAACAATTTCTTTCTGATCATCATCACTATTGTTGGTTTGATATTTACCATATGAGTAACACCATTATGTAAATTCTATCCTTGTAAATTAGATTCATGGGATTATTTTAATCTTTTATATTGTTTTCTTACTGCTTTATTTGAAAGACTTAATTAATTGCCTATTAAAAAATATCAATTTCAGAAAAAAAATGTAATCCAATCTTTTGTTTCATTGCATAATTGTACCATAAGAATTTTTATAAAATTTTCATGATTCAAACATCGAATTAATACTTATTTTTAGATTTAAATTGTATCCTTCGCATAACATTAGTTTATATTGTTCACAAATTGAATGAATGAAGACTAGAGCATTAAGTTTGGTAGGTTTTGGATCATTATCATTTATGAATTTTTACTTTGTGGAGTCTAGGCAAAAGTAATATCATAATCATCACTTCTATGTAATAATATTAAATATTTTCAAGTGGAAGATAATGGTCTTAAACAGATAAAAGATATATATTAAGCACCAATACCAGTAAATGTATTTGATTTTAATATAATATTAAATCATCTATGCTATTGATTACTGTTTTTCAATGCTTTTATTACAACCCACTGTGACAGAATTTCTGAAGAAGATTGGTTTGGCAATCAAAACTGTCATAGTGGATTGTAATAAAAGCATTGTAAAACAGTAATAAAGAGCATAGATGATTTAATATTATATGGATTTGGCAATGCAATAAGAAAGTTAAAGTACTTGATTTTAACTATTATGAAAAGAAGAGCATTAATAATACTTAATTAAGTATTAGAAATATTAAATTTCATTTTAAAAATTATGTGATTTTATTCTAAAGGTAACTTCATTATATTCTGGTAGTTAATGCTAACCTTTGGATTTTGAGGACCTGGGCACAAATATGAAGTGAGGTCCCCAGTAAATAAAAAAGTGAATAAATAAACAAAATGTTTAATTTTTAATATAAGAAAGCAACATATACAACACATTAATATTAATATAAAAGAAAAACAAAATTAATATAACTTTATTTTCTCTGCTATAATTTCAGCAAAATCTATTTTCCATTTAAATTTAAATCTTTGCATAAATTATTTTTTATGGAAAGTAACATTAGGATGGATGTTAGGATGAATAGTCTTTCTTGTGCCATTGTGGATCTTAAATAGTTTATTATTTTAAGCTTTGACAAACTACTTTGGATGCTGCAGTTGTTATTGGAATAGTTAATAAAATTCTTAAGATTATACTTAAATTGGGAAATGCATTTCCTGTTTGGTTAATGTTTTTAAGACAGTAACCACCGAGGCACCTGGCATATGCCCAGTTGACTGACATTAGGAACACGTAAAGAGTACACTCTCCTCCCTTAATTGCACTTGTCACAATGATATCTACAAATATGGCACTTTTATTATTTGTTAATTCTAGGGGACTTATAACATTTGTTTGCTATCATAAAAAATTTGGTTATTTATTTGATTACGATTTTAGATTAGTTTCATGAATACAGCCAGTTATCTTTGCACCTAGGTTTAAAAGTGTTCTTTATGGGATATGTTTTCTCATGTAACATTGTATTAATAGTATGTTGGTAAATCCTTGACCTGTTTGGACAGACTGTTTTTTTTCCAATGGCTATGCTATGTTATTTAATTAGTAGTGAAAAATAAAGTTCATCTCATCTGCATTGTAAATGATGTATGATCTAAGCAATGCCATTCTAATGCAATATATATTCATGGTATTATTTCTGGGAGTTTCTATATAATAAATATATAATAGCTAAATAGCTGATGTTTCAGTACAATAACAAGTATTTTCCTCAGAGCTTCTTTCTCAAATCATAAGAAAGAGATTTAAAATCATTATTTTTATCTTTTGTTATTTTCTCCTCATTCTTAAATTCTATCAGTTAAAAAGTTTTGAGAAATATTTTATTCTCCAATAGCTTTTTTGGAATTTATTAATTTTCTTAATTCACAGTTTTCATGTATGCTCTAAGGTTCTCCATAACTTCCCTTAGCAGTTTCTGATTATATTGTTCAATTTTTGCCAGAATATGGGTTTTATTAAAATTGATGTCATGGTTTGTTAATCTAATGTGTGAATAAATGACTAAAGAATTAGATTTTTCTCTAACTGCCAAAATGTATTCTTCCTTTCTTATGTTTATTCTATGATCAGTCTGTCCAATGTATGAATGTAAACACATTCAACATGGAATTTCATATGCATCATGAGATTCCAAAAGAATTTTATCATTTATTAATCTATTTTATGTCAATATTTTAAATAATAAATATATAAGGCAGATGTATTATTTCTTCTATTAATTCCATTATTATGTTCTTTTATTGTTTCCTTTTATGTCCATAGTAAATCATGCTGCAATATCCACAAGTAATTTTATATACAATTCCTTTTTTATATTTCATATCATCTCTTATTTTATAATTACCTATTAAGTTGTTAATATTTTTACTATTTGGCTATCTTATGTTAATGTCAATTTACCTCTAGATTTAAGTCCCAGCACACTTTTTAATTTGGATAATCCATTTACATTTAGTCTTTTCCTGAGATTTTTTAAATCTAATTAGTTTCCAAATAAGAATTGTCTAAGGCTAATTTTTTTTCTGATCACCTCATTACTATATTATTTTTTAGTTCTTATAATAATAACAAACTTTCATTTGTACTCCAATTGCTACTTCATTCTCTTTAGGATAATATTTTTTATAGTATTAATTCATATTTAATCAAAGTTTTTTTTTCATATGTCAAATGCGTTGACCAGGAAGCAAACCCAGGCCAGCTTCTTGGAAGGCAGCTATTCTAACCACTAGGCCACAATGCCTTACTCCATAACAATCATAACATAAAAATTTATTTCATGGTTTTTATACTTAACACAATGTTTCTAATGAATTAATTTGTAAAAAAAAATCTACCATAATAATAACATCCAATAAAATTAATAGTACTAAAATGTTAAAATGAGTTGATATAAAAAAAAGAAAAAAGAATGAGGTATATTGAAATGCTAGAATAGGAAAAACTAATAACAATAAATATAAATTCTGTACTGGTTTCTGCATTTAATAAGTTAAGCGGATTCCATCATTTGACAATATTTAAGCAAAAGTAAAATTAATATACCTGATTAAAAATAATGAGACTATAGTTAAAGTGAATATGAATAAATTAATGAATTTTTTGTGAAGCATTTAAACAATAGGCATCACTTCAGCATAAGTAAGATAACGAACTGCCTTTAAAAATTTTATACACACAAATATAAAATACTTATAAGAGTGATATGTTACTCTAAAATAAATCATTTTATTGTTGCATTAAAAATACTAATCAAAAGAAAGAATGATTATTATAACAAAAAAACAACAACAAAATAATTAATATCAATAACTTGCTTTTAGAAGGAGTAAATCATTCTATTTCCTTTAGAGCTAGATATTGTAATCTTGAGTGTCCAATAGATTGTGATACCATGTATATCATCAAATTAGTTTTTAGTAAATGACTTCTGCCAATGATGAGTTACTCATCTATCTAGCAGTCACTAGCTTGAAACTCAATTACATCCTAAAATTGAAAATCCAGATGAAATTGCTTGTATAATTATATAAATTTTACACCGTGGAAGTTTATGATTAAATATTTTACACTTTTTCAAGTTGTTTTTTTTACTAAGAACATGTTTTGTAGAATGTTTTGTTGACTTATACTAGTAAAGTTCAAGATTAAGAATGTAAAAATAATAAGTAAACTAACTGTTAATGTAACTGTGCCATTGAAGAAATACAAGTCAAATGATGAAATGAATGACCTTCCTTTTTCATCTTCTTATGATATAAAATCAAAGTAAGGAACTTTGCGTATCTTGCCTGGTAATTCCATGATTGATGAAATAATTGGACAGATAATCAATGTGCACTTTCTATGCTCAATCAATCTCTTTATTTTATTAACATTACAAATCTTTTTTTTTTAAATAATATTTTTTAATAAATCTTATGCTATGAAATTCTTTTTACATAATAAGATTCTAAAATCAGTTTTAAATTAGAAAAATTACTTTATACTCAATTGCGCCTGATAATCAATTTATTACGAATATTATTCTTGTAGTATGTAGACATATTCTTTAAAGACCCTTTTACAGAGAGAACTATTATATATACAACTCATATTTGGAAAATGCACAGAGAAGTTAAACCTATTCAGTCGTTTTTAACTTTTACTCTATTCTTAAATGTTTTCGTTTAAACTGACAAACTTAATATAACCCATTTTTCCCAATGACTGTTTTCTTAAAGAAAAAAATATTCCAGCAGATAGACTGTAAAACGATAATAACATTTATGTTTGCCTTTAATAAATTAGGATACAAGAGATAATAAATTTGATGAATGTGAATATATTTTACCTGATAATATTGATAACATTGGTATACATATAATACTAATAGATGCGAAGTCTGACTTTAAGGATTTCATTGCTAACAACGTACTTTTTTTTTTCGTCAAGCATTAGTGGCCGAGTGGTCAGCACAGCAGCTTTACAAGCAGTTGTCCCAGGTTCGCGCGCTTCCCGGCGGATGCTTTGACACATGAAAAAACAAAAAAAACAACGTACATTTTCAAATGTTATAAAATTCTTTAATTTACGAAATATCACTTGCTTTCTTTTTGGATGTTTCTGCTGTTGATTCTAATTTATCACAGAATCAAGAAGGATTTGATATAGGTATTGTTAGATTATAAGGATAACTTTGATTTTCCTGATAGCAATAAATAAACCATAAATAAAATATTTTCTGAAATTTCAATAGAAGTTTTACATATGCGGATAGACAATATTATAAACGAGAATAAAATTACAAAAAAATAAATAAGACAATTATTGTTGAAAAATTAATAAAAAAAAATTTAAAAAAAGTAGATAATAAAATATCTGAGAACAAAACATATATATTTAAAATAAATAAGTAAATATGTAGAGGAAGGATAAGGTGATTTTAAAGATAGTATTAAATCTTTTTAAATATATGAAAGCAGTTCATTCTTAACGGCTTGGGACTAAGCCGCCATATTGAATTTTTTAAAAACAATACCAATTTTAATAACAGTCCACAATCTCAATTTTTGTCCGACTGATAAATGATTTATAATACATATATGTATATTCATGTTTGTGCGCAACCAAAGAAATTATTTGTCAATGTGATTAAAATGATTTTATTAAGCTTCAATTAAAATTTAATTTTTCATAATTAATTGTTGTAAAACTGGTTTCTGTATAAGTAAATAACATTTTTTTTATATAAAAAATTGAAATAGTTGTATTAATCTTTTGAAATAATTATTCTGACCTACTTATGCTTTCATTTATTCTATGTCTCACTTATTTTCTCTTATATTTAACATGAAATATTAAAGTTATATTTCCTTTCGAAAATAAATTATGTCATTAAAATGACTATCGGATTTTTTTTTAAAACGATTTTTTATACATTTTTTTTTGTTTTTCTAGATTTCAAGGTAAAATCTAATGACGCTTGTAACTTTTACTAAAAGCTAAGTAATTCAATTTATTGATAATATTAAATTTCTGAACTTTTTTATTTATAATAAATGAATTAAGGTCATATATTTTGCTTCCTTGAAATTATTTAACACTTATTTCTAGATATCATGTTACAGTAAGCGTTTTTTGTTGTTATTCTTGTTGTTTTCTTTTCAATATCTTTAACTAAGAGTCAGTTTAGGGTTAAGAAAGTTTAATAAATTAGGTCTAGAAATTCAATCTTTCAAACTATTATATCAGAATGTCACGAGATTTATGAACAGTTTCCAGTATATTTGCGAATATTTCACTATAAATTTTTTTTCTTTTTTAATTAATAAAATATTTTATATGACTAGAATTGGCAATATTTTTTCTTTTATAATCGTTAAAACCTATGTTATGCCCTGAGCTATTATAGTTGGTTTATTGAATGTCGAATTACGCAAAGGTCTTTTAAAATAATTTTTATAAAGTTATATATCTATAGATATCTGATTAAAAATATATTTCAGAAAGACTTGAACAAGAATGTAAAGGTCCTTGGTTCATTTGTAAAGTCATAAGTGTAGAAAAGACATAGTAGAAGATTTTGAATTATGAATTAGTATTATAAAGTATTTCATAAACTTTCATTGAAAATCACTCTATTATTTTTATTATTGATTGAATCAATATATTTAATATTTATACTTAGTTCAACTCCTTAAAAAGCTTTAATATATGTATTAATCAATGACTTGTACTATTTTTTTTTTAAATAATAGTTTTGTAAAGCAATGACTTGATAGTGTCATGTAGATTTAATTTATCAGATAATTAAAAAAATGATATTCTAATATGCTATAGTTAGATGTAATATTTTTTTTTAATTGACTATACTTCACATGATCACAATTCTTATGCTAGCACATAACTGTTATTAAAACAGGCAAAACACTCTCCATACAGTAGTGGCATTCAGTGCGAACCAGAGTAATCAATGGATGCCAGAAGGCTCCTCACTGACAAAAGCCACAAGCCAGAAACTAGTCTGGGGATATTGGCTGAGTAGGCACTAGATAGGGATTTTATGCACAAGCCTTCAGGTATCCATTGATCTGTTTGGCACTAAGTGGCACTACTGTATGGAGAGGGTTTTGTCTGTTTTATTGAATATACTTCTTGTCTTATATTAAAATCAATAAATGTTATTTCACCTTTTTTTCTTTGATGAGCGCTTGTATTATTTTAATTATCATTATTTGATTTTTTCCCCAGGTTATCTTCTTTTAGCTTTGTTGTCAACTTTTAATATCTTTTTACCGAAATCTTATTGGTCACCAATATGACAATTAATTGCAGTTGAGTCAATGACAAAATATAATTTCAAACTACCCTGAAAAATAAAACAATTATAAATTACTCCCATGAATTACTTGGAAAATCATTATAAATGAATTGTTCACAATTTATTTTAACTGCACCTAGTAATAATAAACTAGTAATGTGCTATTTTATCAATCAATTCTTTTCTTTTTTTTTACTATTTATGTGTTTTCAATGAAGTAATAAAAATAAATTATAGCTATATTTTCCTCCTACATAGCTTGAAATTTGTAACATTTGGATTTACAAGTGACAAACTTACTTCTTATTAATACATTAGTGATTATTACTAATTGTTTATTAAAGAAGAGATTATCTCTAGCCTAAATATAAACTTTAAACCTTAGTTAAAGATTAATATATTTGGAGCTAAGTCTTTTTTAGACTCTATGCAATAATTTCTACTCAAAATAACCAATTTATATATGTGTGAGTGAATAGTAAAATGTTAATTAGGCTTTCAGTGATTAAATAGTTCTATATTATCTATTTACCAGTTAAAAGTTTCATTTCATTGGTTTGTAGAAACATCTAACTTTTATTTTATATAAAACTCCAGTAATTGGTAACCTATCTCATAAAGATCCATAAATTTCTAAGCCATACTTTTACTTAAAATGATATTTTTGTAAATGTCCAAACATTCACTTTTAGCCTAAATTAGCATATATCATTATATGTTGCTGCTGTAAAATGCAAATGTTAAAATACAATAAATAAAAGAAGAAGAAAACAATTAGTAAAAATGTAAAAACAAAACAAAAAAGGTAATATGATAAGAATACTTTTCAGTGAAGATAATTAAAGAAAAAAAAAAAAAAAAGTTAATTTAGATTTTGATATGTATGTATGTATGTTTAGGTTTCTGCTTGAAGCAGATTGAGATAAATATACAATAAGTCTCTATGACCAAATATAGTTACTCCTTAACATTATATCACACCTTTATAATTACATCATAAAAATGAAGCCTTATGCCAGTAAGACATACTTCTAATATAGGACAAGAGAATATAATAAATGAAAAGACTAAATGTAGGTAAAGAATCTTAGATGTTCCAAATTTGAATCCTTGGATTGTGCTCTTGTATCATTATAATTATAATTTTTGAGTTTCTTCAGCAGAATTAAAACTATTTTAACATTTAAAATTCATTTACTTTATAATTGCTTAGATTATATTTTAGTATAATTTGAATAACATATATTTTTTAATTGTTTTAACACTTACTTATAATAATAGGATGAAGTTAATAATATTGAAATTAAAGTCATTGCCTTAAATCGAAAAAAAGAATGATTGATTTGTTTTTCTTAAATAAATAATGTCATTTCATTTCGGCAATAACTTTACCAGTCTAATAAAATAAATGAGTCATGAAATTTAGTTATTACTTAATATCCTTAGTTCTATCATGAATTATTCACCGTTAGTAGCAATTTATTATCAAACACATAGCAATGCTGGACAAGTTAGGTGTGTATTAGAAATCTTCTTAGGTCGCTAATATTTCCTGATGGGGAAGATAGAATTTTTTTTGATATAATCAACATTTAACCATCCTGGGTAGCCAAATAGCATTGATCAATAAATTTTATATAACTGTTCTTAGTTATAGATTAAAAACACTTGAATAATCTGGATTGGTCAAATGACTATTAATGTACTGTTCGTAAAATCTAAAACATGTCATATAACTCAGTACAGGTTAAGAAACTAAAAGCATTTTAAGTTCACCATGGTTTATCTTTTTTTTTTTACAAGGGTAAGTATTTAATATAATACATTAAGATCTAAACATTCAGATTTGACTTAAAAAAACATATAATAAAAATAAAATGTGAGAATATGAAATAATTGTTATACAAGGTTGATAAACGCAAAACAGTTTTAAAAATATTTAACAATTAAATTTAAATTATGTTACACAATATATGACATCACAAAAGTATTTCAGATTATATGTCAATGGTTAAAATCCCATGCAAATTAAAGTCTTGTACCATTTACTTGAATATTTTAAACATTAAAGACCTAAAGCTACACTAGTTAATAAAATTATCAAAACTATCCCACATTCACTACTAAACCAGATTAGCCAAAGAAATAAACTCTAAACTATTGGTTGCATTTTAGAGATTATTTTCTTTAACTAGTCTGGTTTATTAGTGAATTTTGGGTAATTTTGATTGAGTATTTTAGTACACAGTAAAGAAAAGATTAGTAGGAATGTTTAAAATGTCAATAAACATCACATGATCACCATTTCTTATGCTTGCTCTTAACTTTTATTAAAACAGGCAAAACTCTCCATACAGCAGTGCCACTCAGTGCAAGTCAGAGTCATCAATGGATGCCTGCATAAAATCTCCATCTAGTGCCTACTCATCCAATATCCCCAGACTAGTTTTTGGTTTGTGGCCTTCGTCAGTGAGGAGCCTTGGACCTGAATGGCAATATTATATGGAGAGTTTTGCCTGTTTTAATAACTTTTAAAATGTCAGAAATTGAACCCAGAATCTTAATTGAATGATTGTAGGTCCAACAATTTCAAAACACAAGCACTGATCATTATAATTTTAGTGACAATAAAATAAATTAAAATTATTTCAATAAGAATACTATAATCTTCTTGATGCCAATCTGCTAATCAAAGTGGCTAATAGTATTAAAAAGAAGTCATTATCATTACAAATTATTTTTTAGAGAAATAAAATTAAAATTATGAATAACTTTTTACTTTTAATACATTTCTAAAATTGTTTATTTAATAAAAATAATCACAAATCAGTTGATTGAATCAAAAAAAAAAATGTTGAGAATTTAAATAGAAAAAAAATTGCTAAATGTTTGTTTAAAAGATAAAATACAATAAAAATAAAAGCTATAAACTCTAAATCAATCAAAAACCAAAGAAAATATCTTTAGATTCATAATTTATATTACCTTATTTGATCAGAGACACACTACTAAATCATATTTAGCAGTTATAATTATTATAGGCTCTGTCGGCATAATTTAAATAGTAGTGTCCAACATATATCATAGGTCATTATGGTAAATTAGGATTTTAAAATATCTGTACAATTTGTTTTTAGCAGGTATAATAGACATTTCTGTATTAATAAATTAATGTATAAAAAATATTAGCCATTTAAAATTATAAGTAATAAATTTATCAACTTAATTAATGTTGAAGCAATCTTTGGAAAAAAAGGTCATTGTATGTATTAATACTAGATTTTCCAAAATAAGTAATATTAATAAATCTTCCAACAATAAATTATTAGTGGCAAAACAAAATTAATTTGATAGTTTGCTATAATAAATGAATGTTTACTATTTAGATGATGGATGTTTTTCTATTATAAAATTTCACATTTGAGTTTTTGGACTAAGTAAAATAAAGCAAATGGAGATGAATTATGAGACCAATAAACTTCACCTCAAGCTACGGTGACAAAATGATTTAGTTGGGAAGTTTATAAATTAAATGTTCCATGTTAAAAGTTTAGTCAATATACTCTGGACAATAATGTAAATTCACTTAATGATAAAGATAAAACTAATTAATTATCCAATCTATGTATCTTACTTTTAAAAAATATTAAATTCATTGATCTTTATCAAAATATCATTACTATTTACATAAAAAAATCTAATGTGAAATATGATCCTAAATAAAATAATTTTTGTAGCATTTTCCTTTATCTTTAGCATAATTGAATATATTTATTAACGAGATAAATAGGTTAATCTTTTTAAGTCAGAATTTGTAAATTACGTTTTTAAAAAGTTTTTCAAAAATTCATGTCATTATAAACTAAAGTAAACAATTATTAGATCACAAGAAACAAATCATATTATTCATGGGAAAATAATTGCAGCATTATAGTGTTTCTATGATTTGGAGTTGATGGAATTTAGAAATTACCATGACTTTTATAACAAATATGTCCATTGTTGTAATTCTGTAGGATGTTTATTTATTTTAATCCAACATTGGCATTCTTCAACCCATTTAATTTTTATATTTACATTCATTACACATATTTTTTCACCTAACTTATTTATCTTATTTTCAACATTGGATAACCATTACACATCTTATTTTAAAGTGACATTTTACATTATTATATATTTCACCCATATCCATAAACATTCTAAGATTGTATAACACTATATAATATTTTCTAATTTTAATTTTCACTACACCACTCTCACTTAAGATAAGGACTGAATTCTATCCACTTTTAACATCTTGTGAAGGAGTGTAATCATAAAAATTTGATCAAAGACTTGTGATAAAGAAGTATAACCCCCAAGATGTACATTTCATGCTGAGTCAATACTCATTAGTTGGCCCAGATCACAATCTCTTTTATATATATATATATATATATATATATTGGGCGCCAAGCCCGAGGAAAAAAAAATCCTATGTGCCGGTCAAAATATGTTTATCCATCTAACATGAGCTGGAACTCACAAAATGTACTTCAAACCCAGTCAAGCCCAAGATTTTAGGTCAGGGACCAGCCTGAATTCGAACCCACTCTCTAAGCCCCAGATCTAACACCTAATGAATAACATAATAGTGATGGCACATGAGAATTAATCTTAATCCGGCCGACTAGGAGAGCGGAGAAGACAATGAGACATCTATTGACTATGACTAAACTAACATATATATCAACTAGGCTGTACATTTGGAAGTGGAGAAAAAGAAGGAATTCGAACTACTCAAATAATTTAGACAATAAAATATATTTTAATATACTGACAAGTTAGTATACATTTATAAATAAATTATAGACATTAGTGTGTGCATGAATGAGCAAGCGATTACATAGTGTCATTCACGCTATTATTTCTCATATGCTCCTTATTAGCTAAATGATATATTATAAATAAACACACATCTTTGGTGGGTCCAATATTAAAATGCCAATCGAATATTAGAAGAATTATGATAATACTGCCATTAACGCTTTGATTTACGGTTCTGAAACATGGTGATTAATATATATATATTACTAGGAGCATTCTGAGATTCACTATACATATAAATACATTTGAAAACATTTGATTATATTTGAAAAACATACTTGAAAATGACATTTGATTAGATGACAAAATATTTTAACACTAGTAAGACGAACGCTTTATTTTCCCCAAGGCATATAGATACTCTTAGATATAAATATATAAATTACGACAGCCATATTGTTAGTGAGAGTTGTAGCCAG
The DNA here is from genome assembly GCA_028023455.1 of Epiperipatus broadwayi. NCBI lineage: Eukaryota > Metazoa > Onychophora > Udeonychophora > Euonychophora > Peripatidae > Epiperipatus > Epiperipatus broadwayi. The sequence goes on along the minus strand of JAQFVV010012393.1, from coordinate 397,568 downwards.
TATTCACAATTGTTAAGTTGAACATGTCCGGCTAAAAGCGGGCATCTTGTTGCTGTTACTCCGCGGGAGAACGGGGTTTCTCTCGTCGAAATGCCTAAACCACCATCATGCCGATAGAAGAGACGAGCCTAACATAATGGGAAAGATGATGCCGCCCAGTCAAACTAAACCAAACCAACAGCCAAGAACTTGCAGATAAATCATACCGGTACCATTTTATTTTCAAACCGCAGAGCTCTGTGTAATTTTTTTTATGTAAATATATCTATATAAGTTAGCTAACTTTCTTTTAAAATAATGATAAAGCTAAAATGTAATCAAAACTTAAATCTATTTAATATTTTAAATATGTCAATTGCTATCCGAAATTTCATGTTGTTAAAGTTTAAATAATCTGAGTAATTTATATTTTCCTTTCATTTAAAGTAAATTATTTAGTTTAAAGTTATATCACTGCGGTTGTGTCTATATTTCTTTGCTTATTTTAAATGCTTATTATGTTTTATATGCCAATATTTCGAAACAGTAGGCACTTATTTTTATGTTTTAAGAAGATATTTGAAAATCTTCGCGTAATTTATTTATAGCATCAACTTTCTGCGCTGTTTCGAAATCCTATTTTTTTTATTATTTAAATGATTTAATATGTGAAATGTGGCTCTTTTATAATCAACCATTTAAAAAAAACTTAACTTGATAAGTTTATTTAGAATTAAATTTAGCCTTGATCATATAAGTATATTTGACATTTAAATTCTTAAGTCCATAGAAATATACTTTTCCTCCTTAAATATTTATTATCTATAAGTAACTTAATAGATCGAACATGTCAAAGTACAGATGTAATAATATTCCCTTCAGTAGCATAGACATTTATTATCAGGCTACGCAAGAGTTGGTCCCAATTTGATAGAGCTAATATGCTATTAACTCGTATTTCATAGTATGAAATATACTATTCTTTGCTTGGCGGATGTGATATTATTTTATAAAAATATTCTCGTTTTGCTGCTATACGTAATATACGTATCTTAAGATGGAGCCACGGCGTTGCCAGCACATCTTCTCTTATAGGGTAGAGCAACCCTGAGCAAATTTTGTCAAAATGAAATATTTTTATCTGTTTACATAAAGTCGTATACTTTAAATCTGATAAAAGCACTGCCAGAAAGAAATAGCACATATATTAAAAACCAACGGAAAGATATAAAAAATTTTAAAACTAATTTTTGTTAAAAAAAAACAAAAAGTCAAAAGGTTGCAATAAATGTTTTTTTTTTTTTTGTTGTTGATATATATTATGCTTTAACGTGTATAGGCGCGCACAGCCACATAAGTTTATGATCGAAATGTGGTGCCTTACGATGAGTACCTTTGGGAATTACTTAAGTGTAACCCTATTTATGCATTTCAATCAGTCATAAATAAGTTGGTGGTATTTATAATTGTTCTGCAAATATACACGTTTAAACCCATTATTTCTTAAAACATATTTATCTCAATGCAACCTTCTTTAAATAAATAATTTATAAAATAACTTGCTTGTTATGCCGTGTGTAAAAATAAAATGTATAAAATAAAATAGAACTCTTGTGGGGAGGGGTGTGAACGTAAATGGTCCTTGGAAAACGATAGTAAACATTTTTCTTTTTGTATATAGTCTTTTTGTAAAATTATTAACCGGATGTTTTGTAAATGTCTTTGTCAATCGTGTACCGTAATTACTAACCCTAAGTAAAATATTTTTTTTTTTTTGATTAATTTTTTTTTTAAGTAACTTTACTGATATGTAACGAGCACAGACGTTCGTTACATTGTTGTTTTTTTTTATTTATTAAACATGAAAGTAAATTAAAAAGTTCGCATTTAAAAATTTTCTTTTAGAATTAAAAATTGAAATTAAATATCATCTTAAACTCTTATATATTAAATCGCACAGATATAAAAAATTATTAAAATAAAACTGTATTAAAAATAGAAAAGGTATTTTAAAAACAAAAACTTAAAAAGATTTGGAGATAAAATTATATCTTTAAATATATCTTTGATTTGGAAAACAGGTTAATTAATCAGAAATGGAAATGATAAATTTAATTAGTCAAATGTAAACCAGCCTTGGGCATTTAAATGTAAAAATACCGGTCAGATAGGAAAACAATAGAAACTGTTAGCAAATAAGAAGAAATCCCTATGGAATCGGACCGCAGCGAAAGGACCATCGCATCGGTGATGTAATGTAAATTCAATCCTTCACATTAATATAAAAGGAAAATTTGGAAATTATTAATCAGTGACTAGTGAATGATTATTACGATGTGAGAGAGATGTGTTAGTGCGGAAGTGAAGGAGAAGGGATTGAAAAAAGACGCACGATTCAATCCTTCAGCTTTGCTAAGAAAGAAAAAGAAATGAACTATCGTTTCCTACATTGAGGACCAATTAAACTAAAAAACCCTCTGAATGAATAAATAAAACAACGGCTAAATGGATACCAATCTTAGGATGGCGTGGGAATTCACGTTCATGGCAAGCAACGGATAAAGATGAACTTTTTAAACCGTAAGAACTTTATAAATAATGAACATTAAATTAAAATTTTCCATATTTAAATGATTGCAATATTATGCTATCTGACCAACTTAATTTATTAATAATGTTATTTGATGTATTTTTTATTTATTTATTTAAAATCATTTCCATTTATTTAATTTTGTTCTTTAAGTTTTATTATGATTTCTGTTTTCCGTTAAGTTAAATTATATAAATGTTAAACTTAAGTCGGGCGTGAATGGCTGTATAGATTTGTAAAGTTATATTAGGGGAGGGTAATCTTAGGTTATTTGTTTCGTGGTTAAATTGGGTCAATGGATTGGATATATTGGTGTGATTAGTAGATGTAATATTGATTCGCTACGGGCAGAATCGCTTCATACGCCGCACACTTCCGTTTGCCTATGGAAGGAAGTATAAGTCGGATACCGCAGTTCCTTTCTATGGAGTTTTTTGTTTTATTGCTCTTCTTTAGAGATAGATGTAATATTCCTATCTCATAAGAGGCAATTTCTTCTTTTAACCTTTTGTGCTGTCGTATTTTATTACATTGAATACATCGATATATCAGATGAATTGATGCCAGTTTGACTACGAATTTTAGCCTAAGGTTAAATAGGGATAGAATGTTTATTTTCAAAAGCAAATTTATGTGGTCTATTCATACTCGATCCTAAATAAAAATGCATTAAATTTAAGTTGTTTATAGACACTTGCATGGATTGTTTATTGGTTAACTATGTTTTGCGTTTCCATATTTGATCAAAATATATAGACATTCGATAAATAATGATACCTTATGGTGAGTATCTAAAATGTATTTATTCGGATGTCTTTTAAGTTATTGGTGACAATGCAAGTATCTTATGGTGAATACTATTGGGTTATGTATAAATTTCCCTCCGCAATTGTCAGTAATCAATGATTTTATATTTTGATCGTTTATGTTTATTTTGAAATGTTTTTAACCGTGTAATCTATGTAACCGATCTATAGCAACATATTAAAACAAGCTTCTATAATCCCATCTGTGCAAACTTAATTAAAATGTAAAATTAGAATATAATAGTAATTAAATGTAAATTAAAGTCAAAAATCAAAGTTAAAAAGAATGTTAAAAATTAAAATGTAAAACTAATACTAAAATAATTTTAAATCTTATATATATATGTGCATAAATAAATGTTTGTATGTTAATTACTGGCAGTGGCTTATTTTATTCCTTTTTTTATATATACTCTTAGATTATCTTATTAAATCTCTGCTATTCCACTGAGCTAGTGACATGGGCTAACGACCGGAATCAAAATTAAAAAAAAAAAAAAAATTTTTTTTTTTTTGACTTACGTATCTGCCTACTTTATAAATTTTTCTAGGTTCAAATGCCTAGATGGCGCCCCGTAGTGCAGATTACGTTAAGTCACCTTCTCCGGATCGTTACAATATATATATATATTTGTCATTGTTTAGAACATATAAGTAGCCAGTTAGTGCAGTTTAATTATTACAGTTGAATTGATTAAGTGGATAATCTCTAGTCTAATGAATGACCAACAAAAGTTATTAATATACTTCCAGAAAGTGGGTTGTATCAAAATTGTAAGGACAATAAGTTTGATACTTATCAATTCAATTGTATACTGAATAATGATAAAGATAAATGTAAGAGATTGTGACCTGGGTCAACTGATAAGTACTGGCTCAGCACAAAATGTGCACCTTGGGGATCATACAACTTTTTCACATCTTTAATCATATCTTGTGGGAGAATGGTGTAGTGAAAATTAAAACTACAGAAATATTATTCACTAAGTGGTTAATCTCTAGTTTAATTATTGACTAATAAAGGTTATTAATGTACAACACTATACTTTTCACTTTTATAATAAATCATTCTTTCAAAGGGAAAATATAATAATAAATTGATGTTTTTTAAAACAGTTTTATATAGAGTATATGAGCACAGACTTTCACCCAACCCACCACTCTCCACTCCATCTCATAATACTGATACACTTGAACACCTATATGTTGAAAAGATAAATAATCACCAATATACATATTTCATGCTAAACCAGCAATCATCAGTTGGTCCAGATTACCATCTCTACACATATATGCTATAAGTGCTCATATATATATATATATATATATATATATTAAGATAGCCAATCCTCCTACTTTAATGGACATGCTTCAATCTACTCCACACTCCAACTCTTCAACCATCCATCCAATCGAAAGATGATGAAATGCTCAAAGGTCACCCTGAGGCCAAGATTCTTGTCACACCCATGTTGACCTAAGATTAATCTGACTCCTCATGTACAGGACATAATCCATTTAATACATATACAAGGGATGGGCAGACATTTCTACTATGTAATAACTGAAACACACAGGCTTATTATATACCTGTGTCTATATACAGACTTTCACACAACCCAAATACACATAAACAAAATATATAATCAATCATATAAAAATATTGTGGAAGTCAATTAATTTTCACACATGCACTATAAAAATAGACACACTTTCCCATCAATAAACGTTTAAAAGCATAGGTATCAAAAGTAAATTTTTTTTTTCCCAATTTAACCATAATTACTATTTTGGGGTTTAACATTCATATTGTATATAAATTATTAAAGTGAGAGAAATCTTCATTAACTATTAATTTTATGCAAAACTTTTTCAACACATTGAATTCAACAATAATATGAATTTAAAAAATCCATTCTTAGCTTTATGCTTATCTTTAACAAAATAATTTATTGTAAACTTTAAATTTTCAGTTAATTTTTTACATTATGCATTCTTATGTGGAAATAGTATTAAATTTTATTTCTGCCTTTAGTTTTATCCAGTTGTTTAAAAATATATATGTATAAAACAACAGCTTTAGTATAATAAATTGTAAAAATAATTATATATTTCATGCATAATTGGTAAAATTATTTTTCATATTTTTGTTCAATTTATAAATAGATAGGTTTTTTTTTTTTTTATAAATATGTAGTATCTTTTAACTATTGATAAACAATGTTTGATGTAATTTTAACGTTTGACACAAAATAATATTTTTAAATCAGGTACCTTTTAAAAACTTTTACTGAAGCATTTGCGCAAATATCTTTTAATTGGATAAAAATCCTCAAAGTCAAGGAATATTAAATTAAATAATATATTTATTCTTATTTTATCAAATATAAAAAATAATAATGATAGAATATTATGCCACATAGCTTAACAATTCATTATATATATATATATATATATATATATATATATATATATATATATATATATATATATGTATGTATGTTATATGTAACATTAAACACTAGATACATCTATGTAATATATTAACATTACTTTTACTTTATGATTTTTTAAGCAGCAATAGTAACCATCTTTTGAGCATGAGACAAAACAAGTCATTTATTTGAACCCAATATCATTTGTCTGAAAATAAATAAAAAAAATAAAAATGACTTGACAGATAATTAATGCAAACATGCCATTAATGGAAGATGCAATATTCCATTCAACAGGAACTGGTGTTTTAATTTATAATGGGTGTCTATATATGTTAAAATAAATTTTCTCACAGACAGAAGATGTTTTTATAAAACATGTTTTTGGGAGTAATCATGTTTAATAAAATAATAACATACATCCCAAATTAATTTCACTATAGAAGTGGAGAAGGATTGAACACTAATCTTTTCTTGATGTCCTTGTTTCTAAAACAAGCAATCATACCTAATCTTTTTTAGATAGGAAATCTACACATATTGTTAGATACATAAAGGTATTATCATCATCCAGCCCAAGTTTTCTTTGTAGCTAAGTCACTGCTTGCAAGGGCATTTTTACTTCCAAATACATTTGCATTAAGAAAAGAGATGAAACACATATGTAACATGTTATTAATGAATGGTTACAATACCATCCCTATATGTAAAGCACTGTGCATAGCAAAAAAAAAAAAAACCCAAAATAAAAAGAAGCAAATGCTTCTACTAGAGTGTGCATTCCTTATATAAAAGAAACGAGATAATATTGGAAAGGTATTGAGAGGTTATGATATAAAAACAACATTCTCTACTGAGCAAAAGGTTAATGACATGTTGATCAAACCTAAGGATATAATCTCCCAGGAAGCCCAAAGACTGTATGGGATTCTATGTGGCATTACCCAACTACATACATAGGATGGAGTAATTTATGTATAAATGCTAGAAGCGATGAGCACATTAATGCTGTGAAAATATTCTCAACATCTTCAGTGCTTGCTTTTCATGTTTTGGTCACTGGCCATTGCATAGATTTCTCAAATACTAAAATCATATCTGCATGCAATAATCATGACCAAAGAATATTTAGAGAGGTTATAGAAATATTTAAAAAACAAATGGCATTAACAAACGTGATGAAACAATGTGTATGCATTTTTTTATTATGTATTCTAAAATGTATAAAAATCATGTATTAAATGAATTATAAAGAAATTTGAAATAATAATAATAATTGTAAAATTTAGAAGAATACTTTATTACAATTTTTTATTATAAAATAAAATTGACTACTAATAATACCAAGTTGCTATGGGAACCAATTGGGTACAAAAGTTGGATTGTCTGTTTTAAACAAAAGAGAAGGAATTGTTACTTCTTCATTGTGTTATTGCAGGATAGAAATCAAGAATATTTTAATGACTGTTTCAGCAAATATAATGCAGATTCTGGGGTAAAATCTTCAGAGTGCCTCACTCTTTGAACTTTCCATTTTGTAGCTGACTTTGAAACTGCAAACAAAGGAATGCCTTAGAATTTAACTTCAATTCTGCCTGTCTATTAATTGCTTTCAAATACTTTAAATGTGTGACATTTTATGTAAGGAAATTTTCTCTCTAATTAGTTGTCAAATGGAAATATTCTTCTATGATTTGATTTATAAATCTCTATTTGTAATTTCTACATTCTCAATCATAGAAAAAAAAAACTTTATGGGAATAAACTATGACTGAAATAAACCACGAGAAATTAAAATATTAAAAAATTGCTTGTAGACATTTTAAAATAATGATTCTGTTGGCCATACATCTATATTCAAAAGTTAATAAAACATGAGCTTACAGTAACATAAAAGGTAATTGAATAAACTTAATAAAAACTTTTTTTTTATGAATTATTATGAATCAACAAAGATTTTTCATACCAAGTCTGCTCACTATAAAATTATTTTGATGTAACTATGTAAATATGATTTGTTATATTATTCTTATTCTTTTCGTTAATTAGAATTATTGTTATTGTTAATAACTTTTGGTTACTCATTATTTCACATCCAAATTCTGAGTAGATTATTTTGCATTATCTTTTAATAATAATATTAATGTGAAGAGGATAATGATCAGTAAACATGATTGGATCTGCATAAAGGCTTGCTTTTATCTGTATCTAGTCTGGTTATTGTCCGTGACTTATACATTATTTAACTGAAAATAAAAAATTGCATAGTTGCTCCATCGTGTACATGGTAACCATTAATTCCCCTAAATTAAATTTAATTCATGATTGTTATATTCTGATTATTACTATATATTTTTATTACCAATTAGCATTTTTTTAAATAAAAGGGTGATTATTGTTACAATATATAACTATTTAGCTATTATATTTTTACTACACAGAAACTATTGGAAATAATACTACAAATTCATCATTTATCTATAAGAATATTAGAATTAATATATATTAATGGCATTTTAATTATAATGAGTGTGTATATATATATGTTGATATGAAGACTTTCTTGGGTCGCATATATAAAAGACATATTTTGCGGGTTCATCCATGTTAAAATATTTTAAATATTGATATACCGACATTTCGACTTGATCACACAAATCATCCACTGGGTGATAAAAAGTAGAAAGCCAGTTGTAGAGGTGCTACAATCACTGATTTGAAAAAAATGTTAAAGTTCCACCAATAGCAAAAATGTTAAATTAAGAATGTTTTTTAAAAAAATCTTTCCAAATAGGAGGAAGTTTGCATGTATCATCTCGCTTATTGATACAATCTGGCCTTTTAAGTATCTCAATGGCTTCTCTAATTTTGCATTGGTAGAGATTATCACATTTGGATATGATCCTGGTACTAGAAAAATCAATTTTATGACCTGAATCTATAGTATGGAGTAAGAGTGCTGATGATGATGAGGGTTGTTTAACTGCATTAGCATGCTCATCTTTCCTAACATTGATGCAATGACTACTCATACCTATGTAAGAAGCTTTATAATTTTTACATGAGATTTGATAAACACCATGAGATTCAAGAGGGATTGAATCCTTAGGCTTGGTTATTATATTGCTGATCTTTTGATGAGCAGAAAATGCTGTATCTATATTATAGCATTTTAATATACATCCAGTACTGTCTGTAGTTCCTTTTACATATGGAACACAAATCCTAATAGCTGATTTATCATCTTTTTGTTTCCTATTTTGTCCATTTCGGGCTTGAAATAAGGCTTTTTTTATAAATTTGTAATTATAACTATTTGCTAATAAAACACTATGAATATGATTTATTTCTTCTTTCAGATGTGACTTATATGAAAGGTTAATTGCTCTATTTAAAAGAGTTTTGGCTACGGAAATTATCTGAGTTGGGTGATGATGAGAATGTAAATATAAATATCTGTCCATGTGTGTATTCTTTCTGTAAATCGAAAAAGATAAACTATTTGGTGTTCTGGTGACATCAAGAAAAGGGAGTTTTCCATCAGACTCTGTCTCCATTGTAAATTTAATATGGGGATGCATATTATTTAAATGTAAGAAAAAATCATCTAATTTATTTTTTCCATGTTGTCATATGACAAAAGTGTCATCTATGTATCTGAGCCAAATGAGAGGTTTTAAACATGATGATTCTAAAGCATGAGTTTCTATATTTTCCATGAATAAATCAGCTATTACTCCTGTGATAGGTGATCCCATAGAAGTACAAAAAATTTGTCTGTAATGCTGTCCATTGTATTCAAAATATGTGTTCAAGAGACAATGTTTAATCAAAGCAATAATATGGTCTGGTAAATTGCAACGTTGTGAAATTATATTTAAAGCTTCATCAATTGGAATGTTTGTAAACAAGGACACGACATCAAAACTGACCAGAATGTCATTAGCATTAATTTTTAAACTTTTTAAAACAGAAATAAAATTTAAAAGAGTTTTTAACATATGATTTAATAGATGGGATTGTAGGTTTAATGAAATCCGATAAATATCTAGCTAAAATATGAGTTGGAGATCCTATTGCGCTTACTATTGGACGAAGGGAAGGGGGGGCGAGTATCTGGTTTGTGAATTTTTGGAAGTCCATAAAATTTTGGACAGACACACGATTTTTCATGAGGGATTATTTTATTTTTTTTTATCTCTGTTTCAATAGGCGATTTATTAATTATGGCTTTTGTTGTTTTTTCCAAATACGTAGTATGATCTCTTTTTGATAGTTTATAAGTTTTATCATTAAGCAGATCAAAAATTTTATTATGGCAAATGTCACGATCCATAACAACTTTGGCATTATCTTTATCAGCTGGAAGTAGAACAATTGATTTGTCCAATTTTATATTATTTAATGCTTGTCTTTCTTTTTTTGAAATATTATTTTTAGGAAGCTTAGCTTTTTTTAAAATATTGCAAATCTCGGCTCCAGCCAAATCAGCGGATGAAGAATCTATTTTATCGAGAGCTGATTCAACGTTACAAACAATTTTCTCAAAAGGTATCTGGGAAGGTTAGCTATAATAAATTTTAATTTTGTTTTAATAAAAATGCACTGCTTAGCAATTTTAATACAATACTATAATAATTTATTAGTTACACACTTTTGTGGAATATAGTTTAATATTTTATTACAGATAATATTATATAAATACTAGAAAGACTCTAGAATGTTAGAGATTTATATATGCTTTATTAGTAGCATTATACCCATTGCATTATTTACAAAAATTAAATTAATAGTTTTAGTCAAATAAAAAAAAAGGCATGTTGATTGGAATAACAAAATCAAATTAAAAAATAATAAAATATAATAAAAAATTGAGTGAGAGCACATAATAAAGAGATTCGTGCTTTATGAAATGTCAATAACATATTTTCGCAACCAACTAACTCATCAGGTTTGGAATGAAATAAAATAATCGTTTGTATTAATTAAGTGACTACAGTCAATGTAGTAATGGCTTTGGCTCTGAAATAAGAAGCAAGATTATAAAATGTAATATTACAAAATAAAAACCCCAATATTTACATATTTATGAAATCTAATAATGTATGTATATCTATGCAAAAGTATAAAAAATTATACAAATCACAAGCCAGCTTACTCATAAATTTATGAATTAGTTGAACAGGCTTTATGGTCTAAATCAAATTTCCTCCATAAATAAGGTGAATGAAGTTAATTAAAATATAATAAGTTAATAAAAGTAAAATTCATTTTTTATTATGGAATAGAGAAAAGAAAAATATCACACTAGATTTAAAGTGGAAAGAAATGATACGTGTTTTTATATTGAAATATAAAAACACATATCATTTATTTGTTTCTAATAATTACTCCAACTACAATTTATTGGTTGCCAAATAAAAAAGTAAGATCATGTGAAAATATTTTTTTTTGAATTATAAAGAAATCACTTTTATTTATTTTTAATAATCATATAAAACTGATAGTTTTGAATTTTAAGCTTAATTTTATAAGCTCAAATGTTACAAGTTTTGAAAAAAACGTGTAATTAAAAATTTTTTTAAAGAGTTCAATTTTTTTAAGACTAAATTACTCATTAAGAAAGAACATATATGAAAAAAACCTTTTTGAAACACAAGATATTGATAAATAAGTCAACATATCTTTTTGAAAAACATATAGTATTGATTTTCATTTTAGGGGACTATAGATATATAAATTATTTAAAAACTATATTAGGCTTAGTTGAATGTCAATTGTATGTTGAAGGTAATTGTGATCAAAAAAGAGTGAACCAGGTTATTGTAAAGCATTGATTTCATAATTTTTCAAAGAAATAGGAGCAATGACCACAAAATGGGAAGCTGATATAAAGTTTATTAATGAAACAAAGCTAAACAAACATTGAAAACTATAAAATATCATCATCATTTTTAATTGTTGCCATGATGAAGTTATTCATCATGTCTATACTATGTAAAGATATGTACAAATTACAAATCTTTTGGGCCACTATCTACTAACTGAAAATGTAGTTACTTGAAAAGCAATGGATATAAGGTCTGAGAATGATATATAACCTATCTATTGTCTGTCTTATATGCTGTAAGATGCCTTGGAATAGGCATCCCATTTGCAAGCAGCAATACTGTGGAACTAAAATTCATCAAAATTACTGGTGTATGAATTGATGCCACAAAGAAAAGTAAACTTGTAAAAGATGAAATTCAGAAAAAATGCTGACAGAATTACTGCCATAAAAATACTTATTACACTAAACATCACATGATCATCATTTCGTATGCTAAATGGGCAAAACTCTCCATACAGTAGTGCCACTCAGTGCTCTCATATCCAAGGCTCCTCACTGATAAAAGCCATAAGCTAGAAACTAGTCTGGGGATATTGGATGAGTAGTCACTAGATAGGAATTTTATGCACAAGCCTTCTGGAATCCATTGATTACTCTGGCTTGCATTGAGTGGCAATACTGTATGGAGAGTTTTGCCTGTTTTAAAAATACTTATTAGAAGAACAATCAAATCTGAAAGAATTTATCTTGCAAATGATAGAGGGCTTTGCTGATTGCCATAAATAATATTTTCTTAAAATTCTAATGTGCAAGGAGAAAATAAATTATCATATTAAATATAATGCTAAAAGATGATACTAAACAATAAAATAAAGGTAAAAGCTAAATTTGGATTATATTTTCTAAAATGTTCAATAAACATAATTGATTTAATAGTATTTTTAATATTTTGATAATAGAATAGGTAATTAGTAAATTTTTCATTGATGACTTTTTTTTTAAGATTTTGTAATACTATCTTTAGTTTTTGCCCTAATTGTAATATATTTTTTTGATGCTTAACACTAATTTTGCATTAAAATATATTTTATTAATTTTTTCTATAAAAATTTATGCAGTAAGTACATATATCATTGAAGGGGTTAGTAGTTGATAAGATGGCATCAGAGAATTAAGATACATTCTTACTCTCAAAACAAACAAATCTGCTTTGCACTAGTCAATACTTTTATTTTATGTCCAGTGCAGAGAAATAAGTAAGAGTGATTATTACTAAGAAATTATAAACATGTCATTAGTATTACTTTATAAAAATTCTACTTTGAGTAGTTATATTATGTAAATTGATGATAATGAGTGGCTGCAGAAATGATCCAGTTACTGGCCAATCTTGCAATGAATAAATGAAATTTTTTGATGATGCTTAGAATTAAATAAATAACATAGCTGTACATGATACACACCTTTTCATTATGAATGATAGTGTTATTTATTACACTTTTGCAAATTAATGAATTGTATTTTTATTGAACATTTATCAACTGTTAATATTATTCCATTGAAGAAGAAGGTAGCCAGAAGTGATACAAATAAACATTAATATATGAATATGAATGTAATAAATAACCAAAGAATCACAAAAAAGCAATATAAGTAATAAACATAGCATTATCAGAAACTATTAGTAACAATCAAAGAGTGTGTGAGCAGCAAATTAATCAACACTCAACCTTTGTGACCAGATTTAAAAGGACACACCATAACATTTAAACCAATCATCCCCAAGTTAATGCCAATCATGAGGCATAATATTATAAAAGCAATCATCAATATTTCTGCTGCTTGTACATACATAAGTGCTAAAATAACTATAGAAATAAACATATCAAAAATATTGGGATCATTATATCATTACTGATTACTATCAATGCTTGATGCCATTTGGTACCATGGGTATACTAGCCATCAGTGACTAGTAATTATCATAATCATATAAAGTGAATAGATTTTAAAGGTGATCTTCATTAGCTAAATATCATCTACATTATTATAAAGAGAATTATATAGATATTCACACAAAAACATATATCCCATATACTGTTCACCTGGAGCTAGTTTTGGAATTGCAAGGACCCTAGTAACTATGAACAAGAGTATATATATAATTCTTAATCTATTCTAGCATTAAATAAATTTAGTGAAAGAACTTAAAATAATGATCAATAAATTTATTAATTAGAAGTAATAATAATAATAATAATAATAATAATAATAATAATAATAATAATAATAATAATAATAATAATAATAATAATAATAATAATAATAATAATAATAATAATAATAATAATAATAATAATAATAATAATAATAATAATAATAATAATAATAATAATAATAATAATAATAATAATAATAATAATAATAATAATAATAATAATAATAATAATAATAATAATAATTCAATTCAATTCAATTCAATATCCATTTATTATGTGCATTTCAACATTTACACTTTAACAGAAATACACAATAAAAAAAAAATAATAATAATAACAATGATAATAATTAAAATTAAAAAAAAACAAACAATTATAATCAAATACAAGCTAAATACATAAAATTATATATACATATATGTTCATAACTATACATTTAGTTGTTTTTTAACATTCATCACAAATTGATCGCAAAAAATATCAATATTATTAAAAGTTAGATTATATACCATTTGCAATCTATTAATAACTGATTTACCAAAGAAAGTATTTTTACATATACTAATCTTGAAAGTTTGCATTTCTCTTAATAAGCGACAAGGTACTTTCAATTCTATTTTTGATATACAGTTACTGACATCAATTTTCCCATCAATCAACTTTTTCAGTAATATCATATCCTTCAACATTCTCCTTTCTTTCAATACTGTAATAATAATAATAATAATAATAATAATAATAATAATAATAATAATAATAATAATAATAATAATAATAATAATAATAATAATAATAATAATAATAATAATAATAATAATAATAATAATAATAATAATAATAATAATAATAATAATAATAATAATAATAATAATAATAATAATAATAATAATAATAATAATAATAATAATAATAATAATAATAATAATAATAATAATAATAATAATAATAATAATAATAATAATTTTAATTCAATTCAATTCATTTATTTACCGTACAAAACTACAGCATAAAGCCAATTACAGTATTGCACCATAACAAATATATAAATACATAAATGAGTTTAAATGACAAATTATTAATATAATTATGTGCCATATTTCAATAAAAGATAATTAACACATTTAAAAATCTAAAGTAAAATTAAATATCAGCATATAAACAATTATTATTAAAACATTAATAATAACAAATAAATAAAAAGGATAAATATAAAGCGCGTAACAAAATAATAATAATAATAATAAAACAATTTAACATATATATAAAAACAAAATCAAGTTAAACCAATCAAATATGACATTTAAATTTAATAACATAACAAAATTGATTATAATCTAAATTGAAGTAATTATTATTACTACAAATCTGATTATATAAATATGGCAGTCTAAATAAAGGAGAAAATCTAAGAACATTGGAATGACAAGTTTTAATGTAACAAACAGAAGCAGACCGAGTATCATGCACATGAGATCTAATTACAACAGTAGAAATTGTGTCAGATAAAAGAACTATTTTATTAACAAGTTTATAAAGATATTTAAGATCTCTATATTGTCTTCTAGAAGAAAGATGAACAACAGTTTTATTTCCCAAAGAAACATATTTAAAAAACTTATTACTCACTGATTGTAATAAGTTACATCCCTGTTTAGAGCTAGGATTCCAAATGACTGAACAATATTCAATGATGGGAAGAACCAATGATAAAAATAATTTAAATTTTGTATCACCACTGAAATGATGACCAAACCTTAGAATAGTACCTATAATTTTTAAAGCTTTACCAATAATCATTTCCAAATGAGGAAGAAAGGATCCATTACTAGAAAATATAACTCCCAAATCTTTTTGGGATTCAACAGAAATAATTTTGTGACAATTAATAAAATAAGAAAAATGCAAAACTTCAGATTTTTTAGAATACGAGACTAAGGAACATTTACTGAAATTAACAATCATATTATTTAAATCACACCAAGCACTAAAATTATCTATATCCTTTTGAAGAAGAGTGCAATCAAACACAGATGTGATTCTTCTAAAGATTTTACAGTCATCTGCATAGCACAAAAGATAAGAAGATTTTAAGCAATCCTTAAGGTCATTCATATAAATGTTAAAAAGCATAGGTGCTAAAATACTACCCTGAGGAACTCCAAAATTACATTTAAACTTAGATGAAATAGTATTATT
This sequence comes from Epiperipatus broadwayi, assembly GCA_028023455.1. NCBI lineage: Eukaryota > Metazoa > Onychophora > Udeonychophora > Euonychophora > Peripatidae > Epiperipatus > Epiperipatus broadwayi. The sequence goes on along the minus strand of JAQFVV010012393.1, from coordinate 381,510 downwards.
AAATTTAATATATGCAGTACGACCATGAAGAAAGGATTGAAACCAATAAACAAGCTTAGTAGAAAAACCCATTTGATATAATTTGCGAAGAAGAATACTGTGGTCTACTTTATCAAAAGCTTTTGATAAATCAAAATAAACAACATCAAGTCTCTGCTGGTCCTCAATTGCATGAGCTATATGATCATAAATTGTTAACAAATTAGTTTCTACGGATCTATTAGGTATAAAACCATGCTGTGAAGAAGAAATGAGTTTACTAACATCTAAAATAATTTTATTATAAACACACCTCTCAAAAATTCTAGCAATAGTATGTAAAACAGAAATAGGTCTATAGTTATTAAGACAATCACGTGAACCATTCTTAAAAATTGGGACCATTTTGGCACACTTAAGCACATTAGGAAAAACACAAGAATTCAGTGATAAATTAAAAATAAATGCAAGAGGAACTGCAATAAATTCAGCTAGCCCTTTGTAAATAAATGAAGGAATATTATCATTTTCCAAACTAGAATGAATTTTAAGTCGCTTAATAGCCATAACAACATCATCCTTAGAAATATGGTCAATCATACAATGAACAGTTGAAGAATTACAAAATAATGCAATATTTGAAGATATTGCATCATGTGATGAATATACATCAGCAAAATGTTTTGAAAAGTCATTTGCACTTAAAGTGAAACCATGAGTAGCTTGAACCTTTTTTCTACCCAAACCAGACTTTTTAATGAAATCCCAAAATTCTTTAGGGTTAGATGAAATATTAACCTCAATTCTTCTAATATAATTCTTCAAATCTCTTTTATAAACATGCTTCACCAATCTTCAGAAATTAATAAAATTATTATAAAAAAAGATATTCTGTGTTTTAAAATAAAGTCTACGATGATAAGACTTCCTTTTAATAATTTTAATAAGATCGCATGAAAACCAACGAGGAAAACCCTTATAAAAAGGTCGCTTATTGGGAATATACAAATCAATAAAACCATTAAGAATCTTTAAAAACTCATCCAAGCAATGATTTACATCATTAAAAGAATACAAAAAATTCCAATTAACTTTAGAAAAGTTAATAATAATAATAATAATAATAATAATAATAATAATAATAATAATAATAATAATAATAATAATAATAATAATAATAATAATAATAATAATAATAATAATAATAATAATAATAATAATAATAATAATAATAATAATAATAATAATAATAATAATAATAATAATAATAATAATAATAATAATAATAATAATAATAATAATAATAATAATAATAATAATAATAATAATAATAATAATAATAATAATAATAATAATAATAATAATAATAATAATAATAATAATAATAATAATAATAATAATAATAATAATAATAATAATAATAATAATAATAATAATAATAATAATAATAATAATAATAATAATAATAATAATAATAATAATAATAATAATAATAATAATAATGGAAGATCTGTTAAATACCTTAAAATACAAATAGATGATTCTGATTTTGCCTATTTATAAATATCAAAAAATATTTCAATAGATTGAAAAACCATGCAATAAAATTTACAAAGATATATAAATATTCTAATATATAAATAGTGAATGAATTTAATTATGTGTATGTCTATAGATGATGTTATAAATGTGTGCACACACGGTGTTATAAAAGATTTCAATTACTAATTCTTAATTATTTTACAACACACACACACACACACATATATATATGTTAAAAATTTTCATGGACTTAGAATATAAACATCGAAATTGGAATAAGAGTTTATTCTAGTTTAATATGTGGAAAATCTCGTTACAATTTTAATGTGATGTACATATTTATGTGTGTGTAATATATATATATTATTTGCTTAGAAAATAATAAAAACGAAAAGTAAAAAAAGCATAACACATAATTAACCTTAAAAACTTCATAAATATAAGAGTCAATAGCATTCCTCTTAGCAAGCACTGGTCATTTAATACGATGACATAGCCAACTACCAGGTCACTTTACACATGGAAATATATTATAATCAATGACTAGTTTTGTATGTTTATACTATGTGAATATGTTAATGTGTTTGCTAATATTCCCTTTAGTTATGCTTTGACAAAGATTCATCATATCGAAAGCCTGCCTTAACAAAATAATAATATTGAAGTGAGTGTAAGGGGAGAATACAGCTTTTGATTATAGTAAAATTATTATTTTGTTTTATAATTAATATTTGTATAATAAAAATATTAGATATCTAAATGCAATGAAATTATTTAATTGGAAGTAAGGTAGTAAATAATAAAGATTAATTTTAAGATATTATTAGTATTAGAGTTATATTAATTTTAAGAAGAGAATTTAATTTATGTTTATAATGTTAGGTGTGATTATTATTGAGGTGATTGGATCTTAGTAAAATCCCCCCTATTACCCAATTATGTTACTGTTAGTAATTGTTATTATATTATAAGAGAATAATTATTATCCTCGAGATATTCATAAGGTAGCAGTAATTATTATAAGGTATTTTAGTATGTATTTAATTTCACTATTTTTTATTTAGTTTATTAAATAAGTGAAGGGTAGAATAATCATTATTTTTAATGAAAATTTATATTAGTCATTGTGTGGGGATTTTCCTAATGATTATACTAGGATAGTAGGTGGGAAATTTTTACAATAGCAATATCATTGGGGAGCATATTCTCTGTATGCTTCTCAATGTTAAAAATGATATATTGTGACCATCTCTTAAGTCTGTCTTATGTTTTCTGTATTATATGTTTCTAGTTAATTATTGAATCTCATAAAGTGGTGTTTCTATATGTTATTTACTTCGATATTTGAGCTGAGCTAAGAATAGAATTGAAGCAGAAGAAAGAAAAGGTTACAATATATATTATACATAATATCATATATAATATATAGAAAACAATAATACAATAAAAAAAATATTTAAGCAGACAACTTTTATAATATAACCAAACAGTTCATATCAAATACTGATTTTTTTTATTGACAGGAAATCAATAGATTTGCTAAAAATATTTGGTACTTTGGTATTAGAGCTGCAACACAATCCATGTATTAGACCTACTGCACCTATTCACATTCATATCAATCCACTGATATCTTTGTAACCTTGGGATATGACCAAAATAATGTGTACATGGATCTTGTGCATGACATTTTTGGCAAAAAAAAATGTGTACACAGATCTTGTACATGATTGGCAAGATTTACAAAGTTATTGGGGGGAAGGGTTGATACTAATGTGAAAAGTGCACAGTAGGTCTAATACATGCTCTGTGTTAGGACTAAAAATAACTAAAAATAAAAACATAATAATGTGATTTGTGATATTAATAAAATGACAGCATTACACAAAAAAATTATTAGTTTAAATATGCACTAAACAAACAGTAAATCATTTTGGTTTTTAAATAACAAGACATTTAAATATGTACAACTTAGACATTAATAACTTTTAAGAATGACATTTGAAATATAAAAAAAAAGTGATTTGCGATCTTAATGAAATGACAGCATTACACAAAAAAATTGTTAGTTTAAATATGCACTAAACAAACAGTAAATCATTTTGGTTTTTAAATAATATTTATAAAAATGCATTAATTATACATATGACTTTCACACTAATAACTTAAAGAATGACATTCCCAATCAAAAAAAAAAGATTTGCAATCTTAATAAAATGCTGCCATTACACAAAAAAATTATTACTAAACAAACAGTAAATGATTTTGGTTTTTAAATAATATTTATAAAAACACATTAAATATACTCATATGATAATTACCATGTAATATATAAAAAGAATTGTTCCCTTGAAAAAAAAACATTTTACATTATATTACAACAGAAAATGGAGATCTTTACTAAAAATGTTCCCTCTGAAAATATAACACATGATTGCAGAGTATGCTGGGATATTCAACAGAAATGCTAATAAACATACTTTTTTTTTATAAACAAATTAAACCAAAAAAAAAAAAAACTAAAACTGAAATGTACAACTGTATATGAATTGGAATAGCTGTTGTCAAAAAGAAATCTGGGCAATAACTGAAAATGTTGAAGTATTACAAAAAAAAAGATCACATTGATAAAGAAAAACATGTTTTGTCACATATACTTGCAGGAATTATTTCCTTTCAATTTGACATCATGACATTACACATTTATTATGGATGTGAAAACATCTTCTCTACATTGCAGCTCTAATACCAAAGTACCAAATATTCATATCGCTAGGGATTATTCATAAAATTCGATCTTGATTCAATTTGATACTGTATAATAATGATGCAGCATGTCTAATCACTTATGATTAAATCACTGGGTCTTACAAATAGTTACTTGACTTGCATGTATTATTTTTGCATGAGAAATATCATATAACACAGGAATAGATAAAAACATTGCAATAACATATATATAGAAATTACAAAAAAAAAATCAAACAAAATCATACAGATATTTAAGTTTATACGTGGACTGCAATTATCATTCAACTGCAACTAATCTATTACATAATGACTATTTACATAAGTAGTAAATGAATGTTATTTTTTACATATACAATAGGATCTATACTAGTTGCATCAACATAATATATCATATTTCCATGTGCTATTGATATGGAATATTTGAATCATCATGGGGATATATCATAAACACTTCATTATTAAGCAAATTATATGGACCACAAATTTATAAATCATATTTGATCATTGGTATTGCAATTTAAGTTTAATTATATTCAAATAGAAATAATTGAGAGAAAATAATTACTATTATTCAAAATTATAGCCTCATTGATTTATGAAAATCTTAATAACTTATTAAAACTTTCTTGAACTTGTTAGAACAATTAAAATCATAATAAGTTGAACACTCATTTATAATTTTATTAAATTGTAATTACACACACAGGCAGATATATATATATATGTTAATTCTAATATTTTCACGGATAAAAGATGTCATATTATTATTACTATTTGCGGGATATTCCATGTAGTGAAAAAGCTAAATGCTGATGTTTCAGTACAATATCAAGTACCTTCCTCAGAGCGTCCTCTTTCTCAAATCATAAGAATGCACGTGAGATTTAAAAACATTTTTATCGTTTTCTTTCTCCTCATATTTAAATTCTATTGGTTGAAAACTTCTCAACCAATAGAATTTAAATATGAGGAGAAAGAAAACGATAAAAACGGTTTTAAATCTCATGTGCATTCTTATGATTTTAAAACTTCTCAACCAATAGAATTTAAATATGAGGAGAAAGAAAACGATAAAAATGGTTTTAAATCTCACGTGCATTCTTATGATTTGAGAAAGAGGACACTCTGAGGAAGGTACTTGATATTGTACTGAAACATCAGCATTTAGCTTTTTCACTACACGGAATATCCCGCAAATAGTAATAATAATATGACATATACATATATTCTCTTAATTATAAATAATACAAAAACTGTCAGATAGTGAAAATTATTTTTCACCTATAAAGTGTGATAAACAGAGCAGCTAAAATTCAAAAAAAACATTAATCACAAAAAACTATTTGACAAGCACTTTCAGTACTGTGTACGAGAATCATGGTGATGTATTGAAACTGATCAGTTAATATTCCAGTGCATGCTTAGTGGAACACTAGTGTTATGCTGATTGATAACATTTTTAGACTTCGCAATGAACTAAGCCTCTTTCAACTTCCTCTTTCTATTGTTTCATTCACTGCACACAGTACTAATATTTTGAGGATAAAACTCATGTCCACAAGTATTTTTATGCTTTGAAAAAACAGAATTAACTTGTGAATCACTTTTAGATTTTTTATACTGATAAACATGCTGTTGCAACCATGTTAATACATTAGCCTTCATTTCACCATAAGAGATGGCATTACAACCGATTTCTTTACAGGTAATGGAATAAACCATTTTATACCTATTCATTTTTTCCATACTAACCTTTGAACTATTTATTAGTCTATTTAAACACAAAGGTGATCGGAATCCTATGTTATAATCATTACCAATTATATTTTTTTAATTTTGTACTTATAGATGGCACATAAGACAAAGAAAACCACTTTTTGACTGTTTTATTTTTTACATCCACTTTATGTTTAAACTTCACATTATTATAAAACAACTTCAATTGCCTGTGCAATATAGTTTTCTCATAGCCCACACCTATCAAGTCATCAATATATCTCTCAATATTCCTTTTTCTATCTTCCTCAAATTTACAAAGATGCAAATTATGATACAAAAAATATTTAAATTCAACAATTTTATAATTCAAAGAAATATTTGATGATGGGTGTATAAAACCCTTTACATTTAATAGTTTAACAAGCATTTTATACCCAAACATATTACAGCACCTATATATATATTTACATCTAAATATTTTAAAACCCCATCATACTCAAACTCAATAATCCATGACAAACCAGAATTCTTACTTAATTTATTGAACATATTTTCTATCACATCTTTTGATCCATACACAAAACATCATCCACATATTTTCTATACACTAAATCATTACTTCTTATAAATGTCTTAACATTATATTTTTTCATTTCTGAAGTGTACAAACTACACACAATACCACTCACTGCCAACCCCATCAGCCAACCATTCTTCATTTGATAATAATCTTTTCCATGTCTTGTAGGAATATCACCATTAATCCATTCCAACACTTCTATAATAAATCTGGCTTTACAAATGTCTACATTATAATCTAACAAAAGTTTTTAATTATACTTATCGAATTATTACAGTCCACTGATACATATAACTCACATGCATCCAATGAGATCATATAAAAATTGCCAACCATCTTGGCAGACTACAATATCTGAATAAATTCAAATATAGATTTAATTGTATATTTTCTGAAACCTTCCAACTCTTGTGACCGTTTTGCAACCAATTGTGATGCTTTCTGATAATAACAACTCCCAAAATCCAACATTAACCTTAATGGAGCATTCTCTTTATGAACTTTAACATTTAAAGTATTAAAGTATTTAGATGTAAATGTATGTAGATGCTGTAATATGTTTGGGTATAAAATGCTTCTTAAACCATTAAACATAAGGGGTTTTATACACCCATCATTGAATGTTCCTTTGAATTATAGAATGGCTGGATTCAAGTGTTTTTTGTATCGCAATTTGCATCTTTGGTAAATTTGAGGCAGATAAAAAAAGGAATATTGAGAGATATATTGATGACTTGATAGGTGTGGGATACAAAAAAAACTATTACACAGACAGTTAAGGTTATTTTATAATAATGTGAAGTTTAAACATAAAGTGGATGTAAAAAATAAAGCAGTCAAAAAGTGGTTTTCTTTGTCTTATGTGCCATCTATAAGTACGAAATTAAAAAATATAATTGGTAAAGATTATAATATAGGATTCTGAACACCTTTGTGTTTAAATAGACTAATAAATAATTCAAAGATTAGTGTGGAAGAAATGAATAGGTATGAAGTGGTTTATTCCATTGCCTGCAAAGAAATTGATTGTAATGCTATCTGTTATGGTGAAACAAAGGTTAATATATTAATGTGATTGCAGCAGCATGTTTATCAGTATAAAAAAATCTAAAAGTGATTCACAAGTTGTTTTTTCAAATCATGAAAGTAGTTGTGAACACATTTTATTCTCAAAATATTAGTACTGTGTACAATGAATCAAACAATAGAAAGAGGAAGTTGAAAGAGGCTTGGTTTATTGCAAAGTCTAAAAACATTATAATCAGCATAATACTAGTGTTCCACTGAGCATGTGCAAAAATATTAACCATTCAGTTCCAATATGTTGCCATGAATCTCATACATGGTACTGAAAGCATTTGGCAAGTAGTTTTTTGTGATTAATGTTTTTTGAATTTTAGCTACTCTCTTTATCACACTTTATATGTGAAGAACAATTCTCTTAATTATAAATATATGTATTATCTCACATTACCATGATTTTCCACAATCTGCATTAATATAAATTTAGGAAGTTGTTTCATTATTATAATTAACATACATATTTATAATTTATTTGACCATTATAAATACACTATGATTATTATTACTTATAGGTATGTGATTGAACTAAAGAGTAAAAACCATATCAATCAAGATTTACTGTAAATAATCATTAAAAATATATGTTGTTTACTATATTAATTCATTGTTTATAATTCTTAGAGTTAGTACATACCATTAAGTAACTCAGTTTTTAAATATGTATTGATAGAAAGGGGAAAAATAAGATAAGATTTACAAGGCCCTTTACACCCTTTTAAATTAATTTCATATTTGGTTAATCTATTAACTTTATTATAATAGAGCCTCTGTCTTATGCAACCCATTATATTAGCTGCACTGCTATATAGGTATAGCTTGGCTCACACCTATATCACCTTAATTAACTCCAGTTTTGATGTGATATTATTATTGAATTAATTTTGAGCTCTGACCCATTAATAGCTAAAACACACCTGAAGCTCCAGTGCTCTATTATATGTATAATTAAAATTATCTCACATTTAAAACTATACCAGATAATCAAAGAAAAAACTTTTTAATACAATTATGAGTAATAATTACTATATTTATTTATATGTTGTAGTTTTTTTGCATTTGAGAAGTCTGCTTGTAGCAATGAAACCAAAGTTTGTGTTATAGAGAGTATTTTCTTTGTATAGTCTAGTTTAGTTTTGAATTTGGGGTAATTTTAATTATTTTATTAACTATTTTAGCTTTAGACGTTTAACGTTTTTACTTACATACATATATATTCTAAGAGTTAGTGCATTGTAATGATAGAGAAGCATGATGATTTTATTGAAGAGCATACACTTCTATTCAAAAAGGCAAATCAAGTATCTTCAATTGTTTTCAAATATTAATTTATGCACCACGTGTCATTTTCTAGGATATTAATACTTTGTAATTTACTATATACCAGAATCGATTTTTAGCTGATTGATGTAACACATGGAGACATAAAAATCAGATTTGTTAAATACTTAATTTGTCAATAAAGTACTTAAAAATCATGTAAAATTTGTCAGAAAGCTTATTGATTCAATTAAATACTATTTTTAAATTAAATAATTAATAGCCATACGCCAAGTATATGTTGTATTTCCAAACAAAGTTTTTTTAAAAAATAATTATACACAATAATTATAAAGCCATTTTTCAATACTGATGCTTGTAAGATGGAGTTGATATCCGACTTAAAGAAAAAGTTCATTCAGAGACGATTAAACAAATAGAGCAATCCTACAAAAAAAAAGTTCTGCATGTATGGTTCTCCAACACATCTTTTAAGTAAAAAAACAACAACTAGGTATTAAGTTACCTAATGCAGTTTATTAGGGAAAGAATTAAACAGTGAATTCGAGAAGATTAATTAACACATTGCAGTTTATCAAAAGAGAAAAAATATTTGAATTGAAAAATTAAGCATTTGAAATAAAAAAAAACAAAACAAATATGACCAAAATAAACAATGGAAACAATAGTATTATAAATACTTCAAACAGATTAGCTGCACTTCAATTTTAATAACCTATAAATATCTTTACAAATATATATATTAAACCATTATCTACATTAATTATTTACAATATGAATTGTGACTATTAAACTTTATGTTGAACTAAATAATAAAAAAAATAAAATGTCTTTAATGTACTAAATGAAATTGTAAACTTTCTATTTCTTATAAATGAAATATCTGACGTATTAATTATTCAGTTTACCTGTTACATTTAATTACAACACCTCAATAAGGGCAAGCTTTTATATTTTTAATAAAAAAAATAGCATAAAAGTAATTTAATTATGATTACAAAGCGCTATTTATAAATAAATTATTCTTCACTTAAACAACTCTTAGTTGAAATATTTAATTAAGCGTCTCCCAATAACCAAGTAACCTTATTTTATATGATATTATACACTCACATATTTCATATTACACTCGGTATTTGTTTTTAAATATGTATTATATCTAATATATTGATACGTAATAGATACACACACACATTCCAAGTTGTTTGTAAATTAGTTACTCATAATTCATTTTAATGTTTATTGTATGAGCTTTTTAAGAGAAAATTGATTTATTTGCTAGCTTGTAGCCGAGAAGTCAGCGCATCTGCCTTGCAAGCAAGCTGTTTCTTGCAGACGGTTGTCGCGGGTTCGCTTCCCGGCCGATGCTTTGACATCTGGGGGAAAAAAAAGGGAAACAAATTTACATTTGTTGATTCATTGACAAATAATGTTTATATAAAATTTTTTAAAACTACAAATCAATTCATTTTTAAACAAAACTAAAGTATTTTAGTTTAATTTACAAATCAGTTTTTTTTAATATTTGTTGTTTACTTTTTTATTAATAACAACATTTAAAAAAAAAAAGAGGTAATGTTACAATGAATGAGACGGCAATATGCGTGAATTATATAGATATGAAACCCACATTTATTAGTTTATTGAATTATAATTTATTGAAATAGTAGCTACACTGTGATAATTCAGTTAATTAAAAATTATACAGATAATAATAAATTAAACATAGATATATAAATACTTCGATTCATTAATAACTACTATAAAAAAAGATTAGGCCATTACAACTTCAGGAAAAAAAATATTGAGACACATACAGAGTGATAAAAAGATGAGTATTGCTATAATTTTATAAACTAATTTATAAATTACAAATACCTTTCTAAAGAATGATTAATAAGCACTTGAGTAATGGTAATTCTTCTGAGTATTATTAAAAAATATGCTGTTAGTGAACAAATTTGTATGATATAATAATAAAATTTAACCTAAGATGTTCAAATTAAAATTCTTATACTCTTATGTAGATATTAAATAAATTACATGTGTCAAATTAAAAATAATTAAATAATTGTGTTCAATTTTTCACTCCATAATTTTAAAAATAAAGCTATTCAATTTATAATTATAACTTTATTTCTTTTGAAAGTATAATGCAATGATATGATGTTACAAAACTACGATTTATTTAAAAATTAGTTATGAAGATTATTCAAAACAATTAAAAAATAGCTAAATTTAATTATGTTCAAGATGTATAATTACTTCTGAAAGTATGCTTCAGTATTTAAAAAATACACACACTCACCTATATATAGGTATGTGTAAATCGGTACTCAAGGGGAATTTAAAATTTTTGTAATATATATTATGTAATAAATAAGAATTTACAGTGCTAAATACTTTATGTAATTTTCTTGCATTGCAGACAATTTTCCTGATATATGAAAGAAGAAAGAGGTATCTCTTTTCCCTATAAAATATATTATCAAGTGTTGATACTAGAGGGCACTTTAATTATATATAAACAGTTGCAATGAGTTAATCTAAAAACATTATATTTAAAAGGATTATTTTCGTTTTTATTTAAATGAAAGACTCATATACTCTCAAGCTTATTTAAATGACATAATATAAGGGTAGTGGGTTTTATAAAATTGAGATGTTTATTAGTCTTATTTTATTATAATTATTACTTATGCATCATTAATTTCTTTTTATACTATAAATTATATTGGATATATTTACAATAATATACATATTAAAATGGAAATTGGTACAAGTAAATTAAAGAGTTCTATTTCCAAATTGTTAAGAGTATGAAAAAGAATGTATTGTTTGAAGACTGTGTGTGAATGAAGGTAGCTTTTTAAATTCTTATTGTATGATTGTGTCTCACAATTATTTTTATACTGGTTTGTGTATTTCTTCAGCCAAAATATGTAAGTTTACGTGCATATGAGAGTAAGTATAAGTTAAATTTTTATGTATGATTATAATCCATGCTTTGTTCATTTATTTATTAATATTCTTCTCATGGTCAGGTATCAACTGTAGCAATTATGTTGATGGTTTTTGTTGCCCTTGAATTTTTTATTAAACCCCTCCAGAGTTGAGATTGCAGCTTTTTCGGCACTTCCGAGTCATGTTACCGAGTGTCAATTTATTATTACCATCCATTTTGCCTTTAACTTTATTAGTGTGTATTTATTATGTAAGTGCATTTAAGGCATGCACATGTATATAATCATTTTAGCTCTACTTCAAGTTATTTCAGGTATATTAATTCATTAAGAGCATTTTATTATATGCATAAACAAATAAAACCTATAAAGTATTTTTGTCTGCTATTTGTCTATGATGCTGAACTGTATGTTTTGGTGTGTAGGGTTCTTTGGCACCACCATGTGGTTGCCTGTGCTGTATACCCGTGACTGTGGGTTACAGGTGTTATAGTTCTTTGATGATCAATGTGATTTATTGAATAGTTATGTGACCAAAGGTCACAATAAATATATTGACATCTTAAAAGAATGCTTTTAAATTACTTTTGCAACTACTGTCACTGCTAGACTGCCATACAAATGCAAAATAATCATATATATATATATATATATATATATATATATATATATATATATATATATATATATGTAAATAGATAGATACATAGATAACATATAAAAATTGAAGGGAAATGTATATAAAACTAGAAGAATTTGTAAATATTTTAAGTCACTTTTATTGCATACATATATAGTACCTTTCTAATTGATAATGTTGATGTAAAAATAAACAGATTTAAATGCCTCACAGCAGGACTAAGACTTTTCCAACATACACCGAAGAGAGAAAGCAGGGAAGATACTACTTACCAGGATGCATAACTGCCATATTAGGGATAGTTTTGGCAGATAGTTTTTGTTAATTCTCTAGAAAAAATTATCAAATATCGAATTAATAGTAAGTAAATGGATAATTAGCAAGATTGAAAATGATTGATTACCCTGAAGAACTTGAAAATTAATCAGGATCACTTAAATTTAGTGTGGAATTTGTTTAATGAATAAACCAATTATTACAATACAAGTCTCTTCAACATTTAGTGAGCTTCTTGCAAAATTAAGTTATAATTGAAGATCAGTATATCACACAATTTATAATAACTTCATTAAGTTAACCAAAATATTAATCAGAGAGGCTTTATGCTCAGAAATTCACTACTCATATCATAAAATTGCTGCTTAAGACACAAGTGGAAAAAATACTGGCCATAATTATAAATTATATTTTTAATACTGAATTAATTTTATTAAATGAGAAATTTGTTCATAGAAAATAAAATAAAACAAAAGTGAGATGTCTCTATAGCAATTACAAATATTGATAAAATAATAATAATTGCTTCACAGATTTAAAGGAATATTTGCCGGAAAATCTATTTATATTATTGTTATGGGTCAACTAATATAAAGGATTTAAGAGAAGGCCAATATAATATATAATCCGCATATTAAAGAGCATTATAATGTAGTGATTTAGATACAGAATATATAATGTTAAGAAGGAAGAAACAGTAATTTTTATTACCATGAACGCACATCTCCACTCTCTTTTAAATATATCCATTTTATGATATTCAAAAAAAAAAAAAAAAACGGATTCACTGCATAAGATACTATGGGAGTGCTTGTAGATAGTACAACTTCATTTTCATTGAGGGTGTGCTCAAATCTTACATCTTCTAATGTGGATAAATTTTAAAAAGAAAATCGTTGAAATTAAGATATTAATAAGATATTTTTTTAAAAAGCACGCACAAATAAAATAAAAATAGAAAGATTAAAGATTGCTCTGTTATTTAAATAAATTTTTTAAAATCTTTATATTTCAACCCATATTTTGTAGCGCTTGGAATAAATTTATTTATAGAATAATATATAAATCAATTAGGGATCTCTTTTTAGCTTGCAATGAAACTATTTAAGAGATAATTATTATAGAATTATAATTTAATTTAAAAATAAAATTTAGTTTTAATTCTCGAAAATTAATAACAGTCATTATTTAATCAGAAATAACTAAAAGTTTGTGTATAGAAATTCATTAAACAAGAAAAACGTTTTTTTAATCCTAGAATCAAATATGGTAATAAATGGTCAAGAATTTGTACAGGACTGGCTCAATAAATATATAAAAAAAACTTTGTTAGAAAAGATTGTAATGAGGAAAAAAGAGAAATAATAAAAAAGAAATCTGCTTATATTAAACAGATAACCAAGGTAGAAAAATATACAGACAATGGTGGTGAATATTTGCCTGAAGTTTTGTGATGATGGTAAATTATTAGATGTGATATGTTGGATTTCCTTTATCTACGAGTGAATATCAAATGTATAGAGAATGTTAAACTTTATTAAAATTTTCAAATACAAACAACTTGTTAGTAATAATGCACAAATAGACAACACATGTTAGTAATTGCACAAGGTTTTGAGTAGTATTCTCAACTCTTTGTCAGGTGTTGCTGACCTGATATGCACAGTGACAGTATTCACATAAAGGTGTGAGTTTGACTTCTATGCGAATACTGTCACTGCCACCGTGCATATCAGGCCAGCAATACTTGAAGAAGAGTGGAGAATAATACTACCCAAAATGTTGTGTCTATTTGTGTGTTATTATTAACAAGTTGCTTGTATTTGAAAAGTTTAAATAAAGTTTAAATTTTTTATACATTCAACACTTATTCATAGATGATGGAAATAGTTCAACATATCACATCTAATGCTGGTGAATAGGTGTTTGGAATTTGCCTCAAAATTGATGAGTTATTGCGATGGGAATATTTGTGTGTGTGTATACATATATTGTATATAGACAGAACTTCTTTAAATTACACACTGCAGATCTAAGTTATATCAGTATCCTTCTTTTGAGATAATAAATCATGTGATTCTTTATCTTCCATAAGGTTTGATAAAACAAGAGCAGTTCCTTACTATTATACTATTATGATATCTATAGAAAGATTAAGTAATTAATATTTACCAGCTGTTAGTGCATTTAAATTTATAAATCTGTCGGAGATGGGAATTTAAATGCACTATCATAATAATAAACATTGATTACCCAAGTTTACAATGTATGAAGTAAAGAGTAGCTATTCTTGTTTATGTTCTGTTAGCGATACATTAAAAAATGAGACACTACTTTTCAGGCTAGTTAAAATTTTAATGGTAAATATTTACAGTTTTTTAAAATCATTCTATAGCAAAATAATGAACCCATCTACAGTGATCTCATCTACATGCTGACCAATATATAGATTGGAATGTATAAATTTGGTTTAATTTATTTTCATTTTAAATATAAAGTAATCTGGATATGCTAGCATAAACTATACTTTGTATAAAAAAACAAAAACACCTTATTTATTAAATAAAAATGCTTTGCTATTTATAAGTTAAAGCGTTTAATTTAACCATACCATAAGCACGTACATATAAATGCACGCACCAAACACAGACACACACATGTATATCAATCTATTATTACTGACATTATTTCTTATTACATAATTTGGACAAATGTTACTACCATAATTTTTGTTAAAGATTGATAAAAAGCAACAATAATTATCAAGAAATTTTTTCGTTTGATTATAATATAATTTATCTTCACACAAAAAAAAAGACTAAATAAAAGGAACTATTTTTAATTTATAAAGTCTTACTTATCGAAGGAATATTTAATATAAACTCATATATATACTTATACAAACTATAGATACATATTTAGAATATCTGCGATAAATTATGAATATTCTTTGTCTTTTTGTATTTATAATATTTAAAATAATTTTGGTTATGTTGTAGATACTAATCAATATTTATAGTTTATATTCATTTCTTTTAAATATATTGTTTGTTTTTGTGCTTTTAAAAAAAAAAAAAAAATTAAATTTTTACTGTTTATTTGTTTTTAAAATAAAAAACCATTCAATAAAATACAATGTAAAAAAATTTTTAAATGCCAATAACCCTTTCTCTATTCTTAATACAAACAGTTTGTTATTAGTTAATAATATTTGTTTTGTGGGGTAATTAATAATAATAACGAAAAGCAATTATAATATTTATAAATTATTTAAGATCATTGAATTTAAGAAAGTGAACTTAAATACGAAACCATCTTTAAAATAATTTTAAAAAGTTATTCCGCAGAAGATCAATTTCAATTTTTTTTAAAAATAATAATTGTAATGAAAATAATAATTAATAAAAATTCCAGTAAGAATTATACTCAAACTGCTGGGAATTTTTATTTAATCAGATTTTTTCTCAATCAGCAATTGCAGCAAATTTTTGCTTACAATTAGAAACTGATTAACCAGAAAAAAATCGGATTCAAATACTGTCAAAAAAAAAAAAAAAAAAATGCATAATTTCGCAGAAAAGTCAGATTTCCCAAAAATTCGTTGTAAATAACCTAGCAATTGCCACTCAGTCTTTTACATTAATGCCAAATTAATAGCCATATAAAACATGACTATCTGATTTGGTAATAAATTAAAGTTTGATTTTCAGAAAGGCAGAACTTTTAGTAGTGGCAAGTTTTATTTTTATAGTAGTCAAGTTAGCTTATGATTATAAATAACAAGATGAAATTTTAATAATTTTAACAAGCCTGTGGTTACATTGCAAATATTAAATATTTAATATAGGGGATTGATTGTGTGAGATAGAAATGATGGCTTAAGTGAGCTTGAAAGTCTGTGTTCAAATCCTTATATAACATCTATACTCCAGTTATATAAAACATACTTGTATTAAAATATTACAAATTTAGCCTGTATTCTGCCTATCCCTCTTTTTAGCATTTAAATGGACAAGTTGTATACATGAGGGGTCAGAGTGACTTAAAGTCAACATGGACATGATAATAATAATGACATTAACAAGGGATTTGGGCATTCCATCATCAGATTTTTCACTGGTATGAATGACTAAAGAGTTGGAAGGTGAAGTAGATTGAACTTTGTCTAAAGTGCAATTATTTGCTATCCTAATATAAACCAGGTACTAATTACACAAGGGAGTGGAAGATGATGATTTGGAGCAACTGATGAATGCTGGTTCAGCATAAAGTATGTAGATTGGAGATCATTTATCTTTTTCACATGTAGTGAATGGCTGAAGGGAACTTGAAAGGCTGTGTTCAAATCCCCTCATTACATCTAGATTCCAGGTATATAAAATATACTTGCATTTAAAATATTAAATAAGTAATTCTAATAACTAAACCTAATTAGAAAACAACTAAGCCTGAAACATTATTACAATATTTTCAAACACTCTTTTAAATAAACTTGCAAATAATGCCTACTTTCTTATGTTAATAACAATCTATTGGTCAGAACTCCACATAAACTGACACCGATACAAGAAAATGGATTTGCAAGCTTATTTAGATGACTCTGTGGAAATCTGACTTGTGAATTATCTTAGTAACATATTGAATCTTAGTTGTTTTATGAATAGGTTTATATTATCAGTATTACATATTTGGATATTTGATAATTGTAATTTATCTACAGAATTCTAAAAATCATCTGAGATTAAAGTATTATATTAAAAAAAACCATGAGAACAATGTTAATAATAACCTAATTAAATATTATCAAATTCACCATTTCCTTTATTTTTTGTAATATCTTATATAAATTCAATTTATTCACTCGAGGTTGAACCCTTTTTAGCAAAAACCTTTTATTGTACATATATGCATATACAATCTTACACTTTGACTATCCTGCAGTCTTCTCCAGAGCCACATTTACTTTAATTTTTTTTTACTTTTAAAAAATTGAAGTACTTACCTCTGTAGAAGAGTGCGGGACTGTTGAAACATAAGATTGCATATGTATATATGTAAAATAAAAGATTTTTGCAAAAAAGTGTTAAACGTAGAGTGGATAAATTTAATTTATATAATAACCTGACTACTGATAACTTTTTAAACTGTCCATATTTCAGAGACATGTTTAATTCCAAAGAAAAAATCTTAAAAACCATTTGAATATATGGCAGTACTGTTTGTGAGTTAAGGCTATGAATCATGTCAGCTGTAAAGAGTCAGTGCCATAAAGAAATGAATATTAACAGCCTATCTTATAATGGTCTTTCTATTTATCCATAGAATATTTATTGATGAAGACCAAAAATATCTATATACAACATATCCATAGATAAAATCCTCATGCTATAATGATTCAGGTTTAGAATTTTGTCTTTGGTATTATTTCACAGAAATCCAGTTCTTGATAAAGTATCAAGCTATTATTAACTGAAGGTGAAACAAGGAATATAAATATTTTAAATTCTCACTTTCTAACAAGTGAACAGCCTGTTGAATAATATTTTTTATGTACTGTCCCTCTTTAAAGGAATATTGGAAAAGTTTTTGCCCTGCAGTAAACTATTTAATGGATTTGTTAAGATTTATTTATATATTTAACTGTTAGAAATTTAAGAGGAATTTTCTATGTATTTTTATAAATAATTTTTTGGCTGTGGTATAATAAAACAAAATACCAATTACAGCAAACGTTGCACACTGAAATTATAACCTAGTAATTGTATTTGTTAGAAATACTTTAAGCCAAAAATGAATTCATTTTTAGTTTCATATCAATATTTTTATAAAACTTATTCATATAATAAAATTTTATATATCTAAGAAAATATTATAAAGCATAATGCTAGCTGAAAATATGCTCAAATTATTCTTCCAAACGTTAAAGTATTTCAGCAACCCTCTCTGTGAATAAATATAAAGTTTGATCTTTTATATTGAGTTTGGTTGCTTGAGGTTTAGACTTTATATTTACTCACAGAGGGTATTACTAAAATATCTTAACATTTGAAAGGGTGATTTCCATATGTATATATGATTGAAAGTACAACATATTTCTAAATATTTTCCCAATTAATTACTAGATAATGCAATTTTAGCATCCAATGCTCATTTTTAATTGGTACTTTTTGTTACTAAATTATAGCTAAAAATACTTTATAAAAATATACAAAGACTTTCCATTAAATTTCTAACATTTAAATCTATAAACTAGTGAAAAATCTATTTAAAACCTGTAGTTTTTATTTTATAGGAGAACCGGTTGTATTCTCATCCTTGGTGTTCACCTTAAGATGGCGTTGATGCTAATCAAAAACATATACATATAACGATTCCAGGCCGGACCTAAATGAGCGATTTGATCTAAAAGGATCTGATTTCTTAGATTTGTAATAAAATATTCTACTAACTAATACTATTACATGATGTTAGTTTTTTTCATTTTTGTAAATGTTTATTAATCTTATATTGTTTTTGAGTTTGTGTGTGTGTGTGTCTTTAAAGTTACGGTGTTTTTCTAATTTTTTTTTTTTTTTTTGACTTCACGTGTGTCTTTTTAAAGTTACGGTCTTTTTTTTTTTTTGCAAGAGTAAATCAATAATTTTATTCAAAAGCAAGACATAATAAGTAAATGTTTATTAATCTTATCTTGTTTTTGAGTTTGTGTATGTGTCTTTAAAGTTACGGGGTTTTTTCGAATTTTTTTTTTTTTTGGACTTTAAGTGTGTCTTTTTAAAGTTACGGTATTTTTTTTTGCAAGAGTAAATCAATAATTTGATTCAAAAGCAAGATGTAATAAGTCAATGTTTATTAATCTTAGATTGTTTTTTAGTTTGTGTGTGTGTGTGTCTTTAAAGTTATGGGGCTTTTTCTCATTTTTTTTTTTGGACTTTATGTGTGTCTTTTTTTTTAAAGTTACGGTATTTTTGGTCAAGAGTAAATCAATCATTTTATTAAAAAAGCAAGACATAATTCTAAATCTATCAAAAGTAATGTAATTTATATACTACAATTTAGAATTGATACCCGACTACTATTAGTAAGGACCATCATTAAA
Organism: Epiperipatus broadwayi; assembly: GCA_028023455.1. Classification (NCBI taxonomy): domain Eukaryota; kingdom Metazoa; phylum Onychophora; class Udeonychophora; order Euonychophora; family Peripatidae; genus Epiperipatus; species Epiperipatus broadwayi. Next base: position 361,603 of record JAQFVV010012393.1, on the reverse strand, counting down.
AGACTTGATTGAAAAATGATACCCGACTAATTTCCGTTTTCTTTTTTTTGGGGGGGGGGGGAGGACAGTAATGAATCAGAAAGTGGGTTGTTTTTGTTAAGTCTGTCTATATAAAAAGGGTACCGTTATTGAAATACTAAATTTAAAAATGATAGCCGACTAATTTGCATTTCTTTTGACAGTAATTAATCAGAAAGTGGGTTTCTTTTCTTTTTTTGGTAAATCTTGTGTATATATAAAAACAAACAAACTGTAATTCAAAGACTCCATTGAAAAAAATCAAACCCTGTTGAATTTGCTTTTTTTTTTTTTAAAAGACAGTAATTAATCAGGAACTGGGTTATTTTTGTTAGTGTGTAGATATAAAAACTAATCTTATTTTGAAATAATAAATGTAACAAAACAAAAAAAAAAAATACCCGACTAATTTTATTTTTCAGACAAGTAATTCCTAATAATTAGACAGTGGGTTGTTTTTGTTTGTGCGTATATATATATAGCAAAAGTAACTGGTCACGGATGAATTCTCGCGAAAACAGTACTTTTTGCATGATTCTTTATTTTTTTCCCCTTTCGCACCCTTAAAAGCAATTTTTGAGGGTTACCCCTTCGTAATGGAATCTTCAGGACATTATTACTAAACTGACAACAGTAAAGTAAGTTACAACACATTAAAGAAAATAGACATCTTATCAAATTTAAAAAAACTATGATTGCTTCAAATACACACACTCTCACCTGAAATTACAGAGAAAATAGATATTCTACTATTATGAAAAAAAGATGAACAAAATCGACTGCTACAGCAGCCAATCAAGGCATTTTTTTCTCTTTGCTTTTAGCATAGAAAAAAAACCATAACTGGCAGCCATCGGAAACTCTTTCTGGGTTTTATCATAGAAAGAAGTCTCTTTGTGTTGGTTTCTGTCGCCGCCTCCTCCGTCCAACATAACGTGAGGACTTTTCTGCATTTATAATGTAGAAAAATTCCTCTTTGGTTGGTGAAGGCCAGTGAAATAGTATAATTCTAGGAATTTATCTAGAAGTAGCGACATCTTAAAGCGAACACCAAGGATGAGAAAACAACCGGAGAACCTTATTTAATTGTGCAAATATTTTAAAAGTTGTTATACATTCAATATTTACCCATATAAAATATCTAATTTATGATCTTTATAAAAAATTATATATTAAGCTGAGAGCAAATTCACTTTTGGATTAAAGTATTTTATATAAATATAATTAGTATTTTACAAGCGCTTTAAAATGCTGGTTGAAGAAGCTGTTAATAGCAAACAATCAAAATGAGTTAATCCAGGCTAAGCGCTTTCTAGGTGTTATCCCTCATAATCATAGCCAAAATAGTAATAGTTGTTGTGATATTATTAAATGGTAATATATACAAATGTATATGTAAATTAATCAGCTTGTCCATTTTCTAGAGATAGCGCTTTAGGACACCATAAGTAAAAATTATTTATAAAAATACACAGAAAATTCTTGTTAAATTTTTAATATACCAATCTATAAACCTGTAAAAATCATCTATATATATATATCAGGGATGTCCAACAAAGTCGATCGTGATCCAGCGGTTGATCGCAAAGCCATTTTTGGTCGATCGTGAGGCCAATCTCACAAGAGCTGTCTGATAACGAGTGAAACAAATTAAGTCAAGGTTTTTAAGCTTTTTTTGTTATTTTTGTTTTTGTTCCAAATTTTTTTTCAATTCTAGATAGGAGAAGTCCACTAAGCCGTATCATTATTGAAAATAATATTTTTAATCTTGATTTAATGCAGTTAATTTGAATTAATAAATATTGTTAATAATTACTCATGTTGCTTTAAGTCCCCCGGACATGAGTTTTTTTGGCTCGTTAAATAATTGTTATTTTTTACTAGGTAGATATATAAAAATAATATGTATTTCACACCTCCCTTCACTTAGACTACGCCTATGACAACGATTCGATTGCAACACATTTTAAAAATAAAAAGTAGATCTTACGAACACAAAAGTTGGCCCCCTGATATATATAATTTCCAGTTTTGACTAATAAGCCAAACACTGTTAATAAATATTTTAGCATTGGTTCTTTACTCAAGACTGGAAATTATATATAAATTGAAAAATAGTGTTTTATTTATTTTATTATAATTATTTGATTTAAAATTCTTCACTTGCATAGGACTGAAAATGAATATTATTTGTGTAAACAATATGTGATAGTATGTATAAGAAAATCATCTCTCTACATTTATGCCATTTAAATATATTATGTGCAAATCTCCTTGCTATTTGCACATGAAACCACAGTTCAAAAGATCATATTGATGATCATGATGTCATCATTAATATGCAAATGTTAATTGTAGAGATTTGTTAGTGAAAACTAGATTAGAGGAATTCCAAGAGTTTTACATTTATCAAAGAAGTTATAATTGCAAAAGAAATGCGAGAAGTTAAGCAGAATGTATAAAAAGTTTTTAAAGTTTGCTTATTGTTTATAAAAAAAATTATTGACTAATTTTAAATTAAAACTGAAATTTAAATTTCCAACCAATATAAAGTATTCACTGTTAGATAAATGCGAATCTAATCCCTTATATAATAATAATCAATTATCTGTATATTCTTTACAAGCATGTTTGTATAAAAAAGTTATATATTATTCAAAGAATAATTCGAACCTATAACGTAAAAAGCAAATTGTTTTTTTTTTTTTTTTAATTTTCTCTATATGACACTAACTTTTCTTTTTTAAAAAAATAATTTCAATACAAATGAGGTGTAATCAGCATTTACTTCTTTAATTTTATGTGATATTTTTTTAAACGTTGAAATCAATATCTTTGCCCAAAATGCACAATGTATATCTATAACAAACGCTTACTGGATTCTTTTCTATCAAATCATAGATTTCTCTTATGTGTGTGGATATAGGTATAATCATAAAGTTGTTAATAGATAATAAAAAAAACAACCTCTGAATAGCTTTAAATTTATGTAGAGTAGTAATGGCTGCAAAAAGGCATGCTGCAATTAATATTTAAGTGTTTAAAAGCACATCTTAAGTTTATGGCCAGAATGAGAGGACAAACAGCATTGATATTCCGGAAGTGATAAATTTTGACTAGCAAGAAATCTTAGCGGCAGAAATTCTGTATTCAGATATACAAAAAAATATAATGCGTTAGATTTTTTTTAATTAATAAAACAAATTTATACCATAAAACAACAGCTGTTTTCATATTTTCATAAAACAAAATCAGTTTGGAGCACTTTTTTTTATTATTTAGAACTGAAATAAATTCTTAATTAAAATTTTTTTCCTATTACTTTTTGGATATAAGGATATGACAATAATTAACTTTAATTATATGTATATAAAAATAAAAAAAAACATTTATTTATTTCCTACAAATTAGTACTTTTTTTTTTTAACAAATTAAAAATTCAGTTTGACTTTTAATAGAATCTGAAAAATATTAAATAACTTATTTACTAGTTAGAACTTTGATTTTTTTGATTTTTTAATCTTTTAAATATTCTAGGTTCTATTTAATGTTTATGTAGACAATATGAGTATTTATTTCTTTTTTTATATACAAGTTAAATATGTGTGCACACCTTTAACATGAATATCTATTGTGCTTATGCAGAAGACATTGGTTTCTCATAATTTCTTTCTTTCTCATATACAAAATTTAGTTCTCATAGAAGTGTACAAAGTTCTACTATCAGTGAACAACATACAGAATATAGCATTGCAAATAAATCAAGTCAGATGTCACATGACCTAATTTTCAAGCTCTCTATTAAAAAAAAGAATATAGAATGTATGAAGCATAATGATATCTCAGATTCCCCACTTTGGATTATGCCAATTCTAAATATGAACAATGAATAATGTAATTAGAGAAATCTTAGGAATATATAGCCTGAATAATGAAGATTATCTGGGATTTAGAATCTAATTTTGATAAAAACTATATAAGAAAATTGGTGACCCATTAAAAACCTTTACTATACTTCTTTAAAACTTAGAGGATGAGTTACTGAAAGCTTAAGTCTGGCTTCCTTCTGTCTTAAAGATTTTATAAATACAAAATTTGGGATCTATTTAAAATCTTTTGTTGCTTCTATTGATTTTAAAATGCATATATATTACAACCAATGAAATGAATACAAGTCATCTAACCAATGTATAATATTAAAAACTAATAAAGTCACAATCAGCAAATAACATAATTTGATTCAACAATAGAACAATGTAGGCTAATGATAATAATAACAGCATGATAGCCTCAACTCAGGGTTCTCATGTAAGCTGTTATTACTATGTGATTATTCATATAGTATATGAACATGGATGGGCTGCTCACCAACATGCATTAGCCAGCGTGGTGCATTTATTGGCTTTTTACCTCTGAATTTAAGATCAAGAAACACCATGGTCTTTCTTCTCAGTGCCTGATAAGGCAGAATGAATGTTTGTGTAAATGATAAATATTTTCACAATACATATATACAATTATGACAGACAAAAATAAAGCATGACCCTTATTCCCAGGAGGCTGTAAAGTCACCAACCAAGGCAGCAGTTGGTGGCCGAAGGTGGAGGATGCTAAGAATCCCCTGATTGTGGACCCAGGCTGCCATTTGATGATGACTTTTTATTTAGGTACTTACAACTGCAGATCACTTTCAAATGAAAGAAGATTGCAAGAATTAGAAGAAGAACTCTCTTATATTAAATGGGACATTATTGGACTTTGTGAAGTTAGAAGTAAAGGTGAAGAGACAATTGATTTAAAAAGTGGACATATACTCTATTATAAAGGCACAAATATTGGAAATACAAGTGGAGTAAAATTCATTATAAATAAAAAGTGGAAGAACAATATTGTGGAGATTGATGGTGTATCGGACAGAGTGGCAAGATTAGTTATACAACTTAATAGCAGATACCAAATGCAGATAATTCAGGTTTATGCCCCAACAAGTTCTCATAGTGATGAAGTAGTAGAAGACTTTTATATGGATGTACAAAAGGCTTTTGATCAGAGTAAACACCATTTTAAAATTGTTATGGGAGACTTTAATGCTAGAATTGGTAAAAAAATGAAAGATGAAAGTGCTGTGGGTAATTTTGGTTATGGTAATAGAAATGAGAGAGGACATAGACTTGTGGAGTTTGCAGAAAAAGAAAAACTTTATATTATGAATTCTTTTTTTGAGAAAAATGTTAAAAGGAAATGGACATGGAAGCATCCAAATGAAGGTACAGCAGAATTGGATTATATTTTGACTAACAGGAAATACATATTTCAAGATTGTAATGTTCTTAATAAATTTAACACAGGAAGTGATCATCGATTAATAAGGTGTAAAACTAGAGAGACAAAAATTATTAAGAAAAACAATATTTATAATTGATATTTCTAATCTTCAGAAACATTCTAATGAATTTAAATTAGAACTTACAAATCGGTTTCAGTATTAGTAGATTTTGAACATGATTCAGATTTGAATGAAATTAATATGAAAATAACTGATACACTTTTGAAAACTGCAACAAAGATAGCTGGTAGAAAGAAACAGCAATTGACCAATAAAATTTCTACTGAGACTAGAGAATTTATGAAGAAAAGAAGGAATATGAAGATATACAAAAATGATGCATTAAAAAGAATTGAATATCTCGAATTTTGTAAAATGGTGCAGAAAAGAGTTGAAAATGATATAAGAAAGTATAACTGTGAACTAGCAAGGAAAGCTGTAGAAGAAAATAAAAATCTTAAGAATGTAAAACAACATTTTGGTATTGGTAGGAAATTTATATCTGCAATAAGAAAAAAAGATGGAATTATTACTAAAAGGAGAGATGACATCATGAAATTGGTAAAAGATTTTTATCAAGAATTATATATGGTAAAAGATTTTTATCAAGAATTATATAGTAATAAAGAACAAGTACCTCCTATATCTATTACATCTTCCAAATTGCCTAGAATTTTAAATGAAGAAGTGAGACATGCAATTAAATGTATCAAGAAAGGAAAGGCTCCAGGAAATGATGGAATTATAATTGATATATTAAAAGAAGCAGGTGAAAAAATAAAATTTTTTTTAGCAAAGTTATATACCAAATGTCTAAATGATAAAGATGTACCGGAAGATTGGAAGAATGCAGTAATAATATTAATATTTAAAAAAGGTGATAAAGAAGATATTAGAAATTACAGACCTATCAGCCTTTTATCAGTTTTATATAAAATTTTTACCAAGATAATTACTACTCGTCTACAGAGAACATTGGATTTCCACCAACCAACAGAACAAGCCGGATTTAAAAGTGGTTTTAGTACAGTAGATCATATCCAGGTATTGAGAGAAGTTATAGAAAGGACAAATGAATATGAGTTGCCATTATGCTTAGGATTTGTAGATTATGAAAAGGCATTTGATTCTATAAACATTTCTTCAGTGATTAAAGCATTAGATCATCAAGGTATAGATCCAGGATATTGTCATATTTTAAAGAATATTTATAAAAATTCAACAGCAACAATTAGATTACATAATGACACTGGAAAAGTCAACATTGAGAAAGGTGTAAGACAAGGTGACTCCATATCTCCAAAACTTTTTACAGCAGTGCTGCATGAAGTATTTTGTGGATTAAAATGGGAAACTAAAGGAGTGAAAGTAAATGGTGATTATTTAAGTCATTTAGATTTCACAGATGATGTAGTTGTTTTTGCAAATAATGCTTCAGATCTGCAGGAAATGTTGCAGAAATTATCAGATGAAAGTAGGACTAAAGATAAATGTTAAAAAGACTAAAGTAATGTTTAATCGATTTGCTCAAAATATGAAAATAAAGATTGATTATGATGAATTAGAAGAAGTTAACAGTTACAAATACCTTGGTCAGATTATTAATACAGATGGAAAAATAATGGAGGAAATTAATCATAGAATTAAACTTAGTTGGAGTGCTTTTGGTAGAAATAACTTGATACTAAAAGGAAATATACCTATGTGTTTGAAAAGGAAGGTTTTTAACAAATGTGATTTACCAGTTCTTACTTATGGATCTGAGACTTGGACACTTAATAGAAGAGCAATTCAGAGACTTTAGACCACTCAAAGAAGTATGGAGAGAGGTATGTTGGGAGTAACAAGAAGAGATCGTAAACGCAATGTATGGGTAAGAGAACAAACAGGTGTTACTGACCTCATTGAAAAAATTAAAAGATTGAAGTGGAGTTGGGCTGGACATATTGTTAGAAGAGATGATAGTAGATGGACAATTGAAATTTTAAACTGGATTTCAAGAGATTGTAAAAGACCCAGAAAGAGACCACATGTGAGATGGATGGATGAAATAAGAAAGTGTGCAGGGGTGATGTGGAGAAGAGAAGCTAAAGATCAGAGAAGATGGATTAAACTTGGAGAGACCTTCATCCTGCAGTGGATTGATAATGGTTGATAATGATGATGATGAAAAGAAGTCATAGGGGTAAGAATAATAATAACTAAGCATTGTACATATACTAATGAACGTTTAGTAAATTTTTAAGGGGAAGAGAACTCTTAGCTCACTCTTACAAACTACAAATGCTCTTAATATTAAAAGTGTATACCAAATAATAATTAAATTATAGTATATTCTTCCTCATATTTTTTTAATACTCCCCTTCAGTATAACAATACATCTCACAATCACTATTCTCAACATTTCAATGCAATGATATGATTCACAATTCAAAACTTTTGATAAAGAATAATAACATTTCTTATGTTTTATTTGTGCCACTTTACTTTTCAAAGTAATTTGTTCTGCCAAAAAACAATTTATTTTCATCATTAATTATAAAAGTAAGATCTTAGAGTCATTATTATATTTCTAATATTAAAATTTTCACTCTTTTATTTTATTTGTGAATTATTAAACAATGAATGTCATTCTGGTGAAAATTAGGAACATACTCTTATGACTAAGATAATGTCTACCTAATTTACAATAACAATAATAGTAATAAATCTTTTTAAATAAAATATTATCTGTGATAATAAAGACATGAAAAACTCTTAATTTAGAATAAATAATAATTTACTAGTATAGCATTTAAATACCATGAGTGGATAAAGGATTTTATGGTTACTCAGTATATCCTATTAACAACTCATACCAAATATTTTAACTTTAAGATAAATAATTTAAGCATTAAATTTATGATGAATGATCAACTATGCTCTTATGAGTAAACAGATAATTTTATTATAAAAGCAATCTTCTTTTAATAATTGCAAATGGATGAAAGTGATCATTTAATATTAAGAAAATAAATGAATATTTCATTTCTTAGATGCATTCTTAACATCTGTAGGCATTCTAACAAAGTGATTTATATGCATGTACTCTTAATAACTAGCATAAAATATAATTGTATCATTGACTATATAATGTTAAGATTTTTTGATAAGTAGTACATGATTGAGGTGATATTAAAGATATACACAAATTTAACATTAAAATATAACATTTATTTAAACACTAAGGACTATCAAATAACCTCAATTTTGGAAATTTACAATCTTTAAAGTAAGCTATTCAAACACTATGCCATACAACTTTACTGCAAAGGAGAAATAATTTTTAGAATTTTACAGCTTATAATAGTAAATAAATATATTTACAAATTAAATAATCATTGACTATTGTGTCTGCCTGATAAAATCTTTTTGTATTAAACATAAACATTATCACAAGATGTTCTATATTTTTACGTAACAATCATACTATGACATTGTCCCAGTAATGAGAATATTTAAATACTAAGCACATCTTACCAATCTAACAATGAATTAATGCTAGAAATGATGTATATTACTTATTTAGGCCTATAAATACATTTTAAAATTTTTACATAAATAACTTACAGTTTTAAGTTCTGCAATACTGGAAAAGCATAGCAAGATAGATATACACATCAGAATCATCTCTAACCTACATTCTGAATATTCAAGTATCAACTGAATAAATTATGATGTTCCTCAAAACAAATAACAATATCAATTGCAGAAAATAATAAAAGTTATGGCAGAGCACCATACATGAATTCACACAGATATACATAGTATAATAAATATGAGAGGAAAAGATACATAATGCAATGAATATAATGGTGGCAAAAACTAAAAAAAGCATCTATCTTTTGAGGGCAAACAAATATTTTAGTACTTTTATCTCTAAACACATAGAAAAAATGATAATGAACCACCAAAACTATTAGAAACAGTAGGGGCTGCCTTACATAAAGCATTTATGCTAAATATAAAACATGAAAATATTATTCATGGAGAATACTATAATGAGAAAGACAAGCTCCAATCTCTTTATAAAAATATATGTGTTGGTAAAACAAATACCCATAAGAGAGAGAGAGAAAGCTACAATATCTTGGAAAATATAATGACAAGATAAACATAAACAATAAAACAAGAGAGAACATTGCTACCATCTCCTAAACAAATATAATTATTAACTGGTATATAACATCAATAGCAAAATTATTTACCAAATCTATTATAATAAAACATGGCCTGGAATAAACAATAAAATAAGAATATGCAATATCTTCACTGGCTATGCATAAACACATTCATTCAAATAGATTAGTTACTCATGGTAGAGGACAAAGCAACATTTTTAAAATGATAAGTTATTATGAAATAGCAAATATTCTGTGAATTTATGGATATTACAGTTGATAAATAATGCATAAAAATAAATTAGGTAAAAAGCATAATATAAATAAATAAAATACATGATAAATTACAAAAGCATAAAATTATAATTTAAAATTGTATCCAGTTTACTAAAATTTAAATAATTAAATGACTTTCAATCTGGAGGATTCATCATTCAACAAGATATAGTTCTCTAAACAAATTTTTCTCACTTTGTTGAAAATACAGCAAATTTAAACCAGATGTACAACATTCAAAAATATTTCTATGAGTAAGCATACAAACACATTGATGGCCATTTTTTAAATACAGTACTGAAAATTTCTAATATAACATTATATTAACTTTCCTTCATCCATAGGAAAATATAATTTAATAAAAAGGTCTAGAAGCAAATATTATTTAAAGATAAAGCAGGTTTTATTAGAGAGCAGGGTTTGAAATTCACAAGATGTTACACTAGTAAAAACAAAGCACACATTAAAGCAGGTTATAATAAAAACTTAATTTTATAATAACTTGAATTATAATTTATTAAAGCATTTTGTATTTTTTATAACACGTACATAACTGTTTCAATTATTTTGTCCAGATGTATTAAATATTAATAGCAATGATTTTTTAAACTAATAAGTCCATTGCAATGGTTTAATATTACTTTGCAAACATAAATGTCCAAATAGAGTCATATTTCAAAAACCGCCTATCACACTCTGTTACCTACCCCACAAATCAGTGGCATGAGACATCACAAAACAATAAAAATGGAATAACAATATCAAACATCAAAAACTGCTTGGCCACACTACCGTCCAAGGTCCATCCAGAACTACACGGCATTCCAAAGTTTATACTTATGCACCTTGAGAATTTCACAACTCCCATAGTATTAAAACTAATTAACCATCTTGCAAACAGCAAAAAAACTATCCTCAAACTTTATCCCATAGTGATGGTCCCCTTCCTTAAGAAAAACCGGGACCTATCTGCTCTATCTAGCATAAGACCAATCTCCATGACCCCAATTCTGTTAAAGGTCATTGAAAGTGTGATCAAGGAGAAAATACAAGATGTTATTCTGGACAACATATCCCAGTTGCAATTTGCAAAGAAGGGCTCATCCACACTCTCTGCAATTGGGGAGGTAAAAATTCTCTGTGATCATATCAGATCCAAGAATCTATACAAACCCATTGCCGTTCAGCTAGACATCTCTGAAGCATTTGATTCAGTAGATGTCAACATTATGCTCAATTGCCTCTCAGCACTAGACATTCATACTCAAATCATTCAGATATTGAACAATCTACTAAATAACAGATTGGTCCACATTTCCCTGAATGGTTTCTTTACAGATGGTTTTATTCCTTCAAGATCCATACCCCAAGGATCTCCACTTAGCAGTCTCCTATTTATACTCTACTTAAACCCCCTTCTTAAACAGATTGAAGCAGAACTTCCAGGACTCTATATACCCCAGCTGAAAAAACACTGTAAAGCATTTGCCTACATGGATGATGTCCTTGTCACCTTACCCTCCCCAAAATATCTAAAACCTCTCATTCAAATAATCAAAAAATTTTCCGAATCTCCAAACTTTCCTTCAACCTCAACAAGTTATCGGCCTTAAAAATCAACACCGGCAAGAAGATATCATCACCTTTCTCAGCAGACCCCCAAAACTTTTTGGGGTTCCCATATACAAGTCACCGCAAGCCATGTCGATACAAATACAGAATTTCATCATTGAAGCCATCACCAATACAGTTAAAAACCTTGCCAAGGTTTATTTATCACTGCAAGGGAAAATCTCTCTCCTCAATATCAAGGTAATGGCAAAGATTAGCTATTACCCATAATTAACATGACAAAGACTTTCAATACAAAAATCAACCGAATCTGTGCACGGCTTTTGTGGAATGGTAAAACAGTGGCCATAGAAATTGAATGCATGCAGCGACATAGTAAAAATAATGGTATGTCGTTGCATGCAACATTTTCTATATATTACCAAAAGTGCCACTCTCTGATCCACATCCTATAAAAGAAATTTCCCCAGATTGTAGTGGAACAACCAGTCATTCCATCAGACAGACCTCCACCTTTGAAGATAAGCTGGCTAAATCAGATACTTGACTACCTTTTCACTCACAAATGGCCACTCTACCCTAGTATTCAGACAAAAAATCTCCATTTGGGTTACTCATAACCTGCTATTTCCCACACAAAACTCTACCATTCCTTACCTCAGTGGTAACAATCAGGTGGTCACCAGGTTTTTCAAGCATCTCAAGCTGGAGTCAAGGTTCCTGGACTTTCTAGTGAAAATCAACCTGAATTCACTTCAGACAAACTGGTTCCTGCACTACAGGAGATTCCTCAAGAATATAGATCCTACATGTCACAACTGCCATAGAACCTGTGAAACCTTTGTATTATATGATAAATGATTGCCCAGCATATAACAAAATCAGAACTTTCATTACTTACCACTGCCACATTTCCCTGAACAAAATCTTAAATATTAAATGCTGCTTCCTGTCCAGGGATTAAATCACCACAAGACTCTCAACCTTTCTCACTTATGCCATCTGGATGGCCAGATGTCGCAACAAGTTTACCTTTTCTCATCCCAAGCCTAAAGACACATTCATTTCCAAGCTAAAGGAATTTTGCCATAAGGACAGAATAATCTCATCCAGATTTTTATTTGACAACATGTGGAGCCTGATTAAGCTGGATTAACAACACCAGTAACCATATCAGAACATTTGGTTGCCTGACTAACATGGATAACTATTATTTGTGATTTACAATTGTATCATTATTACATATGGTTTTTCAATAAAATTATTTATAAATAATTTTCCAACAAAAGAATACTTTAATAATTTTTATATGACAGATCTGAGGAATATTTTTTATCTCTAGCTTAAAATTACACATAAGTTAAAATATTTGTAAGAGATCTTCTTTTACTCTGAAGCAAAGGCAATAAATAAATAATAATAATAAGTAATTAAAATGTCATTTCAAAATTAATACAGAAGTTTACAATCCAGAATTAAAATAGTTCATTCAATCATTCATTAAAAATGAAATATCCCAGAGAATACCATTTATTGAAATAAATATATTTCAAAGAGACATTTCTTGAGGCAAAACATTTCAAAGTCTTTTAATAAATTTATTACTCTTACATCATTAAAAACATTTTTAAGCACAATCATTGAAAATATCAAGAACCCTAGAAGCAGTGAAAAAAACAAATCTCTAACAGTTTTAATATTATGGCTCAAAGAATATTAAATTGATAATAACATTTACTGTGAATAAAAAATTGGTAATCAGTAAAAGTTCTTACATTAGAAAAGTAAGCCATAGAATATTCCCATGACTTGTTACTTCTTTATAAAATTAATTCAGTAGCTTTAGAGAAATAACTATTTAAACTTCCCATCATGTTTTTCTTTTTTTTAATAATGTAGGTTTAAGACTTCCCAGTAGACTTAGCTGAAAGTTTTGGTGCCTAGAATAGAACTTATTTAAGAATACATATTACTTTAGCAAAATAAATTTAATTAAAAATAATTAAACTTATAATTATTAGAAATGAGTAACTCTGCAATTAAATAATAAAAATTGATCAAAAAAGAAATAAGCAAGTTTTCCTTTTCTTTCTATGTGTATGAAAACTTTTCATGTGCTTTTTATATCCCCAATCATGTGATTGATTTTATTGATTGAAATTGACATTTTAATGTTATCTCACTTGTTCTACTACATTAAAGTTTTAAAAAATGATTTAGTATATGAGAAACAAAACTAAAAATAGAAACTCATTTACATATTGTTTAGATGCTTTAATTAAAATATTTTAACTAAAATAATTATTTATAAAATTTAAATTATTACAATAAAATAAAATATTAAAGAATAAATTACATTGTTTTAAAAAGAATATTTATTTACATTATTTTTCATAATAATTTTATGTCTTATAAATTAAATAAGTTCTCTAGAATATATTTTATTGTTTTAACATAAAGATATTTAAAAATAACATTTAAATATTATGAACAAGAAAGTGAAAGACAAAATTAAAACGCAAGCACACACATTCTCTAAAGTTTCTCTTAAATGAAAACTAATAACTTTTACAAATAATAAATTAACTTTTTATCTTAATATAATTAACATAGCTTAACTTTATTTTCACTGACTTAATGTTTATAATGATTAGCATAAATAAAAACATATTTTTATTAATAAATAACTTAAAATAGAAATGCTTTCTTATAAGCAATCAAATTAAATAATATTTAATATTAAAGATTTAAACTTAGCTGTTATTACAGTTTAATTTTAACATTGAATTTTAATATATTAGAAGCTATATGAAAATAACTTTAGCTTTTAATAGATTTCAACATTAAATTATTATAAAGGGAAATACATTTCTAATTTAAACAATTGAAAATCACTTATAAATTACACATGGGTTCAAACCAATATAATAAAAATATTAAAAATGATTTTTAACCTTTCCATTTATCCTCATGGTCAAACTTCATTTGAAATTTCTAGCAATTAAATTTGCAATTTCTTCCCTGGTGAAATTTTGCATAACTTTTTTTTACAGTTTTAAAATTCACATATATTTATTTTCTAATATGTTAACTACAAAAAAATCAAAAGATGGTGGGGAAAATTGAATAATCAATATTGGAAAGGAACTGAAATCATGGCTCTATAAATAGTCATTGTTCATTCAATGATCATGAACTTTGCTGAATGTATTTTATGGAAATATTATGATCATTGAGAAAATATTATAATAATCTAAAAATGTGATTTTTTGGAAAGATTATGATTACATTTGTACCATAATTGTGTAATAATGACTAAAAATCAAAAATAAAAATAACATATTTCTTTTTTATAGAAATGTTTTATTTCTAAATGTAAAAGAATATTTTCTTCTGAATATTGTTACTACAGAGATTATGGTTGCAGAAAAACATCTTTCTAGAAGTGAGGTCACTCACTAGATTGTTATAATATTCATTGATATCATGAAAATTATGAAAAAAATTGAAACTTTTACAGCATAAATTGATAGATTTAATAGTTATTAAAAAATTCATTTAGATTTTTAAATCAAGCATGAAACAAAAAAAAAATTATTCATTTTGCAAATTTAATTGGCTTCACATGAAATTTGATGATGTGACAATGTTTTCTTTTTGACTAAAATATAATTTTTAAAATAATTGTGGAAATTAAATGTGATTTTTTAAAATTTATTTAATTTCTAAAAAAAATATTTATTGAATGTGGTCAAATTTATTATATTCTGATAAATAATAATGGTTTAAGATCAAAATGAAAGTTGAAAGCTTTAATCTAGTAAGAACAAAAAAATCTGTCAGAATTTTAGTGGAAAATGAATTAAAATAATTAAGACTTACAAAAGTGTTTAGAACAGCTTATAAAATGAATTAGCATTTAACTATAAAGCTTTGTTAAAATGTGAATTTTTTTTAAATACTTAGACAGATTAGATGGCTGGAAATTTAGTTTCACTGGCAAAGCTAAAGGTGTATATATATATATATATATATATATACATATATATATATATATATATATATATATATATATTGTAACCATCTGAGTTATATGGCACATAGAAACATAGTTGTATGTGTGCACATATTTATATAAAGGAAAGAAAAAATAGAAATAAATACAAACATAAATTTTTGTAGATATTTTTTACATTTCACTTGAAATAAAAATAATAAATAAAGGGTTAAATAACTCTGAATTTAAAAACAAATTTTATTATGAAATAAATATTTTTTTAAAAAAGGTCTAAATAAATAATATTATTCTGATTTTAAAATTCAAAAATATGCAGGATTTATTTTTGAAATCTTTTAATTAAATCTTGTAAAAAATATCTATTTTTTTAATTAATGCTTGTAAGCATTTCTATTATCTATTTTTAAAAATATTTGATAAGATTTCCAAATGTAGCTTTTTAATTAAAAGTGCTTTTGGAGGTATTAAAATTGTTTCTGATCAAAAAAGATTGGAAAAAAGTTTTTAAATTACTGTTGTTGTCACCTCAGATGATTCGATAAAAGAATTGATAAATAATATCAGTTCAGTTTGACTTGCAGTTTTTGTATGAGCTGTCCAGAAAAGTCTGGTTTTCAGTTTTAACCATTCCAAAATGCAGCATAATGCCTCACACATTTCAGCATTTTCTGATGTTTTTCTTTGTCTCACACATCAACATAAAATATATGATAAAATAATTATTACTTTTCAGAAAATAATAAATTTGACTTCATTTGATAGATATTTTTGTTTACTACTGAAATAAATTTTAAATAGTCCACATTTTGTTTCTGTAAATATTTAAAAAAATGAGATCACAATCAAAACAAAGACTCTAAAAATCATTGTTTTTAGAAAGATTATTTTCAGTTTATAAAATCAATGAAATATTTTTCAATTCTTATTTTTAAACATTGAAATGAATAATTATTTATTTTTCTTATATCTAACAAATTATGCTTTAAAAGTTTAAATTTTTTGAATATTTATTGCAAAATTGCAATATTTTTCTTACTCGTAAATATAAAGTAGATTGTTTACATCAAAGGTAGTTTTCTAATTTGCTTCAGGCCATATTTATGTTAGCTGCTAATATAAAGTTTTATTTTCGAAAATAAAGTATTTCAAGTCAAAATAAGTTATTAATAATTTATATTTCTTGATAACTAATAAATATAGTGCAAATCATTTTAAAAAAAAATCTAAAACTAATAAATTCACAAATAAACACATTTTTGCTCATTGGAAACTACAATGTCATAAAATGCTGAATGTTTTACAGAACTAGGCAACAGACAATGGCTGAACATGTCAGGGCAAGGCTTATTTCTACACATATACTCGCAGGGTTTATTCCCTTTTAATTTGACATCATCATGACATTACACCTTTATTGTGGGTGTGAAAAGGCCTACTATCTCCCCTACTCAGTTTTTGTTTGCAATGTAAATTCTTTTCTAGATTATAGATTATACAATAATAACTAAAATAAAAAAATTAAATAAACTACATTATTTTTGTAGTTCCATTTGAATCAGCCTATATTTAAATGGGAGCAGATTTCATTTTGTAATTATTTTCATTATCTTGCAAACAAACCAATATATCCAACATATATAAAACCAAATATGAAAAAGCTAAACTGGCTACTTTATAAGCAAATTATATACCAACCCACCCAACCTATTTTGTAGGTTTAAATATAGATTGATTTGTGCAAGATCATTTCTATTTAAATTTCACTCTTTTACAGTTATTATTGTCTAATCTACAGTTTATATAAAATCTTAGATGGCAAATAAAAATTGAAGTCATTTCTTTGTTAATGCGTAATTGAATTTTAATATTAGGTATTATTATGACTTTTATTGGTTGAATAATTTAAATGTAAGTTATTATATAATATGTTTATATAGTTGCTATTTTAGTATTAGTATATTTGCCTCTCATATATAAAGAAGGTAAAAAAAGATATTGGCTTTTGATTTTAAAAAGATATTTGACAAAGTATATTGAATTATTTTGTCTGATACATTGAAAAACCAAAGTGAAAATGATATATAAAAATAAATATTAAAAAATTTACATATGAATCAGAAGGTGTATGTAAAGTTAAAAAAATATCTTTTTTTAAAAAAGACGGATCTAAGAAACAAATATAAAAAAGGGATATTGCCTATTTCTTGTTTTTTTTTTTAATATTTACTTAGATGAATTAATGAATGTTGTTGTTTGTTTGTTTTTTGATAAGGGAAGAAATAACTCTGGGAGTAAATAGATTAATTATATCAGATTTTTTGATAAGTGTTAATACTTATACATACTGACACTAAATTTAAATATGTAAGACTGTAGAAAGTTTGGGATGAAAATAAATACTGATAGTCTTACGTTGGTGGTCGAGAGATCAGCGTGACTACCTTGCACTTGCAGGCAGTTGCCCGGGTTGCGGGTTCTCGTCCCGGCCGATGCTATGACACTTAAAAAAATAAAAATAAAATAAATACTGATAAAAACCAAAGCAATAAATAAAGATAAAAAAATTAAGCACTGGACAAAGATTTATGGAGGAAATAAGTGCTTTTAAATGTTTGATAAGTAGAGCAATAGCAGTAGTGATAAAAAGTTGAATAGAATTGCAAAAGACAAATAAGCTTTTAATATAAATAGTTTATTTTGTGAACTATTAATATTATATCTAAAAAAAAAAGGTGATTAATGTTTCATTATGAATGCACCTTTATAAAAAGTAAAAACTTGAATCATTAGGAAAAATAATTAAAAATAGAGATTCTAGTCAAGTGTTGGTGGCCTTGTGGTTAGCATAGCTGCTTTCCAAGCAGCTGGCTCAGGTTTGCTTCCCGGTCAACGCTTTGACACATAGAAAAAAGGAAAAAATAAAAATAGAAATTTTAGAGAATTGTATTTGTAGCGAAATAGATTAAGATAAATTTGAAAAATAAAATCAGAAGTATAGAATTGTTGGAAAGAGTAAATGATAACAGATTATTTTTGAAAAAGTGTTAAGATAAAAAGGAGCAGGGTTAAAATGAATTAAATATACAAAAATTATAAAAGATGAATTGGAAAAAACTGCAAAAGATTTGAAAAAATAAAGTAAAAGAAAGAAGGTGTGTGGTGATATTAAAAAAAATATGATTATTTGAAAAGTAAAGCAAAGATTTAGAGAAAGTTTAGAAGATGATATTTATCATATAAGTGACAATATTAATTATTGCATTGATTTTTAATCTAAGCATTAAAGATCAGATCATTAAATAATAAATATTACTTATTCAAGTATAAAAATTTTAATTAGAAGAAAGATTTAAAAAGAATTCTAAAATTTAAAAGCTATTTTCACTGTCAATATATATTTTGAAAATTTTAGAATAGCAACAGAACATTTATGCCTGCTTTTGAGGAGGGTGGGATAGATTAAAGCCTACCCATTAATGTTTGAAGATTTTTATCTTAATATAAATGAAGCACTGATTATATATATATATGTGTGTGTGAGAGATGATACTATAGACCAACTGGTGAGTGCTGGTTCAGCACAAAATGTCTATTGGAGATCATTTATCTTTTTCACATGTGTGTGGTCATGTGTATCAATTGTATGAAATGGAGTAGAAGGCTGAAGGGAGTTTAAAAGTCTGTGTTCAAATCCCCTATATTACATGTAAACTCCAGGTATATTAATTATACACCCAGGTCTCATTTTATGCGGATTTTTTAATGCGATTTTAAATGTATGTGATTCATGTTTCTTCTTAATATCTTTGTATGTGGTTTTCTTTTATGTGATAAAAATTATTAGATCAGAAGTTAAGCTCTGACTTTAAATATTATAAATTTTGTGCACTCACACGTCACCAGAATTCAACTTCCATCTAATAATTTCAATATTTTCAGCACTTTATATTAGAACTATAATAGATTTTATGCAATAAAGAAGTTCATAATTCACTTAAAATCAGGATTTTCCCATTTTATATAAACACATTAAATTTTACAAGATTATAATGTAAATCTGTTCAAACATTATAGATGCCTCCTATACTATGCATGATATTGTTTTTGCATTTTAAATCACATTCTATTTTTGCTTTTTAAAATAAGAGTACATAATCAATTAATCATTTAGTGTCTGCAAGTTTATTTTTAAAAGGGGAGTAATAGCAGCGGGCATAATTAAATTTGACAATTAAAAATTAAACGCTGATTTTTAATTGTAATTAACAATTTAAAAATTACATAATGTGATCTGAAATTAATATGATGTGAAACAATGAAATTTGATTTTTAAATGAAATTGAAAATTAAAAAATCAAAGACAAAAATAAAAATTTAATTTTTTAATTGTTAGTTTTAATTAAATTTTACCCAACAGTAATGAGTAGGTGTCTTTTTATTATCATTAAGTCTAAGTTCTTATTTTTATTTTAAACTTTTAGTTTATCCTAATGGAGAGGAAAAAAACACCCAAGAAAATGAATTTCTTTGGAAACAAAATTTCAATTTTAGATCACTTAGTGAAATGGGAAGGATGAGCAATGATTGGAAAACATTTTAGTCTGGGCGTGTCCACTATAGGAGCAATTTTAAAAAATAAAATTGGTGCTAGTTGTATTTCCTCTTGTGGGAATCTGATGTCTTACTAGTTCACAAACGAACCTGCATATCGTCAAATAGCAATAATAATTAAAATAATGTATATGTATGAAAAATATAAATGCTGTAAATTACGCATAAAAATATATTGTTTTGAATAAAATTAAATACTGTAGTTAATAAAAAAGTTAAAAAAGTTTGTCTTGTATCAATTTTTTTCAAATTTGAAATTTTTTATGAGTCATATTTTATTTCCTTTTTTTTTTTTATGCAAATTTTAAAGTAATTTTACATTGTTGCTTTGTTTTTATGTGATTTTTGAAAATTACAGTACATATCCCCCATTTTTCAAGGTAAGTTAAGTCTATTTTTATGTGATTTCTTTTGTGTGCATTTTCTGAGGAACCTATCTACCACATAAAAATGAGACCCAGGTGTACTTGGATTTAAATATTACAAATTCAGCCTATATGTTGCCCATCCCTCCTCTGTGTATTTAAATGGTCAAGGTTCTATACATGAGGGGCTAGATTGACTTAAAAGTCAACATTGGTATGGCAGTAATATTGGCATTAACAAGGGATTCAGGCCCTTCATCATCAGATTTTTAATGGCATGGATAGCTGAAGACTTGGAGGATGGAGTAGATTGAGACCTGCCCATAAGATTTTAATGATTTGTTATCTTAATATAAATTGAACACTGATTATGTATATGTATGGGAAATGATAATTTGGACCAATTGATGAGTGCTGATTCAGCATGAAATACATATATTGGAGATCTTATATTTTTTTCACATGGGTGTGGTCATGTGTATTGGTTGTATGAGATAGAATGGATAGTTAAAGAAAATTTGAAAGTCTGTGTTCAAATCCCCTATATAACATTTAAATCCACACATATTAATTATACTTGTATTTAAATAATAAGTTCTTTGATATATAAAATTTTAACATTTTTAATAATTTAAAAAAAATTAATATTGTATTTTGTCTTATATTAAATACAAATTAACATATTTGGTATATATATATAGATATTTTAACAGGATTTATCTATATATTTTTTAGATAAATTTAAACAGTGATATCACAAGGCAACATTCCAAGATTGCAAACTAAAATCAATTATCTAATAATAGTATTTGTGTGATACATCTTTAATATATATATATTTGGCTGGATCAAAAGAAAGGGAGCAGTTAAGCTAATGATGTATGATATTTTTCATTTCATACAATTCAGATGTTGAAATTTAAGAAAGCATATCAAACTATTAATGGATCCATTAAAGTAATTGTCTTATTGATACTTTTCAAAATGATCTTTGGTTATTTTGAATAGAATTATAGTTTATAAATGCTTGTATAAATTTACATTTAAATACAAAATAAACAAAAATGTTGGTTTGAAAGAATAAATAAAATAATAAAAAAAAAATAATAACTTGCCAAATAAAAAGTTTCATTTATATTAAAATTTTAACTTTATAATAATAATAATAAAGTTAAAAAAATGGCCACAGTTAGAAAAAACAAAGAAAGCTTCAAAAACAGTTATTTTCACTCTACTATAGAGCTATCTATTATTAGCTTGAATAATCACGGATGACCAGATGATATAGTACTAGAAAATGCAGAAAGTAGAAGGAATCTATCGTTGTTATAGATCTGAAATCCTAAATGTAGAAACAGACCTAGTGACAGATCCGTAAACTAAATAAATAAATTATTCTAAGTTTAAAAGTTAGAGTTGTTGTTGTTTTTTTTTTTCAAAAAAAGTTCAGGCTTTTAGCTTGAATAATATAAAGAAGTAAAAAACCAGTTGCCTAAATATATAAATGCATTAAGTCCGGCTTTGAATTTTAGTCTTCATCAATAAAAGAAAAACCAAAAAATGTCTTGAAAGAGCAATTTTAGAACACTATACCACCTATATCTATTAATTGTTCAAGATTATAGTAATTGGATCTAAAATAGAGTGAAGATAACTGTTTTAGAAACTTATGAGCAAGCATAAGAGATATGCGATTGTTGCTAGTAATAATTTCTCAAATTGGACTGAAAGGATAATTGATACTAATAAAAATATTGAGAAACTAGAATTGTAATAGAGAGTTAATTATTGGGACCTTTTAGTAAGAGACTCTCAGAGCCAATCTTAAACATTAATTTTCCAATGTAAAATTGATAGCATCCATCAAAAAATTATCAAAAATAAATGATTTGATGAAATAAAAACTACCTTTCCAAGAAGCGATTAAATAAAAACAGAAATTGTTAGATTCCAATTATAGATACTCAATCAGAAGAAAAAAATATCTCAATATATATATATAAGATAATACATGTACAGTTTTTGAAAATTAATACCAAAGTCTCACATTTTAAACAAATGAATAAAAATATGCAATACAATTTTTATATTTCAAGTTCGACAATAGATGGCAGGAATTTCAAGATCGCGTTAATTTGCTTTAAATCAAAAATGAATGGAAACAAGAACTCATAAATTTTTCTTATTGTCATTTCTTTGAATAATGTTTTTTAACGTATTATAAATAATTTTACTTTAATAAAAAAATTTTTTTTCTTTTTTTTTCTTTATCGCTTTGATTGCGATTCTTATATAATATAAATATTCCGATAGGGTATATGGACAATAAATACGGCGTTAAAATTAAAAAAAAAAAAAAAAGATACATTGGATGCATGGTTTAACAATTTTTTCAGTTTTCAACACACTTCAGTATCCTTAGCAGCATTTCATTAATATACATATATTAACATTTTCTATCTGTTTTACTATACACACTTAATCTAATCTTTACATAAAGTTGATGCAGATTAAATTTCATATTTTTTTTTATAACATAAATATTTGTTTAATTTTTTTTGCATCACTACTGTCTTCTATTGTAAAATTTATTAATCAATAAATATTAGATAATAATGCTTAAATCTATTTCCAGTGCTATCATTCCCAGACTATGTTTTTGTAAAACCTTTGCCAATAAGATTTTGATAATAAAATACTAATATGCTATTGATTGAAAGAAGCATCCTAGCCTAAATTTACTGACAAAGGCCTTAGTAAGAACTTGTCTAGGATATATATATATATAAGATAGCAAATAATAGAGATTTAACAAGAATTACCATCTAGTATTCTTAATAAATTCAATCCAGGAAATTACCATCGATTAGTGAGATGTAATATACATGTTAATTTAAAGTTGTAATTAATAATTTATTAAAATGCAAAATTAGGGAGAAAAATTATCAAGAAAAACAATATTCACAGTTGATATACCTAATCTTCAGAAACACTCTAATGAATTTAAATTAGAACTTGCAAATGATTTAGAACATAATTCAGATTTGAATGAAATTAATAAAAAAATAACTGACATACTCTTAAAAACGGCAACGAAGATAGCTGGTGGAAAAAAAAGCAATTGATCAATAAGATTTCTACTGAGAATAGAGAATTTATGAAGAAAAGAAGGATTATGAAAAAATATAAAAATAATGTATTAAGAAGGGTTGAATATCTAATATTTTGTAAAATGGTGTGAAAAAGAATTGATAATGATATAAGAAAGTATAAATGTGAACTAGCAAGGAAAAACATAGAAGAGAATAAAAGACTCAAGAGTGTGAAACAACATATTGGTATTGATAGGAAACTTATATCTGCAATAAGAAAAAAAGATGAAACTATTACTAAAAAGAAAGATGACATCTTGAAATGGACAGAAGATATCAAGAATTATATAGTAATAAAGAACAAGTACCAACAACAACTGTTACATTTTCTGAATTGACCAGGATTTTAAATAAAGAAATGAGACATGCAATGAAATTTATGAAAAAGGGAAAAGCTACAGGTAATGATGGAAATATAATTGATATCTAAAAAAAAGCAGGCGAAGAAATATATATTTTTTTTTTTTGTCAAAGTTATATATCAAATGTCTAAATGATAAAGATGTACCAGATGATTGGAAAAATGCAGTATTAATATTAATAATTTCAAAAGGTGATAAACAAGATATTAGAAATTACAAACCTATCAGTCTTTTATCAGCTTTATACAAAATTTTTACTAAGATAATTACAACTCGCCTTCAGAGAACTTTGGATTTTAACCAACTAAAAGAACAAAGGGATTTAAAAGTGGTTTTAGTACAATGAGTCATATTTAAGTATTGAGAGATGTTATAGAAAGTGCCAATTATGCCATTATGCATTGAATTTGTAGATTATGAAGCATTTGATTCTATAAGCATTTTTTCAGTGTTTAAAGCATTGGATCATCAAGATATAGATATTGGATATTGTCATATTCTGAAGAATATTTATAAAAATGCACCAGCAACAATTAGATTACATAATAATATTAGTAAGGTTAACATTGAGAAGGTATAAAACATGGTGACTTTATATCTCTAAAACATTTTACAGCAGTGCGGCAAGAAGTATTTTATGGATTAAAATGTGAAGTTAAAGGAATAAAATTAAATGGAGATTGTTTAAGTCATTTAGATTTTGAAGATGATGTAGTTGTTTTTTGCAAATAATAATTCAGAGCTTCAAAAAATGTAGTAAGATTTATCAGATGAAAGTAAGAAAGTAGGATGATAAACATTAAAAAGACTGAAGTAATGTTCAATGGATTTTCTCAAAAGATGAAAATAAAGATTGATAAGAATGAGTTAGAAAAAGTTAACAACTACAAATACCTTTATCAGATTATTACTACAGATGGAAACATAATGGATAAAATTAATCATAAAAATTAAACTTGGTTGGGGTGCTTTTGATAGAAATAACTTAATATTAAAAGGTAATATGTTTATACATATGAAAAGGAGGGTTTTTAATAAATGTGTTTTTCCAGTTCTTACTTCTGAATCTGAGATTTGGATACTTAATAGAAGAGCAATACAACTTCAGACCACTCAAAAAAATATGGAGAGATGCATGTTAGGAATAACTAGAAGAGATCAAAAACACAATACATGGGCAGGAGAACAAACAGGTATTACTGACATCATTGAAAGAATTAAAAGACCAAAATGAAGTTGGGTTGGACATATTTATAGAAGAGATGGTAATAGATGGACAATTGAAATATTAAATTAGATTCCAAGAGATTATAAAAGACCCAGAAAGAGACTACATGTGAGATGAATGGATGAGATCAGAGCAGATGGCTTGAACTTGGAGATAATTTCATCCTTTAGTGGAATGATAATGGTTGATGATGATGATGACCATCTAGAATCTATTGATTATTAAAAATTACAATAGATAGCAATAGTGGAATAAAAAAATCAATTTACTTAAAATATTGTATAAACTCTAGTTCATGTGATGTTTTTTAAATTTTACAACAATCCTAGCCAAATGATAAAAATTTCTATAAATTGTTATTAAAAACTGAGGTTGTTAATTAACTGATATACAAACTATCCAATCAATTTATCTTCAATTTAGAACATTACAACATTTTTGAATTGCTAATTATAAGACTATGATAAAATATCATACTTTCAATTTCTTTTATCATTACAGGTTGTCTTATATTTCAACATCCTAGAAACCTAAAAAGCTATCAAAATATTTGATTTACATTTTTAAGCTGAGAGTTATCAGACTGAAAGCTGCTGAAGTCTTTTTGCATGAGAGGTGAAGAGACACTTGAATTACTGAAACAGTCTTTATATGTTGCATTCAAAACACTAAATATATTGTCCTTTAAATTGACTTGATTAACATAATTATCATCAGATCACAAACCTAGAGGACAATAAAAAATGTAGCTTCCAGTTTTGCTTTAATTAAAAATTAAATTCAATGCTTGCTTCATGAAGTCACATTTAAACTGTATCAAGAGCATTTTTATTAAAGTCTAAAACAAAACGGCATACATTTATACTTAATACAACTTTCATCTCAAAACTTTCAGATTTTCTACTAATATAATAGCACTTTTTTCATACTACCTCTTTGAAGCTGTATAAAATAAATAATCTTCAATTAACAGCCATGTAATTTAAATATTGCTATAAAAATGTTTATTAACTGAGTTATATGTCTTGTCCAAATCAATAAAATCAAAATAAATCATCCCTCTGCTTTTGACATCTCTATTGCAGTTATCTGGTAGCAAGCTCCAAAGCTATATAGTGCTTTTTATACTTTTGACAGTGAGTCTTTGGTAAGTATTTACAATAAAATTTTCGAAAGCAATTTTATTATAGTCAGTAAAAGGATGTTCCTCTATAATTACTAATGTCATTTTTATTCATTTTATGCTTAAAAATTGTAACAATAAAAATAACCTCAAATTAGTATTCATATATTTCTTCTTAGGTCATATATTCCTTAAAAAAATCCAATCATTTTAAAGCTGATTTATGACTACCATATTTTAAATCCTCAATAGGTAAGTATACAATCAGAACCACTAACATTTTCATTTTTAAGAGTGCATAGTGCTAGACATCTTGGTATAAATACACATTAATAGGATGAAAAGAATATATTTGAATTCTTGTATATTAATCCAAAAGGTGATCAAAATAATCCCTGCATTTACTTAAATCATTATAATCACATTCATATCAGCTTTTTTTCCAAACCAAATTGTGCAAACGCTTTTTTTGCGAGTGTTAACACTCACAAAAAAAAAGTGTTTGCACAATTTGGTTTGGAAAAAAAGCCGATATGAATGTGATTACAATTGTATACTGACGCTATAAAAAATAAATGCTGATTTATATATGTGATTAATTTCAGTTGGAATGATGTTCAGTAAATTCTAGTAAATTTCATCGGCGTCATTCATTCATAAGTTATATATAGTAATTCAAAGTGACTGTTCTATAGTCACACCTTCTGTACCAGTACTTCAGATTTGCTCATATATAAATATTTGAGTCGTAGTAATAAGAGGATTCCTTTTATTGCTGCATAAATTCTATATCTTGTGTGGGTCAGAGGTTATTCATTTATTATTTAACACTCGCAAAAAAAAAAAAAAAGCGTTTGCACAATTTGGTTTGGAAAAAAAGCCGATATGAATATGATTAAATCATTATTGTAATAGTGATATTAGCAATTAAGCCAATGCACATGCACTTTAAAGATAAATTATAAATGAATAATTTCACTTTTCCAGATACAAGATATAGTTTTTAAAAAAATATGGAATGAATCCACCCATCCTTTTGACCCAAACATTTGTGTATGGGCAAATTTTAAGCATATGGAAATGAGGATGTGAAGATGTTAAGCAATCACTATTACAGTATAAAAACATAACGCTATATAAAATAATATCTCATTAAATCATTATTATATAAAAGTGTCAATTACTTATATAATATAGTAACTTTATTGTTATATTACTTTCAGTATTTAAAAAAACTATAAGATGTCCGCAAACAGTAAATGGGTGTATGTTTCCTCCAGTTTTAAGCTACCAATTTATTTTTTAAGTTTTTTTGACAGTGGTTAAAGTTCTGATTTTAAATTCCTATATTGATTATTTAGTTTCAAATTTATTTTATTAGTTTACCAAGTAGATGAATGCATTTAAAATCTCTATCTAGACTTATCCCCACCCCCAAATCATTTTTGAGCTGATGGCTCTTATCAATGAGCTTGAAACTGATTTGGGTATGGGGATAAGTTTAGATAGATTTTGAATGTGTTCTCTTGCTGCATTTATTGGCAAAATAACATAGGCTTGTTTAGAGCTACTATCACACTCTTTATATTGTTTTTAAATACAAGCTAAATAAGTCACATGATGCATGACTTGATTTCATTAATACACACCTGGGTTTCATTTTATGTGATAGATTAGGTTCCTCAGAAAACCAGCATTAAAAAAATTGCACAAAAATAGACTTAACTTACCTTGAAAAATGGGGGATACCTTCTGTAATTTTCAGAAATCACATAAAAGCAAAGCAAATATTTAAAAAAAATTGATACAAGACAAACTTTTTTTACATTTTTTATTAACTACAGTATTTAATTTTATATTTTTTCATACATATTTTAATCATTATCACTATTTAACAATATGCAGTTCATTTGTGAACTGTTAAGAAATCAGATTCATCACAAGAGAAAGTACAATTAGCACCATTGTCAGTCTTGTGCTGTGTTAATGATTTTTTGCTGACAATGTAATCGGTGATTAAACTTTGAGACAATGATTAAACTTTGAGACAATGATTTTACTATAAACCTCACAATATTTATACATATAACTATTGAGCTCTCATTGGAATTTAAGAGGTTGTTCATTGCAGCAAACTCTCAGATTTCAGCATTTTCTGACATTTTTCTTTGTCTCATACATCAACATAAAATCTATGATTAAATGATTTTTACTTATCAGAAAATAATAAATTTGTCTTCATTTGATAAATATTTTTGTTTACTACTGACATAA
Organism: Epiperipatus broadwayi; assembly: GCA_028023455.1. Lineage (NCBI taxonomy): Eukaryota > Metazoa > Onychophora > Udeonychophora > Euonychophora > Peripatidae > Epiperipatus > Epiperipatus broadwayi. The sequence goes on along the minus strand of JAQFVV010012393.1, from coordinate 333,118 downwards.
AATTTAAATGTTCACATTTTGTTTCTATATTAAAAAAATGAGATCACAATCAAAACAAAAAGATTTATATGTTATCATTCCTAGAAAGATTATTTTCAGTTTACAAAATCAACAAAATCTTCATTATGCTTGATTATTTTTAAAAATCTAAAATAGTTATTATTTCTGTTATATCTAACAAAATATGTTTTAAAAGTTTAATATTTTGAATATTTATTGTAATATTTTTATATTCGTAAGTATAAATCTATTATTATTATTATTTACTCATAAGTAAGATTCTAAATAGTTTCAGGCCATATTCATTGCTAATATAACATTATATTTTTGAACAAAAAAGTATTCCAAGTCAAAATAAGTTATTAATTAATACTTCTGCTTTTGGCAGCCATCTTAGCAATTGGTCTTGGAAAATGTCCCTTAGCGATTCACAGTTTCAGGAAGACAGGGGCAATTGTCCCCTTATCTTTTCACATTAAATTCAAGGTACATCAGATTTTAATCATTATCTATGATGGAGAGTGACAATATAATTGATAACACACAAAATAATGTAAGCCCTGATCTCAGCATTCAATCTAGCAATGCAGTCCACGGTCGTAAATTTTATAGCCTTAGATTTAATTTAAATGCATCTAAACTAACCTCTACAATGAATAAAAATGAACAAACCAGTAAAGCAAAAGAAAATATCATTGCAAGTATCAGCAAAAGTTTAAAAAATATTCAACTTCCCCCTAATATAAACAATAGCATAAATATCTCCTCAAGCGAAACTATTGAAATCTTTAAAAATACAAGCAAAAATTAATCTTCTCTCTGAAGACTTTACTCACCCTCAGGAGACTATAATGAGCAATTTCCTTTGCCCAATAATACATTTTAAACCATATCTGAAAATAATAAACAAAATTTCCAACAAGAAGATTTAGGCGAAAATTTTAATGTAAAAAATTTTACACCAGAGGTCGATAAAAACAGTGCTGTGACATTAGAGTTTGTCAACAATAAATTTAAAAATAAGAAATAAATTATAAAACTGATAAATCCCATTCCAAAACAAATAAAGATCATATCACAGGACAATCTATTGCTACATCAGCCAACTTACAATCTAAAACGATTTCCTCAATACCAATATTAAAAATTTCCTCTATGTACGCAAATATCGTAAGGTCTAAAAATTCTGAGAGCATCTCCAAAAATATTAAAACCGTTAATTTCAATGAATTATATATAAATATCTCAGAATTAGACATAGAACAACCTTTAGAACAAGAATCAAACACTCTGGAAAATGATTTACTTAATATAAACATCCTTAATGATGAAATGTTCCAAAAAATAAACAATAATTTCAACAAAATGATACCCAACACTCTATATAAATTGTTTGCAAACTACTACAGTGATAAGTCACTAATTTTAACCATAACAAATCAACAATGTGCTCTATATAAGTTCCCTTTAGAATGACTATACAGTCTAATTAATCAAAAGCAATTAGGCAAAGGCATTCACAAGATCCTTAATCATCTCAATGATTGCTATGTGATTGTTGAGTTTAAAACATGGGTGGACCAAATGAACTTTAAAAATAACTACAGATCTTTAGGAAATTATATACTATGCTCCATAGATATGAACCATTCGGTTACACTATCTGGCAGAATCCCACTGCCTTGCCCACTTTAATGAACAAGAACTACAAAACATCCTTATTAATGATGGTTTGGTTAGCAAATTTAAACATCTCTTAAAACCTCACTTCAAATAACAAATCACACTTACATTAAATAAAAACATTATACCCACTGACATACCCACTATTATTACTGCAAGAGGCTTTCCTATGGTTTTGACACTCAGAAAAGTACAGCCACAATGTTTCTTCTGCCTTCAAAGAACACACCTTATTAAAGATTGTGCGCAAGAATATACAAACACTATGGTATTAAACAGAATAAAGTTCATAGATGTCCTGGTAGACCTATTAACATGTCTACCACAGACATAAATAGCCAAACACCTCATGGGCCTAATTCAAACAGCAAACTCACAAACCCAGACAATTTGATTCAAATAAATCCTCCAACAACAACCTTACACAACCAAACTTTTCTTTCAAATGAAAATTTTCAAGAAATAACAAACACCACCCTTTATACTAATAGTAGCGAATCAGAGAACCAAGCAATAACATATACCTCTCCTAAACCAATCACTCAAACTAATAATACTCAAGATCAAACAGTTGATACATGCAATACCAATCTCCAAGAAGCAATATTAGATCAAACTCTTGCTACAAAAGAAGACAATATGACCAATCCATCTGATGAGAGCAAGGAAGACCCAGGTAATGAAGAAAATACACTTAAAAAAATTTCAAAACAATTCATCCAAAACAACTCACACCCAGCTTAAAAACATTGATATATCAACATTCAGGCCAAATAAGTCTAGCAAACCTAAACAAGGTGATCCACAAACTGTGCTCAAATCTTCAACTCCTGCAAAACTTAACCACCCAGATGAAAAGACTACACTCAACCCAATAGTCAGCATGATTAATGTTTCACAACAGATACAGCAAACAGAAAATGACTCAGGTCTAAAATATAAACCAAAATCTCATAACAATAAAAAAAACATGTTTATCAAAAGAACAGGAAAAAGAAAACAACACTAATAAACTTCAAACCCCTCAAAAACTGCTACAACAAATACTCAAAATCCAAATAAGAAAATTAAAAGGAAATGAATTTGCACAGATAGATCAAGCTCAGATGATGACAGCTCCCACCTGATACATGTCTCACCACCACTTTCTAATAAACAAATTTCAGTTACATCCAGCTCAAAGCTTCACAAATCCATAGAAAGAAAGAGGAAACCATGGATCTTACAAACATCAATACAATTCATCCATCTGATGAATCTCAGATGAAATACATTACTACATCAGACTCTGAAGATTTCATGGATGCAATTTCCTCAACCAACAAATATATCACCAATCAATATAACCACAAGTTCTATCACAAGACTCTGATTGCCAAACAGCATCAGACCTCATCAATACAGAGATGTCCCACATTGACTTGGTACACTTTGCTGAGGATGGGTTGGATTAATCTATCATGTTCTGCAAAATTGCTGGCATTAACATCCACAACATCAATTCAATTGATAGAGTTCTAGCTATTAAAAACTGGCTCTTGCTCTGTTCCCCACATATACTTCTTATCGGAGAACCTAAATATCACCATAAGACTGAAAATAAAATACTAACTCTCCTTTTATCTCTCGGATTTACTAGATTTCCATCAGCCATTCAGCATCAGGTGAAGTTGGTATTCTTCTCAACAAGTCACCACCACCAAAAAGTTTTAGCATTTTATTCCTAGATGCCAATATAATTTATCATAGAAGTAGACTATTGGGGTTATCCAATTATCATAGCTTATATATATATATATACAGCCAAAAATACCTCTCAATATCTAAAAAAATAATCCATATCTTAAATGCCATCAATACTAACAGAGCCTCCCCTACTATTCTCCTGGGAGACTTTAGCACCACATACAATGACTTCAACAACATATTTTTGCATCTAATAAATTGCAATGTGTGGAGAGGGCTTAGTCCCTCCTGAAACATACTCTTTCTATACTAAAATTAAAAAGTCCCTGACTGATCTGACTTACTACACTCCAGACCTCCATTTCAACCTCGATGCAGTCTTAGCCCCTGTTGCTTTCTCCAATCATGTGGTCCTGATCTTACAACTTACCCCTATTTTAATCCCTATACCTGTTGATGGACCTGGGTAAACCATGTGCATGATCACCCAATCAAACATGACTGAAGTGATAGTGTCTGAGGCATACATCTATTTCCAGAAAATAAACATTTTTCCCTTCCTGCTGAGTAGGGTTGGTTTTTCATCAATTAAATCACCACACCAGGAAAATCAAAGAACCAAATGGCCTTCTAAATGACCTAACAGGCATTAAAATACAACTTCAAACATTACAGCAAAATTTCACAAATACAGAAAAAATTATCTCCCTTAAAAATCTCTACAAAATCTAGCAAAAGTCCCTTGCAGAATATATATCCATCAGAAGATCCAAATAAGATCCAAATGTTTTTTATCACAACAACCCTGCTGGATGAGAGACTACCTCAGATGGGCACTGGTGTTCAATAAAAAACAAGTCACTCTCTTATCCATTAATACTAATGGCACCAATCTCATTGGCTTTCCAATGATGCAGCACATCAGCCAACAATTACTAATTAATTCAAAAAGATGGAGCTCATCCTGTAAACACCTTGTTGGATGCTGGTGACCCAGGTGAACATGGCATCACAGAAATCCAAATCAAGAAGAAGATAACATCCCTTCCTGACAGCGTTCATCCTGGCCTTCACAGGATTCCAAATTTCATTCTATAACACCTCAGTCAATTCACTGCTCCAATTACTAAAAAAATGATTGATCACCTAGCCTCCAGCAACAGAAACATAACAGATCTTTACCCAGTGGCACTCATGCCTTTTATTAAAAAATCAAAAACACTAAATGACATTAACAGTATCCAGCCAATTTCCATAACCCCATTGCTTATTAAGATAATTGAATCAGTTATTAAAGATCAAATCCAAATTTCAAATTCTTAACCATATCTCGCCAAACCAATATGGAAAAAAGGGACCATCAACTTCGCATGCTATGACCAACATAACTGCACTGTTCAATTATATCAGAGTACATTGTAAATCCAAACCTAATGTTGTCCAACTGGATGTTGCAGCAGCATTTGATTCGATCCAGATAAACACCCTCCTGGATATTCTGGCGAAATATGACATTCCATCCATGATTGTTCAGATGGTCAGCAATCTGCTCAACAGCAGAGAGATTTTTTCTCACTCTTGATGGCAAGATCACACCAGGTTTCAAGCCATACAAGTTGATCCCTCAAGGATCTCCGCTCACTGCCCTATTCTTCTCAGCATACATCAACCCTCTTCTGATGGATATAGGAAAAAACCTCCCAGGAATATTCCTTCCCTCTCTCAATAAAAATTTCAATGTATTTGCATATATAGATGACATCATGGTCATGCTTCCCTCCATTAAATATCTTCCCCATCTTATGAACATCTTAAACAGAAATACAGCGAAACATGACCTACAAATAATTTTAACAAATCTTCCATCTGAAAGATAAGGTCTGGCAAACAAATTAACTCCCCATTTTCTGCAAAACACAAAGATATCTAGGTTTCCCAATCTTCAAACCTCCAACTGCAATGGCAAGAGAGATTCAAGATGCAATCCTCCAATCAACTAAAGCCATCACCACTTCACTCTCTAGTGTATACCTTCACTCTCTAGTGTATACCTTTCATTATATGGAAAGGTTGGCCTCCTCAACATGATCATAATGCCAAAAATCTCATATTATCTTTCATTCATAAAAATGTGTAAACAGTTTCAAAATAAAATTAACCAATTATGCACCAAACTTCTCTGGAGAGGAAGGTCAGTTGCTATTAGCTTGCAAGGTATCCAATGACCATGCAGATTTAATGGACTGTCATTCCACTTGATACAGGCAATCATTTTACAAAAAACCCACAACATTCTACATAATCTTATCTTCTCTTACGGATACTCCATTATAAAAAAAATTACACCAACTGATCATTCTCTGCCTTTTTCCAGATCATGGATAGCATTGCTAGTAGAACACCTACAACTTTACAACCTGATGATGCCCTCTAACCTTAACCAAAAAAATCACCTTATGGGAAGCATACAATATAATCAACTGTAATCAACAACCCATTAAAACCATCCTAAATGTAAAAAACCAACGCCTCATTACACACTTCAAAAGATGGAGTCTGGAACTCAAATTCCTTGACTTCATCATTAAAATTAATCTTAATGCGCATACCACAAATTGGTTTCTTTATTACCAAAGAGGATGAAACCATAAATCATACTATACACCAGTGCCCAAGACTTAAAACACTAAAAGATATAATCACCATCAACTCCAACATAAGATCTGACATGATTTTCTCACTTGAAAATTCCATTCATAATGGAACTTTTGCAATAATAAGGCTTTCTACCATTGTCTTTTATGGCATATGGATAATGAGATGCAAATCTCTCATGAAATTACCCCCACCACAAATCATACCATTGTTTTATCAAACGCTCAAAAAAATCAAGAAATGAGATCAACTTCTGGCCTCAAGTAAAGTCTTTAATGACACCTGGTCTTTAACTGCTCTATCCTTTTCCTGATTATCAACTCCCACCTACCCAGCATTAAAGATTAGGCAATTTTAAAAGAAAATATTCATGTTTATATTAAAAATGCTAATATCATTAAACAAGTTCTTAGTTTCTCATATTCTACACAAAATTCTTCATTATACCCAACCACATAAGTGTATAACAATTGTGTTTTCATAACATAATCTAGCCAGATGTCAAATAGAACATTAATATAATTATGTTATTGTACAATTTATTTATTTTTATTTTATCAGGATGTAATCACTATTTATTGTTAATAAAATATTTGTTGAAATGAAATTATTAATAATTTAAATTTCTTGATATCTAATAAATATAGTGAAATATGACCTTCTTTATCACATAAAAAAAAACCCACATAAAAAAATATTAAGAAGAAACATGAATCACATAACTTCAAAATTGCATTAAAAAAATCCGCATAAAATGAGACCCAGGCACGTGTATATATGATTAATTGATTAATGTGCTTAATAAATACATATAAATAATCAAGACTTTTCCATATTCTTTTCTAAAGTTTGTTATAAATCCTGAGACAAGATTTTTTTATTACAATATAATAGAGTTTACTAAAACATAATTGGTCCCAGTGAATTTGTCCTATCCATTTATTGTATTTAGGAGTTATTTATTTCAGACTCCCAGCCTAGAGCCAAAAGACATTCAAAATAATCATTTAAAAAAAAGAAAATATGATACAAAATCAAAAATTTGAATATAAAAGTACATATAAAATGAATTGCTATATATATTATAAAGTTTGATTTTAATGAAAACTAAAATTCAACTTTTAAAAGTACAAAATAAAAATATCAACAAACTCATTTTAAACATTTCATAGATTATTAAATTCAAAGCTTTCACTTTCTTGCTTGAAAATTACTTTATATCTAGGTACTTTGGTCTAACTCTTTCTGGTGTTCTAGTGAAAAAAATAACTTACAATATTAAAAATTACTTTACTTCTGAATTCTTATAAAGATTTTTTTTGTGTAGTGTTATATGCTACTAAACTTACATTATTAAAAAATCATTTCCAATTTTTTATTTTGGAAATTCTTATTTAAATATTATGTTCTAACTGTTTTTCTTATATCATAATAAAGATTTAATAAACGTATGTTATTAAATATCATTTCACATCCACTTTCTTACTTGAAATTTTTTTTTAGTGTTATGTTCTACTTCTTGTTTCTGGTTCATATTGAGAACTGAAGTCAATCTATTAAATGCACAAAAAAATTTGCTGTAATAAATACCACTTTGCTTTTGGGTTTGGAAATGACTTTTTGGGCAATATTATTCAACTTCAATATTTTTAACATTAGTAAGTATATGTTTTTAGTATATTAAACTCATCAGTTATTTACAGTTTGTAAAATATTGGGATTGGTAAATAAAGTTTAAACTCTGTGGGGGAAATAAAAGTAAAATAATCTAGAACTAATTAAGTGTATTCAAAAGGATAATTAAATAACTTTGAAATTTACCTGGAATTAATCATAATAAAAAAATAAGTTTCAAAAATTAAAAAATTATCTACCCTGAGAACGTATTTCAGATAACAAAAAAGCTTAATTAATTGTGGGTTTTAAAAAAAGTTTATGCTGATTAAATCTAATTAATCGACTTAAAGTATTTGCATTTATTCCATTGAATAAAATATGTCAGAAACAATAAAAGATGTATAAGCCATCATGGAAAAAGAGCCTTTTCTTTCTGTGTTTTCATGATTTCTGAAAACTGCAAAATAGAACAGTAAAAAAATTCAGTGAGAAACATCGATTTTTGAGGACTTGGCCCCCATAAGTCAGAAATCTGACTAGAGAACTGAACAGTTTGCCTCAAGCTTTATTGTGATTTTTTGAGCTTCAAGGACTGATAGGCTTTAACAAATGATAAAAGTAGTATTAGGTTACAATAACAGTCCAAATGTAGTTTAAAAATAGCCTGCAAAATAGGTGTGAACATAGTATTAGTTTATAGTTAAAGAAGATAACAGTATTATAAAGTCATATGATAAGAGAATGTATATATACATGTTGCGTATATTGAATGTATTAAATTAGTATTTACATACAGTTTATTTGTATTGTGTCTTAAATTACTTCCTATTAAATTACTTATTGTTAGTCTGATTCCTAGAATATTTAACTTTCTTAAAACATATAAACTTATTATACATAAATGCAATCTTTTCTTATAAAAAAAAGTATATTAAATTTCAATACCACACATATTTTCTTCTTTATAAAACGACTTGCTTAATAGGAAATCAGAATATCAGACATAACAAAATTGTCAGTCAAATTTTGAAATATGTGGAAACAAAACGGCTGCTTATTGTCGAATTTTGAATTATATAGAACAAAAAAGAAGCCTTACTATAACAAAATTGGAAATCACAGCCAAACCAAGTGGAAATTGGCATAAACAAATTGATACAGAAAAATTGCATCATTTGGACAATCTATACTGCCAAATTTGAGAAAGACAATGCTTCCAGGTGACCATAATTGTAATGCAAGTGGGAATTTTTTATAGCTAAATACAACTGAAGTCAGTAAACATAAGGCAGCAAAACTTTTACATTTTTATAAGTATAAAAGTTATTAAAATAATAAACAGACTATATGGACCTGCTTTATCAGAGAATTTATTTTATGAGAAAGTAACAAAAAAGATTAATGAAAAGCCATCACCCATCTCATCACATAGTTCATCTAAATCTAAAAAGTAGGAGGCAAGAAAAAAGGGTGAAAATAAAAGAATATCTTTTTGAAAATTGTGAGTATGGGCATTTTTCAGATTGTGAATATGGGGATTTCAAAGATGAAATTCTCAATCAATTGTTGTGGAGTATCTCCTATGATACATTTAAATAACAACTCATGGCTGAGTCAGATTTAACTAATGAGATTGATATTAAAAAAACTGAATGATTTTTGAACTAATACAGAAACAAATACACACTTGATGAAAGCCAGAATGTGGAAATTATAACACAAATAAGAAAATAACTAACTTGAAAAAAAAATCCGCATATAAATGATAAAAAATCCAATTGTCATTTCTGTGGGACAATAGGATGTAGAGAAAAGGATTGCAGATTTAAAAAAGAATTTGGCTCATGTATATCAGAAAACTAATGATGGTGAGATAGAGACAAAAACAATTGTAAAAAAATAAAGGAGGAAAAACATATAATAAGCAATTTATAAAAGGTATAGATATAATGAATTCAGAGACAATTAATAGAAATACAATAGAAAATTGGACAAGAAAAGACATTAGTTACCAATTATTTATAAAGTGAATTAGGAAAGACTGGACAACATAATAAACTGAAATGTTTGATACAACTTTTTGGAATCTGTATCATTATCTGAGAGAATTACTTTCAACAACCCCTGATATGAAAAACTTTCAATTTTTCTGTTGTTTTATTGGTACTTGTATTCTTTATAATAATCTTCCCAATTAAATATGCATACATGATGCATAAGAAGTAATTTACTTCTAATGGAATTTGCATAATTGATACAAACTCTTTGCCATGTTTTAGTTTTTTTCTGATCATATTGTATTTTTTAATGTGCACATTCATAGATAGACAAGCTGTTCATTTTTATTTACTTTTAAATTTCTAATGTTATGTTTTCCACCAGGCATATCCATGTGCCAATGCTTTAATGTGAACAATATCTGGATTTCCTTCACACCATAGTTTTGCAATCTTTGACTTCCATCAGATGAAATGGCAATTCTAGCTCCTATTAATATATCAATCTTTGTAGACTTAATACATTTTCATAGTTTATCCATAAAAATAAAGAATACATCACAATAGAAAGTATTAAACATATCTACACTGTTCATACTATTTGTAGTCAAGTGGATTGACTGAAAATATTCAATAAATAAAAAAGATAGTTGAAAGGCTAAAAGCACAAAGATGTATAAAGCTTTATATGTTTCTATGTTACATCAACATTCTATACCATTTTACAGTTATAGGAAAATCTCAGGTATAATTGGTGATAGGTAGAAAATTGCAAATTAACAAAGGTAATACTAAAAGAAGTCGAACAACACCAATACAGCAATATTAGAGACAAGTATTTAATATGAGAAAATATTTGGATTAAGGACTTAATAAAAAAAATAACTAAAGTGAAAAAATCAAGAGGATATTATTCAAACAAACAGTCACAATGCTAGTAACAATGGTACTATATATTAATGTAAATCATATTCAACAACAACCAATAGAAGAATTAGAGTACCCAAAGTAAAAATGACATTGAAAGATGAACTAAAACCTTGCATAAAAAATAAATAATCAAGTTACAACCAGAGAAAGAATTTCACCAAGTAAAAAGCGGATTGTAACAGTTGAAATTAATCTGCAAACTTACAATGAAAGCATAGTAACATTCAGTCTACAAGCAGTATCTCATACTGATCCTAATATATGCATTTGTTTTACATAAACATTACTTTAAATTTGATTTTTTATAAGCATTATTTACAATAGATATTAAATTATTTGTATACAAATATATAATCACAAATCACAAAAATAAAGAAATAAAATTACCTTTTATTTAACTGTATTTATTTGACAGTTCTTTTTATAATCAATTGATTATTTTCTTGTAATCAGTTGCTATAATGAAATAAATTTGCTTATTATTATTGAAGTTGCAATAAATTTTACTATATTTGTCTTAAAACAGGAAAAAACTAGCAATATTCTGCAAAAGTTGATTTAAATTTACAATTGTCTAGACTAGAATCAGTATAAGATACCATTAAAACAGAAGGGGGTGTATAAAATTTAAAGTAAGCAACTTAAATTTCAAACTAATTTAAATTTAGGCAAGTGCTGGGTTGGACACTTATTTAATTAAAAAAAATTACTATATTAAATGAGGATGTTTAAAAATTTATAGTAGTATTGGATGCTGATTGTAGCTAAATTACTTGTTAAAGTTCACCATGAGGAAATACGTATAAAATAGATGGAAATAGGGCTCTAGGAAAGAACATAAATCACCAAGACATCAAAGAAAGAATTTTAGAAATGGCATAGATCACAAAGGCATCAAAGGCAAGGGCTCAAAAAACTGGAAGATTACATATAAAAAATATTGATTCACTTTTTTGGAGTTAGCGAAGTGATGAAATATTGGTATTAGCAAAGAAATATTAAATCCTCCAGAGAATTAAAAGTAAAATAAAATTAATCTAGAATTAAATACACTAATTAAAAGCAAAGTAAACTAAAACTAGACTAGAATTAATTAAATTTATTTCAAAAACAAAGTTAAGTAGCTTTGATAATTACCAATTATTAAACCTAATGGAAAACTAAGTCGTAAATATTAAAAAACCAGTTGTTACCCAGAAGAAATATTTTAGATAACAAAAGAACTTAGAAATTAATGCAAATTTTACATTTACAAAGGTTAGATTAAGTTGACGAAATCTAGTTAATCAGCTTAAGATATCTGCATTTACCTTATTGGATAGAATACTCCAGAAAGAAGAAAAGAATGAATAAATGATACAGAGAAAGAGCTTTTTTTTTTCTGGGTCTTCATGATCTTTTGAGAACTGCAATATAAAGCAGCAGGAAAATTCAGTGAGGGACATCTATTTCTGATGATTCAACCCCCTCTCTCCACAGATCAAAAAGCTGAGTTGAATACTAAATAGGTTGCTCCATCTTTATTATTTTTTTCAGCTTCAAGAGCTGATAGACTGTAAGGTAACAACTGTAAAAGTAGTTTCAAATACCAACTTTATTCACACTAAGAAGATACATATGGATATCATTTAACATCCTTCTTATTGTAGGTTACATGCTTACAATGTACTGTGGCTCTACATGAAAACAATAAATAAGAAAACTAATGGTAAAAAAATAAAAAAATTACATAAAAATAAGCTACTTAGGAATTATTTGGGTCAATTTGTTGACCACCAAATTCAGAGTTTTAACAATAAATAACAATTAAATGAAAAGGGCTGGATTATATTAATGTGACAACTTTTAGACTCTGCATAGGAGTCATTATGTCCAGTTTGTTAATTTTGCCATGACAGTTCTATAAGTACCTAAGTGTTTTGATATTCAGATCTCCAGTTGGACCCATGTCTGACTGGCTAACCAGTGCTGGCATACCTTCCAATCGTATTCTTTGGCCTCACGAAGTAACTTGAGAAAAAGCTCTTCTGGATTATTATTCAATCCATTGTCAAAGACTCTCTTATTTCTCATTATCCATATGGCAAAATTTATGAAGGTGGCCAGTCTAATTTTACCATAAAGGCCACCCTTTACTGCCTTTGCAATATTTGTACCTGTAATGTCAGCTTCCCTGAATCTTTTAAGGGCACAATAACGAAGATTATTCCATATTTCACATTGATCTAGGATATGGCTCATTGTCTCTTCGTTTTTATTACACATTGGGCAAATTGGATCTATTCTATATCCCCACCTGTAACACAGCAAGGTGCATGTTGGGAGGGCTCCGAGGTTGACTTTTATCAGGAAATCCACCAGCTTCGGTTCGAGTCTTATCCTTTTTGCCAACCTAGCAAACCTGGGAATGCTGATTGAGAGAAGACTCTCCACTGTTGACTCATTGTTTTGTGTCATACTAAATGCTTCCCAATAGTTAAGCTTGAAGCCAAACATAGTGGCTGATATATTGTTTTCCCTACAATCATTGACACTTGTTGTTGCAGCCAAATGTTTGTTTGGGCAGAGGACGATACATTGGTTCTACCTTCACCAATGGCAAGGGGCTTTCAATACACGGGTTTTGGCTAAATAATTTTACTAGTATATTATATGTCCTTTGAAATAGGAATGTGGAGATTGAATGTAGTCCAAGCCCACTATGAGCCTTCAGTTTTTGGAGAAGACTGAGACTTATGACTGGGGCTTTTCCTCCCCAACATAGTCTTCTGCGTAGGAAATTATAGTACTAATCTAAATGTAGTTTAGGGAATATACTATAAAATTAGTTTGGAAATAGTAACTAGTTTGTAGTTATAAAAGGATAATAGATAATAGAATTATCGATTCCTAAAACGACATATATGTTCTGTATATTGAAAATATTAAATTAGTATTTATGGATAGTTTATTGGCATCCTGAATTAAATTACTTGCTAGTAAATTATTATTCTTAGACTAACTACAGAAATGCTGAGCTTTCTTAATAGGAAATCAGGAAATCAGATATAACAGTTATAATAAGTTTTAAAGGATTATGTGATAAATCTGAAAGATTTGATTAGTTATAGATATATACGTGAATGGTCATTTCAATTTCACCGCTCATTGTTACTCTTCTTCAGAAAAATAACTATGAAGTCTGAAGAAGCATTTTTGCTGACCTAAATCACCGCTCTCTCAAATGTCTTTATCGTTGTTCATTTCTTATTCATCATATTATTTATGTGCATGTTTTAAGTTCTATTCCTGAGGGTCGGTTGAAGTTATTGGGCAAAAAAGCCATTACTTATCACTTTTTAATAAACTTTTATTTTGTATTTTCATGTTAAAGCAGTCTCATATACTTTAATGAACTCTGTGTACTCGTATATACATACTATATATTTGTTAAAAGCAGATTAAGACAATTAATAATTAGGATATTATAACCAATCTATAAGACTTGAGTCTCTTCCAAGGTAGTTTACTATTAACACAATTTATTTTTATTCTTATTTAATTAATATTATTTTAGTAGTTAATATTTAGAATTATATGATAAGCTTTAAAAACGAAACGTATATCTTAACAATGCTTTTTACTTCAGTTATATTAATATTTAAACATATGTAGTTGTTATTTTATACGATCCTTATATTTTTTCTTTTATTTTGATAAAATGGTATGAAAATGTTGAACTTCCAACATGTTATTTGAATGCGATTTTATATTTATATTTTTGTGTAATAGACATTTAAAAGAAGAAAAAATTCTATAATTTCTAAATCATTAGACTTGTTTTTTTTTTTTTTTTTAAATAATATATTTTAAATCCAGACTTCTTTTTTTCCAGCAGTGGCTTGTCCCGATATCACTTTATATTAATTTAACCAGGAAAATATTGCTAATTATTTTTCAAAGTTATTATTATTATTTTTTTTTTGCATTTGTCACAGTGGTTATGCACCTGACTATTTAGCCCTAAAGGTAAATGTGTTTACTAATCAAACAGGTTTCATACACTTCACATAGTTTTTTTTAATCCATACATAAACCTGCTTAATTTGTTTCTTTTAATTTGATTAAATGTTTCTTACAAAAAAATAGTGGGAGAGAGAGATAGATAAAGCAGAGAATTAAAAAAAGCAATAATAATAAAAAAGACTAAATTATCCATTGTAAGAACTAAAACAAAAAAAGTAACTTCCGCAACTCATTTCTATAAAGATACATAAGTTACCTTCTTTGTCTAAAGACAGGTTATGAAGTCAGGCAATAGATCTTAACTTACTCTCCCTTCTCACATTTGAAGCATCATAAAAACTTTAATGAGCTCAATTGTTTAGAGCAGCCAAGCATTATCTATAAAAGCTTATCTATTTTTTCCAGCCAAACTCCTTCCTCCTTTCCAAAATTAAAAAATAAGTTAAAAAAAATAATGAAATAAATAGATGTATAACAAAAATTATTTTTAAAGAATAAAATTTAAATTTTGCAAATAAATTTAAAAAAAAATTGACTGTGCATATGTTTGTATATGGTATATTGCAGGTCAGCGACAGCTGCTTTACGAACAGTTGTCCCGGATTAGCGGGTTCGCTTCCCGGCTGATGCTATGACACATAAGAAAAGTATAGAGACAAAAAATTATAGCTGCATATTAGTACTTATTTATACTTTAATCACACAAATTATAACAAGCAGGATTTATCATAAGTAAATAAATATTTTGTAATTTTTAATGTAAGTTTGTATTATAATTATTTAATAATATAACTATGCGAAATGGTCCAATATATATACGTCAAGGTCTTTGTTTAATGACAGATTGAAGTTTTTAAGCATTACAACACTATCCCCAAATTATAACGTTTGAACATCTGCAATGGTAGTCAGACATTTCCCTTCATTTTTTTAACATCCTTTAATTTCACTTTTAATGTTCATATTTTTAAAATTCTGAGATCTAAATAAAAATATATTATTATGTTTCAATTTGTCTTTACAAGAGTTTTACATAGCTTAGATTGCTGTGTTTACACAGGAAATCTGTAGTTGTAGGTCTACATATATAAAAGTTGATTTATTGATTTACACAGGATTGCAAGAATTTTTACATACTGTGGATTGTTACAAGGGTTTTACATAGTTTGGATTGCTGTGGATTAGTTACATGGGTTTTACAAGGCATGGATTGCTGTGGTTACATAGGCAATCTGCAGTTGTAGGTTTATGTATGTGCAAGTTGGATTCATTTATTTACATAATATTACAGGAATTTTTATATGCTGTGGAATAGTTGCAGGGGTTTTACATAGCTTAGATTGTTAAAATGGGCAATCTGTAGTTGTAGGTTTACATATATAAAAGTCGTTTTATTGATGTACACAAGATTACATACATTTTACATGCTCTGGATTGCTGTATCTACAGATGCAAACCAGGTTTATTTTTACGTGATTGAGTTTCCTGGATAACATAGACCAGAATGTAGCAATTTCCATTGTAGTGTGGCAATTGTGTGAGAGATCCACATGTGTGCTGATTTTGTCTCCATATTGTTTTCTGGTCAGGCTTAGGTTTTGTGTATTTTTGGAGCAAAAAAACTAGAGCTTTTTAACTTGGTTGTGAAGAAAATGGACTGTTGCTACTTTGGACTTTAAGACATTGCATTGACAGACATTTACAGAGTCCATGTTCAGCATCAACAGGTCAATCACATTTGTTTTTTTTTTTTTTTAAGTTTCTAGTCTTTTTGGGGAGGCGTTCAGGCTTTCTTTTTGTTTTATTAGAAATGTTGCAGGAGGAGGTATAGATGGCTGGTATAGGAGGTAAACATGGAGTAGTTGTCTCCATAATATATTTTGATGTTTTATTATGAATAGTCTGGTCATTTTCATGTGTATGTTTATAAATAACAGCTTCTGGGACAGTATTAACTTTATTTGAGATAGTATTAGCTTCGATTGTTGCATTGAGAGAAAGTTTGGAAACAATATTATCTGGGTCAGGGTTTTTTGTACATCAATTAAGTTGGAACAATTATCATTATCATTATCTGTTTCATGGAGTGTCAAATCAGTAAGTAGAGGAGTAAGGTCGGGCATGGATGAGTATATAGGATAGCTAGTATGTCCATAGATAGACTCTTGGCTATTTATATATTGACTTGAGGATTTAGATAATCAGCTGCTTTTCCTGAAAGTGAAGTTTGGAGATTAATACATCGCACTGCTAAATGACCCCACTGTTAATAAGAATAGCACTGGGATTTTAATCCTCTGATATATAGACATAAGGTAACTTCTTGATCAATGATTTGTGTTGGACTTATGTTTGGATCAATATCATGGTACAGTTGTAGTTTGAAATCATAGCTGTTACTAGGGATGGGTATAGGGGTACTCTTTAAATATATGGAGTGAAAAGCCATAACATTGCCAAATGGTTGCATCATACACTGGAAATTTTGAGGAGTGCATTGCAAGTAGGTGTTTTTGAGTATATCTGTGATATAGTGGTAGTGATTTGGATCCACTGTAATTAAGGCAAAGTTTCCAAGTGTTTTTATTTGTGTTTGAAATCGGTTTCTCTATGTGGTCTGAAAGAACTCAATTATCAAATTACTGGGATTTGGATGGTCAGCAATATGTGCAATGGTATTCCACAGATTATACAAGGATATTGCATTAAATAGTGATTGCCTAGCAAATTTATACAGAGAAATGTATATGTCTATGGTAGATAGAATTATGGACATAGTAGGAAAAAAATCATTTAAAAGTTGTAAATATACCTATTGGTATTGAATTGTTGAACCTTTCATTTGTTATCATAAGAACATCTGTGTTCCAACCTGTAGAAGGGGGGGGGGAATTGAGCTTCTTGAATATTAAGGTCCAGTTGTCTGATGTCACTAGGTGTGGTTTTTTTGTATCTTAGAGCTGACTTGGAAATAGTTGATATATTGTTACTTTTGTTATTAATAACTATTGGATTATTATTTTTCCTATTATGCAGTTGAGGGTAAATTTTAATAACATTAGCATATGTTTATATTATCTTTGGTCTTTAGAGTTAGTGAATTTAGAAGTGGTTGAAATATTACTTTTATCATTTATAATTATTGGATTATTATTACTTTTGCTACAGATCTGTTGAGTATTATTTTTAGGATCATAAACATCTATTTATATTATTTTTGAACTTTGGAATTCAGTGTTAATGAAATTGGCACCAACCACCTGGTCATGTGACAGCTCAGTCACCATATTAATCACCAAATTATCATTAGACAAATTACTTATTTTGTAAATTTTGAATGGCAAATTTAAACAAATTTAATAAATGAGGTATGATATAATGTGATAATAATTTTATTTTGTCAAATGAAAGTTTTAAATGACTTTTAAGGAAACAAAACTGGAGCTTTTTACCTGGGTTGTCGATTGAACAACTATTAATGTCTAAATTTTTTATGTTCAGATGTTTCTCAACTCAATTATCTGCATTAGTTGATAGTTTAAAAAATGTTCTTCCTTCTTGATTAGATGGCTAAACACATAAAATTCTTAAAGATAATAGGTTAGTATTTATTTCTATTCTAATTCATTTATTTAATTTACCTTTACAGTTCTGGATCATTCCCTGACTGTTTAAAAATTAATGTTATTACTACTATTTATAAAAAGGATGATTTCACTTTTATGAATAATTGCTATTATTTCAGTTATTTCTAAGTTATTGGAAATGATAGTTAAGGATAAAATGTTGTCATTTCTGTTCAAAAACAAAATTTTATGTGACAATCAACATGGTTTTATTTCTGGCAGAATTATATTAGATGCTTTAAAAAATCATGTTCATTATTTAACATTTTCACAAGATTATGATCTTAAAACACTATCTATTTATCATGATTTATCTAAAGCATTTGATACTGTTAATCATAATATTTTATATTAAATGTTATTTTTGTATGGTTTTTGTGGTTCTCTTGGTCTTTGGTTGAAGAGTTATTTAAAAGATAGAAAACAGTTAACTAACAATAGTGGTATTAATAAGGAGTCCCACAGGGTTTATTCCTTGGTTCTGTATTATGTTTAATTTATATCAATGATATATTTTTATTACAGCTAGAATGTAAGAGGTTTGGTTTTGCTAATGATATTACTTTATCTTATAATGCTGCCTCTTGTAGCTATTTAAAGAAAAAAGGTAAATGAAGATTTGGTAAATTTGGATAAACAAAAGCTATTCTTTTTTTCTTATGAGCATGTTTCTTTCCCTCTTAAGATTAAAATTTGTTGGAAATATATTTTGCATTTTAATAATGTGTGTACATGTAACAATATTCCTTTCATAAATAATGATTGTTATTTAGGTATATATATATTGATTTTAGATTATCTTGGACAATTCATATTGCATATTTTTGTCAATGTTTACATAATTTAAATTAAATGTTTTTTCATTTAGCTAAATTTCTTCCAAAGTCAGTTCTTCTTTTTATTTATATTGCCTATCATCAGAGCATTTTATCCTACAATATTTATCTTGTAATAGTTCTCTATATGTTCTATATTCTTTATGTGTTTTACAAAATTATACTTTGCACATTATCTTTGGTAGATATCAGTCTTCTTCTGTTCACGATATATTTGCTGAGTATGATGTTTTTGATGAGATTCATTTGTATCAACATAGAATCCTTCTCGACATTTTTTATAATAAACTTTTTCTGCATTCTAGAGTTTATGTTATCAATATTCATCTTTCTGATACATTTCAATAATTTTTGCCAAGTTTTTTTAAAGAATCTAGTAGAAGACTGGATGACTATTCTGATTGTAAACTATTTAATGCATTTATATATAAGTGTTTAATTGATTTAAATAATATTTTTTATATATATTTTAAAAAGTATTTACATTAATGGTTGTGGAATATATAATAATTTTGTTGTCTATTTATATTTTTATATTTGTTTATTTTTTAAATTATATTTCTTACCTTTTGCTACTTGTGACTGTTTTTTTTATTATTTATTTTTAATTTATTATGTTTTACATGTAAACTCTTCACACAAGATTTTTCTTGTTGGAGTTTTCAAATAATTGTAATATACTTAATAATTGAATAATAATAATTATTAGCACTTCACTCAAGGATAAAAAAATTAATATGAAAACCCTTTTTGACTCTTTTAAAAGGGGTATTTTTGCTGAAATAAGAATCTGCACTTTTTTACTCTATGCCTTATGGTGTACAAGGTGTAATTTCATATACAATTATAACCCCAGAAGACATCGAAACATGTTCAGAAATAAGCTGCAAACCATTAAAGATTACAGATCAATCTAAGTACATTGACACCTGGAATATACAAGAACTTATATAAAGGCACTAACAAAAAAAAAAACTATATCTAACATGGATCCTTGTGCCAGTTCTAAAGCCAACTGACACAAACTAGATGCATTCCTGCTTTAATTTAATTCAAGTATATCTAATTGAATATTATCATATGATTGAGTGATCATAATTGTTTTTATGAACTGTTTTTTTTTTCTTAGATACTTCTAGTTTGATAACGCATACAGTTACTGATCAAATCTTTGTACATATGCAGTTTTGTGAAACCAATTTATATGTAAGAATTATGTGTCAAATGTAACTTGTATTACCTTTTAGAATACTAATAAAGTTTATCCTTTGAAACATAATAATAATAATAATAATAATAATCTGCGGTCCTGCTGTGCAGCGAGTACAACATGCCAACGAACCTCTAAATAAAAAACTTTTAAAAAGTCGGAAAACTCAAAGGTAATTCGTTTTTTTTACACTTTTAACCGAAAATATTTTAAACATAAGTTTAAAAAAAAAAAAAAAATTGTATTTAAAAAGAAAATATTGAGAATAAAAAAAAAACAACAACGTAAATACACAGATTGAAAATCGTCGAATATATATCAAACATGGCGGCGGCACAGCTAAAAAATTCAAATGTGAATGGTGCCAATATAAACTCCAACGATGGAAACATAAATAATAGTTTAAAAACTTATGCTAATGTAACAAAGCTACTTTTCAAAATAAAGTTATAACAACTCACTCAAACTCGATTGCAGCTAGTAGATTTCGAAGAGTAACCAACGATGATATGAATGAACTAAATCTAGTTTATGAAAACAACTCTGAGCCCCCATCGACTATTTGGTCTCAGGAAGAATTAATAACAATAAACACAGAATTTAATAATACAATACCGAACAAGCTTTTCAACACATTTAAAAAATTTTTTTCAAACAGATCGATTGTCCTGGCTGCGACTGATAAAAATCTAACGCTTTACAGATTCCCAAGAGAAATGTTATATGAAGCTATAACAGCAAATGGGAGTTGGGAAGCAATTTCAAGCATAGGGGAACACCCCAATTCTAGATATTTGGCATTAGAATTCTTTGAAGATTATCAAAAAAATAAATTTTTAACTCAGATCAAAACAATAGGAAATTATGCTTTAATAGTTGTAGATCCAAACCTTAAAAACTTTATTACAGCCACTATTAAAAATACTTATTTTGGCTATAATATAAATGACTTTCAAAATATGATGAAAGCGTTTGGCAAAGTATTATATTTAAAACCTATTTTATTTACTGATACACCTATTCCAGTGTGCAGTAATAGCTTTACTTTTAAAATGAAACTCAATGAAGCAATAGCACCAGAGAATATCCCCACACAAGTCATAGACCAAGAAGCAATTCTAAATATATATATAAGGGGCCTAGGACCACAATGCTTCATCTGTGGAGAGCGGGGTCACATTGCAGCAAACTGTAGCAAAAAGAAAAAACAAAAAATTAACACAGACAAAAGCAAACCCCAATTAACTACAAACAACAATCAAGTGATCCAAACATCTATTCAAGAAAAAATGGAAACACAAGAGAGCATAAAAAACCAACAATTAGAGGAACTAAACAACAAAAACATAACTGGAGATGATCACATTTTGGATTTAACTGTTAAAACAAAAATAAATGATAGAGAACTGAATCAAGAAAGACAACAAAATTATACAATGGAATCGATAGAAAACACCAATGAAATAGATAGCAATAGAAATGAGGAAACAGCACAAACACAGCACAAACAAAGAACAAGAATTATAAATAAAACATCTGAAGCTATTATGGACTTAACTACACCATGCCTTCCACAAATACCAAAAAATACCACACCTCCAAATAGAAAACCAGGCCAGCCACCAAAAAAGAATAGGACAGCCAAGAGAGTTAAAACTGAAGAAGATGATAGTGACACAATACAAGATAATCAATCAAATAACTCAATAGATGAAGAAACAGAACAAAATTATGAAGACATTATAAAACAAATTTTTTCTCAATTCAAAACCTGAAAATAAATGTAACCACCAAACACCAATTTAATGAAGTTAAAAATTGGCGGATTGAATGTTAGGGGTTTAAACTCGACCCCAAAAATTACAAAACTTAAACAATGGTTTTCACTTAGACAACCGCATATACTCGGATTAATGGAGACAAAAATCTATGCTGGCTCACAAATTGATCTAGCAAAATATTTAACCAAAGAAGGCTTCTGTGCCTGTTCCAGAGACTCTTCATCACCTTCTGCAGGCACAGGCATGCTTATTTCAACAAACTGCCCTTTCACAGCTTTCAAAATTATATTCATAGATGCTAACTTACTAATTACAATTTTTCAACATAAAACTATAAACCTCAATATAATTTTGGTTTACCTGCCTATTCAAGATAGCCGAATCAACACTATAATAATGAACATAAACTCCATACTTGCAAGTACAGCAAACCCAACAATATTGATTGGTGATTGCAACATGGCGTATCAGAAATTCATAGAAAAATGGCTTCACCGAATATCCATACCACTGATGAGTGGTGAAGGCTTCCTACCAATGAATACAATATCTTTTCACAATGGTCGTCATTCATCACTCATCGATCTATGCTTCTACTCCCCGATGCTGCACCACCAGATAGCAATAAAATTAACCCCCACAGCTTTATCAGACCATTCAGCACAAATAGTATCACTAAACCTCACACAAATGCAGACATCACTTCTCCCACTAACAAGAACAATCAGAGTACTACTTCCAACAACCACACCAGAATTTGTTTTCTCAGAAACATACATAATGCTAAACAAAATAAAAGATATGAATCTCAACCCCATACAACAATATCTGGCATACATAAACATTCTATCATTCAATATCTCACATGTGACAAAAAATCAACCACCACCATCCAAATTGTTGACACTTGCAAATGAAATTCATAAACGAATAACCATGATTACGCCATCACATCAAACACAGCAGTATGTACATGGTCTAACAAGGACATACAACAAAACATGTGAAACACTAAAAGAATATTTGAGAATCAAAAAAAGCAAAATATGCATAACCCAACCATATACATGGACCAGAGATTACATTAAATGAGCACTGGGAAATCCACCAATCATCAAAGTTCCAATGGCAATAGAAACAAAAGATGGCACATATACAGGACACAATATGATCCTTCCTATTTTTGAGCATTTTAAAACCAAACTCCAATCTAAAACACCATTTAAATTACACTCCAAGCTATTTGGACAAGCAGAAACACAAAAACCTTTCATAACAAATGACTTCCTGACAAAACTAAATACAATACCAAATGCATGCCATCCAGGAAGTCCTGGAATACCATTATTCATACTAAAACACCTAAGTAAATACACAGCACAATATCTGTGCAACCTAGCAAACCACCTATCTCAAGAAATTTAGGATGTGGAGGGAGTTCATCCCATTGTAATAGTGCCATTCAACAAAAAAGCTAAAACTACCCCATCCCTCACAGAACTCAGACCAATTTCCATGGAATCTTTGCCAATAAAAATTCTTGAAAAAATAATAAAAGAAACAATAGAACCACATATAATGCCACTGATATCAGAAGTTCAATTTTCCAAAAGGAACTCCTCCACAATTCAAGCAGCAGCATTATTCAAAGCAATCCTGGATTCAACAAGACAGAAAAAAAAATAGTCCAATAGCAGTTCAACTAGATATCGAGGGAGCTTTCGATGGAGTAGACATTTCCATATTGCTAGACATGCTTGGAAATACATCTATCCCCAAGACACATCTGTACATCATTGCAAATCTACTTCTCAACAGAGAAATACACATAACATTAAATGGAAAAAATTCTCCATCATTTGTTCCCACCCAATCCATATCCCAAGGCTCTCCTTTCAGTTCACTGTTATTTATTCTATATATTAATCCTTTAATAGAAAAAATCCAAAAAACATTTACCGGCATTCAAGTACCCGGCACTACACAATATATAGCTTGCTTGGCTTATATGGACGACATCACTATTTTTCTCAATTCAAAAAAACAATTACTATAATTACAAAAAATTCTTAAAGAATATACGCAACAATACAAATTGAAGTTTAATTCAGAAAAGACTACTGCTTGGTCTATGTTTACCGGAAAACCATGCACGTCCATTTACAAAGCAAAACCAACATGTTTTTTAGGATTCTCATTTCATCTGGAAATAACCGGAATGAGGTGTTTAATCCAAAATAGATTAAAAGAACAAGCACAATGCATTGTCACCTCCCTATCAAAAACATATCTCTCTATATATTCTAAGGTCCAGCTAATAAATCAACTTATAATGACAAAAATAACATATTATTTACCAATAATAAAATTCTCAAAAGCTTTCAAAGCAAAGATTAAAACCATCTGTAACCAACTTCTATGGTCAAGAAAAGTGGTTGCAATATCAACAAAAAGACTAAATCAACCCCTTATTAAAAATAGTCTAGGTTTGCACAATATTGACATTTTTTATACACAAAAATTAAGTAATCTAGTAATTTCCATTATGAATCAATTTCCAAAACATAAATGCTTAATTCAAATTACTCCAACTGACAAACCACCCCCAACAGGTCTATATATATCACCAATCATCCATCAATATAAAACAACTTTTAATAGAACAGAGCAATATACACACAAATATTCATATTGGAACATTCACGAACAAATTCAACAGGAAAGATACCTAAACAATGATAACACAATACTTGGAATAAACAACAGAAAATTACTACATGAATACAAAAAGTGGTCACTAGAACCCAAATTTTTTGATTTCATTCTAAAAGTAAGTCTCATAGCAATGCCAACAACATACTTCTTACACCATAAGAGGATGTATGTTTCAATAGACCCTTTTGTGGACTATGCCATAAGGCTGAAGAGACCCTACAACACCTATTGTATCAATGTACTGCATTACACAATGTAAGAACAATGATGAGTGCAATATACCACCAACAAAACATGACCATTTGTCAAATAATTAAGGTTTTTCAAGGCAGATCAATACCCAGCATTAGGGCAGCAACCTTTGTACTATATGCTTTTTGGTGTACCAGGTGTACCTATCTAATGGGCAACAACCCCAGAAGGCATCCATCCACCTTATACAACAAACTAAACCAAATACGGAATAGAGACAAGACAATAGCAAATCCCCATATTTATGCAGCTACATGGTCTCTTATCAAACAACAATCAATGCTATAAGTGCCAAAAATTCAAGAACACTGAAAATTCAATAACAATAAATATGGAAATAAAAAACATTTTCCCCTCTCTCTACAATAAATAATTTTTATGTAAAAATTAGATAACTTTTTATTGAAAACATGTAACCGAAGTCTATAAAAATGCTTGTATATAAAACCAATGGAAAAGTCACTGTAAAAAAATCAATGTAAAATCAATGTAAAAAACTCTGTATTTCTTTGATTAATAAACTTCCTTTTTTGAAACATCATCATCATCATCATAATAATAATAATAATAAGAATAAGAATAATAATAATAATGATAATAATAATGATAATAATAATGATGATGATGATAATAATAATAATAATAATAATAATAATAATAATAATAATAATAATAATAATAATAATAATAATAATAATAATAATAATAATAATAATAATAATAATAATAATAATAATAATAATAATAATAATAATAATAATAATAATAATAATAATAATAATAATAATAATAATAATAATAATAATAATAATAATAATAATAATAATAATAATAATAATAATAATAATAATAATAATAATAATAATAATAATAATAATAATAATAATAATAATAATAATAATAATAATAATAATAATAATAATAATAATAATAATAATAATAATAATAATAATAATAATAATAATAATAATAATAATAATAATAATAATAATAATAATAATAATAATAATAATAATAATAATAATAATAATAATAATAATAATAATAATAATAATAATAATAATAATAATAATAATAATAATAATAATAATAATAATAATAATAATAATAATAATAATAATAATAATAATAATAATAATAATAATAATAATAATAATAATAATAATAATAATAATAATAATAATAATAATAATAATAATAATAATAATAATAATAATAATAATAATAATAATAATAATAATAATAATAATAATAATAATAATAATAATAATAATAATAATAATAATAATAATAATAATAATAATAATAATAATAATAATAATAATAATAATAATAATAATAATAATAATAATAATAATAATAATAATAATAATAATAATAATAATAATAATAATAATAATAATAATAATAATAATAATAATTCAATTCAATTCAATTCAATTCATTTATTTACCGTACAAAACTACAGCATAAAGCCAATTACAGTATTGCACCATAACAAATATATAAATACATAAATGAGTTTAAATGACAAATTATTAATATAATTATGTGCCACATTTCAATAAAAGATAATTAACACATTTAAAAATCTAAAGTAAAATTAAATATCAGCATATAAACAATTATTATTAAAACATTAATAATAACAAATAAATAAAAGGGATAAATATAAAGCACGTAACAAAATAATAATAATAATAAAACAATTTAACATATATATATATAAACAAAATCAAGTTAAACCAATCAAATATGACATTTAAATTTAATAACATTACAAAATTGATTATAATCTAAATTGAAGTAATTATTATTACTACAAATCTGATTATATAAATATGGTAGTCTAAATAAAGGAGAAAATCTAAGAACATTGGAATGACAAGTTTTAATGTAACAAACAGAAGCAGACCGAGTATCATGCACATGAGATCTAATTACAACAGTAGAAATTGTGTCAGATAAAAGAACTATTTTATTAATAAGTTTATAAAGATATTTAAGATCTCTATATTGTCTTCTAGAAGAAAGATGAACAACAGTTTTATTTCCCAAAGAAACATATTTAAAAAACTTATTACTCACTGATTGTAATAAGTTACATCCCTGTTTAGAGCTAGGATTCCAAATGACTGAACAATATTCAATGATGGGAAGAACCAATGATAAAAATAATTTAAATTTTGTATCACCACTGAAATGATGACCAAACCTTAGAATAGTACCTATAATTTTTAAAGCTTTACCAATAATCATTTCCAAATGAGGAAGAAAGGATCCATTACTAGAAAATATAACTCCCAAATCCTTTTGAGATTCAACGGAAATAATTTTGTGACAATTAATAAAATAAGAAAAATGCAAAACTTCAGATTTTTTAGAATACGAGACTAAGGAACATTTACTGAAATTAACAGTCATATTATTTAAATCACACCAAGCACTAAAATTATCTATATCCTTTTGAAGAAGAGTGCAATCAAACACAGATGTGATTCTTCTAAAGATTTTACAGTCATCTGCATAGCACAAAAGATAAGAAGATTTTAAGCAATCCTTAAGGTCATTCATATAAATGTTAAAAAGCATAGGTGCTAAAATACTACCCTGAGGAACTCCAAAATTACATTTGAACTTAGATGAAATAGTATTATTAAATTTAATATATGCAGTACGACCATGAAGAAAGGATTGAAACCAATAAACAAGCTTAGTAGAAAAACCCATTTGATATAATTTGCAAAGAAGAATACTGTGGTCTACTTTATCAAAAGCTTTTGATAAATCAAAATAAACAACATCAAGTCTCTGCTGGTCCTCAATTGCATGAGCTATATGATCATAAATTGTTAACAAATTAGTTTCTACGGATCTATTAGGTATAAAACCATGCTGTGAAGAAGAAATGAGTTTACTAACATCTAAAATAATTTTATTATAAACACACCTCTCAAAAATTCTAGCAATAGTATGTAAAACAGAAATAGGTCTATAGTTATTAAGACAATCACGTGAACCATTCTTAAAAATTGGGACCATTTTGGCACACTTAAGCACATTAGGAAAAACACAAGAATTTAGTGATAAATTAAAAATAAATGCAAGAGGAACTGCAATAAATTCAGCTAGCCCTTTGTAAATAAATGAAGGAAGATTATCATTTCCCAAACTAGAATGAATTTTAAGTCGCTTAATAGCCATAACAACATCATCCTTAGAAATATGGTCAATCATACAATGAACAGTTGAAGAATTACAAAATAATGCAATATTTGAAGATATTGCATCATGTGATGAATATACATCAGCAAAATGTTTTGAAAAGTCATTTGCACTTAAAGTGAAACCATGAGTAGCTTGAACCTTTTTTCTACCCAAACCAGACTTTTTAATGAAATCCCAAAATTCTTTAGGGTTAGATGAAATATTAACCTCAATTTTTCTAATATAATTCTTCAAATCTCTTTTATAAACATGCTTCACCAATCTTCTGAAATTAATAAAATTATTATAAAAAAAGATATTCTGTGTTTTAAAATAAAGTCTACGATGATAAGACTTCCTTTTAATAATTTTAATAAGATCGCATGAAAACCAACTAGGAAAACCCTTATAAAAAGGTCGCTTATTGGGAATATACAAATCAATAAAACCATTAAGAATCTTTAAAAACTCATCCAAGCAATAATTTACATCATTAAAAGAATACAAAAATTCCAATTAACTTTAGAAAAGTTTCTACAAAAATCAAAATAATTACCCTTCCCATAATCCTTTCTTAAAATATTAGAAAAATTAATCTTTGAGTGACAAACGTTAATATAAAACTCAAAAGGTGGATGATGAGCATCAATAGGAAAATTAACAGAGACAACTTGAAAATTACTAACTACTGTTGAATTACATAAAATATAATCCAAAGTACGATGAGAGGAATTAACAAATGGGTTATATTGCTTAAGTCCTAAAAATTTACAGAACTTTAACATTCTAGAAGCCTTAGAAGACAAAAGAGAAAAATGTGTAGCAATTCTACCCTGATATAAATCCGGAATATTTAAATCACCAGTAATAATAATATTATCATAGCCAATCAGAAAATCTTCAAGTGATGTCAAAAAATAATCAAACTCCAACAATGACAAAGTGGGTTTGAGATAAACATTACCTAAAATAAATTTAAAATTGTGATTTAAAGTAATTTCACACCATGTAGATTCACAAAAAGAAGAAGAAAAAGAAAGTTCTTTATAAAAAACATCTTTATGAAGAGCAATCAGAGTACCACCACCTCGAGAAATATTATCCATAGATCTGTCAGTTCGCAAAATACTGAATCTATCATCAAGAAAAGAACAATCAGGAAATTGTTGATTCAACCAAGTTTCTGTAAGTAAAATAAGATCAAAATGTTCTGTTTCAAAAAATTGTTTAATTTGAACACATTTAGTCCTCATACCTCTGACATTCATGTAAAAACAAGAAAGGCCTACCATGTTACCCACAAAGATAATGGAAACAACACAAATAAAACCAAAAAGAGAAAAAAAAAGTGATAAAGAAAAAAATAAATAAATAAAAATAAATAAATAAAATAAAATAGATAGTAAAACAAAATAAATTCTCTTAAAACCTTAGAGAACTAGCCAGAGATCCATAAAAAAAAGAAATGGAAGCACCGCAAGGCCATAAATTGGGGGATATTATTTCATTATGTTTATGTGCAGAAACAGAAACATAAAAGCAAGAAGACTTAGAATTATTCATATTAACTTTATGACAAACAATGCTAGTTTGTAAATTATTTTCAAGAAATACTGTAATATCTTTTGAACTGAGATTTACTGGCATATTAGAAAGAAAATATCTATTATAAGTTATATTAGTATTAGAATAAACATCAGCAAAATTAGATTTATTAAATCCATCAGATATATTAGTTTTATTAGTCCTTGAAAAATCATTTTTACTAGAAGATAAAGAGGAGTATCCAGAATGATTTATCCAATAGTTACTATTTGAATGAAAGTCAAGTGAATGTGATCTATAAGCTGGAATAGATCGGAAGAGCAAAATCTGGATAATTAAGAATTTTATGTCTAATAGACTTAGAATAAACATTACCAAAATTAGATTTATTAAATCCATCAGATATATTAATTTTTTTAGTTCTTGAAAAATCATTTTTATTAGAAGATAAGGAAGAGTATCCAGAATGATTTATCCGATAGTTACTATTTGAGTGAAAGTCAAGTGAATGTGAACTATAAGCTGGAATGAATTTGGGAGCAATATCTGGATAATTAAGAATTTTATGTCTAACAGACTTAGAATAAACATTAGCAAAATTAGATTTATTAAATCCATCAGAAATATTAATTTTCTTAGTTCTAGAAAAGTCATTTTTACTAGAAGATAAAGAAGAGTATTCAGAATGATTCATCCGATAGTTACTATTTGAATGAAAGTTAAGTGAATGTGATCTATAAGCTGGAGTAAATTTGGGAGCAGTATCTGGATAATTAAGAATTTTATGACTAATAGACTTTAGGGAAGATACATTAACAGGAAGACCTCCATTATATCTTTTATCCATAAAAGAAGCACTCTGTAAATTATGAGCTGGAATGACTTTAGAAACTGCAGCTGGATAATTTAGTTTTTTAGATTTCACAGACTTTAAAGAAGATAAAGTAACAGGAAAACCTCCATTATCTCTTTTCCCCACAAAAAAAAAATTTGGTGATTTAAATTTACCATGAGATAATAATAATAATAATAATAATAATAATAATAATAATAATAATAATAATAATAATAATAATAATAATAATAATAATAATAATAATAATAATAATAATAATAATAATAATAATAATAATAATAATAATAATAATAATAATAATAATAATAATAATAATAATAATAATAATAATAATAATAATAATAATAATAATAATAATAATAATAATAATAATAATAATAATAATAATAATAATAATAATAATAATAATAATAATAATAATAATAATAATAATAATAATAATAATAATAATAATAATAATAATAATAATAATAATAATAATAATAATAATAATAATAATAATAATTCTTCAATTCAATTCAATTCAATTCAATTTATTTACCGTACAAAACTACAGCATTAAGCCAATTACAGAATTGCACTATAATAACTATATAATAATATACATAAATAATATACATAAATGAGTAAAAATGATGAAAATAATATAATTATATGCCATACTTTTTTAATAATAATAATAATAATAATAATAATAATAATAATAGAGAGACCGCAGCAAATCTCTGCTGAGGTAAGAAGCAATCCTTAAGTTCTCCGATGTAAGTATTTATTTTTTACTTTTGTTCCAACTTGTTATTCGCAAAACAAACATAATACAGGTAAAATTGAATTATATAATAGATTAATAGTGTTTTTTGAAAAATATCGGTGTGTTTTAATATCTTTTTTTTAAAAAAAAAAAAAATACTGACTTGAGTCAGAATAAATCATGGCTACTGCCCAGTCAAGCGTGAGTGAATTAAGCACCAATACGAAATTAACAACATCGTTAGTTTCAACATCGCCTATTTCGTATGCAAAAGTACTTAAAAGTAATAGCAATACTACAGCACCAACTCAAATACCGCGCTTCCGTAGAACAAACACAAATGATATAAAAAATCTTGATCTAAACACTAGAGAGGAAAATCAACCCCCAGCCGCAATCTGGACAAAAGAAACGCTTGAAAATGTGACGGACCGTTTCAGTAATACGGTGCCTCGTACGTTATTTGAAACATTTCGCAGGTTTTTTTCACCAACTTCGTTAGTACTCGCAGTAACCGATAATCAATGCTCATTATATCGTTTCCCAAAAGCTTTATTATATGAAGCAATCACGCAAAATGCACTATGGGAAACAATCTCTTGTATCGCCGATCACCCAAATTCTCGATATATAACCATTGATTTTTATACTCAGCAGCAAAAAGAACGTTTTCAATCCACTATTTTAGCACTTGATAATTACGCACTCGTAGTTATAGATGAAAACCGGAAAAATATAATTACTGGAGTGCTTAAAAATACTTATCTTAAATACAACGTACAAGATTTTCAAAAAATGATAAACCCGTTTGGAAAAGTAATTGCCCTACAGCCTATATATTTAAAAGACACACCTATACCGATATGTAGTAATCGTTTTGAATTTAAAATAAAACTACATAAAAACGTAGACGCCTCAACGATTCCAACACAGATTACAGATCAAGAAGCGACACTCTCTCTTCACATAAGAGGTCTAAAGCCACTTTGTTTTGGCTGTGGACAGAGAGGACACCTAGCAACTCAGTGCGATAACACAAAAAGCAATCACTGTGAACAAACTAAAATCCTCTCCCCAGAACAACCCAGTGATGAAAATAAAATTTATAATAACACTACATCCATTGGCAACCAAATAATAGAAACCGGAAAAAAACAGGTTCAAACACCCACAAACAAAAATAATAATGGATCAGAATTGCCTATCCCAAAGACCAACCAAAAAAATAATAACACAAAAACTAACACAGAAATCCAAGATTCAAACGAAAATAATTCTCAAGAAACCACAACACAAAATACAGCAATTACATCACAGGATCAGCATCTCAATAAAACA
Organism: Epiperipatus broadwayi; assembly: GCA_028023455.1. NCBI lineage: Eukaryota > Metazoa > Onychophora > Udeonychophora > Euonychophora > Peripatidae > Epiperipatus > Epiperipatus broadwayi. The sequence goes on along the minus strand of JAQFVV010012393.1, from coordinate 300,428 downwards.
AAATGTGTACCAAGTAAAAATCAACAAACAGAAAGTAAACACACACAGTTATATAATGAAAATATAAATCCAGATAATATAAAGATACCAATAATAAAAAAAACTACAATTATAAACAAAACTGCATCAAACATAATGGATGCAATAGAAGCTCCTCTTCCACCTATTCAAGAAAATACACCAGAGGGAAAAAGAAAACCAGGTCGACCACCAAAGAACCATGAATCCAAAAAGGCAAAAAAAAACAGACCAAAAGCACAACTCATCAGACATATACAATTTAGAAAATGATGAAATAGAAATGGATGTAAGCCAACAACAAATGGACACCTGTTCGGTTTCATCGCAAATTGCCTGTATAGAGTCTGAAGCAATATTAAATGAAAGAAAAACTGATAATAAACCCAACAATGTCTTAAATATGTATCAGCATCCATCTACTGCAATATAAACAAACATTTAGTATTAAAAATAAAATAAAAATCAATACCCTGTTAAAAAATTATTTAAAACATGAAGATAAAAATTGGATCGCTCAACATTAGAGGCTTAAATGCCACCAAAAAACTTTTTGATCTCAAAAAATGGTTACATACAACACAACCACACATACTGGGGCTTTTGGAAACAAAAATATACAGCAGCTCTCAAATTGATCCATCAAAATATTTAGTCAACCAAGGTTTTTGTGCCTGCTCAAGGCAATCATCATCACCATCAGGTGGCACAGGCATAATTATTTCCCACAACTGCCCTTTCGATTCTTTTAAAATTATATATATTGACTCTAATCTTATCATATTAACACTCCATCATAAAAATATCACACTTAACCTAGTATTTGTATATATACCACCAGGCCCTGTCATCATCTCCAGAATAATAGCAACAATAAATTCAATGCTTACAGCAACACCAAATCCCATAATACTCCTGGGAGATTTCAACATGACCTACCAAACTTTTGTCACCAAATGGATCCATCAAATAACAATCCCACTTATGAGTGCTGAGGGTTTTCTCCCATCAAACTCAATATCTTTTAATAACAATAGATATAAGTCACTTATTGATTTGTGTTTCTACTCACCAATGTTACATCATTATTTTAATCTTGAACTCTGTCCATCTATAATCTCAGATCATGCTGCTCAGTTCATCACCCTCGACCTAACAAAAATACAAAATACTACAATAGCCCTCCAAAAGACGATGCGAATACTTCTTCCAGCACAAACAACTGAATTTTTATATTCAGAAACATATATAATGCTCCAAAAACTTCAAAACATGTCACTCGATCCAGTACAAAAGTATATAGCATTCACCAATATACTTTCTTTCAACATCAATCATATTACCTGCAACTCAACACCCCCCACCAGATTATTAGCATTGGCAGATGAACTACATAAAAGAATAACCATTTCCAGACCAACTACAGATAATCAAACACAAATTAAAAAACTTACAGAAATGTACAACAATACATGCAATACACTAAAGCAATATGTAGCAATAAAAAAGAAAAAAATATGCCTTACACAACAACATACTTGGACCAGAGCATACATACGGTGGGCATTGGGATACCCATCCACAGTCAGAGTGCCTATGGCACTTGAAATAGATGGCTCTATAACAGCTGGACATAACATGATAAACCCAATATATCAACACTTTAAAAAAATACTGCAAAAACAGAGAGTGTACATACCAAATGAAGACATATTTGGAGACCCTGAAACAGATACACCAATAACAACAACTGACATTGTATTTCAACTTGCAACAATAACAAACACATGTCACCCAGGACCACAAGGAATTCCCAAATTTGTGTTCAAACATCTTAGTCACTTCACAGCAAAATACCTGTGCAATCTAGCCAATTACATATCCCAAAAAATTTACAACATACAAAGTCTATACCCAATTGCAATGGTTCCATTTAACAAAAAACAAACAGCAATATCATCTTTATCTAATCTACGACCAATTTCAATGGGACCTTTAGGAATAAAAATTCTTGAAAGAGTGATAAAGGAAAAAATAGAACAACACATACTCCCTGTGTTATCATCAGCACAATATGCCAAAAAAGGATCATCCATTGGCCAGGGTGCCTTAATGTACAAAACAATTATTGAAGTAGTAAAAAAAAGAAAGAAATATGCACCAATTATAGTTCAACTAGACATTGAGGCAGCTTTTGACTCAGTGCCTATAGCCAAATTATTAGACGTGCTGAAAAAAACAACAACACCTCCATCCCTACTATATATAATAGCAAATCTGCTACTCAGCCGTGAAATTCACATCACATTGAATGGAAAAAAATCACCAGTCTTCAGACCGAGTCAATCCATCCCACAAGGATCCCCCCTAAGTGCCTTGCTCTTTACAATATATATAAATCCTCTATTAATAGAGATACAGAAAAAAATAAAAGGCATTCAAATTCCAAACACTGCTTTAAATATATCATGCATAGCCTATATGGACGATGTAACTGTTTTCCTCCCCTCTAAAAAGAACCTCCCCATATTACAAGAGATAATCAAGAATTATACCTCAAATTTTAATTTAAAAATTAACACAAGTAAAACTGCAGCATGGTCAATATACACAGGCAAGCACTGTACAGAGATGTTTAATGGTAAACCATCTGCTTTCCTTGGTTTCCCATTCTACCTTGGAACCAATGGAATGAGGCAAAAAATTCAAAATAAATTAAAAATAGATGCTGAAAAAATCACAGCCTCACTTGAAAAGTCATACCTGTCAATATATGCAAAGGTAGCACTATTTAATCAACTTATAACTACAAAAATTACATACTATACACCTATAATCAAATTTGCAAAAACATTCATATCTAAAATCTCATCAATCTGTAACAAACTAATATGGAAGAGAAAGACAGTGGCAATCTCTTTAAAAAATCTGAGCAGACCACCACATAGCAATGGACTTGGACTCCATACAATCAATGTTTTTTTACACACAGAAATCAGTAAATCTAATAACAGCAACCATAAAAAGATTTCCAGACCTGGAGTGTGTAATCAGTATAATACCCACAGACAGACCACCCCCTTCATATGGATATCTATCCACACTGATTGAAGAACTCAAGCCAATATACAACAAAATATCACTCAATAATGACAACAAGTATACATACTGGGACATTTACAATATGCTACATCCAAACCAGACACCCAATCTACATCCATCAGTTCTTGGAATAGACAACAGGCAACTACTGCAACAATTCAGAAAATGGTCATTAGAACCAAAATTATTCGATTTTCTACTTAAGCTTAATCTCAATGCTCTACCCACAACCCATTTCCTTAGATTTCGTAGATTCTATACCAATATAGACCCCATGTGCGGGCTATGTCATAGAGAAGAAGAGACACAAGATCATTTTCTTTATTCCTGCAGTGCCCTAGAAACAATACGTCGCACAATGTTTACCACATACAGAAAGGCTATCATTTCAATTGATGAAATAATAAATACATTTAAAAAAGGCAACAACCCTGCTATTCGTGCAGCAACATACAGCCTTTATGCCTACTGGTGCACCAGATGCACTTTTGCACTTGCCAATAACCCTCGACGCCACCCAGCAACATATTCAATAAAACTAGAACTGTTAAGAAAAAGAGACAGCATCCTAGCTCAACCAGATATATTTGCAGCCACATGGTCACACTTGAAACAGAGATCCAGTCTATGAAATATAAAGACCAATAAGATAGATGATGACATTTTCAACATCAGCATTTTTTCCAACTTTAAAAAAAAAAAAAAATGCAAGCATAAACTGAACTAAATAGAAGACCAAATTTAAAAACAAGAAGAAAAAAAAGTATGCAGAAAAGATAAAGACTTATATACTGAAAGTTGTAATTTGTTTTTCATTTGTAAAAAATCAATATATGACTCTGTAACTTTTTAGACTCAATAAAGTTTTGCTTTGAAACATAATAATAATAATAATAATAATAATAATAATAATAATAATAATAATAATAATAATAATAATAATAATAATAATAATAATAATAATAATAATAATAATAATAATAATAATAATAATAATAATAATAATAATAATAATAATAATAATAATAATAATAATAATAATAATAATAATAATAATAATAATAATAATAATAATAATAATAATAATAATAATAATAATAATAATAATAATAATAATAATAATAATAATAATAATAATAATAATAATAATAATAATAATAATAATAATAATAATAATAATAATAATTCAATTCAATTCAATTCATGTATTTACCGTACAAAACTACAGCATAAAGCCAATTACAGTATTGCACCATAACAAATATATAAATACATAAATGAGCTTAAATGACAAATTATTAATATAATTATGTGCCATATTTCAATAAAAGATAATTAACACATTTAAAAATGTAAAGTAAAATTAAATATCAGCATATAAACAATTATTATTAAGACATTAGTAGTAACAAATAAATAAAAGGGATAAATATAAAGCACATAACAAAATAAAAAAAAAACAGTTTAATATATATATAAACAAAATTAAGTTAAACCAATCAAATCTGACATTTAAATTTAATAACATTACAGAATTGATTATAATCTAAATTGAAGTAATTAATATTGCTACAAATCTGATTATATAAAGATGGTACCCAAAACAAAGAAGAAAATCTAAGAACATTGGAATGACAAGTTTTAATGTAACAAACAGAAGCAGACCGAGTATCATGCACATGAGATCTAATTATAACAGTAGAAATTGTATTAGATAAGAGAACTATTTTATTAACAAGTTTATAAAGATTTAATATCTCTATATTGTCTTCTGGACGAAAGATGAACAACAGTTTTATTTCCCAAAGAAACATATTTAGAAAACTTATTATACACTGATTGTAATAAATTACATCCCTGTTTAGAGCTAGGATTCCAAATGACTGAACAATATTCAATGATGGGAAGAACCAATGATAAAAATAATTTAAATTTTGTATCACCACTGAAATGATAACCAAACCTTAGAATAGTACCTATAATTTTTAAAGCCTTACCAATAATCATTTCCAAATGAGAAAGAAAGGATCCATTACTAGAAAATATAACTCCCAAATCTTTTTGGGATTCAACAGAAATAATTTTGTGAGAATTAATAAAATAAGAAAAATGCAAAACTTCAGATTTTTTAGAATACGAGACTAAAGAACATTTACTGAAATTAACAGTCATATTATTTAGATCACACCAAGCACTAAAATTATCTATATCATTTTGAAGAAGAGTGCAATCAAACACAGATGTGATTCTTCTAAAGATTTTACAGTCATCTGCATAGCACAAAAGATAAGATGATTTTAAGCAATCCTTAAGGTCATTCATATAAATGTTAAAAAGCATAGGTACTAAAATACTACCCTGAGGAACCCCCAAAATTACATTTAAAATTAGATGAAATAGTATTATTAAATTTAATGTATGCAGTACGACCATGAAGAAAGGATTGAAACCAATAAATAAGCTTAGTAGAAAAACCCATTTGATATAATTTGTGAAGAAGAATACTGTGGTCTACTTTATCAAAAGCTCTTGATAAATCAAAATAAACACCATCAAGTCTCTGCTGGTCTTCAATTGCATGAGCTATATGATCATAAATTGTTAACAAATTAGTTTCTACAGATCTATTAGGTATAAAACCATGCTGTGAAGAAGAAATGAGTTTACTAACATCTAAAATAATTTATTATAAACACACCTCTCAAAAATTCTAGCAATAGTATGCAAAACAGAAATGGGGTCTATAGTTATTAATACAATCACGTGATCCATTCTTAAAAATTGGGATCATTTTGGCACACTAAGCACATTAGGAAAAACACAAGAATTAAGTGATAAATTAAAAATAAATGCAAGAGGTACAACAACAACAACAACAACAATAACAATAATAATAATAATAATAATAATAATAATATAATAATAATAATAATAATAATAATAATAATAATAATAATAATAATAATAATAATAATAATAATAATAATAATAATAATAATAATAATAATAATAATAATAATAATACCACCACCACAGCAAATCTCTGCTGAGGTAAGAAGCAAACCTTAAGCTCTCTGATGTAAGTATTTAAATTTTTCTTTTGTTTCATCTTGTTATTCACAAAACAAACATAATACAGGACAAATCAAATCATATAATAGATTAATAGAATATTTTTTAAAAAATATTGGTGTGTATTCATATCTTTTTTTAAAAAAATAACTGACTTGAGTCAGAGTAATAAATCATGGCTACTGCCCAGTCAAGCGTGAGCAAGTTAAGCACAAATACGAAATTAACAACATCGTTAGTTTTAACACCGCCTATTTCATTTGCAAAAATACTTAAAAGTAACAGCAATATTACAGCACCAACCCAAATACCGCATTTCTGAAGAACAAATACAAATGATATAAAAAATCTTGATCTACACACTCAAGAACATCCACCCCCAGCAGCAATCTGGACAAAAGAAATGCTTGAAAATGTGATGGACCGTTTCAACAATACGGTCCCACATATGTTATTTGAAACTTTTTGCAGGTTTTTTCACCAACATCGCTAGTACTTGCCGTAACTGATAATCAATGCTCATTATATCGTTTCCCAAAAGCTTTATTATATGAAGCAATTACACAAAATGCATTATGGGAAACAATCTCTTGTATTGCAGACCATCCTAATTCACGATATATAACCATTGATTTTTATCCTCAGCAGCAAATAGAACATTTTCAATCCACTATTTTAGCACTCGATAATTACGCACTCATAATTATAGATGAAAACCAGAAAAATATTATTACTGGTGTGCTAAAAAATACTTATCTTAAATACAACTTACAAGATTTTCAAAAAATGATAAACTCATTTGGAAAAGTAATTGCCCTACAGCCAATATATTTAAAAGACACACCTATACCGAAATGTAGTAATCATTTTGAATTTAAAATAAAACTCCATAAAAACGTAGATGCTCCCACGATCCCAACACAAATTACAGATCAAGAAGCAACACTCTCTTCACATAAGAGGTTTAAAGCCACATTGTTTTGGCTGTGGAGGCCACCTAGCAACTCATTGCGATAACACAAAAGGCAATCACTGTGAACAAGCCAAAATCCTCTCCCCAGAACAACCCACTGATGATGAAAATAAAATTTCTAATAACACTACAACCATTGACAACCCAATAATAGAAACCGAAAAAAAACAGGTTCGAACACCCATAAAAAAAATAACGGAGCAGAATTGCCAATCCAAGACACCCAAAATTCAAACAAAAATAACTCACAAGAAACCACAACACAAAATGCAGCAACTACATCACAGAATCAGCATCTCAATAAAACAAAAGGTGTACCAAGTAAAAATCAACAAACAGAAAATAAACACACAAATATATAAAGAAAATATAAATCTAGATAATATAAAGACACCAATAATAAAACAAACTACCACAATAAACAAAACTGCATCAAACATAATGGATGCAATAGAACCCCCTCTTCCACCCATTCAAGAGAATACACCAGAGGGAAAAAGAAAGCCAGGTAGACCACCTAAAAAACATGAATCCAAAAAGGGAAAAAAAACAGACCAAAAGCACAACTCATCAGACATATACTACCTAGAAAATGATGAAATAGAAATGGATTTAAGCCAACAACAAATGGACAACTGTTTAGTTTCAACCCAAATTGCCTGTATAGAGTCTGAACCAATATTAAATAAAAAGAAAACTGATAATAAACTCTACAAAGTCTTAAATATGTATCAGCATCCATCTACTGCAATATAAACAAATATTTAGACTTAAAAAATCAATACCCTGTTATAAAATTATCCTGTAACATGAAGATAAAAATTGTATCTCTAAACATTAGAGGCTTAAATGCCATCAAAAAACTTTTTGAACTCAAAAAATGGTTACATACAACACAACCACACATATTGGGACTATTGTAAACGAAAATATACAGCGGCTCTCAAATTGATCCTTCAAAATATTTAGTCAGCCAAGGGTTTTGTGCCTGCTCAAGGCAATCATCATCACCATCAGGTAGCACAGGTATAATTATATCCCACAACTTCCCTTTTGATTCTTTTAAAATTATATATATTGACTCTAATCATAGTAACACTCCATCATAAAAATATCACACTTAACCTAGTATTTGTCTATATACCACCAGGCCCTGTCATCATCTCCAGAATAAATAGCAACAATAAATTCAATGCTCACAGCAACACCAAATCCCATAATACTCCTGGGAGATTTCAACATGACCTACCAAACTTCTGTCACCAAATGGATCCATCAAATAACAATCTCACTTATGAGTGCTGAAGGTTTTCTCCCATTAAACTCAATATCTTTTAATAACAATAGATATAAGTCACTTATTGATTTGTGTTTCTACTCACCAATGTTACATCATTATTTTAATCTTGAACTCTGTCCATCTATAATCTCAGATCATGCTGCCCAGTTCATCACCCTCGACCTAACAAAAATGCAGAATACAACAATAGCCCTTCAAAAGACTATGCGAATACTTCTTCCAGCACAAACAACTGAATTCCTATATTCAGAAACATATATAATGCTCCAAAAACTTCAAAACATGTCACTCGATCCAGTACAAAAGTATATAGCATTCACCAATATACTTTCTTTCAACATCAATCATATTACTTGCAATTCAACACCCCCCACCAGATTATTAGCTTTGGCAGATGAACTACATAAAAGAATAACCATTTCCAGACCAACTACAGATAATCAAACACAAATAAAAAAACTTACAGAAATGTACAACAATACATGCAGCACACTAAAGCAATATGTAGCAATAAAAAAGAAAAAATATACCTTACCCAACAACACACTTGGACCAGAGCATACATATGGTGGGCACTGGGATACCCATCCACAGTCAGAGTACCTATGGCACTTGAAATAGATGGATCTATAACAGCTGGACATAACATAATAAACCCAATATATCAACACTTTAAAAAAAAAACTACAAAAACAAAGAGTGTACATACCAAATGAAGACATATTTGGAGACCCTGAAACAGACACACCAATAAAAACAACTGACATTGTATTTCAACTTGCAACAATAACAAACACATGTCACCCAGGACCACAAGGAATTCCCAAATTTGTGTTCAAACATCTTAGTCACTTCACAGCCAAATACCTGTGTGATCTAGCCAATTACATATCCCAAAAAATTTACAATATACAAAGTCTATACCCAGTTGCAATGGTTCCATTTAACAAAAAACCAACAGCAATATCATCTTTATCTAATCTATGACCAACTTCAATGAGACCTTTAGGAATAAAAATTCTCGAAAGAGTAATAAAGGAGAAAATAGAACAACATATACTCCCTGTGTTATCATCAGCACAATATGACAAAAAAGGATCATCCATTGGCCAGAGTGCCTTAATGTACAAAACAATAATCAAAGTAGTAAAAAAAAGAAAGAAATATGCACCAATTATAGTTCAACTAGACATTGAGGTAGCATTTGACTCAGTGCCTATAGCCAAATTATTAGATGTGCTGAGGAAAACAACAATACCTCCATCCCTACTATATATAATAGCCAATCTGCTACTCAGCCATGAAATTCACATCACATTGAATGGAAAAAATTCACCAGCCTTCAGACTGAGTCAATCCATCCCACAAGGATCCCCCCTCAGTGCCTTGCTCTTTAATATATAAATCCTCTATTAATAGAGATACAGAAAAAAATAAAAGGCATTCAAATCCCAAACACTGTTTTAAATATATCATGCATAGTCTATATGGATGATGTAACCGTTTTCCTCCCCTCTAAAAAGAACCTCCCCATATTACAAGAGATAATCAAGAATTATACCTCAAATTTATATCGCAGCAGTGACTAAATCCATTAGAAACAAACGTTTAAAGAATGAAGGGGACAACTGGGGAAAGTTTATACATAGTACAAAAAGTTCCTCAATGACAACAACATTAAGTGCATGAAAGAGGACAAACGCAGCAGGTTTGTCTTGATGAGTGATGCAGATTTCAAAGATAAAATAAATGCACAGATACAAAAATTGAAATTTGAGGAAGTAACATCTTTCAACAATAAAATAAATAGAGAGAAGTTTATCATCACGATTTTGCATGCACACAAAGACAAAGGCCTAAACAGAGCTGAGTATTATAGAATATACCCATCGGCAATCGTACATCCGAGAAATTGCATAAACAGGAAGTACCTCTGAGGCTAATGTTGGACTTTGATGGCATCCACTATTTCAACGTGGCTAAATTGGTTAATGACTGGTTGATTGAATATATAGGGTTTGGTTCATGCACAATTAAATCATCATTTGAATTTGTGAGCAAAATAAAAGAAGCAAAGATTCCGCATGAATTTAGGATGGCAGCAGTGGATGTCACAGAGCTATATGGCTCCATCGATAGACAATTATCGATTAGAATAATAGAACAAGAGTTATACAGGAAGGAGTGCCCGGCTCTCAAAGCGCGATTTATTGTGGATTTCATGAAATTGCTGGACGGAAATATTTTGGCATCATATGAAAACAAATGGTACAGAATGAACAACAGATGGTCCATGGGACTCCCCATTAGTGGCATCATTTCTAGCATTGTGCTAGATCACTTTGAACAACAGGTGATTACAAAGTACCAGACAGCAGTGCCAAACATAATTTATAGCAGATACATAGATGACATATTCATGGCAGCACTTGAAAATGCTATCACAGAGATTTTACATGAACTCCATGATCTTTCCAACCTCATATTTAATTGCACACACGAAGATGAGCAAAACATGGTCAAGTATTTGGATTTGAAAATTAAAAGAGAGAAGTTAGCATTTGTTTATTCCATGATAATTAAACCCTTATGCATCCGAGGCTACATCCATCCGCTCTCAAAATCCCCTAAAGCACACAAACTTGCAGGGCTGTCTGCCTTTTTATTTCACAATCACCACCTGTGCAAATTGGAGTCAGACAGGAAAACAACATCACCAGCTACATCAGTGACTTAATAAACATGGGTTTTGATCACAAAACAATAACCAAAAGGATTGCAAGCTTTCATAAAAGACTACAACAAAACACAAAAGATAACAGACAACATTTAATTATACCCTACATATCTACAGTAGCTAAAAATTTCAGTAAAATATTACAGAAGGAATTCAAACTTGAATTCAGAACCCCTCCAAACACAAATAGGCTCATCAACAACACCAAAGATAAAAGAAATATAGAAGAAACCCCCCATGTCATTTATAAAATTGTATGCCCACAGACAGGATGTGATTCGGTATATTATGGGGAAACTCGGGCCACAGTGATCAATAGACTGGCTCAGCATATATATATATATATATATATATATATATATATATATATATATATATATATATACAAAAGCCACAACTAAAGGAGAGGGCAGCTCAGTATTTGCTGATCATCAGCAGGAACAAAGCCATAGATTTGAGCCGTCTAAAGCCGACATCGTGTGCACAGAGAGGAACGATGTTAAGAGGAAGATTAAGGAGGCATGTTACATCACCAGCGATGCCATGTCAATCAATAGAAAAGACACGTGCTTCTCGATCTCAAAAAGGTGGATGTTATAATTTGCATGCATTTGAATCGAATCAACAGCATGTAAAAAGGACTATGGTTATGGAGCTGTAGGTGCTCCCAAAGCACTAAGTCCATAAATAGAGGCACACTAATAACAAACTTATAGCTTCACCTCAGCTATTAATCTTAGCTTAACAGTAAATTTTAATTTAAAAATTAACACAAATAAAACTGCTGCATGGTCAATATACACAGGCAAGCACTGTACAGAGATGTTTAATGGTAAACCATCTGCTTTCCTTGGTTTCCCATTCTAGCTTGGAACCAATGGAATGAGGTAAAAAATTCAAAATAAATTAAAAAAGATGCTGAAAAAATCACAGCCTCACTTGAAAAGTCATACCTGTCAATATATGCAAAAGTAGCACTATTTAATCAACTTATAATTACAAAAATTACCTACTACACACCTATAATCAAATTTGCAAAAACATTCATATCTAAAATCTTATCAATCTGTAACAAACTAATATGGAAGAGAAAGACAGTGGCAATTTCTTTAAAAAATCTGAGCAGACCACCACATAGCAATGGACTTGGACTCCATACAATCAATGTTTTTTACACACAGAAATCAGTAAATCTAATAGAAGCAACCATAAAAAGATTTTCAGACCTGGAGTGTGTAATTAGTATAATACCCACAGACAGACCACCCCCTTCATATGGATATCTATCCACACTGATTGAAGAACTCAAGCCAATATACAACAAAATATCACTCAATAATGACAACAAGTATACATACTGGGACATTTATAATATACTATACCCAAACCAGACACCTAATTTACATCCATCAGTTCTTGGGATAGACAACAGGCAACTACTGCAACAATTTAGAAAATGGTCATTAGAACCAAAATTATTTGATTTTCTACTTAAGCTTAATCTTAATGCTCTACCCACAACACATTTCCTTAGATTTCATAGATTCTATACAAATATAGACCCCATGTGTGGGTTATGTCATAGAGCAGAAGAGACACAAGATCATTTTCTTCATTCCTGCAGTGTCCTAGAAACAATACGTCGCACAATGTTTACCACATATAGAAAGGCTATCATTTCAATTGATGAAATGATAAATACATTTAAAAAAGGCAACATCCCTGCTATTTGTGCAGCAACCTATAGCCTTTATGCCTACTGGTGTATCAGATGCACTTTTGCACTTGCTAATAACCCTCGATGCCACCCAGCAACATATTCAATAAAACTAGAACTGTTCGGAAAAAGAGACGGCATCCTAGCTCAACCAGATGTGTTTGCAGGCACATGGTCACACTTGAAACAAAGATCCAGTCTATAAAATATAAAGTCCAATATGATAGATGATGACATTTTCAACATCAGCTTTTTTTCAAACTTCAAAGAGATGCAAGCATAAACTAAACTAAATAGAAGACCAAATTTAAAAACAAGAAAGAAAGTATGCAGAAATGATAAAGACTTATATACTGAAAGTTGTTGTAATTTGTTTTGCATTTGTAACAAATCAATATAGTACTAGATGTGACTCTGTAACTTTTTAGACTCAATAAAGTTTTGCTTTGAAACATCATCATCATCATCATCATAATAATAATAATAATGATGATGATGATGATGATGATGATGATTATGATGATGATGTTTCAAAAGGTAAACTTTATTGATATTCAAAAAGGGTTACATTTGTTAACATGAGGTCTTAGATACAAATTAATTCATGATATTACATATGTAATAAAGGTTTACAATCTTGATTGTGATAGGAAAAAAACATGATTTACATTAATTAAAAGAAAAATAATTATTACATAACAAGATACATATGTCAAATTAGGTTTATATAGAATTTTTAAATGCAATATTGAGAAAAATATGTCAAAACACATGATAGTATGATTCAAAACATAAGGAGGAGGGATTGAGGTTGGTATTAGATTGATGTACGGAGACAATAAAAATTAAACTCATTTGGTGAGAGTATTATAGTTTTCATAACTAAGCCTTACTGTTTAGTGGTTATATAAGTTCCATGTGGAAAAAAAAAAGATACTAGTCAGAATGAATTAGATCTTAGGAAAATGAAAAAAAACATTGGTTCAGTATGAATTGCATCCTGGAAAAATAAAAAACATAAGTACATATGAATTGCATCTTGGCAAAATACTCATCAGCATGAATTGCATCATGGAAAAATGGAAATGTACTAGTTCAGCATGGATTGTATTTTGAGAAAATGGAAAAACAGTAGTCAGCATGAGTTGATCTTGAGAAAATGGAAAAACACTAGTCAGCATGAAGTGCATTCTGGGAAAAGGAAAAAAATACAATTTCAGCATGACTTGCATCTTTTGAATTAAAACTTCATTTGCCTTGAGCTTAACTGGTCCTTTAGATAGCTTTTGTGATATTGAACTATTGTAATGAGTCATCTGGAATATAGTTTTTATGTAACTCATTGTATTATGAAGTAGATGAAATGCCACAAAAGTTGTTAGCACTGTCTACTGTAGTTGATGCCATTTATAGCTCGGACTGCTTCCTAATGAGTGACCAGGTCACTGCAAAAATGTCCATGGAGGCTATATTATTATCGCATGAGTTTGCCTGGATTAATTTATTGATAAATTGGGTTGGCTGTCTCCTGGTGTTGTTGCCTAACAAAAAGGTGCAATGGGTACCCCAGAAGACAAACAGGGTAAACATGGTGCATGCACTGCAGGAATGTTTAATATTTGGAAAAACTGAATTATGTGGTGGGTAGAAGTAGCAGGCTGCCTGTATGCATTTAACATGGTTTGCCATGTGGAGTTTAGTGCTTTGAATCATATAGAAGATGTTATTGAGTCTCCTCAGCTTCATGACATAAACCACAGAATAGGTCAATATTTTTGTACAAACAATGATACTGCAGAAAAAAGGGATGTTGGAAGTGCATGCAGGTTGAGTCTTATTAAGAAGTAAAAATCTTCAGTTCTAACATCCATTTTTTAAATTGGCGGAGAAAGTAAAGGTTATTCATCTCAAGCATGGTGTAAGAGAAGGTAATTATTGCTAGGGTCTGGATATTTGATGATACCTAGCATTGAGTGGATAAGATTTATGAGTATTAGTAGCAGCATCAGGAGCGGTAAGTGTTGTTATTATTATTATGGTTAGCAAAGCAAAAAAATATGTGAATGAAAGGAAATAGCATTTATTTACAGTGGTTTCATCTATGTGAGAAATGACATTAATTCACCCATATTTTAATTAAGAATGAAGCTGATTTATTGTCATCATGAAATTTATGTCTATGTGAATGGTCTATTTTACTTCCTAATTGTAGAAATGATTTTTAATGTTTTTCATCTTAATATTCACTGATTACATTCACATTTTCATGACTTAATTATTTATTTAAGTGATTTTCCATTTTGTTGTATGACATTATTATTTTGACTGAATTATGAATCTCTGCTGAGGAACAGCATTTCTATAAACTGGATTATATTAGTATTCTGGCATCATAAACTTACTTGTTTTCTAGAGGTGTAATGATTTTTATAAATACTGTCTTGAGCTATACATATTATATTCCAAAATTTGATACTGCTAAATCTGTATTGGTTAAATTTAATTTTCCTCATGAAAATTTTTCTTTACTTGCTTTGTGTCGAGCATGTACTAGCTTTGCTATATCTGAATTTGAATCTTTTCTTTCTAAGATGGATTCCTCTTCTGTAGTATTTCTTGGTGATTTAAATATTGATTTGCTAGTTATAGAGGAAAATGATTCTGGTAGATATTTGAATTTATGTAGTTATACTTTCAGTCAGATACATTTTTTCTCTACATGTGTAACACAGATGTGAAAATCTTTAATTTATCATATATTTGTTAGATCTAGTAAATATTTTTAATTATGAATCAATCATTATGCATTTCTTTTGAAATTGTTTTTTTTTTATATAATTTTGTTGATAAACTGTCAAATGCTAAATTAGCTAATTTAATGTCTAATCAGAGTTGGGATAACATTTTTGTACTCTCTAATATAGATTTAGTTTTTGTACAGTTTCAGAATATTTGTTCTTCTCTAATTGCTAAGGTGACTGATCATACCAAATTGGTTAGTAAGAATAGAAAGTGGTCATTATGAATAACTGATCAATTAATTAAAAAAATTAATTTGAGAATGTTAAGCATTGTGGCAGTGCTAGGAATAAGATTAATAAGGAAATAAAATCTGATATTAAAAGGGTGAAATTGTGTTATTTTAGGAAATTTCTCCATGGTAAAATTATTCTGTGAAGTGGAAAACAATTAATTCCCTGATTAAAAAATCCCCTAATGAAATTGATTTTGTTAAAAATAATGGCCATTTATTAAAAGTTAAAGTTAATGAAAAATATGTTGCTGATCTTTTTAATAGTTTATTTTTACATAAGCCATAGGGGGAAGCTTGTATTAATGATTAATTATCTTTAAATTTGGTTGCTGTTTATAGAGTGTTAAATTCCTATCAGTGACAGCTAACACTAATGATCTCGGTGAAAAAAATTTTTGGAAAGTTGCGAATAATTTTTTTGGGATGGTGCTGTTGAAATTAACGTTTATTTCTTGCAGTTCATCTTGATTCCATATTGTTGGGGAGGGCTCTTCATTATTGTTTTCCATGAGGTTTAAATTATTTATGTCAGCTTGATTTACCTTCCTAAATCTTGCTGTCTGTGTTAATGCTGGACTTTTTTCGATGCTGTGAAGCTGCTGGTTTATTTTTGTTACGTTTGCATATGTTTTTGCGATAGTCGCAGTTTTCATTTTATCGCCGTTTGTTTGAGTGCAATTTACGTCGTTTGCTTCTTGACGCGACGCCATGTTTGTTTATAACGTTAGAATTATTTTTTGTTATGAACGACCATATTACTTACTTTTTGCTAGAAAACAACTGTTCAGTAATCAGCCATCGCTGTCTTTATCTATCACAGATATATATCACAGTTTTTAAGTGTGAAAATGATTAGAATATGGGAAAAAAAAGATTATTAATAAGACCTAATAAGCCCTTCGTTCTTGATGACTTAGGCATACACGTGCATGCGCATCTATATTATTATTATTATTATTATTATTATTATTATTATTATTATTATTATTATTATTATTATTATTATTATTATTATTATTATTATTATTATTATTATTATTATTATTATTATTATTATTATTATTATTATTATTATTATTATTATTATTATTATTATTATTATTATTATTATTATTATTATTATTATTATTATTATTATTATTATTATTATTATTATTATTATTATTATTATTATTATGTTTCAAAGGATAAGCTTTATTAATATTCTAAAAGGTTATACAAGTTACATTTGACAACATAGTTCTTATATATAAATTGGTTCACAAAACTACATATGTACAATGATTTGATCAGTGATTGTATGCATTATCAAACTAGAAGTATTTAAGAAAAAAAAACAGTTCAACAAAGTCAAAGATGATCACTCAATCATACGATTATATACAATTAGATATACTTCAATTAAATTAAAGCAGGAATATGTCTAATTTGTGTTAGTTGACTTCAGAGCTGGCACAAGGATCCATATTAGATATATATTTTTCTGTTGTTGCTTTTATATAAGTTCCTGTATATTCCAGATATCAATGTACTTAGATTGATCTGTAATCTTTATGTCTCTTTCACGTATGATTTGCAGCTTATTTCTGAACATGTTTGGATGTCTTCTGGGGTTATAATTGTATATGAAATTACACCTTGTACACCATAAGGCATAGAGTAAAAATGTGCCAGTTCTTATTTCAGCAAAGATACCCCTTTTAAAAGAGTCAAAAAGGGTTTTCATATTGGTCTTTTTATTCTTGAGTGAAGTGCTAATAATTTCACGAATGTTTTCTAGACTTGGGCATGAGAAAAAAAGGTGGTTTTGTGTCTCTGAGTCCCTATGGCAGAGATTACATATATCATCTATATCTTTAGAGTTTCTTTGATATTTCAAAAAGTGTTGTGTAGGTAGTGAGTCCAGATTTATCTTAAGGAGAAGGTCAAAATATTTTGGTTCAAGTGACCATAGTTTGAATTTGTGACATTATTGTTTATTATTAATATGAAGTGGAGTTTGTACATCATCTTGACTTGGATGTAGAAGTTGATAAACTTCCCAATATTTATATTTGGTTTGTAGTGTTTTAAAGTTAAGAGTGTGGATTGTTAATAATGGTGTAAGAAGTGTGTTCAGATATCCCTGGAGAGGAGGTGGTCTGTCTATAGGGGTAATCTTGGCAGAAATTTCTAAATATGGAAATTTTTGTGCATATGTAGATATTATGTTCAATGTTTTTTGTATCCTGAAGACATGTATTGAGTGAAGGCCAAGGCCATTTTGTGAAAGGGGTTTTCTTAGACATTTTACTGATATTGAGATAATCTTTTTCCCCCCAGAATAATTTCCTGCATAAGGAGTCTATCTTATTTGTAAATGCCTTGGTATAAATGATTGTTGGAGTTAAATAAGAGATTTTTGTAATCACTTGCATGTTAAGCAAAGCCATTTTTGTATATATAGAGAGGTAGGCTTTGGAGAGTGAATTGACAGTTTTTTCCACTTTCTCTATTAAATTTTTCTGTATGAGCAATCTCATAGGTGAATGACGTAAATAAAAGTTGAACCCAAGAAATGTGCTTGGTCTACCTTTGAAAACTTTAGTAATGCTATTACTGGTGAAGATCTGCCATGCACATGATTTCTCCATATTAAATGTTAGCTTATATTCTTTTGTAAAATTGTCAAGTATTTTTTTATTATTATTATTATTATTATTATTATTATTATTATTATTATTATTATTATTATTATTATTATTATTATTATTATTATTATTATTATTATTATTATTATTATTATTATTATTATTATTATTATTATTATTATTATTATTATTATTATTATTATTATTAGTATTAGTATTATTATTATTATTATTATTATTATCATCATCATCATCATCATCATCACTATCATTATTATTATTTATGTTAATGACTTGTTGAGTCTATCTCTTTTCTCAAATATCTCATGTTTTTCTGAAACTACATTAGTATTTTCTGTTAACAAAACCATAGCATTTAAGTGAAAGTTAAAATAATTGCTAGATGTGAAAGAGAAAAATTAATCAAAACACTGTTTTACCATTCAAAGAATTAATAAATGAGGATTTAAATAAAACTTTACATTGGTTATCTTGTAAAAATTTAGTGGCCAATTATCGTAAATCCAGACTATGTATTATAAAAATTCTAATGTTCAAGATATTTGCAAACAAGAAATTAATAAAAGTAAAATCCATACTTCATGTAGATTTAATTCTGGATTCACATCTTATATCGAATATTCTAGGATACAAGTAAAAAATGTTTAGCCATAAAAGATTATAGTATATTACTAGAAATAGATTTTCCTTTTTAAATTAACTTATATCTCTTCGGGGAAAGCACAATCTCATGTCATGTAAAATCTTTAAACATTTTGCAGAATTTTTCTTTAAGAATTATTTTAAACAAGATATTTTTTTATATCTTGTCAGAAAACTGTAAAAATTATTTATTGTAAATGTTTTGTGTAATTATTTTAAAATATTTCAATCTACAGAAAGGTTTCCTAAAAAAGAAAATGATCATTAGGAATTTGAAATGTGATTTGATTAATTAACCAGCTTATTAAAAAAAAATCACCATAGATATCAATAGTGCCCAAGGGTATTTAAATGTTTTATTACAATAATGTATTAAAATTAGAACATATATCATTAATCAAATTAAAAAAAATAATTTTGTGATTAACTTTAGATAATAATTTGGTTAAATTTAAGATTCCATGTTTGTTTTCTTTATATATGCACTTTATATATCATTATTTTCAACCATTATTGATCCACTGTATGATGAAAATTACTTCAAGTTTAATCCTGTTTTTTAAATCTCTAACCTCTATTCTGTACATCAGATCAGTACACTTTCTTATTTTATCCATCCATCCACATATCATTTCTTTCTAGGCATTTTACAATCTCTTGGAATCCAATTTAAGATTTCAACTTCCCAGCTATTATCTCTTATAGAAATATGTCTATACCAGCTTCATTTCAATTTCTTAATTCTTTCAATGAAGTCAGTAATACTATTTGTTCTCTCACCCATTTATTTTCTTTTTGATTTCTTCTTGTTACTCCTAACATTCATCTCTCCACATATTAAATACCATTTAACCTGTAATCTATTAAAGATATTTATTTTTGATTTCTATAGTTAAGCTGATACAAAGAAGACTTTAATTAAAATATTTGCTAACACTCATATTTAAATTTTAACCTGTTCAATTTTTGACATTTTCTATTGTTACTTAGACCTGGTAGAAATTTTGAAAATGCTCAACCTTTTCCTTCTGCATAAAATCTTTAATTTATATTAAAACTCAGTAAATTGGACTTGATTTCTTTTTAAGCCAAATAATATTATTAAAAAATCTCATTTGACTTTATAAATATTCAAAACTGATTTGTAAATAAGCACAGATGACACAAACATCATCAACAACGTTAATGTAAAAACTCAGAAAATAAACAAATTATTTTTTATTCTAAGTTTTTTTTTTTTTCAAAATATGAATGAACCGAAATGCATTTTGGATAAATCTAACAAATTCTGCTTTAAAATCTGATATTTGCTTTATAATTATGAAAATATTTGAAAAAAATTATAACTCCATTTAATTTTGACAAGTGATGATGTTATGCAATGAGTTTAACAAAATCTTTCCTTTTAGAACAATGAATTAAAGTATGAATATTTGTTAACTGTTTATAAGATACTAACATCTTTAAAAAAAATTTAATAATAAAAATAGTATTGCAGAATTTATGGTATTTTAAAAAAATTCTATACGAATACAAGTTATAATTATAGTAAAACAGTGGTATAAAATAACAAACTGCCATGCTTTTTCTAAGGATAACTCCTGACAATTCTCAATGAAAGTTAATATCAAATATGTATTGTGAACCTCTTTAAATAAAAACTAAATTGCTATGTTTGGTGTGATCCTAGCTGATCACTCAAAAAGCTCATGATGCCAAGTTTAATTAACAGAAACATGTCTTGCAAAAGATTGGTCGAATTTTTCATCAAATGCTGTTGTATGTAAGATTATAAATTTCTATAAAGAACATAAATAAATAACATTAGAAGATTAGATATAAATAATTTGGCACTTTTGATTTTTTCACAATAGAATTTGTTATAATTGATGAGTAATTAAAATTATTATTATAATTGTTGTTGCTATTATCTGACTTCAAGTCAATGTTAATTCTTGATGTTCATATGACTGAAACATTTTACCTATTTAATAAAAATTGTAAACCACTAAATATCATGTCATCACCATTCTTTATGCTTACACAAGCTCTCCATACAGTAGTGCCACTCAATGCAAGCCAGAGTAATCAATGGATGTAGGAAGGCTCCTCACAGATGAAAGATAGAAACTAGTCTGGGGATATTGAATGAGTAGGCACTAGATAGAGATTTTATTCACAAATCTTCCGGCATCCATTGATTACTCTGGCTTGCACTTAGTGGCGCTATTGTATGGAGAGTTTTACCTCTGTCTGTGATAACTTTTTTCACACATTTTGTTTGCTGTTGACATATTTTGACCAAGTGTTTTCATTGTTTTTATACATGTACAGAATATAGTAGGAAGACATTAAAAAGAAAGAATAAACTAAATAATGAACAATAAAAATGGGGGGGGGGTCTTTTTTAGGAAAGATTGCTGAAATAGAGTAGGTAAAGTGAAAGAAGTTTTTATAGATTTCAGTATAATATAAAAGATATAATCAATAAATAAAATTTATTATACCTAGAACCTATCGATTTTTTAATCGTTAGTTTTAGTTTGCAAAGCTTTTATTTGTAAAAAAAAATATGATTTCATAAATTTTGAGATATTTAATAATTAAGTATCCTGTCATAAAAAAGTGATTTTTATAATATTCATAAAAGAACTGCAATTCATCAATCAGGAAATTCTAACTTCTTGGTAGCAAAACTTAATAAAAGTAAATAACAACAAAAAAGGACTAGACTTTTTTGTGCCGCTGGTTTTCCTTAGATATGCTTGAGCAATTGATGCTTGTCACAAAACTCATTTCTATCTGTTAATTTTGTTTTATACTTATATACAGTATTAACTCTTACAATTCTTCTTCTTTTTCTTGTTCTACTGTTTTGAAAGTCATATCTATATAGTGAAATAAATAGCCTTATTTTTCTTCAAACAAATATAAACAGATTACTTTATTGAAAAATCGTAGTCTGTTAAAAAAAAAAAAAAAAAAAGTCTTTTTTAAAAACAATAGAATAAAAAAAAAAGAATCGGAAGAGTTAATATTGTATAATACGAAGTTACAGTATATATATTCCTACTGCAAAAAGTTATTGATTATGGCAGCTAGAGGGCAGTTTAATTATTGATTAAAATAAATTTCACATGACATTCTATTTATTCAATAGTAAAGTATTATGTATCATTATATGTATACATTAAAAATAATAATAAATAAGTTTAAAAATAATAAAATAATTTCCAAAGTCAGTATTTTTATCATAGTTTTTCTACTAAAAATCTATGTCTATCAATTAAGGTAATTTAAACTTACACATTATTTATAAATTTAATATTATATATATTAATATCTAATTAAAATATTTTTTTTTACTTTAGATTTCACTGTAATTATTATGCATTAATGGCATCTATTGTGGATTTTTTGTGTTTGCTTACAAAAGATAAGGATTAAAAGTAATAGATATGATTTAATTGTCACTTTATTTATAAGTGAATATAATTTTTTTATTTCTCTCAATTATTAATCATTAACCAATATCAATTTTTTTAAATTAATCTACCCACTCTAAATATTATATATGTGTTTAGTATAAGATACGTATTTATATAATTTCAACTTTGATGTGGCATTTGGGTAATAATATAAATATATATTTTTAGTATGTATATTTAATTAATTTAAAAGAAAAGGGAATGCAATATTATTATTATCTAGTGATGCAGGTATCTCGTCAGGGTTGGTAATAGCAATTGTTGGAGAAGATGTAAATACCACTTTCATGTTACAACCAAAATAAAAACGTCATTATTACATCTGTTTTGCTTTGTTCACTTTTTACTTATGCATTTCATCAAGTTAACTAAGTAGTGCAACATTACCAATGAGTTTTAACGAATCTCCAAAGCTATGATCTGATGCTAACAGAATCTCTTTAAAGAGCATAAGTTTAAACTTAGGTTGCTAGTGGAACTGTTCTGGGTCTTTAATAATAAACTGTCCAGGACTAGTAAATTTTCTAGCTGCCTTAGATATCATAGGTTATATCCAAATGATGATCAGAAAATATTACTGAGTGGAGTTAACATTATCAGCAATAGGCATTAGACTGATAATGTCACTCAGTATGTTCATCATAGTTATGGATGGCCTAGTAAACAGTTACATTAATGTGGCCTAATTGTGGTTAGAAGCGTAAAATTGGGAGCAGTAAAATTAACATTTATTTATATTTTTAGTAAAGTTTGCATTTTCATTGAGAGAGGAAAATATAGATTATTGAAATCTGAAAAATTCACAAATCCAAAAAAGCTCTGAAAACATGGACATCAGATTAATGATATTTTGTTTGTATCTTCATCTTTTCACATTTGCTTATTTATTATAATGTTAACAACTTTTTTTTAAAAAAAAAAAAAAAAAATAATAATATTGATAAAAGATTCTTAATTTTTTTTTTTTTTCGGATTAAAACAAGTTTTGAAGGTAATTAAGACAATAAATCAAATATTTTTAAAACTGGTGAAATATATTTGTGGTTGATTTATAACTTTTCAATGAAAACTATATAATTTAATTTTTAATAACAGCAAGAAGAATTGCACTATATATTTTTTAGGCAAAGCAGTAATAAAAATATTTGAGTGTTTGTTCTCAGATTTTTTTAAGAAACGAATAATTTCTGTCTTTGCATACACATTTATCACTCTTAATAAATTGCCATTAGTAAGTTTTACTGCCTAAGTTTTTTATATTCCTTAGATTCAGAATTGATTTACAGACACCAACAAAAAAAGATATAGAGAATTCATAGTGAACTGATTATTTTGTCGATCTGCCTTGGCAATAATCTGAGGACCATCCAATAGCCACCCCAAGCAAATGATCCGATAATGTTCAGTTACCGAGCATCCATTTATTTATAGCTGCATATTTAAAAAAAAAAAATCATCACCAAATATCAGTTAAATAATGGGTTCTTTTTAAACAGCTCTCAAAAATTGAAAAGAGATCTGAGAAGTCTTTAATTTAAAATAAACTTCTTTTATAAAAATAAACATTATTAATTACAAATTATGTACATGTATTGACATATGTACAAAGGAATTTTTTTGATATGACATAAGATGCATGGCTTATAAATATAGTTATTATCACTAGTGTCTGAAGCCACATACAATGATTCAAATTTAAAGTATAATTTATATCATTTTAAAATAATAAACAACTAAGAAAAATATTGTTTTGTCAATTTTTTCTCATACTATTTATTTCTGGGTATATATTTTAGGACATTTAAAAATGTATTATAGCACACTTTACTTTTTTTTGGAATTTTATATTTTTTGTTGTTGAAAATTACAGAACAGCGAGCAAGCCACGTGGTTCTAATAGTGTGAATAATTACTATGGCATTATATGGATTACAATTTTTGATGTTATTTCACATTTCCATTGAAATAATTTTGTATTCAACAGGGTATGGCATTTCTCATGAATGCAGGGCACTTTAGTTCTCAGGCTGGCTCACATGTCTACGACTCTGGTCTCAGGAATGGGCAGGAGAGTGAAGGCAAAGATTATTTCCTCATTTTTGCAAAGTAGCACATTTTGTAATTTATAGATATATATGCTGAACAGAAAGAAAGACTATTGCTTGTAGAAAGTACAGCAAAACTTCCCGTAAATTCTCTTGTAAATTTGTCAAAACGTCTTTTTGAAAAATTCTGAATAAAAACTTATTCTTCAGCAAGACTACAGTAAGCATAATACCCAGAACAAAAGAAAAAATTCTTTATTTATACCCTTTTCAATATTTTATTTTAAATTAAACTACTTATTAGTAGCCTATTGTTTCAAATTTTCGGTTATCTATTTTTCTTGCAATTAAAATGTTTCATAAATTAATTGCATTCTTTAATGGACTCTATGTACCTCCTATATCTATTACATCTTCCGAATTGCCCAGAATTTTAAATGAAGAAGTGAGAAATGCAATTAAATGTATGAAAAAAGGAAAGGCTCCAGATAATGATGGAATTATAATTGATATATTAAAAGAAGCAGGTGAAGAAACAGAAAAAATATTAGCAAAGTTATATACCAAATGTCTAAATGATAAAGATGTATCGGATGATTGGAAGAATGCAGTAATAATATTAATATTTAAAAAAGGTGATAAAGAAGATATTAGAAATTACAGATCTATCAGCCTTTTATCAGTTTTATATAAAATTTTTACCAAGATAATTACAACTCGTCTACAGAGAACCTTGGATTTTCACCAACCAAGAGAACAAGCTGGATTTAAAAGTGGTTTTAGTACAGTAGATCATATTCAAGAATTGAGAGAAGTTATAGAAAGGACAAATGAATATGAGTTGTCATTATGTTTTGGATTTGTAGATTATGAAAAGGCATTTGATTCTATAAACATTTCTTCAGTGATTAAAGCATTGGATCATCAAGGTATAGATCCAGGATATTGTCATATTTTAAAGAATATTTATAAAAATGCAACAGCAACAATTAGATTACATAATGATACTGGGAAAGTCAACATTGAGAAAGGTGTAAGACAAGGTGACTCCATATCTCCAAAACTTTTTACAGCAGTGCTGCAAGAAGTATTTTGTGGATTAAAATGGGAAACTAAAGGAGTGAAAGTAAATGGAGATTATTTAAGTCATTTAGATTTCGCAGATGATGTAGTTGTTTTTGCAAATAATGCTTCCGAGCTGCAGGAAATGTTGCAGGAGTTATCAGATGAAAGTAGGAAAGTAGGACTAAAGATAAATGTTAAAAAGACTAAAGTAATGTTTAATCGATTTGCTCAAAATATGAAAATAAAGATTGATTATGAGGAATTAGAAGAAGTTAGTTACAAATACCTTGGTCAGATTATTAATACAGATGGAAACATAATAGAGGAAATTAATCATAGAATTAAACTTGGTTGGAGTGCTTTTGGTAGAAATAACTTGATATTAAAAGGAAATATGCCTATGTGTTTGAAAAGAAAGGTTTTTAACAAATGTGTTTTACCAGTTCTTACTTATGGATCTGAGACTTGGACACTTAATAGAAGATCAATACAGAGACTTCAGACCACTCAAAGAAGTATGGAGAGATGTATGTTGGGAGTAACAAGAAGAGATCGAAAACGCAATGTATGGGTAAGAGAACAAACAGGTGTTACTGACCTCATTGAAAAAATTAAAAGATTGAAGTGGAGTTGGGCTGGACATATTGCTAGAAGAGATGATAATAGATGGACAATTGAAATTTTAAACTGGATTCCAAGAGATTGTAAAAGACCCAGAAGGAGACCACATGTAAGATGGATGGATGAAATAAGAAAATGTGTAGGGGTGATGTGGAGAAGAGAAGCTAAAGATCGGAGAAGATGGATTAAACTTGGAGAGACTTTCATCCTGCAGTGGATTGATAATGGTTGATAATGATGATGATGATGATTTAATTAAGAAAATTTATCTTATCTATTTCTGCCATATTTTAAAAATAGTTACAAATAAAAATTTAAATTTTGTATATTTTATTTCATTGATTTCTTTTTTTTAAACACTTTCCCTCTTAACTTACTAATTATTTGTGCAGATGATAATTTATTTTAAGAAAGGAACATACATTCACTGTGGTTGGACTTAGAGTCTTAGCTAGTCTACAGTGAATGGTGAAGCCGGCATATATATATATTGTACCGGTATAAATTCACCACGCTTACTCATACACAGTACCCGCCAACGAAATTCAAACCCAAACCCCGGCATGACTAACCGATGATGACTTTATAACAGCACGGGATTATCCCTTTACTAGCTCAACTCAGAACACAGACTAAATTACTTACAGTTTTATATACAGATCTATTATACTCTGGGTATCGGTACGGTCATTAATGTAATGTATATATTTAAGTTGTCAATACAGACAGTAGGTGACTAAATAGACTTCGAGAGTAATGAGGTGGAAGACACAAAATTAGAGTAAATAAATTGTTTAATAACAAATAGAGAGCATAAAAATATAGTATTCAAAAGTACGGTAAGATTTCCATAAATATTCTATTATAATTAGCTACTAGTCTTTAGTAATCATTTTACCTGGTAAACAAACTCATACCAATATTGGTGTAGTGAACTGATCGACGGGTGGTTAAAAGAATCAGAGCATTTGAGCATTGAAAATATTTCTCTACGATTTTTATTAAGTTATTTTATTCGAATAGATTCGAACCGTTGCGTGTACGAATAGTTGGAGGGTGGTTTCGTATAACTATGATATCTAAGATTGATGTACTAGCGGTTGCCTAGATTGAAGAGCCCTACAGTAATCACTTGCGGTGCATTAACGGAATACCGGACGGCTTGTACTTTGACAAGGCTTAATGCCCCCAAGTAGCTCCGGGACACTACAACCAGCTGTGATCATTTCGAACCCGGTGATCCAAGAGATAACCTGGGAAAGAATTGCTTTCTTCCCCATATGGTAGTATGGCGAGACGCTAACTTCGGCGAAGGGAAGGCATTGCCACAGTCATCGAGGACGAGTGCTTGAAGTTGGTTTGAAAAGGAATTATACCAAACCTGGGTAATCAATTCGTCTATTTCTGCGCAACAGGCTGATATAACTATTCCAATAAAACATGGCAGAATCAAACTGACTGCGAAAGCAATAATTAATTAAGTTTACTCTGAAACCCCTAACTCCCCCAAGTCGTTCAGGTGGTAGCGATGATAACAAATTATACACTGAGAACTATTTCTCATTTCATGTAGGAAACAAAGATAACAAACTTAAAACCCTTTACATTTTTAAGATTGAAGTATCGGTTACAATAGTATGACAACACAAAAAAAAACATAATAAAGTGATTTAATATCTGCCAACTCAATATATGAAATAATCTTTACTTTAACAGCGAACTTCCTTTTAAAATAACTATAATCAATATTATAAACTAGCTTTAAACAGAGTTGGAAAATATTTCTATTGGCATCGTTTGTTTATAGCATAAGTAAATAGGAAAAAAAATATAAATGTCTTCATTTGAATTATTATTAGTAGCTACAATATTTACAAACTATTTTCTAAAGACTAGAGCAGAGGAAAAGGAGAAAAGAAAATTTACTGACAGGTTTGAAACAGTAGCGTTATAAACGGAAAAAAACTTACATGTGATTCATTTGATTGACAGGTTAACTTATAACATTAAGCTCGGGAGAAAGTTAAAAGTTCATGTAACACAGTTACCCTTCCTTCTTCATCCGGCTTGGCTTCTCACGATGGTATTTCTGACGAACGTAGGCGCGCATTTGAAATCTACTGGGAAGGCATAGTCAATTTGGAGATTGGAAGCTGGAAATTGTGAAGCACATAAAACATGATCAGTCAGCGGCACAAAGATTCAAATTGGCGGGACAGAGATCAGCTCCTGGCACTTAGCCCATCGTCATTACGGTTTACTGGTGGACTTCTTAACAAAAGTTGGAGAGATTTCTCTAGCAACTGCTTTGCTGTTTTTGAGATGATCTACTCTCAGCCACGTCAAAAGTTAGAATGTTAGTTTTCTCTACGATGGCCACGGTTGACCTTTCTGTCCGGTTTTTGTTTTAGGCTCCGCCTACTTTTCTCTAGCCTTCAGCAATCCAGCTTGACCATACAATATCAATTATCCATTTCCATTGTTCCGTTTTCAGCTATCTTTAACTTTAATACGCAATTTTAAATTGACAAAGTAATTACAAATATAAATTACTTATCTAATTTCGAATACAACTCAATTACTCTATACATTTGTACAATACAGATTTTAATTAAAACCACTGATCAAAGGAATGTGACTTTTGATCAGTAATTTTAAACGACTTTGTATAATTCTAAAAGACTAAAATTTAAGCAAATACACCCGCAATGAAACTTTTAAATTAAGCTGATATAAATTCACAAACCACGCACACACGAATATTATTTCATGATTTGTGACATTTATGCACGGAATCTTTACATATTTATTTACAAAACATAAAATATATATAGCTCAATTTTTTGTGACTTGAAATGGAAAAATCCCATTGCGGGCGAATAGTATTTCGAATTACCGTACTTAAACACATGAAACGAAGATCGGTTCTTCGATCTGTCTGTTTCATTTCTTCTCACTTTAAAAAAAAATAACAAAACTGTCTGTTTCATTTCTTCTCACTTTAAAAAAAAATAACAAAAAAAATGTTTATACATAATTCACTGGTTAACATTTCTTACAGAATTGATCGACTTTGGAGAACAGTCTGGGTGGGGGTTCGAACCTAACATTTATCAAATTTGGGTGTATTAATCCGTTGTTCTTTTACTCATCATCATAGACATTTCACAGTGGTCGTTTACCGGGTTATCATTTATTGTAGTTTCTACTTCCTCCCTGGGTCTGGAGGTATATAAGGTTTTAATTGTCTCGCATTGTAAATACCTCGTAGACCCTTCCCTTCCAGTAGGAAAGCGTTTTCATGGCATTCTTCCACTACCTCATATGGCCCGCTATACAGAGGGAAGAATTTTTTGAATTCCTTCCTAGGTACATTACTGACTCGTGGAGATCTTAGCCAGACTTGATCCCCCCTTTTAAAATTGTGATGCTGCCTTCCTCCTCTTTTAATTCTATTTTGTGCCATGCGCTCCAATTGTTGCCGGGCCATGTCTTGATCCGTGCTGGGATTTATATGTACTTCCTGCTTTGGTGATAGCGTAGGGAAAATATCCGGGCATGGTCTACCATAGTGAAGACGCGTGGGTGGGAATCCCGTGGATTCGTTCATGGTATGATTGATGCAATCCATGACATATTGAAGTTTCTCTATCCACTTCCGGTGATCCGTTGATAAACATGCGCGAAAAAGTCGACTGATTTCTCTCATGACTCTCTCGCACGGGTTTGATTGTGGGTTTCTGATCGATGTTAGGCGATGTTTTACATTCTGTTTCTTTACCCAGTTTTTCCATTCTTTCGAGGTGAATGCCGAACCATGGTCGGAAAGTATGGTTTCGGGTTTACCTACCTCTTGAAATTGTTTTTCCTGAAGAACCCGAGTTACGTTTCTGGTGTTTGTAGACCGCACTGGGTAAACCTTAACATACTTGGAAAAAATATCATATGATACCAACAAATACTGAAATGTTTTAAATTTGGGCAAGGGACCATAGTGGTCTATTGCAAGGATCTCGTTCGGTCTCGTAGCCATCACAGGTTTTATTTTCCCCGCGTAGGACTTGTTGGGAGCTTTAGTAGTCGCACAGATATCGCACTGTCTGATTATGGAAGTGATATGGTGATACATTCCCGGCCAGTAAAGTTGGCGACGGGCCACTTCTTCAATCTTCCTGGGTCCATAATGTCCCAGGGATTGGTTTATATGTTTAATTATAAGGGCCCTCAACCTATTGGGTACCACGATCTTCCAAGGAGCACTGTAATTCTTGGTCCGGGTTTGTAATGTGCCTCCCTCAATCCGGAAATGGGGGTATCTGCTTTGTAGCTTCTAATTCTTATCCGAGGGTTTGGACAAATCATGAATGATATGGGAATACTGTATATTCTGCCAATAGCTCAAATTCCGCAGTTCAGTTTCTACCGAACTCGATGTCATAGTGGCCATAACTTCCAAGGGTTGGTTCTTGATTTCAGGGTTTTGTATCTTCATCGGTACAGGGTGACGACTCAATACGTCAGCCACGATATTTTCCCGCCCTGGACAGTACTGGACTTGGTACTGGAATTGTTGGAGGGTCAAACTCCATCTGATTAACCGGTCATTAGTCAGGAAACTCTTGTTGAGAAACTCCAGGTAACGATGATCGGTGATAATGATTACTTGAGACCCCAAAAGAAATTGCCGGAATTTCTGGCATGCCCACACAATGGCCAGAGTTTCTTGTTCTGTTGTAGTGTAATGGACTTCCGCCCCCTTCAATGCACGGCTGCTGAAATAAATAACTTGGTGGGCTCCGGTATCACTTATTTGAAATAAAATAGCCCCTAGTCCTTGTTTGCTGCTGTCCGTTTGTACATAAAAGGGGCGATGAAAATTCGGATGGTGCAGCATTACAGCCTGTAAACATTTTTTTTTTACATGTAGGAGTTCTTTGTCATGAAAAGGTGTCCATTCCCACTTGCGGTTTTTTTTGATGAGGTCTACGAGATTTCTAGTTTCTTGGGAAAAGTTCGGATAGAATTTGTGATAGAAGTTGCAAAGGCCCAAAAATGATCGGACCTGCTTCGGTTTAGTTGGTGTTGGGAAATTTTCTATCGCGGCAATTTTATCGGGGTGAGCCTTAATACCATGTTGGTTGATGATATGGCCAAGGAAAGTTATCTCGCCAATAGCAAAACGGCTCTTCTCCAAATTTACGGTGATGTTTTTTTCTCTGCATTCTCTGAGGAACCTTTCCAAAGGTTGCAAATGTTCCTGCAGGTTTTCTGAAACGATGACCAAGTCATCCATATAACATACCATATGCTCCTGTATCTCATCGGACAGGACCTGCCGCAAACAGCGCATTAAGCCTGCTCCACTGTTTATGAGCCCAAAAGGGACCCTTTTAAATATATGAGTATACCCATTATATCGGAAAGCCGTATATTTCCGATCCCTAGGGTCTAGATTCAACTGCCAGTAGCTCGCGGTCAAATCCAAAGTTGAAAAGATGGTTTTACCGGCCAGCCGCACCAGTACCTCTTGAATAGGTGGGGGAGCATCTCTTTCTGGGATAGTAATGCTGTTCAACTTGCGTGCATCCAAACACAAACGCAAACTCCCATTTTTCTTCTTTACCACGACCAATGGGTTGTTATAAGGTGATGGGCCACGTTCAACAATACCCCATTCAATCATTTGCTGAATCTGGGCTTCCACTTCCCCTCTGTACTGAAAAGGTATGGGGTAAGTTTTCGACGGCACATACGTCTCCTCCTTTACACGGATCCGGTGTGTATATCCTCTAATCTCCCCCGGTGTAGGAGAAAAAACAGCTTCATATTTCTTTAATATTTTTCCGATCTGATCTGTGTCCCTGGGTTCCATGAGGATGGACTCTTGAACCTTTTTACTGATCGCTGCTGGGTCGACTGCCTGGACCAAACAACTTTTGTAGTCAGGTCTCTGGGTAATCGGTATTTTGAAATCGACTGCCTCACTTCCGAAAGAGCATCTTCCCTTTTCATAATCGATAACACCATCATTGTGGGCCAAAAAATCGGAGCCGAGCACCACGTCGTAAATAAGTCCTGTCATCACCAGAAAAGTATGTTCTACCGGCCTCTGATTTATCTTAACTTCCAGCCATACTTGCCGGTTTTCACTTAGCATTTTTTTCCCATTTGCCAATGTGAATTGAATAGGTCGAGTTGGCAACTGCATGATTTCGCGGGTTCTTTTTAGGTTATTGATCCAAGCTGCCGATACGATTGAAGCTTGGCTGCCCGAGTCAATCAAAACCGTAACCCTGTTGTCCTCTATATTTACTTCTATAACTGGGCATAAGTGACTTACTTGGTGATCCTGGTTTTCTTTCTCTGAAATTAGGTTCGTCATCTGGCAGATGGTTTTAATGGGCTGACTTTTACTGTTATCTGGTGCCGGAGATATGAAGTTTTGGTCTACTGTCTCCAAGAACTTTGTCATCTCAGAAATAGTGTGTATTTGGCTGCTGATCATAATCCCTCTAACTTCTCGTGGCATATTGTATGCTATCATTCGAATGACTCAGGAATCTGACCAGTTAAAAGTGTGCAACGAACAAAACTTGGTGGCTTGCTGCGAAAAAAATTTTGTTAGGGTAAGTCGGTTCCCTGCAGGAAAGCATTCTTTGATAAAGCTACGCAATGCTATTTCTTGTCTTTCCTCACCCCAGAATGTCCTTAGCAGCTTGTCACGGTACTCCTCAAACGTTCTAGGTTTTTCTCTCAGTATGGTCCACCAATCTTTGGCGACTGATTTCAAATGATGCTGACTGATGGCTATTTGTTGCTTATTATCTAGGTCTGTTATTTCGAAAGCATCTGTTAAGCTGTCGACATGTTCATGTGGGTTTTCCCAGTATTCCCCATAAAAATCTATAATTTTGAACGAAAGGTGTTGAGAGTCAAATGACTTGTCCATTCTGACCCGTTTCAACCGGTAAACACCGTCTTCCTTTTATATTGTGTGCGTATTTTTCCGTAACTAGTTATTTGTTTATTTAATCTATTCACTTACAGTCACTGACGTGTTCCAGATGATTTATTGAACCCTTCTATTCTGCCATTTTATCTTTGTTTTTATTTATAAGTGTCTTCAGCATAAGAGTTAATTTTGTAAAATAATTTGATTTGTATATATAACATAAAGATACTGATCCCTGATCCTATTGCCAAATCCTTCCCCGCTGCTGATACTGTTTGTGTGGCTTCCTTTTTTTCTCTTTTTCTTCGCCTACGTTCCGACTGGTTTCTGTTATCTAAACTTTTCACTGTTAATATTTTTTTCCCTTTCTCTTTTCTCTTTTTATTTAGGTATATACAATATGACATGCTTAAATCATTACTAAAAAACAAAGGGAAAAAACTTTATTTCACCCAGTTCGCACTGTTCTCCTCAGTCCTATAATATAAACATATTAATAATGGGTACATAACACAATATTATTTTTGTACTACTGTCAGTAATTCTCTCTATATACATATGCCACCATTCTCTCTTTTGAACCCAACAAAACTCACCACTGTTGTATGGACAAACATATTTGCTGACAAATTTATTTGAAAGGCGCCAGCCAGCAACATGTGACCAATAGATACTTTAATCCACTGATCCCCAAATATATACTTTTTACATGACCTAATAATCATTTGATTCAAGATTAATGCTTTATATAGGGGACGATTAATATTAACTCTGACTCTGATAAGATTTTTTTATATTACACTATATATATACGTACGTGTTTTTATTTTTAAGACCTGGAATTAATTCTACTTCTTTACTTTTTTCTTGAAAAATTGCAAACAACAAGAATGAACTCGCAAAAAAAAATTATGGAATAACACTCGTTTATTTTAATTAAATCAACGCACAAAATCGCTTCCGCTCTCTTTTCAAAAAATCTCACTCTGTTTCTTAACGATATTTGGAAGTAGACTGTTTACTGAAACTTGGTGTAAGGGAAAAAACAAATTTTATATCCTTGCTTTACTCAACTATCATTTTAACTTGCGCATTTTAATACGCCAAATACATATCAATATTATGACAAACAAAAAAAATCGAATATTGTTATAATTTAACTGTTTACTCTCGTTCACTCTGCAGGGTGTGGGAGATTTCTTCATCGGAGCACCACGGAGGGCGTCCAAAAATTTACTAACTGTACCGGTATAAATTCACCACGCTTACTCATACACAGTACCCGAGTTCAAACTCAGTCCACGTTTAAGAATAAATTCCAAAACGCCAACGAAATTCAAACCCAAACCCCGGCATGACTAACCGATGATGACTTTATAACAGCATGGGGTTATCCCTTTACTAGCTCAACTCAGAACACAGACTAAATTACTTACAGTTTTATATACAGATCTATTATACTCTGGGTATCGGTACGGTCATTAATGTAATGTATATATTTAAGTTGTCAATACAGACAGTAGGTGACTAAATAGACTTCGAGAGTAATGAGGTGGAAGACACAAAATTAGAGTAAATAAATTGTTTAATAACAAATAGAGAGCATAAAAATATAGTATTCAAAAGTACGGTAAGATTTCCATAAATATTCTATTATAATTAGCTACTAGTCTTTAGTAATCATTTTACCTGGTAAACAAACTCATACCAATATTGGTGTAGTGAACTGATCGACGGGTAGTTAAAAGAATCAGAGCATTTGAGCATTGAAAATATTTCTCTACGATTTTTATTAAGTTATTTTATTCGAATAGATTCGAACCGTTGCGTGTACGAATAGTTGGAGGGGGGTTTCGTATAATTATGATATCTAAGATTGATGTACTAGCGGTTGCCTAGATTGAAGAGCCCTACAGTAATCACTTGCGGTGCATTAACGGAATACCGGACGGCTTGTACTTTGACAAGGCTTAATGCCCCCAAGTAGCTCCGGGACACTACAACCAGCCGGGATCATTTCAAACCCGGTGATCCAAGAGATAACCTGGGAAAGAATTGCTTTCTTCCCCATATGGTAGTATGGTGAGACGCTAACTTCGGCGAAGGGAAGGCATTGCCACAGTCATCGAGGACGAGTGCTTGAAGTGGGTTTGAAAAGGAATTATACCAAACCTGGGTAATCAATTCGTCTATTTCTGCGCAACAGGCTGATATAACTATTCCAATAAAACATGGCGGAATCAAACTGACCGCGAAAGCAATAATTAATTAAATTTACTCTGAAACCCCTAACTCCCCCAGGTCGTTCAGGCGGTAGCGATGATAACAAATTATACACTGAGAACTATTTCTCATTTCATGTAGGAAACGAAGATAACAAACTTAAAACCCTTTACATTTTTAAGATTGAAGTATCGGTTACAATAGTATGACAACACAAAAAAAAACATAATAAAGTGATTTAATATCTGCCAACTCAATATATGAAATAATCTTTACTTTAACAGCGAACTTCCTTTTAAAATAACTATAATCAATATTATAAACTAGCTTTAAACAGAGTTGGAAAATATTTCTATTGGCATCGTTTGTTTATAGCATAAGTAAATAGGAAAAAAAAATATAAATGTCTTCATTTGAATTATTATTAGTAGCTACAATATTTACAAACTATTTTCTAAAGACTAGAGCAGAGGAAAAGGAGAAAAGAAAATTTACTGACAGGTTTGAAACAGTAGCGTTATAAACGGAAAAAAAACTTACATGTGATTCATTTGATTGACAGGTTAACTTATAACATTAAGCTCGGGAGAAAGTTACAAGTTCATGTAACACAGTTACCCTTCCTTCTTCATCCGGCTTGGCTTCTCACGATGGTATTTCTGATGAACGTAGGCGCGCATTTGAAATCTACTGGGAAGGCATAGTCAATTTGGAGATTGGAAGCTGGAAATTGTGAAGCACATAAAACATGATCAGTCAGCGGCACAAAGATTCAAATTGGCGGGACAGAGATCAGCTCCTGGCACTTAGCCCATCGTCATTACGGTTTACTGGTGGACTTCTTAACAAAAGTTGGAGAGATTTCTCTAGCAACTGCTTTGCTGTTTTTGAGACGATCTACTCTCAGCCACGTCAAAAGTTAGAATGTTAGTTTTCTCTACGATGGCCACGGTTGACCTTTCTGTCCGGTTTTTGTTTTAGGCTCCGCCTACTTTTCTCTAGCCTTCAGCAATCCAGCTTGACCATACAATATCAATTATCCATTTCCATTGTTCCGTTTTCAGCTATCTTTAACTTTAATACGCAATTTTAAATTGACAAAGTAATTACAAATATAAATTCCTTATCTAATTTCGAATACAACTCAATTACTCTATACATTTGTACAATACAGATTTTAATTAAAACCACTGATCAAAGGAATGTGACTTTTGATCAGTAATTTTAAATGACTTTGTATAATTCTAAAAGGCTAAAATTTAAGCAAATACACCCGCAATGAAACTTTTAAATTAAGCTGATATAAATTCACAAACCACGCACACACGAATATTATTTCATGATTTGTGACATTTATGCACGGAATCTTTACATATTTATTTACAAAACATAAAATATATATAGCTCAATTTTTTGTGACTTGAAATGGAAAAATCCCATTGCGGGTGAATAGTATTTCGAATTACCGTACTTAAACACATGAAACGAAGATCAGTTCTTCGATCTGTCTGTTTCAATATATATATATACACTGCTTCAATATATATATATATAAACAAAGAAAGTAAATCACCCATCCCCCAGGCTATTACTTAAAAGTACTTTAAATGTTGAACAATCCTCCCATTCTTTGTAGCTTCAGTGTTTATAAGCATACCTTTATCAACACTGTCAGTAATTGAGGGTGAAATTAATTTATCAACTGAATGAAATATGGCACTTAAGAGATATTAAACTCTTAACTAATTATACGAGGATGGAGACAGCACTTCACTTTTAACACCTTGAGCATAATAATTAAACAAGATTTAATATGTAGACTTTAATTAAACATAGTTCAGTATATTGTACCGATCAGTTTTGTCTGTTCATATAACAAGATCTAGAATCTAGGCAATAGCACCTCAAGTCCAATCATGTGTGAGATACACATGTCAGGAACACTCATGGACTCTGCCCTATTTGCCCATTCTCCAGATCTATCAACTTATGAGCAACAATCCCGATGATATCCGATCTATTTTATCTTTCATGGCCAGCATCGCAAAGTGGAAAAACAAAAACTATTTAGAAATGACAATATAGTGAAGCCTTTTTAGTTTAATAATAACACAAGTTTTTGGACATATCTAAAGTTTGTGACTTTTCATGTTATTTATACGTAATATTAGTGGGATCTAATCATAGTGAATATAATTTGTTTAATCAAAACATATTTATTAAATAAATGAAACAATGATTCCGAAGACTTAGTTATATATATATATAATTTAATGTTATAATTCAAATAAATGATTTATAACTTGATTACAATAATAATTCTCCAAATTGATTATCATTATCCTCTTTACATTTTATTTAGAGCAAAAGATTTCTCTTTTCAATTTAAGAAATCACAGATATATTCATTAATTTATTATTTCAGTGCAAGCTGATTTCTATGACAATAACTGATTGATTATGGAAATCTGATTTGACTAGTGCTATAATACAAGTAGATTTAGGAAGGATGATAAAAGATGTTAGTTAAAAAATTATTTTATGATAGATTGTTATTTAATGCCTATTCCAGGGATGCCCAACCCGTAGCTCGCGAGTCACACGTGGCTCGCGCAACCGTTTAATGTGGTTTAATGTGGCTCGCATTGCACTCTTCAAGAAAAAATGATAAAATATTTTATGTTCCTTGATGCCACATGCACACACTAAAACATAAACATTTTTAAAATACAAACGATAACGATATGCAGTGTCAGGTTTCACATTAAATAAAATAATTAAAATATACTTTTCCTGTAATTGTAATTTATATGTATGTTATCAAATTTTTAATAAATAAATATAAATAAAATGTATTTACATTTCTTTTCTTTCTAACATATTACACCAGTTTTTTTTTAGTTTGTGAATTATGTTTATAAATGTAATATGAAAAATGCAATATATAATTGTGGCTCCCCAATTTTTTTTAAATTCTCAACTGGCTCGCGTCAAGTTAAAGGTTGGGCATCCCTGGCCTATTTATTCAAGATAATCCCATGTATACCATTAAGCTATGTTACATATTTTTATATCCAAGTTGTTTTAAAATGCTGATAAGTTTCTTCTTTAATCTTAAAAGAGTCCAACAAGATAAAACTAATAATTAAAGGTTAGGAAAATGATAGTCTTGACTCTTAAAGCAATATTGGCTGTTTAATAGCCTAAATAAATGGATTAAAGCAGGAAGTCAATAGTTTCTAATATTATACTCTATATTTATTGTGTTATACTAGGTGATAATATTGATAATTTATTAGCCATTGAATAGAGATTTTGAAATATATTGCCTGTGTTTACTTGTGGATAAGTTCTTAGAACCATGCTATTAATAGATAGGTAAAATATGAAATGTATAGTAAGCTAAATAAACTCAATGTGAGTAATAAATTTAAGTAGTAACAAATTAAAAGATAATAATTAAAAATATAAAAGGCATAGTAATTCAAATAAACTCATGTAATAAGTTTGAGTAATAATAAATTAAAAGGTAATAATTTATTAAAAAATTAAATAGATCCTAAGAGATCTTTCCTTAATCATAAAATGATGTAATAAAATCTTGTTTTAAGTAAATTTCTGTCACAATCGCCCAAGATTATGTATGTTTTTTTTTATTGTTATTAGTATATTTATAACACTTGTAAATAATGTAAATAAATTTTGTTCTTTTGAAAATATATTTATTTGTCTGTGGCCTTATTGCTAATTACCATCCACATTGTTATTGCTGTTGCTATCAACATATTATTTTTAGTGTTGTTATAAAAATCATCATAGTTAGTTAATATAATAGATTTTATATGCATTAGCATATCACAATATATTTTTTTAAGCTCTTATATTTAGAGCACATAAAGCTTTATCACTTATTGATCAAAACACTGCTGATCTTAAGCCCATGTATTATTTTTAAAAAGTGTTTTAAAGATGAAATATTTAGTTTTGGAATAACCTATTTATCTAAACCAGCATTTCTTAGACTGAGGGTTGCAACCCAAAATGGGTTTGCAAGCAAAATGTTGGGGTCACGAAAATTTAATTTAGAGACATGAATTTAAAGAAATATTAGTTACAATTCCTTCATTATCTTTAATTTATTATATAACGTTTTCTATACAGAGCAATTATAAATTCTTAATGATAGCCAAGTTGAGCTGTAAATTATATTTACATATTGAAAAAATAATGATAAATGCATCATAATAATGGTATCACATTGCAATTTCAGCATATAAGTTATTTCAGAATCAAAATATATGCTGCAGTGGTGAGAATAAGGTTGGCACCACTGTGATTATATAATGCATTTCTGGTCAAGTTATTTGTTTCAGTTTCATTTCAATAAATGTCCACATCACAAAAACAATACAATATTGTATTTTACTGTTTTACTGGACTAATGTTAGTATTTATTTGAATAAATATTATGAAAGATGTTATTTTTTATATATAAAAATGCTTGTATACTTTTTTATCACTTTTTTATTCAAAATTTATCATCCTATTAGTTATTATAAAATTTACTTTTTATTTGAAACTTATTGTCATTTACTTATTAACAAGTAAAAATATATTTCCATTTTTTAAACTTAACAAGTAATTTATAATTGATTTATTGATATCATTTAAATATTAAAAAATAAAACATACAGGGGATATTAAAAAATAATACATACAGGAGTAAGTATGCTTATATAATTAAACAAAAAACATGGCTGCCACTTGGTGTCTCTGCTAACTAATAAGTACTGTTATTTTATTTATATTTTAAAATGAAATTACTTTTTACCCATGGATAAATGGTTGAACTTGAGTATCAAAGGCAATGATGCAGATGACAATGCTACAAAGCTCTTCAAGCAGGATCTCATAATCAGGGAGAGGCATCTAAAATGTGAAAAAAAAATATGATGAGACATTTCTCCAATTTGGCCTTACTTTAAAAAAAAAAACAATATTTTGAGAAATTTATAATTGTTAATAAAAAATATTTACTCGCATCATATGAAGTTTCATATCTGATTGCTAAAAATAAAAAGCCATACACCATTGGAGAAGATCTTATATTATCTGCTGCTATAAAAATGGTAGAAATACTTCACAGAAGTAAATATGGTGATGAAATTCAGAAAATTCCTTTGTCAAATGACACTGTCACTAACAGAATTTCTAAAATTAAGAATGACCAATTTGAGCAACTTATTACTAGACTTAAAGAAAGCCCAATACTTACAATTCAGTTGGATGAAACAACTGATATTTCAAAAATAGCTCAATTATTAGTATATGTCAGATACACATATAAAGAAAACATTGAGGAAGAATTGTTATTTTATCATTCTTTGAAAGAACACACAAGAGGGAAAGACATATATAATAAAGTAAACAATTTTTTTTAAAACAAGGTTTAAAATGGAAAAATTGCTTTGGAGTATGCACAGATGGTGCAAAAGCAATGACTGGTGAAAATATTGGTTTTTAAATCATTTGTTAAAGCTTCTAGTAATAATCATGTAACTTTTGCACATTTCCTGATCCATTGAGAGGCCCTTGCAGCAAAAAAATAGCAACAGAATTGAATGATGTGCTTCAGAATGCTGTCAAAATTATAAACTTTACTTAAAATAACCATCCATCATTATGAATGATGAACAAAGGAAATCAACAATCAATCTGGTGACTGGATTTGAACAATACAAAATATAAATTAACAGCCAATCTGGTAACTGGATTGAAATGAGTATTGAGCCATTGCCAACTTGGGGCAATTATTTAACCATTAATTTGGATGTACTTACCAAGTATTCATCCATAAGAAATATCTAAAAATCAGAAATAATAATGCTGGGACAATAAAACATGTTGATCATCATCAATACTCTGGCCACTTAGTGCCACTAATGCACTGGCCATTATAAATTTAAATTCTAATATTCTAAACTAAGTAAAATGTAGTGCATGGGCTTTAAAGATTGTAATCTTAGTGTCATTCCAGGATATATCAATGAATCACCACGTCAATTATCTAGATGCCCATAAGCACTAAAATACACCCCATTTATATATCAGCCATTATACATTAATCTAGCTCAGAAGAACAAAAGTTCTAATACTATTATGGTGACCAAGTATAATGCAATACAATTTTTAAATTGAATAAGTTTATTATCAACAATAAAATAATGAAGTTAAGGTCTTTAGATTATGACTCTACAATTAGAAACCTTCTGATTTTGATTAACTTACAATAAAAAAATTTATCACATTTGTGATTTACAAAAATACTATACCCAATTCAAGTTATTACTATGGTTTACATATACATTCCATTAGGTTTACTTAAACCCATTCAGCACACAGGCATGTGGCTTGATATAAAATAAATGTTTGAATTAACAAAATAAAATTATTAAAAATATATTTTATAATTCCATTTGAAAACTATATATAAAATTTACACATACATGTGTATTTATGAACATAGATGATATGAATTAATATTATTAACTACTCTCTTTTTTCAGTCAATAAAAATATTTTATTTTACCTACTTTAAAAAAAAAGTAAAGTCAGTTTTTTAACAGGTAACTCAAAAGTTTTTTTTTATGACATGTTACTCTCAATTAATTAATTACATCTTTAAATTAATCTAAAAAGATTTTTGAAGTCCTCTTTTTTTCAAATTAAATTGTCCATGAATCAATCATTACTTTTAGATTTTAATTCAAGCAAAATTATTTACTTGTTACCTTTTAAAACATATAAATTTTTAAATGTCATTTTTACCAAATAAATTATTTAAAATTTCAATCTCATTATATATAATGCTACTCACCATTATATATATATATATATATATTTATATATATATATATATATGCTTCTCTTTGTGAATTGGTCTTTATAAGATGGGTATGGTCCAGGATTGTCATAATTAAAAAGGTATAATCAGGTATGTTGACATTCTCCCTTCTGTCTAGGATTTGATGAGTTTCAGGCCAGCAAACTTTTCCAGAACATTTTTAAGGCTATAAATTTCAACACAAAGAAGTGGGTTTTTTTTTCCTCCATGTGAATTCAAACTCCACCATTGAACTGTAGACTACTTCTGGATCTCCTGCCTTGACTTCAGCATCTCATGGGAATACTGTATAAATCTGTCAGCCATATTTGGCCAGCTAAAACTAACTACTGCACACTTCAACAAGCTGCAACAAAATATTAAAATCAGGCTTTGCAACTAACTCACTCTCACCCAACTGCTTTTCAAAAAAATACTATCCAAACTGTACAAAACTGAAAAACAGGCTGTTCTGGCTAGCTCTTACAAAAACTGCAAGCCAAACTTTGCAGCTGACCAATTTGACCATTGCTTCTCAAACTATTAAAACCAGACTGAACTTTTCAAAACTGCTATCCAGACAACTAATCTTTCCATCCAAACCTTTTATAGCCTTGGATTGCTAGGGTGATAGCATATTGTTTTTAATTTAAAACTACTTTGGGCTTATTTTGATTAAAAAGAATTTTAATCCTTTCAAATCACTACTTTGAAATTTTACCAAAGGTGTGATCTACATGTTTTTTACTCTTCAAATCACTTTTAATTAAAAGCTACTTTGGAAATTTTATCAAAGATTTTTAAAAATAGATAATAAAAATGCATACAAACATTAATTAAAAAATATATATTTTATACAAATTTAAATTAAAAGATGCTTGTTTTTAAATTTCAAAATCAGAATATTATTTATTTAGATCTTATTTTAAAAAATATTTATTTCGTAATAAAATTCTGTTTTAAATCCAGAATTATTTAACCCTTTATAGGGTTATTATTTTTATTCCAGGAAATGTAGAAAAATATCTACAAAAATTTATGTCTGTGTTCATTTCTATTTTTCCTTTACTTTATTGGTAGAACGCCATCTGTGGACATAAATACAAGCGTTAGCAAGTT
Source organism: Epiperipatus broadwayi (assembly GCA_028023455.1). Taxonomy (NCBI): domain Eukaryota; kingdom Metazoa; phylum Onychophora; class Udeonychophora; order Euonychophora; family Peripatidae; genus Epiperipatus; species Epiperipatus broadwayi. The sequence continues at coordinate 256,786 of JAQFVV010012393.1, read as the reverse complement.
TTTTAACTTGCATTTTTGTTTATCATAAATGTACCTTTGAGGTCTTTCTTGCAATGATATAGATTGCAGAGGCTTCTACTATGTGGTGATGCTGAACTGAGATCAGACCCATATAGCTATCTGGTTTGCTATGCTGAGTTTGAAGACATTACGTGTCTAAAAAATTCATGCTTGCAAGCTGAATAGAAATTGTTTCATAAACACTCAGAGTTTGTATTTAGATCTAGTTTCTTTATTCCTGTCTTTCACTGACGATAGCAAATAGCTTGAAATCATGATCTGAAAGTGGAATTATAGTTAGAGATAGTGAATACTAACTACTCTGACGTTTATGTAAACAAAACATACGCTTGATGGGCGTTTTTGGTAGAACACCATCTGTGGACATAAATACAAGCGTTAGCAAGTTTTTTAACTTGCATTTTTGTTTATCATAAATGTACCTTTGAGGTCTTTCTTGCAATGATATAGATTGCAGAGGCTTCTACTATGTGGTGATGCTGAACTGAGATCAGACCCATATAGCTATCTTGTTTGCTATGCTGAGTTTGAAGACATTACGTGTCTAAAAAATTCACGCTTGCAAGCTGAATAGAAATTGTTTCATAAACGCTCAGAGTTTGTATTTAGATCTAGTTTCTTTATTCCTGTCTTTCACTGACGATAGCAAATAGCTTGAAATCATGATCTGAAAATGGAATTATAGTTAGAGATAGAGAATACTAACTACTCTGACGTTTATGTAAACAAAACATACGCTTGATGGGCGTTTTTGGTAGAACGCCATCTGTGGACATAAATACAAGCATTAGCAAGTTTTTAACTTGCATTTTTGTTTATCATAAATGTACCTTTGAGGTCTTTCTTGCAATGATATAGATTGCAGAGGCTTCTATTATGTGGTGATGCTGAACTGAGATCAAACCCATATAGCTATCTGGTTTGCTATGCTGAGTTTGAAGACATTACATGTCTAAAAAATTCACGCTTGCAAGCTGAATAGAAACTGTTTCATAAACGCTCAGAGTTTGTATTTAGATCTAGTTTCTTTATTCCTGTCTTTCACTGACGATAGCAAATAGCTTGAAATCATGATCTGAAAGTGGAATTATAGTTAGAGATAGTGAATACTAACTACTCTGACGTTTATGTAAACAAAACATACGCTTGATGGGCGTTTTTGGTAGAACACCATCTGTGGACATAAATACAAGCGTTAGCAAGTTTTTTAACTTGCATTTTTGTTTATCATATATATATATGTGTGTGCACTGTTATGTTGCAGTGTGCTATGTAACCCAGATGGTTACAAAATATCTATATATATATTTAAAGGTTGTTAAAAATGAGGCATTGTTTTTACAGTCTAATTATTTATGTTGATTTCAGAAGAGCTTCCAATTGTACTAAAATCATGTTATATATATATAGAATTCATATTTGTATTGAGCACATTAACAAATTGAAAGATTAAATATGATCTGAGCTATAGTACTGGATGATCTAGTTTGTACTTTTTTGTTTATGATGGGTTTGTATTATTTTATATACAACTCACTAGGAATTTAAATTAACTTTCATTTTAATTTCATATATATATACCTGATTATTTAAAAGTTTGTGATGCCATTTATTTGTAGTTATATGTCAAACTTTGGGAATTGTGCTCAGGCTACCAATGGGCTCCACAGGTGGAGGATAATGAAATGATCTTCACATATGAGAGACAATTGTGAATAAACACTAGCCAACCACAGGTAATATCTGCTGTCTTGTATGACAGAATGTTGATTCATCAATGGAAGATACTGTTTCCAATGCAAACCATGTTTTCTATTTCCCCCTTTTTTCTTTATTCACTTAAGTTGTGTAAGGTCTGATTATCATGAGCTTCTTATCAGTTCTCTTTCTAAAATAACAATGTTAATGAAGTTAGGCTAGGAGATATAAAGTTCTGAAGAAGATTGCTGGGGCAATCGAAACTGTAAAAAAGGGTGGTAAATAAAGCATTGTGTAACAGTAGTAAAGTGCATGGACAATTTAGTATTATATGGTATACATTTGGCAATGCAATAAGAAAGAGTAGTTATTATAATTCTAATGTTTTAATTATTTGGAATGTATAAATTACATGATACAAAGCCTTCAAGACCAGAACTGAGGATAACACTAGTGACTAAGTAGCTGTCAAGATTTAAAATTAATATAGCTGTTCTTAGAAAAATTTGACTTTCAAAGGAAATATGTTTAATAGAACAGCTATAGAGCTACAAGTATTTTTTAAAGGAGCAGTTCAAACAGTTAAAGAAGAATGTTGAATTTGTTCTAAAGACTAATTTAACAAATTTTGTTTCGTGAATTTCACAATATATAAATGAAAGATTAATGTTATCAAAACTCGAAGTGCATATAGGATTAGATTCAGTGAATACAGAAAAAAGCTTTTATTAACATTATTACAGAAATGTCATTAAAATAATGAATTTTTTTATTGAAAACATTAATGCACATGTTGGTACAAATACTAGGCTTTGATCAAAAATTGTTAGAAATAACAGTATTCATGTTATAAATTTAAATGGTTTACTGTTATTGAATTTTTGCACAACATATACATTGATTATCATACATACTTTTTTTTAATAAAAAAATTGTAAAAGAGCATAGATGCATACTAAAAAGAATGGCATTTAATAAATACATTATAACTAGAATCAGAATTTAAATTCATATTACATGGATTCTTACAAGTGCATATTATTTGGTGTATCATATATTAATATGTTCTAAAATTGCATTAAAAGTAATTCTTTTTCATTCATTTATACAGGTTAAATGTATTTATAACTGCAAGAAAATTAATGTTCATTCTTTAAAAGTATCTACTATACATACTAAATTTCTAATGTACAAACTAAATTTCAACAGATATTAAACACTAAAATTGTTAATTTGGGTCACCCGGATTATCATATTGTTGAAGCTTAGAATTCTCTTAAGGTGTGTGTTATGGATGTTTCTTGGGTTTATTAAAAAGTAACAACATGACTAATTTTTTTGATAAATGATCTTTATTATTAGTGATGGAGAGTAAAAGAAAAAGATATGCATTTTCTACTAGGAAGAATAATACATTAAATATGGATAAAAATAAATTATATATCACATAGTTTAATTTAGTAAGCTTGTAATGATAAAAACTAAAGAGCATGCAATAGCTCTAACAAGCTTTATCAATAAATGCAGTGAGAAAAAGCATTTTAAAAATTTCTATTTGGAAATGATCCCTATCCCCAGACTAGTTTGATGCTTTGGGGATCAATTCCATATTGAGATTTTTTAAATGCTTTCTCTCGTGGCATTTATTGATAAAGCTTGCATGCTCTTTAGTTTTTTATCACTAAATTTGGACTAATATAAAAATTTAAAAGCAGAAGTTCAATGACTAATAAATATTTGGTGGAATTAAATTGCAAAGAAGATAAACATTCATTGATTATTGTCACTTTAAATCTTTTTTTAATTCACTGAAAGCAATACATAAACTGAGAAATGTATCATAATCTTATAAAATTCAGTAGTTTCCTCCTTTTATGTGATAACAAATATACTTTGAATTTTTGAAAAGAGTATTGAGATCACTTTTTCAATAATGATAAAAGAACTGAGATAATGACTTTCAATGATATATCCATTTTATCTATTCATTTAGATTTGAATAAAGATATACAGCTTAATAAAGTCAATACAGCCTTTTTTTAAAGGTAAAAATAGAAAGACTCCAGGTCCTGATGAAATGTAAAAATATGATATGTTGGCTTAAAAATGTTGACATTTTTAGGAATGTATGAATTTATAAAGTTTTCCACCTAACCGCAAAATTGCTCATATTGTTCCAATTTTTATAATAAAAAAAATAGACAAATATTGTGGAATATCATTATCTAATATGCATAGGTACTTTCAAAAATTTTGTTGAATAGTTTGCTTCCAGTCATATATGAATCATCACCAGAGACTCAATGCCATTTTTGGAGAATCAAGAGGCAATTTAAAAATGATTTTTGATTCCAGGTGTATGCATTTGATTCAATTAATCAAATAGATCCATTGCATTTCTTGAAAGTAGCTAGTTGAAAGTGTATCCATATTGTACAATTTCTACATAATGAAACATCTGAGGCTTTTGAAATGAAAACTGGTGTAAAACATGAATGTATACTTAGTCCAGCATTGTTTTCAATTTTTATAACAGTTGTTTTTGAAACTGTTTATAGATGAGTTAATAAACAAGAAATTAAGATGTGTTTTCCTGAAAATTTGGATAATGATGTTTTAGTTGTATTTACTGTTTGGACTATTTCCATAATGTAATATGAGTATTGAATGTCTTTAAAAAAAATTAATTGTATGTAAATATTCCAAATACATTCAACTGTTAGTTAATGCACAATGTATTGAGAGGTATTATTCTCCACTCTTCATAAGATGTAGCTGGCCTGACCAGTGAAAGTACTAGCATAGTATTTGAACCTGTATCCTTTGATTCTTGAGTATTAAATATTAGGGTAATGTGCTAACCAACTGGCTCAATTGGTTAGAGCATCACCTTAAAAATTCAATACTCAAAAACCCAAGGATCCAGGATCAAATCCCATGCTAGTACTGTCACTGGTCAGACCAGCAGCACCTGAAGAAGAGGGAAGAATAATACCTCTCGAAACATTGTGCATTTACTACCCTGTTTGGTGCACTATTACTAACAGTTGAATGTATTTGGAATATTTAAATAAAGTTATTTTTTTCTAAAGACATTCAATACTCATATTAGATGATGGCAATAGACCAAACAAAAAATATGAAAGATCAAGATAACAAAACCTTCCTCTTCTTGGATTTTTTCTAGTTCAAAAGACAAGTTACAAAATGTACTTAATGTTTGATATGCAATATTTAAAGGTTTTGGTTTAATTATTAATTTTCAAAAGCTTAAGTTGTTTTATCATCCAGTGATAACAATTTTAAATTTGGATAGATAATAACTCAAGAATGTAATCTAATTTGAATATTTTGATGGCTTTATAAGTAAAAAGGTGGACTTAAATGTTGAGGTACAGCACAGATTTCAATATGCTATTGCTGCATTTATAGGAACAAGTTATTTTATTAGAGGAAATAACTATTGCAATTAAATTATTTGTACATAGAATTGTTATTATATCCTATTTATCATATGTAAATGAAATTTGGATAGAATATCAGCTCAACATAAAAGCATTAGAAAATTTTTTTAAGGATGCAGTAGCAAGAGCATAAGAACAACCAATGTTTTTCAATTTGCTTTACATTATAGTATAGACATCATTATTGTAAAATCACACCTTCATTAAAATGGATAGAAATGAACAATAAATACAAAATTACCGAAAAAGGTTGTACGGTGAATTTGAGCATGGTTTTCATGGAAGAAGTAAACTCTGTATTCATTATTACGAATAACTCAAAAGACATTCTAAAGAAGTGCACTACTGATTGGTTTCACTGGAAAAATATGGAAGAAAAGACTGTACATTGGAGAGCTACAGTTAGATTTGATATTGAAATATTTCAAACAGAAAAGTAAAATGCAGTATTGCAAAATATCAAATAAATATAAAAAAACAGCATTTTAATATGTGGATGTATTTGTGATTTACATTTTGGATTGTGAATCACAAAAGTCACTCTACGAGTTTTTATTTTTATTTTGTGTGGAGTTGGAATGACTATACTTATTTACCAATGACTGTTGATGATTAACACAGAGGCAAAACTCTCTATACAGTAGCAGCAAACAGTGCAATCCACAGTAATCAATGGATGCATGAAGGTTTGTGCATAACATTTTTATATAGTGCCTACTCATTCAATATCCACAGACTGGATGAGTAGGCACTAGATAGGTTTTTTATGCACAAACCTTCCTGCATTCATTGATTGCTCTGGCTTGCAATGAGTAGTCTTACTATATGGAATGTTTTGCCTCTGTATTAAACAGCTTATGTAAGCATAAAGAATAGTGATCATATGATGTTTAGTGGTTCAATACTAGTCCTGCCCAATAGTATTATGATGACTGTGATTATTAAAGAACCAAAAACACCAAAAAATATAGATGCTGAACTGAGTTGAGATATAATTATACAAGTGATCTAGAATTGAAAACATTATTGTATTTTCATTTTGGACTCAAAGCTAACTAATAAGGTAAAAAGTGGCTTCTGGGAGGTTGCATTAGATTCTAAGATCAAGGTGCAGAGCTCTCAGGTCCAAGGCTCCTCACTGATGAAAGCTACAAGCTAAAAACCAGTCTGGAGATATTGGATGAGTAGGCACTAGATAGGAATTTTATGCACAAATCTTGCATCCATTGATTATTCTGGTATGCACTGAGTGGCGCTACTGTACAGAGGGACAATACACATGGTCTAGAAATAATATATTTCACACAATAGATTATGTATTGGTAGAAAAAGAGGGAATGAATAAAGTAAGGAAAATTAAGGTGTTTGATAATGAAGAGAAAGTATGTATTAGTGATCATAACTTTATTGTAATTGAAATGGTTAGTAATGTGATGGAGAACAGAAATAAAAGAAATAATAGTGAAAGATGTGGAAGGAGAGTGAATGATAAGAATAAATTGGAAGAGTATAAAATACAAGTTGAAGAAATCATGGAAGAGTTGGTTGGGGATGAGTATAAGGACTGGTGTAATGAAATAGAAAAAGTGGTAAATAGGGTTTTAGGTGAGAATATTCAGAAGAATTAGTGTAATAAAAATGTGAATTAGTAAAAGTGTAAAAAAGAGGAAAGAAACATGCAGAGAATATAAGTATGCTATTAAGAACAAGGAAAGTAAAAAATATATTAATGCTAAATGGGGAAAGTACTTAGAAAAAAAAGAAGTTGGCTAAAATAGATAATTATAGAGAAAAAATTAAATTGAATAGTTAATTGTTGGAGGATATTAATAAAAGTGGAAGAGATGGGAGTAAAAAATTTTGGAATTACGTTAAAAGGAGAAATGTAGGGGGGAGAGAGATATGTTCTAGAGAAGATTTAGAGAGAATTTTAAAATAGATATGTAATGGATATAGAAAAGATGTTAGATGTGAAGGATAAAGTGATAAAAAAAATGAAAGCATATAGTAATGGAAATATTAGGTTTACAAAAAATGAACTGAATGAAGTAGAGAAGAAATTGAAAAGTGGAAAGGCAAGGGTTTAGATGGATAGGCAGCAGAGATGGTAATGAATTTAGGATATAGGACAAAAGTAAAGTTATTATCCTGTTTTAATAAGATGACACAGAATAGAGCTTTTCCAAGTAGTTTGGAATAATACAAGAGTAAGATTATTATTTAAAGGAAAGGGTAAGGATCATAGAAAGTTAAGTAATTATAAACCGATAGCAGTAACATCAGTTTTATATAAAGTTTTCTCATATATGGTGGCTAAAAGAGTTATAAAATGGATGGAAGGGAATAATGTAGAGGGGGAAATGCAAGGTTTTAGATTGGATAGGCATATAGAAGATAGTCTATTTGTGGTTACACAACTTATGGATATGAGTAGGAATTCAGGTAGAGTTATATATGAGTTTTATAGATATAGAGAAGGCATATGATAGAGTAAATAAAAACAGATTATGGATAAGTTTAGCAAATTTGGAAATGGATGAAGCTTTAGTGAATATTATTAAGAAATTATATGAAAATAATTACTATATATTTCAATTAGGGAATATAGAATCAGTTAAAGTTAAAAATGAGGTGGAACTAAGGCAAGGATATCTTGTGTCACCTATTTTGTTTTTGTTGTATTTGAGTGAAATGAAAAGAGCAATAGAAAGATTAGGAAGAGGGATTGAGATACCATTAATAGATGGTAAGGGAGTATATATTTTGTCAGATCTTTTTTTTGTGATGATATATTTTTGTGTGCAGAAAGAAGTTATGCTGAGCACATGTGCAGGGTGGGTAAAGAGATGGGGATTAAATTTAGTGAAGAAAAATCAAATATAATGATGGTTAATACTGGGGAAAGAGAAGATGTAGAATTTTTATTGGGAGATATAGTGTTAAGTGTGGTGAATAGATATAGTTATTTGGGAATTATTTTTAAGTAATCAGAAAAATTGTTTGGATGAATGGGAGAAAAAATTGATAAATGAAGCAAAGAAAGGGTTTGATAAATTAACAGTGTTTTCATATAATAAATATGATGCTAGAATTATATGGAAGGGGGTTGCGGTAGCAGGGTTAACACATGGTAATGATGCATTATGTGTTAGTAAAGGGGTATTAAATTACTTAGAAAAAGTACAAAGGGAAGTAGGAAGACATGCATTGAATGCAGATGTATGGATAGCAAGGGAGGCAATTCAAGGAGAAATGGGATGGTCAAGTTTTTATATGAGAGATGCAAAAACTAAAATGAAAATGTTTGGTAGATTGCAGTTTATGGATAATAAAAGAATAGCCAAAATAGTATTTAATTGGGTTATGAGTAAAGGGCAGGTAACAATATGGGTGAGAATGGTAATGCGGTATGCAAAAGATTTGGATAAAGAATTTATATCAGTATGTTTGTACAAAAGATGGGATGATTATGTTAGGAGAATTGTTGAGTGCTAAAGTGGTAAGGAATGAGATAAAAGAATAGATTTATTAATAAAGAATAGGGGGTTAGAGAGATGGAGAACTAATATGGAGAGTAAAAAAAGTTTAAATATATATAGAAGTAAACAGAATATTAAGTGCGAGTTAATATATGATAATAGTAAGGAAAGTAGTTTATTGTTTAAGGCTCGAACAGGATCTTTAGCAACAAGAGAATACACATGTAAATGGGAAAATATGGGTGATTTGGATAAATATGGATGATTTACTCTGTAAATTGTATAAGGAAGGACTAGAAAATATTAGGTATCTGTTAATTGCATATAAATGCTTGAAAGCAGAAAGGGCACAAATAATGAAGTTATGGAAGAATAAATATGAAAAAAGTGATTATACAGAAAGTGGATTATTGGTTTTTATGCTGGGTTTGGGAAAAGATAAGGGGGATTTAGATATAAAGATCATAGAGTTGACAAAGATTATATTGTGGAAATGGGATGGAGTAGAATATGGAAAAACATAGAGTGGGGAATGGAAAATAAAGTGGCTAACAGGTTTCTCTGGGTATAATTGCTGAGAGATTCTTAACTCCGTTTAAGGAGAAGCCACAATACATCACATCACATCTGTTTTAAACAGTTGTGTAGCATAAAGAAAGGTAATCATGTGATGTGACTGTTGATGATGATAGTATAGAACTAATGCTGTCATTAATTGAATCTAAAGATCATTCACTGATTTAATTCCCACACCTCTGTGACCAGTCTGGTCAGTAACACCTGAAGATGGAAAGAGAGTAATACTATTCAAAACACTGTGCTATTATAACAATTGAATGTATTTAGATAAGGGTAAATAAATTGGAATTTTTTTAAAAACATTAATCAATTCCACATGATAATGGAAATAGTTTAACAGTAACCACGCTTACAATAATATTATGAAATAATAAACTCTGAATGTGCATATGATGCTAAAAATTTAGGAATTAACTTTTCTAGAATTAGTTAATAAACTTGTAAATAACGCCCCTCTGACCATGAAAAATGGATTGTACATTAGATGTCTACATGAAATTAATCGTCGCGGGAAGATGTAATCTTACAAAATGCAGAATCTTTTGATAAATAAAGATTTGGATTAGGTTTTCTGAGATGGGTCTAAAGAGGGTATGTCAAACCATAAACGTTTAACCAACATCAGTAGAACCTACCATTGCTTTCTAAGTTTCTATCGATTCTGAACAAAATCACTATAACAGATTTAGCATAAAATAAGAATATATGGATTGAATTTCCACAAGAAATCATGGAAAAATAATGCCATTTTATAAATAAATTTTTATTACAAAATTCATTTTAAAAATTTTACTTTTTTTTAATAAAAAAAGAAAAATTTTGACAGGCTTTTACAATTTTATAACCGCTGGTGTTTAAAATCTAAAAGTTTACTTAAAATATAGCTTTATAAAAAATGACTATAAATAGTTTATAAATTAATCGTTCGTTTTGAACTTAAAAACTAATATTACATAATTATAATTTTGTAGCAAATTAAAATCTTATTTCTGTATTTCGCTTTTCTAGTTAATTTTAAAGTTATTGCAACATTGAAGAGTTAATAGCTATTCTGAAAAAGATTATAAAGAATTAGCAATATAATATACAGTATTCTGGGTTTATGTACATATATTTTAAGTAAACATTTTAATTTATTCCATTTTTCTTTGATTTCGCATTTAATATACAAGTAATAAAACACATTTATTTACAAAATTTACAGTTTGTTAAATTGTTCATTAACGAACAAATTATAAATTCCGAAATAGAAAACGAGTGTGGGAAAATTAATCTTATATCACGCTATAGTTTCTAGCCCTCGGGGTCTCTGAAATTGATAAAAGACAACAGGCTTTTCTTTACTTAAAGGTTGAAGAGGTATAGGTTGCCTATTACGATCTAATTTTCTTTTCCTAAAAAAAAAGAGAAAAACGACTTTTTATTACAGTATTATAAGTAATTAAAAGCAAATATATACAGTATATGTATAATATAATGATAAATTCACCAAAATCTTAGAATAATAATTATTTTTTAAACAAGAAATTAGTGAAATCATCTAAAATTAATAAACTTATCAATAAAGTGTAATATATATATAAAAATAAAGTGTTTAGAAATTAAATGAACAAAATGTTTTTAAATTACTATATTATATACTAATAAGTTAACAAAATGTTTATCTAACTTTACACAGGTATAAACTAATTACAGTACTTTAAAATTAAAAGAAAAAGATAGGTCAAAAAAGAATTTTTTAAAAAAAATATTGGTTAATGGTGCGTATATATATATATGGCCTACTCCCCCCCCCCCTCAAAAATTGATCAGTGAGTTGTATAACCTTAGCATTCAAGATTATGATTTCAAAAGCCTAAGGGATTGTTTAAAACCAACAAATAAAAAGTAAATTTACAATATACTTGGTAAAATTTGAACTAATCTTAAAAAATTCTAGTTAAACATAATGAATAAAACTGATTTGTTATTGAAATAATGTTGCTTAAAGATATAATTTGTGTGTATTTATTTAAATACTAGAATTTTATTTATATATATATAAAGAACCTTGTGGCTAGGGTGTCTTCTTACTTGCTCAAAACATAGGATTCAAGACCCTTAAAACTCGTAAAAGTTAGAAACGTTTTAGATATGAATAAAGCTTATGATTTTTTTCTTTTGTTAAATAGCCAACATAGTCGATTAATAGATACCTGACTATTCTTAGTTATAATATTAAAATAAGGAAAAAATCCATAAACTGGTCCTACTTTTCAGTTGACTGGGCTAATGAGTCTGCCTTTCTTTCATGGTTTGTAGGGATTGTAAAAAAACATTAGCAATACTGTGTTTTATTTAAAAGTTATTTTATCTCATAGCATATCATCAGCATTTTTAACATTTTCAATCCATTCCAAGATGAAGATACCCCAGTTTTAATATACTTTCACGGATCAATAGCTTTTCTTTTTTCACATTACTTCAACAAGCTTTCTTATCTTACCACACCTTTTATTCTTAACAATTTTTTGGGGAACCAATCTAAGATATTCATATATTTATGTCTCATCTAGAAATATATATCTAAATGAGCTTCATTTCCGTCTCTTAATTATTACAATGATGTTATAGCTCTTTGCTTTATTCACCCATGTATTTCATATTTAATCCTTTCTTTAATCTTAATTACATTTATCTATGGTGTTATATGATCACTCATCATCAGAAACATGAATTCAACATGCATAAATTATAATACCTTTTTTGAAAAAAATCTATTTTTAGTTTATCTAGCCTCTACAAAAAGGGTGAGTGCATACAAATGTGTTGTATAATTCTTATCATCATCCATCCATATAAATCACTATTATGCCTTATTTAATGACAAAAATTAGGCTGTTTGGTTTTCACTTATCTGTCATTTCTTTTTTTATATATATATAATTCTTCATTGAAACTTTTTGCATCCTATTAATTCTTAACTTTTTATAGTATTTTTTTTATACCATTATTCTCTTCACTGAATGTTTTATAATTTTTCATGTTTGATATTAATTAATTTGCATGTTTTTAGTAATTTGCTTTATAACCTAATGTCTTGGCTTTTTCAAATCCTGTTTATTATGCACAGACATGTTCACACCTTCACTTTCTTTTTTATGCCAGATAAAGAATATTAATATTAGGTAATAGTATGAATACTGAATCCTACCATTTAATGGTGCTCTTTTTCTCCCAATGCACATCAATATACCGATGCAAGGGGTTTCTTTACAGAATACTTTGGTACAAAAAAAATTTTTTTTCACTTTCTATACATAAAACTCTATGTTTTTTTTTTTTTTTTTTGCGTTTTTAATAAACAAACACTTTGTTTTTATATGGTGTAGGGGTGGTGGTGGTTTACTTTTAAATTATCAACTTTTTTTTTTGATTTTGAGCTTTTTTTTTTTTTTGATTTTGAATTATTGGTTTCTTTACATAATACTATGGTAAAAAAAATTTTTTTTTTACTCCTTTCTATACATAAAACTTATACGGTTTTTTTTTTTTTTTTGCCTTTTTAATAAACAAACACCACTTTGTTTTTGCTGGTAGGGGGGGGGGTTGCTTTTAAATTATCACCTTTTTTTGGATTTTGAACTTCTTTTTTAATTAAAGCTTTAAACAATTGAGTTTTAATAAATAAACCAACAGTTGGTTTTTAGAGGGTGGAGGGGGATTGGTTTGAATTTTAATTCTCGTCTTTTAGTATCTTTTGCCGATGTACTGGAAACTTTGCATATTAATTTTAAATGTGTTCAAATATAGAATACATATTACATATAAAGAGATAGATTAACAAAATATACGAATTATTGGAGGGGGGTTGGTTTGCTTTTAAATTATTGACTTTTTTCTTTATCGACTTTTTATTCATTTTGAGTTGTTTTTTTTTGTTGTTGTTGGAAAGCCTTATTAATCAATTCATTTTTAATAAACCAACAGTTGGTTTTTAGAGGGTGGAGGGGGGTTGGTTTGATTTTTAATTATCGTCTTTTATTTTCTTATTATGAGGTGTTTTTTTTTTAAAAAAAATATTTACGCTACCAAAACCTTTATATGACAGCAAAAAGTTTTTCCATTATTTTTTACCATTTTCAAAAAGCCTTAATTAAACAGTGGGTTTTTTTAAAAAAAAAAAACATTTTTTTAGAAAGAGGAGGGGGGATTATGGTTTATTTGACTCCAACAGGAGATGAGCCTCAAAGCTGTAAGTAATGGGATTTTGGAGCCATCCAACCAACTTCCAATTGCCCAGATCCTGTAGTTGACTAAAACCATGCTCCTCCTGAAAATGCATAGCTTCGCATCTGGCAGGATGTTTGTTCTCTTTCTGGAAAACACAACTTCTGTGGCTGGCAATTCACTCCCCTTCAACAAATTTTGAACCCCTGCTGTGCCGACATTTTACTGGTCTCACATGGATTCACACATAAATGTGCATTTGTGCATGAACTTGACAGAACTCTGCTGAAAACCCTAACCTTTTCAGGTTGTGTGCAGTTCAAAATCATTGGGAAGTGTGCATGATGGCCTTACAATTCTTAATATGTAATATTAAATCCACTATGCTTTCTCAAAATTTTTCCACAATGAATTTTTTTATAATTTTGCATCCTTCAAAATATGGCCATCAAATCAGACTGTAGCAAGAGTTGAATTGCGCTCACTTGAGTAATACTATCACAAGTCAATGGGCATAGTATTTTGTTATGTAATAATAGGATACATTGCCCTCTAGGTAGCCTGTTATGGGTCTAAACAACACCATTGTAGTGTTAGCCATAAGTTAGGTCGCTAAAATGGTATATTGATGTGTGTTGTGTGAAAAACAATGCCATCAAGCTGTAAGGTTCAGTATTCATACTAGTACCTAATATTATTTTTAAAATATATAAAACATTCTACATTGTCTAATTCAACTCTATTAATTTTGATTTTTCTCCTCACTTTCTTTAATTTAAACGTTGTTTTGTTTTGATTAAATATATATATAATTCATATCACATGATCACTATTTCCCATGCATTAGATCTTAAGATCTAGGTACAGTGGTTTCAGATCCAAGGCTCCTCACTGACGAAACTAGTTTGGGGATATTGGATGAGTAGGCACTAGATAGGGATTTTATGCCCAAGCCTTCTGGCATCCATTGATTACTCTGTCTTGCTTTGAGTGGCACTACTATATGGAGAGAGTTTTGCCTATTATAATTCATATCCTGTGTTCTTTTTTGTTTACCATATCTAATGCTTTTTTATAACTTTTTCATTGATTATTACTTTACATGTCATATGCAAACTTTAAATTATTTATTCTTTTTTTTTTTTGTAAATTGATATTTCAATGAAATTTGTTTTTATTCTATCTAACTCATTTTTTAGAATTATGTATCATTCATTTGCTCTCTTCACTGGGCATTTTTTAGTTAATTATCCATTTTCAGGGCATCATGTTTTAAGCAATATGGCCGTGTTTTTTTCAAGATGACTATCATATTAAATATTTTGTTGAATTTTTTTAAAAAAGATTATAAAAACACAATAAATTACACAAAACTCCAAACAATTGTAATTAAATAAAATTTAATATGCTTGTAATAAACCAAATAAAAAAAATTCTGAAAAAATACTAACTTTGAACACATTTTGAGAGTAAAACAGCATTATCTCCATTCATACATAAAGTTTAATTTCATGCCCATTAGCACACATTTTTTGCACAGGCACTATTCCATAATTTTGAAAATATTTCACTGCATCTTTTTTTGCTACTGGTAGATTTCCAAATTTTAATCATTTTTACAAAAAGTTAGAAAAAATAATTAACTAATAACTTGAACGATGCTATGGTAGACATAAAAAAATCACTGCATGTTAACAGTTTGTACATTATAATATATGTAAAAATAATAATCATTAAATGTTGTGAATGGCATTTATAAAAAATATATATTTATAAATTTAATATGAATTTATATTCGATATCTTAGAATTTTTTAAACTTAACAAGTAACACATGCTCGATAAAATCTTTTGAAAAAAAAAAACAAACAAATACTTTGACACCCCTAAAAGTGGATAATTAGCCAAAACACACCTGGCAAAGAGCATGAAGGAATGATACATAACTACGCGATAATTATGCTTTTGAGAATGGGAACTCATGGCTTTTCCAATTTCAATCTTCTTTTGCTTTTTTCACACATTTTTTTAAGGTTGATTCTGAATGAGTGTAAATATTTTTTAAAACATTATTTAATTTATTTTTTGCATCATATTATTTAAATCCTCTGTTGAAACCCAACAAAACAGATTTTATCCTAGTATTCTATATAATGAAGCAGGTGAAATCTGTGATTTGATATTCCCATCTTGTTTAATAATACAGCTTGTTTATCTACTTATTGTTCTTTATCTCCACATTTAATCTTTATTAAAAGCTTGTTTAAAATGAATGTTAATTATTGCAATGCATCTATAATCTTCACATTCTGTTTTGATTTGTTTTGGATATTGAAATTAACACTTTATTCATGCTTTAGATATATCATCTTTCAATACACTATTATATTCTTCAAATAAACTATCATTACTGTATCAATCATTTCATCCACTTATTTTATTATTTCTTCAGATCTTATTTTTCAGCTTAATCACTGTTCTGTTAATGTTTTCTTATAAAATATTCTTCTTATTATAAGATGTTATAATTTCAACAAACTCTTATGCTAATTTTTATATTATTTTTTCCTTTAAAGCTTAACTTATATATTTAAAAACAGTATTTACTTCCCTTTTAAAGTTTTATCTTTTTTAGTGAGCATTTTTTCAAGTTCATCTTTTATCTATGGTTTTGGATGTCATATTCTGTTTATAATCATTATTATTTTCATATATTTCTTTAGATTGATTTATTTTTACAATGAGTTTAGATTCATTAGTGAACATCAGTTAACATGGTCATTAATGTATCATCATCATCATTTTCAACCCATTGCAAGATTAAGGTATCTCCAAATTTTATCAAATTTCTCTGATTCACAGCTTTTTTCCCACATCACAACAGCAAACTTTCTTATTTCATCCATATATCTCACATATAATTTCTTTCTAAATCTTTTAAAATTTTTTGAGATTCTTTAAAGTGTCTATCTATTATCTCTTCTGCCAAATCCAGCTATATTTCAATCTCTGATTTTTTAAATGGATTCAGTGATATCTATTTGCTATCTTACCCATGTATTTCATTTTCAATCACTTATTGTTACTCGTAACATATACTACTTCATATTTCCTTGAATGGTTTGTATTTCTTTTGTGCTAAGAATCCAAGTATAATATTTATAAATAAAAACTAATAAAAATATAATTTTGGCTATAATAATCCAGAAAGGGGGGGGGGGCAGAAAAAGAAAAATAGATAAAGCAATTTATATAGATTTGGACATTGTGTAATAAATGGGCAAAGCATTAACATTCAATATCCAGTACAATGTTTGGAAAATCACGAGATAAATCAAGAGTTGGTGGCCGAGTGGTCAGCACAGCCGCCTTACAAGCAGTTATCCAGGATTCGCTTCCCGGCCGATGCTTTGACACATGAAAAAAAAATAAAAAAAATTTTTGAAAATGATTACGATTTAAATAATCGGAAGTATTTCAGTATAAGAATGTATTAAATATTCTATCTCTCCACTGATGTGAGCCATAAGCTTGAAACCAGTGGATAGAGATTTTAAACATTTTCTCATACCGCTCTTATCAATTAAGAGCTTGTTTGAGCTATTGGTACGCTCTCTGTATTACATTTTTGTAAATACAAGCTTATAAAAGTAATGTCAAGTTATATATGACTTGCTTTTTTGATTATTAAATTATTATTATAATTTAAAATTATTAAGTGTATTAATGCAGGACCGGATTTATATTTTTAAGCCCTAAGCTAACAAAAAATTGAGGTCCCTTCCCCATTTTTTAAAAATCTCATAAAAAAGACACGTCTATTCACACAGGTTATTAATATATAGCAAAGTCTTTATTAAATTATTTGACTTTAAAACGTGTATAATATAAATTAAAATATAGTATAAAATAACATACAAATATGTTTAAATTTTTTTTTAAATTTAGGGGCCGCCTGAAAGTTGAGGCTCCAAGCTTTAGCTTAATAGTAAATCCGACCCTGTGTATTATGTATATATATATAAGATCTCGTGCACACATTTTCCATTTGCACAAATGCATATAAATATATACATTTGGTTAAAGTAATAAAATATACTCACGCTTTTATAATAAAAAAAATGAGTACTCCTACTGCCATTAATAGTAGAAATGATACTGAAAAACCAACGCCAAGTCCTAAAAATATATAAATATATATAGTAATGATATTCGACTGCATTATCAAAAAGACACTTTTTATAATTATTTTTAATAAAATTTTTACCCAATTGTAGATTATATTTTCTTTGAATTGGCTTTTCTAAAAATGTAGTCTCAGTTTCTAAAAAATAAAAAACAAATTCTTGAATTAAAAAAATATTAACAAATTTGTATTTGAGTTCTAAGTTATTTATATAACGGATATAATAATTAAGAGATATGCAATAATTCATAATTTTTAGAATGAAATAGATACATAGCTGGGATGAACAATCGTGGTTTTTGAATTTTTTTCTACCAGATAATTACGAGAAGCAAATCGTACTTATTTTAATTAATAACTTTCTTTTTTTAAAAAACATATTTCACCTACGAAGATCTATTTTAATACTGAAAAATTTTATTTATTTATTTTTTCATTATATCTTTAAGATAAATTACAAAAGCATTACGCAGAAAAGTAGGATTTTTATTTTTAATATGTCCAATCATTATTTCCACCATAATAAGACTTAATAATTTGGAAATTTTATACATTTTTTAAAAAAATCTCAAAGTAATGACCATGCAGCTATCAGAAGCTTGTTTTTTTTCCATGTGTCATAGCATCGGCCGGGCGAACCCGCAGCAACCGTCTGCAACCAACTGCTTGCTTGCAAGGCGACTGCGCTGACACCTCGCCTAACAACGCTTGACAGCTTGTTTTTTTTCCCCATATGTCATAGCATCGGACGGGAGGCGAACCCACAACAACCGTCTGCAACCAAATTAGGCCTCAGAAAAATTTAACACCACTTGATAATTTTATAAAATCATTTAAGATGTCAAGCTTGATAAAATAAAACACCCGTTGGGCAAATATAAGATGTTGAGTTCTGATTTAAGATGCTTGAAAAAGTTTTAAAATATAATATGCTACTTCTAAAACCAAAGAAGAATTTTAAAACATATGATCTTATCAAGTTGGATTATCTGATTATAAGGATGATCACATTGTTTTGATTTATAAAAATACTAAAAAAAAACCTGCAATAATTATTGTGAGAGTTCATATAATTTGCAACTTCCTATGAATTTAAAATCTCCTTAATAGAGAACTTATTGTTAATGAGTTATCAATATTTATAATTGATATTATTGCTCTTAGTAAAACAGGTCTTTCAAATGAAGGATGTTTAATACAATTTATAAATGGCTGCAAATATTTTTGGGAAAGACAAATTATCAAGTGGTGTTAAATTTTTCTGAGGCCTAATTTGGTATCTTATATTTTTGACATTTTTGGATGTACTAATAAAATCTAATGTATCAATACTTAATTTATATACTGCTGCCAATACTTATTTCATCAGCCATGATGCTTTAATGTCTTCACCATTAAATCTAGAGAGTTAAAAAAAAATTGCATTGTGTTAGATAGCATTTTTAGTTTTTCTTCTCGGAGACTTAGTGTTGGTAGGAATAATACATACTGATTTATAGTTATTAAAAATAATGTCATTGTCATAAACTCATATGAATTGCTTTTAATCACTTTTTGAAAAATATATAAATTGCTTAACATTTTAATTAAGCAGAAAACTCATAATAAAAACAAAGTATATACATTCCAGTTTTAAACAATGGCATCAAATCATTTAAGTTATAGTTAAGAATACAAATGCAAAAAGAAAACGTTTATGTACATGAGCATTTAAAGTGCAGATTGTTAGACGAATTATAGTCTAGTATATATATATAAAGTTAAAATAATAGTTATAAAACAAGTAGATCACTATTCTAAAGATATTATACAAAAAGTTCAATGCTTTATCAAAGCATCTAATATCTATATTAAATTCCACTATTACTAACCATTAAAATTGCCAATTCAGACTTTTAAACATGTCATGATCTTAAGATGAAATTATTTTTAGGTTTAATTTGTGCATACAGTTAAAATTGCTTTTGAAAATATTAGAGAGATGAATGTTGCCTGATTCATTGTTGATGAATTCTTTATTAGTGATTTCATTTCAAAAAATCATGTGGAATTTTCTATTTGACAACTAGTAAATTAAATATGAAATAAGTAAGTAATAGAGAATTGTAAAGAAAATCTTTAACTGCCAAGTTGACTTAAAAATTATTGTTGGGATATTAAAAATAAAATACCAATATGTAGCATAATTTTATTAAATTTATTATCAGCATTATTTTTTATAATAATGATATATTTTGAATATGAGAAGAGTAAATTATGATTGTATATTTTAAATAATAATACAAAACCAAGATGCCATTTATATATTAAAACATTAGCAATTCTCCTATATAATAGTGTCACCCAATACAAGCTATAGTAAACAGTGGATATTATAATGTTTATGCATCAAAATCACTATCTTGTGCCTAATCATCAAATATCCCCAGACTGTTTTAACTTGTGGCATTTATTAGTAAGAAACCTTGGATCTGAGGGCAGTGCATCTAAATCTTTGGATCTAATGTAACCTTCTAGCAGCCATCTTTCATCTTTTTAGTTAAATATAAAACTTTGACTCCAAAACAAAAACAATAATGTTTTCAATCCAAGCTGATTAACTTTTATGGTCATAGAGATCTGAATTCAATTCAGTATTATACATTTTGATGTCTTCAGTTTTTTAATGACCATAGTCATCACTGTCTCTTGGCCAGGATTGATGTTAAATCAATAAAACCTAAAATGATCACTATTTTTTATAGTTACACAAACTGTCAAAACATTAGGAACTCTCTCCATACAGTAGTGCCACTCAGTGCAAGCCATAGGAATTAATATATGTAGGGGGCGGGATTGTATATCATAACTCCGATCTA
This sequence comes from Epiperipatus broadwayi, assembly GCA_028023455.1. NCBI lineage: Eukaryota > Metazoa > Onychophora > Udeonychophora > Euonychophora > Peripatidae > Epiperipatus > Epiperipatus broadwayi. Next base: position 236,293 of record JAQFVV010012393.1, on the reverse strand, counting down.
GTGCCTACTCATCCAATATCCCCACACTAGTTTCTAGTTTATGGCCTTCATCAGTGAGAAATCTTGAATCCAAGAGTATTGCACCCAGATCTTTCAATCTAATGCAACCCTTCAGCAGCCATCTTTTTAGTTAATGATATATCCATTCTACTTAGTTATGTAGTTTTGAAAAAGTTATTCAATTTAATAAAGATAAAATAATTTTTTTGTAATCTTAAAAACAGAAATTCTCTAGATCCTGATGAGATATCTAAAGTTTTCAAATATGATGGTACTATGTTAGCTTCAAAAACATTGAATTTTTTTAGTAATTTATTGACCCATGAAGTTGTACTATTTGTTTTTAAGAATGTTTCGATTATTACATGTTAAAAATTTATTTAAAAAATAAAAATGACACACTAATTATTATGGAATATTGGTATTTATTACAGAAAAAATACTTTCAAAAAATTATCTAAATAGATTGTTTTCAATCATAAATGAAAAGTTTACTAGAGATGCAATATGAATTTAGAAAATCAAAAAGTGCTAGAGAAGTTATTTTTATTGCCAGAGTAATGCAAAAAAAGTATAAAGACCAAAGAGAAATTTATTTACTGCTTTTATTGACTTTCTTAAAACATTTGATTTAATTACTCAAATAGATTTAGGACAATGCTTTAAATAGTGGTAATATATGTATGATTTTGTTAGACCAAATATAGAACTTTAAAAAATTAGTTTTAGTTACTGTTGAAACAAATTTCATTTACTTTGGTTATTTTTACTTTCTCTAATATTGTCAAGAAGTTATTTCTGTTATCTTATTAATATAAAAAGTAGATTTCAAAGATATATAAAGAGATTTTGTATCTTTAGAAGAAATATACATAGAATTATAACTTTTAGAGAAAGCAGATAAAAGTTGTTTTTTTTTAAAGCAGGTACATAATATCAAAAGAATATTAGAGGGTTCAACAATTAACTTTTCAACATGATTTCTGTTTGGTATATGCACAATTACTTAGGATATGAAAAAAAAACAATTGATTTCAAACATAGCCTCATTTGTCAAAAAACTTACATGTCAAACATTTCATCTTGAGTATGGTTATCATTGAAAAAAGATATATCATATATGAAATAGAAAGAACCAATATTTTTACTTTCATTGAGACTATAATGCTGAAAATGGCCTGCAATATATTTAAATTATCTAATGTAACTTGTGTCAGAAAGCATATAAAAATTTCAAACATTAACATCTAAATCACTGTTTTTTCAAAAACAAAATAATTTTTCTTTTGATTTACACGAGTAAAATTAATTAAGTTGCAAACATGTTTAATTATGATTTCTCTCTCTGCCTTGAGGAAATAAAGCAATGTTAAATATATGTTATTGTTATGAATATTTGTAAAATAATTAATTCCATTCTTATCTTATATGCTATTGATATCTGAATTAGTCAGCTGGTTAGAGTGTTAAAAAATTCAATACTCAAAGAATCTAAAGGTCCAGGTTCAATTCCCATGCCAGTACTGTCACTGGTCAGGCCAACAATATCTAAAGAAGAGGGGAAAGGTGCATATACTAACCTGTGAGCTATTAATAACAGTTGAATGTATTTGGAATATTTAAATAAAGTTTAATTTTTCTAAAGACATTTAATACCTGTATTAGATGATGGAAATTTATAAATACAACTAAAACACCATCATCACAAATATCTTCAGGAAATCACCAAGATCTAATACATTGCTAAAACATAGAGGAATTTCTTTTATTGATTAAAAAAATAGTAATTTGGGTTAACACTTGCAAAATTTATATAGGTTTTTTTTTGCAGGTTGCAGCATATGATCTTAAATATATTACAATTGTTTATAACTGTAAACATTAATTTGATATACATATATAATATCAAATACAGTATATATATAATATTCTCAGAGAGATAAGCTTAAACAGACTAAAAGACCAGGAACATTAAATTAAAATTAGCAAAAATATAAAGCTGTCTGGACCACATTATAGTCTGTTTCAGTCATGCTTATAAAAATTTAGAAAATAAATAAAGATCATATGCTTTTTCAGAATATCGCACTGAATATCATAGCCCATTTGTAATAGAGGTTTATCATTCTGACAATAAATAATACTTGAGTGGTTTGACTTAAATTTTTCTGTATACATAAACATAAATGATAAAATTTTCGAACACTGCTAATTTCAATGGACCAATTCCTTGTTTTCCCAGTTTTGCATAAATTATAAATCTGTTAAATAATCTTAATTAAGATAAAATTTTAATCTGATTGTACACAAAAACACAGCTTATTTATTTTACAGATTAGCTATATTGTATAACGCTGTGTTTATATTTGCTTATGGCGGCAAGTTAGTTCTTAATTAGATTTACGTATCAGATTTATCATCTTTATATAAACTAGAAAAGTAAATATAAATTGATTTATTTTACATTTGTAAGATTAATGTATTGAGAAAATAGACTTAGAAAGTATATATTCCTGTGCTTAAATATAATTAAATGTGCTTTATTATTTTGTATATGTAATTGTAATTATATATATATATATATATATATGTCTATTTTCATAGTATAATTTACAAACTGCATTTATACTCTTTCAAATATATTCAACCATTAGTAATAATACACAGCATAATATACAACACATTTCCAATGGTATTATATTGCTCTCTACTTCAGATATTTCTGGCCTACCTGAAGTGGAAAGGAAAATAATGCCATTTGAGACGTATTTTATATTACCCTGTTTTATTACTAATAGCTGAATGTCTTGGAAGAGTATAAATGATGTTTGATTTTTTTCTAAAAGTTTTGAAGAATTAAATTAGATGGTGGAAATGAATCAACATACAACTACAAGTAAAATGTCATCATGACTAACTTTCAGACAAAAAATATAGATATGCATTTATGTTTAATTAAAACAGTTAAATTAATCTTTAACTGAGATTTGAACTTTATACCTAAGCTAGGAATAATCTTTAGTTTAATAAATAATTAATAAGAATTATTAATGCATTTATCTGAAGTGATTTATGTCAAAGTTATGAGGGCAGAAAGGTTGACACTTGTAAATCAATGTGGAATATATATTATAACAATACGTTTTGGGAAGACAGCTCTTTGACTGCCTCACAGATTTGGACAGCAAATTATATAATGATATGTGCCAAGTCTGGTATGACTTGCGCAAGGTCCATCTTAATCAATATGCCACACCAAATTATATAATGGTATGGATGATGATGAAGGCTTTGTTATGAAGCCAAATTATTTGATAGTACATTTTTTAAAGAAATATATCCTGGAAGTCCATCTTTTAAACAATATAACAATAAATGGTTATTAATTGTCATAGGAAACATAACATGGACATAGCTCTATACACATACCAACTTGTATGACAATATATGTAGTTAAATATCTTCATTTTTAACTATTTAATCCCAATGATAAAATATCATATATGTTTATATGGGGAGATAAGGTTTCTTAATTATATGACTTGAGTCAGAGCACCAGTTTTACAGAATGATATTTACCTAAATTCAGTATCTCATTATTAATAGGAATCAAGAGCATGAACACTGTATGTATTTTAATGTTGTGTTGACAATATTTTTTTATGAATTTATTCTGAAGCCAAAGACTATTTTATTGTGTTACAGATAAATTATTATATAAGACTATACTATTACCATTTTTATAACTCAGCGTACTCTAAATAAAGATAGGTAGTGAATATTTAAGTGACCAAATGTGTTGAAATACTAAGAACAATTTTGAAAAAAAAATTAAAATAAACAATTTATTTAAAAAAAATAATTAAACATGCTTAATAATATATATATATATTAATAATAAAGACTTTTTTTTTTTTAAAAAAAATTAAGATATTCATGTATATAGTTCTAATGACTTTTGAAATTATTACAAGTACTCAAATACTATGAATTTAATAAGGTTAAGCATAAATCATTATCGCCATCTATATTAGTAATTTACAAATTAATCAATTTTGTTTTTACATATGTTTCCATAAAATTGATCAAATCAATATTTTTCCATCAGTAAATCTTAATATTCTTTGCGTAAGTATTTAAGTTCTGCAATAATCCGCTTTATTTATAACAAACTCCAACAATGATTTGTCAGAAAATATTCTCAAGCTAAACACACGTCTATATTTCAAAAACAAAATTAACTTATTTATATTTCTTGTTTAATACAAGAGACTTGCATATTCTTATGTTAAAAATATAATAAAAATATTCAATTTGTAATCTAAAATACCGCTATTAACACTTCACTTCAATTTTATTCTTTAACGCTATTAAATCTTAAAAAAAAAATCTAAATTAATTTGATCAATCTTTTAAATTCTTTATTAAGCAAAACTTGAATTTTATAAACGCAAACAAAAGATTTATGATGCTTTATTTCTATCATGTTATCAAAGCATTTATACAAAACTATTCGATCCATTTAAAATTCGATATGTTTATAATAAAAAAAATATTGATGACAATGATAATAAATAAAATTTCAATTATCTTATGAGTTTGTTACTTTTATCAATGTTGTATACAAAAATATATTATGTATTTATATTAAAATTACAAATTTGATTTTTTTTTTGAAGTCACTGATAGAAATATTATATACACGTAACATTTTTTATTTAAAGCAGATGAAAAACAAGTCTTTTGTAGATCCTTCTTCTGCTATTGAGTCAAGAGTTTGAAGACAGTACCAAATTAGATTGATGCCATAAAAATTTGAAGTAATCTGATCTCCAATGAGCAAAAAATGGAGATTGCTTTTGACTTTCGACATTATCTTTGTCCCTGTTGTTCTTGCCTTAGAATCACCCAAATGAAATGGAAAATTGTAACTAAAGTGGAGGTAACCCTGGGGCTTCCAAGTTTATCTTCTTAATCCACTGTTCTTTTGGTCAGCAACGACTAGTTTTTTATTTGGTTGCTATCCAAAAAGAACATACAAAATTCAGTTTCTCTTGACAACCATTCTGATACCATGTGATAAAAAGTTTCACCGCAACGCATCAGCGTATTTTTAAACTTTAAAAATACAACACTAATTAGTTTATTTATTTAGAGAAAAAAAATAATGAGATCAAATTTACAATGAATAATACTATATGTCCTTGTTTTTTTTATTTTTAATTTTTTTAGACACTTTTCACAAAATTAAAATATAAGATATACAGTAAACATTTATCTCTTTATAAATCTTAATTTTCTCCCCTTTTTTTAAATAGTTATTTTTAAGTAACCGACCTTTGATATTATTCATTCAATCTATAATACATTTTATCATCTTGCTATTTTATTATTTTTAAAAAAAATTAATAATTAGAAACAGTATTTAAACAAAGTACTTATTCATTTTTTTTTTTAAAAAAAAACTGAGTTTGAATTCATGATCAAACTCTTAATAATTTCTTGTTTTTGTAATAACATGATGGAAACAACCATCATAATATACATATGGTAGTTTTATAACAGTGTACATATGCATACATGATATTGTTGTGTTTAAGTCACATGTATAAAAAAAATCAAAATAAAAAATTAGTTGTAATTTATATTTAATTTAATTTAAAACAGGTGTATAAATGCATTTTAGTTAAACAAAATAGATCAGTATTTTTAGAAATAGTAAAGTAATAAAAAATAATGATTTTATATGTATGTGTGTGGACATGTTACAAACATAAAAACATTTGCACAATTTAGTTCTAAATAATAAAAAACATTTGTATTATTTATTTGTATTACAAACTATTTATGAAACCAAATATTTTATTTTTTATTAGAAATATTCGTTAATAAAAAAGAAAATTTTTTTAAGAAAAAAAATCAAATCTACTTAATTAAATTGTTAAAGTCATTTAAACAAAATCATAGTTAGTCATAAACAATATAAGTTTCAGAAGGCACTTTTTAAATCTTAGATATAAAATCTGTAATTTCTCTGGTGTCTGATTGGTAAATGAATGTTTGTCCAATGACATCACAAACACTACATTTATGCAAAGGAAGTAATTCCACTATTAAATAAAAAATGCTGGGAAAAAATCAGTATGAGTGCCCTTAACTATAGGAATATAGTATATATTTTGTGATAAAGGTTCATATCCAGCTGCAAAAACAGCCATAAATGCAGATTCATAATTCTGCATTAAGGTTTTCTGTGCTTCCATGGTCTGTCGATCACTTAATATAGTTCAGATGAATGATATACTTAGCAATGTTAATGAAATTTTATAAATTAGCAATGTTTAATAAAAAGCATATTTGCATTAAATCTTATTAAAGAAACCAATTAAAAAGAAATATTATAAATATTTATATTTAATAAAAATTACAAAAACAACTGGTGTTTTTGTATTCCATTTGTATTCCATCCCAGCCAGCTGCAGAAACAGCCACAAATGCTGATTTGTAATTTGACGTTAGAGCACTCCATGCTTTCACAATCTATCAATCCCTTAATATAGTTTATTTGAAAGAAAACTTAGCAATTAATTAACAGTAACTATTAATTCAGATGACTCTCCAGTAAATATATATTTCAATCTGTAATAACATATATATAAAAGTGTAAATTTTAATTTAGCTTTATTAAAATTCAGAAATTTATTTATATAATATTAAAATGTTTTGTTTAATTTACATTAAATCTTTAAAAAAAATTGATAAAGCAACCAATTCCACAATAACAATAGTCTCCAACATTTAAAAAATGCTTGGAAAAGAACACATGCTTTTAATGACAGAGGTGTAGTATGTAAATCATGAAGAAAATGTGATTACAGTAGATAGATTCATGTTTGAAATGTAACATTTAGTGAGGAGAAAAAATAGATGTTATAGTAATGTATGTACATTTAATTTTGGTTGGAATATTATTACATTTATGTGAAGAATTAATAAAATATACACAGACAAAAATCAGTACAAGGGCTTTGAATTATAGAGCTCTAGTATTTAAATCACAAAGAAAATGTGATTACAGTACATAAATTAATGTTTGAAATGTGATATATAATAAAGAGGGGAAATGCTTCAGTACAGTATTTATATTTAATTTTCATTAGTGCAAAATTGAAGTTGAAACATCGGTCTTTCAGGGCAGCTATATTTTTTATGTTTTATATATAATATTAAAGTCTTTTGTTTAATTATATTAAATCTTAAAACATTTTTGCTAGCATATAATTGAAGTCAAAATAATGACCTTCTGGCTGGCCACATTTCTAATTTTTAATATATAATATTAATTTTTTTAATTTAATTTACATTAAATCTAAAAAAAAAAAAAATTGTTAAAGCAATCAATTAAAAAAAAACACCAGGCTTTACATAGCCTGGGTCAGTCTGGTTGTTAAATATTTTTTAAATTTTGTTTCAGATTAAAAGGTTAAATTTAACTTTTAAAAAAATTATTAAAATAGTTTTCTCTTTTGTATTTGGATTATGGATATGTAGAAAATTTTGTTCAAAAACTAATTTAAGCCATATGGTTGGTTATCAGTATAATCATTTTTATATACCAAACAGTTAATCAGAGGATTTATTTGTGAATAGAATTGGTAAACATATAGCTGATGGTTTACACTCAAATTATATTTTAATCATACTATAATGAAGGGTCACAGATTGGTGAAAAGATAGCTAACAGTTTATGCTGAAATTATGTTTTAATCATGCTATAATGAAGGACTATATATTATGAGTCAAGTATTCAGATTCTTTTCTGTCTGCCAATTACTAAGTAAATAATTCTTACTAATGTCTGGAGACTCACATAATGCTAAATTAAGTTTAAAATGATATCATAAAATATAATTGAAATCAAATGTGTTTTACTGCAAAAATTGCAAGTTAAAATGTTTTTGACAGCGAAACTACTATCTAATAAAGGAAAAACAAATCTTGTGGCAGATTCTATGAAACCATTTTCATGACGATATTAAATTGACTATCTGCCAACCTGAAAATGTACTTAAATGTACTTGACATAAATAATATATTTTTTCTTCCTGGATCAAGAAAAAAATGACAAATAATTTTTTTAATTTCTCTTTAATATATATCACTTTATTGAGAAAGTTTATTTGACTATGTTACATGTATTATGTTATCATATTTTGGGATAATTTAAAATGAACAAATACGTTTAAAGTATTAATTTAATAATAAAACAATTAAATATAATAATGACAAATTAATAATACTATAGGATTTTGAGCAATAACTTCATATACTAACATGCTTGTGTTTGTCTGAAGGTTTATGATGATAACATTTTAGTGGTAATTATATGTTGCTATTATCATTATCTAATATTAAATATTGGATAGCTTTAGTAGAATTCAAACTTTGTTTAAACTTTTCAATTACATTCAACTGTTAGTAATAGCACATGGTTAGTATACAATACAATGTTTCAAGTGACATTATTCCCTTCTCTTCTTCAGATGTTGCTAGTCTGACTAGCATTAGTATTAGAATGGGATTTGTGAATATTGGAATTTAAGATTAGACTGTAACCATGTTATCACTGGCCAGGCCAGCAACACCTGAAGCAGAGAGGAGAATAATACAACTTGAAATGTTGTGTATATACTAACCTATGTATTATTTAAACTTAAAAGCATAAACCTAAACTAGACAATAAATAATCAAAATTACCCCAAATTTACAACTCAATCAGACAATTTAAAAAATAAACTCTAAAGAATCTTTATTATTAAAAATTTCTGATTCTAAAGTAATTAATTTATTTTAAAATTCTTTTAATATTAAGGGTGTATGGGAGGTAAATGGAATTGTGGGTAATAAATATTTTGTTTAAATATGTTTGTAGTTCTTTACATTTGAGATGTTTTCTTGTAGCAATGAAACCATTGATTGTGCTTTAGAGTTTATTTTTTGGATAATCTGGTCAAGCTGTGAATTTGGGATAATTTTGATTAAAGATATTTAGTATTTAATATTAGATGATTGGAAATAGTCCACCATATAATTACACTAATATGCTTGTTTCAGTTTGAAATGAAGCCAGGTGTTAAATTTAAATAGATGTTCATCAAAATTGATCACTTACAAAGTAGATTTTTAAATTATGTCTAAATTAAATCAATAAAAGAAATTTAATATAATTTACTAAAAGATTTTATGTTATCAAAAAAAAAAAAAAAAGACTTTATTATAAAAGAGTTCACTTTAGACCAAATATTTTTAACTCAGATTAAAATAGAAAAGTGGTAGCTTTTATTTAAACAATTAAAAATAAAAAAATTACAATCAAAATGAAATTAGTATAATGAAGGTTTTATTAGGTACATCCTGTATGTATTGGTATATATGCACATCTGTATTATTGAACAAATGGATATTAATTTATGTAAATGCAAGTTGTTGTTTTCATAAGTAATATTAATCATTGATAATATTTATTTATTAATGAATTTCACATGCATGACATTCACACAATACATTTCAGCTTGTCATTTACATTCATATGTGTGTGATAGCTTTACTTAAGTATACAGTTTTCAAAGATTTTAAATGTCTATGATGATTATAATTTATGAAAAGACTCAATGGAATCATTGATAAACATGTTGAAATACAATGTAAGAATAATGCTAATTTAAAATAATAATGAGCTATTTTTTTATATTAAGTTATTTGGGACATGTTAAATATCATTAGTGTCCATATAAATTAAATAAGTATATGCCAAATAACATCTTTAATAGTTAAAAAATAATGATGATTAGAATTAGAGTTTGCAGAAATGTATGCAAGAAAGAGCATTATCTATATCTGAATAATACTGAGTTATAATTGATAAAAGTTATACATATTAGAACCTATATTGAGTAAATGTTTAAACCTAAAAATTTAGCCTAACTATTAAAGATTTACTTATTTTCACATGTACTGAAAGAAGCCTGGAAGTAGGCATAGTGTATCCAGTTATGTTAGGGTGATTAATGGGTAGAATATTCCTTCTTAGAAATGCTGTATTGATATATTTCAATTTATTTTGTTGTATCATATATTGATTGCATTATGAAATTCATTTATATAAAATTATAATCTTGATATCTATTCTATAAATAATACTTTACTATATTAGAAAATAAAAGAAACAGAAAATAAATGTTAGCAATCTGTCTTACATGAATATTAAGAGTGCTATAATTACTGAACATAACATCACACAATGTTACCTTTTAAAATAAGGCTAATAACAGTAATAAATTGATAGGAAATGATGCTATCAACATGAGGGTTGATATTGTGCAATGCCACTTATTACATATTCAAAGACCTGTAAAAAATAGTATTGTTTATGATGTTTTAATATAAATACCAATCCAATATAAAGCATGATTTATCAAAATATCTAAGAATAAAGATATGTTTAATAGATTTGATTGCCTTAAAATAAAAACAGAAAATTTAAAAAATTTAACTGATCTAAAAAAAATAATATGGCTACAACTTCCAAATAAAAAAAAAATTAAGATTAAGAATTAGGAAAAACCAGCATAGGAATGGGATTCAGCATTGATGATCATTGAAAGAAGAGAATCCAAGGATTTCACTCATGTCTTATAGAACTTTACTGTAGCACAATTAATACAATTTCAGCATAAGTTATCAGTTATCTTTTCATCAACTCTTTCCATTAAATCCTATTACAAACTAAATACCCTCTGATTCATCTTTCTTTTTATATAACTGTTAAAAAAATAATAAAAATATTACATATAACAGCTATTATAGAAAATATATATTAATAATTACACATTAAAAGTCTTTTCATCACATGATTTTATGTCTTTATCAAATGCCAAACTCTATTTTAAGCATTAATGTATTATTTCTCACAAAGTGCAAGCTATCTTTTATGCTGCTAATCAGCAAGTTGGCCGCCACATCTCTCCTGTATTGAATTGTTCTGATTAACAACACCAAACAAATTGCCTTCTAAGTTCAAATTCCAAATTGCATACAAAATTAAATATGATAATACTGATTGACATGCAGCTTATTACGGTGAATCATGTGCCAATTTATCCACCCACATTGCACAACACAGATACCTATATTTCAAACCAAAGCACATTCTGAAGCCAAATCCATTTTCTTTGAGCATGAATCCAAACTCGGACACAGCTCTGAACCTACATCAGCCAATATTGGTCGATCTGAATGTAATAATGCCAAACATAAAGTGAAAGAGGCCTGGCATATTGTCAAGGATAGATCTGCTATCAACAAAAACGAATCCTGTGTCCTCTTTTCAAAAAAGTGGCTCACCTGACTAAACATATTTACAATTAAAATATGCAAATTATCTATTTTGGTTAATCTCTTATAAATATCATGAGTCTCTCTTACAATCAGTGCTACATTTATGACTACTCAGTAGTCAAAAGCATGCTAAGCATACCACGCTATTATGATTAAATAAAACTTTTCTCTAGATACTTTGTATGTATTTATTTTTTTAATTACATTTTTCAAGAAAAAGCTTAAAGATGTTTTTGAATTAAAAATAACAACAATAACAATAAATACAATAAAACAGGAATAAAATAATTATACAGCAATCCATATTTTTAGAGATCCAATAAAGACTGAAACGAATTAACTTCTATTATAAAGCAGTAACTAGCATTCTATGTAAAATAATAGATTAATGTTTAGAACAAAATTTTAACATTTGATGAGGACATAAAATCATGCACTGAAAAATACTTTTCAGATATAATCATTAATATATACTTTCTGTAATAGCTGATTGTTATAAATTTTTTATTATTTTTTATAATTTATAAAAAAAAAAAGCATAATGAACATTCTTTATTTTCATTTTTGAGGATATATAAAACTAATCACAATCCCAAGTAAACATGATTTTAATTAGCTTTTAAAGCAAACTTTTTTAGATTTTAAAACAACATTTGTTATAATATTCCCATAATACAAATACATAAGAGAAAACTATCTTGATAATTTCTTATGAAGCAAAATTTTGCCATTTAATCTTTTTTTTTATTATTAAAATAAATTAAAATTTATTACATACAATTAAACATGTTTATCTGTACATAGCTATATTCTTTTTACACTGTTGCAAGGCAGTCACTCTGTAGAGTTTGCTGTGGTCCAAGACTGAGGCCCATTGCCCTCTTTCACTCCTCTGAGAGGGGGATCCTAGCCCAGGTTTTATGAAAAAGCCAGTCCGGAGCCAGCAATCTATCTCTGTTCCTGAGCCACTTGAGTAATTTGATATAGATGTTGCAAACACCGCAATTAGCATTTTCAAATATACACTTGCATCTGGATAGCCAGATTGCAAAGGTTAGAAAAATGGTGATTCTGATTTTTGAGAATATGCCATTCTTTATAGCATTTTGAATGACTAAAACTTCTCTAATATTGAGCAACACCCTTTCATTGATAAAGAATCTGATCGGCTTGAGAAAAGGGCAAAAATACAGGAGGTGGTGAATTGTCTCATCTGCTGTGGCACATAGTTGGCATTGAGGGTTGATCTTGCTAAACCCTCTTTTCCACACCAGAAAATGATTTGTTGGTAGGGAGGAGAGGTTGATCTTTAGCAGAAAGTCAATGTATTTTGGTTCTAAGAACCAATTTTTCGATTTTGCTATGAGTTGTTTATTGTTTAACTCTAGATCATTCTGGAAAATCTATTTTTGAATAAAATTAGGAAATTATTTAATAATTAAAAAAATATTTATAGAATTTATGTTGTTTATGATAACAATTTTGTTTGATATCCTTTACAATTTAATTATTTAAATAGATTAAATTTTTTTATTCTAAAGTAAACTTTTTTTTTTTGTAAATGAATATTTTTAATAATAATTGAAATATTTTGTTTTATAAATAGTTATTAATATGAATCAAATATTCATTTAGAATTAAATATTGCAACTATTTTATTATATTTGTAATAATTTTACACATACACATATATAAAACCATTAATTTTATTAATTTACTATTTCTAAGAACATTGATCGATTTTATTTAACTGCAATGAATTTATAAATCTATTTTAAATCAAATCCGATATGACTTATTTTTTATACATATGGCTTACTCACACATATATTGCTATAGCAGAAATTATTACACTGCTATGAAATTACTGTTTCAATTTATATATATATTACACGGAAGTTTCTGGAAATAATACAATGAATTCTTTATTTATCCGTGGTAATATTAGAATTAATATATATAATAAAGTAAAAAAAAACAACAGAAAAGATAAATTGACTTACCTGTAAGTGAATTTTCATCATTAATTAAACTAGCTTTTAAAGTTTCTGTTAAAGTAATTTCATTGGAAGAAGGGTTATCAGAGGTCAAAACTAGTAAATAAATAAATATACACACAATTAATTTTTTAAGATTAAAGTTTACTACAATTTTAAAATGTTAAATATAATAGTTAAACTTTGGTATACTTTAACCAAAATGTTAATACTATGGTTATAAATTCACTAATAAATTTTCAAGTGGAATATTACCTGGAAAGTTATTTGTAAGCTATCATCAAATTTTAACATGTCAAATTCAAATAATAGTTTTGATATTTAAATACAGCAAAATTTTGAATATGTCTAATTGTTCAAATTTATAGCAAATCTATAAATTATAATATAACTTCACTGTCAGCCTATCATATTCAATTGATAAGTATTGTCCTGCATAAAAAATAAATTAGAATAAAAATGCAGTGACTAAAAAAGAATATAAGGGTAGATGTGGGTCTGACTTTTTGAAATTAATATGAGGCTTGTAATATATTTTTTTTGGAATGTTGCATTATATGGAGCAGATATTTGTACAAAAAATATTAAATAATAAATGGAAGATTGTGAATTTAAAAAGAAATTGTAAAGATACAATAGAAGATATGGTTAGAAAATTTTTCAAAGTATTGACAAGAGCAGGTGAAAGAGTAAAAAAAAAAAAAAGCTAATCATAAATATATTTAGATGCAAAAATATGGTATGAAATATAAAAAAAAAAAATAATGAATATATCCACATATTACACCATATAAGTAAAATGGCTGGGTTGATATATATGACATGCCTTTTGGAAAATGAGTAATAATGTGGTTATTTAATATAAGTAGGTATGTTTTGAAGCATAGATATGTTTTTACTTTTGTCAAAAAATATCAAACTATAAAATTAAAGAAGTAAAACTTGATATTCTTAAGGCAAAAAGAAAATTTAATTATAGAAATCATAGTGTTTTTCAAGCATTGGTGGTCGAGAAGTCAGCACAGCTGCCTTCAAGCAGTTGTCCCAGGTTAGCGGGTTCACTTCCCGGACAATGCTATGACACATGGAAAAAAAACACAGAAACATAGTGTTTGTGTTGATGATAAATAATAAGTCAAAAAATTAGGGAGTATTAAAAAAATGTCAATATTCTTTAACAAAATCAAAATAAAATAAATAAGAACTAGTGTAAATAATAGTTTAATTAAATTAGAGGAAGAATGTTAATCCAAACACACATATATTGGGGATGTTTAACTATTTAATTCAATTAAAATTAGTAAATCAGCAAATGTTAAATTCATTTACTAGAATGGATGTTAGTCAAACAGATTAAATTGCAATATCCACCCTTATGATTGGAGGCAAGTATAGGTAAAACAGACGGCTTTAATTTATAAATGTAAATTTGATTAATCTAAGTTGTAAATATTGAATTTATAACACAATTATTGTCTGGTTGCAATAATTATAATTTATGATAAGATATATAGAAAATTTGTATTAAATGTAATTGAAGGGTCATATTTTCTAAACATATACATAATAATTATGAAAAACCTTCATTAATATAAATGTAATAAAATTCAAGCTTTCATATATAGATATACTTTACATTCAGTACATAAAATAAAAAAAAACACTAGCAGTTTTATTTAGCTTAATGCATTTTTGATGTTGAGGATCATAATCATAAATATTCTTATGGTGCTTGGCACTGAAAATGCATTAAGCTGAATAAATCTGCATTTTTATTTTATGTATTGGATACTTTGTAAAGCATATCTATATATATGCTTGAATTTTGCTAATCATATACACCTGGGTCTCTTTTTATGTTGTAGATAGGTTCCGCAAAAAACTCGTATAAAAGAAATCGCACAAAAATAGACTTAACTTACATTAAAAAAATGTGAGATATGTTCCATAATTTTCAAAAATTGCATAAAAGCAGAGCAACAAGGTAAAATTACTTTAAAATTTGCATAAAAAATAAGAAAATAAAATATGACTAATAAAAAATTTCAAATATTTAAAAAAAAAATGATACAAGACAAACTTTTTTTTTACTTTTTTATTAACTATTTAATTTTATTCAAAACAATGTTTTTATGTGTAATTTATTTTTCATTTTTTCATACATATTTTAATCATTATTGCTATTTGACAATATGTGGGTATGTTTGTGAACTGATAAGAAATCAGATTCATCACAAAAGGAAATACAATTAGCATCAATTTGATGTGTTTAATAAGGTGCATCAACTGAAAATTTTTATTCATGGCTTCAGGTCACTCTAAAACTGTCAATTTTTGCACTATCATAGCAAATTTACAGTCTTTTTAAAGCTTAAAACATACCATAAGGTGCTGATTTGTTATTCCTCATTTTGAACCAAAGGGAGCACTTGGCAACAATTTTGACAGCTTCGAGTTCTTTGTTTTGATATTCAAAATGAAAATATATATTTTAGAGCATTTTTTTTTACATATTATAAATTATTTTGATAAAATATGCTGAAAATATAATTATTTTAGAAAAATAGTTAACATTTTAGTAAAAATTCTTTACTTTTACATGAACATAAATTGAGAAAGAAATCAATGACATACACAGCATTTTCTAATAGGTTACAAACATTCTTTTTAGGTTCTCCATTATAGAATATTTTTATAATTATAAATAGAAATTTATTTTTGGAAAAACTTTCATTCACTTTCATAATCTGACAAATTATTAATTTTCTTTTTACACACAAATCTAATATTAAAAGACAAATATATTTTTACTGCTGGTTCTGTAATTGAACCAATCAAAAGTTTAAAAGTTTAATTCACTCAGCAAATAAAAATTTTTTCAGTCTAAAAGTTAATGGTTTTCTGCTGACAATGTAATTGGTGATTAAACTTTGAGACAATAATTTTACTAATTGTTTATGAAGATCCCAATGGTTTTCTGTTGACAATGTAATTGGTGATTAAACTTTGAGACAATGATTTTACTAATTGTTTATGAAGCTCCCAATATCCAGACATACAACTATTTAGCTGTCACTGAAATTTAAGAGCTCATTCATAATTTGTGTCTTTAACAATAAAATGATTATCCGATTGATTAGAAAGTTGAAGACTTTCTCGAATCATTTTTGCTGTGAAACGAACTGGTTCCACTTCTGTTTCATTATCTTTTTCTAAATCTTCTACAGTATCTAAATTTATTGCCAAACCTTTATCCAACAGGCATTTAAAGTATGTAAAATATAATGTGTGTATATAAAATGGGGAAATCTCAATTTTAAGTGAAATATGAACTTCTTTATCGCATAAAAGAAAACTATTTAAAAGGATATTAAGAAGAAAGATGAATTGCATAACTTCAAAATTGCATTAAAAAATCTGCACAAAAAGAGATCTGAATGTATATATACTTTAAATGATCAAATTTCAATGTTAAAATTTGTCCATAATGTTGCCTTCTATATATAAAATTAAAACAATCAATTTAAAACAAATCTGAAATGGACAACTCACTATAAATAAAAATATTATTTAATACATTAATCTGTCTTTTATTCCTTAATGGATTCTTTTCAAAATGTTTATTTTGTACACAATCACATGACCAATTACCCTACAGCATCTCCACCCAACGGGCATTATTTACCTTACATTACATTAAATATAATTAGTAAAATACATATATGTATATAAAAATGATTAAACTTATTAGTCCTTCTTTCTTCCTCTCATAATATATATATATATTGTAACCATCCGCTTGCCCTCTCAACTACCCATCATGCCGAACCCGCTGCGGCACTATAAATTGTAACCGTAAATTGTGTGGTCCCAACTACATAACGTAAGTGCACTAAGAATCTTAACTTCGATCACTGATCAATTCCCGTTGCACATTGTCAGCTATTAAGAGCTGTATCCAAAAGCATATCATGCTATCTATTTTATGCACGAAAGACCACAATCAACATCTGGGGCAACTTACCACAGACCAAACTAATGATCTAACCTAAACTTTTTATGATTTAATTTGATCGCAGCCAGGGTGTACCGCGAAGAACTACCATAGTATTATGATAAAATACTTTAATCAAATTATAAGTGTAATGTTATTATTTTCAAACCTTAATTTGCAATTTTTATTGTATGAGACCCGATGGCCGACCATGTACAAGATGGCATAATTTGTGGAATTACATAAGATTATGAAATTTTAAACCATCTATATGATTTCTAATACAGATGCTAGTCCAGGTAAAGCTTTGCAATAAATAAACATAAATACTTGGGTTCTTTTATAGTTTACTATATCATTGAGACTCTTATTATACTGACGAATGACAATTTAAAAACGTTAAGTAAATATATTTAATCGTGTCATTATTTGGTAAATCTGTTTACAAGTTTAATAATCAATTTGTATGGTATACTAGAATCAACTACGCAAAGCCAAAATGATGGAAAAGGTAAATGGGATTTTATTGTACCTTACACATCATAAATTACCAAAGACGAAAGCATCTAAATGATTTCTCAAAAATATCAATAAACTCTTATATCATGTTGACGATAGTATGTATTTCAATGTATGCTCTATCCAAGGTTTATGATTTCTGATTTTACAAATGACACATAGCAACGGCACAGTAAGTTTAATTATAAATCAACTTTTATTTACAAAATTATGAATAATAAGTAATTAATTCCAATGTTATAATTAAAGACATAAATAAACAAATAAAATAAATAAATTATAATTCCATCGACTTTCTTCAATAACATCTCATAGGTACAGTTTTTAAGAACCTAATCATACCTTATATTTCAATTTGATACAATGAATATTGAGAAAATTATACTAAATTCAGCATCAACTCATGAAATATTTAACGTCATTTCCAGATTCAATAAATCCTTACCGTAAACTTATAATAATATAATAAATAATATTATGTCTGTAGGATTTAGCTATAATGCAATCATTTAATAAAGTGATAATTTAAACTTACATTCCGGTAAATAATAATCAACCAACAGTTAATTATTATGAAGTAACTTGAATAGAATGTCCTGCTACAAGTTGATGATCTAACTTATAAATTATGCTTACAAATGAAAGAAGATGATTTAGCAGATTAACTAAAATACTTTGCCCAACTTATATCTATGAAGTAAAACATATTCCTGTGGATGTATTCATCTACACGGAGGAATTAAATAACACTAAACGTTTTGTGGATTTATACACCATCATAAAGCAATAAGTACAAGTACACCATTCCGCGGATTAACCACCAGCGCAGGAATGAGTGTAAAATACAAAAATGGCAATAAAGTAATCTGCGGATTAACCACCAGCACAGATTAATGCCCTTTACATTCTAAAACAACATTACTATTTACTTCACATTAAAGTGCAAAATCATCCCCCTCAGTTATTCTGACCATTCAGAATACACTAACACTTTAGCAAATGTGGGTTCTTGCATAATAAATGTTACGCTAATCAGGACAACTAATGTACTAACTTATCTTTCTTAAAATAAAACATGTGTAATATAATATAAGTAATATTAGTATAGGAATATAAATCTGGAAAGACTAACAAAATAACTCATAAAGATTGATACATCTTATGAATTCATTCAGTACTTTTTAAGCTTTTTCGCAAGCGCTATTCTCTTGAATAAATATTTTATTCAACCCCTATTAATTTAAACTTAATAAAATATAACTTATGAACTTCACATGCAAGTTCATATAACGATAAAATTAAAGCAATGAATTATTCATCAAATACATAAAATCTAATGGGTGTGTGTGTGATATAAATTAAATGTATAGCATTTTATAGTTCAATACATGAATTTTAGCAGGTGTGTGTGTCACAAATTAGATTGTATAGCATTTTATAACGACAAATATGATCCGTGAAATCCATGTACGATGTGTTGAACAATAAATGTACGAAGTAATAGCTATAATTATAGTTGAATTCCAAACATGTAATTTTATCCATTTGTGTTAGTTATTATAATCACTATTAGAATAACGATTTTACGTGGCTCCATAAACAAGAAACAATTTCAAACATGACACGCAGAACTTAAATGAAAATGTTTTTCATAAGTTATTAATTTCTACATTTCTCTATTAAAAATGTTCCAAGTTTATCACATCCATGCTAATATTTATTTATCCACGCTTAAATCTAGGAATACCAATTATAGCAATTAATTCACTCATTCCAAACTGACGATAAAATTAGAAAATAGCTTTGATTAATTATTTGAAGACGGTTTATTATCCAAATGTTAAACAAATTCTAGCAAATAAATTACTGGCATTGTAAAGTTAAATATCAATCAATACTATATTTTTATTAGAATTGGAAATGGAAATATTAAACTATATTGATAACTTTAACATTTTACTTTAATTTAAACTTCTTCTTTTTTAAAAAGCAAATTTTCATATTCATAAAACTTCTGTAATTAAAATACTTATTTAATTTTTCCAAATTGTAGAATAATAAACATTTTAAAACATACCAAACTCTTGCAATTAATTCTTTTAAACTGGGAAGCTCCGACATTTTAAAAATGTAATATTGGAAAATTGTTACCGGTGATTTGATCCACTTGGCCAGCCGACTTGAACAGACTTTTTAAATTTAGCAATTCATCTTAATTAAATACCACTAGGTTATTTTTACATTTATAGCAAATTTTGTGGTAATCCGTTTACTTATTAACTATTTTAAAATAAGCTTATCAAATTTACACCATTTGCCTTTACCATTTTCTTTTCTTTCTCCCTCCAAAAGCAAACTAACAGACGATCTCCTCTTAAATTCGCGCTCTTTTCTTTTATTACATTGAGACGCATACGTAATTACTGTATTTATTTTTAATAATTAATTTTAATTGAACAAATGGTTTTTTTTAATTCAATAGAAATAATTTTTAAGATCATTTTAAACAAATAAAAATAAAATATTATTATTTATAATATTTTACCAAATTTTAATGTGTTGTAAAAAATTTTAAAAAGTTAAACATTATGATATGAGTTAGTATATGGGAAGAAGCAAATTTAAATTTATTAAAATAATATAAGAAAGTAATCTGTTCAAAGTGCAATCAAGCCAATCAAATCACCAAAAGAAGAAAGAGAAATTTTTATACTAGTTACATCAATTAATATATTTTATACTAAAATATATGGTTACAATATATATATATATATATATGCAAGTAATCTAAAAAAGAAAAACAATAATAATAATTCCTTTTATTTTTTAAAATTATAACTTTAAAGTTTCCAATAATCTAACAATGCCCATTTTCCACTTAATCATTTATATATATATATATATATATATATATATATATATATATATATATATATATATATATATATATATATATATATATATATATTGTAATAATTATATTTATTGTAATGTCCATGGGAGGGGAGGGAATGAGTTGCTGTAGGATAATTGGTCATGACATATCTGCCTTGCTGTGCTGACATAGCTGATTTGTTTTGCAAGATAAGTTAAAGTTTATGTATTTTTTGAATATCATCTGGAAAAATGTTGCTGCTACAGAATTTTTGCTTAGTGTGTGGAGGTAAAAAAAAAATTGGACTGAAGAGAGATAAATTTAATTGGATTTGGAAAGATCAGGAAAAATATTGGTAACATTTGGAAAGTTATTCAAAATATGCCAGTTTAAATATAAAGAAAAAAAACTTTGTGTTTACTGCAAAAAGGCTTTAAAATTAAGTTGTACATAAGATTAGTTAGTTTTTTAGTAGGTCTGCTTGCTATTAAAGAATCTTTCAATTTAAGAAAGAGAATGATTTATTTGAGAAAGAAGATAATGTTTGAGGAGTAAGGTTAGGAAGCGTGTGTTTATTGATCATCATTAAAAAAAAGTTTTTGTCTTGTATAAAGAGGTTTAAAATTTCTTTCCATTTCTCCTTATTTGCATTGATTAATTATATACATATAATACCCCATATACTCCTTGCTTAAAGTTGAAACTGTTAAGCAAGAAGAAATAAATCATATGTTAAAACTGCATTGTAATGTGTTAATTAAGGAGTATATGGTGTATTATATGTATAAAGAGGTTTGAAGAATAGTAGAAAAAGCATAAATTTAAATTTGGAGTAGGGGACTTGAAAAAATAAGGAATACAGATTGCATTTATATCCCACATATATATAATATAAATAAAATGTCTGTTAATTAAAACAAAATTGTAATTATAATAAAAATAATAAATTTAACAGTAATAAACTATTATAAACAATCCTTAAATCTGCAGAAGTACTTTTGGTTAATTTCTTAAACCTGCCTCAACTGCCATTAAATTAAAAAAAACAAAAAAAAAAACAAAGTGGAAGCAAACATGATCAATTAAATTCCAGGAATCTCATATTTTATTGTTAGCAGCTTGTCTATTTATTAAATGCATTTTATTCCTATTTTTTAAGGATATATATAAGAATGTGTTTAATGTTTCATTCTATGTTCCAAACAATATTAATAAATTAGTCAATAATTCTAAGAATGTCATACCTGTCAAGTAGAAAAGTAATATCATATATCAAATTTTTTGTGACTGTATGCTATCATATATAGATGAATTGCAACATTGAGAAGAGATTGAGAAAGCATGAATTATTATATAAGCATGTAAAAAGTAAAAATAATGGTGATTTAATGTCTCCTTCAGTTTTCTTTGATCATGAAAAAATATGTAAATATAAATTTAAATTTGATATTGAAAATGTGAAAATTCTTCATGAAGAGAGAAACCATAAGAAAAGAAAAATTAAGGAGGCAATTTTTATAAATAGAAAAAAAATGCATTTACTAAATAGACCAGCTGCTAACATTAAAATACGATGGGATTTGAATTGACGACATTTGCTTCCGCTTTGTTTTTTTTTTTTTAATTTAATGGCAGTTGAGGTGGGTTTAAGAAATTAACTAAAAGTACTTCTGTAGATTTAAGGATTGTTTATATAGTTTAGTGACATTAAATAAATTATTTTTATTATAATTACAATATATATATATATATATATATATTGTAAGCGTCTACCCATATTATTATTGCATAATTCATGCGCGTATACAATCTCTTCCCCAGCTTTGAGTAAGTATATTTATGAGCATGGTTTAAATCCCATCTCAAGTGCCAATCTTACACTTTGATAAGAATTATACCCACCGAAAACATAAATAAGGGTTCTGTATCTGTATATATCTAGGGTAGTGTGTCCAGACTAGCTTTATATCTCAAGGTCTGGGGAACATGGTCTAATGTGAGAACAAAGCAAAGACAATTCCTGACTTCGTCCCATATATCTACGTATATAACACTATAATTTACCTGTTTATAAATCTATTACTCTAGCCCAGAAGTTATAACAAAATTAAGCTATATGCTACTACACTAGTTACCATTAAATTCTAAGTTTTATACACACATATACATATCTTAATATTTATGTGCACAACCCATTTATTCTGATACACACATATATGATTCATATATATATCAATGAAAGAGTGTAATTACACATCAGAGTTGTTTGTTTAATGTTTTTTTATTATTTTATTTTATTTAAACAAAGATTTATTACGGTATTTAATATAGAAGTAACACAGGTCCCTTTATTGCTACGTATCTATTGAACATACATATATAGAAAAAAGGTCAAGTTACCTTAATTACACGTGGTCATAACTAACAGTCTGCACATTTATAATCCTAATGAAATACTGGCCTTATCGGTATTTGTTGATCCTAAAGATGATAAACAGTCTGCAATGTGATACACAAGTAGCTTATCATAGAGGTGGAATAGATGATTTTGCTTGCTTAAGAGATCAGAGTTGCATGTACTTTGTTGCCATTACGCTTGATAAAATTTAAACAGCGAATTTCATAATCTGATTCAGGTGAGTTCTACAATAACAATCCACTGGGCCAGTCTAATGAAACCCACACTATTTAATTACCCCAACATTTTGATGTGAATATTAATAAAACTTCTTAATTAATTACACGTTAATCCAATCCAAAATCCATGCTATGTCTCTTTCTTAGTTCTTTTCTTTTACTCTCTTTAACCTCACATTTTCCCTTGTCTATTCGTATGCCGCAGACTGGATCTTCTATTGTTCAGAATACCAACTCGACCCGTTCTCAGACTTCCGGCCGACAGAGTCATTAAGTGAAACTGCCCTCAGCAACCACTTCATTTTATTTCTGTAACTCTATATGTTCAACACATTAATCAAGAAACATGTGGCACTGCCCATATTATTAAAAATGTAGAATTTAAACATTAACGACAACAAAATATATATGTATAACAAATAACAAATTTATACAACTCCATATATAATTACCTCTCATCAATCCCACATATAACCATTAATATCTATACACCTTTTATAATAACACACATACAAATATATTTATATAAGCATACAGTCCATCCTTTAACAGATTACGTATTACTTTCACACTCTTTGTAACAGGGTTCGAATGACTACTTATATATATCTTTTCGCATATACACAGTCACTCCATATCAACACTCACAATCAACACTCTATATTGTATTATCTCTTGTATTCGAACCTGTCTGGTACAATATATATATATATATATATATATATATATATAATGATCAGAAGGAAATTAGGCATGCTATGATAGAGTGTACTGTATGTGATAAGGTTTATCATTTGAAATGCTTACAGAAGACTAGGAAGGATGTAACAGGTGTATGGTTATGTAGATCATGTATAAATATGATAAAAGAAGTGAAAAAAGTGGTTTCTAAGTGTAGATAGTTTAAAGAGAAAGTTAGGAGAAATGGAGCAAAATGTAGTTAAGGAAGATAGAAAAGAGTATGTATTTAGTGGAGTGATAAGAGATATGGATGACAAGTACATAGTGCAATTGAGATGATTAGCCAAAAAATAAGTAAGATAAAGAAAGAGGTAAAGAATGTAGAAGCAAAATTAAAATCATTAGAGATAAAGTGTGAGCAGATTAAGGAATTAATAAATAGAAATGATAAGGAAGTCCAGAAAGTGGAAGAAAATCTTATGGACAAAATAAAAATAAACTATAAGTCAGTATTGATAGGAGACTCACTAATTAGAGTATGTGGAGATGCAATTATGAGGGAAAATAAGAATAAGTATGTAAGAGAATGTTTGCCTAAAGCTAGAATTAGGGATGTTACAGATAAGGTAAAAAAGCAAGGAAATAGAGATGCATATGTTATGGCAGGAACAAATAATTTGTCAGAGTCATTAAAGAGAGTAATGGATGAGTACATTATATTTAATAATCCCAAAAAAATTAACTCATATAGCAAATTTACTGTATATTAAAGACTATTCTATGTAAAATTAGAAAACATGCACACATACATATATTTAACAAAAGTAATCAGTCAAACTCAAAGAAGTATATACACAGGCAAATTTATAAATCACTATCCTCATTATAAGTATAGCATAACAAAATTTATATGCATAATTGGTCAAACTTGAAAATAAATAATGGAAGACATGTCTAGTTTCATCAACATTTTTATCTAACGATAATTGTTTCAGCATATCTGTCATATTAGATTCAACTATGTGTTTAGTGATAACTGATCTAATGTTTTAATAGGTGATGGCTTTATTTTTTCCTCTTTCTATTTTTTTTTTTCAATCAAGACAATGACTCTGACTCTCTTCAATAAAAAATAGAGACATATATCACATGACCCACTTCTTTTTTAAGCTTGTAAAATATAAACAAAGAGCTTTGCTAATTGCTCAAAAAGCTTTGTGTTAAATGCTTAGCAAGAAAAAGAATTTAAATATATCTCAATCTGAAAATAACACTCAATCCCCTGACCAATGGTTTCATGCTTTGGCACTCCTCAGAGAGGCACTAGGGTAGTTTCAGACATTAGATCTAAAAATACCAACCCAAAGCCAGCATTTATCTAAGAGTTAATCATTGAGTAGAAAATCTGAAAATTTCAGAGACTTAAATGTCTTCAAATCCAGCTATCTAACTCAAATAGCTATATGGGGCTGAGAGATCTTCAGCCAAACCATATATTAGAAGTCTTAGCAATATAACATCACTTAAGACTTAAAGCAAAGACTAATTGTTAAGACTTCTAATATATGGTTTGGCTGAATATCTCTCAACCCCATATAGCTATTTGAGTTAGATAGCTGGGTTTGAAGACATTTAAGGGTCTGAAAATTTTAGATTTTCTACTCAATGGTTAACTCTTAAATAAATGCCGGCTTTGGGTTGGTATTTTTAGATCTAGTGTCTAAAACTATCCTAGTGCTGAGGAGTGCCAAAAGCATAAAATCATTGATCAGAGGATTGGATGCTGTTCTCAGATAGAGATATTTTAAATGACTTCTCTTGCTAAGCATTTATACAAAGCAATTAGCAAAGCTTTTTGTTTAATGACTTATTTTATTATCAAAACATTCGCCAGAAATCTTCGACTATAGTTGTAAGACAACTTTATATAGCTATGTTTATATATAAAATCTTCTGTTAATTAATCGGATTTAATAGTTCTTTGATTAGCAGCTCTTAATATTATTTTTGTATGGTCATAACATTTTTATTACACACACATATATATAGATAGCAGTAATACTGTTAAAAAATTGGATTAAAAAAAAAGACTAAAATTTTCACGCTTATCTAACAACTAAACATCTTTTTATGTAAAGCTACACCTTTGCCTTTAGCTAAACTTTTTTTTTTTTTAAAGAAAGCAGCCGTTTCTGACTTATTATTATTATTGCTCTAATTTACTCTTTCAAAGATGTAATTAAGGTTTTAGGTCAAAATTTAAATAATAAAATACAAACAAACAAAAAAATTAAAAATAAAAAGCAAAAAAAAAAAAAGTAATTTAAAGAGTTTCATAATAGTTACAATCTGCACAGACATAAAGTGTAAAAAACAGAACAACAAAAAAAGAGAATCATACTATAGCCACAAGAGCTGATTAATAGAATTAAAGGTCTTTTTTTTTAAAGGCAGATGATCAACAGTCTAAGGGACTTTAGCTAGAGCAAAAGTACTAACTTAATCACGTTGGTGAGATAAATATAGGAACACCGATTTTAAAATCAGATTATTCAATTGTAATATGATAAGGTTCTTTTCATTGGTGGAAAAACGTCATCCATGGTTTACTTTTATTCTCTCTTCATTAACAATAATAATAATAACAACAGATTTTGAAGCTGGTTTAGATTTGAATGAAATTACTAGAAAGATAACTAATGTGTTATTAAGAACTGCTAAGAAAGATAACTGGCATGAAAAAACACCACTTTACCAGTAAATTTTCTACCACAACAAGACAAGATGTGAAGAAAAGAAGGAATATGTAACAATAATTTATTAAGAAGAATTAAATATCTAGTTTTGAAAAATAATAAAAAAAGAGTTAATATCAATATAAAAAAATATAAATGGTAAATTAAATAGCAAGGAAAACTATAGAAGAAAATGAAGTCTTAAAAATTCAACATCTTGGTATTGTTAGAAAACTTATTTTTGCAATAAGAAGAAAAGATGAAACTTTTAGAAGAGTATATATAACAACAAAAACAAGAAAACAAAGTATTCACTACAATTATTACATTTTCTGAATTGCCAGTATTTTAAATAAAGAAGTGAGACATGAATTTAAATCAATGAAGAAGGAAAAAGCTCCCAGAAATAAAAAAATTATAATTGAAGTTTTAAAAGAAGTAGGTGGAAGAAATAAAAAAATTGTTGACAAAACTATATGAAGAGGGACCCAAAAATAACTGGAATCATTCTCTGGTTTGTGTACCTATTGCAGTATATGTTTCTACTGTTACATACTTTTTGCAGGAACCCTTTTGCATCAATCTTCTAAATGACATCATGGTGTGACATCAAGGTGTCACGTAGAACTTTTTTTTTGTAAAGTGTGTTTCATATATTTGTTAATTTTTATAATGACTGAAAAATTTGGATAATGTGAAATTCTGTTTTCATTTACAGAAAACAGCAATGAAAACAGTTGTAATGCTTGAAACAGATTATAAGCAAGTTGATCTCATAAATACACACCTTTATGAGGTGTTTAATTGAAATGTTAAATTCACCACATTTCTAAAAAGCTTGGCAAGTGAAGTTCAAAGTCAAAACATCACTGAATTTTTTTTTACACAATCAGCATTTTTCTCTCAGATTTAGTTCATAATGATCTGGCATTTTATCTGCAAGTTCTAAAATATTTACATGATGTGGTAAATGGTAAACATCTTGTTTTGTGGTAGAGAGAAAAATGCAAGCTTCACCCTAGCAAACTTTCATCTCTCAAAGCCTTGAGTATGAAATATTTTAAAATTAAATTGAGCATGATCCAGCTTACCTATCAACTGTATTCACTTGCTCTGCTTTGTGCGATTTTTAAAAATCTTTTAAATTAAAAAATGTTTTTGGGAAAAAATGATAGAGGTGTTAAAAGGCATCACTTTGCTAGTATTTTGGGACTATTTTGAAAAATGAAAAACACATTTAATTCTTAAGGAATTTATTAATCTATAATTACAATGTGATTTTCATCTGGGAAAGTTCACTTTTCCATCGGTGGATTATTATGTTCTAGCTCTTGGGTGTAATTATGTTTCCCACTGTGGTTTGATTCTGGTGTTGAGCGAATTAAATTGAAGAGTGTTAGTATGGCAGTTGATAAATATGAAAGAGATTCCATGTTTCTTCATATCCATACCTTGTGGCAAGTGTCTGATCTTTCTTTTTCATCTTTGGGAGTTTTTGTAAGAAAAATATTTTTTCATCCTTGTGGGGTATTGTGAACATTTTCATGCAGTGAGTCATCCAAATGGCATGTATTGCATCAAATGGATAGTAATTTGCAAGAAATTAAATTTGTAACACTTAAAATAAATAAACAAATTTTTATTATAAAATTCCAATTACTTTTGGGTAGCTCATATACCAAACATCTAATTGATAAAGATGTACTAGATGATTGAATGAATGAAGTAGTAAATAATATTGATATTTAAAAAAGGTGATAGAGAAGATATTAGAAAGTTCAGATCTAGCCATTTTTTATTTCTTTCTACAAAATTTTTGCAAGATAATCTCAACAGATTTACCTCAAATTTTATATGTTAACTAATCAAAAGAAGTTGGATTTAAAAGTGATTTTAGCACAATGAATCCTATCCAGGTATTGAGAGGAGTTACAAAAAGGATGATGAATATGAATAGGCATTATGCTTTGGATTTGTAGATTATGAAAAGATATTTAATTCTATAATCATTTTTACAATGATTAAAGCATTGAGCCATAAAGAGGATATGTTCATATTCTAAAGAATATTTATCAAAATACAGTAACAATGATCAGATTACAAAGTGATAAAAAAAATTACCATTTTAGAAGGCTATATGATAGGGTGATTCCATATCTCCAAAACTTATTACAACAGT
Source organism: Epiperipatus broadwayi (assembly GCA_028023455.1). Lineage (NCBI taxonomy): Eukaryota > Metazoa > Onychophora > Udeonychophora > Euonychophora > Peripatidae > Epiperipatus > Epiperipatus broadwayi. The sequence goes on along the minus strand of JAQFVV010012393.1, from coordinate 207,279 downwards.
TTTCCAAGAAATATTTTGTGGATTAAAGTTGAAATGAAGTCAATAATGTTTCAGAACTTCTGGAAATGTTCAAGAATTATTAGTTAAAAGTAAGACTAAAGATAAGTGATAAAAAGACTAGACTAATATTCAATAGATTTCCTCAAAGGATTAATAATGATGAATTAGAAAAAAAAAACTACAAATATCTTGGTTAGATTATTAATACAAATGTAAATATAATGAATGAAATTAATCATAGAACTAAATTTGGATATAGTGCTTTTCATAGAAATAACTTAATATTAAAAGGAAATATGCTTATATGTTTGAAAAAGAATGTTTTTAATAAATATGTTTTACCTTACCTGTTCATAATTATGGATTCTGAGATTTGGTCACTTAATAGAAAAGCAGTACAGAGACTTCAGATCATTCAACAAAATATGGATAGATGTGTGTTAAAAATAACAAGAAGTAAATAAACACAAAATACATGGGTGAGAACAAGCAGATATTACTACATCATTGAAAGAAATTGAGTGATTGAGCTAAACATATTACTAGAAAAAATGATAATGGAAAGACAGTGAAAGTCTTAAACTATCAAATCTTAAATTTGATCTCAAAATATTATAAAATACTCAGAAAGAGAGCATATGTTAGATGGATCAATGAAATAATGAAGTTTGATGTTCTGATTTAGAGAAGAGAGGCTAGAAATAAGTAAAAGTGGATTAAACTTGGGAAGACCTTCATCATGCAGTGGAGTAATAATAATTGAAAATGATATTAAATGATTAGTAAGTTCTAATCTAAATTTAATGGAATATTTCTGAAGATTAGAAATATCAATTGTGAAAACGGGTTTTCTTAATAATTTTCATCTCTACTATCTATAAAAGATATTATGCATAACAAAAAAAAAGAAAGAATTATTCTGTGTACATTTAATTAAAAATGGATATATCACTCTTTAATTGAGGTTTAGGGTTTATATCTAGGCTAGGGATAATCTCTAGTTTAATAAATGATTAGTGATAATCATTAATGTATTTATCTAGAGTGGATTGTATCATAGTTGATGGGGGAGTAGGTTTGACTCTTGCAAACAATTGTCTATTGATAAATGTTGAATGTTTAGTAAATATATATGATAGAATGTGATCTGGGCCAACTTAGTGCTTATTCAGCATGATATGCATTTAACTTTTAATATGCCTTATTTACGTGAATTGAGAGTATATGATGAAGTGGAGATTATTAAATACATCTATAGAAATATATATTTTCTGTTAGTCAAAATGGAATTCAATTTTGCTATAACTTCATTTTTCTCAAAAAATTCATACCAGTTTCTTTTTCTGAGAACTTTACAAATCTGTGCTCTATCTCATTTCTATTACCATAATCAAATTTTCCCATAGGATTTTTATCTCTCAATCTAAATTAAGAATTATTATCTTCCATAATAATTTTAAAAGCTTATTTGGTATGACAAAAATATTTTGTACACCTGTATAAAAATTCTAAACTTCTTTATCACAATGACAACTTATTGGGTCTTACATCTGAATAATCTATATTTGGTATTTTCCATTATGTTAAATAACTAATCTTGCTACTCTCTCTGATATACTATCAATTTCACTTTTTATTTATAATCAATCCCATTTTATTGGTGACTCTAATATCTGTGTCTTTATAATAATATATTCCATTTTTGAATCAATTGTCTCTTCACTTTTCCTTTTCATTTCACAAAACTCAGTGGAGCTGTATGTAAGTGGATAGAAGAAGTGATCTGTACAAAATATTTATTATAGGTGGATTATGGATTAATAATTATTTGAGTGAGTAGTTGGATGAATAAAATACATAAAATAAATATAATATAGATATTATTTAATTGAACTTACATTTACATTCTGGAGGAATTCCACTCCACTTCCCACTTTCCATGCATGAACTCCAAATAACTCCAATTAAAACAAATGGTTTATTACAAGTATATTGAAGATGACTTTTAAAAGTAGTAGTTTGATTATCTAATATTACACCACCATTAAGTGGAATTTCAGGAGCACCACAATCAATAGCTGTAAATAAAATAAAAGTATAGTAAATGTTCATTGGAGTACAATTAAAGAACTAAAATTTTAGCATGCTATTGTGAGTACATAAATTGAATTGTTTAAAATTATTAATATGTATCATTCCAGAGTGAATATATATGTGTTTCTTTATTAGAGATAAATATTTAATTTAAACCTGGGTCTCTTTATGGAGACACTGATTGTTAATCAAGTGCTAACAAATTTTTTTTTGGTGAAAGAGTAAACTAGAAGTCAGAGCCACACTACTAGTTCCAATAGTTTAAAAAATAATAAGTTTTTTTCTATTGAAAAATATTTATTGGAAATGAATAAAAGAGACAGGATGGTAAAAATGAACAGTGTTAAAATTTAAAAACAGTAATGAATAAGATGATTATTAATATTTTATAAAATTCTGATAAGATTCAAAGATTCTGTCTGCTGAAAATAATTTGAAGAGATTTGATTGGTTGAAAGTAAAGTTTTGAACCCAAGCTACAGATGTGTTTGTAATATTACATATATTTTCCCAGAACTAATAAATAGTGCGATCCGTGATCTTATCTATATTCTATTAAGTGAATCATTTCTCACTTGTCCAATAATTGGCCGTTATTTAATCTATATTTTTGTTTTAATTGCTCATATTTATATCCAGATAAGAATTGACAAGTTATTTTGATTAAACATTTTTTATTAAAAAAAAAAAAGATGACTGATTTTTTTTTTTGAAAATGTCATTGTTTATACCAAATAAGCTGCAAACAAGTTGTACCCCTATTTATTATTTTACATTACAAAAATATCATTTTAAATATTGACTATAATTTATTATATTATTAGCTTCACTTTCAAGCCATCAAAGATTAGGATATTAAAGATAATGCGGTATTATTGATAAAAATCAAACAATTTTTAATTTAAAATTATAAAACTTCTTAATTTATGATATAGACTTAAATTTAAAAATCAAATTTCTTTCGTTTTGCTTAAAACCTAATTTATTTTTCTACATCACCTATCGAAACAAATTTATATCAATTTATATCGCCAGTTTCAATTGTAAAGTGTCTTATACTTTAATTTAATTTAAAAATGAAGTTATCATAAAATAACAAATGTACATCTATAATTGCATTCTATCCCTTCAATTCCCTTTGATTCAAAGGATATTTGAATATTACCAATGCCTTTCGCTAATAATTTAAAAGGAAGTAAAGATGAGTTTATAAATTAAATTTAAAAATATATTTATTTAAAAATAAATAAAAAGTGAAGAGAACTAGGATATAAAGTGTTCATAAATATAAATTTCTAATTATATATATTCTAATCCTTAAATTAAATTAACATGTAAGTTATAAATTTAGAAGTTTAGTCAAGCATTGGTAGTCAAGAGATCAACGACATCAGCTTTACAAGCAGTTGTCCCGGGTTAGCGGGTTCGCTTCCCGGCTGATGCTATGACACGTGAGGATAAAAAATGTAGAAGTTTAATAACTTTATATTTAAAATGCAATTGTTTGATATTTATGAATTATAATACAGTTAAATTAATATCTAAATATTTGAGTACTTTGAAACTGAAGTTGGTAATTTAAATTGATATAAATTTGTTCACACAAAAAAATAATTAGTGAAAAAAATTAAATGATGTAGATCAAAATGTATATTGGAAATTATTTGTATTTTTCTAATGTCTTTTATTATCTACATATGAAAATAAAGATGAATTTATAAATTAATATATATAACTTGTATCTAGAATGCTTTTTTATGTGTGTGTTTTGTGATAATAGGTTTTTTCTTGGGCTTACAATAATATTTTTTCAGAAATCATAACCACAAAATTATTAGAAAAATATTGTTGTCTCTCTACTAATACTGTATAGAATCACAATTTGCAATGCTTGATATAGTATGGACTTCTATAATATTTAAATTGGGTGAGACAAATATTAAACTATTTTTCATGATGGGCTAAGAATTATCATTTGAATATATTATTATCTTTTATTCATTACTCAAAAAATGACATTCAAATACTCAAAAGCATTAAAATCATATTATTCTTTTAGCCATGGAAGATACATAACATTATAGTGACTCTGTCCATTAACTGATTGCATAGGTATAAAAGACGGATTGATATCTAAAAACAATGATTACTCTAGTAAAAGTTTGGTGTTTCAAAATATTCAATCAGTATTTATATGAGCTAATAAATAATTAAGTAAAAAATATGATATAGTTTTCATAGAAGAAATTATTTGTCTATTTTTGATCATCAAAAAGGTGATTAAATATTGTGAAAACATTGATTTATCAAGCATCTCCATATCTATACCTATTTGTTGATTTAAATTAGAATATTGGTTATAAGTATTCTGAGAATGAATCTCACGGGCTTATTATTTTCATAAATATTAGAGAGCTCAGATGTTTGTTGACATTTGAAATGATTTAGTCTATAATAATTTTGTACTTTATGAACACAATATTTAATAATGTTATTTGGTCTATTTAAATATTATTTATTTTAGCATTGTTCGTATTATCAAATGTTACTTTTTCAACTTTAATAAAGTGAGTCATCATTTTAAAAATAATCTTGAAATTTAAAATACTTCTATGGATTCAAATACCAATTTCCAGTTGCTGGGAAGAAACAGTTTGACTCAAACTCAAATAGATATGAAATTTTATTTTACAAATTTATAAAATTGATTTCAAATTTACTGTTATATTTATCTTCCTGCAGGTCATCTTGCAAGAAATACATGTTAGCATGTGAAATAAATATCTCAATTTAAAAACTAGATTTTATCTTATGATGAACTTCTAGATCAAAATAAAATCATAATATTTTTAGAATTATAAGAAAAGTATACACAATATTATTTATATATATTTCCATTTCCATGATAAATTATGTCAAAATTTTTATATGATAGTATATTCATTATTTTACTTAACTTCAATGTGTGTATATATATATATATAAGTGTAATTATGCCCAAGGTTAAATAGGTTTGTAAGTAATCATTAAAAAATCAGTCAACACTTAGACAATCCCAATATCAATCAACAATCTCAAACTACTGTCAAGTCAACTAACAATAAAAGAGGTTGCCTTGACAACAGTTTGAGATTGTTGATTGATATTGGGTCAACACTTAGACAATCCCAATATCAATCAACAATCTCAAACTACTGTCAAGTCAACTAACAATAAAAGAGGTTGCCTTGACAACAGTTTGAGATTGTTGATTGATATTGGTTTTGTCTAAGTGTTGACAGATTTTTTAATTATATATATATATATGTACACGCACAAAAGTTAAATATATTAATGACTATAAATGAAAATGCTGAAAGCATACAAGATTCCATGACAATTGTACAAGAAATTCTGTAGTTAAACAATTTATTATACATATATATATACATATATATGAGTTTATATATATATTATGAGTGTTCAAATTGATGATCCAGGTATATATATATAAAAAAAAAAAAATGATAAGAAAAGAAAAGAAAAACATAGTAAACAATTCAGCATAATATAAATTTAACTAAATCGGATTGATATTATTTTATACTTTTCAGATATGAATGCAGACACCATAGTAACATTATTACATACAGTTTAATGTTTACATATATGTTGTGTACATTTTATTTATAGAATTTTTTATAAAAATATTATTATTAAAGGGAAGTATATAGATAGGTGTAAATCATTGATGTGTATCAATAATTTAAAAGGTTATTATATCAATTTTGTATTTTGGTTTATAAAATAATATTAAAAAAAAAAAAAAAAATTGTAATCGAATTTGGATTTAATCTTCACGTATCTTCTTATCTATAACCGTGTGTGGTCGCCAGGATAAGACAACGTCAGAAAGAGAACATATAAAAATGACGTTTCAGAAGATAAGAGGACACACAAGCTTTATCATTTTGCAATAGTAAAGGACAGATTTATTTTCCGTGTCTTTAAAAAAAAAAAAAAAATGAATTTTTTTTTTAATATTTTGGATGTAAAACTATAAAACATGAAAAAATAAAGGAATTGTCTGCCCGTTCAATCATTCAGCGGGCAGTGGAAAGGGAGTCTCGGAAGGCGGCAACAATGTAAAAAAAAAAAAAAAAATAAGAAGAAACCTATGAAGTAAAAAAAAAAAAAAAAAAAAAAAAAAATGGATTTGCATAAACATCGGAACAGGAACCCAATGGATCACTTTACCTCATAATGGGAATAGTCAAAGTGCACTCACATCTTCAGGAGAGAAGAGAAAGGAGGAAAAAAGGAAAAAAAAAAAGAAAAAAAAAAGAAAAATGGAAAAGGAAACTTTTTAATGAAGTATTGCAGGGTTTACGATTACCATTTCTGACGGAGAAACTTTTCTATACACTATGATTGAGGTCGATCGATAGACCAGTAAACAGTGAACGAACTGATTTATAAATATATGGTATGATTTTTTTTTGTTATATAAAATGTACGTGTGTTATATTTTTTTTATATGTAGTAAAATATGATGATTTTTTTTTATTATCTAAAAGTAGTATAAGTTATTAGATGAAAATGATCGGAGAGGCTCAAAATGTTCTCTATTTCATATTCATTTATCCGTAATTATTTTGATAAACAAATAGATTTTGATATCCTCCTATTTCACATTTTGGTATAGGTTATATGTAAACTTTATTTTAGTAAAATATCTAGGGGCCTTTCCCGTCATTTATTCATTTATTTTCTTTTTGTTTGTGTCGTTATTGTTATTGCAACACGTATATAGAGAAACACATAGCAATATGATCATTTTATTTAATCAACCCATCTAAAATATAAAGTCATTTCGGATGTATTCTATCATGAATATTGTCAATTTTCTTTCTTATAATCTAATAAATTGAGTTAATTTGAATATCAAGACTAGTTTAATTATTTTGTCTTATTTGGATTGCGTAAGACGGCGTAGCTATTTAAGTAGCGGAATTCAGGCTCAGCTTGGTAAGCAAATTGGAATATAAGATAAGGTATGTTTAGCTTACTAGTAAATTTATTTTGTTTCTATATAATTTTCATATTTATATTTGCATGCGAATATTATACATACATATTATCATTTATCTTAGTTAATAGTACAAAGTCAATCATTTCATGTTTGTCTGATTCCGTCACAAAGATCTAAATTATACTTTATCGTTTAGTTTGGAATAATTCGTCTTGGATATTTTCTTAGACTCTTATAACATGAAGAGAATAAATTTCATTGACCGATTCAATTGAATATTATTTCAATCTATATAAATATCAAATATAATCATATGTTTTAATTGTTATCAATCAATTTTACTCAATTGTTTAAAATTTTCAAACAAGTTGTATTAAGGCTCACAGGTTAATAAACATCCAATAGAAGCTCTATATGTCTTTTATATAATGTGATTGGACATTGTAAAGTTAGAAATGAGCTAATAGAGTGTTGATATTAAACTCCAATGAAGTATTCTATTTTAAACCTAAGCGAAGCACGAATTAAGCATCATTTTGTTGGAAGATGTTTGTGAGTTATTTATAGATTATTTTGTAGCTTATGGGTAGATCAGCGACGTCCATTAATTTGTGTAAACATTTAAGTGAATGTATAAATTTTCAAAATGTTTATAAGATTATAATAAAACCAGTTGATACCCACAGAAAATTATTAATTAGAAAAAAAAAAAATATAAAAAAAAAAAAAATTGTATATCGCTTATTAACACGAGTGTTTATCTTTCTATTTAGCGTTTGCTAAAATAGATATATGCATATTTGGGTTCAAGCATTATTTTGTTTTGTTATTTAAATAATGTCTGTTTGCAAAACAAATGTTTTGTAAAGTGCTATTACAGGTACTTAGAAGCTTTTCCATTGATTTATAAAAGCAACATCTTTAAATAATAAAGTAGAGTTAAATTACTGTAATAATTAACAGGCTAATAAAATATATATGTGTTGGAGTCTATGTTAGTTATTAATGGGATTTGGTTTTGATTAGATTGCCAATCAAGTAATTAGCCTAATCCTATATTATTGTTAGGGCAATAGTAGTTGGTTTCACTGCTCTATGCAATTTATATTGTAATTGTGACGGATTTGTTGATGTCTGGAGCAGATGGTCGCATTATCTCTTCATTTTACATATAGCTTAGGTAAATGAAACTTTAAAAGAGATTATTTGTGCTTTGTGATGGTTTATTATATAATGGTGACCCGATTGAGCTAGACCAGATTAATTTATATTGGATTTTTAGATTTTTTATCAGATCAGATTGATCATCCTAACCATCACCTTCATCCATCAATTCAGTCAGTTACAAATTGGCACCAACGTTTTGGGCCTTTCTTTCTTCAATTGAAGTGGAATACAGCATTCGACAATTCCGACGGTTACAAAATGGCGCCCAACTGGGGCCGAAATAACCAATTAAAGACCCAAGTTTGAGTCTCATATGGATGCTAAAACATAGTATTATTTTTATATGCATTGGTGGAGTTATATAGTTGATTATATTATATCATGGGTTTAAATAAGATATTAAAATATTTGTTGTTGTCGTTCTTTGGGGATTTTGTTCGCAGCCGCAGGATTGAACGGATAGATATGTTTTATGTAAGAATAAATAAAAGTAAAGTATTTCGCAATTTATTTAAAATAGAGATATTATATTTGACAGAAATAGAAAATAAAAATGGAAAGCCATAAGAAAGAAAAATTATCAAAACCTGAAGGAGATTTGTATCCAATTCTAAAAGAATTAATGGAAAATATGAATGATATGAAAAGTGATATGAATAATAAATTTGAAGGTATAAATGCCAAGTTTGGTGATATAAATGATAAATTTGGTGATATGAGCAGAGATAATAATAAGTTAAGAGAAGATATAAGTAGTGAAATAAATGATAAATTTAGTGATATGAGTAGAGATAATCAAATGTTAAGAGAAGACATGAATAATAAACTGGGTGATATGATTAAAGAAAACAAAGAATTTAGAGAGGAGGTAAATATTACAATTGGCTTATGCAAAATAGAGCTAAATGCTACTAATGCAAAGTTTGAGGAATTAAAATATGACTTAGATGCTCAATTAAAAAAATCTGATAGTAAATGTGATAGCAGATTTAATGAGTTAAGGGACCAGTTAAATAAATCACAAGAAAGATTAGAAAATAGATTTGAAAACTTGAATGAGGAAGTTAAAAATTGTAAAGTTGGGTACAAAGAATTAGAGAAAAAGTACACAAAATTTGAGAAAGCTTACAAGGATGGTCAAGAGGCTTCAAAAGTAGAAGTAAACAATCTTAAGCTAGAAGTTAAGGATCTTCAAAGCCAGATGAAAGTTGAATATAAAGAGGTGTGCAAGAAACATAATAAGGCTGATAATGAAATAAAGAAATTACAGAAAGTGTATACAGAATCGCAGAATAGTCTACTAGGTGTCCAAGAAGAGTTAAGCAATATTGAGCAAGGGAAGGCAAGAGAGTTAGACGATTTAAAGGATAGACTAGATAGTCACCAATCATCATTGCAACAGTTAGAAAAGTATGCTAAAAATCAAGATGAGGTTTATAATGAAATGAAAGATAATAGCAAGATACTAAAACAAGAAATAAGCAGGCATTTGGAGGAACAGGAAATAAATCTCGATCATAGGATATCTATAATGTTGGAAGATAAAATAGTAGGAATAAAGGATACTATGGTAAAGGGTAATGATAGTCTAAAGGATAAACCATATCAATATTTGACCACAGAAAATAAGTTAAATAGAAGTGATCATGATATACTATCAATGTATGGGGATGAAAATAATAAATTAATACATAGCCCAGAAGAAGTTAAGAGAGAAAAGATAGATGGAAACATAGCAAGGTTTATTCAGCTCAAAGTCTTCAAGGGTGATTATGATGAAAACCCTATAGAGTATCTAAGCGCACTGGAAGAGCTATTCTCATTAAGTAGATTAAGTGAAATGGAAAAATTGTCAGTGGCTAGTAATCATTTGAGTGCATCTGCCAAACATTGGTGGAAGTCCTTGTTTAATAAGCCCGAAACATATGGGGATTTTAAATATATATTGTTGAATGGTTTTTGGGGGGAAGATAAACAGGACAATATTAGGCACCAGATTAGCCAAGATAAATATAGTGTTAGCAAGGGTAGCTTGACTCAATTTTTCCGGATGCAGACAGCAAAATTGAAAATGCTGACCGCATATCCGTTGTCGGAAAACCAAATAATTCGTATCATTAGGAGAAACCTGCCACGCCATATTGAGCAAACTCTGATTGCTGCCGATAGGCATACTGTTGAAGAGGTGTCCGATATACTTGGATCACTTGAGGCAAGTGAAGCACCTACAGGGAGTAGTCATAAACACCACAGAAATGATCCTACTTACAATGTTTCTCCCATTAAATGTTATAGAAATAGAAGGACCTTAGATAATAGAAATGATAGGTATTATAGAGGCACTAAATATGCCAAATCTTTAGCACCAGTAAATACAAACAGGACCAATCCCAAAGGTTATGATAGAGCAGAAAAGGGTGCATGTGCAGCAGGAAGTTATCCTGTCAGCATATCACAGAACACACCTGTGAAAATGCTAGGGGCTAGGCCTAAGACTAAACCTTTAAATTAAAAATGGCCTCGTTGGAATGTTCCTCACTGCGGGAGCCTCATAGTATAGTGAATTTGGGGAGCCATGATATTTTTAGTTATTTGGAATCAATAAATTTTGAAACAGAAGATAATGATTATGATAGGGATTTGGAAAGTTATACCCTTAATTATTGTCCAGAAATTGTTATAGTTATTCAAGGTACATCAGTAAGGGCTTTACTTGATTCAGGGAGTCAAATTTCCCTTATCTCTGAAAATTTTTATAATAAGATTGCTGAAATCGATTCTGAAATCCCTATGTTGCCATTGAGACAGACACAGGTTATAATGGCAAATGGTCGAAAGGCAAAATTATTTACTCAGCAAGTATGGCTGAATGTGAAAATTGATTCAATTACAGTAGAACAAATCTTTTTGATTATGTCTGGACTTATTCATGAGGTCATAATAGGATCCGACTTCATGAATCGGTTTGGATGTATTATCGATTATGCAAATCAGGAAATAATTATAAAAGGGGAAAAGCATAGTTTTGAGAGGTCAATACCCATTAAGAGTGTAAATATACTGACCATCCAAGATAATTCTACAAAGTCAGATTTATATGCAAAGGTCAATGAATCATCTGAGTTAGATGACAATTATAAGCAAAGGTTTTTTCAGATACTATGTAGATATAAGGATGTGTTTTCTAAAAAGCCTGATGTGATAAAGGGATATGTGCATCGGATACGCTTGAGGGACTATAGCCCTTTCCAATGTAAAAGCTATCCTATCCCTCACCAATATAAAGATGAAGTAGGAAAACAAATTGATCAAATGGTTGAGTGGAAAATTATTAAGAAATGTCCATCAGCCTATAACAGTCCATTAGTGGTCGTTCGCAAAAAGAACGGGTCCATACGTATTTGCTTGGATGCGAGGTTCTTGAATCAATTAACGATTCCAGAACGTGATGTTCCTCCTACTGTGCAGGAATTGCTCATTAAATTTAAGGACAAAAAGGTCTTTTCCACAGTCGACTTAACAGCTAGTTATTGGCAGGTATATTTGCATGATGAAGATCAGCAATACACTGCATTTAAATATGAGGGCTACTCATATGTATTTAAAAGAATGCCTTTTGGGCTTATAAATAGTGGAGCTGGACTCCTCAGATGTTTAGACAAAGTATTGTCTGATGAAGTAAAGAGCATCATTACTATGTATGTAGATGATGTTGTGATTGCCTCTGAAAACATGTCAGAGCATATTCATCATCTTAATATGTTTCTGAGAGAGTGTGAAGAGAAACATATTAAAATAAATTTAAAAAAGAGTAGAATAGCTGTTAAGGAGATACAATTTTTAGGACATATTGTAGGATATGAGGGAATAAAACCGCATCCAGAGAAAATACAGTCTATTCAGAATTTTCCTATTCCAGAGAATAGAAAGCAACTACGTTCTTTCCTTGGTGTCTGCAATTTCTATCATAGATTTTATGAAAATTTTGCATATGACACTGTTCATATATTGAATTTATTAAGGAAAGATGTGAAATGGAAATGGACTGAGAACCACTCTATAGAATTTAAAAAAATAAAATCAAATTTTCTAAATACTGTAATCTTATATTACCCTAATTTCCAAGAGATATTTTATGTACAAACTGACAGTAGTGGGTATGGTCTAGGAGTAGTTTTATTCCAGCTGGACCATGAAAAGAAGCCCCGTGTCTTATATTTCTTGAGTAGATTGTTGAAGGGTGCAGAATTACATTATACCACCACAGAAAAGGAAGCCTTGGCTGTTGTATGGGCGTTTCAAAAGCTTCGACAGTATCTGCTTGGATCTGAAATAGTTGTTATTACAGATCACAAGAGTTTAGAGTTTATCAATCGAAGCTATCTAAATAGTGAAAGGCTAGTTAGGTGGAGTCTCTTCCTTCAACAATTTAATTATAAGGTTCAGTATTGTAAAGGAAAAGACAATATAGTAGCAGATATTCTAAGTAGGAATTCTGTCAAGATAGACACTTGTCACTTAAATCTCGATCATGCTTTCATCACTGTAATCTCTCTGGTAGTTGATGAATCAGTTGAAAATGATTTAAAGAACTTAAAATTTTTACAATCTGGTGATCCAAAGTTAAGTGCTATTATTCAGTACTTGGATGCAGGGATTGAATCAATGGCCTTAAAAAGAATAATCAAGAATAAAGTAATTTTTAGATATAGGATGAGTGAAGGTCTGTTGTATTATAAAGTAAAGGAGGACCATGAACAATCATGGAGAGTTGTGATACCATCATGTATTAGAAATCAATTGATATATTATGTGCATTGTCTTTATGGGCACTACGGACCCAGAAAGGTAGAATATGTTATGCGCAGACTGTTCTACTGGCCTGGATTGTATGCATCCATAATGAACAGGCTCAAATATTGTGAGATCTGTTTGAGATCTAAATATGCTAACAAGTCGTATGCTGGGACATTGCAACCAATAATACCTGCTCGTCCCAACGATCTCTTGGCAATTGATTTCTATGGGCCTTTACCATCTTATAAAAGGTTTAAGTTTGTTTTGGTCACTTATGATGTCTTCTCCAAATTTGTAGGGGCATATCCGGTGACCAGAGCAAATTCCAAGAATGTAATTAAATGTTTGCAAGAAATACAATTTGTAAATATAGGGAAACCCAAGGCTATTTTGACAGACCATGCTACATCATTCCTATCTAAGGAGTGGAAAGGTTGGATTGAACGGCAGGGTATAAAACATATTCTGTGTTCAATTAGGAACCCTCAATCTAACCCATGTGAAAGAATTATGCGTGAGCTGGGTAGATTATTTAGGGTATACCTAGGAAGCAACCACCGTGTATGGGTGAATAAATTAAAGGATGTCATTCACTATATAAATATAACACAGAATGAATCCACTAAATACACCCCAATGTATTTGCATTTTGGATATAGAGAGCCCATATTAATTAAAACACCATTACCGATTATAACTGAAGAAAAAGTAGATTATGATCATGACTTAGCAAAGGCTAGCCAGAATTTGAGAGAGATGGGACAGAAAAGAATTACCCACGCCTCTCATAAGCCTTGTAGATTTAAAGTAGGAGATTTTGTATTTGTAAGAACTCCCCAAGTCAGTGACCCGCAGAATTATAAATTCAAAAAGTTTTTGAATGTGTATGAGGGACCATTCCAAATAAAAAGAAAAGTGGGGGAGAATGCATTTCTCATAGAAACCCCAGAAGGTGAAAAAGGTACCTTCAATGCCCGAAGCTTAAAACCAGCAGCCCCACCCAATTAAATAAGAAGACATTCACTAAAGTAACTTTATTAGTATGTCTTATGATAGTTATTATTATGACCAAAAGTCATTAGTAATAGTGAGAAATATTTATAGTCAAAGTACTTTTGAAAATTTTCATTGTATAGTATGCAAGTACTGTTTAAAATTAAACCTTGTGGAATTGACTGATGATGGTGAATGTGTTATTTAATACATTGGAGATATAGAGTGTAAGATTTTAATGTCTGTGCTATTTGTGAATTGTAAATATTTGTATGGTTAAGTCTTTTCTTTGAGGAAGTTGACAGAACTATAGATGTGTGTTGTGGCTCGTAACTCTATATAAGATTATATTGAAGTCTGAAGTCGACAGATGTCCCGACTTATTATTATTATTCGTTGGCAGGTAGGAAGAAATCCTTGATGGCAGGATTTATCTGTTAATATGAGTTATAATTTTAAAGAGAAATGTTTAGTAGTTTCCCTAACCTGTATAAAATAAAGCTATTCAAACATAAATGTCCCTGATTAGCATCAATGTAGAGCACAGATTGGTTTGTAAAGTAGTTGTCAGATCCTCCAGAAATTAAAATTAGATTTAATTAACATTTAGTCGATTTACTTTAGTATTAGAAGTGATTTAAAAGTGGGATATCTCTGTTGTTTTGAATCTCCGGCTCACTGTATGAGTTAAGTTTCATTTGTTTAGATTGTTTTATAGGAAAAGTGACTTTAAAGGTTGATATTTTCAATGTCCAAGGCAGGAATTGAATAAATATGGGATATTAAATAACTAAAGTTACATTCTCACTTTATGACAAGATTGAATGTTTAAAATTTAGGCCCATAGTAGTATCACTGAAGTGAACTACAGATATGTCTAAAGGAAATAATAATAAAAGCTATTGTTGAGTTTTAAGAAAACAAAATAGTGAATATGTATATATTTTAAAAATGCAATGAAAATATATGATTATTAGAAAGTAACTAATAATATTTGGCTTATAAATGAATTTTGTTCCATAATACATTTAGCTTGTATGAAGCAAATACTAAATGATTTTCTTGTTTGACTCTAATTTTAAAGCATTGTTGTCCAGAAAGTTGTAGATAGTAATATAAAGATGTAATAATTTGATTATTAAAAAAAAAAAAAAAAAAGAAAGGGGAAATATATATACGTATAGGTGAACCAATTAGTCAAGCATAAATGGAATGAACGAATTCCACATTTCTTCTATAGGAATAAGATATTTTAGATTTTTTTTTACTAACATTTCAAATGATATTAAAATCAAGGCAAATGGAAGTGGTAGATGTTTCTCTGTGCAGAGATTAAGACGTTTAATGATTTTAGAGAGGGAGGAAAAAAGGCGTCGTTGTTATTTTTTTTTTCTCTGTAGAGGGGAGATGTTGTGAGTGTTCAAATTGATGATCCAGGTATATATATATATAAAAAAAAAAAAATGATAAGAAAAGAAAAGAAAAACATAGTAAACAATTCAGCATAATATAAATTTAACTAAATCGGATTGATATTATTTTATACTTTTCAGATATGAATGCAGACACCATAGTAACATTATTACATACAGTTTAATGTTTACATATATGTTGTGTACATTTTATTTATAGATTTTTTTATAAAAATATTATTATTAAAGGGAAGTATATAGATAGGTGTAAATCATTGATGTGTATCAATAATTTAAAAGGTTATTATATCAATTTTGTATTTTGGTTTATAAAATAATATTAAAAAAAAAAAAAATTGTAATCGAATTTGGATTTAATCTTCACGTATCTTCTTATCTATAACCGTGTGTGGTCGCCAGGATAAGACAACGTCAGAAAGAGAACATATAAAAATGACGTTTCAGAAGATAAGAGGACACACAAGCTTTATCATTTTGCAATAGTAAAGGACAGATTTATTTTCCGTGTCTTTAAAAAAAAAAAAAAAAATGAATTTTTTTTTTAATATTTTGGATGTAAAACTATAAAACATGAAAAAATAAAGGAATTGTCTGCCCGTTCAATCATTCAGCGGGCAGTGGAAAGGGAGTCTCGGAAGGCGGCAACAATGTAAAAAAAAAAAAAAAATAAGAAGAAACCTATGAAGTAAAAAAAAAAAAAAAAAAAAAAAAAATGGATTTGCATAAACATCGGAACAGGAACCCAATGGATCACTTTACCTCATAATGGGAATAGTCAAAGTGCACTCACATCTTCAGGAGAGAAGAGAAAGGAGGAAAAAAAAAAAAAAAAAAGAAAAAAAAAGAAAAATGGAAAAGGAAACTTTTTAATGAAGTATTGCAGGGTTTACGATTACCATTTCTGACGGAGAAACTTTTCTATACACTATGATTGAGGTCGATCGATAGACCAGTAAACAGTGAACGAACTGATTTATAAATATATGGTATGATTTTTTTTTTGTTATATAAAATGTACGTGTGTTATATTTTTTTTATATGTAGTAAAATATGATGATTTTTTTTTATTATCTAAAAGTAGTATAAGTTATTAGATGAAAATGATCGGAGAGGCTCAAAATGTTCTCTATTTCATATTCATTTATCCGTAATTATTTTGATAAACAAATAGATTTTGATATCCTCCTATTTCACATTTTGGTATAGGTTATATGTAAACTTTATTTTAGTAAAATATCTAGGGGCCTTTCCCGTCATTTATTCATTTATTTTTTTTTGTTTGTGTCGTTATTGTTATTGCAACACGTATATAGAGAAACACATAGCAATATGATCATTTTATTTAATCAACCCATCTAAAATATAAAGTCATTTCGGATGTATTCTATCATGAATATTGTCAATTTTCTTTCTTATAATCTAATAAATTGAGTTAATTTGAATATCAAGACTAGTTTAATTATTTTGTCTTATTTGGATTGCGTAAGACGGCGTAGCTATTTAAGTAGCGGAATTCAGGCTCAGCTTGGTAAGCAAATTGGAATATAAGATAAGGTATGTTTAGCTTACTAGTAAATTTATTTTGTTTCTATATAATTTTCATATTTATATTTGCATGCGAATATTATACATACATATTATCATTTATCTTAGTTAATAGTACAAAGTCAATCATTTCATGTTTGTCTGATTCCGTCACAAAGATCTAAATTATACTTTATCGTTTAGTTTGGAATAATTCGTCTTGGATATTTTCTTAGACTCTTATAACATGAAGAGAATAAATTTCATTGACCGATTCAATTGAATATTATTTCAATCTATATAAATATCAAATATAATCATATGTTTTAATTGTTATCAATCAATTTTACTCAATTGTTTAAAATTTTCAAACAAGTTGTATTAAGGCTCACAGGTTAATAAACATCCAATAGAAGCTCTATATGTCTTTTATATAATGTGATTGGACATTGTAAAGTTAGAAATGAGCTAATAGAGTGTTGATATTAAACTCCAATGAAGTAGTCTATTTTAAACCTAAGCGAAGCACGAATTAAGCATCATTTTGTTGGAAGATGTTTGTGAGTTATTTATAGATTATTTTGTAGCTTATGGGTAGATCAGCGACGTCCATTAGTTTGTGTAAACATTTAAGTGAATGTATAAATTTTCAAAATGTTTATAGGATTATAATAAAACCAGTTGATACCCACAGAAAATTATTAATTAGAGATTGAAATAAAAAAAAAATTGTATATCGCTTATTAACACGAGTGTTTATCTTTCTATTTAGCGTTTGCTAAAATAGATATATGCATATTTGGGTTCAGGCATTGTTTTGTTTTGTTATTTAAATAATGTCTGTTTACAAAACAAACATTTTGTAAAGTGCTATTACAGGTACTTAGAAGCTTTTCCATTGATTTATAAAAGCAACATCTTTAAATAATAAAGTAGAGTTAAATTACTATAATAATTAACAGGCTAATAAAATATATATGTGTTGGAGTCTATGTTAGTTATTAATGGGATTTGGTTTTGATTAGATTGCCAATCAAGTAATTAGCCTAATCCTATATTATTGTTAGGGCAATAGTAGTTGGTTTCACTGCTCTATGCAATTTATATTGTAATTGTGACGGATTTGTTGATGTCTGGAGCAGATGGTCGCATTATCTCTTCATTTTACATATAGCTTAGGTAAATGAAACTTTAAGAGAGATTATTTGTGCTTTATGATGGTTTATTATATAATGGTGATCCGATTGAGCTAGACCAGATTAATTTATATTGGATTTTTAGATTTTTTATCAGATCAGATTGATCATCCTAACCATCACCTTCATCCATCAATTCAGTCAGTTACAAATTGGCACCAACGTTTTGGGCCTTTCTTTCTTCAATTGAAGTAGAATACAGCATTCGACAATTATGACGGTTACAATATATATATATATGAACACGTGTGAGTAAAAAGTACAATGAAAAATTTTATACATTTTTGTAGATAAATTTCAGCAATGATTTAGCCAGACAAATTGTTAAACTGAATCATAGTATCTAGTAATAGCCTTTATCTGTCCTCTTTTAAACTGAAAATGGAGCTGATCTTAGATTATTATCAAATAGGTACTTTATATGTTTGAAAACTTGAAATATTACAACATTCTAGACATTTTCACAAGTAAATAAACCTTTCCTATAAAGAACTATATAATAATTAGATTTTCTCAGACTAAAAGATATAAATAGGCAAGACTCTTCATACAGTAGTGCCACCCAGTGCAAGGCAGAGTAATCAATGGATGCAAAAAGGTTAGTGCATAAAATCCCTATCTAATGCCTACTCATCCAATATCTTCAGACACTTTTCTAGCTTGTGACTTTCATCAGTGAGGAGCCTTGGATCTGAAAGCACTGCACCTAGATCTTAGGATGTAATACAAACCTCTAGAAGCCACCTTTTATCTCAACTTAACTACAAAACTATGAGTCTAAAATTGAAAATATAATGTTTTTAATCCAAGCTCATTAGCCTATGTAGTCATATAGGTCTGAACTCAGTTCAGAATCCATACATTTTGGTGTCTCTGGTTCTTTAATAGCCATAACCACAACTATTCTATTAGGCAGGATTGGTATTAAACCACTAAACACCACATGATTACCATTTTTTATGCTTGCTTCAAGCTGTTTTAACAGCTTGAGCAAGTATAAGAAATGATGATCATGTGATGTTTAGTGGTTTAATATTAAAAAATATATATTAAAAAGTATATAATAGAAATCGGCTATTATACTTTCAATAATTAAGTCTATAAAGTCCACAAACATCTTATTATTATGTGTGTACATATATAAATAAAATATTTAATATGTGTATATAAAATTATTAATACATATATAGTAATTAATAATGTAAAAAATTATGTATCTGTAACATTGCGGAAGCAGCCACTCTTCACACATGTGCTAAAATTGATGTACATTCTCCCCATCAATAACACATGTATATAGATCATCAGAGCAGAAGTGATAAACTTATATTTAATACTAGATTTAATATATACTAAAGCTAGGTATTATTTATTGCCTGGGCTGATCATTATAATATTATATAAAATTTTGATTTATAAGCATTTTATGATAGCTTATTTAATGTGAGAGTCTATCTGATAAGAATTAAATTATTAAATTAATCATAAACAATTAATAGATCTGAATAGTAATCATTGCAAAATTATATATTTATATAGAAAAAAGAGACCGGAGACTGAAAGAGTACTTACGTTTACATTCGGGTGTTTTTCCACTCCATTCTTTGGTATCTAGGCAGATTCTTTTATTGCTACCTTGTAATTTATAACCAGAATCGCAGAAATACTCAATTGTGCTATTTATAATAGAGTTATTTCCAACAATTGTCATATGAGCTTGTTTATGGGGCATTAAACATGATACTGACTGAATATCTAAAAAGTAAAAAAAAATTAATGTACTTGAAATTATTATATTTATATATGATTATGCATATACTTTTTTACAGTTCCAACATGTTGAAATTATTAAAGTGAAAGTCAACCTCAGCTAATGCGCTATTCCTTAAATATTAAAAATCACCTTGCACTCACCTTCCAGTAAGAGTTGAAAAAACTTAAGTGAATCACTTAAGTTTAGAGCATATTTCTATATACACCAACTCTCACTGACAATGCTTAAATCAGGGCTTGAGCCTATTGTGTGCCTGATGTTATAATCAAATATTGAATTGTACAAATTTAGTTAACCTATATATATATATACAATTTATATATCAGAATTTAAAGTTTGAGTCCACACAATGTTTTCATTAATTTTTTTAATTTTTGGTTTTTTAAATAAAATTTTTCCTAAACATAATTTAATACTTGTGTTTTTTTTTT
This sequence comes from Epiperipatus broadwayi, assembly GCA_028023455.1. NCBI lineage: Eukaryota > Metazoa > Onychophora > Udeonychophora > Euonychophora > Peripatidae > Epiperipatus > Epiperipatus broadwayi. Next base: position 186,859 of record JAQFVV010012393.1, on the reverse strand, counting down.
GTTATCATTCTTACCAACTTGCCAATTTATTTTTTTCATTCTTCTTCAAAACAACTCACCAAAAGCTTCCAAATGATTTCTTTTTATAAGGACACGTTTTTGCTTTATAAAGTAAACATATGAATTAAACATTTATTTATTAAACATTTATTTATTGATTTTAATCTTATCAATAGATTTTAAAAACATTTTAAAATTAAAAACCTTTTCTAAGTTCTTTGATTATTGTTGAAAACACTAACTTTTCTTCTTTTAAAATGTTTTTTTTATGTCTATTTTCACATTTTCTGAAATAGCCTGATTATTAACTAAAACCCTTAAAATTTAGTTGTGGATGAAGTTCTGTCTTATTTTTTTTACTTATTATTTTCTCATATATATAAAATTTATAAAAAACGTAGTTTCTATAATAAATAAATAAAACATCTTTAAAATTTCAATTAACTTATTGTTTTTCTTCAGGAAAAAAAATGTTTCTGTTTATTGTAGTTAATTAGAAAATGTAACAAATAAAAATTATAAAATAATTTAAAAAACAAACCATCTTAAACCACTACTACCTAGTAACTCTACTGTCAACTAATAATGTCTTCTCATTCACTTTCTCCTTTGAGGGATTGTTGAAAAAGTCTTTATCATATGCAAGACAGTAAAGGAAAGCCTTAAAGCCCCTTTTGCAGTCAGCTATATTACTTAACGATATATTAGTATATGAATTTTTTAGACAGTTTAACTATGATATAATATCTTAAAGAAACCTTAAAAATATCAACCAGGAAATACATTCTCTAATGGTTTTATTAATTCATCAATTCTACCATGTGATTCAACAATCATTAACTCTATAGTTCATAGTTTGTGATTCCTCGTATCTATATAGATTAATAATGGTTACATTTTACTTGTAAAGCAGATATGCAAAATAAACATAATTGTTCTGAATCTGTTGCTGAGACTGTAATTATGTCTACAAAAATTATATTGACCTGGAAAAAGAAAGTTTTTGAAATCTCATAAACATTTTATTTTTATACCACAATTTTTTATAATAGTAATTGGTTGAGAATCTAAAAAGATCTCCATTTGAGATGTGGCTTAGTTAGTGAAACTGTCTTGAGCTGATAGCAAATCATGTAAGCTTGTGGTTAAGACCTGTAGAGGTCCCTAATATTGCATTTTTACACGCATATTCTTGAGGTTAAAGCCTTAGTAAATATTACTTAACTGCTTATAATAACGAAACAGGAAATAAATGAAGCTTCAATGAGTTATATCATACTTGCAACCCAATCACAATCATCCATCAGCCCAGAAGTCAGACCAACATCTCAGACCATAGATACATTAGAATCATACACTTTATTGAGCAATTCATATAGCACATGTGACATTGCAACTTCATATACACATTATTTCTAGAGAAACCCAAACCTTATTTTTTTATACTTTTTTTTTATATTATTAATTACAATTCTAACACAGATTGATGAAACTTATGATCAAAGACATGTGAAAAGGATAAATGATTTCCAAGCTGCATATTTTGTGCTGAATCAGCATTCATCAGTTGGCCCAGATCAGTCTTACACATATCTTCATAATTTCTTTAGTATATATCTAGATAGCAAATTACTATGGTTTAATTGACATGTTTTAAATTTTCTGCAGTACAACATTAATATAAAACATTCTAATAGAAATATATTAATAACTGTACTAATCATTTATCAATCTAGACATTATCAGTAAGCAAATAAGTTTCTTTTATTTTCTATGAGGCAATTTTCTTTTGATAGAAATATAGTTAAAACAAATAGGAAGCCATGGAAAGAAGTAGGCTTGAGAATATTACTAATATTTTTCATGACAATAATTAATTGAATATCCAGAAGTTTATTATAAATACATTTTTAAAAAAAATATGGGTACAGTATTCACCAATAAACAACTAGAGACACCAAGGTTCACTTCAGAAAATTTTTATATATCCACACATACAAGAGCATATGATAATGTATATATTACATATGTCAGTATTATTAAAACAAAATTATTTTCAAATAAAAAAAATACTTCATAAAAAAGAGCTTATATACAAGTACAGTCGTAACATTGTATAAATGTCAAGAATATAGGTATTTTTTATATATAAATTATCTCAAGAATATTGTATGGTTAATATTAAATTAATGACTGAAAAGAGAGGCTTACAACTTAAAACTATCACAATTGATAAAGAACTCAATTTAATTAAGGATTAGGAAAGTGAAATATATATATATTTACATAAATATCAATGAAAAAAATGTATATCTAACCATATAAACTAAATGATAATATACCATAAATGTGCTAATGTCAATTACATCTAACATTTCTAAACATTTATATTTAATATTAAAAAGTTTTAATATCTGTTTTCCAAGCTGGTAAATAAACGTTAAGAATTTTTAAGGACCCCCCGCCCCCCAATAAATAAATAAAAAAAAAAATCCAATAGTGGCAAAAAATTGTGTATAATCTAATTACTATACTGACGTTTCTAGAATAATACTTATACAGGTACAGTCTTAGCTATATTAAATTTAGCTAACTTGATATAGAATATATATTTCAATAGTTAAAAATGTTAGGAAGCTTAAAGTATTTACTTGTTTAAGTAATATTATTACTTGCTGTAGGTTAACTTCTTCCAAAATCAGTTGTTAACTGACTGCTTACATAATTGCAACTTTATCAATTTTTTATATATATATATAACATTTATTTTTAAGTGAAAGTAAATGTTCAATTATAGTCTAATTTACTAAAAAGGTCTGTTTTATGAAATGGATGCAGCTTTAAGTAGCTCCCAATCAAACATTCATAGCAGAGAAGTACAGACAGTTGTTGCAGGTTTGCTTCCTGGCCAATGCTTTGACATATGGGAAAAACTAGTTTATTGTTCTGATGTTTGTGAGGAGCCTGAAAGTGACAGAGTTGGGTCATGAATCATGGATCTTTAACTCCAGAATATGCTACTCTATTTTTGCATCAAATCATGCAGAACAATAATTTACTGTATGTTTATATATTTACTGTGTATATATTTTAGTGGTGTTTCTAAAATCTGGTGAGCAAAGCCTTTTTGCTATTTTTAAAGACATAGTTGAAAGATTTTTGCCATGCAGTGAGCTATTTAAATACTATTTTATTGCATAAGAAAAGTCTTAGAAATAATGCATATGACTACCATGACCATAACCTAATATTGGGTGAAATCTTGAAATTTTATTAGATAACAAGCAAGGGCTTATCTATGAGAAATGAAATCAGTTTTCAAACTTATAGTGATAAAAGTGATATCTAGCAATTCATAATTAGGAAAATTATGTCAAAAGTATTAGTAGACAATTGGTAATGGATTGACTCTATAAATGTGGAATGATAATTGAAAAACTTTTGCTCTAAAATGTGTTATTTAAAGCATTTTTATATTTATTTTACATATTAGCACTCTATTGATTATACACATTTTGATAAATGGTATGATTGTAATGAAACATATATGGGGAATATAAATCAACTGATTAGAATTAGAAAAAAATATAGTTGATGAGAGAAGCATAAAATTTATTTCTTAATAAACTAGAATAAGATAAAAATGATCTGGCATAATGTGATGCAATTCAGCATTTTGAATGAAATATTGATGTGGCTGGAAGCCTATAAAAATAAATGATCATATCACAGATTTTTTTCAGTAGGTAACAAATTTGTTGACAAATACTTATGTCAAAAAAGGTAAGAAATGTATATCCATAATGTATAATGGATTCTAGATATCATGTGAGTACTAAAAGGATATCATCAAAAATTATATATAAATTCAGTGACACAGTAAAGAATATAAGACAGATAAAATTTACACTATAATCCCAATTGTTAGGCTTTTTGTTTGATCATAATGTTTTCATAGTTCATCTCTCCAGTACAGCTTCATTACTGATTATAGATTCAAACATTACATTAGACTAAATTATGATCTTATAAAAATTTTGATGTATTATAATATGCATTTTAACCCAACCAAGTTTTTTTCAGTTAGACTAAGATTTAAAATATCCTTCAAATACTATATACACCTGTTTTATATTTATTGATACATATTACATTACAAAAGCTGTTATTTGCAAATAATTGTTTGCAACAACCATCTTCAAAAAATATTAAAATGATTATTAATCATTTTTAATTAGATCAATTATTACATTCTTTTAAATTTTAATACAATAATTTAAATTTATGGCATATCAAATATATTTATTTTACTATTTACATAAATATATAGCAATTTTTATTTTTTTAATTATTCATCTTCAACTCTGCACCAGAATCTTATATTTTCCAAAACTTCAGTTAACAATACTTTTTTTTTTTATGTGCCAAAGCATCGGCCGGTAAGCGAACCCGCAAACCCGGGACAACTGCTTGTAAGGCAGCTATGATGACCTCTCGGCCAACAATACTTTTACGTTCAAACATATGGTTGTAAGCATTAAAAACAGTGTTATAATGATTTCTAATATGCATTTCTATCTAATTGGATTTTTTTAGGCCAAGCCTTACAAATATTTAATTTAATAAAAGTCGATTCATTTTTGTTTATCAATTATAGCAAACAATTACTTTCTAAAATGACACAATATAAGCTTGTATTATTTATGTTTAGACTTTAATAACTTTAGAATACTATTGTATCTAGGTTAGTAATATTCATTTATGTATGTCCTAGAAAGCATATTGTACTAATAAGTTTTTGCTAAAGAATCAGGCATTTATTAAGCAAATTTGTGTAATATATATATATTTCAAATCTGCTTTTCAGGACAACAATATAATTTTTTATAGTAAATGTATAAATAAATATGTTATTTTTTATATAAATGCTTATTTTTTATTTCTGAGAAAAAAAAAATTTAGATTTTATAATGAATAAAAGTAATACGTGTCAATAAGAAATGATTTTTTTCTGTTTGGTAATGTGATTTGTATAATTTATTAACATTTATATTTTTCCGGTTAAAACAATTTAGTCGTTGACAGTATAAAAACTCATTTATATACATGCTTGAAGCAATGAAAACTCGGCCTAAATTTTTGTAGTACTTCATAATATGACATTTTCTCTGCATATAAACGTTTAGGTATAAATATAAAACGTGTTAAAATATGTATATGACAAAAGTGATAAACTTATAAAGTTTCAATTTTAACTCTTAAACTTACCGATGCATTTTGTTTGGTATCCATTCCAGGTTCCGTTAGATAGACAGCTTCGAATTTTTTTACCATCAATTATAAAATTTTCATTGCAGGCATATTCAACAATGCTTCCAAAAGTTGTGCCATTAATGAAAACAATCTTGCTATTGGGAATAGATGCTGGAGTTCCACAATCAACAGCTAATCAAAGAAAACATTTAATTTTTTTAAAATGAAATAATAAAAAGTTATATTTAACACACCTATTTAATTCAATAAATATAAATTATATATTATTATTATTTTATATGTAATATTATAATTTAAATAATTACAAACATACACATGTATAATATTATAACGAAAATTTTTCCAGTTATAAGTTGAAATTTTTTTTGAGTCGTACCATAAATTAGTTTTTTGCATACAGAAATGATTCCATTTCAGCAGATGAAATAGAGAATTCCTTCTCTAAATTAGTTGACAACATTGGCATTAATCTTTGTCAAGGCTAAGGTTGTTATAAAGAACTGTTGTGTCTCAAATAATATACAATCTTAGCCTTGACAAAGATGAATGAGATTCCATTGAAACTGTTGGTAAATTAATTCAGGAATTTTCTGTTTCTTAAATGAAGATCTTTTGGTGGATTTTAGAGTATTCTTTATGTGCTGGATGATGTAATTTTTTTCTGCAGAAAACTAATACACACTAAAAGCCTAAAAAGTTTTATTTTGATACACACACACACATATATATATATAACATTTACCTATCTAAATATAAGGCTACAAAATGGTAAATGTATATCAGTAGAATATTGAGTTCTATTTTGATTGTAAAAAATTTAAAGAAAATCCACTTCAAAATTTAACAGATCAAGTCCAAACTAGAAAACAACCATCAAAATTATAGTACAAAATTTAGGAATTTTATTTAGTAACTAGATATTTGAAATCATCTGTGAATGCTATTTTTGCTTACAATAGGAGAAAGTTCAAAAGTGTTTCTATTAAGTATTATCCAAAATAGGAGTTTCAAAAATAATGTCAAGAAAAAGTAATCAAATGTGATCATAATTGATAAATAAAATTGTGTGAATGAGCTGATATCAATGTGATTAGAATACCAATCAGTATTCTGTTCAGTGATATGAAGTTATTTTTACATAAGATGTAATAAAATTAACACAAACACACAATATCAGATGTAGCAAAATTCCTACTGTCATATGATTTTAAGAAACAAAGATTAATAAAAGCTATTGATGAAGTGGAGATTTTGATATAATGGATTTATGAGATATCAATTACTGTCACACTAAAAAGATAAATAATTGAACACTTTAAAAATCCTGTGAAATCTGCAATCTTATAGTGCTATAACAAAATTGGGTGTCAGACATGGTAATAATAGAAGTCATTACAATAAGGATTGTGTTTTGAGCTATGACAATGTAATGCTTAAAAATTAATGCAGTTCATGATAAAAGTAATATGGCAGACAGCCATTTTGTCTGCACTGTTATTTATGTACCAATCACTCTGCCAATATATCTCAATAATTTATTACAATTACAGCTGATATGATGGCAATGTAAAGATTTGGGAAGCAGGCTCATATTGAGTAAAAGCATGTAAAAGCATGTACGTATATATTATCAAGCATCCAAATTTGCAATTATGATTAGGTGCTTTATGATAAATCATAAAATTAAATTACAAAAATTATATAATTTTACAATTTATCCACTTTTCATTTTTAAGCATTTTTTTTTTATTTCAGTAACACTATCCTTGAGAATATAGATGAAAAAATATGTTGAATAAAACATTAAATGTTTTTATAATAACTTTCTGAATGATTGATTACATAAATTGTTTTTGGATGATTTATATGTTATTACAAAGGCTTATGAATGTTCCCATTTCTTTGATGTGAGTGCTATGATCCACTAGGCCTATGTCAGATATTAGAATATTTAGTATTAAATCACACCAGAGGAAAATACAATCTTTTCTTTACAGATTTTTAAGCCATAGCATATCATTATGGAATAATAACATAGTGTAAATAAATAAAACTCCAAAACGTTAAACAATGAGCTTATTTTTGTCATATTATCTACCTATCTATATTTATAAATCATATTGTGCAGACTGTAATTTTGGCTATGATTATGATTTATATATATGCTTTGGAGATTTTAAATTATTTTCAAAAGTTGCAAAGTAAAAGGAGACTTTTAGAGTTGCATCCAAAACTATTTCTATCTGTTCAAATACAAAGTATTTTTGAATATTCAAATAATGTGATAATACAAGCAAGAAAATACATTTGTTGTTGTGGCTAACAGATTATATTAAACTGGTATTTGATGGTATTGATGGTTTATAAAGTTAAATTTTCATTAATTTTTTAAACTATCTGGTGGTAACTAAATTAATCTCATTATTAGTATAGTCTAAGATCCTTATTGATCTAGATTTTGATATATCAAAAACTTTTGCAATATTTACCATTGACAATGGGAAATAAAAATGTAACAAGTTACTATAGATAAATACTATTCACAATACATATGGGTGATAGTGATCTGGGCCACCTGGTAAACGCTGGTTCAACACAAAATGCATCTTGGGGTCATTTGTCTTTTATTGTATCTTTATTTATATGAATTTTAAAAAAATGGGGAAGTATGTAGGTTGTTTAATAAAGCTATAAAATTATTTTTACAAAAATATTTTAATGTTTTTAATTTTCTGATTTTCATATCAGTGATATGAAAGCAAAATTTTGATGAAGTGTGAACTTCCAGAGAACATTTTTAATAAGAATTTAAGAATAATTTTCATATAAGAAAGAAATATTTATTTTTGAATAAAAGCAACATTATTTCAAGTGTTTATTTTCACATAGAACAACTATTTTGTTAGACTCCATTTAGAGAATTACTTAACCAAGATATAATAACTTTTCTGGAATGTAGCAAAATTTTAGGAACTTCACTGAAATGGTCAATGCATTGTGTAGTTGGATACTGCAATAAGGTTTATCACATATGCACATAATGTGTGCGTATATATATATATATGAAAAAATATTTTTATATTATTGTAATAATAAAAGACATAGTGCAATGCTTAATTTTATTAATTGGCTTAATATAATCTTTGATATTTAAAAGTTAATTAAAAAACAGCTTTTATATTGGGAATATTTTTATAGTTATATATGTATGAAGTAAAATAATTTTTTAGATAATTGCAGAATATTAAAAATATAAAATAAAACTCACGTTCACAAGATGGCTCTGAACCTTCCCATTCGGCAGAGGATAAACATTTTCTAATTAATAATCCTGCTATGCTGTAACCTTCTTCACAAGAATAATTTAAAAAACTTCCAACTGTAAGTTGATTTGTAGTAACAATTACATGAGGATTTTTCTTAGGTTGAGGGCATAATTTTTCTGAAAAACAAAAAAGGAGAAAATATTACAAATTTTTTATATGCGGCTGCAGACATCTACTCACAATATGTTGATATATGTATATCAAAAGTAAAACATCCTTTAAATATCTCACAGTAGAATTATGATCTCACTAACAGCCAGAATTTCCAATTTCAAATATCAATAATTTTATTAATTTTTCAACCTTGTTTTACCTTCTAGAAATGAATAAGTGATATCTATTTATTGATCAACATATCAAATAGTTGTCTGAATTAATTATGGGATGTTTATGTGAAAAAAAACCCAAGCTTATTGAAAACTTTTTCAATAAATCTATGATTTTAAGTTTATATTGGCTCACACAAGGCTAGAAGAAGGGTTGTCAGCAACCTTATGCAAACAGTAATTGGTGACCCCCCCCCTTCAACAAAATTCTTGTGATTTTATATACATTTTAATGTTTTATTAAGGATAATAATGAAAAAAATTACTATTAAATAGTTATAAATTTACTTTCCAAGCTTTTATAGAACTAAATTTAGATCCAACATCAGTAACACTTAAGAGTATTGCATATGTTGTTGTCTAAAGTTATCACTGACAAATTTACCAGACAATCTCGAAACATTGTGCATATACTAACCTGTTTGCTGTGATATTACTAACAGTTAGTGCATATACTAAAACAAATATTCTAAATGCAGGTATGTACAAATTTTTTAAATATTTGCTTTAAACTATAACAGCAAATGACTTTTCATGTATTAGTATTGATAAAATAGCTTATAATTTTTCATTTCAAAACATCTTTAAATATCATTTTTTAAAACTACATTTGAACATGATGAATATTTTTCAGATGTTTTGTTTATTTATTAGGACAATTGAGAGGTATGCAAATAACATTTTAAAACATTTAAATAAAATATTATACTTTAATAAAGTTACATACAAATCACAATAGAACAAATATTTATATATCATACATTAAAATATATGATTTTTATTTTATTTATTGTTGTCACAGTAATTGAGATTTTATTTCAAATTTAAAATAATTGTACCTAAATATTTCAAAATTGTATTTTTTAATATCTAAATATACACGCACATTCACTACTCTAAATAGTTTTATCATTATACAGTAATATAAATACTGCTTTACTGATGCTATTTTAACTAATTTATCTATATATACATACACACACAATATTATGCATTTTATTAGTCTATTGCTTCCCTTTTTTTCTTTTTAAAGTTATTTCTGTGCTGTTTTTAAAACTAAAGAGAAAACTGCGATTTTTCCAAATTGTTACAAGAATTTCAAATGCAATAAAAATATAGGGGAGTCATGTTAAATTTTTTTGTAAATTTTTGCTTGATATGGTAAATTTAAGATAATATTATTTTTATAATAAGCCAATAAAAATTTTGAAATTGTATTTATTATTTTAGAGATAGCAAATAACCATCACAATATTTATAGAGAGAGGGAGACATGGAAAGTAATAATAAAATGGACTGTTTCATTTTTGCATCAAGTAGCAATCATATGAAATAAGGATTATGTAAACCCAGCATAAGAAGACATAATTGAAACCTATCATAATTGTTTATTTTAATGTTTATATTTTTTTTATTTTGTAAAAATAATGAATCAAGTCACATTAATATTCATAACAACAAAAATGTATTCTTAATTCTACATCATTTTCACACCCCTCTTACATCAGTGCCCTGATGCCTTGCTTATTTTGCTTACTGCCTTCCACTGACCCAGGGCTCATAAGTCATAGTAATGATAAATAGATGTGCAACTATTATACATATGCATATTTGTTGCACAAAGGCAAGTCCTAAAATTAAATTAACCATACACTTGATTATTGTATTATTTTATTACAAGTATACAAAATAACTTCTGCAAGTAATTTAATATTTTTATATGCTGCTATCTTTCCTATGAGTCAAAATTTTAATGTAATAAAATATAATTCATCAATTATTTAAAAATAAACACAATCAATGGTTTTTTTTTTATTACCTTAAAAATAGTCCTATTTTTCAGCAATATTGAGAATAAGTCAAAATTTTTAACTTTTCTAAAAAGAGTTATTTAAAATAATTGTATTTATGAATATTAAGTCTATGATTTTGATTTGCTTGCCTTCCTGGCAAAAAAAGTTGAGATATTTAGGCAATGTGTTAATGCTAACTCGTCACTTTTTTCACTCCTATAATATAAATATAAACGGACTTTTCCTCTTTTCTATTTTATTGATGTCTATCATAAGCTTGAGTAAGTAATAGTTACTATATAGTAAGACAAATTTAATCTTCATTCTTTGACTAGTTTTGGACTTGTGTTTTTATTAATAAGAAATCGAAATTCAATGCTGAAAACAAGGCAGTTACATAACTTGCAACCTTTTAACTTCTTTTCTATTAGTAGGACATTAGTTTAATGGGTTTTTGAATTTTAGACAATTCGCTTATGAGAAAACAGAAGTTAAAGATTATTTCCAGATCCTTAGCTGCAATGTTAAGCTAGAAGCTGATCCGGGAATGATTAAATTTGTATTACCATCTTGTAGCAAATGATTTTCCCCCAAGTAACAAAAGGACAAAAACTGCTCTTATTTAAGCAAAGTATTATTACAATTAAGAAATAACATTTGAGCTACATATATTATAGTAAATATATTAAGATATTAGCATCATGTATTTTTTATTATTTCAAGAATCCAACAAATTGTAATACAATGACATTAATATTTATTGGGAAAATGTTTTTTTACTTTTAAATATATTATTTATATAATCATAAAAAAGTTTTCATCTAAAGTTTAATTAACAACGTCTTTTAAGAATATTTTATCCTTGAAGTAGGACTTTCCAGGGTAAGCCTATCTGAAGGTAATATTTTTAAAAATCTGCTAAATCTTTTCTAAATTGCAAGCTTTCAAAAAGCAATTGGAAATTTTTCATTTGCTTGACTTTTACAATTGCATACGTAAAAAGTAAATTTTGGATTATGTATGGATGTAAAGTAAATATAAAGTATATATGTACAATCAATGTTCTCATGTTTAAAAATGTTTTTTTTTTTATATGTCAAAGCGTTGACAGGAAAGCGAACCAGGGCCTGCTGTTGGGAAGGCAGCTATGCTAACCGCTAGGCCGCCAACGCTTGACATGTTTAAAAATGTTAACAATATGAAAATAACTTTCTGAATGGCTAAACATACATATAACAATAACAAAATACATGTACATCAATGTGTAATTACACTGTAAATTATTAATAGTTGAAGAAGCCATTGGTGCAGAATATCAGAATCTTAGCAATCAGTTACCAAAATAAAATAAAAATATTATTTTATAGTATAATTACTTTATTTAATATATTGGTGTACATGTGTTTTGTTACTTACAGATTATATACAGAATATAATATATAAATACATGTGTATATATGGAAAAATATATGCTGGTAGGAACAAAAACGGATTACTAATGAAATAGTTGGATGAGAGAGTAAACAGATATCGTTGACAATATTGAAATACTGAAATGGAAGGACCCTGGGATAGATATATTGCTAGAAGAAATAATAATTGATGGACAGTCGAAGTTTGGAACTTTATTCCAAGAGATTGTAAAAAACATCTAGAAAGAGAATATATGAGATATGAATGAATGAAATAAGAAAATTTGTTGATGCTATGTGGAGAAGAGAAGCTAAGAACAGAAAAAATAAATTAAACTTGATGAGAAATTGATTCTGCAGAATATTACTAATGGTTCAAAATCATCTATGAAATATTTGTGTGTGTAACTTTCTAAAATGTACTAAGTTCCTTTGATCAACCCTACATATTACTAATAAAATAGAGATGACAAGTTTTACAAATTCTTATTTTAATAATAATGTGAAAGGCTAAAACCTTTGACAGATGTGCTTTAAAAATGCCTATGTGACAGCTAATCAGATGTAATAATGACTGCACATGAAACTCTCAATTCAAAAACACAAACCAGAACTAGGAGAAAAAGATAGAACCACCCTCTTCTCTACTTAAATTTATATATAAATAGGCCAGACTCAAGCATTCTGAACTAAGAGCAAGAAGCTTAAAACACCTTCACATTTTTATAGCTTTAATACTATTTAGATTTTAAATTCTTTTGGTTTTAATAGATTGTAAATGACTTGGACAGTTTGAACTAATAACATATTTTAAGAGATGTTGAAGTCAAATAAAAATGCTTTATTTAGTTTGGCAAATTTTAATGATTACAAGATCATTTTATCACACAATATTTTGTATGAATTCATCTCATAAAAAACTTAAATTTATGATAAATGTAAAATAGTCATTATTCTACTTTTGAACCTTTTTGAAGTATGCATATTTAATGGCAATCAGATAGTAATAGGAAAAAAAACTATCAAACTTGTTTCTGATATTGTCCTTCCTGAACAAAAATGGGACCAGACAATATTCAAAATATAGACTGGGAATCTTTTTTTAATTCTGTTATGAACAGACAATATCTAGATACTAAATTTTGCAATATAAAATGCTTTTTCTTAGATAAATTTTGAACTTTCTGTGCATAGATCATACACCAAAAAGTTATTAAAAACTCCTTCCAATGTCAATTCAGTTTTTTGTTCAATCTCATTTTAAATAAAAACTTTTTATTAATTTTTTTATATTACCTTCATATTTGTTTTTCTTCTTTTCAAATCAAAACAAATACATAAAAATTTCTATTTCTTTTACTCCACTTTACCTTTAAGATTTTTCCACACTTCATTAAATATATTATGTCCTTATATTTCTATATCAGTTTCAATATACACTGGTTTTTCATTTTCTCCAATAATAATATTGCCTTATTATATAATCTATAGATTATTAATATATAAAAAAAATCAACTTTATATTTGTTTGGAACAGGCATTCTTATTTGCAAGTTTTTTTACTTTTATAATTTTTATTACTAATAAAATAATTCTATTGTGTCAGAATAATTCTTTGATCATTTTCATTATTTTTAAAATTTTCACATTCTTCATTAAATATATCATGATCTTTCTTTTATCACAATGTATACTTCAAAAATATTATTCAATATTCTTTCTTCCATTTCCACATAAATCACTTCAGTTCATATCCTTATTTTGTTTGTGCCTTCTTTCTCATCTGTTCTTGTAGCAAATATCAATAAACTCCTATTAATATTATTGCATATTTTTTCATAATTTATATATTTTAATTTTATATAACTCCAGTTTTTTAAAAATTTAAATTCATTCTTCGTGATTATTGTTTTTCTGGAAAATTTAACTTTTCTTTACCATTTTATTCACCATGTTTATATATCTGTAATATATTTTTTATACATCTATTCAATTTTTATATAAATATATAAAAATAAAATCTTCAAATATGCACATCACTAATCTAGAGAGTGTATAAAAATAAAATAACTTACTAATCTAACATTTATTAATGTAATAAATACTACTACACAAAATATAAGTAGAAGAAAAACTAAGCCGATTTTTTAATTGCTATCTTCTATGTTCTTGAAGAGATATATATTAGTAATGATAACAAGAAGTGCAAAATTTAAATTAACTGAAAAGTTACTGCAATTTCACTTGAATAGTTTAAATCTAATCTAATTTAGTCTTTCAATTTGCACTTATTGTCATCATTATCATGTCTATTTAAGAATATAGATGACAGTTGATAAATGGATCCATTTTTTTCTGTTCTTATTTTGTATTAATAACAGTTAGCATGAAAATTGTATTAGAACAGTAAATATTAGATTAATAGTCTTGCATTGGGGGTCGAGAGGTCAGTGTGACTGCCTTGCAGGCAGTTTCCCGGATTGCAGGTTCATGTCCCAGCCAATGCTATGACACTTATATATATATATATTAGATTAATAAATAATTTTTTTATATAGCTTTCAGTTTAGTAATTTAGATTTTCTGTATTGGATGTATGATAATATATTTATAAAGTAATAAAAATCAATAATTATTTGCATTGATAACAATGATATGCCTATTTATTAAGTGCAGAAAAGATTACCTTTACACTTAGGTTGTTCATCACTCCACAATAAGTTTTCAAGGCACATTCTTGTATTTGGTCCTATTAAAGTATAACCCTCATTGCAGTTATAATTAGCAAGAGTACTTACTCCCAATATTGGTTGTGAGACATTCACATAACCATTCTCAATTGTTGGTTTATTACATATGGCAGCTATAATGGAACAAAATCAAAATTAATATTTAAAAAATGTACATTTAATCAATATTTAATTATCATTGCTGATATTTTATTATATTGTAAAATATATATTTACATATTAGTCATTAAAAAAGAACTCTTTCACTCACCAATAGATATTAAGTATAATAACTAATTCAGGTACTAATAACTTATTATATTTAACATCTAAAAAAAGATGTCTCATTTATTGATTAATAAATAATGATTTTGGAATATCATTTATGAGAGTTTATTATTTTATAAGAAAAATTAATTTATTCACATTATTAAAGATTATTAAATGTTATTTGGTAATATTTAAAAAACCAAATGATAATAACATTGTAAAGAAGGAAGAAGGTTTTTGATATGCTGAGAAAATTTTGAATGGCAAAATTTAAAAAAAATTAAAGCATTTTAAACATTATTTAATTTGCCTTTCAAATGCAAATTTTAATTTAAAAACTTGTCCATTTTTATAGAAAATCTGGGTAATTTGAATCTAGGATAAATTTTTAGGATTGATAATATTTTAGAAGCTACAATTAAAAAATTCAAAGTCAGCAGTAAATGTTTTTTCTTTCCATGTTAATAAAATATAAATAAAGAGACAAGCTATTTTTTTATCTTTTTTTTATTTATAAAAACAAGACATAATCTACTAAATTTGTATTCATAACATGTTTTGTAGAGAGTAAAGAGTGTGTTTTTTAAAAATATATGAAGCAAAAGTCATATATTCTCTAGCTGGGTGAGGTGTATATTATTTGAAAGCCATGTTATTTTAACAATATGAAACAAATATAAATCAGTCGGAAACAAGCCACTAGACATTCTTATTACTATTATTATAATTCTAGGATCCCAACTGTTCACTATTGCTTTACATTAGAGTTCAGTCTATTATTAAAGTTGTCTTGCTGTGATCCATGCTGAAAAGAGAAACAACTGAAGATTAAAACTCTTATTCCATCAAAAGCTATATTTTACTGACTATTCTTTTTCAATATTCCAGTTACAACAGTCAGTATAATGAATTTACTTAAAAGAAATCCATCTCCCATTTGTAGCTAGATAACCCAAAACCACCCTTGTAAAAACATGCCGTGAAATGCAGTCAGATCCAGAAATTAGTGTTGAAGTTTAAAAAACCAGCTTGTGCAATGCTTCTATAATGTCACGAAGTTCGAAATGAATAGTGCCTTAAAATTATTCAAGTCCTATAGATAGTATACCTTATAGAATGTCACACATGCTGCTGTATTTATTCTCTCTAACATCACCAGTGTTCAAAGAAAAGATCCTCATAAAATAATTAAGAAAGACAACAGTAAAATATTAATAGAACAGTGCCCATGGTTAGTGAATGTTCCAATATTTAATGTGGTAAAATCTTGGCAATAATATATGTTTGTATATCTGTTGATAGTTGTGAGTATATACACAACCATTTTATTTGTTTATTATTAATAAGTTATTAAGTTTTTTTATTAATCACTTTTAATTTGTGTTAGTGAGTCCTTCCAAATATATGCTCTGAGAAATCATACAATCCACTGGGGGAATATGCTGGAATGGTGATTATAATTGATGATGATTGTTCCTTGAAAAACAATTTTTTTTCCAAAAATAAACTTTCTTTTTAAGAGGTTTGGCATCTTTAAGTTTCTTTTTATTGAAACTGAAAAACAAAATACTTTTAGGAGCACTTGTATTTTTAAATTATAAATCATCATCATCATTATACTGGGTAATACTATTATATATTTGAGTTAAAATTTTTTATTTGAATTTTATTAACCATTCAACTTATTATTTATTTGCATCAAAGTTTGTGGTATGTATTTTAAAAATCTCATTACATACATGTTTATATCTTTGAATGTATATAGTTGGTATCCAGGTCAAACCCATCTTTCATTTAATATAAATCTATGTTCATCTATCTGTTTTAAAAGTTATCATTATAATATATATATATATATATATATATTGTAACAGGCACATATGCCATTACATTATTTTTTTAAAAAAATTAGAAATTAAAAATAAAAGTTCACAAATAAAAACTTCTTTTTTAAGAATTAAAAATTGAAAGTCATCTAAACTTGTATATATAAAATCACACAGATGAAAAATTATTAAAAGAAAACTATTAAAAAAAAAACTTAAAAGATTTAAAGATAAAAAGAATGTACAATAATTTAATTAATGCTATTGTGTGAAATGGAAATGATTATTTTCAATTAGTTAAAGTAAACTAGCCCTTGGCATCTCAAAATTTATAAGTAAATGTCAGATAGGAGAGAAAAACAGTAGGAACCAAATGGCCAATGAAAGAAATCCCTCAGAAAATGAACCTCAATGGAAGGATCATCATCATCATGATGTAATGTCCACTCGATTTGAAAGTTTACAATAAAAGGAAAAGTGTGGAAATAAATAAGCAGAAGATAGAAATGTGACAGAGAGAGATGTCATATGTGTTAAGTCAGAGAGAGTTGAAGAGGAAGGGATTGAAAGACACATTTTCAATTTCTTCAGTTTTTCTATAAAAAAAAAAAGAAATGATATCGTTTTCCTATATTGCAGACCACAGGACTTCGGGGGAATTAACGCTGGATCCCAAATGCAAGCAACTATTAAAGATGAACTTTTTAAAACTGTAAGAACTATATATATATATTGTAAATATCGATAAGTCTATCTATATTTTAAAAATTGTCATTTGTTATTAAAAAAAAAATCTCTTTGAGTTGATGTTTATATATGAAGTATTATTATTGTTTATGGTTATTAGGTATAGTTATTGTTTGAAGTTATTATTTTATTTATATGTTGATGGTACATCGTTATGAATATTTAATTATTATAAATAAATAAATACATATAAATTGTTGATTATATAAAAAAAATTATTTTATTTGCGGTGATTATTAAAAAAATGCAATATTATTATTTATGTATATATATATTTTTAAAGCTGTCAAATAAATTTTCAATTTAATATTTTTTATATATATACTTGATATTTTATTTTTTTTAAATGTTAATTGTTTAAAATAAAACATGTGTAACAATGGTTTTAAAAACAGCATTTGCTAGCACGTGGAATAACAGCAACAACAAAAAGAAGCCATTATTATTAGGATAGTGATTAAAAAAACAAAAGGATAAAATTTTGTTGTACTTTGTTTCTTTGAAATTACCATTCTTCAGAATATTGGAATAAGATAGATTTCTATGGTAAATACATAAATCATGATAGGCTAATAGAGATATATCACAGCCAAGAGGCTGCACCATTTTCTTTCATTTATTCCAAGGCAGTTTAAAAAGAAAAACTAAGCAAATTTCAATACATGAATTTCATCGCGTCTGAAGCCGAAATTTGACATAGCTATCTGGAATCTATAATGGTCAATCTAATAATAATCTGGAGGTAACTAGAATTAATATATTGGATTTAACATTTCAATTTATTTATTTACTTTTCAAGGAAAGAAATTTTAGAAGGATAAAAATATACATACATCCAAGAATTGACAATTTTCTCTAACGTGATAGTTTCTTCACTTTAACTAGAATGCATTCTAATATTAAATGGATAAAGAAATAAAACAATGGAATAAGTTGACTTTTGAAGGAAAACTAGACATGTGAACTTTGAAAGGTAGTCAATAATTTTATATGTATAAATGATATATAAATATATTTTTGAGATCGATATTTTTGTTTACTTTTATTTTTCATTATAAAAATATAACGTTTTATAAATATTTAATTCAAGCGTCTTGTTTTCTAACAGCAATAAATGTTTAACAGGTGTCAAAATTAACACTTAAGTAATTTAAAATCTTAAAGTATGGCTTATAAGTTTGAGTTGCATATGAGTTGTTATGTATATTTTAATAAGTAAATTTATATTCGCAAATTTTTATTATAAAAATTGTTTTATTATTAATTTATTTCCATTTTTTTTAACTTTATATAATGATTCTTATGCATACCAAAACAATAATTTATATATATTTGCTGTATATTATATATATATATTATTTTAAATATCTGAAAAATACAAATATGGATTTGTATTTATATTAATACCTACTTGTTAAGCACAGATATGTCTTTATCTATTTAATATATATACTTATTGCAAGTATATATGTATATTTATTATTTGGGTTTGTATTTAAAACATTGATATTACCTAAAATTAAACCATAATATAAAATAAAGGATGTACTATTTGTTTTATAAGTAATGCCTTTGTAATTTATTTGAAAGAGTATTAATATTTTATTCTTATTTTTCTTTTAATGCCAGAGTCATGTAATGCCTTTGTAATTTATTTGAAAGAGTATTAATATTTTATTCTTATTTTTCTTTTAATGCCAGAGTCATTATGAAATTAATTGAATTCACAATTTAATAGAGGATAACTTCCTATTTCACTTATTGTTTAGTCTTTAGGTCACTTACACATATTATTATTCATTGATATGTTTAGATATACATAAATTTACATAATAGATGTGTATATTGGATTTAATAGAATTCCCTTTGTTTCTGATATATATATTTGATTAGTTAGTTATATCAACCTTGAAAATAAATTATAATGATAGATCTCATTGCTCTATATGATTTTAAATTTATTTCATGTATAGCTAGTTGGAAGGGCATATAAACAATTTATTTAAATATAACTGGGATAATTTTGTCTTTCTTCATTTAAATTATACAATTTATTATATTAGGCTTTCTCAACAATTGGATTTATTTAGATTATATATATTCCATTACGTTTATCATCCAATGTTTGAAGCATAATTTTCTTCTCATATATTGACGTTCCATTACATTTGAGGTATAATATGTTTATATGATATATTGTCCATTACATTTGGCACCATAAACTGTTGGTCCCAGTTAACTGATGATTGGTATAATGGAGTAAAAGTATGTTCCATTACATTTGGACACCCCAACGTGGTCAGCATAATATGTTCGTTTAATTATTCATTACATTTGTTGTATCAAAGTTAGGGGCTTGGTTAACTAATGATTATTGTTGCAAAAGTTCATATGTTTATTTTCATTTGAGATCATATAAAGATACATTCCATTATATTTGGCCTTCCCAATGTTTGGGGCCTTCTTTCTTCAATTTAAATGGAATGCAGCAAGTACATTCCATTACAATATATATATATATATATATATATATATATATATATATATATATATATTGATATAGGCACATATAATTTTTATCTAAAATTATTATTAAAGTAATCGTTCATAAAAGAAAAACATAAAATTAAATGTTAAAGAGTTTATTCAGTTTGTTTTAGAAAAGGATAGGAATTAAATAGTTTTATTAGTGTTCGTAAAATATAAATATAGAAATCTCTCTTCATTCAAGTTTAATTAAAGAAAAAATAATGTTAAAACTAAATAGTAAATTGTATTAAAAATATATGACCGTATATATGTGCAATTGTCAACAATAGAATAAATGTTATTATAAAGTTAAAGAAGATTATTATTAAAAAACACGGCAATGGCTATTAATAAAATATAAAACATCTCTGCATGACTATTACTAATTAAGAAATCTTCCAAAACACGTTTATCAAAGGATTAATTGATAAGGAATTCGACAACAGATCTTTGCCGGAGATATCAGAAAGACAACAAGGCGCAGGTATAAATAGACTTTTTTTTATCGGACAAGAATTAGTTCTACAAATTAATTGAGTGAGATCAGTTCACAAAGTTATTGAGTGAGTTAAGAAACAAAATGCAGTGCTGAGAATATTTTGGAATGCATGTTTATCTCCAGCCCAGATGTCCGAGAAAACAACAGATCTGCCCGTGAAATAATGTCAGTTTAACATCTTAGAAAAATCTCCGTCAGTATCTATTTGTCTCCGATAGTAATAATCGTGAAAATCAGAAAACTCAGCAAGGAAACGTCCCAGCCGGATGGTAAGCATTTATAATGGAAATATCCTCACCGAAAGCAGCCTCCAAAGAACAAAATTCTACGTCAACATTCAAAATCCTAGGTAAAACATTTGCTTATTTTCATTATACTGTAATAGCCATTGCATTTCATTAATTTGTGCGAATCCTCCAAGAGTCTAATTATATGAACTCGATATTATACATAAATGAACTATTGATGTGTGTGATTAAATTTCAAATGCTATGTAATACTTTAATATTATTATGTGTGTGCATGAGTTAATATGTGCATGATCATTATATCAATATTTATTAGTTAAATTAGAGTGTTCTAATATTGAATCCATAGGATTATTTAGACTATTTAGATATGTTAATTAAAATATGCGTGTGTTTTTTAGAAGTATAAAATGTTTAAATTTAGTAAATAAATGTTAGTTAATAAATTATCTTTAAAATTAAACTTTATTTGTCGGTCAATTCTTTTTATTAATTCCCTTTTACCAATTCTTTTACAATTCTTTTTATAAATTCTTTTTAACAAATTCTTTATCAAGTCTTTTAACCACTAATTAAGTATAATCTATTAGTGATTACAAACAACTGAGCTGGTCGTGGATTTAGGCGTTGGGTTAGTTGCCACTATTCAAAGTGCGTTGTCTATTCTTTTAGAATAAGCAGCTGGCACCCGTGTTTATACACAAAAAAAAGTGCTTTGAACTTGGTGTTGAACTCAACAGTCGAGAAGAAGTTATGTCCTGGAAATGTAACGTTAGTTATATACTTTATAGCTATCGTTTGGGCATACATACTCTCCGAGTATGTTCTTCTCTGCCTAAGAGGCCGGTGTTTCGAATACACATATTCAAATACGGTACAATGGCTTTACCCAACGTGGGACGAACTTGTCATAAATGACAGTTAATTAAATACTTTGTTCTTGTTGAAAATAAAAATCTAAAAAGTTAAATTACGTATGTAAAAGTGCTTTAATTTTTAAAAAAAAGAATTGACCGAAAACTTTTTTTTTTTCGAAATGAAAAGAGATTTTGACATTTATGCTATCAAATCAGAGACAGCTGATATTTGGGCGGAGTTAAAGCATTAGATCAGGAAGTGAAAAGGACCAAAAGGCTGGAGTTGCGTGAGTTTCTGTATTAGTAAGAAAAATAAATAAATAAGTTGTATTTAAATTTAGTTTAACATAAGCGCTAGTACTTTAAAATTGAAATTTTCGAAAATGGATCCGAAAGAAAGCCCAATATATTTTAAAAATCCCCAGTTAGTAGAAAAGGAGAAAGAAGAAGTATCTGAGATGCGAATGATGATGAAAATGATGATGAATATGATGCAAGAGTTCAAAGCAGAATTGATAAAAGAAATGCGTCAAGAAATTAAACAAAGTCAACAAGAATTGTGTCAGAAATTTGAGCAAAGTCAGTTAGAACTCAAAGCAGAATTGAAAGAAGAAATTAGTCAGGTTAAAACAGAAATTAAAGAACTCAGAGCAGAAGTAAGAGAAATGAGATGTGAGATAATGGTAAAGGTAGAGAAGAACCAAGAAGTTATAGAGTTAGATTTAATTAAAGAAAGTCATGAAGTTGAGGTCACGAAAGAGGTAGAAATTGAATTACAATCAGATAGCATTGTGATAAATAAAGTAGACACAAATGTAGATCAAGAAATAGAAGAAAAACATAAGTTCAAGGTAGTAGATAGTGTAGAAAAGTTTTTACAAAAATTTAAAAAGGTTAAAGTAAACGTTCACATTCGCTGTAGACGTAGATTTAAAATAAAGAGAAAGCGTAGAAAAAAATATTCCCAGATTGAAGTAATTCGGAGTTTGTCTAGGTATAAAGGTTTTCTGAGTTACGAAGTCGAGAACAGAAAGAGAAAGAGATAAAGCAATAAAATATAAAAACGGAACCGATAAAAGAGGAAGGTTAGTTTATATTATAGAATTTGTAGAAAGAAAGAAGGAACCACCTGACATAGCTTAAAAGTTAGTAATCGGGTGGAATAGTAAAGGAAATAAACAAAAAGAACCAGAAATGGACTATGAGTCTAATATAATTATTTTGATGTAGGTGAAAAGCCTGAATTAGAATTTCGATATTTAAAATGATGGATTGTTTTATCAAATAATAATAATGGAGGCTTCGCAAAATAAAAGATTTTTTTTCTCCACGCACATATTAATTAAGGAAATGTTCGTAAATAAACAGTTCAAATAAATAAAAATCAATAAAATCAAGTTAAATAAATGGGTCAAATTAAGGATTTAGAAATAATGTTTATAGATTTAAATAAATGAATAAAATAACGGAAATACATAAAATAAAAACAAGTTAAATAAATAAGTATAATATATCTGTAGAAAATAAATAAAATATTCGTAGTAAAATAAAATAGTTTTTTGAATATACGCATGTTAAAATAAAAGTTTGTTTTGAATACTGTAAGTTAAGAAAAGGATGTAAATAAATTGTTTAAAATAATCAAGATAAAAAAAAAATCTCTAGTAAAATAATAATGAATGAATCATAATAAAGCAAAATAGTTTTTTTTTCTGAGTACACGCACGTTAATATATAAGTTAAAGTAAATTAAAAGTAATATCGTAATATAAATAAATATGTAAATTGATGTCCGTGATAATTTAAAGATAATATTATAAGATTAGTGTAAAACTAAATATGTAAGATAATGTTCGTAATGAATTTAAAAATAATATAAATGAAAGTCAATCTAAGTTATATTAGGAGCATATAAGGGTTCGAATCTAAAGGGATGAGGGTAGTATTGAAATAAGTTAGATAAGGATTAAGTTTAAAGCTCTCGACTGGATAAATTCTAGTACCCGTAACGGATTGGCCGGGATCATTCCTCTTTTAAAAAAACACACTGGCAACAACCAGAGTAAGTCGTGAGTCACTTTTCGGGGAAGAATCCCCATATCTCGTACCTCGTTTTCCAAAGCGTAAGTCAGAAATGGATAGTTGAAAATTCCTGCCATTGTAGCTGCTTAATCAAAGTCCGATCAAGAGAATCGGCAATCGTTTTCCAGGGCATAAGTCAAAAATGGACAGTTGAAATTCCTGCCATTTGCAGCCACCTTTTCTTAGTCAAAGTCCGATCAAGAGAATCATCAGCCGAAGCTTCGTTTACAAAAGATCCCTGTGCCACAAATTTAGTTTGTCCTCGTGGTCATTATCCAGGACGAACATTGTAAGCAATGTTACCAGCATAGAAAGAAGAAAAGCATAATTGGAGATTGCCCTTAGTATGGAAAGGAAAAGATACCAAAAAGCAAACTTAGAAAAATAAATAAATTAAGATTTAATGTTGTTAGAGATAAAATGGTCAAAAATGACGCATTTTACTCTCAAAAGGAAGGGCGGTGTAATGTACCTATATTGATATAGGCACATATAATTTTTATCTAAAATTATTATTAAAGTAATCGTTCATAAAAAAAAAACATAAAATTAAATGTTAAAGAGTTTATTCAGTTTGTTTTAGAAAAGGATAGGAATTAAATAGTTTTATTAGTGTTCGTAAAAATATAAATATACAAATCTCTTTTCATTCAAGTTTAATTAAAGAAAAAATAATGTTAAAACTAAATAGTAAATTGTATTAAAAATATATGACCGTATATATGTGCGATTGTCAACAATAGAATAAATGTTATTATAAAGTTAAAGAAGATTATTATTAAAAAACACAGCAATGGCTATTAATAAAATATAAAACATCTCTGCATGGCTATTACTAATTAAGCAATCTTCCAAAACACGTTTATCAAAGGATTAATTGATAAGGAATTCGACAACAGATCTTTGCCGGAGATATCAGAAAGACAACAAGGCGCAGGTATAAATAGACTTTTTTTTATCGGACAAGAATTAGTTCCACAAATTAATTGAGTGAGATCAGTTCACAAAGTTATTGAGTGAGTTAAGAAACAAAATGCAGTGCTGAGAATATTTTGGAACGCACGTTTATCTCCAGCCCAGATGTCCGAGAAAACAACAGATCTGCCCGTGAAATAATGTCAGTTTAACATCTTAGAAAAATCTCCGTCAGTATCTATTTGTCTCCGATAGTAATAATCGTGAAAATCAGGAAACTCAGCAAGGAAACGTCCCAGATGGATGGTAAGCATTTATAATGGAAACATCCTCACCGAAAGCAGCCTCCAAAGAACAAAATTCTACGTCAACATTCAAAATCCTAGGTAAAACATTTGCTTATTTTCATTATACTGTAATAGCCATTGCATTTCATTAATTCGTGCGAATCCTCCAAGAGTCTAATTATATGAACTCGATATCATACATAAATGAACTAATGATGTGTGTAATTAAATTTCAAATGCTATGTAATACTTTAATATTATTATGTGTGTGCATGACTTAATATGTGTGTGATCATTATATCAATATTTATTAGTTAAATTAGAGTGTTCTAATATTGAATCCATAGGATTATTTAGACTATTTAGATATGTTAATTAAAATATGCGTGTGTTTTTTAGAAGTATAAAATGTTTAAATTTAGTAAATAAATGTTAGTTAATAAATTATCTTTAAAATTAAACTTTATTTGTCGGTCAATTCTTTTTATCAATTCTTTTTATCAATTCCCTTTTATCAATTCTTTTACAATTCTTTTTATAAATTCTTTTTAACAAATTCTTTATCAAGTCTTTTAACCATTAATTAAGTATAATCTATTAGTGATTACAAACAACTGAGCTAGTCGTGGATTTAGGCGTTGGGTTAGTTGCCACTATTCAAAGTGCGTTGTCTATTCTTTTAGAATAAGCAGCTGGCGCCCATGTTTATACACAAAAAAAAAGTGCTTTGAACTTGGTGTTGAACTCAACAGTCGAGAAGAAGTTATATCCTGGAAATGTAACGTTAGTTATATACTTTATAGCTATCGTTTGGGCATACATACTCTCCGAGTATGTTCTTCTCTGCCTAAGAGGCCAGTGTTTCGAATACACATATTCGAACACGGTTCAATATATATATATAACTAATGAACATTAATTCTAAAACTTTCTAGTATTTGAAAACAGTAAGAACTCTAAATTCTAAACTTTTCAATATTTAAATAAAAATAGAATTTCCTATCTGACTAAAATTATTTATTAATTATTTTTATTGAATGTATTATTTTTTTGCAAAATCATTTCCATTAATTTATTTTTTCTATTCTTTTAAGTTTTTATTATGATTTTTTTTTGTTTTCTTCTGTTAAGCTAACCAATTAATTAAAACATGTTAAATTTAAGTCAGGTGATAATAGCTGTATAGATTCGTAAAGTTAGTTTAAGGGAGGGTAAATCTTAGGTTATTTGTTTCATAGTTAAATTGGGTTAATGGATTGGATATATTGGTGTAATTAGTAAATGTAATATGAAAATCTACTGTGTGCAGGATCACATTGTACACCGCACTTGGGCAAAATAAGTCCCATCTTGTACTGACCACTGGAAGCAGACATATTCCCTGCTTCTTGGATCATCCCTTTAGCCTATGGAATGGGATAGTAAGATGGCAAAAAGGACCGCAATCCTTCCTATAGAGTTTTTTTATTGTTCTTCTCACCAGGATGAGAGACAATTTCTTCTCTATAACCATGCTGTTCAGATGTGCATTCCCAACAGTATGGTATTGTGCTGTCGTATTCATGCTGCATTGAATACATTGATATATCAGATAGATTGGCATTGGTTTGACTGTAAACTTTTGGCCTAAGGTTAAATCAGGGATAGAATTTTTTTTTTCAAATGCAATCTATGTAGTCTATTCATACTCAACACTCAAATAAAATATTAAATTCATCTGTGCGAACTTCTAAAATAAAAAGTTAAATTGTAAATTAAAATCTAAAGTAAAGTTATAATGTTTTATAATAAAAAATTAAAGTTATACTAAAATAATTATAAATTTTATATATGTTTAATAAATGTTTGTGTGTGTAATTACTGGCAGTGGCATATTTTATTTTTTTAAATATTAATATATTTTGAGAATATAAATCTTTATTAAAAAAATTATATAAATTTATAAATTATCTCTACTGCTCCACAAGCTAGTGACTGGGGCATATCGGTCAATATATATGTAAATTTTAGATCTTAATAAAATGTATCTGCTGACTATATAAATTTTCCAGGTTCCAATAGCCTGGTTGTGCCCTGTACGGCAGATACGGTAAGACTTCAACTCCCAAATTTTCCCGACCATTGTATTTGGACTCCCAACATGGGCCGATGTTATAATAAACCACAAGTACCCTGAGTAAATTTTTTTTTAATGAAATATTTTTATCTACCATATACTTTAAATCTTATAAAAGCACTGCCAGTCAGAAATAGCACATATATTAAACAAGAGATACAAAAGTTATTAATAATTTTAAATTGTATTTTTTTTTAAAAAAAAAAAGTCAAAAGGTTGCAATTAGTGTAGTTTTTTATATATATGCTTTAAAGTATATAGGTGAGAACAGCCACATAAGTTTATGATTGTAAATGTGACACATTATGATGAGTGTCCTTAGGGAATTTACTTCAGTGTAACCCTATTTAAGCATTTCAATTAATCATAAATAAGTTAGTGGTATATATAATTGTGCTGCAAATATACAGGTATAAATCCATTATCTCTTAAAATGTATTTACTTAAATGCAACATTCCTAAATAAATAATTTGCTTGTCATACCGTGTGTTTAAAAATGAAATGTAGAGAAAATGGAACTCTTGGGGGGGGGGGAGGCGTAAACGTAGATGGCTCATAGGAAAACGATAGTCAACATTTTTTTTGTATATATAGTCTTTTTGTAAAATTACTAACTGAATGCCTTTGTAAATTTTTGTTAATCATATACCATAATTACTAACCATAAGTATAATTTTTTTTGTTTATTTTTTTTTAAGCAATGGGCACACATGCCGTTACATTATTTTTTTTTAAAAATTAGACATTAAAAATAAAAGTTCGGAAATAAAAACTTTTTTTTTAAGAATTAAAAATTGAAAGTTAAAAGTCATCTAAACTTGTATATATAAAATCACAGAGATGAAAAATTATTAAAAGAAAACTATTAAAAAAAAAAAAAAAATTTCAAAAAAAAAAAACTTAAAAGATTTAAAGATAAAAAGAATGTACAATAATTTAATTAATGCTATTGTGTAGAATGGAAATGATTATTTTCAATTAGTTAAAGTAAACTAGCCCTTGGGCATTTCAAAATTTAAAAGTAAATGTCAGATAGGAGAGAAAAAACAATAGGAACCAAATGGCCAATGAAAGAAATCCCTCAGGAAATGGACCTCAAAAGAAGGATCATTATCATCATGACATAATGTCCACTCGATCCGAAAGTTTACAATAAAAGGAAAAGTGTGGAAATAAATAAGCAGAAGATAGAAATGTGACAGAGAGAGATGTGATAGGTGTTAAGTCAGAGAGAGTTGAAGGAGAAGGGATTGAAAGACACACTTTCAATTCCTTCAGTTTTTCTATAAAAAAAAGAAATGACATCGTTTTCCTATATTGCAGACCACAGGACATCGGGGGAATTAACGGTGGATCCCAAATGGCAAGCAACTGTTAAAGATAAACTTTTTAAAACCATAAGAACTATATATATAACTAATGAACATTAATTCTAAAACTTTCCAGTATTTGAAAACAGTAAGAATCTCTTTTTTCTTCCAATCATTCTGATAATTTATTCTGGATAATTTTCCACAAACTTTCATTTTATTCAATATAAATCTGATCAAGAAGCTAGAAGGCCCTCATGACTTAGGGAACCTTAGGCCTATATCAATGATTCCTCTGCTGATGAAGACAGTCATTGAATTATTATAGTCAATATACAAGATGTCTTAGCTCAGCTATCTAAGTATCAGTTTGCTAAGAGAGGGAGTTTGATGGCTGATGCTGTAAGTCAATTTCATCTCTTGGCAGATCATATATGCATGAAAAAAAATGTCTAAGGCAGTCACAGTTCAGCTTGACTTTGCTTCAGCTTTTGATTGCATCAAAGTTGATGTACTGTTGAGGGTCTTGGAGGGGCTGTGCTGCTAGCATATCTCCAGATGATGGATAACTTCTTACATAATCATGAGGTATTTCTGTCTTTGGATGGTAGAGTGACTTCAGGTTTCAAGCTCTATGTTTCCATCCCTTCGGGCTCCCCTCTCAGTGTCCTCCTTTTTATGGCCTATGGGAATTCCCTCCGGATGAGCATCGAGGTGTCTCTTAAAGGGATAGCCATTCCTTTTGCTGAAGGAGAGGATTCACCACATCTCCGATATGGATAATGTGGTGGTTTTTCTTGCTTCACAGGAGGAGTTTACAAGGCTAGAGGAGCTCTTCGACCAATTTGAATTGGAATTTGGTCTAAAGGTCAATAAGGAGAAATCAGCCATATGGCCAATAAAAACTGGTAAGCAACTTTTCAGCAGGTTCAAGGCTCCTACTCAGAAGTTCCTGGGGTTTCATCTTGCTTTCCTCTTTTAAAATGAGAAGAAATTCAAGAGAATTTATTGATTAAAATTGGAAAATTGGTGACATCATTAGAAAAGATATACCTATCCCTATTTGGAAAAATTGTATTTAGGAATGCAGTAATGCTCCCAAAAATGACATACTTCCTTGCGGGTTTTTCACCGATGAAAGCCTTTATAAGGAATGTCAAAACCCAATGTAAGAAGTTATGTTGAAGAGGAAAGGATCCTGTCATCACTCTGAGGATCCTGCAAAAACCTAGGCAGTTAAATGGCCTAGGATTACATGATATCAAGATTTTTCTAATTCAAAGTAAGCATAATGTTCTTGTTAAATAGTTTGAGAATAATCCAGAGATGGAAGGACCGATCCCTCCTGAAAAAATTTATCCTATGGATCACCACCCCCAAAAAAACTTTGGATTCAACAACAGGTATCTCTGGTATTGGATAGTTTTAAAACCAGGAATGCCTATACTATTTTTCAAAATAAAATAAAGTACTGGAACACTTGTGAACTAATGAATCCTAACTCGCTAAAAATTGATAATATTCTCTCAATCGGTATTCTAAGGTTCTCAAGGTTTGTCAACCTCGAGATTAAAACTAGAGCTGAGATTGCTGATTTTCTAATCAAGGTCAACCTCAGGGCCTTAAAAACTACTGCTTACCTACATAATCAATGAAGATATAATGTAGACCCTATTCGTTATATGGGTAGGAAGCAAGATGAGACTGTAATACATATATTAGAGGGTTGTCAATCATGGACAAGCCTTTGTAATATAATTAAATCATTCCTTACTGATAGCATGTATTCACCTAATTAAGTCATTTAACAAAGGCCATTTTGAAATAATAAGATTTTCCACATTTGTCAACTTCAGTAATTGGTCCATTAGAAATAGGTTAATATTTAAAAAAGGGATTGATTACAATCCAATTGAATTGATATTTTACTTGTTACAAGAAATAAAAGAACATGATAATAAATTCTGCCAAAAGTGATTGTTTGAACAAACTTGGTCATGGATTAAAATACAACAAAATATGATCCCTGCAGATGCTAAATTATAAAACTGGATACTAAATGATATGGAATCTGCTATGGAAGAAAATGATGGAAGAAATTGAATAACTCATCTAATAGGGGCCAAATAGAAAAGGAACTTTGCAAATGATCATGAGATCATAATGAAGAAAAGATGAACAAGTGATGGTAATGATGATTTACAGAACATTAAATTGTTGAAATGTGTTATTCAATTGATAATGAAGTCTTTAGAGAAACCTTCAGACTAGGCAGTTATCATTGGGTATAGCTTTAATGTGAAAATCACTAAGTTGTTTATATATAATTTAGTGTTTCTAATTATTGAATTTGAATGCATTTAATGTAAATAAAAATCTTCATGGACACTAATTCAAGATAAATTAATACTGAATATTGGTTCTTTAAAAAATTATCAAAATGATAAAAAGTTACTGCAAGAAGGGATAAACCTTACTGATTTAAAAAGGGTAAATGATTAACGAAAATAAATTGATTACATATGTAAAGTTGTGATTCAAATGGTATAGAGATATAATTTTTGCTGGTGTTTGTAGCAATATAATGGATAGGGATAAATACTGGCCCCAAGTTAAATAAGAATCTTAATTTAATTTGAAACATTCTTGATGATTCTATTACAAAGAATACAAATAATGTATTGAAAATTTTCTAGTTTCCTTTAAAATAGTTACATTAAGGATATTATGATTTATGTTTTGTGCATGTTATGACTATGTATAATGTATGACAATATATATAGTCCTACTTAATTATATGATTATTACAGAGAAGTGCATGGGTTTTGGTGTGACTGGGCTTGGATAGAAATATTGGGGCTTGGTGGTCCTGGGTCTTGGACCTTGTTGCCTGTTGTAGTAGTTGGCAAAATGCAGAATGGCTGCCTGTTTGAATAAAGAAAATGGCTTTTTGCTTCGGGATCCAAGGTGTGGTAATTATGGACCTTCTAAATTGCTCATCTGGGGCTAGATCATATTGATTGATGCACAAATAGATATTAAATCTGATTGGAATACACTTATATAGATATAATTGTTACAAAATGTATAGCCTATTATAATCAAGTGAATAATTTGTTATATTTAGAAAATTAAATGTTTTGTAATTTGTAACAGGGAAAGTAGACCCAAAGTAATCTGTAATCTTTTGATAATAAAGATTGCTCTTGAAAAATAAATCTTTTGCTATTTCTTTAATATAATTTATTCTAACAAATAGGATTAAAACTAATTAATTTTCAAAAATAAAAACGTAATTATTTTAATAGAAAATTTCTTATCATTAAATATCTACATTTGTATTTTTAATGTTTTTATAATTATTTGCTGATCTACTTTAAATATAATTACATTTATTACAAACTAAACTTTCAATCCACAAATGAGGGTTTAATAACATATTTTCTATTTAAATTTACTATAATAACACAAATCTAGTCTAAACAATGTTAGAAACAGTAAATATCATAATGATTTTATTTTCAAAAATTTATTTATTTATTTAGCTATGGATATTTTTTGTAAACTTAATTATTAATAAAATATTGAGAAGAAATCTATAGAGATTTCCAGGAGATAAATTCAACAATGGCTTTATTAAATGCTTCATTTCTGCCATTATGGCCATAAATTTGTCGGTGAACATGAGTTGACCTGAATCTGATACCAAGACTCCAGTTATGTTTAGAAAGATCAAATCAGCTAACTTTATTATTATATCTGAAAAAGAAAATAATTTGGATCATCATATTTCATTTTTTATACCATATTTTTTTTTTGTAGAATTTTTGGTTGAATATAGAAAAAAAGGATCTTGATTTAAAACTGAATCTTAGATAATGAAACTATTTCTTGAGTTATTTGCAAATCTGGCAGCCTTTTACAAATTTCCTGTAAAGCAACTTCTCTTATGATTTAAAAAATAATTTATGCAAAAAAATATTTTCCAAAAGTTTTCAAGAGGCTCTATTTGTAAAATTAAAATCTTAACTCCCTCTCTCCTTCTTTTTTTTTTTAAAAGAAATTCATTAATGAATTACATATCAATGAATTTTATTGAGTGATTAGAAAGTTATATAAAAAACAAAATTTGTTTAAAAAAATAATTTTAAATATCTTTGTAGTAAAGAAAACAGCAAAAATTTAAATCGGTTTTCTTTTTAAAAAGAAAGATTTATGAAAAAGGTCATTCTTTTTAATTCAGCAGTATCTTTAATAAAGAAATTGATAATTGGGATTTAATTATAGAAAATAAAAATTATAAATTAAAAGAGTGACGTTTTTAATGGTTATTATTTTTAATATTTTTTAACAATTTCTATAAGAAAGGTGATTCTTTTTAATTCAACGGTATCTTTAATAAAGAAATTAATAATTGGGATTTAATTACAGAAAATAAAAATTGATAAAAATTATAAATTAAAAGAGTGCCGTTTTTAATGGTTATTATTTTTAATATTTTTAACATAATTTCTATTTATAGCATTGTATCTTTGAATTAATAATTATTTGTATAATATTTCACCTTTCCAATATTTTTGACACTTGGGTCTAAGATGCAGAACAGATAATGAAATTCGCTGATAGTATAAAATAATATATAGTAACAAACACACACATATATAAATGTCTGAACAAATTATCTACGAACTGTGAATTAAAAATTAAAATATTAGAAAATTATCTTTTTTTATATAAACTAATTTCTATAATTTTTTTTAAACCTTCTATTTAATATATTTTTAACCGCAGAGAACCAAAGTAGGCGGTTACATGGATCGCGACTGTGGAGATCTGATATATATTTCCTATCAAAAGCTAGGGTTAAAATGGTTAGATACTAAAGTACTACAACCAAACAATAGTATTTGCTCATCATAATATTTGAACATCATCATTAGTAATTTGCCATTATTTATCATTTTTTATTCTAAAAAAGCAAACTATTGTTAAATCTAATTAATTTTCAGTAATAAAGATAAAGCTATTTTGATCTATAATTCTTACCTATGCAATTAGGTTCACTTGCGTTCCAAAAACCACTGCTTGTGCACATGCGGACATGAACTCCAACTAACTTGTAATTTTCCAAACATTCGTAGAAAACTAGGCTTTTATAAACAGGAGGATTTTCCAAAATTTGCACGATTCCATAGGGAATAGATTTGGGAAGTTCACATTCATGTGCTGAAAATAATAATATTAATATTTAATAATAGTAATAATAATTATTATAGAAAAAATGTAACTAATGATGATTATATGTTGAGTTCTCTACTCAAAGATAGGTTAAGCGATTATAGACTATAACTAAGCCAGTCATCACCATCGGTAATGTTTTAGCACTATTTCTTTAGCCACTTTTTTTTATATTATTATTAAAATTCAAGTTAGCATCGCATAATTAATATTTATATCTATACCATAAAAATTAATAAGTTCTAATGTTTGTTTAATTTTTTATAAATTATAGATTGATTTTTTAAAAAATAAAATTTATTTTTGAACCTCTCTTTCACTTTTTTTTTTAAGTTGTCGGTTGTATACTCACTTAAATTATTTTACGAAACCTAAACTTTTTATTCAAGGAATAAACAATAAAAATCATGTTGTTAAGCTACTGGTTTATATATATAAAACTTCATTTAAATTATTAGCTTAGCTTTATATTTAAAACAAAAAACAACTTAGAAAAACCGTTGGAAAGAGAAACCTTGCAAATAAATCATTTGTTAGTTTATCAATTTACAACCACATAGAGATGAAATACAGAGTATTTCATTTATTTATTTATTTTCATTATGTTTTTAGTAAGTTGTTACATTTTTACTTACAACTGTCAAACTCACTCCACTCACAACTTTGACATTATCCACCTCAGGTAAATACAATAATGATGATTATTATTTTTTTATGTGTCAAAGCGTCGGCCGGGAAGCGAACCCCGGGATAACTGCTTGTAAGGCAGCTGTGCTAAACACTCGGCCACCAATCATTTACTAAACTAGAGATTATCTCTAGCGCAGATATAAACTTTAAATCTCAGTTAAAGATTAATATATCTGATTTTTTAATTTTAAACATACACCCACATGGACTTATTCACCTTTCCTATGTATAATATCTTTGTATATATAATAAACAACTTCCATACCTCCCCATTCTTTTTAAATTCATATAAATAAAGATACAATAAAAGACAAATGATCCCCAAGATGCATTTCGTGCTAAACCAGCATTCATCAGTTGGCCCAGGTCATCATTTGCCCACAGATATCTCTATTACATGAAGAGTAGTAAATTATTACATTTTTATTTACAATTGTCAAACTCATTCCACTCACAACTTTCATAATATCTACCTCAGATAAGTACAATACTGATTATCTTTTTAGTGCAATGACTGGTTAAAGTTTTCAATAAATTCTGCATAATTATTTTATGGAAAATGAAATGAGATCTTCTCTTGTAATTTCTTGAATGTCATTCTCTTGATTTTTCATCACCAGATATAAAATCTGAATTTCCTATACAAACATATCAAGTAGTTCTTTCATCATTGTTTTATTTTATTTTGATCTTAAATTAGTTCACGCGATCTTAATTTTTTAACATAAAACTCTATTTCCTTCTCAAAAAATTATTTTAATTTTTTAGTATAATAGTGACCAGTATTTATTAATCTCATTTTAAGATTGTTTGTTCTTTACTGCTCTACTTTTATCATTTTTAATAAATATCCTCTGTTAACTAAGCTCTTCTTCATCTTCTGTTCTGTCTAAAAACGTCTCTGAAGCTTAAAATCAATTTGTTGAATGGTTTAAGGCAGTAACAGAAAGTAAGTCTTTGGAGTTTAAGGCTCTTGGATAATGAACCAATTCTGTAAGTTCTTGAACTCAAATTTCTCCTAAACACTGAGAAATAAATAATTTAATTATTTTTTAATCCTAACAAGGTGGCAAATTCTAAAGTAATTGTAGCCCAATTCTGTCACTTACAATGCTTAAAATTCTTATGACCCCCCTCCCCCACAATAAATCTATTGATTATTTTTATCTACCACATATTCTGAATTTTTATCTACTTGTGATTCATTTGATTTTGAATAAAATTTATACAAATTTAAGCTCTTTTAGACATCTTATTTTGTTTAAAAATACAAAATATTTACAAAATTTTAATTCCTCAACTTTTTAAGGATATTTTTCTGATGATTAAAGTTTTCTAATTTCAATATCTGTTTTATTTAATTAATATCAGTCAACAAAGAATCATCTCAAAGATATAAAGATGCATTGATATCATATGATTATTGCTTATTAAAAAAAGATTGAATTTTGATTGCCAAACTCAAGTAAAAAAGATTTCAATCAACCATTTAATTAGTATAGAACTCCCATAATAACATAGTCATGAAAACACAAGACATAATAATACAGGATATAATCCAACATATTTTACAAGACAACTATTAAAAAAAAAAATAGAAGATGTAATATCAGTGATTTACAGATGTAGATACAATTTGTTCAGGTATATAATGTTTTACAAAAAGTGAGACAATTTGATTTAATTAATAGGTTCTTTTGGACGTATGGATAGCATAAAAAAATTATAATTTCATAACATCATGAATCTGTGCTTGAAATATGGGGTAATTAATTTATATGCTATAGCATATAATAATTTTAGATAAAGAAATATTTAACTTAGATGACAATCTTTAGAATAAGGCTTATGGACAACAAAAATAAACCATTTTAGATTATGTAGTCACATTACATTTAATTAACTTCTAGATGATAGAAATAAAAATGAAAGTCAGCAAGCATTATATACAGTTATCATAGATATAAATAAAACTTATAATAGACATAATGAAAATAGATTGTGAATAACTATAAAAATAAATGGAGAATTTGTATTTTTAATTAAAAAAATTAGAAAATAAAGATTACTCTTAATTAAGAAATGCTGAGTTAATTGTATAAAAAATAATGTAAGATTAAAGCCAGAATGCCTTACGTCTTCTATATTATATTTAATATATTTAATGAAAATGGAAATCGCAATAGAAGTATTAAAATAATTACAATTACTTAATAGATGGTAATACATTGTATTTTTTAGTACATCTTTTCCTTGTTGATAGTAGGTTTTTGTTTACAAAATAAGAAAAACATAGAGTTTTAAAATATTAAGAAAACATGGGTTGAAAAAAAAGATTAAGAGCGGGGGGGGGGGGGAGGAGATATTTAATTTAAAAAAATCAAAAATCATGATTCCGTAAAAAAAAAAACGAAAAATAATTTGTTTAAAATAATTTAGAGAAGAGAAATATGCAGAAAATAATAAATATAAATATTTAAGAAATATTTTGAGAAACTAAAAAATTATAAGATTGATTGAACACTATTTTCATGTAATAAAGATGACGTTTTAAAAATAATATGGAATTGTAGATTCAGGTTTACCATATAATAGCAATACTGCTTGCTGTTTATAAAAAAGATGTTAGATATTATTGAGCAATTTCAAAGAGATAACTTAGTGACTTGTTTTGTATATGGATACAAGGATAACAAATGAAATAGTTTACAAGAAATGAGATGGTTCAATTGTAAGATAAGAATTCTTAATACCTTGTAGTTCATGTATAGTAATAGAATAGCTAAAATAATTTTTAATCATCTTAAAAGTACAAAGAACAAGATGAACAAAAAAGATCGTAAAATATGTTAAAAATTGGATAAAAATTTTTGTAAGAATTTTTATCTAAATAAAAAATGTAAGAATATATTATAAGAATTGTTAATTGGTACTCTTTAGTTGCTACAGTAGTAAAGGTTTCAAGAAAAGATAGTGTTTGGTTACATGTACTCTGGCCACCAGGTTACGGTGCAGAACCACTAAGAAGTATGCATAACCAGAATACACATAACCAAACAAGAAGAACGCATAACCGGAGTTCACGTATCCAAACATTACCTAAAATAAACTTTACTATGTTTAAGAATTGAAGCATCATTCATAATACTATAGATATAACTTAATGGTGGAATGCCACTTTATGACAGAGCTAAAGTTGATTTGTCATTTTATAATAATTGCAACATGTGCATGAACATCATAGGCTAGCATGGGGTAGCTACTTTGACACAATAATAATGGATTTTCTATCTCATTAACTCTCTACATTTGTTCAATCAGCATTAGTCATAAAAATACCCTCAAGATTTATATTATTTATCACAGTGCAAAACATGCTTTAACAAATAGTAACTCTGTTACAACCTAGTAAAATTATCTAACTCAGTTACCAATTACACTAGGCAATAACAATATTTCCCATACATAATTACTTAGATTGTCCACTACACTATTATAAAATACTAATAATAATCTCTTATCAAAATATAATTTATCCAGATAGTATTTAAAACAAAATACAGCAAACTAGATCATCACTCCAGATATCAATCTATTCACAATTCCAAAGTAAACTGCAAAAAGCAGTGAAATCACATATCATTGCCCTAAACAATGGTGTATGCTTGAGATATCTATTGAATTGATAATTGAATGAAACTCAATTTGAATCAATAACTAACTATATTAAGACATACTTTATGAATTTAATATTATTTATAGTAATTTGAATTTATTTTAATATTTAATGACATTCTATTTTATTTAAATAAAAGTTTCTAAATAATTATAATTATATTTTGAGAATGTTTTCTAAACTACACAATATTTATAATGCTTAAATAAAATAACTTTACTCAATTTTTACAACTTTTTTAATAAAACATTAAATATAATACAAACATTTCAGTCATGCCCTACAGTATATCGATACACAATCATTGCTTCAGTTATATTCTAAAATGAAACACTCTACAAGAATATATCATCAGTAAATTCTATTAGGTAACTTCACATTTTTGCAGTACCCAATCACATTATATAAAATATACTCTAGAATTCCATTGGATATTTATTGCATTACCATCACTGATATTATTTATCCATTTAAATCTCCAATCAATTGAATATAAAATGGACGTTATAACAATTAAGATATATGACAATAATTGGCAGTTATCTAAGTCAAAGATAATATACTGTTAGGCTAGTTAATGAAATTTACAATCTCCACTTCAAAGAAATTTATAAAGTAATTAAGATAAGTCATTCTGACTAATAACAGAACACAATTGATTAAGATTTTTGTAACCAGACAAGATAAACAAATAAATAATCAACTCTGAGCTAATGAAATTATTTCTATTAATAATATTGATTTAAATAAGTAAGCAAATATTTAAGTACAGTAATAAATATAAAATTTATATGCAATCGGATAAAAAAATTTATAAAATATACATATATCTAATTTTAGTTTGCTTAGCAAGGTGGGTTTGATTTTAATCAAATTTTAATTACCAACATTATCTTGCACATTCAAATGAAATAATATTAAACAGATTCATCAAATTTTAAATCAATTCTAAATTTATTGGTTTATAATAAAAATTGATAGCAATAATAAAATATAATAGAACATCAATCCATGCTTAGCAATAGAGTAAAATCAATAAAATAATAAAATCTATGTGTATGGAATTCCAAAAAATGTGCTGCAAGACAATAATACGATATATAAAAACAGAAGGGGAGATTTTTAATATCTTCCTGAGATTTTAAATATGGTAGATAATAAAAAAAATGTGATCAAATAAAAATCGATTTCTATTTCTTCATTAATGAAATCTCTAAATAATTAAACAAACATTAAAATGTTATACTTAAACTCCTTTCTATCTGATATTCTCAAGTTAAATTTTGAATATACAAAAAATTGAATATTTGAAAACATCAGGTCATATTAGCTTATATCATCAGATAAGAGCCTAAATAATAAGAACCAACTGAATCTCTCTGACTCTTTTATAGTCTTAATTTTATCATACCTATATATACTATTTACCTATGTTTTTACAGTAAAATATAAATACTTCCTTTTCTTTAACAAAAAATATATATACATATATGCATAGAAATCATACCATATAAGTGAAAGACTGTCTATATCACTCACTGCCCACTGATCCATTGTAGTTTTTGGTTCTTTAAATAGAGATGAATTTCCTTTGAGTATAGAAAATAAGCATGTATTGTAAATAACCATAGATTCAAATTCATTTCCTTTCACATTTAATTTCCATTGTTTTCTTTTAAGTATACAAATATTCAGTTTTCAAAACAACAGATGTAAAAATTACACATCACTGGTTTTAATTTTTTTTTTCATTGACAATAATGTGCAAAAAGAACTCCTTTAATGACACAATCCAGTTCTAATTAAGTGAAGAATCAATACTTTCTATTTCTCCTTTTTTTAACTGATGAAAGTGAAGTCAAATTTTCTCATTATCACACATAAGTAGAGTTAAGTGGTCCTTTAGAATTCCTTGATCTGAACTATGACATCCATAGAAACATAATGGGTTTGATATTCATCCCAAATAAATGAATGCAATTCTGGATTTTTATAAACCATAGAATATATTTATATAGCTGACCAGCAATACCATTATTGTGATGGTTTTGTCTTTCTTCCACATTTTTGTCATTTCCCCTGAAATTTCATCAGCTAGCTGCCCCATTGAACAGGCAGATAGTTAAATTTTTATTCTTCCATAGTTTTATCAATTAACCACTTAAATAATAAAATTTAATAAATTTTTAAAGACAGAAAAATGTACCTGTTCTATGCAATGACAAAATGAAAACTCAAATTACAGCCTCTCATTTCTATTTATAAGATACTCTTGATAACATTATTGTTGTCATAACAACTGTTGGAAATCACTTGAATATAACTTGATGATGAACAATTTGTTTAAGAAAATCTTTCCTCCAAAGTAAGTGAAATGGTGATTTTAAAAAATTGGATACAGTGAAAATGAAATCCTGTTTTATAAGTTCAATATTATTTTTTCATCTTTAAACCAAAATAAAGAATTCCTATTATAATTCTAATACAATTTAATGGATATAATATTTTTACTTATGTTTTTTAATAATAATTTATATATATATATATATATATATATATATATATATATATATATAAACTAATTTATGAACAACATATATGAAACATGAAACATTTAATTTTATAATAGGTGTAGCTATGGTAATCTTTGATGATATACTTAACTATTTCCAACATCTATTTACTTAGTTATCTATTTATATTTTTTTCTGAGATTGATGAATTAGCAATAAACAATATTATTTTAAAGTATTAGGTCGCCATGGTTATCTAATTCTTTGTATTTCAAGATCTTCTTTATTCATGAACTAAGTGAAAAGAAAATTAAACTAGATAAACAAACTTTTTTATTTTTTTCAAATACTTTGACCTGCAGTTAATCTGAATACTTACAATACCTCCTATCTATGAAGAAAAAAATAAAGGACCTTTTCTTTCCCTCTTTTTCTTTTCTTTTAAACATTAAACTAATTAACTTTAATATAAATGAACATCTATTATTTCTATATAACTCATCTTTGCATACCATTTAATACATCAGCTTAAAATTTTTTAGATACACTATCCTCATCAAAGCAATATGGAATTTATTTATTCCATTTTATTTTTATCTTCTTAATATACATATATACATTTTTTAAATATCTACCACCTATGTAGTACAACTACATTTCTAGGTTTTTTTAGTTAAAGTCTTATATTTGAGCTGCAATCAATCTCTTATATCATTATATTTTTTTAGTAACTTCTTTAATAACAATATCTTAAAGTTATAGTCAGACAAAATATTTAGTATTTTTTTCATAGAAACTAAATATCTAACAAAGAAAAAAAATCAATTCATAAAGTTAAACATTATTGGTTACTTGCTAATAGCCATCTGTTTTCACTACATATTATATTTGCACTATTAAATATATTTATATATTTTACTTATCAAAAGTTTCACAATATACTCTTTTTCTCTTTTGTATACATACCTGTAGTTCACATCATTAACAGCTACTATGTGTCAAAACTTTAAATATTACAACATTATTATAAAAGTAAGGATATAACTTTATTGAATACTTTATTTTTATTCAAGTCATGCTTGGAACATTGATAATGTATCACTTTTAAAATCATTTTTCCTTATGAGATAAACTAACTAAATGCAAATTAACTTCTATAATGAGCTGGAAATCCAAAATAGCACAGATATCCCATTTAAAATCACTTCTATTACTAAAATAAACTGACTAAATGTTAATCAAATCTAATTTTAATTTCTTAAGGATGTGGAAACTACTTTGTGAGTTAAGTGGGGCCTTACATGGTTGCAAATCAGGCACCTTTGAGTTTGAATAGCTTTTTCATGCAGGTCAGGAAAACTACTGAACATTTTTTTTGAATGTATAACTCATAATTAAGTATTCATTCTGTCACCAGGAACTCCTTTTCTACCTGATTTTCCATAATAATGAACCTTGGACATATGTCAACTTGGGCCTTCAATATAAATTCATATAAAGTTTTCAGCCACAACACATATCAGTAGTTCTGCTGACTTCATCAAAGAAAAGACTTAATTATACAAATAATTACAATCTATAATTAGCGCATATACTAAAATCTTGCTCTCTATATTTCCAACTGATCCAATCACCTGTTTATCACTATTAGTCAATTTTATAAGGTATAATATCAAATAGTATTTGCATCATATACAATTAAAATTTTAAAAAGTATTTCAATTATGACCATTTCTTCACTTTTTTTAATTCTTCCTTGTTTTTCACAATTAGTTGTCTCATTGTATTGTTCTTAACTAAAAGAATGTTCCTATATAATAATCTTTTATTTTCCAGTCATATACAAATTCGTTAAATCCTTTATCAAGTCATGGGTCCTTGAGAAAATAATGGCATCCAAATTTATGAATTTGGAATTAATCTTTCCTTCTCTCTATGTAATTTTCAACTGCTTTCCATATTTCTAAATAAAATACAAAAGAAATGCCACTATCAACATTATCATCTACTATATAGTTATCCTTATTATAAGTTTTCTCATGAAACACATTCTTAATCTGTCCTTCAGAAGGGTTATCCCCTTTTTGTATTACTATAAACTTTTTTTGGAATGATTGCTTAATT
Organism: Epiperipatus broadwayi; assembly: GCA_028023455.1. Classification (NCBI taxonomy): domain Eukaryota; kingdom Metazoa; phylum Onychophora; class Udeonychophora; order Euonychophora; family Peripatidae; genus Epiperipatus; species Epiperipatus broadwayi. Next base: position 144,071 of record JAQFVV010012393.1, on the reverse strand, counting down.
TGTGTCCTACAAAAACCTCTTCCTCTATTATTATAGCCATGATTCCTTTCATTCTTATTTTTCACCTTTTCTTTGTCCTATGATATATGTTTTTATCCCTATGTTACACATTTATAATCTATATTGTCACTAAATTTATTTATTAATTTTCAACTCCTTGGACTTAAATTTATTCCTCGATCACACTTCATTATAATTTTTGGACTACCTTTGGCATATACCTTTTTATTTGTTGTGACTGCTGAACCTTTGACAGCTTCATATTTAAGTTTTTCTGTTCATTTATATACTTCATTTCTACTACATCACTAGAACAATTTACTTCTACCTTTTCTAATCTTTCATCCATAGTTATTGTTTCTAAAAGTGCTTGTCCTGATATCTTATAATTGTCTATTTTTGCTTCTTTACCTTCTACCTTTACCTCTCCAAATTTATTATACATATCTTCTTTTAGCTGTTTATATCCTTTGTTTATAGTTCCACTGAGTTTTTCAAATTCTATATTCATATCTTCTCTTATTTCTTTAGCACATATCTTCTCTCATATCTTGATTATCTCTACTCATATCATCAAATTTATTATTCTATATACCTAATTTATTATCAATCTTTTCCATCAATTCTCTCACCATTTGACAGATAACTCTTTCTTCAGATTCTGATAATGTTTCTACCTTAGGGTTTTCCATCTTTACTTATTAGTTTATGCCTAATAAAATATCTACTCTTTTTTCCTTTTGTTATCAGAATCAATAATGAAATATTGGCTTTGCTTATTTTTCGTAGAACATATCTACCCATTCAATCTTCCAGATGTGAACAAAATCCACAGAGAATGACAACAACATTAAAATTCTAGATATCTTACTTAAACTCCTTGATATAACACAGTCAGCTATAAAACTCCATCAATGTATAGAAATAAATATATATTTTAGCATAAAATATGAGACACCAAACCTGGGTTTTAATTGGTTAATTGAGCACCACATTGGCATGCCATTTTTGTAATATGATAAAAATGATGATGCTGGGGAGATGATTAATTTAACCTGAATAAAACATAGCCCAATTATTGGTCACCATTTTGTAATGGATTATTCATTATAATATGGAATAATAATATAATAAATTTTACTATGTTTAAGAATTGGAAACATCATTCATAATATTATAAATCTAACCTAAAAGTGGTACACTACTTTGTGAAAGTGCTAAAGTTGATTTGGCATTTTATAATAATTACCACAATGTACATGATTATCATTGTTGAACATGGGATAGCTACATTGTCACAATAATAATGGATTTGCTATCTCATTACCTCTATTTGTTCAATCAACATTTGTCCTAAAGATATGCCCTCAAGATTTAGATTATTTATCACAAAGCAAAATATGCTTAAACAAATAGTAACTGTTTCAACCTGTGTAAAATAATCTAGCTCTGTTATCGATCACTCTAGGCAATACCAATATTTTCCATATATAGCTATTTAGATTGTCCACTCCACTATCATAAAATATTAATAATAATCCCAATCAAAATATAATTTATCCAGATAGTATTTAAAATGAAATACAGCAAACTAGATCATTGCTCCAGACGTCAATCTATTCACAATTACAATGTAAACTGCAATAAGCAGTGAAATCACATATCATTACCCTAAACTATGATGTATTCTTGAGATATCTATTTAAGTGATACTTGAGTAAAACTCAATTCAAATCAATAACTTACTAAATTCCAACATACTTTATGAATTTAATATTATTTATAGTAATTCAAATTTATTTTAATATTTAATAACATTCTGTTTTATTTAAATAAACTAGTTTCTAAGTAATTATAATTATATTTTAAGAATGTTTTCTAAACTACACAATATGTATAATCCTTAAATAAATAACTTTTACTCAGATTTTACATCTGTTTTAGTAAAATGCTAAATATAATATAAACATTTCATTCATGCTCTATAATAGATCAATATGCAATTATTGCTTCTGTTATATTCAAAAATGAAACACTCCAAAAGAATATATCATCAATAAATTCCATTAAATAGCTTCACATTTTTGCAGTACCCAATCATAACCTAGGTTTCCATTGGATATTTACTAAAATACACTAACTGATATTATTTATAAACCTAAATTTCCAATAAATTAAATATAAAATGGACTTTTTAATAATTAAACTATATGACAACAATTGACAGTTATCCAAACCAAAGATAATATTTGGTTAGGCTAGTTAATGAAATTTACAATTTTCACTTCAAAGAAATTTAAAAAGTAGTTAAAATAAGTCATTCTGATTAATGACAAACCACAATCGATTAAGATTTTTGTGATTGGACAAGATAAGCATAATCAACTCTAAGTTAATGAAATTATTTTTATTAGCAATATTGATTTAAATAAGTAAGCAACTATTTAAGTGCAGTAATAAATATAAAATTTCTATGTAATTGGATAAAAAATGATGCATAAAATATACATATATCTAATTTTAGTTCACTTAGCAAGGTGGGTTTGATCTTGGGTTAAATTTTAATTACCAATATTATCTTGTACATTCAAATGAAATAAAATTAAACAGATTTGTCAGATTTTAAATCAATTTCTAAATTTATTGGTTTATAATAAAAATTGAAAACAGTAATAATAAAATATTTGGCAATAGACTAAAATCAATAAAATAATAAAATCTATATATGTGGAACTCCAAAAAAAAGTGCTGCAAGACAATAATATGATCTATAAAAATGAAAGAAGATATTTTTAATATCTTTCTGATATTTTAAATATGATAGATAATGAAAAAGAAATGTGATGAAATAAAAATTGATTTCTATTTCTTCATTAATGGAATCTCTAAAAAATTAAACAAACATAAACAAATGTTATATTTAAACTCTTTTCTATATGATATTCTTAAGTTAAATTTTGAACATACAAAAAATTAAATATTTGAAAACATCAGGCCATATTAGCTTATGTCATCAGATAAGTGCCTAAATAATAAGAATTTACTGAATCTCTCCAACCCTTTTATAGCATGAATTATATCATATCTATATACACTATTAACCTGTGTTTTTAGAGTAAAATGTAAATACTCCCTTTCCTTTAACAAAAAAAAAATATGTATACATATATGCATAGAAATCATACCATATAAGTAAAAGTCTGTCCATTTCACTTACTATCCATGGATCCATTGTAGTTTGGGTTTTTTATTTCCAATCTTAAGGTATAGAGATAAATATCTTTTAAGTACAGAAGATAAGAATGTGTGGTAAATAGACACAGATTTGAATTCAATTCCTTTTATGTTTAATTTCCAATGTTTTTTTAAGTATATAAATATTCAGTTTTTAAAACAACAGATGCAAAAAACATACATCACTGGCTTTAATTTTCATTTTTCATTGACAATAATGTGCAAAAAATTCCTTTAATGACACAATCCAATTATAATCAAGTGAAGAATCAATACTATCTTTCCCCCCTTTTTTGGATTATGAAAGTGAAATTTAAATTATTTATTATCACATATAAGTTGAGTTAATCAATCCTGTAGAATTCCTTGACCTGAAATAGGATATCCATAGAAACATCATGGGGTTTATATCCATCACAAATAACTGAATGCAATTCTGGATTTTTTTAACACATGGAATATATTTATATAGCTGACCTGAAATGTCATGCATTTTGATAGGTTTTTTCTTTCTTCTATATATTTTTTCAGTTTCCCTGGAATTTTATCAGCTAGCTGTCCCATTGAATGGGTGGACAATTAAAATTTTTACTCTTTCATAGTTTTTTCAAAAAGAAGGAACCTATAACAAATAAAAAAAATAAATAATATGCATCAACATTATTGTTTGTTACATTTAAATTCAAGGATGGCTCAGTTTGTTAGAGAATTACTTTAAAATTCAATACTCAAGAATCTAAGGGTCCAGGTTTGATTCCTATGCTAGTACTGCCACTAGTCAGGCCAGCAGCACTTGAAGAAGAGGGAAGAATAATATCTCCCAAAATGTTGTGCATATTCTACCCTGTTTGATGTACTATTAGTAACAGCTGAATGTATTTGGAATATTTAAATAAAGTTAAATTTTTCTAAAGACATTCAATACTCATATTAGATGATAAAAATAGTTCAAACAGTAAAGGTAACTAAAATACCATCATCACAAATCTTCAGGAAAACATGTGTGTGTATATATATATATATATATATATTGTAACGATATATAAATATGTCGTTACATTAATTTAAAATAAAAAAACTTGTAAGTTCGCATATAAAAATAAGTGTATTAAAAATAGAAGTAAAAAAAAAAACTAAACGCTAAAATTAAAAATGTTTGTTATACGTATATACATTCGCACAGATGTTAAACTTTAAAAGTAGTTTTTTGATAAATAAAAAAAAAAGGTATTTGAATGTGTTTTTTTATAAAAAAAAGATTTATAAAAGTATTTAAAAAAAAAAAAATAACGTAAGTTAAAATAAAAAACAGGTATTAATTAATTCCTGTAATCTATAAATGGAAATGATTGTTTGTTAATTGTTTAAAAACTGTTTAATTAAAAAGTCAGATGGAAAGGTAGATAAGAGAAGAAAGGAATTTAGCTTGACAAATGGAAGCACTGGGCCTTGGCTCGGACCAGAACGGAAAAACAGAGCAGTGACGTTTTGTTCAGTGAATCCTGGTGGATAATATAAAAGAGAAAAAAATATTGGCAAAGTGAGCTTGTTTTTTTTTCCAACTTGATTTTGGTGGGTCTGGAGGCAAGACGCACTTGCCGTCCTCCCTCACTGATTTAAAAATGCAAAGACTGTGATACCAGGACAGGACCAGCAACTGCCACCTCCAAAACATCAGACCGGTCTTCCAGGAAAGTCTGCGTGGGAATTGCCAACGGGACATGGACTTCTCTACCGTAAGCAATAGAAATGAACAATTGTTGAAAAACTGAACATTAATTAAGAACTTTAAAGATTGATAAATTTAATTTTATAAAAAGGAGCTGTTCTCTGACTTATGTGTCAACTAAATTTATAATGTGAAATTTTATATATATGCATGCGTTTGATAAAAAAAAATCATTTCCATTTGTTAGTTATTGTATTAATATTTATTGTTAAATTTTAAATGGTTAAATTTAAAGTTGGTTATAGACGCTTGCATGGATTTGTTTGCGGTTAATTATATTTTGGTTTTCATATTTGATCAGAATATATAGACATTCGATAAATAATGATACCTTACGGTGAGTATCGAAATGTATTTATTCGGATGTCTTTTAAGTTATTGGTGACAACGCAAGTATCTTACGGTTGAATACTATTGGGTTACTTATAAGTTTCCCTCTGCGATTGTCGGTATCAATAATTTTGTATTTTGATAATTTATGTTTATTTGAAATGTTTTTGACCGTGGAATCTGTGTAATCGATCTATACCCAACATTGTGTTAAATAAATCTGTTGCGAACGTATATAAATGTTAAAATTAAGTCGGGCGTGAATGGCTATATGGATTTGTAAAGTTATATTAAGGGAGGGTTAAATAGGGATAGAATGTTTTCTTTTCAAATGCCGATCCACGTAGTCTATTCATACTTGACAATCTAAATAAAACAAAATTAAAATCATTGAAATTTATATAAATGTAAAATTAAAGCATAATAAGAATATAAAACCTAAATGTTAAACTTCTTCCTCGGGTTTAGTATTATTTTATATATGCGTAAATAAATATTTTTATGTGTTAATTTCTGGCAGTGGCTTTTATTATTTTTTTATATGTATATCTAAATTTATAGATTTTTTTTTATCTCAGCGTCTCCACTGAGCTAGTGACAATGGGCTAACGATCTAAATATGTAAATAAAGTGGAATCCTAACAGCGCGTATCTGCCTACTTTATAAATTTTCTAGGCTCAAATGCCTAGATGGCGCCCTTTGGTAGTGCGGTGCGGTGCGATGCGATCTACCACTTCGTTTGGATCGTTAAAATGGCGTCCCAAGTGTGGCCTTACCTCAGAAATTGACCCTGAGAAGGGGAATTGATGCTGAAATTTCCTATCTTAAATAAACACGAGTGCCCTGAGAATTTTAAATGGGAATCCTGCCCGTAAATTTTTTCGGAAAATTATATAGATATATGTTTTGTATTAAAGTAAAGTTATAGTTTAAATTTTGTGTAAAAAGGTACTGCCAGTAAGAAAAATTGCGCATATGTAAAGAGAAATACGAGGAATAAAAAAAGTAATAAATAAAACGTAATTAATAAATATAAATCATAATTTTTTTTAAAAAAAGTCTTGTGTAAAATTTAATCGTTTAACTTGCCTAAATAATATTTAAAGGTAGGAGAAACGAAACTTGGAAGGGAGGGGGCAGAAATTTAGCTGGTACTAAGGAATCATCAGTCAACTTTTTTTTTTATCATTATATGTGTAATTACTGTTGTCTTTTAAAAAAAAAAAAGTTTTGTCCTTTTGAAATTTCATATATAACAAATTTGTATAACGTAATTACTAACACTAAGTAAATTCTATTTTTTTTTTTTTAATGTTTTTATTTTTTTTGAGGAAGTTTACTGATATGTAACGATATATAAATATGTCGTTACATTAATTTAAAATAAAAAACTTGTAAGTTCGCATATAAAAATAAGTGTATTAAAAATAGAAGTAAAAAAAAAACTAAACGCTAAAATTAAAAATGTTTGTTATACGTATATACATTCGCACAGATGTTAAACTTTAAAAGTAGTTTTTTGATAAATAAAAAAAAAAGGTATTTGAATGTGTTTTTTTATAAAAAAAAGATTTATAAAAGTATTTTAAAAAAAAAAAAAAAATAACGTAAGTTAAAATAAAAAACAGGTATTAATTAATTCCTGTAATCTATAAATGGAAATGATTGTTTGTTAATTGTTTAAAAACTGTTTAATTAAAAAGTCAGATGGAAAGGTAGATAAGAGAAGAAAGGAATTTAGCTTGACAAATGGAAGCACTGGGCCTTGGCTCGGACCAGAACGGAAAAACAGAGCAGTGACGTTTTGTTCAGTGAATCCTGGTGGATAATATAAAAGAGAAAAAAATATTGGCAAAGTGAGCTTGTTTTTTTTTCCAACTTGATTTTGGTGGGTCTGGAGGCAAGACGCACTTGCCGTCCTCCCTCACTGATTTAAAAATGCAAAGACTGTGATACCAGGACAGGACCAGCAACTGCCACCTCCAAAACATCAGACCGGTCTTCCAGGAAAGTCTGCGTGGGAATTGCCAACGAGACATGGACTTCTCTACCGTAAGCAATAGAAATGAACAATTGTTGAAAAACTGAACATTAATTAAGAACTTTAAAGATTGATAAATTTAATTTTATAAAAAGGAGCTGTTCTCTGACTTATGTGTCAACTAAATTTATAATGTGAAATTTTATATATATGCATGCGTTTGATAAAAAAAAATCATTTCCATTTGTTAGTTATTGTATTAATATTTATTGTTAAATTTTAAATGGTTAAATTTAAAGTTGGTTATAGACGCTTGCATGGATTTGTTTGCGGTTAATTATATTTTGGTTTTCATATTTGATCAAAATATATAGACATTCGATAAATAATGATACCTTACGGTGAGTATCGAAATGTATTTATTCGGATGTCTTTTAAGTTATTGGTGACAACGCAAGTATCTTACGGTTGAATACTATTGGGTTACTTATAAGTTTCCCTCTGCGATTGTCGGTATCAATAATTTTGTATTTTGATCGTTTATGTTTATTTGAAATGTTTTTGACCGTGGAATCTGTGTAATCGATCTATACCCAACATTGTGTTAAATAAATCTGTTGCGAACGTATATAAATGTTAAAATTAAGTCGGGCGTGAATGGCTATATGGATTTGTAAAGTTATATTAAGGGAGGGTTAAATAGGGATAGAATGTTTTCTTTTCAAATGCCGATCCACGTAGTCTATTCATACTAGACAATCTAAATAAAACAAAATTAAAATCATTGAAATTTATATAAATGTAAAATTAAAGCATAATAAGAATATAAAACCTAAATGTTAAACTTCTTCCTCGGGTTTAGTATTATTTTATATATGCGTAAATAAATATTTTTATGTGTTAATTTCTGGCAGTGGCTTTTATTATTTTTTTATATGTATATCTAAATTTATAGATTTTTTTTATCTCAGCGTCTCCACTGAGCTAGTGACAATGGGCTAACGATCTAAATATGTAAATAAAGTGGAATCCTAACAGCGCGTATCTGCCTACTTTATAAATTTTCTAGGCTCAAATGCCTAGATGGCGCCCTTTGGTAGTGCGGTGCGGTGCGATGCGATCTACCACTTCGTTTGGATCGTTAAAATATATATATATAAACATTAAACATTACAAGTATAAAGCTAAACTAGTCAATATAAAATCAAAACTACCCCAAATCTAAAATTAAACCAGACCAGCATAAAAATAATATTAAAACACAACCTAAGGTTTCACTGCTACAAGCAGACTTCTCAAGTGTAAAGAACTACAAAAAACTACACAATATATATACTATTAAAAACTACCCACAAATCCATTCACTTCCCATCCTCCCTTAATATTAAAAGAACTCTTAAATAAGTTAATTGCTTCAGAATAATAAATTTTCAATAATAAAGACTCTTTAATTCTTCTTTTGATTTCATTTCTCTCAAAAAAGACAACCTTAGCTTCATCAAAATCAATTTATTAAATAATACAAAAGAAGTTTTTGATAGAAAGACTATTCCTGGTGTAGGATATTTTATTCCTTGTTTATTTTGTAAGATTTACATAGGTCAGAGTAGTTTGAGTTTAAATGAAAGAATAAAGGTTAATAAAAGTAGAGTTAAAAATAGATATCTTAGTTCTGCTTTGTATGTCCATGAAAAAGATACAGGCCACACTATTGATTTTGATGAAGCTAAGGTTGTCTTCTTTGAGAGAATTAAAGAGTCTTTATTATTGAAAATTTATTATTCTGAAGCAATTAACTTATTTAAGAGTTCTTTTAATATTAAGAATGGATTGTGTAGTTTTTTGTAGTTCTTTACACTTGAGAAGTCTGCTTGTAGCAGTGAAACCTTAGGTTGTGTTTTAATATTATTTTTATGCTGGTCTGGTTTAATTTTAGATTTGGGGTAGTTTTGAGATATATATATCCATCTCATACAACCAATACATATGTCCACATACATCATTTATCTTTTTCACATGTATGTGTGTATCAGTTATATAGGATGGAGTGGATTTTATAAAAATATATAAAATAATTAGATATAATAATAATATGGAGTTTTATTCTTGCATGCTTATATTTACCAATACACTTTGGTGTTTCTCCACTCCAGCTACCATTACGTAAACAAGTGCGACTGTTATTGCCTTGAGCAGAAAATCCTAATTCACAGAAATATTCTATAGTATGATTCTCATGGAAGCTGTTTCCAACAATGAAGCCATTTATAATTTCACCTGGATGATCACAACCTTTACCTTGAAAATGTAATAAAAAAATATTAATATCATTTCTTTCAGATTTAACTAAAATTTTTTTTTGCAATTTTGCACACCCATTTATGTCAATATTACATAAACACAGTCAATGAGATAAATTCCCACAAGTATATGATACTTTGTTCACCAATAATTAAGAGCACATAATTTTATTAATGACATTATTCCCTATGTCAATATATCAAACCCATTTGACTGCTCTACATAAAAACTAGGATATTGTTTTCTACTAATCACCATATAATTGTAGTTAGAATGATTATTTTTTTAACCATTACATATTTGTTGACAAAATCTACATATTAGATAATCAAAATCAGTTAGGTGATATTGATGTATAAGCATAATGAATAAACTATATTCTAAATTTGAATGACAATTACATACTTATACTCTAATCATTACATCGAAAAGATTTTGGAGTAGGGATTATGCATTTAAATAATTATAAAATATACACATACATTCTCTTAAAATTGGCCATATTCATAAAAGAAAATGAATGTATTAATTATAGAAGAAAGAAAAAGCAGGAAAAAAAATTAAATATGAGATTTTGTATAACTATATAAATCAATAAGTAATCTGCTAATATTCCATATATGTTACAAAGTAGTCTCTAATATATTTATTTAGCATTTTTCCTGAATGCTTTTAACTTCTTTTGCAGCAATTATTCTTTGAAAAACTTTAACAACATCCTCATTTATAGACTGCAAATCAAAGAAATCAATATTTCATATTTTTCTGGTTTATAATGTTAATAATGACTTTCCAATGAAAATTATTCTCGAGTTTACTATAAAATACGTTTTTAGGAGTGATTACTTGTTTATGCCCAATCAAATGAAAATGTACTTCTACAAAATAATACCTACAATCATCATCATCATCATCAACTATTATCAATCCACTGCAGGATGAAGGTCTCTCCAAGTTTAATCCATCTTCTCCGATCTTTAGCTTCTCTACTCCACAACACCCTTGCACATTTTCTTATTTCATCCATCCATCTCACATGTGGTCTCTTTCTGGGTCTTTTGCAATCTCTTGGAATCCAGTTGAAAATTTCAATTGTCCATCTATTATCATCTCTTCTAGCAATATGTCCAGCCCAACTCCATTTCAATCTTTTAATTTTTTCAATAAGGTCAGTAACACCTGTTTGTTGTCTTACCCATACATTGCATTTTCGATCTCTTCTTGTTACTCCCAACATACACCTCTCCATACTCCTTTGAGTGGTCTAAAGTCTCTGTATTGCTCTTCTATTAAGTGTCCAAATCTCAGATCCATAAGTAAGAACTGGTAAAACACATTTGTTAAAAACCATCCTTTTCAAACATATAGGCATATTTCCTTTTAGTATCAAGTTATTTCTACCAAAAGCACTCCAACCAAGTTTAATTCTATGATTAATTTCCTCCATTATGTTTCCATCTGTATTAATAATCTGACCAAGGTATTTGTAACTGTTAACTTCTTCTAATTCTTCATAATCAATCTTTATTTTCATATTTTGAGCAAATCGATTAAATATTACTTTAGTCTTTTTAACATTTATCTTTAGTCCTACTTTTCTACTTTCATCTGCTAACTCCTGCAACATTTCCTGCAGCTCTGAAGCATTATTTGCAAAAACAACTACATCATCTGTGAAATCTATATGACTTAAATACTCTCAATTTACTTTCACTCCTTTAGTTTCCCATTTCAATCCACAAAATACTTCTTGCAGCACTGCTGTAAAGAGTTTTGGAGATATGGAGTCACCTTGTCTTACACCTTTCTCAATGTTGATTTTTCCAGTATCATTATGTAATCTAATTGTTGCTGTTGCATTTTTATAAATATTCTTTAAAATATGACAATATCCTGGATCTATACCTTGATGATCCAATGCTTTAATCACTGAAGAAATGTGTATAGAATCAAATGCCTTTTCATAATCTACAAATCCAAAACATAAAGACAACTCATATTCATTTGTCCTTTCTATGACTTCTCTCAATACCTGGATATGATCTATTGTACTAAAACCACTTTTAAATCTCAGCTTGTTCTCTTGGTTGGTGGAAATCCAAAGTTCTCTGTAGACGAGTTGTAATTAGCTTGGTAAAAATTTTATATAAAACTGATAAAAGGCTGATAGGTCTGTAATTTCTAATATCTTCTTTATCACCTTTTTTAAATATTAATATTATTACTGCATTCTTCCAATCTTCCGGTCTGTAATTTCTAATATCTTCTTTATCACCTTTTTTAAATATTAATATTATTACTGCATTCTTCCAATCTTCCGGTACATCTTTATGATTTAGACATTTGGTATATAACTTTGCTAAAATTGTTTCTATTTCTTCACCTGCTTCTTTTAATATATCAATTATAATTCCATCATTTCCTGGAGCCTTTCCTTTCTTCATACACTTAATTGCATGTCTCACTTCTTCATTTAAAATTCTGGGCAATTCAGAAGATGTAATAGATCTAGGAGGTACTTGTTCTTTATTACTATATAATTCTTGATAAAAATCTTCTACCAATTTCATGATGTCATCTCTCTTTTTAGTAATAATTCCATCTTTTTTTCTTATTGCAGATATAAATTTCCTACCAATACCAAAATGTTGTTTAACATTTTTAAGACTTTTATTTTCTTCTACAGCTTTCCTTGCTATTTCACAGTTATACTTTCTTATATCATTTTCAACTCTTTTCCGTACCATTTCACAAAATTCGAGATATTCAATTCTTTTTAATACATCATTTTTGTATATCTTCATATTCCTTCTTTTCTTCATAAATTCTCTAGTTTCAGTAGAAATTTTATTAGTCAATTGCTGCTTTTTTCTACCAGCTATGTTTGTTGCAGTTTTTAAAAGTGTATAAGTTATTTTCATATTAATTTCATTCAAATCAGTATCATGTTCAAAATCTTCTAACACTTGAAACCTATTTGTAAGTTCTAATTTAAATTCATTAGAATGTTTCTGAAGATTAGGAATATCAACTGTAAATATTGTTTTTCTTAATAATTTTTGTCTCTCTAGTTTTACATTAACACGTAACTTACACCTTACTAATCGATGATCACTTCCTGTGTTAAATTTATTAAGAACATTACAATCTTGAAATATGTATTTTCTGTTAATCAAAATATAATCCAATTCTGCTGTACTTTCATTTGGATGCTTCCATTTCCATTTCCTAAAATACATATACTTAAGAACATCTTGTTTAATACTTTAAACTAAAAATGTTAAATATATCAATATTTTTAGTTTAAAGTATTAAGCAAGCTTTTCTAAGTATAAGCATTGTATGTATTATTTATAATGAATTACATTTTTTTTGAGAAAAGTTTAAAACTATTGGAATTACATAATAAATTATTGTAGCTTTTTTTATATCGGCAGCTGAAAAACCGATAAGATTAGTCAAGGTATTTGCACAATTTTGTGTGATTCAGTTGTCACACAATAAATTGATTTAAATAACAGTTTTAGTATACTTATAGAAGTTGTTAAATAGATCTGATGCCTTAACAACAAGTTGAGATTGTTGATTGTTATTGAAATTGAGTTTGTCTATCCATTGATTTTATTTAATGATTATATATATATAGGTAAAACTGACTTATAACGACTTGAACACTTCGCCCTCTATTTTTAAAAAACTTAACTACTTTTTCCTCCCTAATAACTATATCCAAATTTAACAAGTGTATGTAACTATATCTAAGTCTAAATGTTAATAAAAAAAAAAAGAAAAAAAAATTGCATTTACATGCATATTTTTCACTTATAGCGGTCTTTGCTGTATATATAACTGTAAATAAATTAAGTATATTAATTATAAATGTTTTTACATAAAGAAGAATAAATAACAAAAAAATGAACTTACATTTAGGATCCATGTGCCGAACTACGTCATTCTCACTATGTAATTGCAAAGTATATCTAACTATAAATGTATTTTTTACATGAAGATTAATAAATAAAATGGATGTAAGAAAACTTACTTTTTTAGGCTCTAGTTAGTTTCACCCAAAAAGTCCCTGCTGTAAAAATTATGAACTACTTTTCTCACGTGTCATTTCAAACACATGTAAAATTCTGAACTACTTTTGCTTTACCGTGTGGAATTTTGTCTTTATAAAAAATGGCAACTAGAGTAGCTATCACAACAATAGTGCCTCCAAATGAGATTATGGATGTTTCGGATGTTCTGGCAGAAACATGGAATACTCGTCGTCTGATAGAACAATTGCAAACTGTGGAATTGACCACACTTCATCCGAAACATCCATAATCTCATTTGGAGGCACTATTGTTGTGATAGCTACTCTAGTTGCCATTTTTTATAAAGACAAAATTCCACGCGGTAAAGCAAAAGTAGTTCAGAATTTTACACGTGTTTGAAATGACACGTGAGAAATGTAGTTCATAATTTTTACAGCAAGGACTTTTTGGGTGAAACTAACTAGAGCCTAAAAAAGTAAGTTTTCTTATATCCATTTTATTTATTAATCTTCATGTAAAAAATACATTTATAGTTAGATATACTTTGCAATTACATAGTGAGAATGACGTAGTTCGGCACATGGATCCTACATGTAAGTTCATTTTTTTGTTATTTATTCTTCTTTATGTAAAAACATTTATAATTAATATACTTAATTTATTTACAGTTATATATACAGCAAAGACCGCTATAAGTGAAAAATATGCATGTACATGTAATTTTTTTTTCTTTTTTTTTTTATTAACATTTAGACTTAGATATAGTTACATACACTTGTTAAATTTGGATATAGTTATTAGGGAGGAAAAAGTAGTTAAGTTTTTTAAAAATAGAGGGCGAAGTGTTCAAGCTGCTATAAGTCAGTTTTACCATATATATATATATAATAAAAACACAGAATTACTTCTATAAAAAAGCTTTAATATTTCAACCAGCAGACTGGTTTTCATCAGAAAGCAAAATGGCTACTTACAGAAATTAAGTGCTAAAATATTACAGTTATGTATCAGATAACAAAACTAATTCCCATAGGCTAAAAATCTTTAAAAATATTGTACAAAAAATATATATATATATTTACAAAACTTGTATAAAAAATACTAAAAAAAATTTTTTTACAAAAAACATTTTAAAAAACTAAAACCATACATAATTATTATATATTAAAATATATCAAAAAACAAAAATATATTATTATATATGCACACACTAAAAAAACTGTATATATACATATATTTTACTATATACATATATATCTTATGTACATACACTTTTTATATACAATTTATATTGATTCTATTTCGTGCTAGTCCACCTATAAAATAATTATTTAGGAAACAAAAAATATAAAACAATTATTTAGAAAAAAAAAAAAAAAAATCCACAGGAAACCAGGTAATTCAAAGATGTGATAGTACCTATATTCATATTCATCCCATGAGGATGTAATGTCTTAAATTTAAAAATAAAAAAGCTCTCTTTTTGTTTTCTTTCTCTCATGGAATAAAAATTATCTTCCAATATAACCACTCTTAAATCATCAATCGAGTGATCAGGTAAATTGAAATGTTTAGAAACTTGTCTATCTTCATTTTTATGTAAAATATCAAACCTATGGTTGGTCATTCTAATATGTAAACTGTTTGCTGACTCACCTATATAACGACACAAGCATCTATTACATTCTATTAAATATATCAAGTTTATACTTTTACAGTTGACATAGTTGGAGATATACCATTTAAAACCATGAATGGTATCTCCCTGAACCATCTTTGTAACAATAATATGTTTGCATGTAAGACATCTCTTATCACCACATGAAAAACATCCATACTGAAATTATTGTAATTAGAAGGGATTTGAACTCAGACTTTCAAGCTTCCTACAACTATCACTCCATCTTATGCAACTGATACAGATGACAACATACATGTGAAAAATATAAATAATCTCCAATATAAATATTTTGTGCTTATCCAGCACTTATCAGTTAGTCCAGATCATCATCTTCCACACACATATATAATCAATACTCAGTTTATATTAAGATAGTAAATCTCAAAACATTAATGGACAGGCTTGAATCTTCTCTACCCTTCAACTCTTCAGTCACAAAATATGTATACTGGAGATTATTTATCTTTTTCACATGTATGTAATCATCTGTATCAATTGTATAAGATGGAGTGGATAGCTGTAGGGAATTTAAAAGTCTGAATTCAAATCCTTTCTAATTACATATTCAGTACAGCCAATATATTTATATTTAAATATTACATATTCAGCCTGTATTATTCCCATCCCTCTTTTTTGTATTGAAATGGACATATTAATGTCCTATATACGAGGAGTCAAAGTGACTTTAAGTCAACAAGTGTAAGGCAATAATATTAACATTAACAAGGACTTTGAGCATTCTATCATCAGATTTTCAATGATATGGATGGCTGAAGCTTTGGAGGGTGGAGAAGGTTAAAGCATGTTTATTAAAGTTTGAAGATTTGCTATCTTAATATAAACTTACTATCTTAATATAAACTGAGCACTGATTATATATATATGTAATATAAAAATAAAATGTCCGTTAAATAAAACAAAATTGTAATTACAATAAAAATAATAATAATAATGGTAACAAACTATTATAAACAATTCTTAAATTCACAGAAGTACTTTTGGTTAATTTCTTGAATCTGCCTCAACTGCCATTAAAATTAAAAAAACAAAGCGGAAGCAAACTTCATCAATTCAAATTCCAGGAATCTCGTATTTTAATGTTAGCAGATTGCCTATTTATTAAATGCATTTTTATTCCTATTTATAAAAATTGCCCCTTTAATTTTTCTTTTATTATGGTTTCTCTCTTTATGAAGAATTTTCACATTTTTAAAAACAAATTTAAATTTATATTTATATGTTTTTTCATTATCAAAGAAAACTGAAGGAGAAATTAAATCACCATTATTTTTACTTTTTGCACATTTATATAACAATTCATGCTCCCTCAATCTTTTCTCAATAGTGCACCTAGATTCACCAATATATGATAGCATACAATCACAAAAAATTGATATATGACATTACTTTTCTGCTTGACAGGTATGGCATCCTTAGAATTATTGACTAATTTATTAATATTGTTTAGAACATAGAATGAAACCTTACACACATTTTTATATATATCCCTAAAAAATTTCACTTATGAATTTGAAATAAATGGAATAGATATCCATTGTTTACTATTAATCTTCATTTCCTTTAAATTATTATACTTTTTTTTAAAATTGACATAAAGTATTGCTTATTTGTTCCATTTTAAAACCAATATCAAGCAATTCCTTGGCAAATATCTCAATATTTTTCAGTTTATTACTTTGGTAATGACATAATTTTTTATTCTGAAACAAAAAAGATCTAAAACTTGCCATCTTATGCATCATTGGTACTTTTGATTTACAATTTAAATATCCCCTTTTTTGCAGTGGCTTAATTATTAATTTATAATTTAATATACTGTTATCTCTTGTAATAACTAAATCTAAATATTTAATGGAGACAATTTTTATAAATAGGAATAAAATGTATTTAATAAATAGGCAATATGCTAACATTAAAATACAAGATTCCTGGAATTTGAATTGATGATGTTTGCTTCTGCTTTGTTTGTTTTTTTTAATTTTAATGGCGGTTGAGGCAGGTTCAAGAAATTAACCGAAAGTACTTCTGTGAATGTAAGGATTATTTATAATAGTTTGTTATCGTTATTATTATTTTTACTGTAATTACAATATATATATTATAACGATCGAAATGAAAGTGAAGATCGAATCTAACTGCAAAAACAATATCTGCAACTACCAGGGCGCCATCTAGGCATTTGAGCCTAGAAAAATTTATAAAGTAGGCAGATACGCGCTGTTAAGATTCCACTTTATTTAAATATTCCGATCGTTAGCCCAAGTCACTAGCTCAGCGGAGACGCAGAGATAAAAATCTATAAATTTTATATCTTAAATATAAAAGAATAAAAGCCACTGCCAGAAATTAACACATAAAAATATTTATTTACGCACATATAAAATAATATTTAAATTTTGAGGAATAGGTTTAACATTTTTAGATTTTTTTTTATATTACTCTTTAATTGTACATTTACATAAATTTCGATGAGTTTAATATTTTATTTAGATGGTCAAGTATGAATAGACTACATAGATCTGCATTTGAAAAGAAAATATTCTTCCCTGATTTAACCTTAGGCAACAAATTTCGCAACCAAACTGGTGCCAATCCATCTGATACATTCATGTATTCAATGTAGCATGATACGACAACACAAAATACTATATTGTCAGGAAACGTACACCTGAACAATAAGTAGAAATAGAGAAGACATTGACCCTCCACCAACAGGGATGTGACATCTGTTGGCAAGTAGAACAATAAACAAAAAACTCCATAGGAATGGACTGCGGTCTTCTGCCAACTTACAAACCCATCCATAGGCAAACAGAGGGTGTGTGGTGTATATCTATAATCCTGCCCATAGTGGACCTCATACTACATCTACTAATTACCCAAATATATCCAATCCATTGAACCAATTCAACTACGAAATGAATAACCTAAGATTACCCTCCCTTAATATAACTTTACAAAACTATATAGCCATTCACGCCCGACTTAAATTTAACATTTAAATACGTTCGCACAAATGCATTTTATAAAATTTGTTTTAAAATGTTGAGTACAGATCAGCTGCACAGATTCCACGGTCAAAAACATTCCAAATTAAACACAACCGATCAAAATACAAAGTCATCGATAAACGTCACTTGCATAGGGAATATACAAATCCCATTAGCATTCATCGTAAGATGCTTGCAGTGATATCGTTGACATATATTCTAATCGAATGTGAAAACCACAACATTATCAACCGCTAACGAATCTATGCAACATCTATACCCAACCTAAATTTCATCATTTAAAATTTAAACAATAAACAATTTATACAATAAGAAAGAAAAAAAATGGAAATGATTTTTATCAATCGGAAAACATATAAAATTAAACATTATTAATTTGATTTAAAAACTTACAAAAGTCAGATAAGAGTCCGTTTTAACATTTAAGTTGGCTTGTATATTAATTTATAAAACTTGACGAAAATTCTTAATTGATTTTAATAATTGTTCATTTCACATAGCTTATGGTAGAAGAATCCAGGTTCCTGTTGGCAATTCCCACGGAGACTTTCCTGGAAGACCGGTCTGATATTTTGGAGGTAGCATTAGCTGGTTCTGTTCTGGTATCACAGTCTTTTCATTTTATATTTTTTTTAAAACAAAAAAAAAATGAGAGAGAACGGCAAGTGCGTCTTATCGTTTTCATCAAATCAAATTGGCAAACTGACTGGAACTCAATATTTTTTTCTTTTTATAGTCCTCCTATGGATTCCATGAACAAAAACATCACTGTTCTATTTTTTTTTGTTATGGTCCGGGCCTTTATTTGCTTCCATTGGTCAAGCTAAAATCTCTTTCTTCTCTTATCTAACTTTTCATCTGACTTTTTAATTAAACAGCTTTTAGATAATTAATAAACAATCATTTCCATTTATAGATTACTGGAATTAATTAATACCTGTTTTTATTTTAACTTACGTTATTTTTTTATTAAAATATTTTTATATTTCACTCTTGTATTTTTTTATTAAAAAAAATACGTTCAAATACTTTTTTTTTTTTTGTTTATGAAAAAAATATTTTTAAAGTTTAGCATCTGTGCGAATGTATACGTTTAACAAACATTTTAATTTTAGCATTTAGTTTTTTTTTCTTTTTAATACACTTATTTTTATATGCGAACTTAAAAGTTTTTATTTTAAATTAATGTAACGACATATTTATATATCGTTACATATCAGTAAACTTCCTCAAAAAAAAAAACATTTAAAAAAAAAAAAGAATTTACTTAGTGTTAGTAATTATGTTACACAAATTTGTTATATATGAAATTTCAAAAGGACAAACCTTTTTTTTTAAAAGACAACAGTAATTACAAATATAATGATAAAAAAAAGTTGACTGATGATTCCTTACTACCAGCTAAATTTCTGCCCCCTCCCTTCCAAGTTTCATTTCTCCTACCTTTAAGTATTATTTAGGCAAGTTAAATGATTAGATTTTAAACAAGACTTTTTAAAAAAAAATTATGATTTATATTTATTAATTACGTTTTATTTATTACTTTTTATTCCTCGTACTTCTCTTTACATATGCGCAATTTTTCTTACTGGCAGTACCTTTTTACACAAAATTTAAACTATAACTTTACGTTAATACAAAACATATATCTATACTCATTTCAGAAAAATTATTACGGGCTTCATTTTCAAGGTACTCGTGGTTTATTAATATCGGACTATAACATTGCGTTAATACACAAATATATATACTCATTTTTAAAGAAAAATCTTACTGGCATGAATTACTTTTAAAATTCTCAGGGCACTCGTGATTTATTAAAGACAGAAAATTTCATCATCATCAATTCCCCTTCTCAGGGTCAATCTCTGAGGTAAGGCCACACTTGGGACACCAATTATAACGATCGGAATATTTAAATAAAGTGGAATCTTAACAGCGCATATCTGCCTACTTTATAAATTTTTCTAGGCTCAAATGCCTAGATGGCGCCCTGGTAGTTGCAGATATTGTTTTTGCGGTTAGATTCGATCTTCACTTTCATTTCGATCGTTATAATTGGTGCCCAACATGGGGCCTTACCTCAGAGATTGACCCTGAGAAGGGGAATTGATGATGATGAAATTTTCTGTCTTCAATAAATCACGAGTGCCCTGAGAATTTTAAAAGTAAATCATGCCAGTAAGATTTTTCTTTAAAAATGAGTATATATATTTGTGTATTAACGCAATGTTATAATCCGATATTAATAAACCACGAGTACCTTGAAAATGAAGCCCGTAATAATTTTTCTGAAATGAGTATAGATATATGTTTTGTATTAAAGTAAAGTTATAGTTTAAATTTTGTGTAAAAAGGTACTGCCAGTAAGAAAAATTGCGCATATGTAAAGAGAAATACAAAGAATAAAAAGTAATAAATAAAACGTAATTAATAAATATAAATCATAATTTTTTTTAAAAAAAGTCTTGTTTAAAATCTAATCGTTTAACTTGCCTAAATAATACTTAAAGGTAGGAGAAATGAAACTTGGAAGGGAGGGGGCAGAAATTTAGCTGGTAGTAAGGAATCATCAGTCAACTTTTTTTTTATCATTATATTTGTAATTACTGTTGTCTTTTAAAAAAAAAGTTTTGTCCTTTTGAAATTTCATATATAACAAATTTGTGTAACGTAATTACTAACACTAAGTAAATCCTTTTTTTTTTTTTTAAATGTTTTTATTTTTTTTGAGGAAGTTTACTGGTATGTAATGATATATAAATATGTCGTTACATTAATTTAAAATAAAAACTTTTAAGTTCGCATATAAAAATAAGTGTATTAAAAAGAAAAAAAAACTAAACGCTAAAATTAAAATGTTTGTTAAACGTATATATTCACACGGATGCTAAACTTTAAAAATATTTTTTTCATAAACAAAAAAAAAAGTATTTGAACGTATTTTTTTAAATAAAAAAATACAAGAGTGAAATATAAAAATATTTTAATAAAAAAATAACGTAAGTTAAAATAAAAACAGGTATTAATTAATCCCTGTAATCTATAAATGGAAATGATTGTTTATTAATTATCTAAAAGCTGTTTAATTAAAAAGTCAGATGAAAAGTTAGATAAGAGAAAAAAGAGATTTTAGCTTGACCAATGGAAGCAAATAAAGGCCCGGACCATAACGAAAAAAAATAGAACAGTGACGTTTTTGTTCATGGAATCCATAGGAGGACTATAAAAAGAAAAAATATTGAGTTCCAGTCAGTTTGCCAACTTGATTTGATGAAAACGGAAGGATGCACTTGCCGTTCTCTCTCATTTTTTTTTTTTTTTAAAAAAAATATAAAATGAAAAGACTTTGATACCAGAACAGAACCAGCTAATGCTACCTCCAAAATATCAGACCGGTCTTCCAGGAAAGTCTCCGTGGGAATTGCCAACAGGAACCTGGACTCTTCTACCATAAGCTATGTGAAATGAACAATTATTAAAATCAATTAAGAATTTTCGTCAAGTTTTATAAATTAATAAACAAGCCAACTTAAATGTTAAAACGGACTCTTATCTGACTTTTGTAAGTTTTTAAATCAAATTAATAATGTTTAATTTTATATGTTTTCCGATTGATAAAAATCATTTCCATTTTTTTTCTTTCTTATTGTATAAATTGTTTATTGTTTAAATTTTAAATGATGAAATTTAGGTTGGGTATAGACATTGCATAGATTCATTAGCGGTTGATAATGTTGTGGTTTTCACATTCGATTAGAATATATGTCAACGATATCACTGCAAGCATCTTACGATGAATGCTAATGGGATTTGTATATTCCCTATGCAAGTGACATTTATCGATGACTTTGTATTTTGATCGGTTGTGTTTAATTTGGAATGTTTTTGACCGTGGAATCTGTGCAGCTGATCTGTACTCAACATTTTAAAACAAATTTTATAAAATGCATTTGTGCGAACGTATTTAAATGTTAAATTTAAGTCAGGCGTGAATGGCTATATAGTTTTGTAAAGTTATATTAAGGGAAGGTAATCTTAGGTTATTCATTTCATAGTTGAATTGGTTCAATGGATTGGATATATTTGGGTAATTAGTAGATGTAGTATGAGGCCCGCTACGGGCAGGATTATAGATATACGCCACACACCCTCTGTTTGCCTATCGATGGGTTTGTAAGTCGGCAGAAGACTGCAATCCATTCCTATGGAGTTTTTTGTTTATTGTTCTACTTGCCAACAGATGTCACATCCCTGTTGGTGGAGAGTCAATGTCTTCTCTATTTCTACTTATTGTTCAGATGTACGTTTCCTGACAGTATAGTATTTTGTGTTGTCATATCATGCTACATTCAATACATGAATGTATCAGATGGATTGGCACCAGTTTGGTTGCGAAATTTGTTGCCTAAGCTTAGCGCCAGTTTTACTGTATCGGACCATACTCCCTCCGGAATTCTTTTCCTAATCTTGCACTGAGCATGAAGTGACCAAGATCTAACAGGTAAAGAAATGGATATCAATTTAGCCGATTTCTATACTCATATATATAGGTACTTCCGGCTAAACTGATAGAAAGAGTGCATTGACAGGAATCTTCCAGTTAAAACACCCTTTAGTTGATCTCTTATTTTAATGCCCGAATATTTAGAACAATGGCAAGTACACACCTTTGAAAAATCTATTTACAAAATAGACCTTTGTGCGCCACTTCTAGAAAAGAATCAAAAAATGAATTTTTCACCCTCTTAGAAGGATATGCAATACCATATGTTCAGCGGAGCATAAGAATAAGATTTAACACCCCGGTAGAGTGATATCCTGTGTGGCTAGCTTAAGTCACTCTACATCTAGGGTCTTCAAATGGGTAAGTTAAATGATTATTACAGGTATGTGGTTGATAAGGAAAGAACACATTTTATCGATATAACTAATACGATAAAAATGAAACAAGTTTAATAATGTGATTAAATATTTATTTAGTCCCAAATACCCATTACCGTTTCATATAAATGATGATATAATAACAAAATACTAAATAATTAATTATCCCAATATATATAGATTTTCAAAGCGTTTAAATAGATAAAATCCAAATTTAAATAAGAACAATAATAATTCCCTAAAACTATTGACAATGTTTATAAGTAATGGAAGTGGTCTGAGCTCTTTTTACCCAATAGAAATAAATTTTAAGTTGTGTGATTTGATATACAGATATGAGATTTTCGGTCATGCAGGCATACGCTTTTACTGATAACTTTAAAACCTTTTTATTGATAGGAAATATAATAATAAAAACTATGCATATTTGCACAATGAAATATATCACTAATTTCATATTTTCAACAAGTCAATATGTTGCATTGGCTCAGATACCATATCGTACTCACCATAAGGTACTGTATCTATTTCCGTTTTGCCAAAGATAAATTTCTATACATGTATATACGTGCAGCCCAATTATACACCTACTATTATTTTAAATATAAAGTTATTAGAGTACTTGCTTATAGGGAATCTATAATAAATCAATCCCTTCTTACACTCATCGTGAGGTGTAGCAGTCACAAAAAAAATAACTTAAAAAGGATATACGGTTAAATACATTTTTTTTGATATTCAGCATGAGATATCAAATTTACCGAATATAATAAGCGTATGTACTCATACATATATATATACATGCATATTTATATTTGACGAATTTCAGGAATAACAACAACAGCAAAACGAATAGCAACAACAACAACAAAAAAAAATCTCATTGCAATCTTTGTTGAAAATACTAATTTGAAATAGAAACATTCACTCAAAGGATTTAAGTAAAAGCTTTACCATTTATGACCGCAATAACCGTCAATTTATACATATGCGAGAGACTCTCTCATTTTTAAATGATAAATAATAATAACAAAAAAAATATATATCTAATCGGATATAAAAAAGTTAATTATTTCAATGTTAATTTATCTTAAAATAAACTTATATCTGCATCTTCATTCTTCTCCTCTGGGCTGAGTGGGCTTCAAGTTAACTGGCTGTGTGGTGACGATTTCTTCCATTTAGTAAGGCAGCACTGGCCATCCTCCTGGGCGGTTGGAATTGGCATGGTCACATCTGGGCGGCTTAGGACAGAGAAAGGGTGGTGCACTGGCTAGTTGTCTACCCCACGGTCATTTTGCCGGAATCTCTAATATATTGCTTCATATCCTCTTTTTTATATATCTAAATAGTAACGAGGATTATTAAATAAATTTTCATAGGCTGTCTCCAATAGTTATTCGAATCCACAAAGATAAGAGTTCTTAAAAGAACTGTATAAAGGATTTGTTCTAACGAATGTCACTAATAGTACTATTCATAAATGACTCTCTAAGTAGCTGATCGCTTGGAGAATTCTGGAGCAATGAAAAGAATGACTTGCCCAGAATGGCTGCCAACGAAAGACTGAATCCCACAGCACTATCCATCCCACTAATAAGAACCAATTCAGATATCCCTCTGAGAAGAATGAATCAGCCAATCCTTTTAATCTAGCTTATCACTTAGATTGCAAACATTCCTTTATATTTTTCCGATTAAATTCTACATTTTAAGTTTGACATCCATCTTGAATGCTCAGACCACTTGATTACAGCTATTCATTTCAAAAGAATTTCTATTTAAAAAAAATAATAACATTTTAATTATAGCATTATCAAACATTTTGCTTTTGGTCAGATTTTTGCAAAAGCAATTAACATTCTTTGTTTATAGAATAAAATTAGTTTTTAGAGGCAGTAATTAAAAAAATGAAAAATATACAAGTATGTTGGAACAATTGCTTTAATTATTTATTTTACTACTATGTTCCAACATTTGATTCATTTGTTTAATAAGTTTGCCTTTCTCTATTTGAATTTTTCAGAGAAAAGCCCAATACATAAAGTGATATAAAAAATATACAAAATAGAAAAATAAAAAAATACATGAGCTTATTTTACAATATTTTCCATGTCAATTTCATATTATTTAAATTGGTGTGTGTGGGTATTTTAATGCTCAGACCACTCCATTATCAATATAGCACATTTATATATTTATTGTGCTTAATCCATACTTTGTGCAAGGCCATTTGATAATGCCTAGCACAATACCCCCCTCTCCAATGAGACTTTTAAATGGATATGACCATTTAAAGTCTTAAGTTCTTATTTACATAGATATTAAGTATATGTTTACTAATTATATTTTTACTAATTTTTGTATTTTTCTTTTGAAAGTCTAAAAAGTACGATGTCGAATAGTAACAATGTGACATTTCATCCCCCATAACATCGATATACTAAGCCAAAACTACATCAGCATCCCAATCACCAGGTTCAGAGATAAAAGAAGACAAACAGATGGGCAACATGAAGATATCTATCCTTTCTAGAACTCTGTGACCAGCCAAGCAAAGTCGAATGAATCATGAAACATACTATTAGCATAATGAACCAAACTTCGTGGGTGCATCCAAGCTCACTTTTTGGAGGCTGACAGGATAATTTGCAACCCCTAATGAAGGGTTTTCAATTTATATGTATAAGAGATGAAGTTAATGCTCCTCTGCTCTTTCTACGAGACTTACAAGTACATTTGCATTACCCAAATGAGTCCCAGAGAATATTTTCTCTGCTAAAAGAATTGCTCGCATTTTTGCGTGGTGAAGTGTTCCTTCATGGCTTTCCATTTATATATATATATATATATATATATATATATATATATATATATATATATAAGAAGAGATGAAGTTAATGCTCCTCTGCTCTTTCTATATGAGACTTACGAGTACATTTGCATTACCCCAAATGAGTCCCAGAGAATGTTTTCTCTGCTAAAAGAATTGCTTGCGTTTTTGCGTGAAGTGTTCCTTCACCTGAAGCCACAGAGACTCCAGATTACACAGACATCTCCAAACAACCCCTGCACATCCCCCATCTCCAGAGCCCAAGTTCAAAAAATGCCAATCCGAATCAACCCATACACACAATACCTGAGAGACAAAACTTCACAAGAAACCTATAAACATTTAACTACAAAGACTCTTAAATCATGTGATGTGATTAATTATCATCTTTACTACACCCCGGCCTCGGAGAGGGTGGTCTGAACTGTTTTTCTTTCCAATATCTCTTTCCTTGGTTGTAACCATTGTTTTCAGTTTGGTGAGTGCGCCTTTCTATGCTGTTATTTCTCGGTATGGCCTTTCTATGCCAATGATTTTGTTTTTGCCTATCTTTGGTTCCTTGTGTGTCTCTTTGGGTCATGTCTACTGCACTTAATAGTTCTGCCATTTGTTGCACTGTATTCATATTCACAGTAAGTAACATTTGTTCAATCCCAAGTGGCAGATTACGACGAATTATTCTGACAATTTGTCCCTCTGATATGTGACATGTGTTTAATGTCTGGAGTGTTGCCACTTGTCTTCTGAAAAATTGCAAGTAATTTTCACCATTATTCTCATCATGTTTTTCCTGCATGGCTTGGTATAGCATCATCTCTTGATGCTGTTCATTCCAAAAACTTTTTAATAATTCCTTTTTGTATTCCTCAAATGTCACTGGATAGTGGAACAAGGATTCCCACCATGCTTGAGCATCGCCATGGAGATGACTGCAGGCAATTGCCAGTTTACTAAAGTCATTAATTTGGTTTACCTGGAAATATTTTTCCAAGCTTTTAATGTGCTCCATAGGAGCTTCACCTGTTTGTCCTTCAAATATTTTTATTTTTAGGAATTGGTTTATATTGTCCGGGTAAAGTTGTCCCTTTTCTTTTTCATGCCTATCATTTTTAATGCTATGATGTTCGGTTATTTCAGCATCCTCTCCTTTTTCCTTGACTTGATCATGAACATATTCATGCTCTGCTTCAGTCATCTGCTGATGCATTTCTGTTTTTTCTAGCCTATTGCTGTTGCCTTGTTCCGGATTATTTCCGTTTTTTATGCTCTGAAATCTTGTTTCGATTTCATTTTCTAGTTCACGTTTGACCTCATCTATTCTTTGATGTATATATGATGTATTTTCTGACAGTTGTTGCCTCAATTCATTTATTTCCTGCGGTATTCTGGCTATTTCTTGTTTTATAGTCCATAAAATGTCTTCCATCATGGTCCACCTGCGTTCATTTTCCGCTTCGAGTTTTTTGCTTCTTTGTTGATCACCTTCTTTTTGCTCACGGTGAGTCTTTTCCTCTGGTTCTTCATTAACCGAGGTGATTGTATCACTTATTGGCTGTTGATCCATTTTCCTTGATTTGGATCTTGTCCACATTTAAAAACACAGTATAACTATTCTTTATTTTGGAGTTACAGAATACCTATATTTATTTATATTTGGTATATATAGTTTTCAGTTACTGATCAGATACTTTATTTTTATTATAAAACTATTTCTTAACTATGTGTCTTACTTTTAAATATGCAGTACACCGCACACCTAACTCTGCCTTATTCGACTCGCCAATTATTTGTTTTTCCTATGCCCTGTTCCAGTTATTGTGCCCATTTTACCTATGCCTATTTAATTCGATTTATTGCCCACAACAGAAATTCAAGTTTAACATACGAAACTTTACTTCGTTAGCTGTTATCCACACTTTATTTTGTTTTACTTTCCCCCCCTTTTTTTTATTTAAAAAAAAAAATCTTCCAGTATAAGTTATTCTAGATCGTTTACGAAATTTTAATTCATAAGCCAGTATTTAACACTGTTTTATTTTACTTTTTCACTAACAACAAAACAAATAGATTCAACTAAAAGTTACTTTAAAATCACTTATTAGTTATTTCAAATCATTTCGAAACTTTAATTCGTTAAGCCAGTATCATTTAACAGTATTTCCTTTTACCTTTTTTTTATTTTTATAAACAGCAAATTCAAGTATAAGTTACCCTAAAACATTTTGCTACGTTTAATAAACAGGTTTTATCCCTATGTCTAAAATGTCTATTTTCTCTCTTTTTAAAACAAAAACAATAAACTCAATTGTAAGTTATTTTAAAATATTACGCTATAATAAATTATTACTTTTATTTGTAATAACCTCCGACCATTTATATACGCATATATACAGTGTGTGACCTACTCCCCCACTCATTCGTTTAATAATTTTTATATATACTTTATTACTATTTTAATTGCATATGTTGACGACAGTTTTTACTCAGTTTAAAATGGCAACTTTACTTATCCAATAAAATGAAAATGTTAGCGACTCGGTTTAAAGTGAAAATTGTTAAGCAATTATTAAGATGAAAGAATCTATACTCTATATAACAAAATATCAACCGTCAATATATTACATGTAAACTTATTTAAAATAACTTTGAAGTCTATTTTATTTATTCGGTATATTTATAGAATACAGTGTGAGCATTTGATTTATTGCTAACAATTTGAATCATAATTATATCTTAATTTAAATATTCGTCGCTACAAAAAATAACACTATCATTTTGGAACTGCAAATTACTGAGTAAAATATTTTACCTTATCTAAGAATATGTTTATAAAAAAAAAAATAGAACAAACCAAGCGTGTTATGGCCTGTTAATTACACTATACTGTATATTTAAAAACAATGATCGAATTTTATATAATTTCTCATATATGTAGTCAAACTTTTAATTTAGTTTTTAATTACACCTACATAAAGTTTATATATACATACGGCACGTAAATTATTTTTACTGTAATTTATACATTTATATAATTTTAACTTGTTCTTTCCTTAATCGTACCATTTCTACATTTAAAACACATTGTGCGCCAGTTTTACTGTACCCGATAGTAATATGTCGTTACAATATATATATATATAAGATGATGATCTGGACCAATTGATGAGTATTGCTTCAGCATGAAATATATATATATATAGATATTGTAATGTTCAGAATCGTATGATTAGCCAACAAGATTCAGAGACCTAGCAAAAGTACTTCAAACCCAGTATGTTCAGGATATGGTAGTCATGGAACAGTACTAAGCTTTAACCTATTTGCCAGTGCTCCAAAATCTCCACTATCCAACCAACGCTCCTGATGCTACTAATGGTTATCGTTTTTCTTCGGTCTCGGTGGTCAGGGTAGAAACAAGGACTCTCAATTCAAACCTAGCCTATCATGCACTAGATTTTATTAATTTACTCTCAGATATTCACTAAATACTATGATATAGCTTAAACTATTATTATTAATATTTCATAGGTTTTGAATACATACATATGATTTAATCAAGTGTGGATATAGATGAGTGGATATGATGAACCAGGGAATGACATGACAATGGTATATATATATATATATATATATACAATTTATTAATACAATTAGAAAAGATAATTAATAACAATCCTGTTTGGATCTAATCATGATCCATGTATGGGATTACATTTTTTTTAACCAAAAAAAAAATAACAATTACGTTTGATGATCAATAGTGATAATAGTGCATAATTTCAATATGCCCAGAATAAATATATGGTTTTACAAGAGGTCACCTGACAATAATGACAATTAAGGTTGTGAAATATATAAAATAATAATTACAATAATGAACCTCAGTATTAGATGTGTGTGTGTACATTACAATGAAATCATACTGGATTCCGTGACAATAACAATTGTGATTCGATACAAAAAAAAATTAACTAGAAATGATAGTTACATATCAGTATTATAATGTGTGTCAGCATAAAACGAAATTTTATATTGAAAGTGATAATATTTTATCAAGAAATATGCCACTATAAAATTAATATGCCAATTTTGGAGAGCAAACACAATACTTGCTTATATTAAGCTAGAGGCCAAATGAATATATATAATAAATTTATGCGTGTGTTTACATACATAGGGGAAGTAGAGTATATATGTATTTGTCATTATAATATTTTATTGTTAGTCTTCTCAGCAGGAGTTATGGACAAAAGCATAATTTTATTACCCTTTATTATTAATAATTATATGAAAAATATGGCTTATCTATTTCCCACAGAATTAACAACAGGTATGATTAAGAAATCTAATTACAGCATTCAGTAGCGTCGGGGTTTGAATCCTGTGCTGACTATATTATTAGCATTGGCAAACGTGGGCCAATCTTCTTTGTCGAGCAGTAATGTATATATTCCTATAGTAACACATCCGCATTCAGCTTGGCTTGTGTAGGAAATAATAGAGCGTGGGTTTTGAATCACTATCTCAATACTCGACATATTTTTATTATTAAAAGCCATATAGGCACAGATCAATGTATTAAGCTACTGATATATTTGCCCATTAAAAGCATTAATTTATATCTGCATAGATGTTTTTCCTAAACCTGTCTTTAATAAGTAATAATGGAGAAATCCGACAACCATATCTTATAGGCTATAAAATGCCCAAGTATTTCAAATATGAATCTTAACTATAAAATGCTAAAGAGGCAAAAAAAAAATACTACTGCTGAGATATTTCTTTCCCCAAATGCATGCCTCACTAAATATACATATAGGGTGAGATAACCCATATCTTTGCAATAAGTAATATTGCCTATTTTAAATTTTGAAAGAAGAACTAGCATTATTATCATTATTATTTTTACATTTAAATACACGCATACACACTTACATGTATATATACCATTCTACCTTCTTTAATTGTCACAAAGAATCTTAATCTAAATCAAATAAAATAATTTGAACACTTATTTATATTTTAAATTTCTTTACCAAGATATTGTGATTATGCATATACAGGAAGAGGGCGGATTTTTTTATATATTTGATTTCTTTTCTATCTTTTTTTATTATTATTAAATAAATGACATTTTTCACTAAGTCAGAATTAGAAGCGATTTAAAAATTTAACTTTGACTGTTTCTTATTTATTTACTATAAAAATCGTTACCCATTTCCCACTTTAGATTCGGGATAAAACAAACAAATTTATATATAAATTAGTTTCATAGTGTAATATCATTTATACCCATATTTAACTAAATTGGCACAAAGAAATTAATCAATCAAATATATATTATACTTAAAAGAACATACCGGCATATTTCAAAATAAAACATAGAAAAGCTGCAATTTTAAACTCTCTAATAATCTTTTTGTTCTACTTAGAATTATACATTACACTTTTTTCTGTTGTTTGAACCATTAATAAGTAATGGTTAAAATTTAAATTGACTTGTTAAAACAATAATAAATATAAACTAAACACTCATATATGTATAACCGTCCTATTGAAACACATTTTCTTAAGATAGTTTTTTTTTTGCAAATTTTATGAATCTAATGAAATTAAATGTTCGCATTTTTTTTTTTATAGAAGGTATTTTTAAGATATAAATATTTTTTTCTTTTTTAAAGATAGAAAGTTTATACTTGCGATCAATTACGGTGTCACTTTGCTTGATGCAGATTTTTTTTACCGATTCATTCATTGACAGGGTCGGCCTTGGGCTTCACTGGACTCAGAATAGACTGGCTTCAGGTTGCTTCTCTATTTTTCTTCGATGGATCATTGTGTCACTTTGATTGAGGCAGATATTTTTTTCAGGTTCATTCATTATTAGGATCGATCTTTGGCTCTGTCGAACTCAGGATAGGCTGGCTTCAGGTTGCTTCTCTTTTTCTTTCATAGCAGCAGCATGGGATTTGTCTCTCCTCCTCTTCTTCCGATGCATTTTTCTGGAGACTTTCCAGAGAAAGGAAAAGTAATTTGTACTACTCAAAAGCCATATCGTGGGTCTTTTCTCCGCTTAAAATGTAGTCAATTGCACTAGTAGTTGAGACTCACTTTTCTTAAAAAAAAACACCAACTTTCTTACTACCAACAACTTTTTCCTCTCTAACTGCTTGACTTTTAATAATTTGAATCAATTACTTTCACTGCTTGACTTTGAATAATTTGAATCAATTACTCTCACTGCTTGACTTTGAATAATTTGAATCAATTACTCTCACTGCTTGACTTTGAATAATTTGAATCCCTAGTTCTTTTTCTTTTTGCTCTATTTATAATAACTTTTTTCTAAGCAAGGCTTTGTTTTCTATATATATATATTTAACACCTATAATATATTTTCCTTGGTTAGAAACGAAAACAGACCACATGATTGATTTTTCTTTTTTTTTTAATTACATCAGTTTAAAGATTTTTAGGATTTACATCAGTTTGAAGATAAGAAAACAATTCAACACTCCCATGCAACTAGCTGAGTTGATCTTTCAGTTTAAAGATAAGAAAAACAATTCAACACTTCCTTGCAACTAGCTGCATTGATCTTTTACCAAAAATAGGTGACACAATCAAGATAAGATTACACAAAGTTATAAAATCTTACTTGCCTCTTAATCGCCTCAAGGATGAGAAAAATGAATTCACACTTACATGCAACTATATTTTTCAGAATATTTATGAAAAAATAAGCAGAGTCATCAAAATGTTATTCGCAAGGAACAAACTGCCTTTAGGATAAAGATATACGACAATGGAAATATATTTTTCTTTCCAAAAATATATACATAAAAAAATGCACTTCAATAGAACAATTTACACATACATAAGTCCACTTATTCGTAAAGTCATACACCTGTACCTGCATATATCCCCTTTAGCAAACAAGCAAAACTGAAAAATTAGATATTTGAATTTTAAAATATATATATGTATACTAATTTTAACAACTAACATGAAGCTCTGTGTGTTCATACACACTGAATGCTTCATATCCCTCAAGTTACGAAAAGAAAAAAAAACAACAAAAAAAAAGATCAAACCTACTCTGGTAAAATCCTTTTCCCCCCCTTTTTTTACACTAGAGACCCTTGAAGTTTAAACTAAAGAGTAACCCAACTGCTTCATAATAAAATATAGTATTCTATTCTATGGTTAGTGATTGACTACATATATATTCCCCCCCCAAAAAAATTTCATGGTCCCTATTCGTTTAAAAATTAGTACCCATCATTACCTTCTGTTTTCTAAGACCATTTAAAATTTTTTCTGGATCTGGAGGTACCTGGTGGTAGGGCTTTAAACTCCGGGCATTATATGTTTGCCTGATTCCCTTATATTCCTGAATGAGAAATGGCTTTTCTTCACAAAGCTTTATCTTGAAGGGCAGACAATATAATGGAGAGAATTTTTTAACACTGATTCTGCCATGAGTTCCCAACATCTTGTATGTACTGCCACACATGGTCAACTATTTGGAAATCAAATGGTTGTATGCCCCTCTTTCTTTGTTTCTCTGCAGTTCTCTTTAAGTGTTCCAAGGCTTCCTTCTGGTCTCCTTTGTCAATTCTCTTCCTCTCTGTTGATAGTGGGGTTTTCATATTCTGGAAGCCATGACCAACATGAAAGTAGATTGGTGTAAAGTTAGTGGCCTGATTATCTTTACAGTTGATCGGCTTTATCCAACTCTCACGCTTATCTTTCACATCCTCACTTATTTCATCAAAACATTTTCCAGAATCCTCAATGCTAGCTTTAACAATAGCCATTGTTATAGTAGCTTTCATACAAGTCATCAAGCACTTATTGCTAGGTTCAGGTCCCTTTCCATCCATACACCACGTGACGGTAGGCAAAAGATCACTTTTACATTTGCACTGAAGAGTAACATCTTTATGAATATAATCATTAACATCATTTAACCTTTTTATTGTGGTTAGGGGTTTAGCAACAAATAATGCCTTGGCTTTGATGGCTTTAGATAGATGTGAGGGCTTTCCCATACCTGCAGCATTTTGGACAATCACTCTGGACTCATACTCTAAACCTTCAGTTAAACCTGTTACAGTGTAGTAAGTTTCACTTATTTTAAAACCAACATTGAATGTAACCCATCTTAAACTAATATTATCACATCTTCCAATTACATAATTACATGTGGAAATGCCATCATCCTCCTTAAGTTCATCCCATTTGATTGTAATTGCAGTTTTATTACAACTGACTATCTGTGGAGTCATTGGAGCTTTTGGTTTGACTATATCTTTGACTTCTGCTGTTATCATCCACGGAATAACTACATTTTACTTCATCATCCATAGTAACCTTATTAGTGATTGATATTCTTTTTTGATCGTCAGCAATGAGGTTGTATTTCTCTTCCTCTGGAAGCGTCTGTGTTTCTTTCTGCCATTCTACCATATCTTTTTCACTGAAAGTTTCACACACTGTTTCAGCACTTTCACACACTAATTCAGCACTTTGGAGTTCCCTAACTTCCACCTCTGGTAATACCTGAACAGATTCAACAGGTGGTTTTTGAATTGCTACTTGGGATGCTGTCTCAATATTTCCCAGTTGATCAGGTTGCAAGTCCCTTATTTCCTACTGCTGGCCTTGTACATTCTGCACTTCCTTTTGGATGGTCTTGGAGTTCCCCTGTGGAGTATCATCTACTCTTTTATTTTCTCAGACCCTTTTCTGCATTCCTCTTTAAACTCCTCCCTCTCTGTTTGACCTTTTCCCCACCAGTCATCCATATTTCTCAGAGTTTCCTTTGCTTTCTTATTGCATTCACTCATTATCTCTGTAATCTTAGAAAATTCATACTTCATCTCTTCTGCTCTCTTACTGTTTTCCTCTTTACTCTGTATATTCATGGTTAACATCAGCTGGTATAGGTCTCGAATTGTCACCTCCATTTTTTTTTGCTTGTACTCTAATAATCTATTTAACAATTTTTCCCTTATACTACTACTTTAAATTTTCATAAAAGTTTATACCTTCCCCCTCTCTGATCTCCTATGCATCTTCATTCTTTCCCACATCATTCCCACATGCTGCCTGCTCCTTTCCTTATATTCATCCTAGGTCCATGCCTGCCTATCTACTATTCAACTGACACAATATCACATGTCCCATAAAAACAAATCAAAACAAATTTGTATATAGATATATATATATAAAGTATATAAAAAAACTTCTCTTACCCTCTAAAGACCAGTCACTGCCCCCCTTGTTTACAGGTTGCTTGTTCTGCTGTGCCCAGAAAACTGCTAAGATCTAAAAATGACAACTTTCACACAATTATCACACTCTATTACTCCAATGTCACCCCCTTTTGTTTATATCCACATCAGTCTGTGTCTCCCATCATCATCAATCCACACACCAAAGTAATATCCACAATGATTATTGGAATCCTGGCTGATGACAAAATTTATTTAGAGTAACCCGAAAAAAAATTTCTTTTTCAAAGATTATCTCTGGGCGCCATGTCACCAACCACAATCCAATACAGCATCAAAACCCATGTAAAAGGCTTGAGAAACAATCTCTATATTTTATGGAAGTGAGTGAATAAATACAATTGCCTCATATTGGCATTAAACCTGAAAATTATCTCTACATATTTTACATAAAAAATTTTAAATCAAAATCATGGCTCAGGTGCTCAGGGTGTGTGAGTTTATATAATCGTAGCCTCATGTTGGGAAGCCAAGCCCGGAAAAAAAATATACCAGTCTGTAACGTTCAGAATTGTATGATTAGCCAACAAGATTCAGAGACCTAGCAAAAGTTCTTCAAACCCAGTATGTTTGGGATATGGTAGTCACGGAACAGTACTAAGCTTTAACCTATTTGCCAGTGCTACAAAATCTCCACTATCCAACCAACGCTCCTGATGCTACTAATGGTTATCGTTTTTCTTTGGTCCCGGTGGTCAGGGTAGAAACAAGGACTCTCAATTCAAACCTAGCCTATCATGCACTAGATTTTATTAATTTACTCTCAGATATACTAAATACTATGATATAGCTTAAACTATTATTATTAATATTTCATAGGTTTTGAATACACACATATGATTTAATCAAGTGTGGATATAGATGAGTGGATATGATGAACCAGGGAATGACATGACAACGGTATATATATATATATATATACAATTTATTAATACAATTAGAAAAGATAATTAATAACAATCCTGTTTGGATCTAATCATGATCCATGTATGGGATTACATTTTTTTTAACCAAAAAAAAAAATAACAATTACGTTTGATGATCAATAGTGATAATAGTACATAATTTCAATATCCCCAGAATAAATATATGGTTTTACAAGAGGTCACCTGACAATAATGACAATTAAGGTTGTGAAATATATAAAATAATAATTACAATAATGAACCTCAGTATTAGATGTGTGTACATTACAATGAAATCATACTGGATTCCATGACAATAACAATTGTGATTCGATACAAAAAAAAAATTAACTAGAAATGATAGTTACATATCAGTATTATAATGTGTGTCAGCATAAAATGAATTTTATATTGAAAGTGATAATATTTTATCAAGAAATATGCCACTATAAAATTAATATGCCAATTTTGGAGAGCAAACACAATACTTGCTTATATTAAGCTAGAGGCCATATGAATATATATAATAAATTTATGCGTGTGTTTACATACATAGGGGAAGTAGAGTATATATGTATTTGTCATTATAATATTTTATTGTTAGTCTTCTCAGCAGGAGTTATGGACAAAAGCATAATTTTATTACCCTTTATTATTAATAATTATACGAAAAATATGGCTTATCTATTTCCCACAGAATTAACAACAGGTATGATTAAGAAATCTAATTACAGCGTTCAGTAGCATCGGGATTTGAATCCTGTGCTGGCTATATTATTAGCATTGGCAAACGTGGGCCAATCTTCTTTGTCGAGCAGTAATGTATATATTCCTATAGTAACACATCCGCATTCAGCTTGGCTTGTGTAGGAAATAATAGAGCGTGGGTTTTGAATCACTATCTCAATACTCGACATATTTTTATTATTAAAAGCCATATAGGCACAGATCAATGTATTAAGCTACTGATATATTTGCCCATTAAAAGCATTAATTTATATCTGCATAGATGTTTTTCCTAAACCTGTCTTTAATAAGTAATAATGGAGAAATCCGACAGCCATACCTTATAGGCTATAAAATGCCCAAGTATTTCAAATATGAATCTTAACTATAAAATGCTAAAGAGGCAAAAAAAAATACTACTGCTGAGATATTTCTTTCCCCAAATGCATGCCTCACTAAATATACATATAGGGTGAGATAACCCATATCTTTGCAATAAGTAATATTGCCTATTTTAAATTTTAAAAGAACTAGCATTATTATCATTATTATTTTTACATTTAAATACACGCATACACACTTACATGTATATATACCATTCTACCTTCTTTAATTGTCACAAAGAATCTTAATCTAAATCAAATAAAATAATTTGAACACTTATTTATATTTTAAATTTCTTTACCAAGATACTGTGATTATGCATATACAGGAAGAGGGCGGATTTTTTTATATATTTGATTTCTTTTCTATCTTTTTTTATTATTATTAAATAAATGACATTTTTCACTAAGTCAGAATTAGAAGCGATTTAAAAATTTAACTTTGACTGTTTCTTATTTATTTACTATAAAAATCGTTACCCATTTCCCACTTTAGAT
Organism: Epiperipatus broadwayi; assembly: GCA_028023455.1. NCBI lineage: Eukaryota > Metazoa > Onychophora > Udeonychophora > Euonychophora > Peripatidae > Epiperipatus > Epiperipatus broadwayi. The sequence continues at coordinate 106,211 of JAQFVV010012393.1, read as the reverse complement.
TCGGGATAAAACAAACAAATTTATATATAAATTAGTTTCATAGTGTAATATCATTTATACCCATATTTAACTAAATTGGCACAAAGAAATTAATCAATCAAATATATATTATACTTAAAAGAACATACCGGCGTATTTCAAATTAAAACATAGAAAAGCTGCAATTTTAAACTCTCTAATAATCTTTTTGTTCTACTTAGAATTATACATTACACTTTTTTCTGTTGTTTGAACCATTAATAAGTAATGGTTAAAATTTAAATTGACTTGTTAAAACAATAATAAAAATAAACTAAACACTCATATATGTATAACCGTCCTATTGAAACACATTTACTTAAGATAGTTTTTTTTTTGCAAATTTTATGAATCTAATGAAATTAAATGTTCGCATTTTTTTTTTTTATAGAAAGTATTTTTAAGATATAAATAATTTTTTCTTTTTTAAAGATAGAAAGTTTATACTTGCGATCGATTACGGTGTCACTTTGCTTGATGCAGATTTTTTTTACCGATTCATTCATTGACAGGGTCGGCCTTGGGCTTCACTGGACTCAGAATAGACTGGCTTCAGGTTGCTTCTCTATTTTTCTTCGATGGATCATTGTGTCACTTTGATTGAGGCAGATATTTTTTTCAGGTTCATTCATTATTAGGATCAATCTTTGGCTCTGTCGAACTCAGGATAGGCTGGCTTCAGGTTGCTTCTCTTTTTCTTTCATAGCAGCAGCATGGGATTTGTCTCTCCTCCTCTTCTTTCGATGCATTTTTCTGGAGATTTTCCAGAGAAAGGAAAAGTAATTTGTACTACTCAAAAGCCATATCGTGGGTCTTTTCTCCGCTTAAAATGTAGTCAATTGCACTAGTAGTTGAGACTCACTTTTCTTAAAAAAAAACACCAACTTTCTTACTACCAACAACTTTTTCCTTTCTAACTGCTTGACTTTTAATCATTTGAATCAATTACTTTCACTGCTTGACTTTGAATAATTTGAACCAATTACTCTCACTGCTTGACTTTGAATAATTTGAATCAATTACACTCACTGCTTGACTTTGAATAATTTGAATCCCTGGTTCTTTTTCTTTGCTCTATTTATAATAACTTTTTTCTAAGCAAGGCTTTGTTTTCTATATATATATTTTTAACACCTATAATATATTTTCCTTGGTTAGAAACGAAAACAGACCGCATGATTGATTTTTCTTTTTTTTTAATTACATCAGTTTAAAGATTTTTAGGATTTACATCAGTTTGAAGATAAGAAAACAATTCAACACTCCCATGCAACTAGCTGAGTTGATCTTTCAGTTTAAAGATAAGAAAAACAATTCAACACTTCCTTGCAACTAGCTGCGTTGATCTTTTACCAAAAATAGGTGACACAATCAAGATAAGATTACACAAAGTTATAAAATCTTACTTGCCTTTTAATCGCCTCAAGGATGAGAAAAATGAATTCACACTTCCATGCAACTATATTTTTCGGAATATTTATGAAAAAGTAAGCAGATTCATCAAAATATTATTCGCAAGGAACAAACTGCCTTTAGGATAAAGATATACGACAATGGAAATATATTTCTCTTTTCAAAAATATATACATAAAAAAATGCACTTCAATAGAACAATTTACACATACATAAGTCCACTCATTCGTAAAGTCATACACCTGCACCTGCATATATCCCCTTTAGCAAACAAGCAAAACTGAAAAATTAGATGTTTGAGTTTTAAAATATATATATATGTATACTAATTTTAACAACTAACATGAAGCTCTGTGTGTTCATACACACTGAATGCTTCAATATATATATATAGGAGATTATCTTTTTCACATATATGTGGTTATCTGTATTGGATGCATAAGATAGAGTAGATAGCTATAAGGAGCTTGAAAGTCTGAGTTCAGATCCCTTCAAATTATATATATATATATATATATGATTTGAAAATATGCATTATTTGCATGTAATACATATCTAGTAGTTAAGTGAATTATATACTCTATAACTAATTATAAATAAAAAAAATCAGTACCTTATTCTATTAAAAAATTGTTGATTCTTCTTTTAGATTATTTAACTGAGAGCTTCATTAACATTTTAATGTTAGCCTTAAAATTTTGTAGTGGCATTGCCATGAAAATCTTCAAAAGAGATCTCAATTAATTTATAATAATAACATTTAAAAGGAGTTCCATGATTCTCTTAGTAAAAGAAGATAATATTTTTTTTTATTTATAATCATCTACCTCCTTTCCTTACTTTCTAGATCTGTATTATATACACTGATATGTTGTTTTAAATTGAACATAGATCAATGTATATATAAACAAAGAGGGTAAATTACCCTCCAGCAGGCTATGACTGAAAACCACTGTAAATGTTGAACAAAGGATCAAGAGCATTCATTCTATTCTTGATCTTTTGTTCAACATTTAGAATGCTTTTAAGTCATAGCCTGGTAGAGGGTGATTTATTGTCTTTGTTTAGGCATACATTCTGTAACAGAACATGGAAAAACACTATATGTTATAATATCTAGAGTATGGTTAATTCAGTTTTACAAACAGCATTTATTAATAAGTTCTCATAAATAAGCTGATTAATTATTAGATTTCTTTACCAAAGAATTATTATCAACTACTAATAGTTCTTATTAAGTTGCAGTTTAGATATATTAAAATTTTTTCCACTAAGTGAATACATCAGAAAAAACAAATAATCCACAAGTTGCATTTTATGCCAAATCAATACCTCTTCAGTTATCCTAAGTTACATTTTTTTATACATTTCTTTAACATTTGTTCATTATTTACCACTATCAAATTATTATATTTTAATTTAGAAGTGACAAACTTATTGTCCTCATAATTTTGACCCCAACCATTTCAGATAAATACATTAGTGATTATTACTAATCATTTGTTTCACTAGAATTATTACTAGTATAAATATAAACATTAAATATCAATTAAAGAATCATTAATTCAACTTCATCTTTTTTTTAACATATTTTTTTTAGGTATACTTACTATGCAAAAATAATATAATTTATATAAAAAAAACAAATAATATCTTACTAATGCACAGTGGTTCCAAGTCACTCCATGTACCATTGATTGTACAATATCGCACCTGGGGTCCAACTAAGTAATATGATTGTAGACAAGAGTAAGTGGCAAAAGAGTTGTAAATTGCTGGTAACTGAGAAACAGTCACTATTCCATTTGAAATATTGAGAGATAAACACTCGATCACTGAAACAGAAATGTTTAAGATAATAATATTGTTTATTAAAATGAATTGTTTTTTTTTCTAATAAATTTTATTATTTTATTTTTTTAATTAGAAAAATATAATTTCTTATTAATTCAGAAATTTCGTCATCTACTACACAATTCCAAATCCAAAATATGTGAGTTTTGAATGCATTAATGGAGACTAGATCAGAAATTATATAATATAATAATCATAGAACTGAAGAATGTCACTATCATATAATATTGCTGACTTAGTATCAGACTTATAAAGCTATATAAGTGAAGTGGCTTGAATTGAAAACCTCAAAATATTTGCACTTGTAAGCTTATAACTGGTAGATAATAAATAAAAGCAATGCAAATTCTTCTATCAAAAGAAGACGAATTAAAAATTGATGCAAAATTCTCATTGCATTGCTGGTTGATATTTTTTAATCTATTCAATTCTACATAGCTTTATATTTTAGTTTTAGAGTTAAATGATAGATATGCCTTTTTTGATCTATTCAATTCTTACAAAGTTTTATATTTTAGCTTTAGAGTTAAATGATAGATATGCCATTATCTAATTAAATATAATCTGGGGGAAAAGGTACATGAAGGATATAAAATCTCATCTCCATCTATCAGAAAGTATTAAAAGATAAAAATAAAATTTTTATTAAATGAAACATTTTTTCTAAACTTGAAATTGATTTAATATTTTTTTCTCTTGTTGCTTCAGATTTATATTACATTTTTCTATATGAAAAAATAAATAATCTAACATTTATTTTTTAAAATCTTTCTGTCTTATTATCTGTCTAATATCATTTTTAGTTAATCTAGGGTCATTTTTATCATTTTGTTTAACCTGCCTGCCTACATACCTACCTACCTAGCTATTTATCTGTATAAACCAAATCATCAATAAATCAATAAAATATCAGCAATTTGTTGTCAAATAAACAATATATATATATATTCAAATTTTATTCTTATCGGAAAGCATTTTTCATCAACAATGAACCACTCCATTCTAATAAATAAATAAATAAACAGGAGATACCGTCATAGAGTAGGACGTATTTTCAAACTTTTCAAAAATATGTTTTCTGTACTTAATATCATACTCATGGCCAGTGTTGAAATAATAATTAGTAAAACAAATCAATTATTAATTAAGATTATAATTTTGTTTTAATTGGATACTATTGATCTATTGACTGAAGATGAGATTTCAATTAAAAATGAACCACGATTCTTTTGTTTTCGATTTCTCACATCTCTATATTGAAATTAAATACATGGTTTTTATTTTTTTCATGGTTTAAAAAGCTTGAAGAGCAAATAGAATCTGTTTGTTTTACTCAATATATATATATATATATATATATATTAAAATAGAAATACATACTTGAAATATTCAATACATTCTTATTGTGTTACTGATTGACATTACATTAGTATTCATCTGGACTGTTCTAATTTATAATTATTACCTATGCACAGATTCACATATTTAGAATATATTAATGCGCAATTAATAATAACTACCCTATAATACAATAGAAGTATAAAATAAAATTTAAATCTAGTTATAATTATATTTTACATGAGATGAAAAAAACTGTTTATTTGTAAGAAAGCTAAAAACCAATAATTGGCAATGTTAAAAAAATATGGATGAAGAAGAAATGATGAAAATGTGGGGAAAGATACTTGAATAATCTTGGCAAACACAAATGTTTCTTTTTAAAAACTAAAAATAATAAATTTAGAGTTCTCCTCACTAGTAGTAAAATCAAATCATAATACATTCTTATTTTTTATCTTTTATCTGACCAATCCAAATCCTTTTAATTATGATATCTATTTTCTGACCACTATTGGCTGGTTAGTTGGGTTAACTATAGATATCTATTTGGGAAAAAAATCCGAAGCCTGTTTGTATCTTAAAAACATCATAGTTAATAAGTCTGGACTGCTTATATTTCAGATAACAGACAAGACAGATAAATCGTTAACTATGGCATTATACACCATCCAACTTTCTCTTTTCCAGCTGTTAAAGGTATCATTTCAAATCTAAGAATAAATTTGCCTTAAAATTAATGAAATCAAGAAGAATACATTTTGCCTTAAAATTAACAACATTATATAATTATATTTGATAAAACAATTTTATTCTTTAGGACTCAACAACTTTCAAATATTCATCTTTATAGAGCATGACTTATCAATTTCTATTGATAGGCATTATCAAGGCAATATAATTAATTCATTTATGAGAAATTACTGTTAATTAATCATTAATGAAAATTTTTTTAAATTGTAATTAAGTGTGTGAATGTAATTAATACTTCTTATTAATTCTGGAAAATGATTATTAGCTTTTTCTATACCAATTACTTACTGAATATATGCAAATAAATATACTTATAACTTAGTTCTTAACAAGATAAATTTTAAACAAGTAATTATTTAAAAAGAATATTAATAATATAAAAGCATATAACTTGCGTTATTAGCACCATAATCTTTCCTAAATTCATTTAATCTGTCTTGCCTAATGTATAGTCTAATTCAACATTAATACTTTTTTCCAGTAGGCATCAGAAAATGAACACATTATTTAACATAAATAAAATTTTGATTTTATGTTCGCTTTTTTGCTCAAATATTCTTTGTTATTTATATACATTAAATTCTATGTGTTAAAGAAGTTTAAATTAATAAGGAATACAGTATTTTGACTAAAAAATAACACTTGATCATTGACAAGTATAAAGTGCCTTGTTTTGCATCATATTAGCATAATTTATTATATCTCAATCTTAGAACTAGATTATGAAGTTCAAGGAATATTTTATGTTATTAATATGTTTAAAATCAAGTTAATCCTTTTCATAATCACTGCATCATACATGCATTAATTTTGATTGGATCTTTTCTACCATCTTATTTTAAAATTATCCATTGTCTTAAACATGCAAAAGTATATCATAGATATAAATATTCAATGTATTTTTTAAACTAAGTAACTAGTTTGTTTTTAACAATTCTAAAAAAAAAAAACTAAAAAAAAAAGGCAAAACAGTTTTTGTATTTGAAATTTACTAAAAATCTAAGTTTACCAGTGCAATTTGGTGTTTCATTACTCCATGTTCCATCTTTTTGGCAAACACTACTTGAAGAACCACTAATTTGATAACCCATAGAACAACTGTAAGTTGCAACTGTTTCATAAACTGGTGAACTGCTGTTTAATGTTACATTGAGATTATTTGACACTGTTGGTAATAAACACTCCACAACTGAAATTTTATATATAAAGGTAATAATTAATTATTGTCTACAAAGAGAAATAATTAAGCAAAGGTAGAAGTTATCTGTGCATTCTTCAGCAGACCATTCAGACACAAGATAATATCAGTTTTATGGCATTCTTCAGCACATTACTCTCATACAAGATTAGGATAATTGCTATCAGTTTATAATATCATCTAAAACAGTAATTGTTGTATCTCAGTAAATATATGAAATTTAAAAAGTGACAGATCATATATATATATAATCAAAAATATTCAAAATTTTATGAAAAACAGTTTATGTTTTAAAATTCATTATGTCAAACCCATTCATCAGTGTATAAACATTGTAAAAAACATTTTCTTAATATACAATGTTTTTTGAATAACTTTCATTTGTTAGGAGAGCAAAAAGATAATCTAATACATATAATAAATGTGAGTTTTTGAGTTTAGAAATTTAGAGTTTAGAAAATGTCTCTGTATCACACAAAGTGAAGAAATAAAACAGATCTGAGAATAGTCCACTGCATTGCAAAAATCTTTTCAAAAATTTTTTAAAAAGAATTATTCCCCAAGAATGATAAATAAAGTTTTATTTTCTCATTTTACTGCTTATCTAGAACTAGATAGAAGTCAAACAATAAAAAGTTGGCTAGTTGGATTATATTTTGGCCAGAACCCTAGAAGAAAATTCATAAGTCTTTTGTAATTTGTTGTAAACTAAAAATATTTCCAAGTGTTATCTATAGCAGAAATTAAGCATCAAATCCTATATATAGCAAGTGGATCAATTAACTATCACCTCATAAAACCATGTATTCATATATATATATATATATATATATATATATATATATATATATATATGTGTGTGTGTGTGTGTGTGTGTGTGAACACAATATTACTTTCAGCAGATTCTGTGTAATTAAAATAAAATAGCTGATATTTCAGTATAATAACAAGTACTTTTCTCAGGGCTTCTTTTTTTCAAATCATAAGTCAGGTATTTTATTTTTACTGCATGAAATCTCCTGAAAATATTACTATGAATTTCAAAGATTCTACATAGTAAAAATAAAATAAGATTTGGAAAAGAAGCTCTGGGGAAAGTACTCATTATAGTACTGAAACATCAACTATATAGCTATTTTATTTTTACTAAATGGAATCTCCCAAAAATAATAATATGAAAATTGTCATTTATCATGTGGATGCACATTTATGTATACATGAAGTATAGTGATAGAAAGTAAAATTAAAAAGAAAAGCTTTTCTTATATAAATAAAGCTAAAAAATAAAAGATAATTATGGGTGTTAGTCAAAGAAATATGTAAATAATATTTATTTATTTTTAATTAATTGCAGATTCATCAATGATCATTATTTTAATTCAGCAAGATAAAAGTATCTCCCCATTGTATCCAGAGTATCTGGTGCATGTTTTTGCTTTGCCATATCATTCTAAAAAACTTCATCTCATATATTCATGTCATATATATATTTTTTATGTTTTTTACAACCTTTTAAAATCCTGTTCAAAACTTAAACTATCCTTTTATTGTCATTTCTTTTAACAAAATGTCCAATGAAGCTCCATTTCATTTTCTTAATTTTTTTTAATGATGCCAAATATATCTGTTTGTTCTCTAAATCATATACTTTACACATGTCCATACTTAGTTATAAAGTTGGAAGCCTCTGTATTGTTCTTCTGTTAAATATCATTGTCAAATAAATGTGTAAGAATTCATAAAAACATTGCATTCACCTTGCAAGCAAGTAGTTGGTTGCAGACGGTTGTGGGTTCACGCCCCGGCCGATGCTATGACATATGGGAAAAAAAATTTTTTTTTCAAACATATGGCATATATCTTTTTAATATGAAGTTATTATTATCAAAAGTATTGTCAAGTTTAATTTCATGTTAATTTCATCTGTTATTTTCAATTTATACTAATAATATGATTAAAATATTTGTAATAATTAATTTCTGCTAATTCATTATTATAAATTTTCTCCTTAAGTTAAAAAGAACCAATTTGATTACTAATTTTTTTAGCATTTATTTTTAGATCTACATTCTTGCCTTCATCTAATGACTCTTCTAATATTTCTTGAATCTCCAAAGTATTATTTGGAAAATAATCACACGATGTAAAAAAAAAAACGAGATAAGTAAATCTCTATTTATTTTTGTTGTCTAATGTTCCCATTTTAATTCATAAAATATTTAATCTAAAGCTGTTGTAAAAAGATTTAGAAATATCTTCTTAGTATCACTATACAATCAAATCTTCAGAATATAATAATATCCTTGACCTATATATTGATGAACCAAAACTTTAAATATCATAACAATGCTTTTGGAATCAAATGCCATTTCATAAACTACAAATCCAAAACATAATGTCAGCTCACAGTCGTTGGTACTTTTTATAACATCTCTCAACACTCAAATGTGATCCACTGTGCTAAAATGTTTAAATCCAGTTTTATTTTTTGTTGATTTGAATCCAAAGTTGTCTGAAAAAGACATAATGATTTTAGGAAAGATCTTTCATATAATAGATCTGAGCTCTCTAATATTTTTTTAAAAGAAAATCAATATCACTATTGCCTATTTCTAACCATTTGGTGCAGTTTTATCATTTGGATATTTGATATAAAACTTGACCAACAATTTCTTTATTTTAAAACTATTTAGATTAAAATATTAAAAATAATTCAATCATTTACTGAAGCCTTTTCATTCTTCATAGATTTGATTGCTTGTTTAACTTTTTCATTTAAAATATTTTATATTTCAAAAGATGTAATAATTATAAAGGTTATTTCATTTTTTGTTTTTTATTATTATATATTTCTTTATAAAAAAAAATCATACATAGTAGTTATTTCATTTTTTTGTTTTTTATTACTATAAAATTCTTGATAAAAATTGTTCACACGTGTCATATAATCATCTCTTTTTTAATAATAGTGCCATTTTTTATTGCTAAAACAATTTTCAATATTGATCTACTTGGTTACCTACATTCAATTTTTTCTTTAATTCAGGGATGGGCAAATAGCAGCCCGAAGGCCACATGCAGCCTGCTAAGAGTTTTTATGTGGCCTGCCAAGACAATCAGAAAAATCTGCATTGGTCTGAGATTTCCTTCCCATTGTGTGACTGAATATTCATCTTGTATTTTCCACTAGGATGGTCACATCAATATATATGTGCAGTGTAGATACGATGTGCAGTGCTTTTCCAGTTGATCTTGTTAATTTCAATTTTGTCTTTGCATTAGCAAATATATACATTTCCAACTTTAGTGAAACCATGAATTCTCTGAAAAAATGTAAAAATCGGTAATGAATGTTATGTGTTTAATGAAGAATGGAAAAACAAATATTTCTTTGATAATACAGGGAATAAAGCAGTGTGTTTATTGTGTCATGAAAAAGGGCATGGCCCTCTGCTAACCTTTGCTTCTACAAAGTGGCCCCTGATGTGGCCTTCCGCCAACCTATGTGGCCCCTGAACCAAAACAATTGCCCATCCCTGCTTTAATTGAATCTTTAAATACTGCTTCAACATCCTGAAAGAATACTGGCATGATTATTCAATAAATTTAAAATTATTTTGATATGGAAAAGAGATTTACCATAATTTATAAATTTAATGTGTAATCCAAAACCTCTTAATATTTGTCATTGACAGTTTTTTTAAAAAAACTTTTAGTATTACTTATCATTTCAATTTCTTATTTGATTTTGAGAAAATGGAGAAGGGGGAAAGAGTATGAGAATTGGGAAAAAGTGTCAGTGATAAGTTTTCAAATTATTTTAATTTTTCCTAATAATACCTAATATTGACTTACAAATTATTTTTTGTAGAATTTCAAATAATTTTTTCTTATTTGTAATTGACAGATTTGTTTGGAATTTTTTTTTTTAAATTCAATTTTCTTTTCTTATTTGGTTTTTAAAATGTGAGGAGCTTGTTGTATGGATAATACACTGTCAATTGTACATTTTGTCACCTTTTAGGAAAACAATAATTGTTAGTTTCATTTGATACAAGTTACAAATAAAACAATAATCCAAATAAAAATGTACTGATTGGTTTAAAAAAAATGACAAATTAAAAGAACTTTAAAATAAAACATAGTTCTTATTTATTTGGATTCTCACTACCCAATGGTTGTTTTCTTGTTACTTCACAAAACTAAAAAAAAAAAGGCATTGATTCTTTACATGGACTGAATAATTTGGCAGCCACAAATTGTATGGACAATGGAAAATCTCTCTAAGCTCCACATTAGCTTTTTTTTTTTTCATCATAGATGATGTGAGATAAGAAGGTTATTTTTACTTTAAAGAAAATAAATAAATAAAAGAAACAAAACAATTTAAATGAACAACTCCAAATATAATGTTTTTTTAAAAATTATTTAAATAAAATTATTTTAATAATATCAATAAAGAGCAGATAGTTTCTTTTTAAATGAATTTCTAAAAGAAAAAAGATTTTTTTAACACATATGAAAATATTTAATTTTAATTTTTTACTTTTCTGTTGCATTTTTAAACTATTTCCAAATCTATGTTGAATCTTAAATTTATCGATTAGTTACCCCAGAATTATTTCATAATGGGAGGTGTAAATGTTTTAAAAACAAAGAGAAAATTGAATGTAGGTAGTTGAGTAGATCAATATTCGATTTTTCTTCCAATACCAAAATGTTGTTTTATATTTTTTGAGCAGGCATGGGCAACCTTTCCTAGTTCAGGGGCCAAATTATCTTTCTGTCTTCGAGTCAAGGGCCGGACCAAAAAATTAAATAGTACAATATAATATTGAATGATAAAGAGCTACATAAATTTCATAATAATGATGTAACAATTTAATGTGAGGATTAGCCTTGTACTTCAACAATGAAACTATCAATGTTGATGGGAATACTGCTTAAGAACAATCACATAGAATTTTCAAGGTTTTTGTCAGTTATTCTTGTCTGAATTTTTGATTTATTAAATTCCATTCTAGAAAAAAAAACTGTTCACATATATTTGTGCTGCCAAAAAGACAAAATTTTTTTTGAAAAGGCACTACATTTCTATATTTTTCTTCCACCAAATATTTATAAAAATCCATCAAAGCAATGTTGTTAAATTGTAATTTTAGCACTAAATCTGCTTGAACCTCAATAAGTTCCATCTGCAAATTTTCTGGCATATTATTTATATCAGCATCCATCGGATGATAAAATATAGTGAATATGGAGTCTTTATTTTGGAAGTCAGTGAACCTTGTATAAAATTGCTCAATTAATGTCTTCAGTTGATTTCCATAAAAAATTATAAGGGATATTTTTATGAGTTGCTAGAGTAGGAAAATGGTAACAATTTTTAGCTCTTATCTGACTTTCCAACAATTTTACTTTATTACAAAAAGCACTGACATGTCCATACAGTTCATGAATCAATTGTCCTGGTTTTTGCAATTTAAGATTTTTATTTAGGTATCCAGTGACATCTACAAGGAATGCTAAATCAAACACCCACTCATCATCTCTTACTTGGTTAATTGTTTTTTATTTTATGTTCATAAAATCTGCTGTCTTGTCTCAGATCATAAATCATTTTAACCTTTTACCTTTACTCAACCACCTCACATTGCAATAAGACACATTTTCATAATCTGAAAATAAGTTTGCCAAATATTCCTTAAATTGCAGTGATTAAGTACACGTGACTTAATAAAGTTAATACTGACTACTACAACTGCCATGATTTTGCACGCAGATTTTGTTAGTGGATAATGCAATGAAAATTTGTTAAATTTTTCAGATGGATCTGTAATTTTGTTACTTTTTCATAAACTATTCCAATAAATCCATTCCATGCACTAACCATTGCAGGAGATCCATCAGTGCATATGCCAGACAGTGAACTCCATTTAAGCCCAAATATCTTGAAGACTGTTTTGACTTCTTCAAATATATCTTCACCAGTAATTGTCTGTTTTAGGGCCAAAGTAAAATTCTTTTGTGATATTAAATCCACATCAACTCCCTGAATAAATATTGCTAGTTGTGTTGTATCAGAGGCATCAGTGCTGTCATCCAAAGCAATTGAAAATGCTTTGAATCTAGCAATCTTCTCTTTTAAACTTTTTTGGATATCATCAGCCATGATTTCTATCCACCGGACAGCAGTACATCTCAACAAACTAATATTCTCAAAATCTTTTCTCTTTTCAGGACATATTATACTTGCAACATTCAACAGACATTCTTTGATCTCTTTCACCAAATGATTTAGAATGCTTAGCAAATTTTTCATTTACCACAAAGCTGGCTTTCACAATGCTTCCATGCTGCATTTATTACTTGGTGAACATTTTCTGCTAGGTATCAAAGTTCTTCAATTTCTCTATTTCATCTTTTCATAATTGTCCATCAATTTTTTTGGTGATCTGCATGTTTTGAAGTAAAGTGTTTCTTCAAGTTGTATTTTTTGTTGACTGATATGGATTCATTGCACAACAAACATATAGGCAAACCTTTATTCAGAATAAAATAGTACTTGTCTGTCCAGCTGTCTTGAAATTGATGATCCTCTGTATCTAGTTAATCCCTGACATTGTTCTAAATTTCAAACTATATATTCAGAACTGTTAAACAAAGCTGTTTTTAACATTGCAGATACTGAACAGAAAACAATATAAATGCAGGCACTTAACAAGGCACAAACCCAATGTAAATATTAAAATAAAAAAAACAACTGTTTTTTACACTCCAGATAGAACACAATATAAATACAAGCACTGAACAAGGCACAACCCCAATGCAAGTATCAAAATGACACATTGTAACATGTTCATACACTGCTAGTCAAAATGGGAAAGAGATCTTGATGAGAGAAAACAAATGTGTTTTGCAGTATCATATGATGTCCGCTTAACTATTCAAAATATTAATTCTGAGAGAAGCTAAATAAGACAAAAAAAGTGATTTTCAGTAATTGCTAATGATTATAACATAATATTTTTATAAAACATTTATTATTAAACCAAAAAGTACATTACTAATAGGGAATTGTCTTTGAAAATATTTTTTTTTAATAAAGATTGCTCATAGGAAATATATGAAAAAGCAGAAATCGCCATTGCTGGCTTTACAAAAATTGCCTTTGCAAAAAGAATAGAGAATAATTTTTTAATAACAGTAAATAATTTATTAACTTTTATAATTTCTTTTGTTTCTTTGATGATAATTAGTTGTGCATGTATCATTTTTTTAATGTTATAAATTTCTAATATTTCATTCTGTGCCACAACATTTTAACTTGGTTCGTAAATTTTCAAAGATTACACAAATATGGCAATCACCAAATATATTTTTTAAAAGGTAATCTTACGCGAATTTATCTCAGCCAAATGTACACTGAATTAAATTACTAAACCAGATTAAACAGGGACACTCAAATATGGCATTTAATATATTTTATTATATTCACTTTTAATTAAAAAAAAAAAGCATATTCTCTTTTCCTATAGCATTTCCAACTGACTCGAATCTTTTTTTATATATATAAAGAGCAAATACAAGCTTAAATTAAACACAAACATTATCATTTTTTAAAAAAATACAGTACAAATTATTTAACTAATATTCTTTTTATTGATCTTTCAAGATCGAGCAGTTAACATTATTAGGAAAAATCTAATCTGATTCACACATGAATTATAATAAAATGCATATAAAAAAAACATATGTAAAGCATATGAGTTTAAACTCCTCTCCCTTTGTTTTAACTCATTTAACATAATATAATAAAATTACCAGCAATAATCCTACACTCTATTGTTGAAACATTTAAGACACTTAACAGTATATATCTATTTCTATTACGCAAAATGGAAAGTTCACTCAGTAAAAGTTTATAGCTACCCTGACCAATCAGTGATGGTCCTGTGGGAGAAGTATTTCATCCTATGCTTGCCGTGGTTTGCCCAGTCACTAACTTCAGAAAAATTCCAATTAATATCAAACAAAAGACAATCACATATTTTATAGTTGTTGTTTTTTTTGCAATGTTACTTATAATCCTGAGGAAACATTCCAAACTGATGAGCGTAATAGATAGCACAAAAATACCTCCACTATCAAAGTCTCAACAATAGAGCTAATTGCAGAAAAATTCTATACTGTACTTTTTCTCCTTCTATCTTTAAGAATTTCTAAGAATTAGAAATAAAACAAAAGACAAACTTTTATATATATAAAAAAAACCCTGCAAGATCTTATGTTTTGTTTTTCCCCTTCTTTTTTTTTTAAATCTCGATTTAATTGATTTCAAAACTTTTAAAATTCCCTTTAAAAAAAAAAAAGTTTTATTATTTATTTTTAGTATAGTTTTATTATAAAATAATATATACGCGATTTTAATAATATATATATGTGCGTATATACTTATGAGTATGAGCTGGCAGAAAAATACCAGCTCTATTCTAATCTTTTCAATACGTTCCATGAAGCTAATTAAGACGTGCTTTTTTGCTATTGCCAAGAACTTCGTTTTCACATTTATTTTCATTATTTTAAAATATTAATAATTTTAATTTTTAAATTTTAATCATTAAAAGACTTAAATAAAGATATAAAATATAAATTTATTAAACAACATAATTATTTAATTGCACAAAAAGTAAAAATCAAACGTAACTCTCGCTAGACTCTATTCAAAAATTTGACAGTGGGAATCAAACATGGCTGAAATAGATTAGTGGCGGACCGGATTAAAAGTCATAAAGGGCCGGATCTGGCCCGAGGGCCGGAGGTTGCCCATATGTGTTTTTGAGACTTTTATTCTTTTCTCTAGTTTGTTTTGCAAATTCCATAATATATATGTATACTGATGGAAGAAAACTACCTTTCCACCCATATAACATCGAATGCTGTCTATTTATAACCATGGGTAGAAGGATAGTTTTTCTTCATCAAAAATATACACCCATCACCACTATCTCTTTCCTTCAACATATCAAAGAATTCAAATTGCTCAGTTCATCCAAGTGAATCATTTACAAATATGTTTACATTTCCTTATTTTTTAAAATAAGTTCCCTTTGTTTCAGATTTAAAAAAAAGGTAAATTGTTACTATTTGTACTAGTTATTTGTGTAGCAGTTTCTAGTTGCTTAGTAGAGTAGCAATTTTTACCTTATTTATCTCAATTAAGTCTTAGCAAGTCAAATAATTATTTTAAAATGATTAGCAAATTCTAACTTAAATTCATTGGAGTATTTCTGTAGCTTAGGGAAATATGAATTGTTGATGCTTTTGTATCTTAAACTTCACTAATCCAATTATTATTTCCTATTTCCATTTATCAAATACATTACTGTCTTGAAGTGATATATTTTCTGTTAATCACTATATAATCCAGCTCTGCCAGCCTTAATTTGTATCCATTTTAGTTTTAAATTTTGCTAAAATAAAAATTTATAATAGATTTTATTTTCAACACAGTTCTCTAATTTTTCTGATCAAATTTACTTATACAATCTTTAACTTTCAATTGTTTTCAAAATTTAAAATAACTCATGATATATTTCAAAAAATTGTTTGAACTGACCAAAAGGATTTCCACTCAAAATTTTTTTAATTTTTTTCCATCAGAATAAAAACTTACTGAAACATGAAATTAAATCACTAAGTCAAAAACTATTTTATCCAACATACTATCAATGTTCACAAAGCTGTTCTTTTATTATTCCACACAATTTCTATTTTAAATATTTGTGTCTTTAATGTCACTTATGCTATCAATTTTCGCTTGACAAATGTCCCATTTAAAATAGATAATTCTTCAAATTGATAAAACCTACTTTTTCTTGAAAGTGATCTAAAGTTATAAGTAACTAAATAAAAAGGCATCATGCAATGGCAGCTTGAGTTCATAGTCAGAAGATTCTTAGAACCCTTTGCCTTGATATATAATTTTAAAACTTGCTAAAAATAAAGACTATAATTTAACTTTGTTTAATGTGATATAAAAAAAATACCATTTACACACACTGACTTAAAAAAAAAATCAGTTGATGTTTCATTTGAAAACTATCAGGCAATTGGCAAAAAGACCATAGTGTTGTTGTTCTTAAACTTTGAGATAATCATCAGTAAAGACATCACATTGGTTGATGCATTTTGGTGAGCAGCTCACCTATGTTTGTTTGCATATAAATAATCATATAGTCATAACACTGCAATGACAAGAATATATAAAATAGCAATTTAAAATGTGCTATTCTCATTTCCTTAATGCCTCAAAAAAAATATCATTTCAATCAATAGCGTACTCTTTTCTGCAGATTGTTTATTTAAAAATGCAAAAATTTTAATTTATAAGATGTGCACTTTTAACGATTTATGTAAGTGGAATATAATTAAATATTAAAAATTTTAATAAAATTCTGCAAAGTTTTCATCAAAAAAAATTGGAAAGTTAGCAAATGCTTTAGAACGTTTTCTGTGCAGAAACTTTTTCAATTAATTTGCAAAAAAACTACTGAATTTATTAGTTCACAATTTGTATTTAAATATTACATATTCAGCCTATATTCTGCTCATCCCTCATTTGTGTATTTAAATGGACAGATTAAAGTCCTGTATGTGAGAGGTCAGGATGACTTAAAATCAATATGGGTATGACAATAATATTGGCATCAATAAGAGCTTTGAGCATTCCATCATCAGATTTTCAATGATATAAAAATGGAAGAGTTGGAGAGTGGAAAATATTGAAGCCTGTCCATTAAAATTTAAAGATTTGCTATATATATGTGTGTGAAAAACATTGATCTGGACCAAATGATGAGTGCAGGTTCTGCAAGAAATATGTATACTGAAGATCATTTAGATTTATGTGATCATGTGCATTGGTTGTATAAGATGGAGTGGATATCTGTACGGAGCTTGAAAGTCTGAGTTCAAATCCCTTCTAATTATATTAAGTTCAGTGCAGACAATATAATTGTATCTAAATATAGTTTTAAATTGTATATTGTTAGGAAATATTATGACTAATGCGACTAGATTTAACCATTATATTAGAAATATTTTAAGTTTCAACTTCTTACAATGGGTATCTTATTAATGGCAAAATAGTAAGATGAGCAAACAAAAAAATTCAGAAAGATATATCAAAGCTTTGATGTTTAGGCTTATATAAATAATATTTCTGATGGTATTGCTAAAGCAGAAATTCTCAGGAATCAGTGCCATAATTATTATTGTTTAATTATTATTCATGCAAATAATGTATTAGTTATCCCTATAGGTATCTTTACATTTTCATAAAAAGAGATGGTACTTACTATTATTAAAGAGAATAAACTTCCCCAAACTTACATTTAATTAGAAATTGATTGCCCCCTCCATCACTTTAGGCATAAAAATAGTGGTACTAATAGCAATTGATAAAATTAAAAATAGCAAATAGTTGCAAAGTGTTTGCATGAGTCTTAATAAAGTACCATATATTATTCATTTCAAAATTTACATGGCATTTAGTGTGGAGAAAAATCACCATTCGTTAAATGTAAGGAGGGAGATGACAAGATTCTGAGTATTAGTCATTTCTTAATACTTTTAGTGTTATTTTGAAAGCATTAGGTTATTTTTGAAGCTAAACTTTCAATGTTTTTTTATTAGCTCTCTTTTACTCATAAATGATTTAATTTATTAATAAAACACGTTTAAGAAAAAACAAAAGAAATATCTAATTATAATTATCTATTAAAACTGACTAAATTTAGAAAGTAAAAGAAGAAATAGAAACAATATTGGAATAACAAAAGTTCAGTCGAGGATAAATTCCAGGACTGATGACAAATCAATGTTTATTCTGATGAAACCATATGGAGATTTCGGTATTTTTATATATAACTAACTAACTTGTGCTGATATATCTTTGCTTCATAAAACATGATATTTATTGCATTAAGATTTATTTCACATAATATTTAGATTATATATAATAAAGTTGGTTAATCTATAGTGTGTGTTTATTTGTGAATCCAGTCAGATTCACGGTATATACTTTTTTTCCCAATTTTGTTTAAAATATGTAATAAATCAATACTAGTATATTGTAAATACCGAACTTTAAGATATGATTAAAGGAAATTTGAACACAGACTTTCAAGCTTCCTTCAGCTATCTACTCCATCTTATATAACCGATACACATGACTAGACACATGTTGGAGATCATTTATATTTTTCACGTGCGGTCATGTGCATCGGTTATATAAGATGGAATGGGTAGCTGAAGGAATCTTGAACGTCTGTGTTCAAATCTCCTTTAATTACATCTTAAAATATGTAGTAGATTGTAAGCTGCCATCCAGTATATAAATTGACTCCATCTCTCACTTATTTTACATATATATTTGAAATAACTACCAATCCTAATCAAACAAATTTTTTAAAGGAAAGCATAAGTGTACTACAGATCCACTAAAAGTTATTATTTATATAAAAATTAAAAATAAAGGTTAATATTCAGAAAAATATCTAAGATTTATGATCTAGTAATACTTATTTTTGTTCTAATTTATCATTATCTAACTTATATAATCTTAGATAAATGCAAAAAAAAAAAAACAAAAAAAAAACATTTTGCTTACTGTTGATTTATTTATATATTATGTAAAAGTTTTCTCATCTATATTTCAAAAAAAGAAACTTTATTTATAGCACATTGTACAAAATTAAGAATACAAAAGAGGGTGACTTCTGATGGTTGCATGTATTATATATTGAGGGTTTCACGTGTTACATAATAGAAACCCCAGGCAATATCATTGCCACTGAAGGTAAATTGAACAGATTAAAGTTTTGAGGCAAGGATGGAAAGTCCATAATCAGTTATAATGTAAGAGTCTAAAAATTAACAATAAATAAATTCAATATAGACATATTTTTAAAAAATGGGCTTTTCTTTCAATTACACAAACACACCCACACACACGCGCGCGCACACACACACACATATATATATATATGCGTGAACGTATGTGTGAGTGACAGAATACTAAGTTTCCTGCGTGAAAACCGTTTGGAGAAGTTAGTCATTACGATCAAGTTATAACACTTAAATGTTTTTGTTGATAGTTTATCCATGTTTGTCAACTCTTTAATCTAGTTTATTTTAGCATTTCAAATTTAGAATTACATTATAAAAGACAAAGCCTCCTTCATCATTAAAATACATACAAAAATATGGTTGAAGTCTGCCAAAGATAAACCAAAATACAATAATCAAACAATATTTTGTTAAATTTGACATTTAAATAGAAATTTAATTTTACCAGTACAGTCGGGGATTTTGTTACTCCATGTTCCATCTTTTTGGCAAATGCTAGTTGTAGAACCATTAATGTGATATGGCAAAGGGCAGCTAAAAGTTGCAACTGTTTTATATACGGGAGGAATGTCGATCAATGTTACAGTAAGATTATTTGAAACTAAGGGAACAGAACACTCCATAGCTAAAATAATAATATATAAAAAATCATTTTACATTTTAAACATATGATTGCAAACATTGGAAAAAAAACTGTGCAAATGGTTCCCAAGATGAAATTTGGTCAACCAGTTTTCACAGTTAGGCTAAGTCTGGATAATTTTGATTATTTTGTAATTATTGATTGTAAACTTTATTCTAAGATTAAGAAAAATGTTATAATTCTTTATTTAATGCAAAATAAAATAATTTATTATTTATAAGAATTATTGCGAATAAGTTCTTGTTAAGCATACAGCAAAGTTTTATTCTTATTAATGCATCTTTTACTTTAACTTATATCATATCACAACCATTCATCAGCCCAAGCTTTCTTATTCTGGATACATTTTTGAAAAATCCATTTCTCTTTATTCATATTGCAATTCATATTGTAATTTAACTTTATATACACAATTTTAAAGATATAGTTTAAGTTCATATCTATTATATATTTCAACCTTCTATTCCATCATTCATCCTTGAAACATATCCCAAGACATGTAAAAATGATAAAGGATCCACAAGGTGGGCACTTTGTGCTAAATCAGGTCTCATCAGTTGACCAAGATCACAATCTTTTAGACATATCTTCACCTATTGTTTAATATTATATAGTTAGGAATTTACTATAGTTTGATTATAATTGTCAAATTTTCTGCACTCACTACTTTGATACAATTTACAAGTATATATTAATAATTTTTACTGATTATTTATTGAACTAAAGATCACCCCTAGCTGAAATAAACTCTTTAATTCTCACTTAATTAATGTGTGTAGTATTATAGAGATATCAACACCTGAATTTTCTTGACTATTTTGATAGTTTCAGTGACTTTAACTATACCCCTCTCATGTGATACATTGACTAGTTTTTAATCTCTTAATACCTTATAAAGGGATGTATAATTCATTACATTGTAATATATTTTTAAGTTTTGTTCTTCTCAATGCATTTTTTTGCTTTAGCCTAATCATATAACCCAGAAATTAGGCCAACCTCTTTCATTCTGGTTGGAAAACACACAAGAGAATATGACATGTATATATAGCTTCTACTGTAATTTAACTTTATATACATTTTTATTAGATATACTTTAACTTCATATATTTATATATCATTAAATGCAGTCAACATTTAGACAATCCCAATATCAATAACAATCAACAATTTCTAACTGCTGTCAAGGCAACCTTCTTTTAACAATATATATATATATACACACACCTGGGTCTCATTTTACGTGATAGATAGGTTCCTCAGAAAACGCGCGCAAATGAAATCGCACAAAAATAGATGTAACTTACCTTGACAAAGGAGGGATATGGATTGTGATTTTTCAAAAATCGCATAAGAGCAAAGCACCAATGTAAAATTACTTTAAAATTTGCGCAAAAAAAAAAGGAAATAAAATATGACTAATAAAAAATTTCAAATTTGAAAAAAATTGATACAAGACAAACTTTTTAAACTATTTTTTAACTATAATATTTAATTTTATTTAAAACAATATGTATTTTTATGCATACATTTTTTATACACGTTTTAATTATTATCGCTATTTACTGGTAAACAAGTTCGTTTGCAAACTGGTTTTTGATTCTTCACAAGGGAAAATACAACTAACGCCAACTTCATTCTCATGTTGTGTTAATTGTTTTCTGGTGACAATGTAATTAGTAATTAATCTTTGAGATGATGATTTTATTAATTGTTTATGAACGCGATATCCAGACATACAACCATTTAGCTCTCGTTGAAATTTAAAAGCATGTTCATGATTAGTGTCATTTATAAGAAAATAATTTGCCAACTGATTAGAAAGTTGAAGACCTTCTCGAATCATTTTTGCAGTGAAAGGAACAGGTTCCACTTCTGTTTCATTATCTTTTTCTACATTTTCTTCTGTATCTAAACTTTTATTTTTGTCTTTAATTTTTTAATTTTCAATTCTATTTAAAAATCAAATTTTGTTTCACTGCTATTACTCACTTTTTAAAAATAAACTTGCGGACACTAAATGATTAATAATTGATTACATTCTTTTTTAAAAAGCAAAAACAGAATGTGATTTAAAATGCAAAATTAACATGCACAATGTTTGAACAAATTTAAATTATAATCTTGTAAAATTTAATGTGTGTATATATAAAATGTGGAAATCATGATTTTAATTTTATTATTGCATAAAATCTTACTATTATAAAGCACTGAAAATATTGAAATTACTAAGATGAAAGTCGAATTCCAATAATGTGCTATTACTTTCAATATAACGTAAGTGCGCAAAATTTATTATTTAAAGTAATAACGCATTATCGGAGTTCGACTTCCAGTGAAACACGAATCATGTAACTTCAAAATTGTGTTAAATAAGTCCATGTAAAAAAAGACCCAGGTGTATATATATATTTCAAACTTTTATTCCATCACACAGTTTTAAAAATATAACCAAAGACATTTGAAAAAGATAAGTGATTACTAAGATGTGCACTTCATGTGATCCAGCATGCATTAGTTAACTCACATCACAATCTACACACACACACATATATTTATATATTGTAACTTAATAAAAGGATCAAAAGTATAAATATTATCTATCTGAGAATAAGCTATTGAAATTGAAATTGTAACTTAATAAAAAAACCCTGAAATAATTATAAATATTACCATTTAATGAGTGAAGAGTTGTAGTGGAATAAAAGATTCAAAATGATGAGTAGGAACATATATAAGAAGACTCATATAACATAACTGGTAACTATAATAGTCCTTGAAATTTATTAATGATCAAAATATTAATTATTATTCATCAGGTGAAAATAAATTCATCAATTTCTTTATTAAGACCAAAAAATATCATCAGAATATCAATAATTAGAACAATAATGCTTGGAGACTAGTCATTTAAGTTATCTGGTATCTGGCCTATTTCAAACCCTAGTTATGCAGCCATTGTATCATTAATAAACAAGTAGAAACCATAAATAAATTATTAAGGACAAACTATTATAACTCAGGAAATAACATCAAGGGGGTGAGTGCACTGGTAACTCAATAAAATATCTTCTCAATAAATCCAATAGAATATTTTACCCACTTTCATCTCTTGGTTTGATGTCCAGTGTATATTTAAGTAAATAACAAGTGTATATGGTCATGCCACTAGGTTATCTGAACCTAGACAAAGTTATATCTTATAACCATTTCACATGTACCAGGTTTGAACCCCTTTTGGTACTTTATTTCGAACAAAAAATGGAGGATTTTGCTTTTAGACCCATCTCACTGTATGCACTAACATTTAAGCAAACACAAAACATCTTTAAACTAAAGTGATGTATATAAAACTCATCAGACAGGAATCATCTCCTAGATCTTTACATAATAAATGCATTTCAATATCTTTATAAGTTTTACTAGCTCATATTATACTATTAATTTAGGATGGCAATTCATTCATCCTTGCATGATGTAGATGATGAAATGGTGGTTATTATAATGATTCACGAATGTCAACTAAATACCATGAAATCACTTATTTATGTATGGCCTTTAAACATTTATCTATCTCATTAATTAAAATGTGATGATGATGATAATGATAATAGTTCCATCCACAGTTTTAGAGCTAAGCCTTATCATAAACTTAACCTTTAGAAATTTATAACTATTTGTTAATCTTAGTATATCTAATTATATCTTAAATAATGACTATTCACCATTGATGATGAATGATCACAACTAATAAAGAATACTCTCAATGAAAATATATGCCTCATTTAATAAAACAAATTAACATTTATTAATGCATTATTAACATATACAGACAATTTAAAGATAAAACTAAGTATTTATATAACTAATAATGATAATAATAATTGATTAGATTGCAATCATAAGATTAATTTTAAGTTCTTCCCTCTTTCCCATTAAAAATATTATGTATATTAAATTGGATAACAGATTTTCTAAATTTTCCATCAAGAAAAATATTTCATAAAAAAAAATAAACACCTTTTTTGTGCATACATACTTTAGATCTTTTATACATCTAAACTTAACATATAAAGTAGAGTGACTAATGAGAAAATGTTAGTGGAACCAAAAGAAGATTTCCAGAAACAAGTTTTTAAATTATTTCTCCCCCTCCCTTCTAAGCTTCGAGATCACTATTTTTTAACTTAAAACAAAAATAATCTAATATTTTTAATGCTATATATGTCTATTACTCTCACATTCACATGCAGTTATATACATGTGGCAAGTATGGTTATACTACCATGTATGTGTGTGTTTATACCCATAATAACCAAAATGTTATTTAAAAACAAAATAATAATGCAAAAAAAATCTTTTACATATTAACATTTCATAATTTTAGATTAGTATACAATAATACCCTTTAGAAAATAAACTTCATTAATAAGCAGGGTATAATAGTTTTAGAATACATAAAATTATTACTCAAGATTATAGCTATTATTATTGAAGAAAATTTTGGTTTCAATCGATTTTGGTTGTGTTAAAGTTCTGAGAAAAAAAAATAAAACTTCATTTCTAAAATTTTATGAATAGTCTTTGATATCATAAAAAGAAAATAGATAATGAAAATTCATATTACCAGTCCCAAGAGTTCAAACTTAGCTTGTTAAATGTCCATACTTTTGCAGCAAACAATATCCGCAGTTCACTGGAACAGTTTTTTTCCTGAGGTTTATAATTATTTGATGATCATGATGATGTTATTTGCTTCAGTGGGAATCATTTGGCACTGGAACCCTTTCTTCCCTTCCTTGTCAAGCATAATTCTTCTAATAGAGTATATCAGTTGTTTTCACATTTATAAATTTTCTTGGGTTTAAATTCAATCACTGGAATAATTGAACTAGCTGATTTAATACTTATCAGTAGATTAATCATTTTCCTTCAGCTTTCAAATGCAGGTGAACGTTTTCTTCTATTTGAAACATCTTATTTCTCTCAATCAGTCATCATTAAGGTGTAAGACATTTTTTTCTATATGATATGCTGACTGATAGTTTGGTGAACAGATGAGACTATATAGGTTTTTAGCCCACCATCATTCTATTTTCAATCTTAAAAAAAACTTTATATTAAAAAAAAGATTTTAAATGATATTCTGGCAGAATTAAAATGCTTGTCTTTTTCTAGTTTCAATATTTAAAAATATCTTCTTTTAGCTGACTTTCCAGACTGGTTTTATACCTTATTTTTCAGTTAGAGTGATCAGTAACAAACAATATAAGAAACTTGCACTTACGTGATTTTTAGAAAGCTTTATTTGTTTTTCAAGTAAAATTATTTTAAACGTTTCCTTTCTCACTCTGCTGGCAAAAATCGCACTCCTATAATATTCCATCTCTTCTTTTTGATCTATCTGATGTGAAGATTTTGAAGCTGTCAGAGCTTTATCAAAACAAAAAGTCTTTACAACAACCAAAACCTCCGAGTAAGAAAAAAAATAGTTTAACAGAATTTTTTCTTTTTTTTAATATAAAATAAAATGTAGATTTATCTATGCAATGTACACATACTCTCATTCAAATCATTTATAAAACTGGCCCATTAAAATAATCTGAATGCTTTTTAGAAATTATAATTTCAATATCTAAAATTAAATTCTTACAACTTTTAAACCCCAAATTATAATCATAGAAAAACAAAAATAAATAGAAATAGAATAAAATATTAGAATCTAGTAAATGTAGGTTAGTTTTAAAGAAAGTTTAATATTTGAAATAGAAAATGACACTTAAATAGCTTACACACACTGCCTATATATGTGTTATAACCCTATATAAAAAAATAACTATTGAATAATCAAATGTGTGTACTACTCTTTTTGAGTTTTATCAACACACAAACAACTAAAGAACATAACTTGCCCCCACTCTCTTTCTGTCTTAAGCTTTTAGAACTTGATCTTGTAGGGTTTAAACTTGGGTGCCCTACAGCTTCCTTTCCTATATAAAAATGTGATGATGATTTTTGTTCCACATTTTCTTTCATGCACATTATTACAAATTTAGCTACTGACTAAATTGTAGTGGCACAATATATTGCCATATCTTTTTTTAATATATTAATTTACCTTAGTAGTTAAGTACAAAATTGAAAATAATTGCCGATATTTAAAAAAAGCATTACAATATCTGAAAAGCCCACTAAAATTTGATGATTTAACAATGAAAAAGGCAATACTCATCAAGTTTTTTAAGTGATGAAGATTTGAGTCTTTACAGATATGTATTTATGATTATTTAGATACTATATTTATCAACAAATATTAAATAGTTAACTGAGTTGGTTATGATCTATCTATTTGAAAAAAAAAAGCAATTCTGTTTAGAACCTAAAATATTTTTATTTTTTTTGAAATAATGAATTCAACCGTGACAGCATGATTTGTTTAGGTTCTGGTAATAGAATTGAAATCAGCTTATGTCATATTATTATTTTTTCCTCCTATTATAGTAATCTTAATTATCTTTTAATATTTTCTCTGGAGTAAAGCAGATAGAAAAAAATAATTATTGCCTGAAGATATTAATACTAAACAGAGAAAGTCATGTGATATATTGCTAAGAATGTTGTATTTTTGCCAATAAGTCAAAGATGCCTACAAATAACAAAAAATTGAGATCACTAAAATTAATAGATTCTGATCTATTGTGAAATCTATATAGCCATAATGACAAATTGACTTTAGGTCCAAAAGTGTAGGATTCGTAAATTTTCAAGATTTTAACTTGAATAATAATAAAAAAAATAGATGTGGTTTCAAGATGTGTAGAACAATTTTGCTCCTCACTAAGAATTACTAATAATCAGAAAATAGTCTGGGACTTTGGATATAGCATTACCATCTAGTGTCACTTAATTCACCATATTTATAATAGATAGCCCTAAAATAAAATAAATAGAATGAATTATTGAATTTAATTACAATAAATAACATCATTACTATATAATTTAATTACAAGTGATGCCATTAATTATTAGTAAATTAAATTAAAAATATGATAACTTTCATTATTATAAACTTATTATTCAAACAAAATTTCATGGGCTTTAATAAAAGGAATGAGAGTTACAAGAAACTCCGATGGAAAATGTTGGACTTTATACGAAATGCAATTGAAATTGAGAATAGTAATTATCAAAAGATAAATCGAAGTATTCATAGATCTACATATAGATTTCATAGGCTGAGGGTAGATAGTTCTCATCTTATAAATAATATAATGCCATATCATCTTTATTATAAATAGAAAAGTTCGATCACTCAGGCAAGTTGAGAGTAGGATAAAATATTTTCAAATGATCACCAGAAACAACATTTGCTTTATTAATGCCATTTAGGAATATAGAAACTGAATCTTTTTTTGCAATATTAGGATCAGCATTTAAATTGTATTTTAATTTGATGTCCATTTTTTGATGGGATAAATCTTTAAAGTCATAGTTATCAATTAATTTGGCCCCATAAATGTTTAGGAAATAAACGATGTATTCTATTGTATTAAAACATCTACACATAGCTCATCCAGAAACACTTAAAATATTCAAGATGCTGACTGGTGTTTATAAATGTATTCAAGATCATAATATAAGTAAAACTGTTAGCTGTTTTAAATAATTATAGCTTGATGTGAAACTCAAGACTACTGAATTTTAAGGTGTATTCACAATCTTAGAAAAGAAGTTATTAGAAGTTATAGAATTATTTAGATGCTGTAAATAGCATTGGAAGTATTTATGGAAAAGTCTTATTGGCATATGATTGATATAAATATCTATGATGAAATAAGAGCCTTTTAAGATATATTAAAATTTATGTTTATTGTATGTACGATTTGTATTCTTTTGTTTTTAGACTTATTGCAAGCAATATCCAAAATCATTAAACGTTTTAATTATTTTATAGATTAAAAAAAAATTAGAAATTATTGGTGCACATACTTTTAATGACATCACTACTAATTTAATATAATTTTGGATGTTATTTCATATTTAACTAACTTCAGATAATATGTGGAAATGAGTAGTATTATTAATTATAGATTCATAATTTATATGTAGAAGTTAGATGAAAATAATTAACCATTTAAATTACCAGAAACAAGAAAGTTTGTTTTTGTATTTAAAATATTGTAAGTATTAATGTTTTGGTCTCTTTTTGGTATGGTTTGTTGGAATGTGGCTGAGTTTATGATGCTACAAAAATAAAAAGGATTGATGTAGTCTTAAAATCTGTCAACTTTAATGGATTTTTAGTTATGGATTGAAATTTTAATATAATATGAGAGGTTACCTAGGGCATAGGAAAGATGCTTTGATCTTTTTAATAGTAAAGTAGAATATGTTTTAAAGAGAAAACTTATAACTCATCTTATTGAAATCTTAATTATAAATTTAGATAAAGTGAAATGCAGATATTGGAAACAATCTAATAAAATTATATTTTATTTTTATAAAAATTTTGTAACTTAATAAAAAATCATTGTTTTATTTTGACATAGTTATATTTCTATCTTTTTAACTTGATTCTTTGTTTATTTAACCACACTGACAACTGCTTGACTTGTACTCCAATTTCTGAAATCATGCCATGTGCTAACTAAGACATGAGTACATTAATATTAATTAAAAATACTGAGAAATTATTATAACATAAAATGATTATAGAGTAATAAAGATATTGGATTAATGATATTAATCATTAAAAGCCAGTCAACACTTAGATAATCACAATATCAATAACAATCAACAATTTAAAATTTTTGTCAATGCAACCTTCTTTTAACAATAAAGGTGGAATACCACCTTTATTAATGGTTCAATATACTTATACAGATACTAAAGATTGCAACTTGACCCCAGAGATTGAAATTATTGATATAAAAAAGTTTAAATAAACCTCTTTAAACAGCTGAATATAACTTATTCTGAATGCAGACTAATAGATAGTCAATTATATTACTAACTGCAATTATATTCAAATTGCACCCAAAGTATTACTTAAATAATAAGTGTAATAATACTAAAGATGAAATGGGTTTGTAAGTAACCATTAAAACCCAGTCAATGCTTAGACAATCCCAATGACAATAACAATCAACAATTTCAAACTGTTGTCAAATCAACTTTCTTCAATATACTTATAATGATATTAAGTAAAAAAAGTAACAACAAACATTTGCTATATGTTTTGGGACACAACAATCCATTTAATTGTGAACAAATTTTTCTCAGTTTGGCATTGATTCAAATATCTTTAGCTTTTGAGTTTGCAATTGAACTGATTATGATAAATTTTCTTATTCAAAATACTTTTATAATTATTTGATAATTATCCTAAATTTTTTTTAAAAATAATCATAAGAAATAGAAATTTGCTGCTGATTTATTAATGATTCATTTTTTTTGTTATTCTTCATTTTTATAGCTGTAGATAAAAAACCTGCAATATGCAAAAGTTGTACTGTATTATGATTAGATGTCTAATCTTTTCATTTTTAAAGCTATGTGTATGTGATAAAAGTAATACTTATTACTTACGTTTGCACACTGGGACACTATTGCTCCAAAAGCCATTTTTTAAACACTTCAATGTTTTATTTCCATATAAAATATAACCATCAACACAGGAGAAAGTAATTTGACTTCCAACATCTTGACTGTCTCCCTCCATTTGTTGATATTCATTCATGACTAATTTTTCACATTTCTTTACTAAAAAGATTAAAAAAAATTATCACAATATATAATCACATTTTTATAAGATTTATGCTAAATGATAAGATTATTTATAATAATTTTTTTAAAATTAATAATTCTTTGTCCCTCCACTTTTTTTATTCAGATAAAGAACATTTTTTACAAATGATCAATAGGCCAAATTAAGTATTTTATTAGTATATTTACATGAATCGGATAAAAGTGATTTTTATCTTCAGTCATAAATAAACATTAAAGTATCAATTTGTCAATATTCTATACTCATAATATATAGCACTCTAACAAGTTCTGTAAATGCTTGATCAGTTTCTAAATAGGTGTTTCAATTAGTTTTAAATTAACTTTTTGTGAATATGGTGGGGGGGGGGTGTATTTGCTAGAATAATCTGAAATAAATTTATGACCATCTTAAAAAAATGAGGAGTATTTTGGAAGATTGATTTAGAATATATATATTGGGCAAAAAATAAAAATTAGATTGGAGAATAATGATGATGAAGTGAATGTAGAAAGAGAAGTTAGAAAAGAATAAAGTATGTGACCTATTCTTTTTAATATTTACTTACAAGACATGTTAAATAAATATGTAGACAGTAGATGAATATATTTTGGAGATAGAATAATAAAATGTATAAAATTTTCAGATGATATGACTCTTGTAGCTGAGGTAAAAAAAAATCTTAAGAATATGTGAAATAAATTAGAGGAAGGATGTATGAAATATGGAGTAAAAATTAATGATGAGAAGATCAAGTATTCAAGAACAGAAAGGATTACAAAAAGATTACATGTTAAAATCCATTATAATAGTTCAGTAGGAAAATGGATTAGATATTGGATAGTTGGTTGACTGATGATAGAAAAAATGAAGATGAAGTTAAAAGAAGAATAGCATTAGCAAAGGATGCATTTATTTAAAGAAAAGACAATATTTTGTGGATCTTTGAAGAGAGGATTAAGGACAAGGTTAATTAAATATTGTGTGTGGAGTATACTATTATATGATGGAAAAACATGGACAATGGATAATAAAATTAGAAACCCATTGAATGCCCCTAAGATGTGATAATGGAGAAGGATCAAAATAATGGATAAATAAAATGGCAAATGAAAAAGTTTTGAAAAGAGTAAATAAAAAAAAAAGATTGATTGAAAAAATTAGAAATAGAAAAAATAAACTGGATTAGACATATATTAAGAAGAAAAAATAGTTTGATGAAAGAAGTTTTGGAGGGGGTGATAAGTGGAAACAAGAAGCATGAAAAAGATTGACCTTCCTGGATGATTCAAGGGATGGGAAAAAATACATGGCATTGAAGATCTGGACAGTGAAGAGAATGGAGTGGAGAAGTGAATGAATTTATAATATGTCTACTCTCTGAAACTATTCCTAGAATAACCTACTATTGATTAATTGATTTACATTTTATAAGTTACATAATAAAATTACACTCATATTAAAATTTATTTTTATGTCTTATTAAAAAAAAAGAAATTTAAAATAGAGAAATAGCAGAATAGATGATATTTATATACAAATATTGGCCGCATTTAAATAATAATCAATACATATAGTGTATATTTATAAGTATAAACAGCAACCAAGACACTTCTGCTGTAAATGAGATCAGTCTCTAAACAGCTGCAAAAATATTAGCTGATGCATAAGTCTGATCTCTCCTTTTATTCTTATCTATTTTTTTTAAAAAGAAGAGAGTTTTAATATTGTGAGATTTGGAGTTAAAGCTTAGATAACATCTTAAGAATCAGAGTATGAAAAAAATTGAAGTGGTGATTCTTATATGGGGAAAAAATCTCTCAGCATGTTATAAATGAAGTCGTTGATTGTGAATTTGAATGAGTAATTTTAATGATAGGAGTGTGGCAAGGAAGAAAGAAGGAACAATCCAAAAGAAAGTACTCCAATTTGTTTTGATCTCTATGACACAGAGCACATAATGAATTTATATTTGTAAGTGTCACAAAAAAAAAATAATAGGAAGGAATTTGACATTTATTTTAATTAAGAAGTTTAGATACCAATGATTGAACTTTTTACAAAATATTTTTTATTACATAAGAAAAAATAATGGATACTATTTAATATAATGTCTTCATTTTCTATTTCATACATTTGCTAACCACTAATTTTATTTAGAAATATGTTATGTGAAAAATTTGTGTGTTTGCTTATCAGGATAATTAAGGTGTTGATAAAATTAATGTAATATGTAAAAGAGTGTCTAGTAGAGTTAATGAATATTAGATTATCAATATTTGGGGTCAAAAAGTAATTCTTTAATTATTGTGTTAATGCCTCTCTGAAGATAAAAAGTAGAAATGCTATGTAATGAAAGACCATTGAATTTTATATGTTTTTCATAGTTCTTATGCTAATTGCTAGTCTTTTTGTTGCAGTTTTTTTGGTAATGAGGGGATACATTTTTAATTAATTTTAGAAAACATTAAGATGTTGACTGTTGATATCCTTATAAATAATGAAAGGTATACTTTGAATAATGCATTGATGATGTTTTTTTTTTATAGAAAATTAAGCTGATTTTGAATACCAGTTTTTATTTCATTATAAGAGTGAGGATGCAATAAAAATGTAAAAAATTATGAGGTGTAGAGGAAAAATTAAAAGGAGTAATAATACCTATAAGAATATTCCAAGTACTAGATTTGTTTTTCTTAAAGTGGAGTGATAATTTGTTAGTATAGGTATTAAATATAGTATCAAATAAGGAAAGGATTTTTTTGAGGTGAAAAATATAACTGTCATTTATATAGTAGACATGACTAATGGGTTCTTGATTATTGGAATATGTATTTCTAGAATTTTTCTTTCTAATTCTAAAAGAAGAGCACCGACATAAGTGATAAAGAGATGATATCTAGGAGGGATAAAATTATATGGATGAAATGAAAATGTTTTTTTCTTTGAGTGTGAACCACACTTCTTTATAAAATGATTTGTCTGGATGCAGAGGAGTGGGAGATTATGTTCTTGAAGTAAATGGAGTAGATTAGATATAAGAATTAAAATAAATGCTGACATTAAATCCAATTGCACAGGATTGGGTACTGTTTTTATATTGTCTAATGTGCTCTATTATTTTTTTAAACAGAATAGCAATGATGAAGTAGCTGAAGTTGTTTTTGTAAACTGGAATTTTAAAAATGAAGAAAAGAAGAGTGGTTGAATCTTATCTTTAATGAGAGATTCAATTATTTTAATAAAAAGTGAGATCATGGATATGAGTCTATGATAATCCAGGGGAAAAGGAAGAATATTTTTTTAAGGATGGAAACTATAGAGATAGGATAGAGTTTTAAAATGGTATAGATTTATTTGAACCATTAATTAATTAATTTGTAAAGTATTGCGATTGTAAAATGGTTGAAATAGTTAAGTAGGATGTTGTGTATTGTATGGAATCCTGGATGAGTATTATTAGGAATACTGTTTAACTTGTGGTTATTGCACAGGATTCTGGATGATTATTATTAAAAATACTTTTTATCTGAGGGTAATTTCAGATTTGATGTCCATCATAATGTCCAAATAAAAAAGGAGCAAGTTTGGGGTAGGAATGAGTTTAAAATTTGGATTTAAAGTGATAGTATATGAGGAGCAGCATATTTTCTCCAGTTATCAAATTTAATTTTTTCATATAGGATGAAGATGTTGCTGTCTTTGATTTATAACTCATGAATGACCATAAATATTCTTTTGATAAGCTGTGGGAATATGACAAATATATTTTTGATTGACAAATAATTAAAGAAGATTTATTGTGTGTGTTTGTATTTTTTTAGGGTTATGATTAGTGTAATAGAAGTTATTATGAAGGGAACTTTTTAGTTGATGATGCGGTGCATCTAAGTTCTTTTACTAATCTAATTAGGGGAGAAGAATGGATTGTTTTGCCTAAATAAAAAAATTATGATTAAATTTGCTGGCATTTATAATTGTGAACCATGGTTCTATAGGGTTTAATTCCATGATATATATATATATATATATATATATATATATATATTAAATGTATATAAATTTCTGATAGGATTTATTCAGATCTAATGGATTTTAGAAGTATTACTGGGAACATTTTGCTTTAGTGGTTATTGATTAAACCAAAGCTTATTCGACTTAAAGAAACAAAAAGATGAGATCAAATATTTAATTTTTCTTCAAATTTTATAATCTCTTAATTTTATTAAAAGAAACAGCATATTTAGTAAAATTAATTACAATAATGATTTTATATTTTAAATACAAGTATATTTTATATCCATGGACTCAAGATGTAATATAAAGGATTTGAACACAGTCTTTCAAGCTCCTTTCAGTCATCCAAGTTTATAATAAGAAAGAGAAAAATATATTTATCTTTTAAACCATTCACTTATAGGACGATTAATGAAAACAATCATTTATTTATTACTACGAGAATTTCTTGGATGAAAAGCTATGATTTTAATTCATTATAAAATAATTTTAAGCAGTCTATTGATAATAAAAAAATTTCAGAAATAGATTATGAAATTCCATGCAGCTGTTATAAAATATATATAGTTCAGAATAAAATGTGCTTTTAGAGTTAAAATTCATAAGAATACAATTATAAATAAATATCTTAGCTCAGCTTTCCACATTCATGAATATAATATTAGTTATAAAATATTGACAGTGCAGAGATTAATGTTTATGAATTATAAATATTGTAAAATATAAAAAAATGATCAAAAAATGTTTCTGATAAACTTTTTGTTTCTGAGATCATCAATCATATGAGAATTTTTTTTGACATTAAGAATGATTGGTATTTGTAGTGAATAAGTTTTGTTAATAGTTTTTCACTTAAAAAAATCTATTTGTGAAATAGGAGAAATAATGCTTATGAAAATGTTTTTA
The DNA here is from genome assembly GCA_028023455.1 of Epiperipatus broadwayi. Classification (NCBI taxonomy): domain Eukaryota; kingdom Metazoa; phylum Onychophora; class Udeonychophora; order Euonychophora; family Peripatidae; genus Epiperipatus; species Epiperipatus broadwayi. The sequence continues at coordinate 71,393 of JAQFVV010012393.1, read as the reverse complement.
TATAAATTTTATAATTTATCTAGTATTTTTATTATTTATTCTATATATATTTAAAGTTAGGAAAAAACAAATTTTTGCTTATTAGAAAAATATACTTACATACACATTTAGGTGGTTCTGGAACCCAACTGCTGTTTTCAGAGCAAGAGAGAGTGCCTTGTCCTTCCAAATGATAACCGTCTATACAGAAATATTTGACAGAATTTCCGTAATTGTAATTATTGTCAGCCTGATAATTTCCATTGTCAAGAGGTGGAGGGCTACCACATTTGATAACTAATAACGATAAAAGTTATATATATATATATTAAGTCGAAGATTTTCACAGACTAGATATAAATGCAATATTATCTGGGTACATCCATGTATAATTTATTAAAATATATAAACGAACATTTCGAAATGTTGTTGGTTTATATATATATAAATTATACATGGATGTACCAAGATATTTCATATATATATATAGAAAAATACTGAAGTAATGCTGGAAAAATTAATAGCCTATCAATTTTTTTTCTCATGCTGTCAGTTGCATTACTATATATACATTGAGATGGTTATGCGTCTCATGCCACTCTAGATCTAATATGGAGTAGTTTACATTTATATCTGTAAGAAATCAAAGTATAACAAACTTTTCAATTTTCTTACTATATAATAAAAAATTCCACTGAATCTTCCTTTTGGATGCATCAATCTGTCAGTTTATTTTGACTCTTGACCTGAGGCAGTAGTTCTAGATTAAGTGCTTTCTAATGAAGTTGACTTAAATGAATAAATCCACACACTGAAGATTTCCACATATATATAAAGAGATTTCACCTTTATTGTTAAAAAGAGATTGCCTTGAAAACAGTTTAAAATAGTTGATTGTTATTGATATTGGGATCGTTTAAGTGTTGACTAGCTTTTAATAATATATATATATGATAAGCAAAACAAGTTATAAATTTTGTAACTTGATTTTGGCTTGCATTTTATGATCACTAGATGGAGCTTTACCAATAGCTCCTAACAAGCTTTTGTTTTCATAAACCCTGAGAGAGATGGAATTCAATATCTCTTTCATTGTCTCCACCTCCAGACCAGTTCATTTCAAGCTAGTTGGCTCACATCAGTGAAGAGTAGATGTGAGCCAATTAGCTTGAAACCAGCTAGTCTGGAGGTGGAGACAACGAAAGAGATATTGAATTCTATCTCTCTCTCAGCATTTATGTAAACAAAAGCTTGTTAGGAGCTATTGGTAAAGCTCCATCTAGTGATCATATATATATATATATTGTGTGTGTTAAATTAAATATCTTTATGTATTATGATGTAAACCAAAAAATGAATAGGGGATAGTGTATATGCTAACTGAAGAAATATATTTGTAGTGATGTTACTAGTTAATTATCCTATTGCTATTGATTATTCTAAAGCTGAATTACTTGTAATTAGTAGCCAGCAATAGTTTTTTGTTTTCAGTACACTTAGAAACACAAGTTCCTTTTTTTATTTTTAATGCAAATTTTTATCTGGTTTAAATCCAGATTAATACTTTCATAAGCACAAGGATTTAAGAGAATCACATTTCCTTTTGCTATCATATAAATATCAATTTATCTTTTGCTGATAGCAATAAGTGTTTGATAAAATATTTTCTTAGATTAATTATGATTCAAACAAAGAAATGAGCAGGGTTATATCATGTAATATATACAAAAGTATGTTACCACTAAGGTTTCTACATAACTATCAATTATTATTAAATAACCTTAATGCAAACTACTTACTCTATAAACCAATAATATATTTTTTGTGTTTTGGAGTTTATTCAGAAACAAAAAATTCTTTTATTTTTTATCCAAATTCTTATATAAATTTAAACTCACAAATATCTATATATTTTCTAATGAGCAAAAATTATTTGTAAAATGCATGCATAATGAAAAGATGGTCTAAATTTTTATGTTGTAATACAATGGAGTTGGCATGATAGATGTAATGATAAAATTATTTAAAAAAAACTTGAAAATATTTTTTAATGCAATGATTATTTACTTTTAAACAAAGTGTTAAAAGTATATAGACACCAGTCATCACTTTGTGTGAGAGTAGTTTAATAGAGGATAGAGTTTTCAATAAGAACATCTCTATCTATCTCAGCTGTTTAGGAAGATAATCAGAAAATACATGCATAATAGTGGATGGTTGTGATGTAGTGGAATTGTGATTAAAGATACAGTGATAAAATTGAAACAAAATTGAAAATAGATCTGCAATACAATGGTTAATCATCTTTCCAGAAGTAATGGATGGATGTGATTTTGCAGAATTGAAATGAGAAATTCACTGATAAAAATCACAAAACATGAATTTATATAAATAAAAATTGAGTTTCTATGTTTAATGTGATTATTACTGCTTTCCTGAAAATACATCAGGTTCACTGACAGAAATGTGCCCTGTAAGAAGTTAATTGATTTTTAATCAAATGTATAAAAGTTTATAAAATTCTACTGAAATCCTAAGTAAAATAATGTTAAAATATTACATATTTACGTCATTTTTAGTTGATTTTTAAATGGCAAAGAAATAAAATCATATTTTTCTTTAACCTTTACATCCTTACAAATATTACTATTAAATAAAATATAATAATCTTTATAAAATTGATATTTCTGAAACAAAGCTACACCACTAGAATTATTTAATTTAATATTCCTATGACAATAATTCCTTAAAGCAGCTACTTCTAATGGTGTAGCTTTGTTTCAGAAATATCAATTTTATAAAGATTATTTGAGTGTTGGATACTCTGATAAATTTGTTAAAAGTATTTTATTTAATAGTAATATTTGTAAGGATGTAAAGGTTAAAGAAAAATATGATTTTATTTCTTTGCCATTTAAATTGTCTTCTTATAAAATTGTGTGTAGAAATAGTAAATTGTTTGGAAATAAGAAAATTGCTTGGAAAAGGGGTGTTACATTGAATAATTTATTAAATAATACAAAAGAAGTTTTTGATAGAAAGACTATTCCTGGTGTGGTATATTTTATTCCTTGTTTATTTGTAAGAAGGTTTATATAGGTCAGAGTAGTTTGAGTTTAAATGAAAGAATAAAGGTTCATAAAAGTAGAGTTAAAAATAGATATCTTAGTTCTGCTTTGTATGTCCATGAAAAGGATACAGGCCACACTATTGATTTTGATGAAGCTAAGGTTGTCTTCTTTGAGAGAAATGAAATCAAAAGAAGAATTAAAGAGTCTTTATTATTGAAAATTTATTATTCTGAAGCAATTAACTTATTTAAGAGTTCTTTTAATATTAAGGGTGGATGGGAAGTGAATGGATTTGTGGGTAGTTTTTAATAGTATATATAATGTGTGGTTTTTTTGTAGTTCTTTACACTTGAAAAGTCTGCTTGTAGCAGTGAAACCTTAGGTTGTGTTTTAATATTATTTTTATGCTGGTCTTGTTTAATTTTAGATTTGGGGTAGTTTTGATTTTATATTGACTAGTTTAGCGTTATGCTTGTAATGTTTATATATATATATATATATATATATATATATATATATATATATATATATATATATATATATATATATATATATATATATATATATATATATATATATATATATATATATATATTGTGCCCTTTTATATGGGTCTCCATACATTGTAGTAGCAATTTATATAAAAAAATTTAAATTTAAGACATATTTAGTTGTATGATGTGAATTTTATTTATGACAATCTTTTTAAAAGTGTAATTAAAGTAATTCATGAGTATTTGATATGTAAAAATTGTGCTGATGTTTGAGAGAGACATTTCAATGGGAATGATAATAGTATATGGTTGGGAAAACTGGCCATAAGCAATACTGCATTAATAAATTTAATAAATAAATGTTTAAAGTTAAAGTTTTAAAAGACAAGTTAAAATTAAATGCATATATTTATTGTTGATAAAAATTAGTATTTAATAAATGAATATAAATATTTTAATTATTAGTAATACATAATAGAAGAATTAATGTTGGATTTTAATAATATCGAATTATTATTTTAAAGTTGTTATAAGATATTATTTATTTTAAAAATATTCATTTTAAAAAAATGTATTGTTAGTTTATTTTTAGATTATTACAAGCATTTGTAGCTTTGTTGTAAAAAACCCAGATGTTAATTTAAACACACACACACATGCTTGGGAGTATTTTAGTAAAGTTGCAAAACTATTTTAAAAATTCTGTTATAAAATTTATAAATATTATTTTGGCTATCATGAAATAAAAATAAAGATAATTAATGTGAAATATTAAATCTGATTTTTAAAATATTGCTTAAAAAACATAATGAATAAAAAGACTTAGTTTGTTTATAAAAATAATTTTATAAAAGTTAAACGTAAAAGTTAAATTGAGTAAGAAAGTATATTTTTAAAAAAATGTTTAATAGATTTAAATAAATGATGAATATTAATTTAAGAATTTAATAATGTGATAAATAATAAATATTAAAAAAGTCATTATTTATTTTTAATTCTGTCTTGTTGGTGAAATATGTAAATAAGCTAGCAAGTCAATTGTTTAATTCACCAATCAAGTGGGAGTTTTCTTCCGGTATAAAATCAAGGTTCAATTGTTTAGAGAGGACTTGTGATTGAAATTTTAAAAGTAAAAGTTGCTATTAAAAATAGCTAAGTGATTATAGACGCTCTAAAAATCGTTTTAAAATTATTAGAGAGTAGTTTTAAAAAATAATTTATAAAAGTTACCGATGGATATGCAGTGTTAATTTATTGTAGTTCCCTATTAATTGTTTCCTTACTGAAGCTCAATTTACTATCAAATAATCATGAGGACATCATATAAGTATAAAATGTGTTGGAGACTTTATACGGAAAATTTAACAAACGCTGGATTGACTAGCAGAGTTATTATATGCCTAAAAGTAATACGTTGAACTTTATATAAATTTAAAAGCTAATGATAGTTGATTTTTTATAAATTAGATATTTAAAAGCAGGAGAAATACTTCTTTATGAAGAAAGTATTTATTAGTTATAAATCTAAGTATATAACTTAGTAAAGATGATAAATAGCAATGATTATATAAATGTTTGCCTTGTTAAGTCTTTGTAATTTAGAAGACTAAATTTTGACAGTTTTATAAGGCAAATAAATCGGAGATTAATTGGCCAAGAAATACTTATAAGTAAGAAATTATTGAATTATTAAAGTCTAAACGCTGGTCGTATAGAAGACTTTAAAAGTAATCTTACCTAAATAGCTGTTACGGAATGCGCAAATCAATTAAAGTTAGAAAATAATTAAACAAGAACTTTATAAATTATAGACTAATACTAAGAATAATAACTTTAAAATAATTTTCATTTAAAGAAAAGAATCCGGATTTCATAAACTATTATAATATTATTATTTTCTTCTTATTATGGAACTAACTTTTATTTTATTTTAAAAAAACGTTTTCATTTTTGTTATAAAAACTTTTAAAAAACACGTGATGTACCGGAAAAGGAAGTAGTGTTTGGTGAAAATTTGTGCCTAGGAAAAGAACATTATAGCTGGAAAGAAGACAACATTGGATGTTACATAATATGTCTCAATTATTAACTAACATAAATATTAATTAATTATTGGTTTATTAAAGATAGGAAAGGTACATTTACAATTTTTTGTAAAAAAAATAACTAAATACTAATATAACTTTTATTGCATAAAGTTTATTTTATAATTATACAACACGTAATATTTTAAAGAATAATTGTTGAGTGTGAATGTGAAATTATTTTGTAAAACTGGAATCCTGGAGGAGATCGTGACGGACTGTACATTGAAGTATTATTTATGGTAAAATTGTGTAATAATGATAATGATTTGATGTATTTACTATGTTTTCTTTAGATCAACTAAATGTTATATGATTATTGAATGAATGTATTAATATTTAAATAATATACACGCACAAGATTAATAATAGCAGTTTTTTATTTTAATATGCATATTTTAAATTAATGATATAAATTTAATACAACGTAATATGATACCTTGGAAATAATTATATGATTCTTTCGTGAATGAATTTCAATGTTTCTGTTCCAATATTAGAAATCAGATTTATTATACTAGTGGAAGTTATTTATGTATTTTTTTTAAAGTTAGTAAGAAGTATATGAGGTCTATATTTTTATTTTTTATTTTTATTAGATGAGTTATGTGAATTTTACATAGAAATTTTGTATTTTTGATTGAAGGCTTATTGTAAATAGATGATGAAGTATAGGAGAGTTTTTTGAATCGTTATTATTTTTGTTCTTTTAAAATTGGTCATTTGTTTTACTGAAATTAAATAGGGTTAAAATGACTTTTGTAGGTAGTAGTTTTATAAAGGAATAGGAATAATAAGTAAAGAAAAGTAATGAGTTAAAATGACAAAGAATCATAAAATTTTATTTAACATTATATTTTATAAAAGTTGAAATTATTGAATAATTTTAAGATATTATTTTTAAAAGTACATATACGTATTGCATATTTTAATAAGACATGTAGTGTGACATTATATCGGAATGAAATAAACAGTAATAATCAATAATTGTTGTTATACTACAAAGTTATATCAGTTGATACATTAATTAATATTTGAGTCATACTGATAATAAATGTAACACAACCTTATACATTATAATATAAATAACAGTAGGACTTAAGTGAAATTGCATTTAAATTATTAAAATTAGTTTATTTACATACATGCTACATGAATGGTATCTTACATAGAATCTTTCTTATATTAATTGATAATAAGTGATATTTATGTAGATTAAAGTCATAAACATAATTGAATTTTATTAATAAAACATTTTCTGAAATGTATAAATTATCTACTTATAGTCATGGAAATAATAACAGTGTAAAAAAACTTGTAATCTTATTTTTCTTATTTTGTTTATTTTCTTTAATTTTATTTAAATGTAAATAGTGTAAATAAATTATTTGTTAACGTTGATGTAAATAAATTTGTTAAGTTGTTTTTAAAAGATGTGTTGAGTTCATTATTTTGCACCACAGCATTTGACAACAGATAATTTGAATAAACATAATATTTGCACAGTATGAATTTATTATTTTATTATTTGAGAAAGAAACACAATATTTTCTTAATATAACTTATAGAAATTGATTGACATTAACATATAATATTACAATGGTCATAGAATAATTATAATGCACAGAATAAAGTATAATACTATTTATTGCCACAAACTATTAAATTATAATATTTTGGTATGATTTAAAATTAAGATACTATATGGAAATAAAAGACATGTATATGATATATTTATTTTCTTAGTGATTAAAAGTATAACCCAATAGATAAGATTAAGATATACCCTAAAGATTATTATTGTTAGTGATTATTATTAGAATAAGTTAGGTGTATTTAGGTTTGATATTAAATCCCTTATCATTCCTATCTACATAAATTATTATTATTTTAAGATACTTAGAAGAACCTGAGATTATTTAATTATAGTTCCTTAACAATAGATTGAGATTTATTTATCTATTATTATTAAAGATAGTTCATTTATAAAAGCCATAAGAATGCTGTAGAGTTAGGAATGAGATAATGAAGAAGTAATAGTATTCTTATGCCATTGAGACAGTGTTTTGGAGAGACATTGACTCAATGTAAATCTGATTACCAATTGTAACTTCACTTCACAGTCTCATGATTTTAATTAAATATTTATTTAATTAGTATATAATATTGAACTAAATTAATTCTTGATAAGTTTGGAATAAATCTGATAAGTTATAATATTATAAAAATATATTAAAGATAATTGTACATATTTTAGCCGAGCATAATAATTTGATTGAGCTAGTCATATTTTAAATTATATTATATATCGAGAAGTGAGGGTACAATATATATATATATATATATATATATTACAAAGAAACAGTTGCAAATGCGATCTGAATTCCAAATATAAATATACAAACCATCAACAATATTAAAAAATTCCAGCAGTGCTTCTATTGAAAACAAATACAAAGTTTACATTAATTATTAAAAGTTAGATTGACATAATGTTTAAATGGGTATGACTATGATATCAATCCAACAAGGACTTGAGCATTCCAGCATTGATTTTTCAATGAAATGAATGGTTGAATAGTTGGAGGGGTGAGAGGATTGAAGTGTGTCCATTAAAGTTTAAGGAATTGCTATCTTAATATAAATCAAGCACTGATTGTATATATATGTGAGAGATTATGACCTGGCCCAACTGATGAGTGCTGCTCTACATAAATACATATATACAGATCATGTATTTTTTTCATGTGTGTGGTCATGTGTATTGGTTGCTTAAAATAGAGTGGAGAATTAATAGAGTGAAAAATCCTGAGTTCAAATTCCTCTACTTACATATATTAAAAAAAAAGTCAAAATATATATTATCTTAGAATTACATATTGCTTGGGAAATATATTACATCTTAGTATAAGTTCAGCCCATCCCTCTCTTTTTAATATATATGAATACATAATGTTCAATAATATGAGGGATTAGATTGACATAATGTCTACATGGGTATAATTCCATCATCAGTTTTTCAATAAAATGGATGATTAAATAATTGGATGAGTGAGAAAATTGAAACCTGTCCATTAAAGTTTGAGGAATTGATATCTTAATATAAATCAAGCTCTGATTGTATACATGTGTAGAAAATTATGATCTGGTCAAACTGATGAGTGCTAGTTCTGCATAAAATACATATATTGAGGATCATGTATCTTTTTCACATGTGTAACCAGTTGCTTGAGATAGAGTGGAAGATGAATAGACTGAAAAATTCTGAATTCAAATCCCTACTTACATTTATAAAAACATTTAGTATAAAAAATTACATGATGCCATAGAATTAACAATATAGGTAAAAGGACCTTTGATCAATGTTGTTAACTTACACTGTATTTATCCTCACATGGGGTGCTGCTGAAATGTTTTAACATTCTAGGTGGTTTGTGTGCATGTGTGTGTGTATATATATATATATTGTAATGGGTACATACGCCGTTATTATTATTTATTTTAAAAATTAGACATTGAAATGTTCGCAAATAAAAACTTTTGTAAAAAATAAAAATTGAAAGTTAAAACTTTATATATATAAAATCACACAGATGAAAAATTACTAAAAGCAAACTTTATTAAAAAAAAAGAAAAAGTTTGGAAATAAATTTTAGTGAAGAAAGAGCTGGGAGAGAAGATAGAGATGTGACTATATGTGTTAGCATGGAGAGAGTTGAAGGAGAAGGGATTGAAAAGACACACTCTTCAATCCCTTCAGTTTTGCTAAAAGGAAAGAGAAATGACATCGTTTTTCCTATATTGAGGACCACAGGACATCAGGGGAATTAACGCTGGCTCCAAATGGCAACTGCTAAGCATGGATTTTTAAAACAGTAAGAACTCTAAGTAATAAACTTTAATTCTAAAAAAGAAACTTTTCCAGGATGTTAAAACCTTAAGAACATTAGTTAATTAATAAACACTAAGTATAAACTTTTCCAGTATTTAATTTATTGCAATAGAAATTCCTATCTGACCAAGCTTAATCAGTTAGTAATAATTGTTTTATTGAATGTATTATTATTTTTTTGTAAATCATTTCCATTAATTTATTTTTTTGTTGTTTTAAGTTTAATTATGATTTTTTTTTGTTAAAAAACTTATGATAAATGTTAAATTTAAGTCGGGCGTAAATAGCTGCATAGATTTGTAAAGTTATATATGTTAGTTTAAGGGAGGGTAATCTTAGGTTATTTGTTTTGTAGTTAAATTGGGTCAATGGATTAGATATATTGGTGTAATTAGTAGATGTAGTATGAGGTTTGCTACATGCAGGATCGTATTATATGCCACACACCCCCTTTTTGCTTATGGAATGGGATGGTAAGACATAAAATGAAGTCCCTTCCTATGGAGTTTTTTTTTATTGCTCTTAACGTCAGACAGATATAGTATTCCTATCTGGATGAGAGTCAATGTCTTCTATTAACCATGCTGTTCAGATGTGCATTCCTGATGGTGTGGTATTTGTGCTGCATTGAATACATCGATATATCAAATAGATTGGTGTTGGTTTGACTGTGAACTTTTGGCCTACGGTTAAATAAGGGATAGAATATTTTCTTTTCAAATGCAATCTATGTAGTCCATTCATACTCGACACTCAAATAAATATTAACCTCATCTGTGCGAATTTTTAAAATAAAATAAAAACAGTTAAATTGTAAATTAAAATCTAAAGTAAAATAAGTTATAATGTTTTGTAAAAAGTAAAAGTTAGACTAAAATAATAATGCTAAATTTTATATATATTAAATAAATGTTTGTGTGTGTTATTACTGGCAGTGGCTTCTTTTATTATTTTAATATTGAAAATATTTTTAGATAAGAATTCATATTTTATAAATCTCTGCATCTCACTGAGCTAGTGGTAATGGGCTGATGGTCTGAATAAAACATATAAATGTGAATCTTAACTTACATACTTGCCTACTATATAATTTTTTTAGGTTCAAGTAGCCTAGTGGCGCTCTGTATGGCAGATACAGTGAGTCTCATATTCTTTCCAACCGTTATAATATATATATATAAAATAAAGCCATAAAGAAGATTTTTAATATTAAGTCATTTTTTTAAATTTAAAATTGTAATATTTTTAGTATTTCAGATTTAGTAATGAAGATTTAAGTTATTATTCAGAGCATGAAATTTATAGACATCCACATATAAACTAATAAAATTTAATTCAAATTTATTTTAAAATATTTTAAACAAAAATTTTACCATAATCATTTAAACACGAAATTTATAAAAAGTTTATATTAATTAAAAAAACTTCCATAATTATGTATTAATAAAATGAAACTAAAATAATAATGAACGTGAAAAAATTGTAAACCAATTTATAGTTTTTACCTGAGCAAATCGGTGTGGTATTGGACCACTGATGAGTTTTCATACAGATTCTTTCTGAGTTTCCATTCAAGATGTAACCTTTTTGACAATAATAAATAGCTTTGCTTTCAGAATCAAAACCTGTTACGTTAACAAAACCATTTTCAATAGGCTCTGGTTGTTTGCATATTTTTTCTGAAAGATTAAACAATTATTAATTATTTTCCCATTTAATAAAACATTACTATATTACTATATTTATAATTGTTTGACTATAATTATGTAGTTATAGCTATGCATTCTGATTTAAAAGAAGAAATTATCTATCTGCTTGAAAACACACCTGAGATGAGATCTTCAAATTATGAATATAAGTTTTTTTTTAAAAAAGTGATTAATGGTAAATTTGAGTAAAATTTCGAAAATTTTTCAGCTAGGTAAAATTTCAAAGCAAGCTTTTTTTTTTTGTTTTCAGGTACTAATTCATAGTAAATCCATTCAGTTATCTAATTATTACATTTTAAATTACAAGTATCAAATGAACTCAACTTACATTTTTGACACCATCTACTTTAGATAAATATAGTAATGACTATTACTAATCATTTACTAAACTAGAGATTGTCTCTAGCACAGATATAAACTTTAAAACTCAATTAAAGATTAATATATCTGATTTTTTAAAATTAAACACAAACACATGGATTTATTCACATGTTTTTCCCCATGTGTAATTTCTTTATAAATTTATTAAATAACAATCAATATATCACATATTTTTTAACTTCACATTTATAAAGATACAATAAAAGACAAATAATAATAAAGATATATATGAGAGATAGTGACCTGGACCAACTGATGAGTGCTGATTTAGCATGAAATTCATCTTGGGAATCATTTGTCATTTATTGTATATTTATTTATATGAAGTTAAAAGAATATGTGGAATATTGATGTTGTTTAATACATTTATCTAATTATTATTGGTCAATTAAAATTTAAAAATTATTAGCTTTTTAATGAGAGGTTGAATTCTACTCATTTCAGAGCATTTAATTTGTCTGAAGATAATTTGTTTTCCTCAACATTTATTTTTTCAAAAAAATATAGCAAACTATAGTCAAGCATTGTTAGCCGAGAGGTCATCACAGCTGCCTTGCAAGCAAGTAGTTGGTTGCAGATGGTTGTGGGTTTGCATCCTGGCTGATGCTATGACATATGAAAAACTATTTCCCATAAAATAAGAAATTAAATATTATTTTATTTTAACTTTTCATTTTAATTATATTTTAAAAATTATACATGCATGCACAAATATACACATATGAACATCTTTAAATTAGTTAACTTGATCACTAAAATAGTGCCTGAATAAATTAATTTATGGATGTCCATACTGTTATTTCAAGTTATCTACAACAATCACAATAATTGAATTAATTTATGGACACCCATGCTTCTATTTCAAATTATATATAACCAAAATTGTAGTAAAAAAAAATTATGGATTTTAGCACATAATTCATCAAATTAAATAAAAGCATTTGTTATAAAATATTTTAAATAGTTTATATGTATATATATTATTTTTTTAATATTACGATTCAGATCTTTTGCAACTGAGAATCAAAACAATGTCACAGTATTTCCAGTATTTGAAATAAAATTTGGTGCATTAAAATTGTTTATAAGATTTTTGTATTTATAAAACCAGCATTTAAAAAAAAGCAAATTTTAGTTAAACAATAAAAAAAAAAAAAAGAGATTTCATCCTACATTTTTTTTTTATTTAAGTTAACTATAAATGCTTTTTAGTATATTAATCAGAAAATTAAATAAAAGTATATTTTTAAAAAATATACTGTCATCTATTTAACACGAATGGAAACATTCTGAACCAATTTCAATGCAACTTGAAATATGACCCACCAATACTGTTAGGCTGGACAACCAGCTAAATAATTTTGGAATACTTGTCATTGATATCTAACATGTATAAAATTTAAAGAAGATCATGTTAAAAATTGTTTACAAGATTTGACCCAAATAAACAAACAAATAAATAAAATTTATAAGTTAAATAAAAGCATTTAATAAAAGGCAGAACACCAAACAATTTATATCTTTTATTTAAAAAAAAAAGGAAATAATAATAGAAATTGTTTGCCATTTCTATTAGTTTAAGCCTGTCTTAAAGAATAAATAATTCTATATATTTTTCCATGGTGAAATGTATTTACTAGACCATAAGAAATGAAATTTTGACTAAAAGTATAAAAAAAATGTTCATTCATCATTTAACACTTTTTTTTAAATTTATATTGTTAACAGTAAAGTAAATCAAAATTTTAACGAATTTTATACTAATAGTAGAATTGTAAAGGAAGTATAATGGATAATATTTGTAAAAGATCTTTTACAATTACTTCACAGAATCCCATAGTAAAATGTTTAGAGAAGGAATATGGATTTAAAAAAATTTGCAGCAAGTAATAAGTTTCAATAAGTTATATCCAAGTACTGAAAATAGATCAAATGATCAGTAGTTTTTATTCTTACAACATCTAAATTTAAGTTCAAAAGATAATTCAGGAAATTATAGTGATGCCTTATTATATATAATAGGGATAAGTATATATTTTAGAAATGAGGAAGAAATGGGAAAAAAAATTTTTTTTGAACAGAAAAATACAATTCATCTTGAGATATAAGATATATTTGTTTTTACGGGAATATTTTATAAGAAATGCTTATTGTTTTTACAAAACATTAAATCTTTAACTATTCTTCCAGCAATTTTACTTTTTATTTAGATTAATTAAATATTATTTACAAAAGAACCAATTCAGCAGAAGTGAAAATGCTAGGTGGGTATAAAATGAATCAATTATGAATTTTTCAAAGAATGAACGTTATACCAAATTGAAAACCCAATTAGGAATTCTGAACATATTTTTAAATTGATACAATAATGGTAAAAAAAATATATGCTACAACTGTGCATATTTTTTTTTCTGTATAGGCTGTTTCAAACTTTTATAGGGGAAACAATTCTATGTTAACTTATTGCTTGATATTTCAAAACAATTTTTCTAATTCAGGGTTATGAAAATACTCATTGCTACAAATTTTTGTTTTATAAGTTTCATTATTAATTTTATCATCTTTTAGATTATAAAAAAAGTTTTAAAATAATGTTAATCCTCAATTTAAATGTAAATGTTTTTATTATTATTAAAAATCACATTTTTGAGGGTCTCTGTTGCCTTTTCTATCATTCTTCGTTTCAGTCAAAAGCTATTTTTCAAGAAAAGTAGAGCTTCAAGCAAGAGAATATGTTTGCCCTGGAATTAAGACAAAAGTTACTTTTTTTTTTTGATAATATATACAAGCGCTTTAGTGCGCTGGAGGAAGAAGCTGTTAATGGTAAGAAAACAATCAAAATAAATTAATGTAGGCCTAGCGTTTTCGAGGTTTTGTCCCTCATATTCATAACCAAAACATATTTTAAATCGTTGTTGTGATATTGATAAATGGTAATGTATGTAAATGCGTAGGTAAATTAACTTGTTCATTTTCTGGAGATATAACAAGAAACAGTCAGATATTAAAGCAATAGAATTAAAAAACCAATAACTTATAAAAATACTCATTCTTACCACTGGCTAAAATTAAACAAAGCAGTAAAACATAGTACGAACAAACATATGTAGGATAATATGTTATAGAAAAACTTCTATAAGGTATTGTTTTTTTTTAAATTTTGTATTTAATTATATTTCTATGTGTATAATAGTCTGTGCAAATATAAGTTTTATTTCAACAAAATCAAATTATCTCTATATATAAATTTAAAAACAATTAAAAATTGTATATAATTTTTTAAAAATGGCAAAAAAATAAATAAATTAAAATTTGCGTCATTGAATTAGCATCTGTTAATTGTTATTATTAATTCAATTATTTACGCAAACATTAACCTATTTTCATATTTATATTAACATAGTAAAGGATTTAATTGGCATAAAATAAAGGTGTAGAAATAATTGCTGAAATGTTTGAATTGATCCCAAAAATTAATTATTATTCGGGGAGGGGGGTTGGCAGACAAAGTTGAAAGTAGTTAATAGGATTTACTGTGTAATAAATAATATCATAATATAAATTTAAATGATGTCAAGGACTCATTAAAATTTAGAATATAGCTATAAAATTGAAAAGCTACCATAAATTGTGTTAAGAGGGTGAGAAGCAATGTAAAATTACCAAGACAATCTTCGTTACAGCTTACTCATAGTATTCTATTTTCTAGTTTCTTAACCATTATCCTCCGGGCAGAGAAATTAGCAAACCTACTTGTAGAATATTTGAACATGAATGAAACAATCATAAAACAGTTTGATATCATTTGAGGGCTAGATGCACACACACGAAATATTGGAAATGATATTCACTGTCTGCCAATCTATATGATATATTGGAATAGGGAGGTAATAATTGTGCAAGTATTTTTAGAATTAAATAAATGTTATGGTGAAAACAATAAAACGCATATAAATATACATGTATGCATGTACATATCACGATATTCCGAAATAAATTAGTTAAAGGATAAAAAAAGCCCAATAACTTATTTATTAGATATAACCACATTATTTTCTGACTTCTCACTCACTTTAAAATTTTTGCATTTCCATAATACACTAATGACAATTTCTTTGTTTATATATATATGCAGAGTTAGGCGAGGAGCGTGCTGATGAAAAAGAAAAATGTGAAATACATATAAGTGGTGTTTAGCTTGTTAACGTTATACCGCACATATGTTACAGAATGGTGATATGTTATAATCTTGCTACAAATAATAAACAATAAATATTACATGATGATGATGATGATGATGATAATAATAATAATAATAATAATAATAATAATAATAATAATTATTATTATTATTACTGAATAAAAATTGCAAGCTATGATATGTTTCCCATTATAAATATGCTGCAAATCTGAAATTTTATTGGATTAATATATTATATATATGAGAGATTATTATTTGGATCATAATAATCATAAATAATATATGTAATAAAATTAAATAATCCAACATAAGTGTATGATAAGAATTTATAAATTATATGTATTAAATATATATTGCTATATTAAATACATATATATAAAATCAGACAAAATTATATATAATAAACAAAAACATGTGGAATAAATACTACACTATACAAAATACCAATATATAAAAATAAATAGTAGCTACATCCAGCACAACTGCCATCTTGAATTACAATAGCTATTCAGAATGGCAATCATGATGTGAATTACCTGTAACTATTATTTATTTTTATATATTGGTTATTTTATACAGTATAGTGATTATTCCAAACATTTTTATTTATATATTAGAAACTGTGAGCTGGACCACAATAACTATAAATAATATATATATATATAATTCTAAATAATCTAACTTAATTCTATTATAAGAATTTATAAATTATATGCTTTAAATGAGTTGAGATGCAAATTGTATATAAATAACACTTATAACAATTAAATTTCAAGCATTATATGTTGATGTGATATGATGTACTGTGACTTCTTATACGGAGTCAGAAATCTCTCAGCAATTATGCCCAGAGAAACCTGTTAGCCACTTTGAACTTCTTTCCATTCCCCACCCCAAGTTTTCCCATATTCTTTTCTACCCTACTCCATCCCATTTCCACAACATAATCTTTGTCAACTCCATGGCCTTTAGATCTAAAACTCCCTTATCTTTTCCCAAACCCAGCATAAAAATCAATAAGCCACTTTCTGTATAATCACTTTGTTCTTATTTATTCTTCCACAACTTCATTATTTGTATCCTTTCTGCTAACAGGCATTTACATTCAATTAACAGATGCTTAATATTTTCTATACCTTCCTTACACAGCTTGCAGACTAAATTATCAATTTTTCTCCATTTACGTGTATATCCTCTTGTTGTTAAAGATCCCTTTGGAGCCTTAAACAGTAAACTACTTTCTTTGCTATTATCATAAATTAACTCACACTCAATATTCTGTTTACTTCTATAAATATTAAACTCTTTTTACTCTCTATACTAGCTCTCCATCTCTCCAACTCCCTATTTTTTATTAATGCATCTATTCTTCTATCCCATTCTTTAATACTAAAACACCCAACAATTCTTCTAGCACGATCATCCCACCTTTTGTATAAGTATGCTGACATAAATTCTTAATCTAAATCTTCTGCATAATGCATTACCTTTCACACACATCTTGTTGCCTGCACTTTATTCATAACCCAATTAAATACTATTTTGGCTATACTTTTATTATCCATAAACTGCAATCTACCGAACATTTTAATTTTGCTTTTTGCATCTCTCATATAAAAACTTGACCATTCCATTTCTTCTTGAATTGCCTTCTTTGCCATCCACACTCCTGCATCTAATGCATGTCTTCCTACTTCTCTTTGTACTTTTTCTAAGTAATCTAATACCTCTTTATTATCACATAATGCATCATTACCATATGTTAACCCTGTTACTGCTACTCCCTGCCATACAATTCTAGCTACATCATATTTATTATAGGAGAACACTGTTAATTTTTTTATCTATCTTTTTCTTTTTTTTTGCTATCAATTTTTTCTTCCATTCATCCAAGCAATTTCTCTTATTACTTAAAACGATTCCCAAATAGTTATATCTATTCACCACACTTAACTTTATATCCCCCAATAAAAATTCTTTGTCTTCTCTTTCCCCAATATTAATCATCATTACTTTGGATTTTTCTTCACTAAATCTAACTTCCATCTCTTTACCCACCTTTGATCTATCTTATTGTAATGCCCTCTAGTTTTTATAAATTTCATATTCTTTTATTGATAGAAAATAATAGTATCTGACTATAATTATACAAATATCTAATACTTAAAGTTTAATCTCCAAGCATTACATATTTTTGGCACTGTGTTACACATACATATATAATATTTTATAATGAGTTTTCCAATAGCTCTTAACAAACGTTTCAGAATATCCCTATCCTCAGATCAGTTTCTAGCTCTGGCTGTCATCAGTGAGGATAGGGATATTCTGAAAAACTTGTTAAAACTATTGGCAAGCTCATTATATAACATTTATAATATAAGCTTATAAAATTAAATCATGTGATATATGAGTTGATTTTCGTGCAATATATATATATAATATTATACAATAGTTAATTATCATTATATTTATTAGTTTTATTGTGATTACTTTTAGTTTTTTAATTAATGGACCTTTTATTTTTATTATATATATATATATATGAAAACAGTCAATACTTAAACAATACTAATATCAATAACAATCAACAATCTTAATCTGTTGTCAAGTTGTAATCTTTGGAATTTATGTAAATATACTAGACCCATATATAAAGAAGGATTTCCATTTTTATTGTTTAAAGGAAATTGTCTGGACAACAGATTGATTTATTGTTGATTGTTATTGATATTGGTATTATTTAAGTTTGACTACTCATGTATTTAGATTATTTATCTATATAACCTTGGACATTATTAGCTTTATTATATAAGTAATATATCATTGGATGCTATTTGAAAGTCATAATTGTAGTTTGAATGTTATAATTAACTATTTGTTAATCTGCATTCAGAACAGTTTATATTTACTTGTTTAATGAGATTTATTTAAACTTCTTTGAATTAATAATTTCATTCTTTGTAGTAAAGTAGTAATATTTAATGTCTATACAATCATATTAGCCCATATATAAAGGTGGATTTTCATCTTTATCATTTAAAAGTGGTTACATGATTGTTTTATATATACATATTAATAAAAAAACCCAAGTCATACATCATGTGACTTATGTATCTTGCATTTACAAATGTAATATAACGAGTATGCTAATAGTTCTAAACAAGTTTTTTTTTCTTTCGATAAATGCCACAAAAGAAAGCATTCAAAATCTCTATCTAAAATTATCACTATCCCCAAACCAGCTTCTAGCTAATAGCTCTCATCAGTGAGGCACTAGGACATCCATACCCTAAATCCAAAATGCAAATTTAAGCCCAGCATTTATCAAATATTTAACTATTAAGTAGAAAATCTAAAATTTTTAGACATCTATATGACTTCAAATCCAGTTATCTAACGTAAATAGCCATATAGGACTGAAACAAATTCAGATACACCATATATTAATAGCCTTAGCAATATAATGTTGCCAAAGCTTTATCAACCAAACTATAGTAATAAGAAAACCAAAATCATATAGCATGTGACTTATGTAGCTTGCATTTACAAATGTAATATAACAAGCATGATAATAGCTCCAAACAAGTTTTTTTCAATAAAAGCAGCAAAAGAAGGCATTCAAGATCTCTATTTAGAATTACCCTATTCCCAAACATGAAACTAATAATTAACATTGCTATCATGAATTAAACCATTTGGTAATAACACTTTTATCTTAATTTTTTAGAAGTCAAAAATGAATTATCTTGGTCTTCTAAAAATTACTTTAGCTTAACAATGTTAATTCTTAGTTGCTCAATAACCTTGATACTTTACTCTAATTATTTTATAGATTTATCTGTCATATCTATTTGTTATATCTTAATCGTCTGTGTTAATAGTTAATTTAACATACACCCATACACACACACAAAATATATATTTATTATAGTAAAATAAAGGGTAGTTTACCTATTCATTTTAGGAAGTATATCTATCAATACAAAATAAAATCTAAATTTTTAATTTTTTTTTTGTCATTAAAAAAGATTTCTGGCTGTGTTTTCAAAAATTAGCATTGCATATAGTGAATCAAAGGATTAAAAAAATATTTGAAAAGTCTGATATTTTGTTAATTGTAATAACATTTGGAATCAAAAATTTGGTAATGAGAAATTGATAATGATTTGAAATTTTGGTCATTAAATAAAGATTTTTTAATTTTCAATTTTTGTCATATATATCTTTGAAATATTCTACAAAGTCATTAATGTTTTTTTAACATATTTAGTATTATATATTAAGGCTATAACCTTAACACTATGTGCCTAAAATGCGACAGTAGTGACCTCTACAAATCTAAATACAAGATTAACTACTTTAAAAGACAAGAGCGGCTCTTGTCTTTTAAAGTCATTAATCTTGTGTTTAGATTTGTAGAGGTCACTACTGTCACATTTTAGGCATATAGTCTTAAGGTTATAGCCTTAATATATATATTACTTACATAATGAGTATGCACTTTACAAATTATTAATTACATATTTAGTATTGAAAAATCAAAAATTAGACTAAGCTTATTTTCTGACATCTCTTTTATTATAACTATTTATATAATGATTAATGGAATGTAAAGTTCATTCATTTTAAATAATTAATCAGTATAAAAATCAAATTTTAAATAGAAATTACAATTAAATATCAATAATTATTAGTGTGAATGAAAATTATCAGTTACACAAATATAATTAGAAATACTTTGTTCAAAGACTATATGATTTTTTAAATATATTTTGGGGAATGTCTTCATTATTATGATACCATTAAAATCTTTGTTGTTTTAAAAAAAACACTTAGTTTTTGTTATTAATATGACTTATATTATCTTTTAATACAATCAGAGAGGTATAAACATTATTATGCATAAATACTTCAGGACATATCACTATCACTATATTCTTTACAATTGACATTAAGTTTTTCATATGATTTAGTACAGTCTTTTGGTACTAATGAAAGCATCTAAAAATATATTATTGAATGAACCTCAATGCCATGTTTTTTTTTAGATTTTCACTGATTACATGGTCAATATTGGATGGTGGTCTGGTTTTAACAAAAAATTAAACACGTTAACATAATTTATAGCGATAGAAGCTTCACAGGAAGATTGCATAGATCCATCTGTTGATATGTCTTAATTACATATTTGGTTGTATGTCAAGTGGTTTTGATTAATATATTTATGAAATATTTTTGATATTTTAAGTTGTAATATTTTTATAGTTATAACAATGACATTTTTGAATATCTTCAAATAAATGTTTATTAGAGATTCATTAAGTATTGTTTATAATTAAGTAGATGCTGCTGTAGAAACTTTATTGATATTAATCTATTATTAATATTGATATATAATGAGTATGTATTACAATATTACTAGATAAAGGACATTATATTAATGAAATTGTAAATGGAGTTTACCTTGACATATAGGTTCCTTTCCATTCCATGTCCCATTCTTCAAGCAAACTCTTTTGTCATTCCCTACTAAAATGTAATCATCATTACAGAAATATTGTATTTGACTTCCTATTCCAAACTTTCCATTTATTAAAGAAAAATTTCCATTGCTTATTTCCTTAAGCTGATTACATTCTGTATCTGAAAAAAAAAAAAAAAAATCCAAAACATATATAATATAATACCTATCAGATAAAAAATTTTTTTCACACGCAGGCACCCACATACTAATCTTTGAATATCTACAATACCTACTAGTCTTTGAATATTTACATACTTAAAAAGTATCAGTTTTTATAATTTGTAAGATGACGAGTGATTTTTTTAACGTAATTTTCTAGTTTAGTTTTTAATTTATTATTATTATTATTATTTTTACAATCTCTTTATATGTACTACTTTTTTTTAACTACCTATAATTCTAAATCATAAATATGATTTAAAATTATTAAAATAAATTAGTAAAAATAACTATGGAATTCAATGTGTGCGTACACATGTACAAAAAAACCACATAAAGGAGTGTATGTGAAAGAGACAGTTTTGTAAATAGATTAATGAAAATTATAGAAAGTAAGATAAGAATATGAAATTTTAATTTTTGACATCATTTCTACTAACATTGACACATTTGTCTTATTACTTTTCAGTATCTTTTTGTTTTAAGAGACGTAGTTACAAATAACTTGATATGATAAACATTTATTATTTAAACAATTTTTTTTTATGATTATTCTTCACAGAGTTTTGTGTTCCAAAATAGTAATATATTTTATTAAAACCATTCTCTGAATGTGAATATGTGACTTAAATTAAAGTGTGATCAAGTTGGAATACTAAATCATTCCTTGATCTATGCAAAAAACTTGTTATTCCTGTTATAACTGTACTACTTTTATTTATAACTAACTAACTTGGTGTCTTTTCTTAATTCTTATAAATTATACCAAGATAAAAAGTTACTTGTACATTTGACTTCCATTGTCACATCTTAAATTTGAATATAAGACAAATAAAAAAGTTCTTTTCTAGTTTCAGTCAGGCATTGAACTATTTTTATATATATAACTGAGTTATTGCTAATTCAATAAAGATAATTATTTAAAATTGGGTAATATATGGGTAGTTGAAAAGGAAAGTAAGCATAAAAAACTCCCCACAAATCCCAAGAATAATTTCTTCTTAAATATTTGACGTGCAATGGCTGTTTAGAGGTTGTTTGCGTTTATATATATATATATATATAAACGCAAATATATTTGGGGTATATATATATATATATATATATATATATATATATATATATATATATATATAAAACCAAAACTACCCCAAATCCAAAATTCAAACAGACCAGCATAAAAATAATCTTAAAACACTACCAAAGGTCTGGTTGAATTTTGAATTTGGGGTAGTTTTGATTATATATTGACTAGTTTAGCTTAATGCTTGTAATGTGTATATATTACAATATCAAGTACCTTCCTCAGAGCGTCCTCTTTCTCTGAGGAAGGTACTTGATATTGTACTGAAACGTCAGCATTTAGCTTTTTCACTACACAGAATATCCCGCAAATAGTAATAATAATATGACATCTTTTATCCGTGAAAATATTAGAATTAATATATATATATATATTAATTTACATACCATTAAATCTTCTAGCAGAATTACCATTCCTTTTTTTATCATTGTTAAAATCTTAATAATCAGAAATTCAAAGCAATATAAACAATAGGCACATGAAACTAAGCGAGCAAAGACATTAACAACTCACAAACAAAAATAAAAAAAATTCAAGGTGCTTATAATACATAAACCTCATAATAACTGGATTTTTTAAGAAAAACACAAATTTTGTTAGTCAATAAATATTATTATATATTTTGGCAGAAAGTAATACTTAAATAGTTAAAAGAAAATGAAATTTTTACCAATCAGAATTTGTTTATTTTTTAAAGTTTAAAAAACACCATTATAATGTTGTAATATGAATTTGCTTCTAAAACATTGCGTGCCAAAAATTATCTGAGTAAAACAATATTTATACTATTAACACCTAACCTGCAAAGTTATAAATATAAGAGTGCATGCCTTTCGAAAGAGCTCAGCAGAGAAATTTATTAATAAAAAGTAAACAGCTTTGCGGGTTAGGTGTTAATAATGCCAATATTGTTTTACTCATAAAACACCATTATGTTTGTAATACTAGAAAAATAGAGATATTGCAAATAAATGCAATTACCCATTTTTATGGGTCCAGAGAGAACCTCATAAAAAATTCTGATGATCATGAAATAAATCACACATGATTATCATAACTAGCAGTGTTCAATCAATTTACATTAAAGTTATTTTGTTAAATGAAATGTTTTTCAGTTAAGTTGCTTTTCTCACAGATTATATCCATGAGCCTTAACTTTCAAAATCTCTATAATGTGATCATTAGAGTTTGCACTTAAGCAAACCCTATCTAATTTTAATACATTGCTTTATTTAGAATAAATTTAATAATATTATTCAAATTATTTGTACAAACTTTAATTTGCAGAATCTTTATAATCTCTTTAAAAAAATTTTTTTTTTTTTAAATCATTTTTTATAGAATTATTAAAATATTATTTTACATTAATAGATGGCTAAGGCTTTACAAAGATTATATATATATATATATATATATATATATATATATATATATATATATATATATATATATATATATATATATATATATATATATATTGTACCGGTTAAATTTTGTACATTTGCATAACAGAATCTAGAATCCATAAGAGACCAAAGCCAATCAGACCAGGATTGTGACATCCCGAATCCGACCATACTTTGACTCATTTGCCAATACTCCATGACTGAAGACCCTACAAATGACCACACTTGAAGTTACATGTAGTATACAAATTTTATTCATGGCTGGCATAGGGAAGGCAGAAACATGAAGACTCCTGGCTACCAAATGCTATTACTTAAAATCTAATACTATTTCTAATAAAGACATTAATGCATAGATTTATAAATGAATAGGGTCAATAATTAGAATTGGATTGAATAAATGAGACAGAGAAAGACAGATCAATTTAACAGTATATTTATTACAATAGTAAATCATAAATCAAACAAAACATATATAGAATTACAACAGTAAATCATAAATCAAGTAACACATATATAGAATTACTATAGTATGAAAATGCACAAAGGCATTTACAGCAGACTGTGCACATCCCAAATAGAGATTTTTTGATTAAAAGAACAGGCTGAGTGATTATTGTGTGTATATTGCCCTGGACAGAATCTTAGACATCAAAAGCTGTATTCTGTCTAGGGATTTTGTAATTTCCAGGCTTTTGATTTTTATCATTTATTCCATCTGGATTGCCATCAATCTCATGAAGACATCCTTTGATGTTATAGGAAGTTGGTTTTGAAGGAAATGATAGAAATGCTATTTTGTTTATATATATATATAAGACATATTTTGCGAGTGTGTAATCAAGTCGAAACGTCGGTATATCAATATTTAAAATATTTTAACATGGATGAACCCACAAAATATGTCTTTTATATATGCAACCCATGAAAATCTTCATATCAACACACACACACACACACACATATATATATATATATATATAGTATGTTTAGATAAATATCACTTGACAAACTCTGTTAAATAGTTGAAACCATAGTTGTTTTAAATTGAATATTTTAAACTAATATACACACATATAAATATATTTCTATTTTATATAAATAAACTAAAGTTTGTCATATACATATTATTGTTAAAAGAAGGTTGCCTTCATAGGGGGATTGTCTAAGTGCTGACTGGTTTCTAATATATATTTATATTATACTATAAAAAATTTGTTGTAGTTTCATTATACATTTGAAAAAAAAAATCTTACCCAAGCATAATGGTTCTTCACCACTCCATAGCCCTGATTCCAAACATACTCGAATTTTATTGCCAATAATATTATTATTTGATAAGCATTTATATTCCACTCGACTGCGATAATATGTAGCATTATCAAGAAGTGAAATATTACCATTCTGTACTGATGGTAAACTACAGTCTATAACTAATTAATATTATATATAATTAAAAATATTAATAATCAATATTATATTAATATATGTAAAATCAAATTTATGTTTTAAAGTTATTAAATAAAATAATGAATAAAAAAAAATGAAATCAATTCTTACATCATAAATAAGCCATTTAATTAATAAACATAAAAAGTAATCTTTCTGGACAGATTTATTGGTGCTGATTTAGTTTGTGCTTACAGCCATTTTGAAATCTAAAGACCAGCCAAAACCACCAATGATACATCCAACTTATAAATGATGTAAATATTGAATAAAAGTACTTTAAATTAATATTTTAGAAATTATACGCTAGTAAAAATAATATGTTTTATTTAATATGGGCATATAGTAGAATCTTTTAGTATTTGGAAATTATAACCTTGGTTTGATCAGACTTCTGCATCTTTTGGATGGTCCTTTGGATCAGCTAAATTATCCTCCCCTCTCTCTGCATATTCCAGCACTTCACAACATCATATTTCAAATATTTTATGAAGGTAAATTAAAAAAAAAACACCTAATAAAATAACGCATATTATTTTTACTAGCTTATAATATCGAAAACATAAATTTAAAATGCAGTACTTTTATTCAATATTTGACATTTATCAGTTGGATGTGTCAGTGATGGTTTTTAGATTTCAAAATGACCATGAGGACAAACTAAATCAGGATTTATTTATTTTATTATCAACACAATTCATAGGCATATACAAATAATGTGGATACCAGCAAACAAACAATTGTGATGTATATATAATTAGAAAAGTGATTAACAAGTATGAATCTAAACACAAAGAATGCTTTATTATATAACTGTGTCTATGTGTATTGAGATAAAATGATTTTGTATGGTTGGAAAACCTGAATGATATTTTTGGTTTATCTGTACATAAATACTGTTATTATAACACTAAAAGTTTTGCCTGCATTTTACTTCTCATTGTTTGGATAACAAGGATATTTCAACAATTGTTACTAGAAACACTGATAACAGAAAGTAGACTGCAAATAAAATACAAATATATAGTCAAAAGATAAATCATGTGATATTTAATACAAGTAATTTATTTTTTGCTATAAGTCTTTTTAGTAACTGTGACTGAGACTCTATTATTATTGATGTGATAACAAATGATTGGTATGGTACTATTGGTAAACTTAACAACTATATTATTTGAATTAAAAATGTCAGTCTCTTTTAGTTCAGTATCAATCTTTAGTTTCTATATAAACATCTTAAATCATAGATGAAGAGAGTATAAAAAAAGGTTGCCATGATATCAGACTGAGATTTTTAGCATTGTTTGGTAGTGAGAATTGCTTTTATATATTTATATTCAAAGGAAGATTATTATGGACAAAAGATATATTATCCAATATTCATCCAAGTATAATTAACAGTACTACTAAAATAAAGCATTAAGGTAAATCTAGAGATAAATAACAAAAAACAAAAATTATAAAGAAAAATTAGAAGTTAACAGCTATAAGTAAATTGGACAAATTATTCCTATTAAAGCGTAATGAAGTAAGTTAGTTATAGAATTAAATATGGATGAAATGCTTTTAATAAAATAACGTATTATTAAAAGAGAATAAGTTTTTATGCTAGAATTTTTTTTATGGAATGCCTTTTATCAGAGATTATATTTGAAATTAAGACGTATTCTTAATAAAAAAATAAAACAGAGACTGGTAGACCAAACAGCAAAATATTATATTAAATTCCTAATAGGAATCAAAAGGGATGTGTGTGATTATTTAGCATAAAAAAAAAGATAACACTAATATTTTTGCAAAAAATTAAAAGATTAAAAAATGTTCTTAATTGATTTCCCTAAAAATTGTATTAGATTTAGAAAAAGACAATATATGTTATGAATAAATAAAATATGGATAAAAGATCATATAAAATGGACAAATTTGATCAAGTTAAGAGTGTTCCTCTTAGCAGCGCTTCTTGAACTTTTTTCATTCATGATTCATTTTTATCATCAAGATTTTTTCACGACCCCAAATATTAAATATAAAATTGATATAGAAATAAATATTTCCATAAACAATGTATTTCTTTGGTAAACAATATACATATGAAAATAAGTAGTTTTAGGATTTGTTTTAAGTATACAAAAATTAATGAAAGAAAATCACATTTTAATGACATGGATGTGCTTATTTTTTGCTGCCTAACAAATTAAATCTTGGTAAAATATTTGATACTGCTGGACATAAAACATCTTCAGCATTGAACGATATTTGGATTTAATATACATTAAAGCGAAAAAGTTATTTCACATAAGTATGTGGTGCTGAATGGCATGCCATTTCAGAAATTGTGGAAAATTCAGTCCTAACTCCAATCCAGAATTCAGTCAAGGATTTTTGTTGAAAGTCAAGTTTTAAGTTTGAGACACTCAATAGCCCAGCAAATTCCTCTTGGGTTTTATATGGCAGGTGATTAATCTCATTAATGTCAATCCAAAATAATCTTTGAATCCAAGATAATTTTTGAAATCTAAATTCGGTATAAAGTATTTGCAAAACTGTGTTTCTAGGGTTTTTAAGTGATCTATAATAATTCTTGCAATTAAAGTTTTACAGTTATTTTTTTCAATTATAAAATTGTCCATAGTCAAAAACATTTTCAATGAATCATTTTCCATCCTATTCTTCCAAATGGTGACCTTTTTAATAAAACCTTCAAATTTATCATTCGAAGTAAAAATATTGCTATTTTTTCCTTGAAGAGACAAGTTAAGATCATTTAATTTCTCAAAAATATCCAACAAATAGCACAGCTTTGATAGCCATAAATCATTTAAAAAAAGAGCAGCAAGATCAGATTTTTGTTTGGTTAAAAATATAATTTCTTCTTTTAATGATAATAATCTTCTTAAACTTTACTCTCTTGGCATCCATCTTACTTCTGCATGCAATAATAAATTTTTGTATTCAGAGTCCATGTCTTTAAAAAAATTTGAAAATAAACAGCAGTTAAGGGCACATCTTTTAATAAAGTTTATAATTTTGATAGCATCCTGAAGCACACCGTTTAATTCCATTGCTAATTTTTTTTGCTGCAAAGGCCTCTTGATGGATCAGGCAGTGTGTAAAAGTTAACATGATTATTACCAGAAGCTTTAAAAATGATTTAAAATCAATATTTTCACCAGTCATTGCTTTTGCACCATCTATGCATACCCCAAAACAATTTTTCCATTCTAAACTTTCTGTTTTAAAAAAAATTGTTTACTTTATTATATATGTCTGCCCCTTTTGTATGTTCTTCCAAAGAATGACAAAATAGCAATTCTTCCTCAATGTTTTCTTTATAAATGTATCTGACAGATACTAATAATTGAGCTATTTTTAAAATATCAACTGTTTCATCCAACTGAATTGTAAATATTGGGCTTTCTTTAAGTCTAGTAATAAGTTGCTCAAATTGGTTATTGCTAATTTCAGAAATTTTATTAGTGATGGTGTCATTTGACAAAGGAATTTTTCAAATTTCATCACCATATTTACTTCCATGAAGTATTTGTATCATTTTAAAAAGAGCAGGTAATATAAGATTTTCTCCAATGGTGTATGGCTTTTTATTTTTAGCAATCAGATATGAAACTTCATATGATGTGAGTAAATATTTTTTCATTAATTTCTTAAAATATTATTTTTCTTTATTTGAAGTTTTTAATAGTCATTCAAAATATTCTTTTGGTTTATTGACATATAAAGGATGCTTGGATTCAAAATGCCTTTTTAATTTTAATGATTTCATACTCTCCATAGAGAAAACATTTTTGCAATTTAAACAAAGAAGTTGTTCATTACCATCACAGTTGTTGAAAGTAAAGACAAATTTGAGAAATGTCTCGTCATATTTTCTTTTTCACATCTTAGATGCCTCTTTCTGATTATGAGATCCTGCTTGAAGAGATTTTGTAGCATTGCCATCTGCATCAACACCTTTAGTAGTCAAGCTCAAACATTTATCCATGGGTAAAAAGTATTTTATCCTAAAATATAAATAAAATAACAGTACTTATTAGTTAGCAGAGACCCCAAGTGGCAGCCGTGTTTTTGTTTAATTATATGAAGCATATTTACTCCCGTATATTCTATTTTTAAATATCCCCATATGTTTTATTTTTTAATATTTAAAAAATCTCAATAAATCAATTATAAATTACCAGTTAAGTTTAAAAAATAGGAATATGTTTTTATTTGTTAATAAATAAATGACAATAAGTTTTAAATAAAAAATAAATTTTTATAACAAATAGGATGATAAATTTTGAATAAAAAAGTGAGACAAAAACTATATAAGCATTTTTATATATAAAAAATAACATCTTTCATAATATTTACTCAAATAAATACTAACATTAGTCAAGTAAACCGTAAAATACAATATTGTATTATTCTTATGATGTGGACACTTGTTGAAATGAAGCCAAAACAAATAACTTGACCGGAAATGCATCATATAATCACAGTGGTGCCAACCTTACTCTCACCACTGCAGCATATATTTTGATTCTGAAATAACTTATATGCTAAAATTGGAATGTGACACTACTATTATGATGCATTTAGTGTTATTTTTCAATATGTAAATATAATTTGCAGCTCAATTTGGCCATCATTACAATTTTATAATTGCGCTGTACAGGTTATATTAAATTAAAGATAATGAAGGGATTGCGACTAATATTTCTTTAAATTCATGTCTCTGAATTAAATTTTCATGACTCCATCTTTTCACTTTGCAACCCCATTTGGGGTCGTGAAACACAGTTTAAGAAAGGCTGACTAGATTATCAATAATTGTTGACAATGATGCTGCTGATTGCATATATTAAAAATATTAGCCATTTTTATAACTGCTTCTTATATATAGGTGAACAACTGTCAGTTATGATTAAAAACATGATGGGCTTCCCATCACTCAAATTCCATCATTTTTAACGCTATGATAAAGATTTTACCATCATTTGAAAGGTTATAAAAAGTTCCATAAGATGCTGCCGCTTTTGAATTATTTTACAAGTAAAAAATCAATAAAACTGACATTGAAGGTCTAAAAAAGGAAGAGGGCCATCTGTGCTTGATACTGATTGGCTGTTAATAGTCAAGAACAAAAAAAATCGCTTGTCAATAACGAAATCACTATGATTTCTTTTTTTTCATTTCGAAAGTGATAAACGAATGTTTTAGACCATTTTAAAAGTATTTTTTGACATATTATAAATTATTTTGATAAAATATGCTAAAAATAAAATAATTATAGAAAAATATATAAGATTTTAGTAAAAATTATTTAATTTTGGGAACATAAAACTGAGAAAGAAAACACTGATGTGAGCAACACTTTTTAGTTGATTACTAACGTTCATTTTAGATTTGCCACTATCAAATATTTTTATAATTATAAATAAAAATTTATTTTTGAAAAAACTTTCGTTCACTTTCATAACCTGACAAATTATTAATATACTTTTACAAATGAAACTAAAGTGAATATAATATTAAAAGATGAATATATTTTGACAGTTGAGTTTGTGAATTGACCAATTAAAAGTTTAGACTTTTATTTCATTCAGCCAATAAAATAATCAGAAAATAAGCGGTTAAGTTCAATGAAATGCAAAACTATGTTGTATTATGTAAATAAAATAAAAATCAGACTTTATTTCAAAGGATAACATTAATATCTTAAATTTACTTTGATAAATAACAGAAGCTTAATTAAGAACAGTAATAATTGAACCAAACATCTTGAAGCATAAGATAATGCTCATATATGTTTAATATTTTTTCCTTTGAATGGTTTTATCTTCTAAATTTCAAAACTGTATTTTTTAATAATACTATTTTTAATAGACTGAAATATATTCAGAAATATAGGGATTTTTCCACAAGAATTTTCATAATAATATTTCTCTATAACACATAACAAATCAATGGAAGGAATTTATAAAAATAAAATAAAAAATCTGAAAAAATTTTTTTGCTTTAAATAATCAATATAATAGATGATTTTCTTAGTTAAAAAACATCAAATTTGCAATCTTGTCAATACAAAACTATGGAATAGTATGAGTTAGGAATGATACCGTAATTTATTGCTAATTTTATAATAAAATTTTTTGCGTATGTATTATGCGTGCTTGCGCTTGCGTGTGTGGGAGGAATATATAATGTTATAAAACAATATTTAAAGTTGATTAAAATGTATTATATATATTTATATGTTTGAAACTGAATAAAATGAAAATGTGAAAAATAAAAATTACATTAACATTTAAGCCTGGATATGAAAAAAAATTTTTAAATGTGAATAGTTTTATCTTAAAAATGTTTAATAAATGTGGTACTTCTTCTATCATAAAATATTACTTTACAAGATCATAACTAAACTATAATACTTACACTTGCAGGTTGGTGCTTTATTTCTCCATAATCCTGATTTTTGACATACACGTTCAATGTGTCCAATTAATTTACTTCCATTATTACATCTATACTGAATTTTTTTGCCTATATTAAAATCTGATCCTATTAATGTCGCATTAGGATGTACATCTGGAGAACCACAAGTTAAGGGATCTAAAAAAGTTTAATATATTTGGATTTCAAACATTGTACATATATAATATAGAACACAGATTAAACATTTTTCAAAGCAATTAAATTTAGCATTATCATAAAAATTAGTTTTGCAAAATAAGAAATACACATGAGCTGATCAAAACATAAATCGAAAATTGTTTTTATAAATATATATATAATTATTAAAAGATAGCCTGACTACCATCTATATAAATTTCAATACATAATGACCATATCTAAATCCATTGATACATCATTTGTAATGCTGGCCACATTATGAATAATATGGATTTTTTTAAAAATTTTCATTTGTGATAAAAATCAAACCAAATGCTTTTTAAATCACTTGAAGTTGTTTTTTTTTTATTTTTATAAATTACATCTTTGTCATCATTTGCTCTCAACAATAATAAAAAATTAAAGAAATGTCAAGCATTGGTGGTCGAGAGGTCAGCGGCGGCGTTTTACAAGCAGTTTTCCCGGGTGGGTGGGTCTCGTTTCCCGGCTGATGCTATGACACATGAAAAAAAAATAAAATAAAGAAATACAGAGAAAAGATCTAATGTGCTAATGGTAGCTTTTATTTATCTAGATACCAAATGTTTGTGATAATCTTGTGTGTCATCTCTTTATTTAGATCACTGTTTTGCAAATCTAGCTTCAAAAATTTCCTCCTCCTTTAATAAGTTTTATTATTTAGCATTTATTTCTAACTCACAGAAGCAAAGACTCTAAATATGATGTCGAACTATATATTATGTTAATTTAATAACTGTTGACAAACAAAGTAGAATGTAAAATATGGGATGCAAACATATAAATTAACATAAGCTGTATTTGAACTCAACTACTGCATTATTAAATTAGCATATACTAATAACAAATGTATCAATTTTCACAACAGTTAAAATTACAAACCAATCGTACATGGAAACAATATATCACTCAGGCACTTATATATATATTAAAAAATATTTTCTATTTTCAATTCTTCAGCATGGGATTATATTTTAGAACTATTTTTTTTAAAACTATGTATGATAGATAATTCTGTTTCAATATTTAAACAATCTATAACTAGTAATAGTCCTTTCTCACTTGCGCCATATTATAATATTAAATCAGTGATATTTATGTGGGATACTCTCATTCCAGCTGCATTTATTTAGAAGGTAATAATGTCTCCTCTCTTGCGCGCTACGAGCTAGTAAAATTCATGGATCATTAAATAATAATAAATAAATAAAATCTAGGTTTCGCATTTTCACATATATTTTAATTCTTGGATAATACAACATTATATTAAGAAAAAAATACAAAACAGTTAAATTTAATATTTAAAGAATAAAATAATTAAAAATAATTTTTAAAGTCTTTTAAATAATTGAGAGAGAAAAAATCTTACCGGTATAGTTATTATCATTCGAAATATAATTTTTCTCTTTTATTGATCTTAATATCTATGTAAATGTTTCAAACATTTATTCAGAAAAGATACTATAGTTTAAAATTATTTATTATTTGCTTCTAATAAATAATTTTAAATTATAGTATCTTTTTAGAATAAATGTTTGAAACGTTTATATAAATATTAAAATTATTATCATTGTATGCATATAAATATAATTCAAAGTTCTCAAGTATCTCATTACAAATGTCTATTAATTTGAATGATTTTTTTAATTTTGAGATTTGGCAGCTTCTTTCACAATTAACCCATGCAGTTTACAGTATATTTGAATTGTAATTTTAGGTATCATCTAAAGTTTGTTTCCTTCAATTTAGACAATTTATATGAATAATGCTGATGAACTTATATGCTTTACATAACTTTTTGGTCTTCATTGAATTGGACAACATTCTGGCAGATAAATCAATATATTTTTTAATGATGGCAAACAAGAGGCTATTCTTTAAGAATAAAAGAGGCAGCATATGTTTTTTAAGTGCTACAAGAATGAATGACAAAGACAGATGCATTTTAGGATGCTTTAACAATCTACATAAACAATGCTAGAACTACAAGTGAATTTTGTCATAACAACAATGTAGATATACTTAAAAGGACTGTCTATTCTGATAACTTGCTGAACTGGCTTTATTTGCAATTAGATTTAATATGTAAAACAATTGATAGACAATACTAGTATCAATTCTTTTGTTGATTTTTTTTTATTATCTTGAGGCTCATCTTTTAAAATAAATGGCTAAGTTAACTTTATATATATATATATATAGTTAAAAGGAGATTGCCTTGCAACAGGTTGAGATTGTTGATTGTTATTGATATTGGGATTGTCTAAGTGTTGACTGATTTTAATGATATATATTGTAAGGGTAACTTACAATCCAGTTCAAGCCCACCTTTATATGTACACAGTATTAAACTAAACCCATGAAAAAAAAAATTGAAATAATATGTTAGGTATGTGATATTATTCTATATGCAAACATACATATAAATAATAATTAATAAAGCAAGTCATATATAACATGACATTACTTTTATAAGCTTGTAGTTACAAAAATTGGTATACTCTCTGTATTGCATTTTTGTAATACATATAAATACACACACACACTTGAAGTTTGTTTTAATAAGTACCACACGAAAATAATGTTCAAATGAAGTAAATGCTTCTTGTTAATGAAAAATAAAAGCTTAATCTTAGAAACCTTTCATATATATATATATATATATATATATATATGAAAGGTATATATATATATATATATATATATATATATATATACCAATAATACTTGTCTATTAATGTGTAAACATCATGATATAAGACAGTAACTTGGTAGATGTGGTGATGACCTGAGGTCAAGTCAATATCTAAGCAACCAAGTGTTGGAATGTGAGAATAAAATTTTACTACATAATTTTATTACATAACATCAGCAACAACCATTAATTAATGCAACAATAGGCACCTACAGCAATAAAAAATGAAATTGAAAATACAAGTTTGCTGAACAACAGATGTTAAACACCAGTGTAAAAGTAAACCCAATTCATTTCCATTCTCTTTCATATTTCATTAAATGATATAACAACTGCAAGTAGCAAATAGCTTAATATCGAACATTAAAACAAAAGATAAAATGGATGATGTGTTCGAATATATTATCTATTCTGTATAAGATTTTAAAGCATTGAAAGTTGAAGCAAATCATTATCAACATTTAAAAAAGAAAACAATGAACTTTAGTAGCATAGTAAAAGAAAATATTTTTATAGCGATAATCAAAGATAGAAGACTGTGCAATTGAACAAGAAAAAAGAGAATGTTATATAGCCAGCATATACTGATAAATGATGAAGTAAAAGTTTCCTTTGCTTAAATTTATTCAATACCATTTATAAGCTGAAAGAAATTTAATTTCTTTTTTAAATTACAAAATGCATACTGGCTAGATAAATGTGCCATAGGATCCTGGGTGCTGTCTTAATTGCCCCAAAGCATGATGCTTTAATTAACTAACTTATATAAATAATGCCTAGAAAAATGCCTAATGCCTAATCTGAACTGTCTGAGTGTACTCTGGAAGAGAGTGATGTCCAAACTGGAAACAATCTTGTCCAAGCATTACCAGAAAATCTGGAGAATGATGGAGGAGTTATCAGAGCAGACTATATCAATGAGAGGCATTAATGTTTAAATTTTAGACTTTAATCAGGAAGATTTGAACAAAATCAAAATCATCATGTTATATATGTATATATTACATTCTATTTTTATTATTCTCACACTTGGGTGTTTCAATGTGTTTGCAATCAGGAGAGTCCATTCCATAAAAAGCAATGTTGAATGGGGGGGGGGAGGTTATTAAGCTAGAATTTTTTTTGTTTTGTAAATAAAATTTAGATTGATTCCCTTCATAGTGACTTGACATTCCATCATCATCATCATCATCAAATAATATGGATGAGGTAAAAATTTTTGATGCTCTTCCATATTAATTTACACTCACTAGTACAGGACAGAGTTTACATTGTTTGTTTATTTGATTATGTTTAACTAATAACTGTTACATTTAGTTTATTCAGTATGAATGATTAATATTCTTATGTGAAAGTCTTTCTATACACTTTAAAGAACTTGTACATAGGTAAAAGAGATGTCCCCAAAGAAGATGGAACCTCTCCAACAGAAACTGGATGACAAAGCTATTGGACATACTGTGATATAATCTTGTAAATAGTTATTTAGCTTCACGATCATCATCATGACAATAAAATAATAATATTTTTTTCTTTTCTTTTTTTTTTTTTAGATAATCTTATTGATTTTGTATATAGGAGTGTCCATTGATACATATCTATTATGGGTAAGGGATGGAATAACAAATAATTTTAGTTATTGATATGGTAGAGATGCACCTGAGATATATACAATCACATTTTTACTATGTTCATAGAATTTAGATTTTTCTCTGTTATAAATAAAAATTGTTAATGGTCTTTAGTTTATCAAACTTGTTCATACACTCACTCATTAATTAAATTGACTAAATATATATGCCATACACACATGTATTATTATAACAATTAACATAACAATAGGGTTGAATGTATCTTAAGTCAATGAAAACTTAGTTGCAACATAAAGTAAATTCATCCCTGAAGAGAGCCGAAGGCAATATTTTCCTTGGTTTTGAATACTGAGGCATAATGAAATCTGAAAGAGGATGGGGTATGAATGAAATAGCCTAAATTGTATCTAGATTTAATGAGTAAATTAAGAGCTAGCCCATTGGAGGTGAATATAATCATTGATTAGTTATTTCATTTATGTTATTCACAGCATCCTATCTGAAGACTCTAGGTTTGACCATAGTTAGATGTGTTCCCTCTCTTTTGGTGGAAAACCTGGACCATTACAATATATATATATATATATAGTATGTACAGGCTAGTTTTATCCAAAAATGGACTTAAATACTTTGGAAAAGTGATTATGTCTAAACAATAGTAATTTATCACATCACAAACACAATGAAATTCTAGCATCATTATAATGATATAAACTCAATACATTTTGGTAGTTGAAAATTCAAATGTAAATGTCAAATCATCTTCCTAAATGTATGTTTTTTCAGCAATACTACCTTGTGTAAATAAGATAAATTCTGAATTACAAAGAGCATGGCCAAGAAATAATCTCTTGAATAATATGTTGCAAAGTTGTTAAATATTGACATTCAGATTTATTTAAACAAGGAGCTAAATTTAAATTAGCAATAATCTTAAATTGTTCATAACAAACATTTAATTTATATATTCAAAGAAAGGCTAATATATTAGTCACTTTTAAGCTTAGCAATCTGCCAACAAAAACATATAACAAATAGACTCAATACATATTAATAGCTGAAAATTCAAATATAGAGTTATTTTTATTTCAGTAAGATGGATATTTTTGAATCAATCTAAATTAATAAATAGTGTGTTTTAGTCAAAATGTATACAGATTTTTAAATTGAATAGGTGAATAGTTTTGACCTTTTCTATTTCTTTAACAATACTGAATCTGAACTTTTTAAAATTCTGTCATTACTTTTGGAGATTAACATTAAGTTTTCAAAATATGCTGAACAAGAAGGTAAGCATGGGATGTCAATTTTGAATTTTATCCCATTATATTAATCTTTGGATGCTAGCTCTGAACTTGTAAAATATAAATGTTAGAAAATACTACTTCTTTAGGCAAATATATTTATTTAAAATTATTGATTAAGCAAATTATATCAACTATAAGCCATAATAATTAACATCAAAATTTGTAATAGCATATTTTCATTAAGTACAATAAAAATTAATCTTAATGGAATCATCATGCATGGCATCCTTTAAGTAAAAACTATATCAATATTCTTTCATTATACAGAGGCTAAACACAGAGGCTAAACTCTCCATACAGTAGCGCCACCAGTGTAAGCCAGAGTAATCAAAAGATGCAAAAAAAATTGTGCATAAAATTCCTATCTAGTGCCTACAGTCCAATATTTCCAGACTAGTTTCTAGTTTGTGGTTTCATCAGTGAGGAATCCTTGGGTCTGAGAGCACTACACCTAAATCTTAGTCTGGGGATATTGAATGAGTAGGCATTAAATAGGGATTTTATGACCTTCTTGTGTCCATTGATTACTCTGGCTTGCACTGGTGGCGCTACTGTATAGAAAGTTTAGCCTCTGTGTAAACAGCTTGTGTAAGCATAAGAAATGATCACGTGGTGGTTAGTTCGTTCATTATATATAAAAGTGTAATTAACCTTCCATGTATTATATTTTCAGTAAAATGAATAAGTTCTAATTTTGATAAATATAGTACTTCCCAATTGAGAAGTTGTACACATAAACGTCTTTTCATTCAAGATCAAACTTTTATAGATCGCATACAAATAAAGTGTATGTTTTGTATATTTTATACTTTAAACTGTTTGTTCATGACAGTTTTATTTTAACCAATTTAAAACATTGATTTTATTTTGTATTTAATTGATAATTGACTTTTTGTAATATGCTAGCTAATTATGACTATGAATATGCATTTACACGCTCTTTCAAAGTTAAGAGAGGAGAGAAAAGCCAAACAAAATCGTCGTTTAAAATGGAGCATATAACTTAGATTCTCCTAGAATATTTTAAAGTATTATATTAAATAAATGGCTTTTTAAGTTAATGTGTTTCTTTAATTCTGGAGTAACAATTCCTATTTTTAGATTTAATTAATGTTATAATTATTCTTTCTTTTTAGGGAGGAGATTAACTTTTTTAAAATCAATCTATTTATTACAATTATTGTTCTAAATCTATTTTAGATTTAGAATAGAAAACTTCTTTCTACTATTAAATTATCTATGTTTGAATCTTTTAATTAAATAAAATCTTTAATTAACTTTTTAGATATTTTTAAAAATCCATTGAAACAAATTTTTTTTCATTTTTATTTTTCCTTCAAACAATAGCAAAGTCACTTTAAATTGAACTGCAAACAATATATAACTAAATATATGATTTATAATAATTTTTAATTTAGAAAATTAAATAATAAATGACTACAGAAGCTTGAGAGATGTGGGAGTTAATTCGGAAGTAAAAGCAGTTTTAAAAGAAATTATAGTTTAATGGCAGATTTAAAATGTAAACAATTCCTAGGAACGTTTGATCGCCATCATTTGGTGTAAGTTTGTTTTAAAATCTTTTTTTTTTTGCGGCACTATAAAAGATAAGATTTTAAAGATACTTGATAAAATAATAAAACCTCTCTTAATTAACCATCTGTAACATGGAATTATATGTTAACGCAATTATTTAATATACTTTGCTTAAATACTTAATAATTGTCAAGTGTTGATGGCCTAGCGGTTAGCATAGCTGCCTTTCAAACAGCTGGCCCAGGTTTGCTTCCCGGTCAACGCTTTTACATGTAAAAAAAGAAAATATTTAATAATTACTGTAAATAGTTATTTTGTAGTATATTCGATTACATCAAAGGAAAACAAATAATTACTTACATTAACCGTAAGAAACGACTTGTCTAAATATTTTATTTTTAAAATTTTCAAATCTTTTCTAATAAGAATGATTCAGAATTGGATTATGAAATCTATTATACTTTGACAAACGTAGTAATCACTCTATTATAAACTAGTACTTAAAATCAATAAAAAAAAAGTTTTATGAAATACAATTCAAATTATAAATTGAAATAATAATAGCTTTTAAAGGTTGAACGTAATATAAAACATTAAAATTGTGAGAAAAAAATCCGAATCCTATTTGATTAACTGTGCACGATATTATAGAGGCTATAATCAAGACTTTAACGAGTTATTAATTATTAGAATTAAAATAGATTTGAATTCATTTATTTGACTTTATAAAACTACTTATTAAAATTTTATTAAATTTAAAATAAATGTTGGTTTGCAAAAAAAAAACAAAAGAGAGAGAAAGAGAATTGCCCGAAGGCAGATTGAAGTATCAAAAGAATAAATTGCTAAGATTTTCTAAAGTATATTAATAAAATATTTTTATTTAAAAGAACTAAAAATCTGTGTTCATATACCATCACATATATATAGAAATCTGAGCTATCTATTTATGGGAACTAATGGTAATAATAAATATAAAAATAATATCCAATAATTAAAAATACAAATAATTTTGAGCAGAGGAAAAGCACAATTCAGCATTGGTTTAAGTATTATTTTTTTAATGTACCATTAAAATACTAGTGTTTATTGTTATTTTAATATATATATATTAAAAAATATTTTGAGTTAAATGGGAAATGCTGAGAAGTTTTCTTTCGAATTCAGCCGATAAATGATAGCTTCATTATAAATTGATCTCTGTGTTTATTTTCTGATTAACATTTCATGATTCAAATTTTAATATATGAATTTTTTCTACAGTACAGGCTTTCTCATACCTGCACTCCAATATGTAATATATAGAGGTTTGAACTCAGACTTGCACGTGACTCTCAACTATCCACGCTATCTCATACTGCTGACACACTTGATCACACACACACACATGTCGTAAGCAGTATGCGATAGCGTGGATAGTTGAGAATTGTGTGAAAGTCTGAGTTTAATTCAAATTTTCAGAAAAAATGTATATGTAGAATATCAAAGTGTTGTCAATTATTTAAAAATTTTCCTATAGAAATTAATCAATAATATGCTAATTTAAAATGATTGATATCAAAGTTGTAAGTGTAGAAGTTTGACCCTTATAAATCAAAGTAAAATAATTAGGTTTAATAATCTCTAAATCAGGTAAATGAAGAGGCTATAAGAAATAGATCATTCACAAATTTCCAAATTTATATTTGCCAGTAATATATATATAATTAAAGGAGATTTGAACACTGACCTTCAAGCTTCCTTCAGCTATCTACTCTCTCCCATACAACTGATACGCATGACCACACACATGTGAAAAAGATAAATAATTTCCAATATACATATTTCATGCTGAACCGCACTCATCATCTCCCATATATATATAATCAATGCTCAGTTTATATTAAGATAGCAAATCTTCAAACTTTAATGGATAGGCTTCAGTCTACTCAAACCCCCCTCCAACTCTTCAGCCATCCATACCATTAAAAATCTGATGACAGAATGTCCAAATCCCTTGGTGATGCCAATATTATTGTTATGCCCATGTTGACTTTAAGTCATTCTGACCCCTCATGTATAAGACCTTGACCATTTAAATACACAAAAGATGGATGGACAGGATACAGGCTGAATCTGGACCAATTGATGAGTGTGGTTCAGCACAAAATAAATATTTTGGGAAATCATTTATTTCTTTCACATCTGTGTGGGCATGTGAATTGGTTGTATGAGATGGAATGGATATCTAAAGGAAGTTTTAAAGTCTATATCCAAATCCCCATATCATTAAAAACCAGTCAACACTTAGATAATCCCATATCAATAACAATCAACAAAATCAGACTCTTGTCAAGGCAACTTTATTTTAACAATAAAGGTGGATTATATATATATATAATATTATAATGTTTTCACGGTTGTATGATGTAGATAAATTATTATTTTTGTGAATAAACCATGCATTATTTTGCATTACAATCCGATATTTCGACAATGGACTAGCAACCACCATTATCAAGGTTAACTATATATATATATTAAAGCATTATTATATAAAAAAAAATGAAAGTAATGATTGACTACAATATTTAAATTATGAAATTAATTTGATCACCCAAAATGCTGAGTAATGAGTGTCCAAAAGAATACCATATGATTAGTGGCAAACTATGGAATTTTTGTCATCAGATTTCACTAATTTTAGGAAACAGTCTGGGTAGTAGTTATTTTAAACAATAATTTTTTGATAATATACTTATTTAATTTCTCTACTTTCAGCAATTGTAACTCAATGTAAACATGTTCATCAAGTCTATTAAAAAGATTATATTTTATTTGCAAATAATATGCTTATCATGTTTTCAACTATCAAATACTCATATGCATAGCAATCAAAATTATAACAAGTGATGTCTGCTATACCAGAATGGTATTTAAATATTCCTTGCAAAAATGTAAATTATTTAATGTTCATAATCCACTTTTTCAATAAAAGGGATAGAATACTTTTTTCTTATTAATAGCATTAGTGTAATAAGCTATGTGCTAAACTTCCTTGACTTTGCACCCTCTGTCATCTCTTTCAAAACATGTTATAGTAATCCTCAATGTCTCAAAGTGATGACCATGTTCAATCTCATATTCCAAGAATGTAGACTTGAATTCTGTGTTGGCTTTTGCCTGATTATAAAGGTATATGTGTTAGGTGACCCTAGTTGTGATGTTTGCATGTGATTCACTGAAGTAAATGACCTTGCAAAGAGAATTGTTGCATTCAATCTTATAAAAAACTTGATTGGCCTGCTCCAGGAATAGCCTACCTTTGGTATTATTTATCAAATGATTTAAAGTGGGTAGGGTCTAAAATCTGACATTATGTTTTCAGAGAAAATTTTACTTAAGTTTTGAGATACTTTAGGTATATATGCTAGTGATATCCATGGTTCTGCATCCACTTTTGCAAGTTTATTTTTGATTTTGGACTGAAATGTTTTGACTATATTGATAAGGTACTTGCATATATATCCTTGCATAATTTAATGTTTTGATATAGAAACACTTTAAAACTTACCAGCTTTGAAGTGGTAGGGTTTATTAACTCAGGATAAATTGCCCCTCTAATTTGGATAGGTTTAACTATTATTTTATGCTAAGCATACTATTTGTGGATAAAATATAATAATCTTTTTTTAATAGACATGGCAAACATGTCTACATTGAGTTTTTTTGATGATAATAAATAGTGTAAGATGATAAATCCTTTCATATAAGATGCTTTTAGTCATTAATTGTTCAGCTTTTATGGTCATGACCTCACAACACCCTTATCATAAAATTTACATAAGAAATAAATGGTCTCAAAATGCAGATTAGTCATACAACAAATGATTATAGTAGATACTAAAATGTTCAGATGTTTTTTATTTTTACAATGTGTAGTTTTATGATTTTCATTTATTAGGTCGATTATTCCCTCTATTGTTCACCTATAGTTAGTTTTAATTTTTATTTTTACCATTAATGCATGCAGTGTAAATATTGGGCCATCAAACAGTTCAGCAGTTTTAAATATTGATGTTTAATCTGTTTAGGTACCAATAATTTATAGGGTTATTATTCTTTTTATAGCTTACAAAATTGATGTACACATTCTTTCAATATCAACTTCTTAGAAGTTTATTTGCTAAAACAAAGTTGCATTTGGTATTTATTTTATTTTTGTACTATATAAATGCTGATATGCATTATTTTGTCAAATTCTTATGTACAAAAATAAAATAGGCTTTAAGTGGTCCACTGGAAATTAAAAGTCTGTCAAACAGGTTTTTTAAAAAAATAATAAAGAAATTATTATTTACAGAGATTGTGAATTGCTGGGTAAGCAAATTCAAACAGTTTTTTATGGAGTTAAAAAATAATTATAAATCATTTATGGACATCTGTCTGGGTTATTATGTGATTGCTTCTAGAAAAAATCGTAAGTCTAATTGGAATCTAAAATTTTTTGTGAGCGTGGCCTACTTTAAATTCAAATCTTAAGTCATGAATATGTCAGGTCAATAAACTAACTACTTTATTATGAGAAATTTTATATACATTGCATTATATTCTCT
The DNA here is from genome assembly GCA_028023455.1 of Epiperipatus broadwayi. NCBI lineage: Eukaryota > Metazoa > Onychophora > Udeonychophora > Euonychophora > Peripatidae > Epiperipatus > Epiperipatus broadwayi. The sequence goes on along the minus strand of JAQFVV010012393.1, from coordinate 27,581 downwards.
TCTCAAAACAATATTTCTTATACTAAATTGATTCACTTTTTCTTGTTCTTTTTACTTTCTTTATAAACTTATACCTAGGATAAGACAGTTTTTCATTGTATTCTTATATCTCGATATATTTTCATTTTCACTTATTTATCTATTTATTCATTAAAAGATTTTCCCATTTTCTACACTCTTCAGTACATTTAATTTTATACTTTTATCCTTTCTTTCTCACTTTGTTTTAATATTCATGTTTCAAAGCTTTTAAAAATTAAGAAAAAAAAACCAAAAAAAAAAAATCATTTAACACACTTTTTCTTTCAAATTTTAGTTTTTTGTTTTATGAAGCATTTTTACTTATTTTCTATTTCTAATTTTGTAATATATTAATGAACCATATTTGTAAAGAAAATGGTAAATACTTATTATTTCTTTTTAATTTATTAAGTTGCTAACAACAAACCAATTATGTTCCATCATCAGATTTTCAATGAAATGCATGGCTGAAGAGTTATGGGGTGGAGTAGTTTGAAGTCTGTCCATTAAAGTATAAAGATTGGCTATCTTAATATAAAGCTGAGCACTGATTGTATATATGTGTGGAGATAGTAATCTGGACCAACTGATGATTGCTGGTTTAGCATGAAATATGTACATTGGTGATTATTTATCTTTTCAACATGTGTGTAATCAGGTGGGTCAGCAATATGAGATGGGATGGAGAGTTGAGGGTCATGTGACTTTCTGAGTTTGAATTCCTTATATATTACATTTTATGTGTGCAGGTGTGTGTAAGCCTGTACAGTATATTAAATTGCATATTGAAATATAATGCGTTATCCCTTATATATTACATTAGACGTTATTGAAAATTTATACTATATATAAACAAATTACATCAAATTCAGAATTAAACAATTTCCCAAAATTTAAAAGCTAAAATTTCACAAAGTACAAATTGTACTAAAATAATAATCAGAGTAGTTCTGAGGGCAGGGAAAAACATGCAAATCACAAGGCCAACATTTATCAAGCTCACAGACCAGCATGATCTACATTTTTTGCGAAAATCAAAAAATAAAACATTTTATTCCTTAGCTAAATTTAACTAGAGTAATATTGAAGGCATTAGATTCTTAATTTCACTTTTCTTATTTGAAATGCATGCTCTTCTATTTAAAAGTAGATCAGTGTTATAATAAATATAATTATTACTATAAATAATCACACTCACAAAGCTGGATTATATACTAACCTGTGTGTTTTTACTAACAGTTTAATGCGTTGGAAAGATTTAAATAATATGTTTTGTTTTGTTTTTTTTTTTTAAAAAAAGGTTAACAATTAAATGAGAAAAATGGTCGACATATAATTCGAAATAAATTTCTTGTATAATTGTATGCATATTTTTTATTATAAAATGAAATTGTAGAAAATATTATAGTATTATTTTTATTAAAAAATAATTAATTCTATAAAGCCTATATCAAAATGAATAAAACTTTTATTGCTTGCTAAAAATAGTGACTTTTTAGTGTAAATAAATTATACTAATTTTCAGAGATACTTGTTAACTTTTAAATTAATTTACTCGACATTTTTATCTGTAAAAGGAATGGTAAATAAACATTTATAAGTGAACTGTTCTATTGATGGAGTTTCTGATATTCAACATTTATCTTCGATGACTTGTACTGTACAAGTGTTGTGTTAAACTATTCAAAATCCAGCTTCCTGGTCAAGCATTAGTGGCCAAATTGTCAACACAGCTGCCTTTCAAGCAGTTGTCCCGGGTTCGTGGGTTCGCTACTGGCCTATGCTTTGATACATGAAAAAAAAAGCCAGATTCCTGTAGAACTAATGCAAAGTTTACTATAATGTCTCCTTATAATCGTAGTAAACATATTAAGAACTATAATTATTAACTTATTCTTTATAAAAAAAAATAATTTTATGATATTTGCAATCTAAAAAGGATGGGGATTAAAAGGCTTGGAAAACTAACTTAAGTGAATGATATATAAAAATATCTACTCACCATATTGACAAATAACCCTCATAAAATCCACTTTGCAATTAATATCATTCCATTTCCAGTTGAAATTGCCATCCAGGGTGACACACACTTCTCCTGTATTGTCATTATTAGGCTGACCACTACTCCAAAACAATTCTGTAAGTGGCAATCCTTGAAAAAAACCCAAAGAATATATATATAAATTTCTATGTGTATGTGCGCGCATGTTCAGGCATGATTGATACTAATTTTTAAGCAAGATATGTTTAACAAAATTCTTATTAAATAAATCCAAGTTATAAGATATTTAATAATTTTATAAAGCTGGTATAGTAGATTATTAATTAATGAAAATATTTTGAATTATAATGTAAATATAAATAATTTTGAATTATTAATGATCTGTAAATTTTGGCTACACAAGATTATAAATGACTGTAAGTTTTAGACATTTGAATATTAGTCGGTTTTTTTAATCTTGTAATGCTCTTTTTTTTAAAAAAGTTAATTAATTTTCTATTTCTCTATCAATAAACTTCTTTTCTAAATAATTTTCTATAAAGCTTTCATTTTTACTATGTTTTTTCTCCATTTCTTTCTGTATTGAAGCAGTCAATCTTAGCTTAAGATTGAGCTTCATGGTATCATCTACTAACCTGTATTCAAATCCCATCCCACTCCTTTAGTCATATATATATATTATGTATATATTTGAAATGTGCACCTAAAATTTACAAAGTTTAACTTTTCAATATTTATTATTATTAATTCTTTTCTTCACATTAAAAATACATGTGTGGCTCAAATGTATATATATTATAGGAACAACATACTAATAAAATATTAGTTTTATAAACATTTTTATCTTATGGCACTTATAAAACTTTTTCTTTTAAAATTTTTTTTTTTTTTGTTAAATTGTATATTTTATAAAATCCAAGATGGAAGATGCAACCGTTAATTGTCCAAAAATAATTAAAGGGGTGAAAATATATTATTGTTTTAGCGTTGGGAAAGAATTTTTAATTAAAGTTTTTACTTAAAATAAAATGGGGATTAAGATTAATGATTGTACTTTTTGTTATAAACATTTTTGTCAAATCTATTTCCAATCTGGAAATAGATTTGAATATATTTTGGAATGTTATATAACATTTGCATCTTCCAAAAACAATGGACAAAGAAATGTAAAATTTCTATTGAATTAAAGATTATGTTTAAGCTAGAGATAAGAAATTGAAAGCATTCCAGAAATACCTGAGCAATATATAAAATGGGTAAATTTTGACAACCAACAGTATAGCTACTAATGAAAGAACTGTGCAGTTAACAAACTTCATGTTGCTTTGAAATATAAAATGATGATTGGGTAGAAAGTCCACCACCTTCCCGATCCTTTCTGGGGTCATCTTCTGCTGCTGTAATAACCTGCTGTTCTGAAATGAAGGAAAGCCTAAAAAATAACTCTGGAATGCCAAATAAAAGCTTGCTGTCACCTAAGAACTTTATGATCCTTTCAATTGCCATGCACATGCCTGGACATTTTAAATTGGACTCTTGAAATGATGCAAGGTAAACTATTTTCAAATTGTCACCATTGAAACTAAATCTAGCTAGTCTAACTAATCTCAAACCCTACTATTAAGATTTTTCATGTATTATTTAACTTTGCCTTTTTGCTAATATGTAAATGTAATTTGCTCTTAAATAATTTCTATAAATGTAATCCAATCTCATATGCTCTAACTTACTTTAACTTTGGTGCGATCATTTATTTATATGTATTTATTACTTGATTATATATATATGTTTTAGTTATTATTAATATGCCAATCTCAAGCAACCTGGTGAACTAAATTTCTAAATCCATCTTTCTTTTAGTCTTTTAATTAAACCTCCATGGATTAAAGTTATAAACTTCCCTTAGATCATAATGAATGATTAATGAATACAGTCACCAGATTGTTTTTATGAATCAACATTTTAGTGTATATAAAATTATTATTTGTTCAACTCCAAGTAGGATAGAGTAATTCTACCCAGGGTAAATCCACCATTTGAGCTAATTAATGCTTTGAAATCTTTTAAATGTTATTATTCAATTCTGAAAGAGTGACCTATTATTTGTTTTCTACAACCTCTAGGCTTAACTTTATTTTTCATACTCTTAAAATCTCAAATGTTTAAATATCCTAATTATTATCAAAATCCATGGTGGGATTGAATTATTTTAAATAGCAGACAAGGGAGGGGGTCAAATTTTAATATATATTTTATTAAATGAAATCTTCTCTATATATATTCTCGTGGCACAGCATATTATTTATGTAAATTATGGCATTCAAACAAGGGTCATTTATTTTAAAGCAGTAAATCATATTCAATGTTGTTAGTGGCATCTTTCTGTACTGTGTTACTGAACTTCAGCTCCTTATTGTGAATTTATAGATATATTACATGCTCATAATCTGGGGGTTGTAATTGAACCCATAGATTTTTTCTCATGCATTGTCCTGTGAATAGTTGATCTTCCCAGGACAAACTTTCTTTGTATAAAAGGCCTCTGCATGTTGTGATATTCACAGCATGCCTTATCCACATTTCTCTAAGCACTGCCCAAGAAGGAGGTCTTAGACTTCATCGTTCATCCAGAAGCATGACTTTTTCCTGTTAGTTCTTCACCGATGTCAGTACTGCAAACTTCTTCATATTATTATTTCTTTTGTGTCATGATGCTGTTTTGATGTTGTAATATTAAAATTGTGCTCTGCTCAAAATATATATAAATGCCAACTACTGCTAGTTTTATTAATTAATGTTATTTCAGTCTTATACAATCCCACCACCATAATTCATTATTTCTGTATTTATGAGTATATGCCTTGGGGAAAAATCAAATGTTCTATCTTTTAAGTGTTAATTAAAAGAAATTTTCAAGAAATATTTTGTCATATAATCAAATATCACTTTTTCAAATGTACTTTATTTATTTCATTTTCATGACCTCAACAGTGTGAAAATAGTTTTTATTATATCTATAATGAATCTCAGAATGCTTCCTAAAATAATATTAGTCACCAGGTTTCAGAACCATATATAAAAGCATTAATAGTAGTCTTATGTAATCTTTTAATAATTGATTGGCATCTTAATACTGCACTCATCAAAGATGTGTGTTAAACTATATATGCTATTTAGTTAATAAAAGAGCATATGAGAATTGTCAGTGTGAATCCAAATATGTAATTATCTACCATTTGGTAGACTGCTCATTCACGCACATGTTAATGTATCTAATTAAGTTGTAATGTATATAAATAATTTGTCATGTTATTAAACTGTTTTATTATCTAACTTGTTAGATAATTAGAATTTCCTTTTTCTCCACTTCCACACGTTCATCCATGCATATACATATTTTAGTTAAGACATTGTTAATAGATGTCTCATTGTCTCTTCACTCTGCTAGTGGGCCGGACTTAAGAATAAATTCTCATGTGACATCATTCTATGTTATTCATTAGGTATTTGATCTGGAGCTTATAGATTGGGTTCGAATTCAGATTGGTCCCTGACCTAAATCTCAGTCTTGATTGGGTTTGAACTACATTTCATTGAGTTCCAGCTCATGTTAGATGGATCAACATATTTTGACTGGTACAGTATATATATATATATTAATTCTAATATTCTCACAGATAAATGATGAATTCATAGTATTATTTCCAGTAGCTTGCATGTAATAAAAATATAATAGCTAAATAGCTGACATTTCAATCAATAATAAGTACTTTCCTCAGTGCTTCTTCTTTCCCAAGTCATAAGAATGTGTGTAGTGAGATTTAAAATCATTATTTTTTTCTTTTGCTATTTTCTCCTCATTCTCAAATTCTATTGGTTGAGAAATTTTAAAAAATATAATTTTTCCAAATATTGTTAATTTTCTTTAATTCACACTTTTCACTTATGCTCTTGGGCCTTTTAAAATCTGTATAGCTTCCCTTAGCAATCTCTGACCATATTATTCAATTTTTGTCAGAATATGTGTTTTATTAAATTCATATCATGGTTAGTTATTTTAATGTGTGAATAAAAATGGCTGATAAATTAGATTTTTCTCTAACTACTAAAATGTGTTCTTCCTTTTTTATGTTTATTTTACAATTGGTCTGTCCAAGGTATGAATATAAACAAACTCCACATGGAATTTCATATACACCATGACTCTTCAAAGGAATTTTCTCTTGAGGGTTTGGAAATACTTTATTATTTTTTTTTAAATGTAGTATAAATTGTGTGGATATTATTTTTCTTTAAAACATTACCAATTTTTTATTTGCTACCTTTATATATAGCAGAACAGTATTAATTTTTGAAGTATCAAAATCTCTTTTCTTATTATATATAATTCATTAAGAATGATAATTATAATTTTGAAATATTACCCAATATTATTTGAAAGGTTTTATTATTAGAATCAAAATCCTCCAACCATTTCTCAGCATGTCACACCCAACATTAATAAATCTGTCTCAGTGATTTGAAACTTTTTTCAGAGAAAAAAAAAGTAGAGTTCAGCAATGGCCACCATTAAATGCTAGATTGAAATCCATCAGAAATGATTATAGTTTTTGTCAAAATCCCACACTATTTCTACGTTATATGTACAAAAATAATTTTTACATATTTTTTGTATTAATTTTCTTTGTATTTTAAATCCTGAAAAACATGATTATCATTCCACTTTTTCATTATTTCATATCTTTTTAATTCACAAATATTTGCTGTATTTTCAGTGTTAGTAATTAGATAGACTTTGTGTTTTTCATTGAGTTTTTCATTTACTTATCACACTTTGTTAGAGACTAAAATTAATAGAGATTATCAATCAAAAAAGAATGGACTACATTTTAGCAATACTATATTATCATTAGCATACCTTATTTTATCATACCCAAGATATTTATTTATTGAATCATTATTATGTCAGTGTTTTCTTCCTATCTATTTATCTATCTATCTGTTTATTAAATTCATTAAATTCATTCATTTATCTTTTAACTATCTATATGTCCATCTATCTATCTATCTATTTACTTATATAATTAATAAATTAACTGACCTAAAAGTAATGTGAATAATCGTTAAAAGATCTAAGCTCCAATCACAATATGTGAAACATTTTTTATTTGCTTACTATATCCAAACTATAATATTTCATCCCATAAAGAAAACATTAATTGATATGATAATTTATATTTTCTAAAATTTTAATCTGACTATAAAATCAAAAATGAGACACAAATTTACAAGATCATAGTTTTGGAGATTTCACATTTTCATCACTAATGTCAGGTTTAAATCATATAATTCGCAATTCAATAGTAACCATATATATATTGTAACAATCCGGAATAGGTAGACTTACCTAATCTGCACCACAGGCGCCATCTAGGCATTTGAACCTAGAAAAATTTATAAAGTAGGCAGATATGTAAGTCAAAAAAAAAATTTTTTTTTATTTTGCATCCGGTTGTTAGCCCATGTCACTAGCTCAGTGGAATAGCAGAGATTTAAAAAATAATATAAGAATATATATATATAAGAGGAATAAAATAAGCCACTGCCAGTAATTAACATACAAACATTTATTTATGCACATATATATAAGATTTAAAATTATTTTAGTATTAGTTTTACATTTTAACATTTAACATTATTTTTAACCTTAGATTTTAATTTACATTTTAATTTCTATTATATTATAAGTTTACATTTTAATTAAGTTTGCACAGATGGGATTATAAAAGCTTGTTTTAATATGTTGCTATAGATCGGTTACATAGATTACACGGTCAAAAACATTTCAAAATAAACATAAACGATCAAAATACAAAATTATTGATTACTGACAATTGCATAGGGAAATATAAGAAACCCAATAGTATTCACCATAAGATACTTGCATTGTCACCAATGACTTAAAAGTCATCTGAATAAATACATTTTAGATACTCACCGTAAAGTATCATTATTTATCGAATGTCTATATATTTTGATCAAATATGAAAACCCAAAACATACTTAACCGATAACCAATCCATGCAAGCATCTATAAACAACTTAAATTTAATGCATTTTTATTTAGGGTCGAGTATGAATAGACTACATAAATTTGCATTTGAATATAAAACATTCTATCCCCATTTAACCTTAGGCTAAAATTCGCAGTCAAACTGGCATCAATTCATCTGATACATCGATGTATTCAATGTAATACGGAATACGGCAGCACCAAAGAGATTAAGAAAAGACATTGACTCTCATCAGATAGGGATATTACATCTATCTAACAAGAAGAACAATAAAAAAAAACTCCATAGAAAGGAACTGCGTTGTCCATCTTATAATTCCTTTCATAGGCAAACGGGTGGGTGCGGCGTATATATCAACGATTCTGCGAGTAGCGAATCTCTGACTACATCTACTAACTACATCAATATATCCAATCCATTGACCCAATTTAACAATGAAACAAATAACCTAAGATTACCCTCCCCTAATATAACTTTACAAATCTATACAGCCATTCACGCCCGACTTAAGTTTAACATTTAATGAAAAACAAAAATCATGATAAAACTTAAAGAACAAAAAATGAATAATATAAATGGAAATGATTTTAAATATATATATATATATATATATATATTTCCTTTTATATATATATATATATATATAAAAGGAAATACATCAAATAACATTATTAATAAATTAAGTTGGTCAGATAGGATAATATTGCATTCATTTAAATATGGAAAGTTTTAATTTAATGTTCATTATTTATAAAGTTCTAACGGTTTAAAACAGTCCATCTTTATCCGTTGCTTGCCATGAATGTGAATTCCCATGCTGTCCTAAGATTGGTATTCTGTTGGCCGATTTATTTATCCATCCGGAGGTTTTTTGCTTTAACTGGTCCTCAATGTAGACAAACGATAGTTCATTGCTTTTTCTTTCTTAGCAAAGCTGAAGGGATTGAATCATGCATCTTTTTCAATCCCTTCTCCTTCACTTCCGCACTAACACATATCTCTCACATCGTAATAATCATAATCACTCCCAAATTTTCCTTTTATACGTATTCGAAGGATTGACTTGGCATTATGTCATCGATGTGATGATCCTTTTGCTGAGGTCCAATTTCCCGATGGATTTCTTTCATTGGCTATTTGTTTCTATTGTTTTCCTATCTGACCGATGTTTTTACATTTAGATGCCCAAGGCTGGTTTACATTTGACTAATTAAATTTATCATTTCCATTTCTGATTAATTAACTTGTTTTCCAAATCAAAGATATATTTAAAGATATAATTTTATCTCCAAATCTCTTTAAAATTTAGTTTTAAAATACTTTTTCTTTAATAAAGTTTTATTTTAATAATTTTTCATTATCTGTGCGATTTAATATATACGAGTTTAAGATGATATTTAATTTCAATTTTTAATTCTTAAAGAAAATTTTTAAATGCGAACTTTTTAATTTACTTTCATATTTAATAAATATAAAAAAAAACAATGTAACGAACATCTGTGCTCGTGACAATATATATATATATATATATATATTAATCCTGCAATGTAGGGGAGATAATACATCTTTTCACATTTGCAATAAATGTGTAATCTTGTGACCACATCAAATTTAAGTGAAATAAACTCTACAAAGTTATCTAATCTTATAAAAAAATGTATTTCTCTTTATCAAAATGTGGTCTTTTTTGGATATTTTGACATTTTCAGTTATTGTCCAGATTTCTTTCTGACAACAGTGTCATTTCAATTGTGTTTTTGCTTCATCCAAATATTTCTACATTATTTCTACTTCTGAGTTACTCCAATTCATATGATTTTAAGTGTGTAAATATACATAGACTATGGGATTTAGAAAAATGGTGAAATAAGCAGCAGCAAGAAACATCAAGGCAATACCTCGACTTATACTTGGCAAAATTTATGTGGTGTAGATTTCATAAAAATGATGATGCATTAATTTGCATATTGAACAACATAAAAAAAATTCCACCAGGGTGAAAAGTTAATAAAAGTGTTGTAATTTGCATTTCTTTATTTTTGTGAATTTTTTAAAAAAAAAATACATTCATTTATTATCACTTCTGTGGAAAATTCCATTCAGGTGATATACTGCTCAATAATGTGTTCAGTAAAACTCCATTTTGGAGGAAAATGTTTCAGTTGAAGTCTCTATTTCATGTCAAAAAAAGTAAATAAATTTCTTGTTTCAATGTGATAATTCCTGTTAAATATTAGATACTAAGTAGAATATGTGTATATTTTATGTAGGAAATAATATTTTAGGCTAATTTTGTAATTTAGTGATTGTTTTTTTGTATTTAAAGTAACATTTGGGACTTGAGTAATGGCAACTAATATTTTATATATTTTTTGGGCAATTTGATCCACTTAAAATAGAGTATAGTTTATAAATTTAATGTTTAATATTGATTTCTTCTGGTCAAATTAATATCTTTAGTATTGTTATAAATTTATATTCTGCACTATATTTTATATTTTCTCTGTCATATATATTTTTTTGTATGGCAAATTAAAAATTTTTTTTGTTTAACAATTGTTTAAAATAAGATATTTTTTTCTAGTGAAATTCATATCTTTAGTATTGTTATAAATTTTATAGTTTGTCATGTGAAAGTCATATATATTTCTGTATGGCAAATCAATATTTTTTAAATGTTCTTTTTAATATCAATTTCATGCTCAAATTCATATCTTTTTATTATTGTTATAAATTTAAATTCCATTTCATTTACTATTTAAATTTTAAACTTTTTTGTGTGAAAGTCATAGATATTTCTGTATGTGTATTTACTATTGCTATAAATTTTATTCTTTTTTGTGTGATAGTTGTTTATAATTCCACTCCATATTTTATATTTGTTGTGTGAAAGTGATTTTTCATATTAGCCCTGCAACACAGAGCATGTATTGGACATGATGCATCTTTTCACATTCATATTCAACATGCTGATAACTTTGTAAATCTTGCAAAAATATCACATACAAGATCCATATAGATGTTATTTTGGTCATATCACAAAATTAGAAAGTTATCAGTGGATTGATATGAATGTGAAAAGGTGCAACAACTGTAATACATGCTCTGTGTTGCAGGACTAATATGCAAGAATCATATATATATATATATGCAAGAATCATATATATATATATATAAAAGAGACAAATTTCAGCTAACATTTCTGTTTGTAAATTAATTAAAAAATTTAGCCAATTTAATTTTTATTTAATGTGTGTTGTAAAAGTGCAGTCACATGTATATATGCACACACACACGAACTTGCAAAAAAATTTTGTTTAATGTAATTTTTTTTTCAAAAAAGTAAACTTTATAAATAAATTCCTTATCTTTTGTATAAGATTATTTTAAAACTTTGTAGAATAATTTTAATCTGTTGTAATAAAAAAATGTAAGAGTTAAGATTGTTCAGATAAGACATGTAATGAAAGTAATTGGTATGCAATGTAAAAATAATTAATTAAAAACCTGGCTTATTTTTGAAATAAGTTATGGGAATGTCTTAATTAAAAAAGACCTGGCTATTTTGAGATGGTAATCATGTAAGTTGTAAAAAATTTGTGTGGAGAACAATAGAAGGGATGAGTATAAACGCTTCCTAAAATCTATTGTTTGACTCAAGCTATTCAAGCAATTAAGAAGATTCAAATTAGAAATCATTCCAGTTAGGCTGATGATTCAGAAAACCATTCAAGCTATTGAGAAGCTATTCATTCATTAGAAACATTCCTTAAGTTTTCTATGTTATAAATCAAAATTGTATTCCAGATTCTGGAATCCTTCATTCTGTAGAATAAACCACACTTCTTACTAGTTGTTTCAGCAAAGTCATAAAGACCTGGAAACAGTTTAGGACAAGCAGATGACAATTAAAAAAAGATAAACCAATCAAATGTTCTTAGTGGTGTTCTTCAAAATATGCTGAGCTAAGTACCTCACCAAGATGAACTCTATGCTTTAAATCAAACTGTCATCATTTCAACATATCATGAAATCAGGGCCGGCGGAAGCGGGCATGCAACGCATGCTAGGCATGCGGGCGCTGGCAGAAAGAGGCGCCATCACTGGGAGATTAGCATCTGAAAAAGAAGGCGTCATCCCTGAGAAATTAAAACTCTACTAACAAAAATACTCACATTTGAAGAATATTATTCTCAAATGTTTATTTACAAAAATTATTGAGAGTAGATTATTGAAAATCATATGAAGTCATATTCATCATCATCATCATTATCAACCATTATCAATCCACTGCAGGATGAAGGTCTCTCCAAGTTTAATCCATCTTCTCCGATCTTTAGCTTCTCTTCTCCACATCACCCCTACACATTTTCTTATTTCATCCATCCATCTTACATATGGTCTCCTTCTGGGTCTTTTACAATCTCTTGGAATCCAGTTTAAAATTTCAATTGTCCATCTATTATCATCTCTTCTAGCAATATGTCCAGCCCAACTCCACTTCAATCTTTTAATTTTTTCAATGAGATCAGTAACACCTGTTTGTTCTCTTACCCATACATTGCGTTTTCGATCTCTTCTTGTTACTCCCAACATACATCTCTCCATACTTCTTTGAGTGGTCTGAAGTCTCTGTATTGATCTTCTATTAAGTGTCCAAGTCTCAGATCCATAAGTAAGAACTGGTAAAACACATTTGTTAAAAACCTTTCTTTTCAAACACATAGGCATATTTCCTTTTAATATCAAGTTATTTCTACCAAAAGCACTCCAACCAAGTTTAATTCTATGATTAATTTCCTCTATTATGTTTCCATCTGTATTAATAATCTGACCAAGGTATTTGTAACTCTTAACTTCTTCTAATTCATCATAATCAATCTTTATTTTCATATTTGGAGCAAATCGATTAAACATTACTTTAGTCTTTTTAACATTTATCTTTAGTCCTACTTTCCTACTTTCATCTGATAACTCCTGCAACATTTCCTGCAGCTCGGAAGCATTATTTGCAAAAACAACTACATCATCTGCGAAATCTAAATGACTTAAATAATCTCCATTTACTTTCACTCCTTTAGTTTCCCATTTTAATCCACAAAATACTTCTTGCAGCACTGCTGTAAAAAGTTTTGGAGATATGGAGTCACCTTGTCTTACACCTTTCTCAATGTTGACTTTCCCAGTATCATTATGTAATCTAATTGTTGCTGTTGCATTTTTATAAATATTCTTTAAAATATGACAATATCCTGGATCTATACCTTGATGATCCAATGCTTCAATCACTGAAGAAATGTTTATAGAATCAAATGCCTTTTCATAATCTACAAATCCAAAACATAATGACAACTCATATTCATTTGTCCTTTCTATAACTTCTCTCAATACTTGAATATGATCTACTGTACTAAAACCACTTTTAAATCCAGCTTGTTCTCTTGGTTGGTGAAAATCCAAGGTTCTCTGTAGACGAGTTGTAATTATCTTGGTAAAAATTTTATATAAAACTGATAAAAGGCTGATAGGTCTGTAATATATTATATCTTATTAAATGACACACACAAGCAGGCCTGCACACAAGCTCTGCTTAATATTAAAAATATAAAACAATCAAATCTATTATTTATCATGAACAATAAACTAAACATAAAGTTTATTATATTACAAATTTCATATTGTAATGTTTATATATATATAGTACTGCTTATAGTAAACTATAAGTAACTTTCTGCTAGCAAATATATAAATAAACACACACTAAAAGTATTATAAATTAGAACTTATGTATGTATATGCGTATATATATATTAGATCATGTTTGTTAAAAACAGACAGTGACGCAAATAATAAATATGAAATTTAAAAAAAAAAAAAAAAATCTAAATTTGCCGTGTTAAATTATATATTATTTCATACAAACCGTTTGTATGAAATAATATATAATTTAACAATCAATTTTATGCTATTTTTGATATCAAAAATAGCATTACATCGTGCATTCTTTCTAAAAATCATGACTTTTTAAAAACGCCACGGGACACGGTCGGGTCACCTTAGTAAACATACATATTGACAGGGGCACCAAAATCAAATTTGCATGCGGGCGCCTAGTACCCAGCGCCGGCGCTGCATGAAATAATAACTCTTTAGAAAGCTGACCTCCAAATGCCAATTTATCAATAAAACTATCAATTGATTGTTGTACAGCTACAATGATAAATGGACTAAGGTCTTAGATAAATCATGGAAACTAAAGCAACAACCTTGAAAGACTTATCAATAATATGAACTTTTATTTACCTTAAAATAAGCCAGGGGTTATTATGTTTTTTTTTTTGTATATGAACATTATTTTTTATTACTATTAACCACAATAAGAGATTTAAATGTATTTTTCTTTATTTTATGCATATATTACTTAATATCATACATATATATCAGTCATATGATTGTGGTACATGGTACCAAAAGCGCTTGGCAAGTAGTCTTTTGTGATTAATGTTTTTTTGAATTTTAGTTATTCTGTTTATTACACTTTATACGCATGAAGAATAGTTTTCTTTTAAGAAAACAAATCTGAAGTTTAATTAGTCAAAATCTTTTAAAGAAGATTGTAATAATGTTGAAAATTCACTTGTTTTCATTTTATATTAAATAGCCTTTAATTTTAAATTATTTTAATTGTAATTTATTCATTTTAGTTATATGTTTTTGCACAATTTTTATAACGAATATTTTGGGTGAAACTCTCCATATAGTAGTGCCACTCAGTGCAAGCCAGAATAATTAATGAATGCCAGAAGGCTGCATAAAATCCCTATCTAGTGCCTACTCATCCAATATCCCCAGACTAGATTCTGGCTTGTGGTCTTCATCAGTGAGAAGTTTTGGATCTGAGAGCACTGCACCTAGATCTTAGGATCTAATACAACTCTCCAGCAGCCATCTTTGATCTCTACTTAACTACAAAATTATGAGAATAAAATTGTAAACACAATAATATTTTCAATCCAAGCCCATTAGCTTATGTAGTCATATAAGTCTGAACTCAGCTCAGTACCCATACATTTTGGTGTCTTTGGTTCTTTAATAACCATATCCACCACTATCCTATTAGGCATGATTGGTATTAAACCAATAACAGTTATGAGCAAGTATAAGAAATGGTGATTATGTGATGTTTACTGGTTTAATATTTTGGGTGGTTTTTTATTATTATTTACATATGTGGTAAGTGGTATGAGGGTGATTCGAACTCTTTTTTATTATAGCAGCTGCCAAAAATTTTGTTATGTATTTATTAAATTATCTGATATCTATATTTTAACTTAAATTATCTATTTTTATTATATATTTTAAAAATATACGAAAAGTAGCAAAATTAATCAACTAAAAATAAAGATAAAATTAGAAGGACAAAAATTTCAGATCTTTTTTGAATGGTTTTATTAGAAAATATTACTATTTTATTATTTCAATTTTACTTTTAGTTAATCAGTTTTGTATTATAGTTATCTTATGAATGAATATATGTATTTACCATTAGTCCATTTCCAGTTATTAAGCTTGTCTTTTTTAAGCCCGATCCAAAATTTCAATGATGTATTAAGAGTTGAACGAAGTTCTGATTCAAAGAAAGATTGTTTGGCCAGATCTATAGGAGCAACCAAACCTCCTGAATGAATTTTACAATATTTTTCAGCATCTCTAGCACTTTTTCCTACTTGGTGCTGGAATTCATAGCATTTATTGTTGAACACTTTAGCCATCGCTTTTGAATTGTCTTGATAACAGTAGTGTGGAGAAATTTCTAAAATTTAAAAAAAGTTATATACATATAGACACACACACACATATATATATAAATTTGCATGTATAACAAAGTATGATAGCACGATTTAACATTATCATATTGAAGACAAACGTAAAGTATAAATCTACCGGTTATTACTTAACAAATGTATATATAAATCTGCACATATAACAAACACATAATATATATATATATATATATTGAAACGGTTGTTTTCAAGTCTATAACAAACACATAATATATATATATTGAAACGGTTGTTTTCAAGTCCCTCACCGTTTCACCAACCATCCTAATAACCCACTTGTCTGTGCTAAGTTCAAACCTGTTTAATAAGTCTAAATTAAGATTTGTAAGCTAAAAATTGCAATCACGGCTATATAAACAGCATTATATACGCACATACAAAAGAACGCTATAAGTGAATAGTATTGCCAGAGTTATAGCGTATAATTTTATCGCGTAATATTTTTAAACAGTAATAATGTAGCGTCAATTTATTAATTTATTACTTAAATTCGTATGTGGGAATATAATCCACCTATATTGAATATACATATATAGCATAGTGGCGTGATTAAAATATTTATTAAATTTTAAGTTTCATTTTTATTATAAACCAATTTAATGTAAAAACACATTGAAAGGGTGATTGATTGCAAATGCGCTGACAAGTTTCTTTTTAAAAAGAAAAAAGATTTTTTTTTCTAAAAATAAAAGTATTTTCGGAGAATTAAAAGTTTAGTAAAGTTTTTGCTGTAAACAATTGTATCAGTATATGCCATACCTGCCTTAGGTTTCTAAAAAGAAAAGCCAATTTTAAAATAATCTAGCTAATTGATTCTAAATTATTTTGGAGACCTCGCTAATTAAAAATATGTTTACAGCAGGGATTTTACACATAAATTATAAAATCAGAACAAAATTCCTGACTAATTAAAAATAAAATCTAATATCGGATTAAACTGATTAAAATTCGATTTAATTAAAAGTTGATAATCAGAGAAAAGTTATAACACCTAAAAGGAATGTCAGCATGTTTGAAGTCAACCACTAATTTCATAAGCAAATTAAAAATTTTGTAATCTTGATGGAGATGAAATTCCAAGGTGTGTGGGCTGATAAGGCGATCATTTAAAAAGGCCATGTAAAGTGGAGGAGCCATCTTAGATCTTTATTTTTTTGAAACCTTGACAGCTTTGAATCTTTGAAATCTTTACAGCTTGAATGCTACATCTGTGAAGTTTTGCCCTCTTTGATCATCGTTAAGCTTTGGAATCCAGCGTGTATCCTGAGCCAAAAGCAACCGTGAACATTTTGACATCCAGTTAAGACAATAATTTTTATATCTGTGCGAGAGAAAATGTCGGGCTAAAACAGGCAGCCTTGGCTAAGCTCCAGAGTGAAGGCGACGGGCCTTTACTTCCATCCAAAAAACCACCATCACCAGTATGCCGCCATAACAGCTCCACTCTAACCGTGGGAAGATGATGCCGCAAGCCGCCACAAAGACTCCCGTAACTCCAGCTCAAGTACTACAAGATGACCGGTAACCTCACCATTTCTAACTGCAGTTCAATATATTAATTTTCCTTTAAGTCTAGACTTATAAAATGTATTTTAATTCTAAAATCTTGAATTCAAGTAAATTGCTAAATGTAAAATTTTATTCTTAAATTTAATTATATAATTCTGACCTACTTTCTAATGTTTCCTAACTGAATGATTTTAATAATTTTATTTTCAATTTTCTCACTGCAGTTGTGACTACGGTTTCTTTATTTTTTTTTATTTTAAAATATAAATTATATGCTAATGCCTCGAAACAGCGGGCATTCAATATTAATAATAAAGAGAAGAGAGAATGACCCCTCTTCATTTAATAATTATTTATCATAGCTTAATGCACGCTGTTTCGAAACCCTCTTAAATAACTGTTAAGAATTGGCTATGTGCTGATTATTATTTTGACCTTGATTATTTAATTATTTGTTTGCAATTTTAAAATGGGAATCTTGTTTTAACCCAAAGTAAATTTCAATTTAATTTTCACTAAGCAATATCCAAGCCTTGAATAAGTATATTTGTTATTTATTTCATTTTGTAAAAGCCCTCCAAATATACTTTTCCCCTTTTTCTTTTTTTATTAATCGCATAATCAAATGTGTTATTTGAGATTGAAACTAGAAAGCAAAGAATATTTAAAAGTACGCCCACGTATAGCATATGATATTAAAAATGCTATATTAGAGTTGGCGCTAATGATTCCACTGATTAGCTATCGTTCTCGTGGCTAAATATTAAATTATTTCAACTCTTTTGCTTGGCGGATGTGATAATTTTATTATACATTTCAACTTTCTCGTTATGTTGCATTTTTCTTTAAGATGGGACTCGGAACGGCCATCCCTCTTACACTCCTTGGGTCGCACACGATCTTCCGACGTCAAATTCCAGGCAATAGTGTTAGCTACCCCAACCCTCTTTAGCAGCATGGCGATCGGTCATAGGGCTCCGGTGTTGATCACAAAACCCTAAATATTAATCCATCCGCAGAGCGACATTTAGTATAACTGTTTACCAGCGCTATAGCGCATTGGTTCTTTTGGTTGCCAACTCTTCCTCCCTTAAATTAAGTTTCAGCCATTGTCTGACATATTCAAGAGCTAGTTTCGGTCTCATGTACAATAGTTTGAAATAAGAATATTATAGATAAATTTGACTTTAAATGTTTCACATATATGAGAAAACAAGGCCTCGTCTGATTGCTTAGCTGAAAACCATGGAATAAGAGGGATTAGCATAATCTGCCCCATAGCTACAATGCAGTGACTGATCAATAAGATAATAAAGCAAATGATGAAAACAATATTTAACTTCATCAAATAAAATAACAAATGTAAAATAATTTTAATTGTAAGGAGAGAAGGTTAAAGCGCTCTCCAAAATGTTAGATGCTACGCGCATTTTAATTGTAAAATGCAAGAATAATATAGATAAAATCGTCAAATTTAATCTGCAAAAATAAACATACAATTTAATAAATTACTCTGATCTCGATCTTATTTATTTCAATCCAATTCAAAATTCTCTATATTATATATGTGATTTCCGATGCATTAATTAGTTTTAAATATATACAGTTAATAAAGTCCATTTTTTTTTTGTTATGAGTCTCATTGCTTCTCCGTGACCTATGTCGGCCGTGTGGAAAGAGGTATACTACGTGTAAGTTCAAGGTGGTCATTCGTAGGGTCTTGAGTCTTGGAATCCTGGCTTACGAGTTGAAGTGCGGTCAGACTCGGGATGTTACAGTCCTAGTCTGGTCAGCTTCGGTCTCTTTTGCTTGGATTCTGAATTCTGTTACGTGAATGTACAAACTTGACTGTTACATAGTATTTTTTTTTTCACCGGGTTTGTTTTTTTTTTTTTAATTTATCAGTACCTTTATACTTACGACTCTCCTACCACCAAAAAAAAAACATACGCGCAATAAAATTAATATCAAAAGCAATATACACATTAAATCACCAATCAATCATAAAAAAAATCATGAGATCTCAATAAATCTGAATTAATATCCAAATGGATATTCGTCAGTTAGAAGGGGGTAGACATGTTAGTTTTTTTTTTTTTTTTAAATATGCAGTATATATATTTAATGTTTTTTTTTTTTTGGGGGGGGGGGGAGGGGCAGATCCTTTTTTTTTTTTTAGCTAATAAATTTTTAAGTAGGATCTGGGGGTTGTTTAATACTTGGTTCGTGACTACTAAAGCCAAACCAATATCCCAACACGTCATCATCATCCTCGGATTCAGATGTCTCATTACATTCGCTTGTTGGTCTTAACAGAGGCTGACGTGGGTGCATTTTTAAGCTTCTGGCAAATTCACTCCCTTCGTATGGGATCTCGTTATTTAATTCCCAATCATCTTCCTCTAATTTCGAACCCCTTTTTGACTTCGAGTCCCGACAAACTGACTCACTATGTGTAATCTTATCTTCCTTAACTGCTGGTTCTTTTTCTATATTTGATATAACGATATTCCCATTTTTTTGACTTGTTTCGCCCAGATCATCTAAATAACTTTCTTTATTCACTCCCTTATCGTTTAACGCGAGTGGTGCAAAATGTACAGATTCTTTATCCATAACGTTTTCCATGTTGATTTTCATCTCCCTTATATTAGAAGTATCTTTTACACTATCTGTAGTCTTACTAATATCTGGTACAATGTTGGTCTTGCCCTGGTTGTAGGTTTGGGAACCAGTAGTTAAGTTACATTCTACAATGTCCATTTTTGCTTCCCTTATTTGTGTAATTTCTCTCTTCAATTCCTGGATGTCTTCTGTAATGGCATTTTCTTCTTGGGCAAAAACATGATTTCTATAACTCAAGTTTTCTTTTAACTCAGAAATTTCCTCTCTGATCTGTTTCTGTCCCTCTTCGTATTCTTCAATTTTTAGGCAGATATCTTGCCCCATTTTAGAGACTTTCTCCTCCATAACCATTTCCTGATGCTCGGTCTGCCCTCTAACATCTGTGAGTTGTTCTTTTAGTGATTCTATTTCCTTGTTGGTTTCTTCTCGGTTTTGATTTAATTTTTTTGTGACCTCTACTTGAACTTCTTCATATTTTTCTTGGCAGCTGATGGACAACTCCTTCCAGCTCCTACATAGCTTTTCTTCAAGTCGTTGGCCTTGCATTTCCATTTCTCGTCTCACTTCTACTATCCCTTCCTCATACCGTTTGTTTCCCTCTCTAATTTCCTTTCCCAACACCTCAAATCTCTGCTCCATTTCTAACTTATTTTTTCGATCTCTCTCCTCTAATCTCTGCTCCATTTCCAACTTATTTTTTTGATCTCTCTCCTCTAATTTCTGACTATTTACCTCGTGTCTCTTTATAAAAATTTGAGTCATCCTCTCCAACATAAAATTCACATCCCAATTTTTATTTTTGGACTCTTCCACCTGTTTATGTTCTACTTCATTATTTACTGGTTCTTCTGAGATAATGGCAGCTCCTCCTGTAGGACTTTCCTCATCAGGGCTAAGGCTCACTTCCCCTCCTGTGCTGCTGCTCTCTTCTGCGATCTTTCTCCCTGACCTTAACGTGATCCCTAAACATTTCCCTTCTATTTCATTATTTTTTTAATTTTATTTTTTTTTACTCTTATTAAACTAGATCTCAAACAATACTGATTAATTTACTAAAAAAAAACTTTATTGAATATACGGCTGATGGCTAAACTCCGTGAATGAAAGTGACTGGTTCACTTCCCATCCTGTTATGATGCCTAACTCTACTATGATGCCTAACTTTATACCGCTATTATTTTTATTTTGCAAGACCCGCCCATTATTTCATAACTTTAATAAATACAATTATAAAAATAAATAATAAAAGTTGACTCACCCTCGGTTTCTTCCAGCTGCTTTGAAATTTAATTTTAAATTCGTTCATGACTGTAACAATATTTTGTTTTATACGTCTGTGCCAGTTTCAAACGGTAAAATTTGTATTTGACCCACTTTCCAATTTCATTCTCATTCTTATTCAATCCAATTCACAAAGTATGATTTTCATAAAAAAAACAAACGGTTTTTCCTTTCCTTTTAAATTCCAATGTTTTTCCTCACTACCCCTGATGACAAATTTATATGAGGATGACCTATAGCTTATTTAAATCATCCTCGGGCGCCAGTCACCAGTGAGCAAGAAAGCTTAACAAAATTAAACTCAAAATTTACCAAAAGTCATTTGAAAAAAAAAATTTTTTTTTTTTTTTTTTTTTTTTTTTTTTAGCAAAATTTTTTTTATTTCATTTTATATGTATCTGATCATTGGTCTCTTCAGGGGTGGAAATAAGTTACAAGCCCCACGATTTGGGCGTCCAAACCCGGTGAAAAAAAAAATACTATGTAACAGTCAAGTTTGTACATTCGCTTAACAGAATTCAGAATCCAAGCAAAAGAGACCGAAGCTGACCAGACTAGGACTGTAACATCCCGAGTCCGACCGCACTTCAACTTGTAAGCCAGGATTCCAAGACTCAAGACCCTACGAATGACCACCTTGAACTTACACGTAGTATACCTCTTTCCACATGGCCGACATAGGTCACGGAGAAGCAATGAGACTCATAACAAAAAAAAATGGACTTTATTAACTGTATATATTTAAAACTAATTAATGCATCGGAAATCACATATATAATATAGAGAATTTTGAATTGGATTGAAATAAATAAGATCGAGATCAGAGTAATTTATTAAATTGTATGTTTATTTTTGCAGATTAAATTTGACGATTTTATCTATATTATTCTTGCATTTTACAATTAAAATGCGCGTAGCATCTAACATTTTGGAGAGCGCTTTAACCTTCTCTCCTTACAATTAAAATTATTTTACATTTGTTATTTTATTTGATGAAGTTAAATATTGTTTTCATCATTTGCTTTATTATCTTATTGATCAGTCACTGCATTGTAGCTATGGGGCAGATTATGCTAATCCCTCTTATTCCATGGTTTTCAGCTAAGCAATCAGACGAGGCCTTGTTTTCTCATATATGTGAAACATTTAAAGTCAAATTTATCTATAATATTCTTATTTCAAACTATTGTACATGAGACCGAAACTAGCTCTTGAATATGTCAGACAATGGCTGAAACTTAATTTAAAGGAGGAAGAGTTGGCAACCAAAAGAACCAATGCGCTATAGCGCTGGTAAACAGTTATACTAAATGTCGCTCTGTGGATGGATTAATATTTAGGGTTTTGTGATCAACACCGGAGCCCTATGACCGATCGCCATGCTGCTAAAGAGGGTTGGGGTAGCTAACACTATTGCCTGGAATTTGACGTCATCGTGTGCGACCCAAGGAGTGTAAGAGGGATGGCCGTTCCGAGTCCCATCTTAAAGAAAAATGCAACATAACGAGAAAGTTGAAATGTATAATAAAATTATCACATCCGCCAAGCAAAAGAGTTGAAATAATTTAATATTTAGCCACGAGAACGATAGCTAATCAGTGGAATCATTAGCGCCAACTCTAATATAGCATTTTTAATATCATATGCTATACGTGGGCGTACTTTTAAATATTCTTTGCTTTCTAGTTTCAATCTCAAATAACACATTTGATTACGTGATTAATAAAAAAAGAAAAAGGGGAAAAGTATATTTGGAGGGCTTTTACAAAATGAAATAAATAACAAATATACTTATTCAAGGCTTGGATATTGCTTAGTGAAAATTAAATTGAAATTTACTTTGGGTTAAAACAAGATTCCCATTTTAAAATTGCAAACAAATAATTAAATAATCAAGGTCAAAATAATAATCAGCACATAGCCAATTCTTAACAGTTATTTAAGAGGTTTTCGAAACAGCGTGCATTAAGCTACGATAAATAATTATTAAATGAAGAGGGGTCATTCTCTCTTCTCTTTATTATTAATATTGAATGCCCGCTGTTTCGAGGCATTAGCATATAATTTATATTTTAAAATAAAAAAAAATAAAGAAACCATAGTCACAACTGCAGTGAGAAAATTGAAAATAAAATTATTAAAATCATTCAGTTAGGAAACATTAGAAAGTAGGTCAGAATTATATAATTAAATTTAAGAATAAAATTTTACATTTAGCAATTTACTTGAATTCAAGATTTTAGAATTAAAATACATTTTATAAGTCTAGACTTAAAGGAAAATTAATATATTGAACTGCAGTTAGAAATGGTGAGGTTACCGGTCATCTTGTAGTACTTGAGCTGGAGTTACGGGAGTCTTTGTGGCGGCTTGCGGCATCATCTTCTTCCCACGGTTAGAGCGGAGCTGTTATGGCGGCATACTGGTGATGGTGGTTTTTTGGATGGAAGTAAAGGCCCGTCGCCTTCACTCTGGAGCTTAGCCAAGGCTGCCTGTTTTAGCCCGACATTTTCTCTCGCACAGATATAAAAATTATTGTCTTAACTGGATGTCAAAATGTTCACGGTTGCTTTTGGCTCAGGATACACGCTGGATTCCAAAGCTTAACGATGATCAAAGAGGGCAAAACTTCACAGATGTAGCATTCAAGCTGTAAAGATTTCAAAGATTCAAAGCTGTCAAGGTTTCAAAAAAATAAAGATCTAAGATGGCTCCTCCACTTTACATGGCCTTTTTAAATGATCGCCTTATCAGCCCACACACCTTGGAATTTCATCTCCATCAAGATTACAAAATTTTTAATTTGCTTATGAAATTAGTGGTTGACTTCAAACATGCTGACATTCCTTTTAGGTGTTATAACTTTTCTCTGATTATCAACTTTTAATTAAATCGAATTTTAATCAGTTTAATCCGATATTAGATTTTATTTTTAATTAGTCAGGAATTTTGTTCTGATTTTATAATTTATGTGTAAAATCCCTGCTGTAAACATATTTTTAATTAGCGAGGTCTCCAAAATAATTTAGAATCAATTAGCTAGATTATTTTAAAATTGGCTTTTCTTTTTAGAAACCTAAGGCAGGTATGGCATATACTGATACAATTGTTTACAGCAAAAACTTTACTAAACTTTTAATTCTCCGAAAATACTTTTATTTTTAGAAAAAAAAAATCTTTTTTCTTTTTAAAAAGAAACTTGTCAGCGCATTTGCAATCAATCACCCTTTCAATGTGTTTTTACATTAAATTGGTTTATAATAAAAATGAAACTTAAAATTTAATAAATATTTTAATCACGCCACTATGCTATATATGTATATTCAATATAGGTGGATTATATTCCCACATACAAATTTAAGTAATAAATTAATAAATTGACGCTACATTATTACTGTTTAAAAATATTACGCGATAAAATTATACGCTATAACTCTGGCAATACTATTCACTTATAGCGTTCTTTCGTATGTGCGTATATAATGCTGTTTATATAGCCGTGATTGCAATTTTTAGCTTACAAATCTTAATTTAGACTTATTAAACAGGTTTGAACTTAGCACAGACGAGTGGGTTATTAGGATGGTTGGTGAAATGGTGAGGGACTTGAAAACAACCGTTTCAATATATATATATATTGCGATATCTACATAAATGTAGGCTCGCATGTATATATTATTGATTCTCAATAATATTAATAAAGAGAAGGGTTTCGTTAAAAGAAATAGAAAAAAAAAAAGAAAGAAAAAATTTAGTTAAAAGGATTCTAAAAACTTATTTTAAAAGAAATTAGAAAAGCTAAATAATGATGAAAGATTAGAAAGGAAAGGGGAGAGGTGTAAAACTGAACGCGTCTCTTTCTTTCTTTGTTAAATAAGAAAATCACTTGTAAAAAGAACGAAAGAATAATTATAATTGTGAAATTAAAAAAAAGTAAACTTGTACCAAATTTCCAAATAGATTGGTACAAGATAAAGTGAGAGAAAGGAATGTTGCAATTAGTAACATTCAATATTTAAAAGAATGAAAGAAATTAATTATAATTGTAAAATTAAAAATGTAAACTTGTACCAAATTTCCAAATAGATTGGTACGAGATAAAGTAATGAAAAGGAATGTTGCAATTAGTGGCATTCAATATTAAATGTATCAAAAGAATGAAATGAAAATTGTAATTAGAAATTGGAAAAATGTAAACTGTATAAAAAAAAATTCCAGATAGATTGGTAAGATAAGAATGAAAAGGAAAGAGGCAATTAGTGGACATTCGATAGCAAGACAGCGAGAGAATAAGGAGAGCTGATTTAGAAGTAACCGGTTGTGTTTTTTTGCTGGCTAGAATTTAACAAAAATAATAATAGAAGGGTACGCTGACATGGAGGGCTAGTGGCAAACACCGGGCGTTGGCTCGGTCTACCTCCATCTAACCATTCGCTCACTACTTATAACAACTAAAATGCTGCTGAGAAGAGACCGCCGGTACAGAACCAGATCTGCCTGGAGATTCGAAGTAGAATGTTGAAGGGATGAAGAGCGACTAAAATGTGGAATTAGAAAGGAAACAAACCCACGTCAAAAGACTATAAACTCTCACTCCATTCACTGGAACGTCTGAAAAAGCGAGCAACCATCTCTGCAAAAGAAGGGAAGTTTTCCCCCCTCGATGGTTGACCCGACATTGGAAAAATCATACCTAGGTAACTATTAATACATGCATGTCAGAATTAATTTGAAATAAGAAATCAGTCAGAACTAAATTATTAAAAAGTTGCGCAACACTTCGGACAGTTATCATTAAAAGAATTTATGATTGTAATCTATTAATGTATGAGAAGGTAACAATTGAGTTACGATAATTTATTTAATGTTTCATTTGAATTATATTCTTTATTGTATATTTATGTATTTATTATGTTAGTGTGTGGATATATATATGTGTTTTAGGATTTTATTATGCATTAGAATTAGCGAATTGCAAATTAAATTTTATTTATAAAAGGAAGTACTTAGTCATTTGCGTTTTCTTTTCTCTACCAAGCGAATAACTATTTAGAGTGAATTAAAATTAGATCAGTGAGCTAACAAGTTGATTAATTGAGGAATAAAATAAAGTAAGCTAAAGGGATAAATAAATCCAGTCTGTATTGTAAATAGAGTAAAGGAAGGAAGTGATATAATTTATATTCCTGCTGTACTGTGATAATTCCGGGAAATTTTATAAATATTCCAGGCGCTGGGCAGAACTAATTATTCGATACAAATAATTTGCCCAGCAGAGAAGAAGCGTTTAATTGGGAAATATAATGCTGGGATGATATTTTATTATGTCAGTGTTCAATTAAGAATATATACTCGATTTTAGGGTGTATATTGGCTTCTTGCTTGTGGTAATCATCATCATCGGTGGTTAACCGGTCGATCACATAATTAAGTGCGGCTGGGGTCTTTAACCGCACGGCGGTGGTGTTACAGTTTTGGGGGCCAGTCCGGGATCTTGTCACATTCAGAAAAAAAAAAAAAACAGATTGAATTAAATTATAGCGCCCTGAGTAAAATAGATATACCCATATGTGATCTATACAGCGAGGTTAAATAAAGTCAAACAATCGGAAAACCGAATTTAGACTGAGAAAAAAAAAAAAAAAAGGAAGAAAGAAAAAGTTTTTTTTAAAAAAAAAAAAAACAAACAACAAAGGGGTTTTGTTCAAGTTAAGAATTTATATGTGTTATTATAAAAATATATATATAAAAACGACAAAATAGTGTTAAAGGAAAAAAGTGTTAAAATAAGGATTAGACGGCATAACCGTATATATGTAGTTATATAGTAGTTGTAGAGACAGTAGAATAGACCTAAGATTTAGATAAAAATATAGAATAATAATAAAAGATCGCTTGGTGAGAGAGGGAAAGTGGAGCAAAAGACAACTGAATTTTATAAAAAGAGGGAAAGAGACGGGGTAAAATTTTCTGGGCACGATCTACATTATATAAATAAATAAAATCAAGAGAGGGAAAAGATTTTATTGTTTGAATAATAAAAGCTTGTGAGTTTAAGGGGATCTTTAAAGCAGCATAAACAAGTGAGTTAATGGATGAGGACGGGGCAGGCCAGCAAACGTACCTAATATGAAATAGCGTTGATAAACAGTATTGCATTTAATAATAATTGGGAGAAAAGAATTACTTAGTCAGTGATAACATTCATTTAGAGTCAATGCAAAC